>JAOTON010001821.1:352500-1774551 GCA_034440635.1 Lepas anatifera | reverse complement strand
TTCAGGATGCCAAAATAATCTAAAATTGTGTTATTTTGCTTTCCAATTTTTACTCAGTCAACTTTCACGTAACATAGTGACCATTTCTGATAATTTGGCCTCGTCTTTTGGGCATCTAGTGCTTCGACATGAAAGTTCGCTTTAAAATAAGCCGATGGGAAGTCATGGAAGGTTAAAATTGTCCGATTTACGGGCGAGCAGAAAATCCAGCAGCTTAAATTACCACGGAAATCGTGCATGGGGTGTTTTTAGCTTCACCATCGAAAAGAAGGGATCAATACCGTTCTGATTATATGTATAACTCATAGGAACATTTGTCGGATGAAGATAACATTTAAAGGGAATCTGGCACCTTGCTCGAATCCTGGAATTTAGTGTAATTAGGCGTACTTTTGGCCGAAAATAATGAAACCACTCATGATTTCTCTGAAAATGTACCATATGTTAAATATTTTGATTTTGGAAATACTCCTCTAGGAAAAGAAATAAATATAGGCCTGTGGATGATGTCATGATCTGGCAACCACTACCATACTTGAAACGCCTTCAAGGGCTTCAATTGGCTGATGCTCATCGTGACGTCAGCACTGCAAATCATCGTACGCGCTGCTTTCCCTGCCCACAAACCCTGGCAGAATCGTCCGCGAATGCCCTTAGGGCATATCGCGACCTTAGGTCAAGGCAAACCAAGACACATCTGACGTCACAGCGGCCGGGCCGCCGCGCGCCGGCTACCGTTGTGCGGGTGCCTGCACTACCGAACCTGGGTGAGACGGGCGTACGCCCGGCACGCGCGGATAGGCGGCGGCGGGCCAGAGAGGTAGCCGAGGAGGTGTCAAGTGGATCGGCCCCAACGGACCCCAAGCGTGGACAGAAATCCTTATTGGACAGCTGAATATTCAAATCTCTGAGGCCTAAGCTACCGGAGTTACGCGTCGATCTATGTGAGGTACACAGATTTGATATCCTGGCTTTGACTCAGAAACGTGGCTCACCGATAATGTCCCATCACGTCCACTGAAATGGACGTATACACATTACACCGACACGACCGACCTATAAGGCCAGTCCAGCTCGCCAAGGGACACGGTGGAGTTGCTTTTGCTGGTGCGAGAAGGGGTATACATAGAGATGATTCCAACCCCAACCTACCGTTGCCAAAAATAATTCAAATCTGGAAGTCATTTGGGGGGCTTGTTCGAGTGGGCAAACGAACGGGAATCATCATTTGCCTCATTATATCGTCACCCAACGAACACTACCCAGCAGTTGGGACCGCCGATTTTGACGACCTTGAAGGACAGCTGCAGTTTATAATGGCAGCGTATCCCAGTGAAAACCGTGATTTTGGCGGGTGACCTGAACGCCTGCCTTTTGAAGAGGAGAATGCGGAGCTAACACACCAACTCACTAAGCTCCGATACGTGATTCGGACATACAATCTCCATGTGTGCAATGAAACAGTACCGACGTACCGACCAGCCAGGACTCTCATTGATGTTGTCATCACCAACAAGCCTTCCTTGGTAGCGAAGAGTGGTGTCACTCGCTGCTATTATTAGGAAGGTGGTGATAATCCAAACTTCTTTGTCTGCCCCCCTCAATTTATGAAGTCGACCATGCTGAATCCAAAAACATAGTTTTATTTTCGTCAGATGAGAGCAACCCCCCTGTACATACCCTCTGAAGTTTGGAATGCAGGAATAGGCTCCGTGCGTGTAGCCAGTATAGTATAATGACTTGCAGTGAGTCATCGGATGACTTAATTCAACCAACACTGAGAAACAGTAGCATTGGTGTTAGACATAGCAGTACTCTGCCGTTGATACCTGTTCTGGGTTGTAGATGGGAAACAATTTACGTTCGCAGGTCGTTACAATGACCACATTTTTAGAGGAAAAATTCCCGAGGAGTCAACCGGAGCCACTGACATGGTAATGATACAGAACAAACTAAGCGTTTTGCTTATTTTCTGTCCCTTTTATACATGCAATTGGTATAGCTATTGTTAAGACCTTTAGCCCTCCAGAGATGGAGTCCACAACGTATTGTCCCATGCTGACCTCTGCCTGCAGCGGAGCGCTTGTTGATTTGTATCATTTGTAGGTTTTTTTACCCAATCACACCTGAATCCTTACAAATAGAATATCACGAGCGGACCATCGGATCGGAATTGATAGCCTGCGAAGATGCCAATAACAATCGACCGTGAAAAAAGCAAAACGTGACCCTTGCCAGTTTATTCTTTCAAATACTTCAGTTCTCCACGGAGCTCAAACGACCGAAATCTGTGAGGCCATCTTGTATCATGTATTACTCACATTTCCACACTATTGAGGTGGCTTTTAAAGTGTTGTCGCGACGAGTATGAAGTGATTATAAACTATGGAAGGAGGCCACCTGATTGGCCTTGCTGAATTCTGCAAACGTAACATCTTTTCTACAAGAGATGCTGCTCAGATAAACTTTTAGGTTGGTGAGGTCTGTGCCCCGGGTCTTCGATCCATCATTACAGTAGGTGACAACTGTAAGTAAAGTAATCTTGGGTGACAACAGCCTGTTCGTCCGAGTCCATAACCTCTTTCACAATTGCGTCGAGGTCCATTTGTCGGGAACATCATGAGCGTGCCAATGTCTGTCAAACATCCGGTTACGGACAGTGATAACGGCAGCCACGGCTTGAGTTTCCGACGTATGACAACAGCTCTTTAGATTGTCGACTGTTTCGTAGAACTCTGGCCCCACTTTTCGGATGCGCTCTGGAATATGCCGACATGTGTGCGGTAGCTCATCACCTGGCTCCATAACAGAAGTCCCAGACGACGAAGGGCGCTTTCTTGAAACAATTTTCTTAGTTTTAATTCCAGCGTCATCATGATCAGGACAGAAAGTCTCAGCTAGATCCACATCAGTTGCTCCATCCTGGTCTGATTCTGGCTTGTCCTGACTTTCGGTCCCCTCGCTTCCAGCCTCTTTCCACTTTTTCGGCCATTTCGTGCATTTTATCCTTGGCCGCTAAGCAATTCTGTGTCTTCGTTCCATTGTCTTCATCCATTTTTGGTCCACAAATTCTTCACAGAGCACCTGCCTCTGACCTCCCTGGTCCTTTAAAAAAACTGTCACTCTTCATCTGTCATATTTACCCCATGTAATTTCTCACGCCTCTTGCGGGTGATGAGTATTCACAGAAAATATCAAACACTTTATCGACTTATTTGTTGAAATATCCAGCTCTTTGGGAAAACTTTCGTTTTGACGTTGTTTTCTTGTCTGAGCTACGTTTATAAAATCCCCATAGAGCTCCAGTATGTGTTTTTTTGATGTGCTGTGTTGTTATTGTGTAACGGCTGCAGTACAGGAAATACTCCTGGATAACCTCAGCTAAAGAAGGGCCGCCTCGTTTTAAGAGCGCTGGACTTGTCCACCCCGTTTGGAACGAAGTGAGTACATCATATTCTGGAGCACATCACTGTTTGTGGGAGGGAATGCCTTGCCTGAATTTGTCTCTCTCCACATAGTCCACTCCAGTAAATGGACCTCTTGGAATGTGATCTGGTCATCTCTACAGACATTGCCAACATTAATACGTAATTATTCTTAGGATCCACGGGCTAAGAAAAAGAGCTCAGGAGCAGGATCTCAAAAAGAGAAATTGGGTTAGGCTAAAAACGGCGAAACATTTTTTTCCTAACCTAAAAATGAATGAGCAACCCCGATCACCTCCGTACTTATTCGGTTCGAAATAACTTGTAGAATATCGGCATGACGAGCGAATTTTTTACGCAATGTTGTGCGATAGTTATTAAGCTAAATTCTGTGAAGTATCTCAGATACAGAACTTTAACTTTTAAAAAATAACGTAATAGTTCATTGAATTAGTTAACAAGAAAGGGAGGAGTCGTTATGAAGCAGACCATGTTCAGGGCACATCATTTTTCTTTATTCACTCCCCTTGAACTTTTTACCGGCCTAGTTAAGTATAGCTCGGCACCAAAACAAAACTTTTAACTTGCGTTTAGTCTACCTATCTGGGCAGGCTAAATCAGGGATGTAGGGAAATGGACATGAATTTGTTCCTTAGGCTTTCTTGACCGTCGTTACCCGCCATCTGTTTTTGGTTTCCTGATGTAGTGCCACCGATTCTTTGGTGCAACTCATGCCCTCGCGAATTTGACCCTCATGAAAAACTGGCGACTCTGCCCCTGCCAGACAGGTTAGCAGAACAAGAGAAGTCATTCACTGAGCCGTTATCACGTTGGTCATTGTTTTTAAGCTCCATGTGAATAAAGAGCCACAAAAAAAGCTGTCAGTGTCGGTCTTTTGCTTGTGTGGTAGGTTGAGCTGGTCTATTTTTTACATAACAAACTTCAGGGGGTATGTACAGGGGGGTTGTCGCTATTTGAGACGGATAAAATTATGGTTTTTGAATCCAGCATGGTCGATTACATAAAATGAGGGGGCAGAAGCAATGGAAAACTATTTTGAGAAAATATCACCACCCCATACTATTATGGAGGATCGCACGACTACACGAGAGTGATGCTAAGATTCAGAGGAGATGACAAACAAACTGGTGCGATAACGCAGTCGCACCGACTGAATCGTGTCGACACCACTGCATTCAACCTGAGACTCGCCGGCACTGACTGGGGCGACGTATTTTCTGCGGAGGGGCCGACAGAGAAGTGGGAGGCGTTTGTTCGCATATTTACACCTCTCTTGGACTCAGTGGCCCCACTGAGACGGACGCGACTGCGGCCACAGTACGCGCCGCGTGTCACGGAGCCGACCAGGGAGCTGATGAAGAGGCGGCACGGCACTGGAGGAGGGGGCAATGGAAAGGGCTAAAACCATTAGCCGTCAGTGCCAAGCTGCAATTAGGAGGGACTGCCGTGAACATTTGCAGGAGCAGCTGGCTGAAGCGAGTGCGGCCAAGACGTGGCAAATACTCCAACCAATAATAGGCAATAAGAAGACGGCGAGTGCAGTGCCAAATGTGACCCCGGACGCAATCAACTCGTATTTTGTGAATGTTGGGCAGGAAACATCCGCAAGCATTCCACCACCCAGGACGAGTGTACCGGTTAGGTTACCTCGTGTACCAAATTGCGGCATGCGTGTTCAACCCATTTCTTTCAACGACTTGTGTATAACGTTGGGCCGTATGAAAGCATCTCCTTCCGTCGATTCGAACGGTTTTAGCATTGTAATGTTTCAGAAATTTTTCTTTGGTCTGGACCAGGGGTGGACATGAGATACTTCTCTAGAACTCTGGGGGGTTTTGAAGGTTCCATTTCTGGTTCAAACAGTTTTTTTTTGCAGCAAAATTTAGCATGTAATTCCAATGGGACTGTTTGCATGGGTTTGGGGCACGGGCCAGTGGGAAAATTTAAGTGGTGCTTAAGGGTATATTTTTATTTTTGGTATGTAAAATTGATCAGGCTATCATCTGGGTGCAGTTTTAGTCCCTGAAGCGCTTTTATAACAAGACAAATCCACGATGAACTTCATGCTAATTCCTTCAGAATTCTGTTTCGAACATTTCGGTCAACCAATCAAAATGCTGTATTCTACCTTATGCTAGCAGAACCAAAGGTATCTTGAACAAAACCCTTCAAAATACTACCATATCCTCAACATGCTGCCAAATAAGGCAGTCAGCTGGCTGTCATGTCCGAACCGTATCTATGGGAACCGTGGTCTGGGCAATGTACTTCTTGAAATAATTAATTCTAGTATCGACTCCGGCACAGTACCGCACCAATGGAAACATGGTCTTGCGACACCGATTCCTAAGGGAGGCAATTCTACCGAACCCGGAAGCTGGCGACCTGTAACAGTTCTACCGGCTATAGCAAAAATCAATGAGCGCGTAGTGCATACACAACTGAACGGTTTCTTTAATGACAACTTTCTGTACTCTGAGGCGCAGCATGGGTATCGACGAAACCATTCCACGGAGACAGCGCTCACAGTAGTTACAGATAATATATACGAGGCTATGGATTCGGGCCAAATCTCAATACTTGTATTACTTGACCTCTCAAAATACTTTGATGTAATTGACCATGAACTACTTTTAGCTAAATTTGGGCTCCATGGAGTAATGAGACACTGGTTTGAAGATTATTTGCGTGGTCACGCAGCAGGTCAAGGTTAGGACCAAAGAGGGTCAAACAATCCTGTCAAAAACGTTGCCAAATACGATCGGATGTTATCAAGGGGTTCCCTCTCTTGTATAATGTTTTCAATTTTTGCCAACGAGATGTGTTTATACGCAGACAAGAGCACAGTAGTTCAATTTGCAGACGATACTCAACTTTTAATCAGCGGACCAAAATCTGAACTCTGACGTGATTTTAAGATTTGAAAACGAGCTTGCATTATTTTTAGATTGGTTCAACCAGAATAAGCTGAAACTAAATACTTCAAAAACCAAAGTCATTGTATTTGGAACACGAGCGATGCTACAAAACATGCCCCAAGTTAGGATAAGTGTTGGCAACACTGTAGTAACCGATACAAAAGTCGTCAAAAATCTAGGACTAGAGATGGATAGACACCTGACGTACTAAACACACATTGATCACCTAACTGCAAAGTGCAAAGGCATCCTAGTTGGAATTCTCCATGCCAGTCATGTCATTCCTCGCATAGTACTAAAACAAATAGTTAATGCACTAGTTATGTCGACACTACGTTATTGTATAGCTATTTATGTCACAATGTCACATGCTGCGCTTCACAATTACATAGGGTGCAGAAAGTTGTCAATTTTTGCGCACGAGTCATTTCTGGCAAGCAGAAGTTTGAACATATATCTTAGGAAGCGAGACGACTAGGGTTTATGTCTGCCAATGAGCTTACCGAGTACCACCAACTATGTCTAGCCAAAAGTGTACTCAGAACAGGTCAACCAACGGTCCTACGAGAAATGTTCCGTTTTACCGATCATGACCACCGAACGCGTCAGACTGGGCATCTACGCCCACCCAGACCGTGGACAAATGCAGGGAAGCGGAGACTAGCGTATGTGACGGCGGCACCTTTTAACACGCGCATTGACGGGGGTCTGAGCCACCTTCGCATTGATGGAGGGGGCGGGTACCCGCCCACCCTAAGATCTCGAGAACCACGGTAGGTAGCGAAAAACGGTAAACGGCGTTGGGCTGCCCATCCACTTCTCCATCGAAGACATTTGGACCATTTTTTGTCAGGTCACATTTAAGGTCACGAGAGATCAAAACATGCCGTCATAGGGATAACATGTAAATTCAGATTTTCGGCCATTACATCTGAACAAGTAAAGATAGAGTAAAACGACTTAAACTATATGAATTCTCTCAGCAAGCCGAATCGAATGATATATAATTTGACCTTGCTAGGTCAAATCAATGATTTGACCTGACCTGAGGTCAGGTCAGGGTCAAATTATATAAACACATATCATTAGAACCGCAAAGCCCAGGCGAGTCTAATGCAGCTAAAATAAATGCTCTAATCACAATCCGTTATTGAGTTATTCCGTAAAAACCATTTCTCCCATGTATTTCCAATGGAGAGGGCATGCCTCGTACCTGACCTTAGGTCATCGATATCAAAAATACCGGAACATATTTTAGAGAACTCGGTGGGGCCATTATGTGATATGAGTTTCAATCGGATAAGTTGACCCTGCTCCGACTTATGCTATCTTAAACTTTTTTGAGGTCAGGTCACTTGACCTGTGCTGGTGACCTGACCTGAGATGACCTAACCTTATAATTTTGGAAAAAGTTGTAAAAATGATGAGGGAAAAGGTATGCCAAGTACGGCGGCGCTACGCGCCGGCGTTTTTGCGCTATCTCCGAAAAACCCGAGGGGGCGGGTATCCGCCCCCCGTCAATGCGCGTGTTAATCCGCCGCCGGTCCCTTCGGCAGCGGGCGTCGGTGTTGCGGTGGACATCTTTCCTCTGACACGGCTCCGCCGCCGGTCCCTCCGACAGCGGGCGTCGGTGTTGCGGTGGACATCTCTCCTCTGACACGGCTCCGCCGCCGGTCCCTCCGGCAGTGGGCGTCGGTGTTCCCGGCCAAGCAGGAGACGGAGCAGCAGTCGGCGCAGTTTGTGAAGAAGCTGCTGGCGGTGGCCGTGAGTAACCTGGTGTACCTGCGCGCGCTGTTTCCCGAGCGGGCGTTCGGGGAGCGCAGCGTGGACGGTCTGCAGCTGAAGGTGTTGCGAGACGACCAGAGCTGCCCTGGCGCCTGGCAGATCACACAGTGGATCAAGGCCTGCTTCGACGCCATCGATAAGAAATACGTGAGTGGGCCGGGTGCTGAGGGTGATTTAGAGGATGTCTTGTCTGACCCTGGTTTCGGGGTGGTAAGGGGTTTGCGTCGGCCGGTTTTTAGTATCCTAGTCCATATGAATGAGCCAAACCAAGCGAGCACTTGCAAGGTAGGTATAAACTGAATAAACAGGCTCTAACTAGGAAAGAAATCATACCCTGTCAGACCACAACCATGCATCACTCGCCATAAATATACTATGCCTATTTAATTTTTGGTTACTTTATACGCGCTCCGCTGGGGGAGAGGGTAAATACGCCCCCCTCCAACTTTCCCCAAATAACACAGAAATGAAGAAACGCAGAACAACGAAAGTTACAGTACCTCATCCCTGATTAATTTTACGCACGTCACCAAATCTTTTAGCTCAGGTCATGTGAGGTCAATGAGCTATTTAAGCTCAAGCGACCCGACCACAAAACCCCCAAGAATCACAAGTTTGAAGCGTCGCCAAAGGAACACCTGTCAATCGGTCACCTCCTAACTTCTCTAATACAATGAGATTGTTAGGGTCTACAGATCTGTTATCTCGGAATTTTCATACTGTTAACCCAAGATGGGGTCAATTTGTTGTCACTCTATTATAAACCTACGGTGAAAATTAGAAAGGGTGGATTTTCAGAAACTATTGGATACGTCAACATGAGAGCCCTCATACCACATATCCTTAGCACGACATTGAGCATAAAGTTAGCATCAGACCTTTCAAAAAGTCCTGTTAGGTCACATGAGCGTATCGTGATTATTTTTCCAATAACTTTTCATTTTGATTTCATTGTGCTTATCTTGTCCTGGGGAACATTTTGATTTCATTGTGCTTATCTTGTCCTTTCAAAAGTCCTGTTAGGTCACATGAGCGTATCGTGATTATTTTGCCAATAACTTTTAAATGAATAGAGATAGAGCATTTTTCATTGCGCTTATCTTGTCCTGGGGAGTCGATCAATGTGCAACATGACTATGCCAGGTCACCGTGTCACCCCGACCTAGCTTGAGATCAGGTTATTTTCACTGTTTTGACTTAGGATGGTCATATTATGCATCATTAGACTCACCACAATGAGGAGACTTCAATGATGCCTAAAGATGTGCTCGAGCTGTTCTCTTTAAGAATGTATAGGGGAAAATCTGCAATACCCTATTGTAAGCCTATGGAACCTTCCTTGACCTCTGGTGACCTCAATATTGACCTGACAAAAAAAGTAAGTCGTGTAATTTATATTCGCCTTAGTGAGAGCTTTCGAACACGGTCTGTAATTTCGCTTTAGTTTTTTCAGGAGATGAGATACGGAAGGGGGGCATAATACACCTTCAGTGGGGCGCGTCATGCCAGGGACCCCAGCGGGGCGCATGTTAAAGGGAGTGTTCCACAGTCACAATGGGTTTATAACTGAACTATCAGTTTGGTACAACTTGTTAGGAACAGCTATTGGAATGTTACGTTTCACTCGAAGCCCCCTGTATTCAATTTCTGCACAGTTTTTATCACAAAGTAAAGGGTGCTATGTCCCTGATTCAAACCTCCAAGGAACTCATTTCCATCTGGTTGCAACAATTTGATTGGCCTGGATCCTCAGCCCTCCCACTCATGGAATAACACCATGCTGGGGAGCCAGCCGTGTCGGTTGTACTTTTAAATCTACTAGCTTCACGCACGTAAACTCCAAGGAGATGATGGAGATATTTCGATGTGAAAAAATGATCCACATTAATTTCCGTATCACCCTTACCCGTGGGTTTGAACTTTGGAGGAAGATTTAGGATTTGATATGGAATTTCAATGATGTGCTGCATTCTGCTACCCATCAAAACCTGTGTATGATGTATGTACCTGTGATCAGGGCTATTGCATTGCAGCCAACGAAAACTTGTTTTGATGACGTCATAGTTTGACAGGAAAAAAACATTTGTTTGTGTTTATAGCGGCTTAAACCGGGAAAATGGGATGATTTCTAGATTTTCAGAACTCCTCTATGAAAACAGTCCGTTTTGATTTCGAAAAGAAATGGAGCACTCGTTTAATGTAAGCCGTTTCATGTCCCATCACCGCACGCAATCACCCCGGCGAGGCCACTCACCGCGTGCCACCGCCCTGCTGGTGTCGGGCCTGAACAGCCGCTGCTCTGACCCCCGTGCCGGCCGCAGCTGCGCCAGCTGACGGTGGTGCTGTACGTGGACCCCAGCGACCCGGACACGGCCATCGAGACCTACAGCTTCCGCTTCTCCTACTCGCAGGCCGGCGGCGTGACCGCTCCACCACGGCGAGGAGATAGTCGACAGGTGAGGCGGGACAACGCAGCTGACCTGCGCTCCGCCAACCTGCCGATATTGTTCCCCCGCATGATAACGGGAAAATGTAGAGCATAACCGACGATCTGTAGCCACCAAGATTGCTCTTCACAATAGGCAGAGTGGAGCAGGCGTTGGGCATGGGGAGTTGCAGTCAACATGTGCAGCTGAAATGTAACCGAGCGGAAATATTGAGCGACCTTGCTGGTCCGAATGTTGGTAGTTGGTCGCCATGTTTCGGGTGTGTTCGGGAGCTCGGTTGTGTTTGCTCGCGGCAGGACGGAGCCGGCCAACAACGTGACCAGTGAGGACACGTACAAGGCGACGGTGCGGATGCTGCGCACCATAGTGGTGCTGACGCAGACGCTGCGACCGCTGCCCGAGGACGTGATGATGTCCATGAAGCTGCTCTACTTCGACGATGGTGAGCTGCTTCGGTGGTGCTTGCTCTCAGCGAGTTTGGGCTGTGTTCTCACTAGGATGTGTTGTGTCTGTCGTGCTACGATGGCTTGAAATTGGTGATGCCTGTTTCACATGTAGACATTTATTAAATCGTCAGGTCATTTGATTGATTGTTACGAACTGCATCGTTTTAATTTGGTTAGCACCATGCTACCCCTCTCCTTGTCACTATGTCTGCTCACCCAACTGTTGTTAACGACAGAATTTGCATACGCCTGTATTATTGTAACCACGCCTCACTCGCCACAATGTGTTACTCCATGCATAGACACAGCAGATCGAACTGTGATCTAAGGTACAGCCGTCCTCGGTAGGATGTCTCGAGAGGCGCACGGTCCCCTGTTCACCACATTCCGTCAGTGGTCGGTACTTAATAACCCGTTCCTTATATACACGTTTCACTAGCTCACAGCCCCTGCTATTGATTTTATTTTTCCTGATTTTGTCCAATCCTGTTGAATTCTTGTTAAAAATGATAATCCTAATACTACTACAATCCTGCAGCCATGACGATCCTCCTACAATGCTTCTAAAACGGGGTCCCAAATTGGGTTAAGTGTAACGTTTCCCCTATCCCGATTTATATCTGCTTCCCTTATTCTAATTTCTATCGCTTTCCTAACAGACCTTCTTACGGATTTTTGCTCTACTGCAACAATTTTAACATCACGAGGGTTCAGATCCTTCCGACAACTATATACATGACATGACACTGCTGATTTAGAAAACCTGCCGTTCCGAATATCCCCTATATGCTCCTCCACCCTTACCCCTAGCGGCCTACCTGATTCCCCTATATATGTTGACCCACACTCGCATTTCATTTCATAAACTGCCCCCCTTTTCTCTCCCTTACTCATAGGATCCTTAACATGCGTCAGTAAACTTTTGAAGGTAGTCTTAGAACTATGAGCAACCTTTAAGCCATGATTACGTAATGCCCTACTGATACGCTCACTGACTCCTTTGATGTACGGTACTGACACATACCCATGTTTTTCAGCGTCCCGTGGCTCCGTCTCTCCTTGCTCCTGCAGTCTTTGCTGTCTTCGCTGTGGCTGCTCTTCGTCTCGCTCCTCCTGTTGATTGTTGCTCGTGGTCGTTTCGGCTCGCTCCTGCTCCTCCTGTTGACAGTTGTTCGTGGTCGTGTCGGCTCGCTCCTGCTCCTCCTGTCGGTTGGTTCTCGTGATCGCTTCGTCTTGCTCCTGTTCCTCCTGTTGGCGGGTGTGTGTAGCAGCTTCTTCTTGCTCCTGCTCCTCCCGTTGGTGACCTCGTTGGTTGGTACTCCCAGCTGCTTCAACCGTCCGCTTGAGGGCCTTATCGACGAACCGTTTTGGGTATCCGTTTTCTTTGAAGATTCCTTTCAGTGCAACCATCTCGTTTTTCAAGGACACTGGGTCTGTGCTTAGGTTCTTTGCCCTGGCACCAAGACAAGAAATGATTCCTGTTTTAATGCTTGAAGCATGGTGAGAATCGTGTCTGACGTATAAGTTTGACGCAGTTTCTTTTCTAAAAACCGATGTCTTTAGTCTTCCTGAATCCTTGGAGATTTGCATGTCTAGGAAGCTTAAGAGTTCCTCCCTGCTCCGTTTCTAGTGTGAAATGCGAGTGTGGGTCAACATATATAGGGGAATCAGGTAGGCCGCTAGGGGTAAGGGTGGAGGAGCATATAGGGGATATTCGGAACGGCAGGTTTTCTAAATCAGCAATGTCATATCATGTATATAGTTGTCGGAAGGATCTGAACCCTCGTGATGTTAAAATTGTTGCAGTAGAGCAAAAATCCGTAAGAAGGTTTGTTAGGGAAGCGATAGAAATTAGAATAAGGGAAGCAGATATAAATCGGGATAGGGGAAACGTTACACTTAACCCAATTTGGGACTCCGTTTTAGAAGCATTGTAGGAGGATCGTCATGGCTGCAGGATTGTAGTAGTATTAGGATTATCATTGTTAACAAGAATTCAACAGGATTGGACAAAATCAGGGAAAAATAAAATCAATAGTAGGGGCTGTGAGCTAGTGAAACGTGTATATAAGGAACGGGTTATTTGTCATTATTTGTGCCTTTTAGCGAATAGGCGTTTAATGGTTCGGCGGGAATTGCAAAAACGTGTTATTTGTCATTATTTGTGCCGTTTAGCGAATAGGCGTTTAATGATTCGGCGGGAATTGCAAAAATACGTAATATACTTCATTTAAATGAGAGGTATGTAGGAAGGGAACTCAAGTGATGAAGATGACATTGTGTTTGAAAAACTTGGATGTTCATGATCGACATTCCGTTGAAAAAGAGCTATCAATAAACTCGAAATATTCGGAAGTTTAAACTTTTCATCAAATAACCCAGACTAATATCCCGAAAATATTTCCTAACTACTTGACAACAGTTTCTGGGAAAAATATGACTCTTAAAACGTTACTAAGTCATTCGCTTAAAACCATTTTTCCCATGTATTTCCAATGGAGAGGTCATGGCTCGTACCTGACCTTAGGTCATCGATTTTAAAAAATACCGGAACAAATTCTAGAGAACTCGGTGGGCCCATTATGTGATATGAGTTTCAATCGGATAAGTTCACCCTGTTCCGACTTATGCTATTTTAGATTTTTTAGGTCAGGTCACTTGACCTGTACTGTTGACCTGACCTGAGATGACCTAACCTTAAAATTATGATGGAAGTTGTAAAATGATGAGAGAAAAGGGATGCCAAGTACGGCGGCGCTACATGCCGCCGTTTTTCTGCTATCCGAAAAAAACCCGAAGGGGGCGGGTACCCGGCCCCCTGTCAATGCGCGTATTAACCCTCGCTTCATCGGTGGCCATCGATGCCCCCCTTAGGGTTTTTCCGGATAGCAGAAAAACGACGAGGAGTGGCACTGCGGTTGAGGGCTCTTTCTTTCACCCCATAATTTTCCCACCATCCCTGAAATTTTTTACCCCGGGTCACCCAAGGTCAGGTCACCAGGCGAGGTCAACCAAGGTCACCTCACTTCAAATTTTGAGCTCTATAAGAGCTACATTTCTTAGTCGATCGATTTCAAACTTCCCGCAATTCATGACCCCTCCAGGGTCTACAAGATGTATATCCGGGATTTTTCGATTTGGTGACCTGAGGTCAGGTCACGAGGTGACCTCTCCCATTGAAAAAGCATGGGGAAAAGCTGTTTTATGATCTAAAGTCACAAAAAACGATTGCAAATGCTCAGATTGCGCAGTATTTTGACAATAACTTTTGACCTAATTAAGCTAGAGGGAAATCAAATGCAGAGCTGAATCAAACACCATCGTTTGTGTCTCGTTACTAGCTTTTATTTGATATAAAGCAAGGTCACTTTCTGACTTTTGGTGACCTCAGGTCGTATTAGGTCACGAGATGATCTCTGGAGGTCAAACCACTGGCGGGAGGTCATTACGTTCCGCATAGCGGAAAAAGGTCTCGCATTGTCCTATCAAATGTACTTTACCAGATCTCAATAGCTCGAATGGCATAAGAGTTATGCCCAGTTTTCTTAAGTATTGCATATTTTAGTGAAAATAGCTTATCGTGACCTAACTTGACCTGTGGAGGTCGAAACATTGACCTGAACGCTTAAGCATACAAGGTAGTTTCTTACTGAATTCACGCGAGCTTTCTAATGCATTTTGTAGATTTGCGCTTACCACCATATTTTCGGAGTTAGAGGGGGCATCGATGTCCCCCCGTGGGGCGAAGGTGGCGCCGGACCCCTGGTGGGGCGCGGGTTAATGGCCCTGTATATAAAAGCTATTCCCGCGCTTACATAACATGTTGTTATAGTACAGTACTAATGAACGCCGTGAACGTCAGGCTATCTAAACTCTAGTACTACCCATGCGATTTCTGAGCGTTGAACTTGTCGTCGACCCAGTCCGATGTGCAATTTATTCCCGAAGGGATCACTTTTCTGATATTATTCTGACATTTACCACTTACCTATACCAATCCTCATCCACCCCTCCCCTCTGTAGCAACGCCGTTGGGGCTCCACCTCTCCACGCACGCCCCTCTTTGTACGGAGCCGGTGTGGCCTCATCCCTCATGCACGCCTCTCTTTGTACGGAGCGGGTGGGGCTCCACCCTTCACGCACGCCCCTCTTTGTACGGAGCCGGTGGGGCCTCCACCCTCACGCACGCCCCTCTTTGTACGGAGCCGGTGTGGCCTCATCCCTCATGTACGCCCCTCTTTGTACGGAGCCGGTGGGGCCTCATCCCTCATGCACGCCCCCTCTTTGTACGGAGCCGGTGTGGCTCCATCCCTCATGCACGCCCCTCTTTGTACGGAGCCGGTGTGGCCTCATCCCTCTTGCACGCCCCTCTTTGTACGGAGCCGGTGGGGCTCCACCCTCACGCACGCCCCTCTTTGTACGGAGCCGGTGTGGCCTCATCCCTCATGCACGCCCCTCTTTGTACGGAGCCGGTGGGGCCTCATCCCTCATGCACGCCCCTCTTTGTACGGAGCCGGTGGGGCTCCATCCCTCATGCACGCCCCTCTTTGTACGGAGCCGGTGTGGCCTCACCCCCCACGCACGCCCCTCTTTGTACGGAGCCGGTGTGGCCTCATCCCTCTTGCACGCCCCTCTTTGTACGGAGCCGGTGGGGCTCCACCCCTTCACGCACGCCCCTCTTTGTACGGAGCCGGTGTGGCCTCATCCCTCATGCACGCCCCTCTTTGTACGGAGCCGGTGGGGCCTCATCCCTCATGCACGCCCCTCTTTGTACGGAGCCGGTGGGGCTCCATCCCTCATGCACGCCCCTCTTTGTACGGAGCCGGTGGGGCCTCATCCCTCATGCATGCCCCTCTTTGTACGGAGCCGGTGGGGCTCCACCCTTCACGCACGCCCCTCTTTGTACGGAGCCGGTGTGGCCTCATCCCTTATGCACGCCCCTCGTTGTACGGAGCCGGTGTGGTCTCACCCCCCACGCACGCCCCTCTTTGTACGGAGCCGGTGTGGCTCCATCCCTCATGCACGCCCCTCTTTGTACGGAGCCGGTGGGGCTCCACCTTTCACGCACGGCCTCTCTTTGTACGGAGCCGGTGTGGTCTCACCCCCCCCACGCACACCCCTCCTTGTACGGAGCCGGTGGGGCCTCATCCCTCATGCACGCCCCTCTTTGTACGGAGCCGGTGGGACTCCACCTCTCACGCACGCCCTCTCTTTGTACGGAGCCGGTGTGGCCTCATCCCTCATGCACGCCCCTCTTTCTACGGAGCCGTTGGGGTCTCACCCCCCACGCACGCCCCTCTTTGTACGGAGCCGGTGTGGCTCCATCCCTCATGCACGCCCCTCTTTGTACGGAGCCGGTGGGGCTCCACCTTTCACGCACGGCCCTCTTTGTACGAAGCCGGTGTGGTCTCACCCCCCCCCACGCACGCCCCTCTTTGTACGGAGCCGGTGTGGCCTCATCCCTCATGCACGCCCCTCGTTGTACGGAGCCGGTGTGGCCTCATCCCTCATGCACGCCCCTCTTTGTACGGAGCCGTTGTGGCTCCATCCCTCATGCACGCCCCTCTTTGTACGGAACCGGTGTGGTCTCACCCCCCACGCACGCCCCTCTTTGTACGGAGCCGTTGTGGCCTCATCCCTCATGCACGCCCCTCTTTGTACGGAGCCGGTGTGGCCTCATCCCTCATGCACGCCCCTCTTTGTACGGAGCCGGTGGGGCTCCACCCTTCACGCACGCCCCTCTTTGTACGGAGCCGGTGTGGTCTCACCCCCCACGCACGCCCCTCTTTGTACGGAGCCGATGTGGCCTCATCCCTCATGCACGCCCCTCTTTGTACGGAGCCGGTGTGGCCTCATCCCTCATGCACGCCCCTCTTTGTACGGAGCCGGTGTAGCTCCATCCCTCATGCACGCCCCTCTTTGTACGGAGCCGGTGTGGCCTCATCCCTCATGCACGCCCCTCTTTGTACGGAGCCGGTGGGGCCTCATCCCTCATGCACGCCCCTCCTTGTACGGAGCCGGTGTGGCTCCATCCCTCATGCACGCCCCTCTTTGTACGGAGCCGGTGTGGCCTCATCCCTCTTGCACGCCCCTCTTTGTACGGAGCCGGTGGGGCTCCACCCCTCACGCACGCCCCTCTTTGTACGGAGCCGCTGTGGCCTCATCCCTCATGCACGCCCCTCTTTGTACGGAGCCGGTGGGGCCTCATCCCTCATGCACGCCCCTCTTTGTACGGAGCCGGTGGGGCCTCCATCCCTCATGCACGCCCCTCTTTGTACGGAGCCGGTGTGGCCTCACCCCCCACGCACGCCCCTCTTTGTACGGAGCCGGTGGGGCCTCATCCCTCATGCACGCCCCTCTTTGTACGGAGCCGGTGGGGCTCCACCCCTCACGCAGGCGCCGCTCGCCAGTGACGCCGGAGGATTATGAGCCGTCGGGATTCCGCGCGGCCTCCACCCACCAGGTGTTCTTCAGCACGGAGCCGATGAACGTGCGCGTGGGCGACGTGGCCACGCCGCACCACGCCGTCAAAATGCGACTCAAGACTGACGCCAGCCAGTTCGAGCCTCCCGAGGACGACCAGACCACGGAGCTGGCCTCAGTACGTGCGGGATCGGGCGTGAACTTCGACAGAAAGGGTCTCTGTCCCTGTCTTGTCACGTTTATAGCCTCGTGGTTTTGGTTTGCTTCAACCGTGTTCGTGGTGGTGTCTTCAAAGTTGTTAAACATCCCATTTTTTGTAGTAAAATTTGTATGTCCCGTTCCCAATATTTTCTTTTCTAAAACAGATACAAAAACCAGGGATGCGAGCTGCCTAGTCAACAACTTTTTTACTCGTCTCAGAAGACTTTTGTTCATGCTTTCACTGGGATAAGAAATACTGTATTGAATATAAAATGCATACAAATACTATCTCCAGAAGTTGTAGGGCCGAAGGTTATTCCGTTTTTTATATTTCAAATGGTGCCGTATCTGGGATAATTTTAGGGCGCAAGGTCATTTACTTTTTGATATGTTTGATGAAATGTTTACGTATGTATGCCTCTCTCGTCTTGTTGCATGGTCCTGACTGTATCTCAGCTAGGAGCTACAAACACGTATCACATTTTACTGAGGCTTAACTTGGTTCGTTCACCCTACTTGCCATGTTATCACACTGTGTAACGTTTGAAAAAAACATGATATGGGAACATGGAATGAGCTCATTCCGACTTTAAAAGTACACTTGGGGTGCCAAATCAGGAATGTATGCTTGGTGATACGTTCTATTGTAGAGCTGTTTAAGACCACTGTTTGGGCAGGTGGCCGCAGCGGAGCCGGAGCCGGAGCCAACTGCCGGTGGTGAGCGGGCGCCGGCTGGCTGCCACCGGGAGTCCGGCTCCGGTGCAGCGTCGCTGGCGACGGAGCCGGCGCCGAAGCCGGAGCCGGAGTCGGAGCCGAAGCCGGAGCCGGAGCCGCGTCCGGCCGACAGCGTCTGCGGCAAAGTCCTGCCCTGCCCGGTCAGTGGGGCTGCGCGGCGGCGGCGGGAGTAGGCATCACTAATGACTCACAATGCCTAGATTCGTGGTGCTGGGTGCCAGGGTATAGCACGGCCCGTCCCTGGCTGTGGTCTGCAGCTGCCCTGTGTGACGACCCCGTGCTCTGCGCCAGCCGTGGTGCTGGGTGCCAGGGTATAGCACGGCCCGTCTCTGGCTGTGGTCTGCAGCTGCCCTGTGTGACGACCCCGTGCTCTGCGCCAGCCGTGGTGCTGGGTGCCAGGGTATAGCACGGCCCGTCTCTGGCTGTGGTCTGCAGCTGCCCTGTGTGACGACCCCGTGCTCTGCGCCAGCCGTGGTGCTGGGCGCCAGGGTATAGCACGGCCCGTCTCTGGCTGTGGTCTGCAGCTGCCCTGTGTGACGACCCCGTGCTCTGCGCCAGCCTCGGCGGCAGCTCCAGTTGACACTCCGGCGGCGGAGCCGGTGGCTGACGGTGACGGTGACGGGCCGGAGGAGGAGCCGCGCGTCCACTGCGTCTGCGGCGTGCACGAGGACGACGGGCTGATGGTGCTGTGCGACATCTGCCGACACTGGCAGCACGGGGTCAGTACAGGTGACGCGCCGCCCGCCCGGCTGGTACTGCAGCGTACTCCCTCAAGCGATCACGAGGCTAGGACACGCTCTCCGCTCAGTTATTTTTCACTGACTGCATCAAACCTGGTTTGCACGTTATTAAGTTCGTACTGTATAAATAACATCCCCAAAGGCGAAATCGCACGGCCTTCCACTGCTGGATATTGAATCTAGTGCACAACTGCAAAAGATCACGGTGGATTGATTTTAACAGCACGATCAGTAAGCGTGACTTCTTGTACGTTGGACCGATATAGCACCTGTATAGTAAACGATCCATAATCGGATAGCTCAGCTGGTTACCGGATCATGATGCCCTGCATCCCTGGCTACTCCGCTCACCGTTTCCACAACTACAATCACCTCAGGCCGCTGCTACCTGTGGTGGTCTCCCCTGACTGGCCACCGCCGGCGCAGATATGCTTCCTGGTGCTGACGGAGGAGGAGGCTCCCGCCTGTCACATATGTGACGTCTGCGCGCTGGAGACGGGCCGACCCTGCACCGACCCGCGGCTGCCCTCTCTGCCCAAGTCTACCCGCATGGTGAGAGAGAGAGAGAGAGAGAGAGAGAGAGAGAGAGAGAGAGAGAAAGAGAGATAGAGATAGAGATAGAGATAGAGATAGATATAGAGATAGAGATAGATATAGAGAGAGAGAGAGAGAGAGAGAGAGAGAGAGAGAGAGAGAGAGAGAGAGAGAGAGAGAGAGAGAGAGAGAGAGAGAGAGAGAGAGAGAGAGAGAGAGAGAGAGAGAGAGAGAGAGAGAGAGAGAGAGAGAGAGAGAGAGAGAGAGAGAGAGAGAGAGAGAGAGAGAGAGAGAGAGAGAGAGAGAGAGAGAGAGAGAGAGAGAGAGAGAGAGAGAGAGAGAGAGAGAGAGAGAGAGAGAGAGAGAGAGAGAGAGAGAGAGAGAGAGAGAGAGAGAGAGAGAGAGAGAGAGAGAGAGAGAGAGAGAGAGAGAGAGAGAGAGAGAGAGAGAGAGAGAGAGAGAGAGAGAGAGAGAGAGAGAGAGAGAGAGAGAGAGAGAGAGAGAGAGAGAGAGAGAGAGAGAGAGAGAGAGAGAGAGAGAGAGAGAGAGAGAGAGAGAGAGAGAGAGAGAGAGAGAGAGAGAGAGAGAGAGAGAGAGAGAGAGAGAGAGAGAGAGAGAGAGAGAGAGAGAGAGAGAGAGAGAGAGAGAGAGAGAGAGAGAGAGAGAGCGGCGGTGTGAATGTGCCGTCCGTGCTCGACAGGCCACCTGTCTGTACCGGCGCGGCCTCTGCGCCTGTGAGGAGATGGCGCGCCTGCAGCCGGCCAGGCTGGCCGAGCGGCTTGGTGTGGACGTGGCCGTCGCCACCGGTCTCATCAACCGGCTGGACAAGGACGGCCTGCTGAAACCCACCAAGGGCAGGGGGTGAGTGCCGCCACGCGGCCTCGGTCGCGCAGTCTCTGGATGTCACCGAATCATCAGAAGACTGCGGTTGCTCAATGAATGCCTGCCGTGGAATTAGTGGTGTTTGATGTAGCTATGTGTGGCTCCCAACATGCACAGTGCGCTGTGAGCTCGGACGTTGACGACGGCGCGTTGGGATGTCTCGTATTGCAGGCTCTGCTCCGCCTCGGAGACGGCCGTATTTGGCTGACTGCGCGGTGGGGCGTTCTGTGGCTGCTGTGCTCTGCCGTTATGTGGCTGCTGCGCTGTGCCATTCTGTGGTTGTTGTGCTCTACTGCTTTGTGGTTGCTGTACTTTGGCGTTCTGTGCCGTTCTGTGGTTGCTGTGCTGTGCCGTTCTGTGACTGTTGTGCCTTTCTGTGATTACTGTGCTGTACCATTCTGTGGTTGCTGTGCTGTGCAGTTCTGTGACGGCTGTGCTATGCCGTTTTGTGGTTGCTGTGCTAAGCCGTGTTGTGACTGCTGTGCTGTGGCGGCAGTACCAGTCGGACAGTGGACAGGGACCGACTGTTCCAGCACGCCTTCCCGCGCTACCTGAACCGGGCGGCGCCGGCGCCAGAAGCCGAGCCGGCCGCGCCGCCGCCGCCTGCCCCACCGAGTCAGGTGGGCACCACCCAGGGTACTTTAACTACGGGTACAACCAAGTTTCCTACTAAATCTAGTCCTCCCCTGATGACGTCACGGAACTTTCCTTCTGAATTCGAGAATAATATACCAAATTTTGGGAGGATCAGTTGGAAGATACCAATTTTGGGCGTAATTTGGCAGTAATCTAGTACAAATCTAAGCGCACCTCCTTCACCCATTAAACATCATCCTTGATCAAAACGGCGAGTGGCGTATTTTACGGTCATCTTTCAAAAAAAAATCCAAAGCCTTCAAAGAATTTGTTGCAAGGGCAGGCATTTATATGATTAATGCGAGCCTAGATGCATTTATTGCAGCCATGAACAGCGATTTTGACAAACGTACCAAGTACCAGCAGAGATAAATTAGCGATGAACCACAAATACAAGCCATTTCTAGCTTCTCAATCACAATTTGAGATGCCTTCTATCACGTAAATTCAAATTATCAGCACCCACACGCTGAAAATCTTACCGCTTGCAAAAAAGCAAGAGAAGCGTCGAGTACTAGGAGCAGGATAAAGTTGCACCAGTGCGCGACCATAAACCTGAAGCTTGATGCTACGGAAACTCACTGAAATGTCTTCCATGCAAGGCGGCATGGATTAATACAATTACAATGACACAAACGCCAAAAAAAAACTGCACACTCGTTAAAATTCGTCTGCTTCTCTTAAGAGCCAAGATAAATGCGTCTACATTCGGCTGTCAACAAACGATAAAGGCCAATGCTTGTTGTTTTCGGCCATGGCAACGGCAGCTGTTCAAGTCTGACTGCAAACGGCTGCTGGTGCTGGAGCTGCTATTAATACGACTCGTTTTAGAAAATTTGTAAAAATAATTTTACGCTGGAGTTTCTGCAAAGTGCACGATGGTTTCAAAATTAAAATGTTTCAGCTTTCTAATCAAGTAAATCAATTTCGTTGCTCCAGTTCTTACATAGGTTTTTCAGAGGTTCGAAGAAGTGTAATTTCTCCATTGCACTGCATAGTAACCGTTGTGCCGTTCCAGCCCTGATGACGTAATGCTGCCAAACAACTTGAACGGGGTCTGGGCACCACCAGCTCCTCTGTCCTTACAGTCTTCCGTGCCAGTCACTGTCGCAGCTGACGCTCGGCGCTAGTGCAAACTGGCCTGGAACGCACTCCACACACGCCGTGGGCCTATATTCATGAACCGGGGTGTTTAATATAGACCTCCGTCCTCTTTTTGGTTTATTTTTCCTTATGTTTTGAACACCAGGCCAGTATTTTTTTCGGATTGAAGCGTGATGAAATCGCTTGCCTGCTGTTTGCAAGAACATCGTCACCTGGAAAAAGTGGTTGGCCCTGGATCGTCAGTAAAGCTTTATTTCCTCGCCGAGAATAAAAACTCCCTCCAGATAAAAAATAAATATTTTGGCTCGTTGTCCCCTTCTACACGGGGGCGCGGCAGTGGAGTGTTCGGCGTAGCTGACTTCCACACAGCGGACCCGAGTTCAAAGCCCGACGGCTTCCCTGAAGAAGGAGCAAGCTGGCTCCCCAGAAACCCTTCCAACAGGGAAAGGGTTGGCGACGCAATATGACCCTGGCAGTTGGTCCGTCGATAAGCCCACACAAGTTATTGTTTATTTTCCCTTCTACTCATGCTCCCAATAAAATTCGTTAATTAATTCCTTCATCCCGATCAAAACTTATAGAAGTTAATACATTTTTTGAACGAAAAGCGGCGGGCCCAGCTCCGTGGCCCTGCCCTGGTGGCGAAGCCCATGGCTGTTTGTACTATCCCTTTATCGGTGCAGCCGGAAGTCCCAGCATCTAGGCACCGATCTGATGAATGTTCTTCCTTCACCATTTCACTATTTTCGTATAGGTGACCCAGCGGCTCAGTCTGATCAAAGACGACTGAGGAGCAGGGAGCATTGACCGTGGCGGTGGGGCAGAGAGCAATAGCGAGACCTGTGATGTCGATTCATTTTTACAATCCTGCATTTGCTTCGGTTCCATAGCAATTGTAGTCTAGAGTACTGCTGGTTCTCCAAAGTACTATGTTCAGGATTTTACAATAGTCCAAAATTGTTGGCTCGCTGGTTGTAAAAAATAATGCTACAATGGGCCTAAAGTCTCTGTTCACTTCACCAGGTCTATATTGGGTTCACAGCTCATGTAAAGTGTGGTCTATATGGGATCTGTCTTTTTAAATGTTGGCTCTGTAAGATTAGTTGTAGGCAGTGTGTGGGGACCCACCCATCTGCACAGTTCCCAAGAGCGCTAACAGTGCGGTAACGGTCGGCTGCCGGCGGTCGGCTTCGTGCGTACATTACCGTGCCACGCGGTCCGCTGGCACCCATCTCACGGATCTGCGCTGGCTCAGCAGCTTGCGTGGCAATGCTTTCTCGATACGTAATTATGCATGCGGCGCGTGAACCGCTACTGTCGTTCCGCCCCGATGAAAGTCTGGGACGCTTCCAAGTTTAACGAGACTGCGCCGGGCGGCGGTTCGGTTACGCTTCAGTTGTGGCAGTCCTCTCTTCAGCGGTTGTTTAGGCATCTATCAATGGTATACCGATACCAAATCTCTTCCGTAAGAACTGTGTTCCGCAATGTGCTGGAAACGTTTAACCCTCGCCCCGGTGGGGTTTGTTTGAACACCCCCTCAGGTCTTTTTTCCGGCGGCACGAAAAAACGGCGGCGCGAAGCGCCGCCGTACTTAACACACCTTATCCTTGATCGATTCCGCAACTTTCCCCAATATTTAAGGTTGGGTCATCTCAGGTCAGGTCAAGTGACCTCACCTCAAAAAATGTTTCAGGTGGCATAAGTAAGAAATGGGTGAATCTATCGGGTTGAAACTTATACCACATCATGGGTCCACCTAGTGCGACAACATATATTCCGGAATTTTTCATATCGATAACCTAAGGTCAAGCACGGGCCATGACCTCTCCATTGGAAATACATGTGAAGAACAGAAATTGGGCTGTATTTGTGTAGATACAGCTGAGAATACCTTGATATTCTCCAAACCGTATTATCCTTGGCCTCTATCCAGGTTCATGTTGCAATTTTTTACCTCTGACCTCTGAGAAGTCATCTTGGGCTACTTAAGCAGTTTTCAGACTTAGGTCAATAACTTGGCATGAAATGATGCAGCTTTTATTTTGATATTGCGTTCGGATTGCTATTGCGAGTCGATTGATATGCATATTGACTATGCTAGGTTAAAAAGTGACCTTGACCTGACTTGAGGTCAGGTCATTTTGTCTTTTGACCTAGTATGGTCATATGATACGTCATTCGATTTGCCGTGACGAGAGGAAGCGAATGGTGCCTAAAAAATGATTCTAACTCAATTCTGCCAGACGCTAGAGCCTGAAAACTCTACTAAAAATCCCACTTTCTTTGACCTGTCTATGATTGTCTTTGATCAGCTTTACAAAACTGCTGCTCCGAAAACCCCGAAAATAATGTTCTTGTGATGCTTCCCCCCACCATGAAGTGACGCAAAACAGCATTATGGTACCCCAGTGGGCTCGGGGGCTCACAATGAAATGTAACTGAAACACATGCTGATATGTCCATATCCTCGTATTTTATCAAATCTATTTCATATTTGTGGTTCATAGGGGAGGGAGGGGACTGAAGTTGGTTTTGAAGGTGGTTTTGGTCCAAGTCAGGCTAACGTTAGTCACCTGAGCATTCTTATAGAAATGCCACCAAGGGTAGGCATAGGAGGGGAAATGACGCAAGGGGGCTCTAAGGCAGACCTAAGCCTGTTCGGTTGTAATGGGCGATGTCTGTCTCTGCCTTAGAGCCCTTCAATTTTGGTCACCGGTAGCAATGATACTCAAAATGTCTGATGTTTTAGAGCGCCTTGTCTTTTGCTTTGTATTTCCACACTCACGTGTTACCAGAACAAGAAGACAAGAGCATGGTTGGTGCGGCAAACATTGTAGGAAAGGTGGTAGATATCAGACCATTTTTTAACATGTTAACTGGGGGCCATTTGCCCCCCAGTCGACCGAAATGCCCCCTCCCCCGGAAATTGGCCCTCAGTGAAATAGACAGGAGACGACTTAAACTTGAACAAACGCACACTCACCTAACGAAAATAAGACAGAACACCACCCGATCATAGATATTTTGTTTTATTGCTCGTCCGATATTGGCAATCCACAAAAAATTGTGTTCAAAAATTTCCACCAGTGGCTGGCTGTCTACTCCACCGTGCAAAAATGAAACAAAGAGCGTAGTTACGGGAGTTCCCGGCAACGCAGCCTCAACATCAACTAATCACAACGCTGGAGATAGCCTACAACCAATCAAACATCGTGTTTTATCCGACCGGAAGCCCACGCCCCAGTCAGCACCGTGGGATTGCATGCTGCTCTCATTTCACACGCGGTCAGTTTTCAGCACTCAGAGCTCGTTCGTGGATTAGGCGGGACACGGTGTAGTCAAAGCACGTTAGACTGGTTGCTGATGTGGCGGTGTAAAGTGTTTGTCCTATGTATTTATTGTTGTGGTGGTAGCATACGTGAGATTCATATTGAGACCGCTGCGTCATTTTTTTCTGCGAAGTTGATAAGTTGTTAGTTGGCCTTTCTCATCGATCCATTGATGTTAAAAATAGGGAGAGACTGTTTTAACACAGTCGGCCACAGCCCTTTGTCGGAATCATCAATCTGGCACCCGAGAAACCCTTCCAACGGGATAAGAGTTACCAATGCCATATGACCCTGACAGCTGCTGCGTCGATTAGCCCCAAAATTTTATAAGTGGTTTTTGCACTACATTCCCAAGATGATTTTGACAGCAACAGTCACACATCATAGTAGGTATTCGGACTATAAACCATGGTACTTTAAATATATATAAACCAAATGTGTTCGATACTTTCGGAATTTACTTACCTTGCCACACTCATAACGAAAAATACGAAAATGGTTTATTCATTTGGAACACATCGCGGCAGGATAAGGGATGCCAGGTTGGCTATTTTGTGGCTAAATATATCAATTTTGGCTTTTTAGTCGTGTTTGGCCCCGCGATTTTTTGGGTTCACCCTTTTTTGGAATCTGAGTTTTCGGCCCTTTTTCTAGCAGCTGGCACATAAGCTATTTTTGGGTTGTCCCTTGTATGAATGTGGCTTCTTTTGGCCTTTTCCGCTCTTGAATAAGATGTTCTGACACCAAAAAACAACAGAGCAGCAGAAAACTGTTATGGCGGTGGGAGGGAGGGACAGAACTTTGTTAAAAAGACGATCGACAGAAATGACGGCCACCAAAAACCGGACGCAAAGGATGCGATACTATTGGCGCCTATTGGGTGAAAAGTTTATGGCAAAGAACGCCCTCTGAGGCTCCACCCTCCCCCACTTACCAAAATCCTAGATCCGCCACTGTTCGATAGAAAAAATCACAGTTGGAAAACAGGAAGAATATTAAATGTTAGCGGGGAGTGGTGCGGGCCAAGACAATTGATGATGCGAATATATTTTCTTGTTATGTGGATAAAATCATTTGATGGCCCCGCGGGATTGAAAGCGCACTCCTGGCTTCCTATTAAATGGTTAGTGTGCTAAAAAAATGCCGTGTCAAGTCAATATCAGACTGTCAACAATTAGTTTAAAACAGTGATACATGTCGTTTTTCTGTTGGTTTATGACTACCTTTAAGAGTTGTTTTAGCCTCAAATCTGGCTTTTGTGGCACTCATTTGGCCATTTTAGTAAGGTTAAAAAAATTGAACCCTTTTTACCCCTTTTTCTACCTCGGTCCAGCCTCTTTGTGCCAAAAAGCTGGGAGCCCTCGGCAGGATCTATAATCTCTAGAATATGGAATAAATAAAACATTGATCAACATTGTTTTAACATTAACGCGTGTAAGTTTTATTAACTCCCCCTCCTCTAAATGGGGTCTTGATCCTCCGAAGATACTATAATGGCCAGCACAAGAAATGCCCCCCCCACTGATTTTCCTTAAAAAATTGATTTTCTTGCCCTGGTAGATATCGTGCCCGACCGCCATGGTTGGTGCGGCAAACAGTGTAGGAAAGGTGGTAGATATCGCGCCCGACCGCCATGGTTGGTGCGGCAAACAGTGTAGGAAAGGTGGTAGATATAGTGTCCGACCATGGTTGGTGCGGCATACATTTTAGGAAAGGTAGTAGATATCGTGCCCGACTGCCGCCGATCTGTCCTTTTCGAGTTGAACTATCTAACATGAATAGACTTGATATTTCACATCAGGAAGGCTCGGTCAAAGTCAGACTGAAGCAGATATTTTTTTAAAATCAGTGGTGGTCATTTCTTGTGCTGGACTTTATAGCGTCTTCAGGGGATTAACCTGCGCCCCACCGGGGGGGCCACCTTCGCCCCACCGGGGGAGAATCGATGGCCCCTCTAACTCCGAAAATATTCGGGTTAGCGCAAATCTGCAAAGTGCATTAGAAAGCTCGCGTGAGTTCAGTAAGAAATTACCTTGCATGTTTAAGCGCTCAGGTCATTAGTTTGACCTCCAGGGGTCACACTAGGTCACGATAGGCTATTTTCACTCAAATATGCAATGCTTAAGCAAACTGGGCATAATTCTTATGCCATTAGAGCTATTGAGATCTGGTAAAGTGCATTTGATAGGAAAAAGCCAGACCTTTTTCCGCTATATGGAACGTAATGATCTCCTGCCAGTGTTTTGACCTCCAGAGGTCACCCCGTGACCTCAAATGACCTGAGGTCACAAAAGGTCAGTAAGTGACCTTGCCGTATATCAAATGAAAGCCAGTGACGAGACATACACGATGGTGTTTGATTCAGAGCTCTAGCTTAATTAGGTCAAAAGTTATTGTCAAAATGCTGTTTTTGACCCCTGGTGACCTTTCATGACCTTGGAGAGGTCAAAGGGCAAATATGATCCCTGGGATCCGTGAACAGGTGCCAAAGAACGCTGTTCTGAGGAGATTGAGCATTCGCAATCATTTTTGTGGTTTTTTTACATCATAAGACAGCTTTTCCCCATGGGTTTGCAATGGGAGAGGTCACCTCGTGACCTGACCTCAGGTCATGAAAACAAAAAATCCCGGAAATACACGTTGTAGACCCTTGTGGGGTCATGGAGTGTAGGAAGTTTTAAATTGATCGACTAAGAAATGTAGCTCTTATAGAGCTCAAAATTTGAAGTGAGGTGACCTTGGTTGACCTCCCCTGGTGACCTGACCTTGGGTGGCCCGGGGTAAAACATTTCAGGGATGGTGGGAAAAATGATGGGGTGAGAGATAGAGCCCTCAACAGTGGTGCTGCGTCTCGTCGTTTTTCCTGCTATGCTGAAAAAACCCTTAGGGGGCCATCGATGGCCCACGGTGAGGCGAGGGTTAAGACCCCATTTGGGGGAGGGGGAGATAAAGCTTATACGTGTTAGTGTTAAAAAAATGTTCCCCAATTTTGGTGGTACTCCATCTTCTAGAGATTATGGAAGCTGCCCAGGCCTGCTAGGCTGTTTTCGGTGTTAAAAAGGAACAATCCAAGTTAGAAAAAACAAAAAGGGGCCACATTTTATGTCCACTAAAGTGACCGAATAGATGCCTCAGCTGTTGGGATGCAGCGTTGCATGAGCTTGTCCGTCGCGTTTATCGCATGTCAGCTAGGACCCACGCATGTCTGCACGTTATGCCTGCTAGCATGTGCCTGTGTGTGTGCCAGTCCGCGCTTGCTGCTTGCTTCTCATGTCTGATTACGGCGCTCTTCTTTCAGACTTCTTCATTAATTTCTTTCAGTAATTTCTTCATTTCTACGGAATACACTCTGTCAGCAACTTATTCATTGTCTGAGTCAGAAAGAAAGCTGTTCCAACACAACAGTCAGATTTGAGGCTAAAACGACCCCTAACAGTAGTCATAAACCCACAAACAAGTTCTTGTATTACTGTTTAAAACTAATTGTTAAGAGTTTAATATTGACTTGACACAATGTTTTTTTAGCAGACTATCTAATTTAATAGGAAGACGGGAGAACCCTTCCAATCCTGCGTGACCTTCAAATGATTTTATCCACACAACCAGAAAATTTGTTTCCATCATCAATTATCTTTACCGCATTACTCAACCCCGTTAATATTTAATATTTGTCCTGTTTTCCAACTGATTTGCTTTGGTCTTGAACAGTGGCGGATCCATGATTTTGGTAAGTAGGGGAGGGCGGAGCCTTAAAGGGGCACTTTGCCATCAAATTTTTATCCTAAGCGCGCCTATAGTACCGCACCTTTTTGTCCAGTTTTTAGTGGCTGTCATTTTAGTGGATCGTGTTTTTAACAAAGTCCCGCCCCTCCTCCCAGCGCCAGAACAGTTTTTCTGCTGCTCTGTTGTTTTTGGTGTCAGAACATCTTATTCAAGAGCGAAAAAGGCCAAAAGAAGCCGTATTTATACAAGGGACAAACCAAAACTAGCTTAGGTGCCAGCTGCTAGAAAAGGTAAAAAGGCCAGTTTCCAAGAAAGGGCCAACCGAAAAAATTGAAAGGCCAAAAGCGACAAAAAGGCCAAATTTCATATATTTAGCCACAAAATGTCCTGCCTGGCAGCCTTAATGCTGCCACAATGTTTTGCAAATGAATAAGTTTTTACGAGTGTGGCAAGGTAAGTAAATTTCTTAAGCATCGAAAACATGTAGTTTATAGTCTAAATCGAGACAAGTTTTATACACACACACATATATGTATATATATATATATATATATATATATATATATATATATACAGTGAAGCTGTTTTTTAACACTATCTTTGGGTCCAGAAAGGGTAAAACTTTGTTAAAATCGAAGTCAATTCCTTTTGCATGTTCAATGACTGTTTACCGAAATGCGAAGGACAAAATATTTCAGAGCTTTGGATCACTTAAAGTTTGAGGAGGGTTGGAGTACCGTTTGTCCAGGAACCTCTTTATGGCCGTATTTACCATGTGAAGAGGGAAGCCTTACTGGAGAAAAACTTTTTAGAAAATTAAGTTCGCAATCAAAACTCCTGAAGGTTGATAAGTTTTGAAGTGCTGCGGCGAGGAGCATGATGATGAGTTGTTAAGATGTTCCTGGCTTTCCCTCGAATCCGGAAATGTAAAAACACTGAAGATTATATATCGGGCAAGCCCTTCATCGAATCGTGGAGTAAATATCAATAATTCTCAGTCCTAGTATAGCGAGACCTCGAATTCGAGGTCTGGCTATACTAGGACGGAGAATTATTGATATTTACTCCACGATTCTGATGAAGGGCTGTGCCAATATATAATCTTCAGTGTTTTTTACATTTCCGGATTCGAGGGAGAAGAACATCTTAACAACTCAAAACTCTGAAGCTATAGCTGAGCATGAAGGCACGGAAGATGGCAGACTTAATGATGGACTTTTTTATCACCGAGGAGTAAAACTAAAGAAACTGTTTCCTAACCCAGTAAAACTCGGCTTTCTTAAGACAGAGGTCTCGAGATTTGTACCTTTTCAATTCGGATGTCAAGAAAGGATACGCCCATTTTTTCAACTTTTTAGCGAACTTCATTTTCGGATGTTGACTGTTTTAACCCTCGCCCCACCGGGGCATGATAGCCCCAAGGTTTTCCGGGAAAGCAGAAAAAGACGAGGCCAGCACCGCGGTTGAGGGCTTTACCTCTCACTGCATCATTTTCCCATCATCCCTGAAATTTTTTACCCCGGGTCACCCAAGGTCAGGTCACCAGACGAGGTCAACCAAGGTCACCTCACTTCAACTTTAGAGCTCTGTAAGAGCTACATTTCAAAGTCGATCGATTTGAAACTTCCTACACTTTATGACCCCTCTAGGGTCTACAAGGTGTATATCCGGGATTTTTCGATTTCGTGGCTTGAGGTCAGGTCACGAGGCGACCTCTCCCATTGGAAAAGCATGGGGAAAAGCTGTTTCATGATATAAAAGCCACAAAAATGATTGAAAATACTCAGACTGCTCAGAACAGTGTTTTTGGACACCCTTTCACGGATCCCAGGGGTCATATTTGCCCTTTGACTTTTCCAAGGTCATCCAAGGTCACCAGAGGTCAAAAACAGTATTTTGACAATAACTTTTGACCTAATTAAGCTAGAGCGGTGAAACAAACACCATCGTGTTTGTCTTGTCACTGGCTTTCATTTGATATACGGCAAGGTCACTTTTTGACCTTTCGTGACCTCAGGTCATATTAGGTCACGAGGTGACCTCTGGAGGTCAAACCACTGGCGGGAGGTCTTTACTTTCCACATAGCGGAAAAAGTACTGGCAATTTCCTATCAAATGTACTTTACCAGGCCTCAATAGCTCTAATGACATAAGAGTTATGCCCAGTTTGCTTAATCATTATTTTGGTGAACATAGCGATCTTGACCAATTTGACCTCTGAGGTCAAACCATTGACCGAGCACTAAAACATGGAAGTAATTTCTTACTGAATTCACACGAGCTTTCTATTGCACTTTGCAGATTTGCGCTAACGCCCATATTTTTGGAGTTAGAGGGGGGCCATCGATGGCCCCCGGTGGGGCGAAGGTGGCGCCGGACCCCCGGTGGGGCGCGGGTTAATAGTCCAGGAATTTATTAGCATGGGTCTCTTTCCAAGGTTTCGGTCTCAAAATTCACCAAATCACTTCAGACTATACATGCTCGTAAACTTGGTCGTTTGGGGATTCATGGTCCCATTCAGCCTTGTAATCGGGAAAAAGCAATCTTCAACTTTTCTTCAAAGCCTCTACCAAAAAGGATTAAAACACTGCTTGCATTTGGGTTGGATTTTAAACTACCTGTTTGGAATTTGAAGTTTCACAATTACTTCCTTTGCTTCGAAAAGGTAGTACAGGCACTCATTGATCTTCCTCTTCCGCCTAGATTTACTTTCCAGGATATAAAACAGAAGATTCGAACATTATGCTATAAGACTTTCCGTGGATATAGATCTTCAAAAGTGTTTTCATCCGTATTCTCGAAGACTGATGTTAAGGCTTCTCAAGGATTTCACCGCAGATAGCTCACTTGTTGTAACGAAGCCAGACAAAGGCAGGGGTGTGGTGATTTTAGATAGGGATGACTATGTTAAAAAAGTGTCTGATGTACTCTCTGATCAATTCAAGTTTTGCGTCGTTAATGAACCTCTTAGAAAAGTACTGCGCCAAGTTGAAGATAAAGTAAATAGAATCTTAACCAGGGCCCCATTTCATAAAAGGCGTAACTTACGCCTATAACGTAAAAGTAGCATAATGTAGCGTAGAAAGTGAATAATACACCACAATCTTGTTTCACAAAAGTGCAGCGTAAAATACAACTACTTGCAAAGTTACGCTGCTCTAAACTACGCTGTACTGGAATGCAGCGTAGAATATTGCCAATATTGTTTCATATAGCAGACAACATGTACGTTGAATATGTAGGACACTCCTGAAAAGCCACGCAAGAAGTAGCAGCATAACATTTATCAACCAATGAAGAAAAACATGAAAAATATGTAATTTCTTCTGAAATTCTGAATCTCAGGCAAAACTAGTGTAGTGAAGGACAAAAGGAGTCATGAATGTAAAACAACTTAAAGAAAAAAGGTGTATAAGTTCTTCCTTGCACAGGTTTGAAGTGACAGTTACTCATGCCAAATTGAGCTGATATATAGAGTTCTATGGTCATTTGGTATGCCAAAAATGATGATAGTAATTGATACAAATACACAGAAAAGCTGACGTTGATTTTTTACTTTGACTTTCTGCCGTTACTGTTATTTTACAGTCTAGGAAGTACAGAACCCTAGATAGGCAGACACTGACACTTTTATATGGAGTCTATGGAGGGTAAAAATCCAATTTAAGGTGCCTGTCACCAACAAAATCAGAGTATCTCTACTGAGGCCTCTGGCGAAAATGATGATATAGGTAGGTACCTAGGTACTGGCATCTAGTTATTCTTCAAAGATGTTCAGTCACTATTCCTTTCCCAGTTTCACGAAATTATAAGGTTCCCAGACCTTTCACAGTTCACTCACAGTTAGGAAACACACTTCAACTTGAGTTCCGCTGAAGTACACTTGCACAACACAGTAACCTTTTAGGGCCTTGAACAGTAACCGCCTAATCGGTCACATCAAACAAACTGCAAAAGCCGGGTACTGCCAAAAAGAAATGCTTCGTATATTTATTGCGTCTGCTGTTAGCGCGTCTTCTTCCGCAGTATTTTTAAAAGTTCAAGAGAAACTTAATAATCGAATGAGAGGAAATAATGACAATAATTTTCTTTCAACTAACTTATTAAAAAAATATATATATATGTCCTTTTTAATGTTAATAAAGCAGTTATATGTTATATTTCAAACGGGTAATTCCATTCCGGAATTGGGCGTAATTTACGCTGCATTTCATACCTACGCCGCTTTCGTGTGAATGTCACCGCTCTTTATGAAACGTGATTCTGAGTACGGCGTAACTTTGCAGGTGAATGTGGTGTAAAACACGTCGCATTTCTACAACTTTTATGAAATGGGGCCCAAGTTAAAAAAATTCCTCAATCATTTCTGATGAAACTTACAAAAGCTGACATGCGTCAGGCTCTACTCCCGGCATTCTGTATGGCCTCCCCAAGATCCATAAGCCATGTGTTCCGTTGCCCCCTATTTTTCAGCCTGTGGAACTCCTGTATATAAACTTGCTAAGTACCTAGTCCCTATTTTGTCTCCAATAACTGTAAATGAATTCTCCATAAAGAACAGTTACTAGTTTGTTCAAGATCTACGTAACATAGAACTCAAGCCTGGCATGGTACTTGCTAGCTCCGATGTTGACAACTTGTTCACCAATATACTTGTCCATGAAACTATATATATATATATATATATATATATATATATATATATATATATATATATATATATATATATATATATATATATATATATAGGCTGTTAATTCTTTGTTCAAAAACTGTTCTCAAGTGTCCGGTATACCCAAAAACTCTTCCACTCAATCTTAGAAATGGCTGTCAAGAGCTCCTATTTTCTTTACAACGGAAAACTATTCAAGCAAAAGGATGGTGTAGGGATGGAACTACCCCTAGGTCCGTCCTTCGCAAATCACTTCTTGTGTCATCATGAAACACGTTGGCTTGAAAACTGTCCATCGGAATTCCGTCCAAAATATTTTCGGAGATATGTCCACGATACGTTTGTTATATTTGAGAAAGAGACCCATGCTAATAAATTCCTAGACTATTTAAATAGTCAACGTCCGAAAATGAAGTTCACTAAAGAAGATGACAAATATGGTGCATCCACGGTTCCTATAGATACGGTTCGGACATGACAGCCAGCTGACTGCCTGTTTTGGCAGCATGTTGAGGATATGTTAGTATTTTGGAGGTTTCTGTTCAAGATACCTTTGATTCTGGTAGCAAAAGGTATCACGTAACATAGAATATCTATATACTGCATTTTGATTGGTTCAACGAAACTTTCGAAACATAATTCTGAAGGAATTAGCATGAAATTCATTGAGGCTTTTCCTTGTTATAAAAGCATGTCAGGGACTAAAAACTGCACCCAGAAGATAGTCTGACCAATTTTACATACCAGAAATAAAAATATACCCTTAAGCACCACTAAACTTTTCCCACTGGCCCGTGCCCCAAACCCCTGCAAACAGTCCTATTGGAATTACATGTTAAATTGTGCTGCCAAAAAACTGTCAGGGCCAGAAATGAAACCTTCAAAACCCCCAGAATTCTAGAGAAGTATCTCATGTCCACCCCCTGGGTGTATCCCCTTTCTTGACATCCGAATTGAAAGAAAAGGTACGAATCTCGAGACCTCTGTCTTTAGAAAGCCGAGTTTTACTGGATTGGGAACCAGTTTCTTTAGTTGTATTCCGTTGGTGATAAAAAGTCCATCATTAAGTCTGCCATCTTCCGTGCCTTCATGCTCAGCTCTAGCTTCAAGAGCTTTGATTGCGAACTTAATTTTCTAAAAAAGTTTTTCTCCAGTAATGGCTTCCCCTCTTCACATGGTAAATACGACCATAAAGAGTTTTCTTGACAAACGGTACTCCAACCCTCCTCAAAAGTTAAGTGTTCCAAAACTCGTGAAATATTTTGTCCTCCCCTTTTTCGGTAAACAGTCATTGAACATGCAAAAGGAATTGACTTCAATTTTAACAAAGTTTTACCCCTTTCTGGACCCAAAGATAGTGTTAAAAAACAGCTTCACTATTGGCTCATTTTTTCGGTATATATATGTTACGGCCCGTATGGAAAAGGCCCGTTTGCATACGGGCGCCCATTTGTAAACGGGCCAAATACCGGCTAGCAAACGGGCCACAATGCCGTTGCAAATGGGGAGCGAAACGGGCCAGCGATGGGCCCGTTTGCAAAAGTCTGGCCCGTTTGGTTTTCAGTATCCTGGCCCGTTTGCAAACCGGCCGGCCCGTTTACAAACGGCCAGCCCGTTTGCAAACCGGCCGGTCCGTTTACAAATCAGCCGGCTCGTTTAAAACGGATTGAGTAAAATGAATTCGCACGCAGCAGCGTTCTGGAATGGGTCACGATCAAATTTCAGAAAACAGCCCAAATCGCATCATGCCTAATTTTTCCACTTCGGACCGAAGCGCATTGGATAAACCGCCCACTCCACCTCCGAGCATAAAGTGACCCGACCTGCCGCCGGAAGACCAAGCGTGTACGCCTTCTTTATCTGTGAAGTGCAGGGGTGATTGGACCGCCTCGTCGCCTGAGACTTGCTGAATCTCTGGTAAATGTTATGCATGGTTGTGTACCTACGTTTAAGAATATTGCGTCATCCCTGGATTGAACCCAAATATAGCATTAGAAATTTACTATCTTCGATTTCAGGTTATGCTCTATTTCGGTTTGGGGAGAGGTCCATATTAAAATATTCATTTTGAGTCATGGATTTAAGAATTTGATAAATATCCGTGCCACGCCATCTGCATTTACAATCATACCTGGCCAGGATAATTAGATTAGAGGCAATGCCAGCGCCTCCATCATAGAAGGTTTAGCTAAGGCTGCCATCTTTTCTAGGTAAAGGAAATTAAGTAGCTGAAACAAAGTTCAAAATTAATTTTCCATTTTATGCTGCAGTCTATCTTCCTCTGCCTTACTGAATCCAAATTGGCTGCTTCGGGGCCTTCAGGCAAATTATCCCAGGTAACATTACCTCCACCTTTGCTGAGTGCCGGAACAGCTTAGCTTGAAACGATGAGCATTGAATCCAGGTCATTATCGAATTAGTTGTATTCAATACATATTTATTGGATTTTGGATTCGGATGATAGTCACGGCCTAGTCTCTATGGCCAAAATGTGATCCGGATCGCATGCAGATGGAGTACGCGCGTTTTTCACATCACTATGGCAGAGTCGTGCAAAGTGTGGAAAATAGCGCTCAGAACCACGACCCAAGATGTATCGGATCGCGGTTGATCAGAATTTGGACCACGAAAACTAAGTTGTATGGAAACGATTGGGTCTGGTCTATTAGAGAAAGTCCGTATTTTTAGTTTAATGCATCAATTTTCCATTTCATGAATCTTTATTCCATGGATTTGTAAACTGGGGATTAAATTAATATTAATATCGAACATGGCAAGCATGTGACCACGCATTCCATTTACATGCGCAGAAATGCTCAATCTGAATAGATTGCTGCTGTAGAGCTTTAGCATTTAAGGATGACGGTACCTACGTATTCAGTTATCAAAGTAAATATGTATCCGGAAATAACTTAGTGCTCCTTGTTTGCCAAAAACAGTTTTAACGATGCTAAGAATCTGGCTTAGTCACAGGCAAAGACCACCTCTGGTGAACACCGGCATTATCTAGCCTCTGATCAGATTGGTTTCGATTGTTGAATACTATGGAAATATGCCCTGAAAAGTGAATGCGGTCATATCATTTCCAATGTGCGTGTTGTCCTAAACCTCGTCTTGGCCCACTCTCTTGCTTCATTAAGTTACCAATAATGATTATAATCAGGAACTATGTCGCAAGAGGAGTTCTTGCTTATTTTGTTGCTGCGAAAGATGAGAAAGCAACGAACACGCAGTCGGTGCCGAAGGTCACTTATGATGAGATCGTCAAAGACTTAGCGGACATTAAGGCTCATGGAAAGCTGTACTTAGCGAGACACTACCCGCGCTTCAAAAGTATGATTTAATTACAATTGCAGGAGTGCAAAAGTTGATCAACAAAACACATGACGAGAAATCATCCACAATGAGGAAGTCTTGATGTTATTCATGAGCTGCACCTTTCACTGGGGCATCCTGGCAGTAGCAAGACGTTTAAAGGGAATGTGGCACCCTGGTCGAATCTTGGAATTTAGTGCAATTAGGGGTACTTCTAGCCAAAGTTCATGAAAGCGTCCATGATTTCCCTGAAAACATGTACAATAAGCTCGATATTTTTATTTTTAAAATGCTCCTCTATAGAAAGTAATAAGTCTCTGCCTGTGGATGATGTCATGATCGACAACTACTACCATATTCAATAGGCTTCAAGGGCTTCGATTGGCTGATACTCACCATGACGTCAGCATATGTCGTCACACCAACAGCTGACAGTTGTGGCCTGCTACATGGGGTACATGTGGGGTTTATTTCAGGTAGGTTGTTAGCTTTTCTCACGGAAGCTTTGAGTTTCAAGACAAACGATATATTGAGTGCCGGGTTTTCCAGCATGCTTACAACTTGGCTATCTCAGTTAAACTACGTTATTTGTACTTTACTGCGTTAAAGGAAAGTGGTGCCACTTCCCTTTAACGCAATAATACAAATACGCCAACATTAGCCGTGCAACTGTCGGGCTGTACCTAGAAACCTGCAAAACTGCAGACGAAGAAACACGGCTACAGAATACAATAGTGTCTCTCTCAACCATTACTGATGACATGGCCAGACATGCTCAAGTCGACCTCAGCACTGGCACAGTGAGAGGAAGGATGGATATTCCATATACTAAATTGTCAGAATCACCTCAACAAATTCGTAGTGTTGCGTCCCTGAACAAAGTCAGAAGAACAGGTGGCGTACAACCTAGTTGACATTTTCGTATCTTGAGCCAACCCCCAACATTCTGCAAGTAAGTTTTATCAGAAATGGTTTGCAATCTGCGGGGAGCTGGTTCAAAATTTGTATTAAATGCACTTTGCTAAATCCACTGTTCTGCTGATCTCGTTGCCCGATGGCTGCAATAGAAAACTGTATGCCAAAGCCGGAACAAAGACAAAAACGCCTATGTTTTATAAATTATCTTGAATTTGACTGCAAACATATTTAACAAGTATCTAGAATACTAGTAACTAATCAAAGTACATACTTACCTAGTATGAAAATTAATATTCACTAAACCAGGGATCGCTAATGATCGTTTATACCCAGGCTTATGCTTATGCTTAGGTGGTTTCAGAAGGATATATATCTATCAGTAAATATTTAACGGTATCATGACAGCTATTGATAGATATAGGGCAGTTTCATGACAAAACTATTACCCAAAACTTTCAGATCATTGATGGCGTGTTTCTCTTATTCAAATTATTATTGACATGGTTGACATGTCACTCACACCTCGCGATTGACAATTTTTCTCCTAACCGACATACCATCAACTAAGTTGACTTGTCATTACCTGCTACCCACATCTTTATCAGCTTTGCCCGTTTGCAAAAAGTCCGGCTGGTTTGAAATGGGCCGACGTTATGCAACGGACCGGCCCATTTGCAAACGGTAATTCGGCCCGTTTGCATACGGGCCAGCTATTGGCCCGTTTACAATGGGCCGGCCCGTTTGAAACGGGCCGGTTTTCCATACGGGCCGAACACACACATATATATATATATATATATATATATAATACTTAAATATATATATATATATAATACTTTAATATATATATATATATATATATATATATATATATACCTACTATGTGTGGCTGTTGCTGTCAAAAAACATCCGCATCTAGTGCAAAAAACCATTTAATAATTTTTGGGGCTTATCAACGCACCAACTGTCAGGGTCATATGGCGTCGCCAACTCTTTCCCTGTTGTAAGGGTTTCTCGGGAGCCAGTTTGATGATTCTGACGAAGAGCTGTGGCCGAATATATAATCTCTCCCAATTTCCAGCATCAAGGAATCGATGAGAAAAGCGACCCCGCAACTTAAACTTTACATAAAAGATTGATGCAACGAGCTCACTATAAATTTCACGTATGCTACTACCACAGTAATAAATAAATAGGCCAAGCGCTTTGCACCGCCACACCAGCAAACAGTCTGACGCGCTTTGACTATACTGTGTCCCGCGTAATCCACGAACGAGCTATGAGTGCTGACAACTGACCGCGTGTGAAATGAGAGCATCATGCAATGCCAGGGCACTAGCTGGGGCGTGGGCTTCCGGTCGGATAAAACAAGGTGTTTGACTGGTTGTTGGCTATCTCCAGCATTATGATTAGTTGATGCTGAGGCTGCTTTGCCAGGATTTCCCGTAACTACAACGGGCTTTGTTTCGCTTTTGCACGATGGTGTAGACAGCCACTGGTGGACTTTTTGAACAATTTTTGTGGATTGCCAATTTGTGACGATCAATAGAGCAAAATTATTAGATGGTGTTCTGTCTTATTTTCATTGGGTGAGTTGTGCGTTTGTTTTGTTCAATGGTGTCATTTGTGTATTTCACTGGGGGACAATTTCTGGGCACTGTTGGGGGGGGGCATTTCGTCCGACTGGGAGGGCAAGTGGCCCCCCAGTTAACATGGTAAAAAATGGGCTGGAATGGAGTGTAAGCCTGTTGATAAATGAACAGGTTAGTCAGGACCAAGTGCCATGATCATTTCACATTGCCAAGAGTGCCGATTGAAGTGCCAAATATAGGTCCGTTATTGTGATTGTTAAGTGGTTTCATACAAATTTCAACAGCCTTGGGAATGTTTTTCTTTAAGCCAAGAAATGGCTAAAGTTACACATGTATTACCTATCATTGAACAAGTCCATACGAATCACTGTGTTATCCTAGTTTGTGCCCCAGGTGGTTAAAGTTTACCAAGTTTAAACGCCTCAGAAATTTACAAGATATCATACGTTAAACACATGGAAGTATAATTACAGTATTATGGCAGTAAAGTATCAGCCTGTCCACCACTTTAGAGCCCTCTAGCTCTTTGCCACTGTCCCCAAAAATAGGACGCAATAAAAAGTCCCAAAACTATGCTAAACAGGCCCTTTGGCTGATTACACGACTTTTGCTCACAACAGGAGAGGCCTTTTCGATGGTGGATGGTCAATCATCTTTTCATTAGTCTCTCCAGATTTCCGAAACTTTGGCCGTATATGCTACCATTGGACACACGCTACCTCACGATCACATTTATGTAAAAGTCACGCTTCTAGCCCCCGGCCAGCGGAAGTTATCACACGTCTCAGCTTTCACTACTGAAAAATCAGGTTTTTGGAGCTACGACCTCTTGCCCTCCAACGGGAGAATTGTATGCTGACACTCATTTCTGCCTCATTGTCTTGTTTTTGGCATTAAGATGTTTTGATTCGTTTATGTTGAATATCTTCTGTAATTGTACACGCATTCCTGTACTGGATGGTTTATAAAAGTACTTTTTTTGGTGTGGAGGTTTTGAAAAAGTACCCACCGTCTAAGCTTTCAACATATTTAGGCCACTTGCGGGATAGCGTGTGACACCTAGAACGTGCGACTAAATCGTCACGAGAAGTGCAGTGAGCTGGATGTCTTTAGACCGGGCATCTGATGGGTCGATCTAAGTTTCACAATGGACGCAGTGCCTGTCGTAAATACATTTCATTTGAGCCAACTGACTGGTATTCCCCATACATGGTTTAAATTGTGATATGCAGCAAAAAAAAAGATTCCTAGGTACCCTGTTTGCTGTCTCGGCATTGCTTAGAAGTACTTTGATGTCGGAATCCCGGGATCACGAGAGGCTTAATCCCTGTATTCGGGCTTTTTGAAAATAGCAGGATCCCAATCGTGAGATTGGCATACCTAGCAAGCACATTTCTTGTGTAATAAATATTTCGTTGTCGGCAGTCCCTTCGGGTATTTTGGTAACAGTCAACACAACAGTCAATACAAAAATTGAGACAGTTATAGTGTTTGAAATGTGTAGAAACTAATTTCAGCACTTCTAAGATAGCATCGTTCTCTAATAGTCCACTCATATTGCTCATTCTTGACCGGTCCATGCTTCCATTCGGTAACCCACGGCGTTGCGTTAGCACCGCAACGGCGTGGTTGTAGCCACAACCTGAGTTATTATATGTCATCTGGAGCACAGAGCTGCAAGTGGACGCAATATATTTTGACTTGCCCTTGTAGAGCTCATCATGGGGAATCGTTTGATGATAGTTTTATGCGGGGCCGATGGTGGCCAAGTTTTAAATCCCTCTCTTTGTATTTGTGAATCGAACTGTTTTTTTAGATATGTAGCGTGCTGAGAGAATGGTCTATAAAATCGTTGTCAAAGCTATTTACACCAAAAAACCATTGCAAAGGGCCCGCAAAAAAGTGGCATTGCCACACTTTGACCCGTTCTTGCTTTTTTTAGTCGATTTTAAGCATGTTGTTTTTCGGGTTTTTTTTTTTTCTTGGGTTTTTTCGCGGGGTGCAAAAGCGGCTCCTTTGTCCCCCCCGCCCTCCCCCCGGTTTCCCTTTTTTTTGCCCGGGGGGTTGTTTTCGGGTTTTTCTTTTTTGTTTTTCGCTTTGGGGGCGGGGGTGGTGGTGGGGGCCGTCCTCTTCCACCGGGCCACCGGGGGGGGGGCCCCGGGCCGCCGCCCGTTGGTGGGTGGGGGGGGGGGGGGGGGCGGGGGTTGGGTTTTTTTTTTGTGTGGGGGGCCGGGGGGGGGCCGGGGCGGGGTGGGGGGTGGTGGTTTCTGGTTTTTGTTGTTTTGTCCGGGGTGGGTGGGGGGGGGGGGTGGGGCTCCGGCGGGCCCCCCCCGGGGGGGGGGGGGGGGGGGGGCGCCGGCGCGCCGGGGGGTCGGGGGGCGGCCCGGGGGGCTGGCGGTGCCTCGGGGGGGGGCTGGTTGTTTTTTGTGTTTTGGTGTGGTTGTTTTTTTTTTTTTTTTTTTTCTTCCTTTGGTCGGGGGGGTTTGGGGTTTGGGTTTCTTTGTTTTCTTTTGTTTTGGGCCGGGGGGGGGGGGGGGGGGGGGGGGGGAGAGTGCCGGGGGGGGGGGGGGGGGGGGGAGGGGGGCCGCGGGGGGGGGGGGGGGGGGGCGGGTTGGGGGGCTTGGGGGGGGGGGGGGGGTGTTGGTGGGGGGTTTGGTTGTTGGGTGGGGGGGGGGGGGGGGGGGGGGGGGGGGGTTGGGGGGGTGGGGGGGGGGGGGGGGGGGGCCCGGGGGGGGGTTTTTTGGGTTGGGGGTTTGGGGGGGGGGTTACGGTGGGGCCCCCCGGCGCTCCCTCCGGCCCCCCCGGCTTCGGGGGCCCGCCCGCCCGCCCGGGGGGGGGGGCCACCCCCGGGGGGGGGGGGGGTGTGGTTCTTTGTTTTTTTTTGTTTTTTGGCTTTTGGGGGCGTTTGTTTTCCTTTCCTTCTGTTCCGGCCCCCGGCTTTCTTCTGGCGGCCCGTGGGGGGGGGCGGGGGGGGGGGGGGGGGGGGGGGGGGGGGCGGGGGCCAGCCCCCCGGGGGGGTGTTTCCCCCCTTGTTGCCGCCCCCCGGCCCCCGCGGGGAGTCGGGGGGCCCCCCCCTTCGGCGGGTGGGGCCTTTCGTGGTTGGGGGGGGGGGGGGGGGGGGCCGGGGCGGGGCGGGGGCCCCGGCGCCCGCGGCCGGGGGGGGGGGGCCGGCCGCGGGTCCTGGGGCTGGGGGGGGGGGGGGGGGGGGGGGGGGGGGGGGGGGGGGTGGGGGGGCCCCCCTTTTTTTTTTTTTCGCGGAGGGGGGGGGGGGGGGGGGGGGGGGGGGGGGCGCGCCGGGGGGTTTCGGGGCCCCGGGACCTTCCCTTTATCGGCGGTTGGGGGTGTTGGGTTTTTTTTTTTCCCCCCCCCCCCTCCCCCCCCCGCCGCGGGGTGGGGGTGGGGTGGGGGGGGGGGTGGGCCCCGGGGGGGGCAAAAGGGGGGGGGGGGGAGGGGTCTTTTCCGTTTTTTTTGGGGTTTTTTTTTGCCCCCCCCTCCCCCCCCCCTTTTTTCTCCTTTTTTTTTTTTGTTGGTTGGTTGGGGGGCGGGGGGGGGGGGGGGGGGGCTCTTTTTTCTCTCCCCCCCCCTCTCTTTTTTTTTGGGCGCTCATTATCGTCTCCTGCCCCCCCGCGGGCGCGCTCCCCCCATTCTAGATGTTATGTTTAAGCATGTTGTCTTGTTTAAGCATGTTGAAATGTACGTAGTTTTCGCGGCAGATCTCTCTGGTCTGCGGGCGGCGCGCCCGAGTGCTTACTTAAGGCAACTCTACAAGGACTTTCAGAGCACGGTTTGTGTTTTCCATGTCTGCTTCAAGTGCAGTGAAGGATTCCCTATGAGTATATGAGCTCAAAAAATGATTTAGAAAAAGTTACATTTTCGTAATATTGGCCACAGATGGAGGCATTTAAGGCCTATGTGCGGCGTGACGCGCCATTTTAAATCAAGCAGTTGTGACTAGTTCTTCGTACCGTCAGGTCAATGCCAGCAGGCTATTCTGTTATTCAGAAGCTCAAACGGCCGCGCATCAGCTAGACTCAAAACAATATGGCGCCAATTTCGTGTGAGTCTCCCGTGCTTGGTCACGTGCCTAATGTATAGCTATGGGCAGCTGAGCCGGCGTTTCATCTGGCCGGGTTACCAGGCGAGCCGTCCCAGGACGTCGACGGTGACATTTGGGAGCGGCTTTCGCGGCAGCCGCCCCCCCTGACCTTTGCCGGCGCTGACCGGAGCGTTGGCGTAGATTGATACATATTTGGGCGGTTGTGCGGCTGTTCAGATCGCCTTCGCGCGGCGACCACGGCTGGCTGAAATAGCCTTGTTTGACCTCGTGTTCGCTGAAGGGGAGCTCCTCTGCGGTCTGCGGCACAAATTAAGCGTTGGCAGGTGGGGCAACCTCCTACAGTGACCCAGTAAGCGGACAGTGCACCCAGCCCCGTGCGCCGCCGGCCATTCCAATCATGTGGGCGACTGCTCAATAATCAGTCCTCAATAATCAGCGGAATATCATACAAAGTGCTTTAAATTCAGTTGCGGTTATACCTTGACAAAGCATTACTGCATGTCAAGCAAAGACGGATCCAGGGGCAAAGGGGGCACTTCCATCCCGATCGACGCTCGGCGTGCCCTGAAATGGTCACGGCGCTTCCTGAAAGGTCGATGGCACACCCCTGAAATGCCGCTTCCCACCCCTCCCCCGCCCCGCCCATGATGCCAGTATGCGCCTCGGATCCGCCTATGATGTCAAAACATGAACATTTGTTAGAGATCAGCCCTACCTTCCCAAATGCTGACAAGAATTTGACTTGTTATGCATTAGCGCACGGTTCACCGGAAAACTTTCTCGTCCCAAAGGGCAAAAGTTCGTTCGTTCGTTCATCGTTCGTCCGAAAGCCGAGCACAAACTGATTTCAAAAATATAAACTTTTGTATGCGTTTGCTGAGTGGCTTTCCACAATCCATTTGGTAAATTTTAGCTTTGATCGGATCCTCCAATGTGGCTTTTTATTACGCGTTCTGTGCATGGTGATTGCCCGCCTCTAAAAGGGCGCGTGGCATAACTTCGAATTTTTGGGGAGGTTGAGCTACGTAAGCTCATCTCGAAACAGTTGGGATTTACTGCAAGCAGGATGTCGTATCATCGCCTATTTTGGAGATGACTGATGCCGACAACGGCAGAAAGGGCCGAGCCAGAGCGGTTAATTGTAGTATTTTGACTCGCTCGAGTGCTAAAATCAGCTCCTGCTGAGGACGGCGTGCCAGCCGCAAACTATCAGGGACGCCGCCTGCACGGCTTTTGGAATTTTGAATGCAACTTACCGATTGTCCGCTGTGTCTGCGCTCCTCAGGATCCTTCATTTCAAACAAAAAAATTCATCTGTTTTCAAACATCTGCTGAGCAGATTTCAGAATCCATCCGGGGAGTAATTATTGGTTGTTGCATATCAAATAAAATCTCACGGTTCTGAGAAAACAAAAGTTTCAACAGAATCAATACGTATTATCTGAATTTATCGAGATATCCCTTATAGTGCAGAGGAGTTTCAACGCTCGCTGTCATTAAGACCCGACTTCCAATCTATTTATACAGCGCTCGTTCTAACGTCTACCGTGCGGGTCGGGCCTGGGCCGACCTGTTTGCTTTTTACGGTTCTCAGCGGAATCGTTTGGTGCCAGCTAGTGTTTGCTTATCTCATCGGTTAAAGAAGACGTATGTACATCCATGTCAGCGCCGTTAAAATGTCGACTAATTATTTTCACTTTTAGCACGCGCATTGACAGGGCGGGTACCCACCCCTCGGGTTTTTTGAAGATGAAATAAAAACGGAGGCGTGTTGCGCCGCCGTTCTTGGTGCCCATTTTCTCTGATCATTTTTACAGCTTTTAAGTAAATTTTAAGGTTGAGTCATCTCAGGTCAGGTCACCAATGCAGGTCAAGTGACCTGGCCTAAAAAGTTTAAGATAGCATAAGTCAGAAATGGGCGAATCTATCATATTGAAACTCATATCGCATAATGGACCTACCGAGTTCTACACAACATATTCCGGTATTTTTTATATAGATGACCTAAGGTCAGGTACGAGCAATGACCTCTCCCTCTCCATTGGAATTACAGGGGAAATATGGCTTAGGCCGAATAACTTGGAAATGGATGGTTGTACTGGTAGAACGTTTATTTTAACGGCATTAGGGACACGCGGACAGAGTATCGGTGCATCAGCAGGCCATTACACGAATGTTGACCTTATTTGACCTTGACCCGACCTCAGGTCAGGTGCAGCCCTAGATTTTACCTGATTTGGCCTAGCAAGGTCATATCATATCATTCGATTCGGCTTGCTGCGAGGTTTCCTATGGTTTAGATTGTTTTTCTATATCTACTAGTTCAGATGAAATGACTGAAAACCTTCGCCTACATCTTATCCATACGGTGGCATGCCTTGACCTCTAATGACCTTAACTGTGACCTGATAAAAGAAGGATACAAATATTTTCTTTAGATATTTTAATGGGCTATCTAACGACCTTTACCCTTTTTCGCTATCTAGCTTGGTTCTCGAGATCATTGGGGGTGGGGGTTACCCGCCCCCCCGTTAATGCGAAGGTGGCTCAGACCCCCGTCAATGCACGTGTTAAGAGTGCTTCGATTCTTGTTTTAGTGGTTGCCAAGAAGCAGTTCTGTGGCTTGACGGAGCGCCGCGCTCATGCCAGTGGCTGTACTGCACGCTCATAGTCCCCACGCCACCGCAGGTGTCACCCGTAGCACTGGGGTGCTCACCCGTGGAGCCACGCTGCTTACGTATACCGGTCGGCAGGTACACTCACGGACAGAGGATCAGTGCATCAACAGGCCAAGCTCTCCGATTTAACGCAGCCTCTTAACAAATAATGGGAAGATTTTGCCACAGCATATAGGTTTTCTGGTATCTAAAAGTAGCCATTGGCACCAATTCACGTCTCCCTCAGTCGATGCAAAAAGCAGAAACCAGCTGGAGCCAGACAACTCCGCAGAGGACCGTAAATAAAGATAGGCCTACCGGCCCACGCCTGACTCGCACGGCAGACCTAAAGGCGACCGCAGTATAAATAGCCTAGAGATCGAGCCTTAAATGGAAGGGACCACTTTGTCGAAATTCTAGAAATCATAGTTTAAGAACAAAAGAGGTCTAAAAATCAAGTAGCAACATTTTTCCCACTTCCATACGTTTAACACGCGCCCCGCTGGGGCGGGCGAAATTCACCCCCTCCTGGGTTTTCCCAGATAGCTAAAAAACGAAGAGACGCAGAACAACGAAACTTACGGTACCTTATCCCTGATCAATTTTGAATATCTGACCAAATTTTTGAGTTAAGGTCATGTCAGGTCACGGAGCTATTCAGGGTCAAGTGACCCGACCTCAAAACCTAAAATTACGAGTTTGAAGCAGCGCCCAGAGAACATTAGCATACCGATCAGTTTGAAACATCCACAATATGATAAGGTCATTAGGGTCTACAAATCTGCTCTCTCGGAATTTTGATATTGGTGACCTAAGGTGGGGTCAATTTTTGGTCACCCCATTATAAGTCTATGGTGAAAAATAGAATGGACTTGTTTTTAGGAAATACTGAATAGATAAGGCTGAAAATCCTCAAACTGTCTATTCTTACCACGATCTTGACCATAAAGTTGAGTTTTTGAGCATCTGACCTCTCAAAAGTCATATCAGGTCACGGGAGCAGAGAGTGATTGTTTTGCTAATAACTTCTCACTGAATTAAGATAAAGCTCCTATTTTGTTTGCATTGTGCTTATATTGTCACGGGGAGTCGATTGATATGCAACATGACCATACCAGGTCACTCTGTGACCCTGACCTAGGTCGAGGTCAGGTCATTTTGACTATTTGACCTAGCAAGGTCATATTATACATCATTTGATTTGCCGCCATGAGAGGAATCCAATGATACATAAAGATTTGCTCTAGCTCCCCTGACGGCAGATCTAGAGAGGGAAACGTACACTGCTCTGTTGTAAGCCTATGGAGCATTCTTTGACCTATGCTGACCTCAATATTGATCTGACATAAAAATTATTCCTATAAATTCTCTTTGTCTTGTCAAGAGCTTTCGAACGCCGCCCGTAATTTTCCTTTAGCTTTCGTGGGGAACGAAATACGAAGGGGGCAAAAAACGCCCCCCAGCGGGGCGCGTCATGCAAGGGACCCAGCGGGGCGCGTGTTAAAGCAGACATATCTCCTTTTTTACCAACATGTGCCGTCATCAAAATACAAGTTTTAATAATCAGTGAAATATCAAACATTGATCATAGTCTCGTTGTTAAGGCCCATTCTCAGCGTTTCTGCATGACAAAAATTACATGCAGTGCTATTCAAATACATGGCGAAATAATCGCAGTACCCGGCACCGATTTCCCACAGAGGACGTCCGCTCTCAACCATCAGTATCATATTTGTTCACTTCCCACGGCAAGTGAACAAATATAAATTCCCATAACACGCGTGGGCTCTGTTGAAACATTTGTGATCTTAGCACCCTGAGTTTTTATTTGCTATGTAAAAATCCATTGCTAGATATTTGGAAGGATTTTGAATCACTGGTCAACACTAAAATTTACACAATTGGAAATAGTGAAAAACCCTCGAAAAGTTTATATAGATCAATAATTCAAGACCGTCTCTTTCCTTCTTTTTGTACTTGTGCATGCGCACCTAACCTTAATTATAAAAGTCAAACGATGACAGTGTGATAACTTTCGAAATGTCGCAATATGCATGTTGTAATGAAACAATTAAATGTATTATTTTTGCTCTACGTATGTCTTTCGGCTCAATTCTTGCTAACCTTCCCGAACATTTACGAAAAAATTAGAACCATCGAAAAGACTTCAATAAAACTCATCGGCGTGAAAGCTGCCGTATCATTCAAAAGAGATATATATAATAAATATATATATATATATAATATATATATATATATATATATATATATATATATTCGTGAAATTAGGGAGTAAGTTTTCTTGTTCACATTTCGATGTAAAAATTACCGCAAAGTTTGCTTTGATTTGTTTTCTTGTCAGCTTTTCAATGTCTCTTATTATTTTAACGATGGTCTTGTGATAAGTTCTGGAGGATATTATTTAATGTATTGGCTTGCAACGTTTCGAGTTGACACTCATCATCAGGCATTACATTAAAAATATATATAATCTATCCTATTCATGGCGGCGCGATCGTTCGGTATCAAATATGACACGAAAAGTAAACTGCGATAGTTTGGAATACAGTTGAATGAAAAACGAGCATCAATGGCACTTGTACCCCCGTTTTGATGTGAAATATGCTAAGCTATAGTTATTAATGGAATAGTTACACAATACCTTATGTCACCTTATAATCATAGGCGTAGGAACCCGGGGGGCCAGGGGGCCACTGGCCCCCACTTTTCTGTGATGGGCCCCCGCAACGGAGGTAAGAATATCAACAACTGTTATATCAAGCAAGAAACTCAAACTGGCCCGATAGCTAGCATAGCCCCGGAACCCCGTTAATTTACATGTGCCCCTAAACTAAGTTGAGGTCCTATGAGTTGATTTTAAGGTCCCCTGAGCTTCTCGGGGCCCCTGAACTGACCTCTGATGCCATGCGAGCTAATCTGGGCCCTTTGAGCTGAACTGAGCGCCCCTGAGATGGTTTGGGCAGCATGAACTGTTCTAGGATGCCTAAACTGAGCTAGGAGCCGTAACCTTGAACAGGGCCCCATGAGTTGGCCAGAACCTATATCCACCGACCTGGGGGGCCCCTGAGCTGAGCTGGGACCGTAAAGTTAATATTGTCCCTTGAGCTAAACTGGATCCCCTGTGATGCACAGAAGACCCTAAACTTATCTGAGGCCCTTGCACAGAAATAGGGCCTGTGCTCTGAAATTTGGTTATAAGCTTTAATTGAAACCCTGGACTGTTCTGAAACCCCAAATATGCCGACAAGGGACCCCTGGATGATCCGGGCCCTTAAGCTTATCTGGTCATCAGAGCTAATATGGGCCTCTGTGTTGAACTGAGGGCCCCTGAGATGGTCTGGGACCCCTATAAGGCTTTACAGCCACTGACCTGGCGGCCGTGAACTTGAATGAGTCCCTTGAGATGTTCTGACAGTGGTGTAGACAGGGGAGGGGGGGTCCCTGGGGTCTGCGGACCCTCTTGGGCTGACCTTATGCACTAAAAACACAAAAATTGATCTCGGGGGCCCTGAGCTTGGTCTCGGTGAGGGGGCCTCCCGAGCTTGATCTCAGGGGGCTTCTGATAATCGGTATCGAGGGCTCCAGATTACCGAATATTGATCTTGGGGGACCCCTGTGCTCAGTCTCAGGGGGTCCCGAACTTGGCCTCAGGGCCCCGAGCTTGGTCTCAGGGCCCTCTCCCCCGAGCTCGGTCTCACGGGCCTATCGATATTGGTCTCACGGGTCTTTTGATTTTGGTCTCAGGGCCCCCGAGCTTGGTCTCAGGGGCCCCCGAGCTTGGTGTCAGGGAGCCCTCCGACTTGGTTTCAGATAACCCCGAGCTTGGTCTCAGGGCCCCCAAGCTTGGTCTCAGGGACCCCCGAGCTTGGTCTCAGGGATGTCCCCAAGCTTGGTCTCAGGCCCCACTCTCCCCCAGTTTAGTGTCAGGGGCCCTCGAGCTTGGTCTCAGGGGGGCATCCGAGGGCATCTGGTGCATAAGGCTGACCGTATGCACTGGAAAACACGAGCATTGGTCTCGGGGGCCCGATTTTGGCTTCAGGGGGCCACCGAGCTTGGTCTCAGCGCCCCCCCCCCCAGCTTTGTCTCAGGGGCCCCGAGCTCGGTGTCAGGGGCCCTCCGAGCTTGGTCTCAGGGAACGCCCGAGCTTGGTCTCAGGGGACCCCCGAGCTTGGTCTCAGGGGCCCCTGATCATCGGTATCGAGGGCTCCAGAGTACCGAACATTGATCTCTGGGGCCCCCTGAGCTCGGACTCACGGACCTTTCGATCTTGGTCTCACGGGCCTTTCGATTTTGGTCTCAGGGTGCCCCAGAGCTTGGTCTCAGCCCCCCGAGCGTGGTCTCAGGGGACCCATGAACTTGGACTCAGGGGCCCCGAGCTTGGTCTCACGGGCCTTCCGAGCTTGGTCTCATGGGGCCCCCCGATCATCGGTATCGAGGGCTCTGGAATACCGAATATTGATCTCGGGGCCCGTGAGCTTGGTCTCAGGGGCCCCCGAGCTTGGTCTCAGGGGACAACCGAGCATTGATCTCAGGAGGGCAAGCTTGGTCTCATGGGCCTTTCGATGTTTGGTCTCATGGGCCTTTCGAACTTGGTCTCACGGGGTCTCAAGTTTGGTCTCAGGGAACCCCCGAGCTTGGTCTCAGGGTCCCCTCGAGCTTGGTCTCAGGGGCCCCGAGCTTAGTCTCAGGAGTTCAGGGCCCCCTCGGGGTGCCCCCGACTATTGATATCGAGGGACTCATGAGTGAGGCACGAGTATTGGCCTCATGAGACCCAGAGTTTGGCCCCAGGGGCCCCCAGGCCTTGGTTCAGGACCCCTGAGCATCGGCATCGAGGGGCTCCAGAGTACCAAGCATTAGTCTCGGGGGGGCTCGAAATATTGATCTTGAGGGCCCCGGAACATCGGTGTCGAGTTACTCCTGAGAAAAGCGCGAGCATGGGTCTAAGGGTGCCCCTGAGCCTGATCTAAGTGGGACCCCGAGCTTGGGCCAATCTGAACCACTGCAAAAGGATTCTCTGATCACGGGGCCCCCAGAGTCAGTCTCAGGGGCCCCTAAAGATTCGTTCTCAGGGCGTCCCGAGTCGGCCTCACGGCCCCCGCCCTGAGAGTCGGTCTCAAGGCCCCCCGAAAGTAGATTTCGGGGGCCCCAGAGGGTTGGTATCAGGGACCCCAAAAGTCGGTATCAGGGGCCCCGGGAGTCTGTCTCAGGGGAGGGGGGCCGAGCTAGTCTCAGGCCCCCCCCAGAGAGTGGTTCTCAGGGCCCTGCAACAGTCTATTTCAGGGGGTCCCTGAGAGTCAGTCTCAGAGAACCCCAAGAGTCGGTCAAGGGGACCCCAAGAGTCTGTCTTAGGGGACCCCGAGATTCGGTCTCGGGGTCCCCCTGAGAGTCTGTCTCAGAGAACCCCAAGAGTCAGTCTCAGGGCACCCCAAGAGTCGGTCTCAGGGGGCCCTCATAGTCTTACGGGTTTCTCTCTCAGGAGTCAATATTTAGTTTCAGGTGGCCCCGAGAGTTAATCCGGGGGTCCGAGAGTTAGTCTATTTTGATCCGCAGAGTGCTGGTTTCAGGGGGCCCCAGAGGGGTATTTTTGGGAGCCCTCGAGATTTAGCCTCAGGCTGTGCCTCCCCCCGAGTTTTGGTATAAGCGGCCCCAAGAGTCAATCTCAGGGAACACCCAAAAGTTAGTCTCAGAGGGCTCCCGTTTTGTCAGTCTCAGAGACATCCGAGAGTTAATCTCGGGGTTCTGAGAGTAATTTCCAGAGGTGCTCCCGATGTTTTGTCTCACGGGCCCGGAGTTAGCCTTAGGCCCGCGAGAGCTAATCTGGAGCCTCCGAAACACAGTCTCAGGAACGCCAAAGACTCAGTCTCAGAGGTGATTCTGCCTCCCCCGGGTGTTTGTCTCAGGGGCGCCCTAGAGTAAGTCTCAGAGGGCTGTCGGAAGTCATTCCCAGCCCCCTCCCCCCACCCCAAAGACAGCCTCAGGGGACCCCAATAGCTAATCTGGATGGCCACGATAGTCAGTCTCAGCCCCCCCTCCAGAGCAAATCTGGGGGGGCCCAATAAATAGTCTCAGAGGTGCTGCCGATAACTAATCTCAGGAGCCCCGAGAGATTCTCAGGGGCCCCCAGTTTTGATCAAGAGGTGCCGTGAATCGGTCTCAGAGACCCCCTGAGATCTAATCGGGAGAGCGGCCGAAAATTAGCTTTGTGAGTGCCGCCAAGTGTTGGTCTTAGGTGGCTCCAGAGCTCAAATAAAAATTTTCAAAATCATATGCCGCGGAAAAAATGTATCTACCCCTATTGCGTACTAAAAAAATCAAATTGAAACATGTCCATCAGGCACCATTATCGAAGGAAAAGCAAAAATTAATCTAATTTTACCATAAGAGCAAATCGAACAGGGAATTAGGCACTTTAGTCAATTTTTAATCTAGTAGCTTAACACCAATAACTACATTCCTAAATATTCTTAAATAAACAACTTTCCAATATTTTCGTAGGAAACCAGACAAACAAGGGTAATGACAGAAATTGATGAGCATAATCCCAAAAAGAAAAATAGGTATGAAAGGTTGAAAATAACAATAAAAGAGTGAGCCAAGGCGATAGATATCTTGGGCGCCTTTTGTCTTGGTAATTTGCTCGTTTACAAGATAGCAAGGGTAAGAAAGTAACTGGATCTCAACAGGATCTGTCGACGGAATAGAGGTTATGTAACGTTCAGGACACACTCCCATATCCCTTGTATCTTTATTCGTTTTTTTCGTTTCTTTGGAAATTTCCTTATTAAAGAATTCATGGATTCGATACCGGGAAATAATTGCTAATCATTTCCCGTAGATCATTTCTTCGTACTCAAAACGACTGACCTCCAATAACTTCATGTCTGATTACCCGAGTGAATTGAGGTAGACTCAGGTTTAACGTCATGCGCGCATCAACATTGAACTTCCCGAAATATGGCTCAAAGCTGTTATTATAGCCACGCTACCATATAAGTTATGGGCCATCCTTAATATTCGGTGACCTTAGTTTACCAACATTTGGTCGGATCGAAAAAAACAAGCTATAAACAAAATAAGAATGAATGCTTAAAAAGCCATAACAAAATTTCCTTCGTGTGAATGTTAGAATGTTAAAATACTATACAAAAGATATAGGAGATGGGCCCGGTTACTAAGGGGACCCCCGGCCTGGGGCCCCCCGACGGTAGTCGGACCCCCACCTTGGCCGAATCCTGGCTACGCCACTGTGTTCTGAGACTCTGTATCAGCCACCCTGAGACCCCCTAAGCCTAGCTGGGGCTCTGAGCTAATCTGGGTACCGCTGTGCTTAACTGGGGCCTCTGATCTGGTATGGGGGCCCTGAACTCTTCTAGGGTCCCTGGGCTAAGCTGGGGCCGTGAGCTTGAATGGAGCCCCTGAGCTGGTATGAGAGGGGACCCTATATCAGCCGATCTGGGCCCCTGAGCTGAGCTGGCCTGTACTGAACAAGAGCCCTGAGCTGGTCTGGGGCCTCTGAACTGTTCTAGCATAATTGAGCTAAGCTGGGATCCGTGAGCTTGAACAAGTCCCTTGAGCTGTTTTGAGACCCTACATAAGTCGACCTGGGGACCTCCGAGCTGAACCGGGCCCCTAAGCTAATCTGGCACCCTGTGCGAATCTGGAGCTTCCCTGTGATGAGCTTCTAGGGATCCTGTGCTTATGTAGGGTCCCTTGATAAGCTGGTCCCGAGGTTAATGCATTGGCCTGGCCCTTGAGCTGACTGATATGGGTTCCTGAGCCATGGTCTGGACTTTGGGGCCCTCCGAGGTAATTTGGCGGCCCCTGGGCGGCATAGGCATAGGAACCGGGGGGTCAGGGTGATACTGCGCCCCCCTTTTTGAGGTGGGCCCCCGCAACGAATATACAAATATCAGCAACTGTAATATAGAACAAGAAACCCAAACGGCCCCGATAGCTTGTCTGGGAACGTTCAAGTTCGGTAGTACACTGCCTGCAAGCCCCTGGAGGAGGAGCGCTTCGTAAAAAAGCCAAGGCACCAACTACCCGAGTGTTTCAAAATGAGTCCCGAGAGCTGGGCCCAATCAAACTCCATTCAATATCAATCCCAACACAAAATATGAATCGGACACGGACCCCGTACTAAATGCCGAGCAACAGTCGTCCCTGAGCCATCGAAAGGCGCGACGTCTTTCGATGCCAGGGTTATATGGCGTCGCCAACTCTTTCCCTGTTGGAGGGGTTTCTTGGGAGTCAAATTACTCCTTGCGCAAGGAATCTGCCGTGCCTTAAACCCGAGTTGGTCGCGTGGAAAGCAAAGTTGCTAACCACTATAACACCATGCCCACACCTCCTCGGCATCCCAAAGCTGGCCATCAAGTACCTCACTGCACTTGCAGTCATGCTGGAACTCTGCATTTTAGGCGTCGAAATATAAGATAAGATAAGATAAAGTCATGCGGGTCTTTGGAAGGCACTCGCAGGTGCCTGTCTTACCCGGCCGCGTCGAACTCGATTTAACAACAATTCAGGGTTCTAGTCGGGGGTCTCGTACAAAAACCCCACCCAATGCTTATCAATATAAGTCTTGAAGACATTGGTGCTCGGTGCCTCTACTACCCAAGCAGGAAGGCTGCTCCAGTCCGTGACAGCACGGACAGCGAAGTGGTTCCTCCAGATTCTGGAGACAGCCCGAGGCTTGGCGACCTTGAAGCGGTGTCCTCTCGTGGTTGCGGCTGGTGGATCTTGAAATAACTCTTCTTTACGTATTCCGAGATTTCCGTGCATCAGCTTGTGCATTAGGATCATGTCCCCCCTTCGCCTTCTGTACAGCAGTGATGGAAGTTTGAGTCTTCTCAGCCTTTCTGGGTAGTCAAGGTTTCGCAGTTGCGGAACAAGTTTTGTGGCTCTTCGTTGCACCCTTTCGACCAGCAACTGATCGGCCTTGTTGAAGGGGACCCATATAGCTAGGCGTATTTATTGTGATCAGCTAAATCAATCTCTAATGATGGAAAGAATAGATCCGTAATAGCCTACATAAATGTTCCCATTTTCGTCATTAAATAAGCAAATACAAGTTTATTAGGCATATCGAAGTGAGGCTATTTGGTATCAAAGCATTCATTGTCTGTAGTTTTCTAAACAGTTCTTAATTTTGTAAATGTGATGAAAAGGGCCCAAACATCTGTAAATATAAAAAACGCGCTCGTGGTAAAAAAATGATTGAAATCCTCCAAAAAGCTTAAAACTGTATTTGAAAATGGTCTAGGTAAAAAACAAAAAAAATATTTTTGGCGTTTTACTATGATTTATTACATCATAATAGGTACAACTCGAAATCATAGGGCAAAATTTAATTTCTCGATTTTCCATATATTGACATCCTTGTGTGCATGCGTGCCTTATTGACACTAAACGAGCTAACTAAAATTTTTAAAATTATGGGCCCCGTGAACTGGGGCGTCCCTTGAGGTGGGCCCCCTCTAAGGTTGGCCCCCACTTTTCAAACCGTTCCTACGCCCCGGCTTATAATCATAACACTATATATGCACATGCAACATTCCTCACATCTAACATTTAACATTCCTCACTCTACACCCGGGGCGCGAGTGGCCGGCCATCATAGAGGTACAGGGTACCCCTCATGTCGAGCTGCTTGTTAATGATGGGGTCCATGTCCCTGATGTAAACAGCTTCCATCATATAGGTAGGGGTACCCTGTACCTTTATGATGGGCGGCCACTCGCGCCCCGGGTGTAGAGTGAAGAATGTTAAATGTTAGATGTGAGGAATGTTATATGTGCATATAGTGTTATGATTATAAGGTGACATAAGGTATCGTGTAACTAATCACTTAATTCCATTAATAATTATATCTCAGCATATTTCGCATCAAAACGGGGGTACAAGTGCCATTGATGCTCGTTTTTCATTCAACTGTATTCCAAACAATCGCAGTTTACTTTTCGTGTCATATTTGATATCGAACGATCGCGCGGTCATGAATAGGATAGATTATATATATTTTTAATGCAATGCCTGATGATGAGTGTCAACTCGAAACGTTGCAAGCCAATACATTAAATAATATCCTCCAGAACTTATCACAAGATCATCGTAAAATAATAAGAGACATTGAGAAACTGACAAGACAACGAATCAAAGCGAACTTTGCAGTCATTTTTACATCGATATATATATATATATATATATATATATATATATATATATATATATATATATATATATATATATATATTTGCTATTAATGGTTCATATTTTTTGGAATCAACTGGTTCCAGCTTTCGAAATATGTACATTTTGTCCTTTGAGGCAGCAAAGTAATTCCGCTGAACCTTGCCTGATATTACTAGATTCCAAAGTTGCAACCGATACCGTAAAATGGAGAATCATCTTCCCCGCGACCAGAAATCAATCAGCTGTCAGTTGTTCGGGCTGTTTCGATACTTTTGCTCCGATTACCGCGATGGAGCCGTGGAATTAGGGCGGTGTTTGGTTTCTGCTGTTGCCGCCATATGCAGCGCACCATTGGTTTTATGGATACACATGGGGCCTCTGACAGACCCTGCAAGCAACTACGCGACCTGCTGTAAAAATGAGCACCTTTTGTCTGTAACTCCTGACCGCCGCGCAGAATGTTTGGATGCAGTGATCTCGTTAAACATTGATTTCAACAGCTGTATGATGGCAAGTTGAGCTATTGCCCCTTTGGCACTGGTATTGCTCACCGCTTGAATAACCTAATTGTGCCAGACTTTGTATCGCGTCTCGGTACATTGATGTTAACGGTGTCTCTCGCAAATGGATGGAAAGACTGGCCTCCCGCGGGTCTCATCACGGAGCTTCTCCTTAACTCAATCTTGCGGGCTTGCTTTACCTTTACTTTGCTATCTGCTACTACTTCTTCGTTCTACACACAATCTTTTTCATATTTCTAGCTCCGTGATGCAAGTAGCTAAATGTGTATTTATCATTGAATATGATGAGCTGTGCTGTGTGCGTTTCAGCTGCTGTCCTGCTGAATTCTAGCCTCAGCAGCAGAAAGGGGACTAATGCTGTCATGGTGGGACGATGAGATGTTGAGATACTAGCTACAAATATTTAAGATGAAACAATGATATGTTAATGGCAAATATACTGCCCTCTAGGTGTGATGCCCAGTGGGAAAAATAGCCCTGGCACAGTGTATGCAAGTATGTACACATGTATGTACATATACCCTGCCACCGTGTGCGCCTGCTGTTGAGGTGGCCTGCCCTGACCTCTGCCTGGGCCACCGGGTCGGCAGGGCGAGGGCGGGTTGCCGGCCGCCGCCATGGAGGAAGGCTCGCCGGCGGCCCCGGTCACCGGAGCCGGCGACGGACCATCGCCGCCGCGCCGCTCTTCACGCAAGCGGACTGCCACGCCCAAGTGTCGCCCGGTGAGTCGCGCCGTCCCTCACCTGTGACGTGGCAACTGCGCCCCTGACGTGAGATGGGGTCGGCTGCTGCGCCCCTGATAAGTAATAGGGTCGTCTGCTGCGCCCCTGACCTGTAATGGGATCGGTTGCAGCGCCCCTGATTAGTAATAGGGTCGGCTGCGGCGTCCCTGACCTGTAATATGGTCGTCTGCTGCGCCCCTGACCTGTAATAGGGTCGGCTGCTGCGCCCCTGACCTGTAATAGGGTCGGCTGCTGCGCTTCTGACCTGTAATGGGGTTGGCCGCCGCGCCCCTGACCTGTAATGAGGTCGGCTGCTGCGCCCCGATTAGTAATAGGGTCGGAAGCTGCGCCCCTGATTAGTAATAGGGTCGTCTGCCGCGCCCCCGACGTGTAATGAGGTCGGCTGCTGCACGCCTGATTAATAAGTTCGTCTGCTGCGCCCCTTATTAGTAATAGGTTCGGCTGCTGTGCCCTGACGTTTAATAGGGTTGGCTGCTGTGCCCCTGATTAGTAATTTGTAGGGTCGGCTGCTGCGTCCCTGGCGTGTAATGAGGTCGGCTGCTGCGCCCCTGATTAATAATAAGTTCGTCTGCTGCGCCCCTGATTAGTAATAGGTTCGGCTGCTGTGCCCCTGACGTGTAATAGGGTCGGCTGCTGTGCCCCTGATTAGTAATTTGTAGGGTCGGCTGCTGCGCCCCTGACCTGTAATAGGGTCGGCTGCTGCGCCCTGACCTGTGACCGCCTGCGCCCCTGACCTGTGGGATTGGCCCGATGCATGACACGGTGCCGTTCATTGCTCTCACTTCCGTGTTGTCTGTGGTGCATCGATTTCCGTGGCAGTGGCCGCGTCGAGTCCTGCCCTGTCACGGTATTTCCCGGAGGTTTTCAGCTCCGCCGACCTCATCTCAAACTGTCGCCCAGTGAGCGCCCGTCGTGTCCGAGTGTGCTGTCGAGGGCCTGTTCAGCGCTTTACGTTCATTAACGCCGCTGGCAAAGCCGGCAAAATTAATGCCAGCCAGTGACTTTCATAATTCAAAGCCGGTTTTAATAATTACTGCTCGCCTGAATTAATTATACAATCAAGCTGAGCTTTAGACGTGGCAGACTGGCTTTCCAGACACGCCACATGCCCTAAATTGGGAAGTTCGGCCGCCAAGAGAGGCTTTGGCTTATACGGTTTACTACAGTTTTCGTTTCTATTCTGTTTTAACATCCTATTTACTACGAGCAAAACAATCGCTGAGAGAAGCAATGTTAAAATTAGTTAGATTTGTTCCTTAGCTGAAATCCAGCGACCTTAAGACCTTATGTGATCTCGCACTTCAGTACGATCTGTGTACGCTGGTTCAGGGCTGGAGTTATGCAGTGCCCATCAGTTTGGCTCCCCTCCACAGGAGCTGACACAGCTCGCCTGCCCATGGTACCTCCAAGTCAATGGTGCAGTTCCCGGCAGTTTGGCTCCTCCTTCACAGGAGCTGACACAGCCCGCCTACCCGGGGTCCCTCCAGGTCAATGGCGCAGTTCCCGTCAGTTTGGCTCCCCTCCACAGGAGCTGACACAGCTCGCCTACCCGTGGTCCCTCCAGGTCAATGGCGCAGTTCCCGGCAGTTTGGCTCCTCTCCACAGGAGCTGACACAGCTCGCCTACCCGTGGTCCCTCCAGGTCAATGGCGCAGTTCCCGTCAGTTTGGCTCCTCCTTCACAGGAGCTGACACAGCTCGCCTACCCGTGGTCCCTCCAGGTCAATGGCGCAGTTCCCGTCAGTTTGGCTCCCCTCCACAGGAGCTGACACAGCTCGCCTACCCGTGGTCCCTCCAGGTCAATGGCGCAGTTCCCGTCAGTTTGGCTCCTCTCCACAGGAGCTGACACAGCCGGCCTGCCCATGGTCCCTCCAAGTCAATGGTGCAGTTCCCGGCAGTTTGGCTCCTCCTCCACAGGAGCTGACACAGCTCGCCTGCCCATGGTACCTCCAGGTCAATGGTGCAGTTCCCGGCAGTTTGGCTCCTCCTTCACAGGAGCTGACACAGCTCGCCTACCCGTGGTCCCTCCAGGTCAATGGTGCAGTTCCCGGCAGTTTGGCTCCTCCTTCACAGGAGCTGACACAGCTCGCCTGCCCGGGGTCCCTCCAGGTCAATGGCGCAGTTCCCGTCAGTTTGGCTCTCCTCCACAGGAGCTGACACAGCTCGCCTACCCGTGGTCCCTCCAGGTCAATGTGCGTGTGGCAGAAAGTTTTGTCCCGGGTGGGCTGAATTATTTTGCAGTGTAGCGGACTTATTGGGTATTCGAATCAGTATTCAGCCTCCTCGGAGCTATGAATTCTGAGGCCTTATATGACCCGGGATGGATGATCTGTCCACGGGAAGATAATATTTTATATATGTTTTAGGCTCTCTGTGTTTATATAAAACATTATAAATATAACAAAACATTATATATATATAAAACATATATATATATATATATATATATATATATATATGTGTGTGTGTGTGTGTGTGTGTGTGTGTGTGTGTGTGTGTGTGTGTGTGTGTGTGTGTGTGTGTGTGTGTGTGTGTGTGTGTGTGTGTGTGTGTGTGTGTGTGTGTGTGTGTGTGTGTGTGTGTGTGTGTGTGTGTGTGTGTGTGTGTGTGTGTGTGTGTGTGTGTGTGTGTGTGTGTGTGTGTGTGTGTGTGTGTGTGTGTGTGTGTGTGTGTGTGTGTGTGTGTGTGTGTGTGTGTGTGTGTGTGTGTGTGTGTGTGTGTGTGTGTGTGTGTGTGTGTGTGTGTGTGTGTGTGTGTGTGTGTGTGTGTGTGTTGTGTGTGTGTGTGTGTGTGTGTGTGTGTGTGTGTTGTTGTTGTGTGTGTGTGGTGTGTGTGTGTGTGTGTGTGTGTGTGTGTGTGTGTGTGTGTGTGTGTGTGTGTGTGGTGTGTGTGTGTGTGTGTGTGTGTGTGTGTGTGTGTGTGTGTGTGTGTGTGTGTGTGTGTGTGTGTGTGTGTGTGTGTGTGTGTGTGTGTGTGTGTGTGTGTGTGTGTGTGTGTGTTATAAATAAATGTTTTAAGCTCTCTCTCGCCTAGCTTCACTGAGTTGGCCATTTGTATGTCTATTGCTTAGCTGTATACCGATATCTTTTTAGCCGTGCGCATTATCGGTACTGAAGCGAGCGCTATTTGGTTGAACAGTTGGTGCGCCCTTCAAGGGAGTGTCCCACCTTTATAGTGGGTTTGAACTTAGCGGTTGTGTAGAGCGTGTCGATAAACCACTAATGGCACATTTGATTTCACCCAAAGCTCTCTGTGTAAAATTCCCGCACGCTTTAAAGTTCACAGAAGGGGAATTCTTATTTCATACCATGAAAGAATCTTTTTCCATCTGGCAGCCCATATCACGTGACAAATGTTACCAAATGGTATTACCACGCTAACTTACATGTCGCAAGCCGCCGCAAGCTGCCAGATTCGTGATTACGCGTGATGCTTGGGTCAACCCAGCGTAAGATGCGAAATCTTTGTTTTGGGCGAATGGAGGAGGAAATAAAATGTGGTTTTCTGATTTTTAAACCCATTTGATTAATAAATTGTCCTTTTAAAGTGAAGGTGGCACCGTGGTGGAATCCTGGAATTTAGTGTAATTAGGGGCATTTTTAGCCGAAATTCATGAAAACGTCCATGATTTCTCTGAAAAAATGTACTCTGAGCTCAATATTGCGATTTTTAAAATACTCCTTTAGGGTGAAAAATAAACCTCTGCCTCCAACGATAACGTCATGATCTGGCAACTACTACCATATTCAATAGGCTTCAATGACTTGTATTGGCTGATTACTCACCGTGACTTCAGCGCTGTCGTCACACCAACAGCTGATAACTGTGGCCGCCTGGCTGGGGTAAATTTGTTTTTCAGGTAGGTTTCTAGCTTTTCTCCACGGAAATTTTGCATTTCAATAAAAATTATATATTGAGTACCGGTTTTCCGGCATATTTTTACAATTTGGCTATCTCAGCGAAAATCACGTTATAAAGGTGCCACATTCCCTTTAAGTCCATGCAACTAAAAACCTGGTACCTTCTGCGCTGTGAGACAACTGGTGGACTAAACACGCCAGCGTGGTAGACGACGCACTTGCCCGCGGGGACACTGCGCCAGCCGCTGACGCGGCGCTGTCCTGTGCTGTGTGCACCAGCGAGCCCGGCCTGTTCAGCAGTCACTGTGCGCTGATGTCGTTAGGACGCAGAGCTGCGATGACGCCGGGAACATTCCAGGCACGCCGGTCGGCTGCCCCTCCCAGAATGCGTGGGCCGTGGCACGCCGCGGCTGCCGCGGTCGGCGGCTGTGGATAGCCTACACGGCATTTCTCCGTCGGCGGTATTGTTCACGCCGTGGCTGCCGCGGTCGGCGGCTGTGACTGACCTGTATTTCTCCGCGGCGGTATTGTTCACGCCGCGGCTGCCGCGGTCGGCGGCTGTGACTGACCTGTATTTCTCCGTCGTGGTATTGTTCACGCCGTGGCTGCCGCGGTCGGCGGCTGTGACTGACCTGTATTTCTCCGCGGCGGTATTGTTCACGCCGCGGCTGCCACGGTCGGCGGCTGTGACTGACCTGTATTTCTCCGTCGTGGTATTGTTCACGCCGCGGCTGCCGCGGTCGGCGGCTGTGACTGACCTTTATTTCTCCGCAGCGGTATTGTTCACGCCGCGGCTGCCGCGGTCGGCGGCTGTGACTGACCTGTATTTCTCCGTCGTGGTATTGTTCACGCCGCGGCTGCCGCGGTCGGCGGCTGTGACTGACCTGTATTTCTCCGTCGTGGTATTGTTCATGCCGCGGCTGCCGCGGTCGGCGGCTGTGACTGATCTGTATTTATCCGCAGCGGTATTTTTCACGCCGCGGCTGCCGCGGTCGGCGGCTGTGACTGACCTGTATTTATCCGCCGCGGTATTGTTCACGCCGCGGCTGCCGCGGTCGGCGGCTGTGGTTGACCTGTATTTCTCCGCGGCGGTATTGTTCACACTGCGGTGTTGTTCACTCTTGCAGCTGTTGCTGACTTCTCTGCTCGTTATTTATTGATGGTCGCCTACAGTCGTCAGCCCCGTGTTCCGGGCTTAGACCATCCCATCCACGCTTGGTGTCCCCGGGCATGACTGCCCATGCTGCGCTTTCAGAGTTGCGAACAGGGGTCCCGTTAGCGGTTGTGCTCGTTCCTTCAGCTCAATCTGTATTGGTAGTTTGGCTGTATAAGTGCCTTTACTTCAGCGATTCATTGCAAGCTGTTTGATAGGGTCACATTTTTTTACCCCCAAGTAAGCCGGCCCACGAGGGTTCAGTTCCCAATGGCTGTCACGGATGAACCGTCGCCCGTATAGGACCGGCTTGTTGTGGCGATGGAGCGGACCAGCTGTTCGTTAGGCGCTAAGTAGCCGTATATGCGCCTAGAACTCAGGCTTACACAGTACGCCGATTCGCCCCTGCTGCCAGCGTGTCGCAGACAACGCCGCCCCTCCCTCTTGGGTCGCGTGACCCCTCCCCTGCGTGCGGGTTCACTCCCCCTCCCAACCACCTTTTTCACCTCGATCACCCGTTGATGCTGGATTCACACTTATGCTGGCTTTAAAATTCGGTATTTCGTTTCGGATTGGGGATGGGAACTATGCTCCATGCTATTCTTATTACTTTGATTTGTGATGGAATAATCTATCACGCAGCATAAGTAAGATGAGTCGTTTGCGCTTCAAGCAGAGATAAGCTTTTTTCTTTGTTTTTCGGGTGTGGTCTCTATGAGAACGTGGTGATTTTCAGGATATTTGTGGAAAGACCGCTGCTGGTTTCGTTGTTTTGGAGGAGCGGGACATCTGAGGCTGTCTTCTCGGCTCTACCTGTGTTGTCTCGCGACAGGACCGTCAGTTCGACACGTGAGATTGTCTTCTCGCCTCTACCTGTGTTCTCTCGCGACAGGACCATCAGTTGGACGCGTGAGATTGTCTTCTCGGCTCTACCTGTGTTCTCTCGCGACAGGACCATCAGTTAGTTTTTTTGCTGTGTTCTTGAAGGCATAGTTACGGTTTGTCTTTGTCCTGTGTTTCTCGCGACAGGACGTCAGTTCGAGCGTGAGTTGTCTTCTCGGCTATACCTGTGTTCTCTCGCGACAGGACCATCAGTTGACGCGTGAGTTGTCTTCTCGGCTATACCTGTGTTCTCTGCGACAGGACCATCAGTTCGAGGTGGCCGACTCGCAGGATTTCGCGCCGGAGACGGTGGCGCGCGCCGGCGGCAAACGCTTCAAGGCGTCTCGCACGGACGGCATTACCCCGTGAGTGTAGCTGTTGTCTGGCCCTTTGAGGCGGTTGTCGCAGCAGGTCAGCGGCCGCCAGTGGCACCGCCTGGAACATGACTCACGATTGGATCGTTTTAGCCTTCCGAATCTTCATTGAGTGAGATGGTGTGTGGTATGCATTGTCATAAGCTCGAGTGTGATATTTATGAAGTGATCCAGAGTTTAGCTAGTGGTTATTTGTTACTGTTTCGGAACAGCTGTTTTCCTTCGCTGTCGATGTGGATGCCGTTGTGACCCGGGATGCTCTGCTGTGTTCTGCGAGTTATCACTTAGTGTTCAGCGGCGGTTGGCTTGATCCCGAACGTCGACGGAAGTCGACTTTCATTGGTGTTTCACTCCCGTTCACTTTTCTACCAACACGTCATCGAATACATTGCCACGCTTTCGCTTCGAGTGTTCCGCTGACAAGTTCAGCACTTCACGGGGCATCTGCGATTTTCGGCTCAAACCACGAGACATTGATATAAATAGCTATATTGACAATGAAAAAGCACACGTTGGGTTGGACGCCGCGGCTGTCGAGGAGAGAAGAGAGAGCACCGGGAGTAGGGAGAGTGCCGGGAGCGGCGGTGGCAGAGGTAGGACGGTCCCGCGGCGCTGCGGATGGCGCGCCGCAGACGAAAATGGCGCCAAATGCGCCGTCTGACGCCGTTGGAGCACACTGGAAAGGCAGCGGCCAGCCTGCCGGCCGCCCGCGCCGCCACCCGGCCCGGCCTGGCGCCGCTGTACGCCCCGCGGCTCACCGTCGGACGCGTCGCCGGCCGGGTATCAGAACAGATCCCCCAACCGTCGGCCGATGACATTCCCCGGAAGAGTTGTATGTTTTGGATCCGAAGATGGATTTCTGTAATCCTTTTTGCCCCATTGGAGGTGTTTCTTATATGGATTGAGTTTGGATTGAAGATCTTTGTTTTCGAGCGGACCAGATGGGATTAGCCTGGAAATGTAAGCAGCGCGGATCTGGTTTGAATGTGATTGGCCGTGATGCACGCTGGTCGGCGCCTCCAGACCAACCCACACGGCGTGGGTCTGGTCCGGGGCTGTGTCGTGTTGTGTGTGGGAGATGGAATACATCGGGCGCAGGCTGTAAGTGCCCGCGGCGGGAGCTGATACCACGCCGCCATCCCCGGCGTTTGGCCAGTTTACGGTGTTGACCGGCGGACCGCTGAGGACTCATCCGAGGTTCAGTGCCCTGGCCCGCCATAGTTGGCTGCTGACGTTAACACGCGCATTGACGGGGGGCGGTACCCGCCCCCTCGGGTTTTTCGGAGACAGGAGAAAAGGGCGGCGCGTAGCGCCGCCGTACTGGTATACCTTTTCCTCATCATTTTACAACTTCTGTGAAAATTTTAAGGTTAGGTCATCTCAGGTCAGGTCACCAGTACAGGTCAAGTGACACGACCTCAAAAAAGTTTAAGATAGCATAAGTCGGCGCAGGGTGATCTTATCGGATTGAAACTCATATCATATAATGGCCCCACCGAGTTCTCTAACATATGTTCCGGTATTTTTGATATCGATGACCTAAGGTCAGGTACGAGGCATGACCTCTCCATTGGAAATACATGGAAAAATGGTTTTTACGGAATAACTCAGTAACGGATGGTGATAGAGCATTTATTTTAGCTGCATTAGACTCGCCTGGGCTTTGCAGTTCTAATGATATGCATTTTATATAATTTGACCCTGACCTGACCTCAGGTCAGGTCAAATCCTTGATTTGACCTAGCAAGGTCAAATTATATATCATTCGATTCGGCTTGCTAAGAGGATTCATATGGTTCAAGTCGTTTTGCTCTATCTTTACTTTTTCAGATGTAATGCCCGAAAAACTGAATTTTACATGTTATCCCTATGACGGGCATGTTTTGACCTCTCGTGACCTTAAATGTGACCTGACAAAAATGGTTCAAATGTTTTCGATGGAGAAGTGGATGGGCAGCCCAACGCCGTTTACCGTTTTGCGCTACCTACCGTGGTTCTCGAGATCTTAGGGGGCGGGTACCCGCCCCCGTCAATGCGAAGGTGGCTCAGACCCCCGTCAATGCGCGTGTTAAAGTACGATAAACCACCAATCCTATGCGTTTTCAACCTTTGGAGCTTTAAAACATATTTTTATGATCCTCATATTCCACCTAAAAATGGTACACTTAAGCGCAGAATTTGTCAACGTATTTCACCTCGTGTCAGGTTAGTTCTGACGGTTCTGTTGTTGGATTTCAGCAACGGTAGGACCCAGCCATCCGTTCCTTCTCCCTGTTTTGTGTTGCGGGATGACGTTTAAGTTGTAACTCAAAAATACCGTGTTTAGATCGTTCTCAACTAGCGCGGATGCCTAGGAATAGAAAGCCTCCCATTGAGCAAGGCCGAAGAAACTAGTGCAGCCTAGAAAACGTACACAAAAACCAAAAGATGACCGCCCTGACGGGGCGTGTACTGAGTGGCCAGTTCAGGCTGGGGGCATGCCTGAGTTACCGGTGGTGCCGTGACGCCCTGGCCTACCGTCGCCTCGTTGGCGTCACTCGCGCTAAAGGTGGCGCTGTTCTGCTCTCGGCGCGCCTCTGAACGCACTGTCGGGGGTCGCCGGCTGACAATACCACTGCCTCTCCCGCTTTGTAATTTCGCTAGCTTTTCAACGATAATCCAGACGCTCCTTACTTTTAGTACCCCACGTGCGAAACGTGTTCTTCCTGTGGCCAGATTGTTGACGGGCTGGAAACGTATGCTTAAAATAAGGAGGCCTTTTGTTCTGTTGAGCAACAATGTAGCCATTTCGGCCAAACTGAAGAAATTGTTCCCCAGAATGCAGCATATATTGTATTCTTTATGTCACAATAGTTATAATTATATACCACGTCCTTTCGTTTCACGTAAGCATCCTCGGGGAACTCATTCATAGGTGAAAGCTCCTCTCACCGATACAGAAGCCACCAATAGCTCTCAATATAAAATTTCCAACGAATATGTCGAGGGCCAGGGAACAGAATTGATAAACCTCCAGGTTGAAGAAGGGTCCGTGCTACGCCCACGGGTGGAGCCGGTGAGCGGGGCAGGCTGGGTGGCAACACGGCGGGCCGGCGCCCCACTCAGTGTGGCGCAACCAGTCAAACGTAGCGCGCCCCGGAGCAAGGCCTGTGCTGAAGCGTGGTCGGAGTATGGAGGCATGAAGACAAGGAGAAGGAGATGAAAATAACACAGAATGAATCTGGGCCGGGCGGCGGCAATCGGAAAAGACGTAAGAGGAATATGTAACAGCACGTCCACTCGCATTGCCAACGACGGGTTCTCAATACACCGTTTGATTATGGGAGGTTCACGCTCTACAGCGCGTAACAACGGGCCCAGTACCCAGCGGCTCTGTATTGCACTGGCGCCAGCGGCGACCCACCCCACCTGTGCGCATGCGCGCGGCGCAGGAAGAAGATATAGAAGGACTGAAGAATGCGGCGGCCGAACGGCGCCACTTGGCTCTGTAGATACCAGCCGCTGCTGAATAACTGCAGCGTAACAGCAGACGTTGTCTATGTACAACACTATGTACAGCAATATGAGAAATTCAATATAAAAAGTATCGGATGATGATAGCCTATTGTTGAAGGTGAGCGGTGGCGGCGGCGGCTTCCCGCGAGAGATTTGAGAGATCACGTATCCGGGCGCTGGCTGCGGCGGGCACGTCGCGCCGGTACTCAGCTGCCGCCCAGCGCCGCGCAGTCATCTCAGAACGCCAGCCTCCCCTGGCTACTCACGCGCCAGAACGCCACCCGCCTGCACGCACGCGCGCGCGAAAAAGGCACAACCGAAACGCGGCCGAGTGGGGCGCGCTGCGCCGGCTGAGAGCCGCTCCGTGCGGACGCCCCAGGCGCGGCACGGCTCCGCGCCGGACACCCGGCAAAGCTCCTTCTACAGCACCATCGGCATCATCATCATCAGAGGGCGCGGGCGCCTGTATATCACAAGGGTGGAAGGTGGCGGGGACGCGGGCTGGCGCGCGCATCGCCGTCGACGGGCGAGACGACGACCACCGTCGTCGGGGACGCGACGCGCCCGCTTGAGCTGAGCAGGTATCTTGGCACTTGGTTCTGTCCCGGACAGAGCAGGCTGGACGGACTCTGTAACAGACGGCACATACACCGTCAGACAGATCCTGCAACAGACGGCGCATACATTGTCAGACAGACGCTATAACAGTCGGCACATATACAGTCGAAAAACACAAAATAATAAAAAATAAAGTCGACAACTAAAATAAGTCAGACAGACCCTGCAACAGACGACACATACACCGTCAGACAGACACTGTAACAGACGCCACATACACAGTCGACAGACTAACAGCCGGCACATACACCGTCAGACAGACTCTGTAGCAAACGGCACATAGACCGTCAGACAGACTCTGTAACAAACGGCACATACACAGTCGACAGACTTACAGCCGGCACATACACCGTCAGACAGACACTGTAACAGACGTCACATACACATTCTACAGACTAACAGCCGGCACATACACCGTCAGACAGACTCTGTAACAAACGGCACATACATAGTCGACAGACTAACAGCCGCACATACACCTTTAGACAGACCCTGCCACAGACAACACATACACCGTCAGACAGATACTGTAACAGCCGGCACATACATACATATGCAGTCAGACACACACCACAACAGGCCGAATACATGGTTAGACAGGCACTATAACTGACGACACATACACTACAAGACAGACGCTGGCGACACATACACCACATGACAGACAATGTAACAAGAAACACGTATACGTTCAGACGGACACTACAATAACCGACATACACCGCCAGAAAGACACTGCAAAAGCCGACACACACACACACACTCAAATAGGCAGACACGGCGACAATCGAAACAATAGAGCCTACGAAAACGCATTTTTGGGTAATAAATAATATTACTACCGTTGAAAAAGGTTACGAATATTTCAAACGATTATGTTAGGAAGTTTCATTTTTGGCATATAAGTTTTTCTTCATTCAAACGTATGGAAAATAGCTCCAAACACGGTGCCGGTCGAATCTTATGTAGGCTCATTACTAGGGAGGAAAATGCCAAAGAAAGGAAATTGAGATCGCTGAAAATTTAGTTCTAAGAGCAGCTGCCAAACTTTTCCTAATAGTAACTGTACTTAACGGTTATTGCAGTGTTAGATGATTGCCTCTTAACCCTCGCCCTGGTGGGGTATTTGAACGCCTCCCTCGGGTTTTTCCTGCGGCACGAAAAAACGGAGCGCGAGGCGCCGCCGTACTTGGCAAACCTTAGCCTTGATCGATTCGGCAACTTTCCCCAAAATTTTAAGGTTCGGTCATTTCAGGGCAGGTCACCAGTGCAGGTCAAGTGACCTCACCTCCAAAAATGTTTAAGGTGACATAAGTAAGAAATGGGAGAATCTATCGGATTGAAATTTATACCACATAATGGGGCCCATCGAGGGCTACAAAATTACGGGATTTTGTATATCGATGGTCTAGGGTCAGGTACGGATCATGACCCCTCCATTGGAAATGCATGGGGAAAACAGAAATTGGTCTGTGTTTGTGTAGATACAACTGCGAATACCCTCACATTCTCGAAATTGTAGCATCCTGGGCCCCTTCCCAGGTTCATGTTGCAATTTTTTATCTGTGACCTTTGGTCATCTGGGGCTATTTAGGCAAGTTTCAGACAAGGGTCAATAACTTCTTGAAATGACGATAAAGCTTTTATTTTGATACCATTACGTTTGGATTGCAATTGCAAATCGATTGATATGCATATTGCCCATGCTAGGTTGGAAAATGACCTTGACCTAACCTCAGGTCAGGCCATTTTTAATTTTTGATCCAGTAAAGTCATATTATATATCATTCGATTCGCCGTAACGAGAGGAAACGAATGGTGCGAAAACTGTTCTAACTTCTCTCTGTCAGACGCTAGAGTCCGGAGACTCTTCTGTAACATGCCACCTTCTTTGACGTATCATGACTTCAATATTGACCTGAGCCAAAAAGTGACCGATGTAGTTTCGTCATGAATTTGTATGAGCTATCCAAGTCCTCGCGTTTTTTCGCTATCCCGCATAGGAACCGAGTTCGAGGGGGTGTTTGAACACCCCCCACCATGGCATTGGTGGCTCGGAGGCCCAGCGGGGCGGGTGTTAATATATGCTACAAGTGCCACCAACTTTCATTAACTCCGGAAATGTTTGGATCCCTTAGGTATACGACTTAGCGTCCAATAATTCAGTGCTGAAATTAAGGAGTAGAATCGGACATCAGCCCAAGAATCCGCAACTAGGAGTTGGGCTGGAAACGATTAGACGGAAACAAACCATTGAGTGGTCTGGGTGGGGTTTCTTCCAAAGAATAGGGCCGAAATCGGAACGTTCGAATCAGGCAGTTCTAGAAGTGACTAGCAGCCAATAAGACCGGAAAACTAGAAATTGCAGAGTAATCTCGTTTGTTCCAACACATGTTTGTGGAGTAGTGAACGTGATAGAGCGGAGTTCAGCCCCGAATTGGTTCCACCGCGCTTCCAACCTAGGAACCGTGGAGGGGAGCGGGCTGCGGGCCGCCAAAGAGGGGGAGGAGGCTGGCTGGTTTCCCCTCAGCGGATACTTATTCATTTGTTAACGGCAATGTGTGACACAAACGGAACGTGAAACCAGGGACTGCTGACTACTCCGGGTAGGTGTCCCCTACCTGACGGATATTTCAATCGGCATCCAATAAAGGTGTTTTATTCCCTTCATTTTTAATAAAACGGCAGCATCTTCTCGAAGATTGACTGATGGGAGAGGCTGCGCAAGGGAAGTGAGCTTTTCGTGTGAAAAATACATCCTTTGTGGAGGAAGCCAACGACATAGATCTGTCATCAGATCTTTCAAGTATGTGAACGATTATTCGAAGCATGCATTGGCGCCTTTCTGAAAGGCTCCGCTTCACAGCTGCCTCGGCCGATTTACGAATATAGCGAGGGGGGCGCATCTTGATAGTGGTGCGCCCTGGTACGGCCGAGGGGGCACGGTTTCTGTTCCGCCTTTGGGTGCCTATGCTCATTCAATGCTGGGGTGGCACAAAGTGAACCAATGGCAGGACAAGCTGAAAAGCCAACGTTTTAAATGAGGAGTGAAGGTTCAGAGACTTATAATTTTTTGGGGCTTATCGACGCACCTACTGCCAGGGTCATAAGGCGTCGCCAATTCTTTCCCTGTCGGAAGGGTTTCTCGGGAGCCAGGTTGCTCATTGTTCAGGGAAGCCGCCGGGCCTTGAACCCGGGTCGGCTGCGTGGAAGCCAGCTACGCTGACTGCTCCACTATCGCGCCCCCTAGGCTTAGAGACCTCAATGGTTGGTGGAGAACATGGAACATGACACAGTGGTATCCCAAATACCACTCTTCATTCAAACATGCTTTATATTCTTGGATAGGATGTTTCCATAGTCCTTAACAGGGGACCGCATGGCTCGATTACAAAGAAGAAGTGGAAGTGTGGGGTCAAACCCCGCATGGGTTGCAGATCCCTCCCAAAAGGCGCAAAGCGACGCCGTGCGACCCCAGCCGCCGGAATATTATTGTACTCCAGGCTGTACCGTCCTCAACACTGGGTGTTTAGGCAGTCGGGGTAAGAAATGACTGATCTACGGAAACCATCAGGGCCAAGACCTGCATAAAACACGGGTATCGTGGAATCTCTTGAACTGTTGCACGTAACTAGTGCAAATGTTGGGGCTAACGCTCAAGACCATTATTTAGTCGGGCGGGGATAATTTGCGGCATCAGCTGTGTCAGTCGATGGGTGCGTGGGGCAGCGGAGGTGCGTGTGCTGGGCGTGCGTCTGGGTGCAGCGCAGAGCAAATCAGAGTGCACAACTTAGGCAGCACTTCTTGGGAGGAAGTATTGTGCACATTCGCTAACTGCTGTCCTCACGGCAGGAAGCTAGAAACAGTGCGTGTGACGTAGAAATAATTTCTGCTCGTCCCTCGCGAAGTCATCAAGCCTGCCGGTTAAAGTTATATACCCGAAAACGTGCATGGGGAACCATTCTGCAGCCCCACCCTTTGCAAGCCCGCAGCGGAGCAGCACGTTTCTATGTTCCAAGAACTGCTGAGCCAGAGCCTCCATCAAACACCAGCAAACTATCGCATGCTAATTTTAGCGTCCAAAGGCCTCGAAGTGCGGCCATCTCGACCAAGTTTCTTCCTACAGCGCCCGAGTGTGCCGTTCTTCAGAGTACGTATACTGAGTTACAGCTGCTGGCGCCGCGTTACTGGTGTCACAATACATCCCAACCACGAGCTGACCACCTCTTATCGAGGGCGAGGAGGTCTCATCTAGAAAACTGGGCCGTTTCTCTTTGTTCTCTCTCAGAAAGAGTAAATCCAGTCGCGTGTTTCTGAGTGCTGAATGGTGTTTTCCTAATTTTGAAGTATAAGTTCAATACTGGTTCCTTCCACATATTTCAACAGTTGCACAGACGCTCGACATCGTATTCAGTTTTGCACTTAAGAAGCTGGGAGACACACTCCGATAATTCTAGGCCCCTTTGGGGCCTTCTGGTGCACGATATGGCTTTCCTATCAGGCTTATTTAGGCGGAACGTTGACTGTTTATGTGCTGAGTTTTGGCTCCATGCTGTTTCTTCTGATATAATTTTGAGGTCCGGGGAAGGCCCCAGTTTAGGTCCCCAGGCTGCTATCGGAGCTTTCGGTCTGATCTGGCCCAATACCGGCCTTTTTCTAGGCACAAGGCCATGAGCTGTGCCACTGAAATTATCCTTAATCCTATAGCTAGTGGACAGACTTGGTTACGACAGTTCCGTATTCTGGAAATATAAGATGGCCAGAATTCTTCCAAGCTCATAGGAGCTAAATTTAATGCGCGTGATGCTATTGTATATATTTTTTCCTTAAAACTACTCACAAGTCTTGAAAGCTTGGCCACTTTTGACAAAATCAACTTTGGGTAAACAATCACTTCTGAACACTTACAATGTCAGCTCCATATCGGATTCGATTTGATATTAACCGGTCAGCTCAGCACTCCCACTGGCTCTAGCCTTCCTCCATAGTTTCTTGTGGCGGCCTGACGTTTTGCTCGATCTGCCGAGTGGGCCCGGTGCTCCATTGGGAGGCACGCGGGCCCGGCGTTATTTAGTCCTGCGGACGTGCCCCGGCATGACAAGCAGTTCCACCGAACTTTTGCCTTAACTTCGCAAAGAGCCGCAGTCGACTCCCTGCCCGGGACTGGATGACTGAGCATCCACGACAGCATTAGGAAACTCACTTGTGAAAGCCAGAATAATCTGTGAAGTCAGGCTCGAACCTCGTTACCAAGCCTCTGTGAAACGAAACGGAGGCCGGTATGTTTTTTTCATGATGAGAGGATGTATTGTAATACCTGCGTTATTTTAAAATAGTTATATAGGCGTTAGTACACTGTTGTTCTCTCGGAAAATTTCGTTTAGCTCTTGCTGTTCCTTAAACATTTAAGCACTCTTACAACTTTAGCAACCACTCATTAGTCCTTGAAATGCTTCATTTCATACATTTAAAAGCCTGCCTCCAATGCATTTGAGGGTACTACCGCAGATGCTTTCTGATTTGCAAAGGCACACTGAAGAATTCTGTGCAATTCCTGATGTCAAACGCCTGGTATACGGAGCCCTTGCGAGGTGATACGAATCGATAGCCCGACAGCAGTTTCTGCCCAGGGATTACTCGGATTTAGAAGCATCGCACCTCCCGGACACTTGACCCGGTGTCTGCCTTGGATGGATGCTGAGTACTCTGGCCTGAGCCCGCGACGCTCCCCAAGCGGAGGTGTGGACCCAGGACACACTCCAGTCTGGTAAAAAATGCACCAAAATACAGTTGTATCTGGTTCTTACAGAATTGAAAAGATTTGCAGCAAAAAGCAAAAAAATTAACACTGTGGACTGTTTTCCCCACATCCCCCCGGCAGTGGGCGTGGCGAAGCGGCAGCGACCGGTGCGTGCGCTTACCGTCCGTCGTCACACGTCGGTTTCGATACTGACAGCGTTCACGTTATTGTTGTGTCGCGGCGGCGCGCAGTTGAGCTTGGCGGTGGCCTCGTGACTGAGCAGGTTACCCTCCTCCATGTCAAACTCGGAACACGAGTCGGACATGGAATCCTTCTTCACCTGCTGACCTGCCGAGCGAAGGAGAGTGGTGAGAGATCTGGTGCTTCCTGGCCATGTCACGGGCATGGATAGGAGTGCCAGCCAGTGGTCTATGCAGGCGGCATGTTCAGAGAGTCGAGAACAGTGAAGGCTCTCCATGGCCATTTGATAACATGAACTTGTCTAAATGTTTCTTATCAACTGGAAGCCCCGACGACATGCATGCTATGGAAAAACCTATGCGAACTTAGGGAGGCAAGTTGACATAATTTTCCCATTTTTTTAGCATCACGGTCAATGTGGTTGACGCGTCTTGACTCACAGTGCCGTCAGCGATATTTTAGCGATGATGATTTTGAAAATCTAGCTAACGTTCACACATAATTGGCGTGCCCACAATGAGCCTCTCCACTTTAAACCCGGCTCCCATCTGCTGAGGCTCCCTTTCCATCCACTGCGACCGACCAACAGTGTTGCGTCTACTTGAACGGCCACGCACCGACGGTGCCGGGCAGGTAGGGGCAGCTGGTGACGTGGTTGAAGTTGCAGGACTGCATCTCTTCCTGGTCCGTCTCGCGGTGGTAGAAGTAGTTGAAATTGGAGACGATGACCGGCACCGGCAGAGCGATGGTCAGCACGCCGGCGATGGCGCAGAGCGAGCCCACGATCTTACCCCACACGCCGACCGGCCTGCCGGCGACAGCAGCGCTCGGCTCTTCACCACAGCCCGGCACCGCCACAGCTCACAGCACGGCTACACGTAGCACGGACACTACACAGTCGTGTACGCGGATTGAATTTATGCAATGACTGATCCGCTCCGAAATCTGAGCTCTATAGTTTGTATACGATTGGAGTACGGTGTGAAATGCGACACTATGACCCCTATCAACAGCTCACGGGTCAAGGCCGAGGCCGGCACATTGCCCCTAATTGCCATCGGGCCCCACGCTGAGACATGCCGCTACGTCACAGGTGTGCCCATGCACCTTTGCGCATAAATTCTACCTCTAACGGGAGTATCTGGCCCAAACATGGTAGCTAGAAGGGGGTAATACATCTCGAAGCAAGAGACAGGCCCCTTGAAGTGGACTGGTGCTAATCAATAAGGGACAATGTAGGGACAAATCACCCTCCCCCTCATGAGCTTTGATTCGGGTTCAAAATTGGTATACTGTGCAAGAGCCGTTATAGAGAATGTGGCACCTTTATAACGTGATTTTAACTGAGATAGCCAAGTTGTAAAGCATGCCGGAAAACCCGGTACTCAATATATTTTTTGTCTTGAAACTCAAAATTTCCGTAGAGAAAAGTTAAAACCTACCTGAAATGTACCCCACATGTATCCTTAGCAGCAGGCCACAGTTGTCAGCTGTTGGTGTGACGACATATGCTGACGTCATGTTGAGTATCAGCCAATCGATTCCCATTGAATATGGTAGTGACTGCCAGATCATGACATCATCCACAGACAGATATTTATTTATTTCTCTAGAGGAGCATTTCAAAAAGCAAAATATTGAGATCATTGTACATTTTTTTCAGAGAAATCATGGACACTTCCAAAATTTTCGGCTAAAAGTACCCCTAATTACACTGAATTCCAGGGTTCGATCAAGGTGCCACATTCCCTTTAAGAGATTACAAGCCAAGTGAGATGGTTCGGAATCATAGCGCATATCACTGACCATCAAGCATTGTCAACATTGTCCTTAAATTTTTACGCACGCCAATTAGTGAGGTCATGCTTTTTTAATCTATATCCTGCACTCTCACACAGTGGAACTAGACCTCTGTAGACACATATGACCCTCTGAAAAGACGGGAAATTAAGAGGGTGCCCTGAACGCCGTAAGCATTAGCATGTACAGCAAGGTCGGCGGACGAGAGACTAAGTACAAACATGCGTGATATTTCCGACAGACATAGGAATTGTTTCCGTTGGTCGCAGGCACGAACCCGACGTCACCCTCCCAACACTGCGCTGAGCGAGTGCAAACACATCTATTACCGACGATAGCTAATACTTTGACCGTCCGCTCCCCCACCACCAAGCCGCCTCAAATAACAGTGTTTGCTCCGCCGCCGGTGGGGATTAAATAAATTAAGCGACCGTGGACCGAATGATAAGCACTACTGGAACCTAGAAACTCAGGTTCTGGCTCATCGGCTGTGCTGAATCCGACCTGGTCTGGTCCCCGCGCTCACCGAGTTTGAACCGGTGAAAGCCATTCGTCGAAGAAGCATCAGATGAGTGCCTAACTTGCGCTGGACAACCCGTGAAGGCATATTCTTCAAAACGGCTCATGGCTTTGAAAATATAGAATATGTTCTTAAACAAAACCAGCGAATGAATTTGTGCCTTGCGTTAGAATTGCGACTCAATTTCTTTACCTTCGTCGGGGTGTCTGAGTCACCCTCGCTAGGACGGGGCTAACTAAAAAAGCTGAGAAGATGATGCTGTAAAAGCCATTCAAAAGTTTGTCATCAATGCAATCAATATTTTATCATTAATTTTTATCCAGACATTACTGTGGACATTATAGGTCCTGCAAGGTAAAATTACCTAAAAAATATGTACTTGGAAAAACTTGTTTAGTTCAGAAAATAAGATACAAGAAACACACGGCAAAATATATCTGTAAACGTGATTTAAAAACGTCAATGAATTAAAGAAGGCTCCTCGAAACCTTTGGCTCATACTTGCGGTAATATATATGGTTTTATAATTTGTCCTGTCTGAATTCTGTCTAATCCCCTTATTATGGGGCACTGAATGCTACTAAGGAAGCCATTTTAGGTCACAGTCAAAAATTCAGCTAACACCCAAGGCAGATCAAGGTCCCCAACTGACCCATTATGGTCGTTATGTAAACCAGTCAACTGCGGGCCCCTTTCAAAACAACAGAAATGCGTACAATAGCCAACGGGAATGGTCACCGGTGGGATGGGCCCGCCCCAGTCGGAGGATTCCTTACTGGCTAGATACTACACCCCAGCCAGCGAAAAGCTACAGCGTCCATGAGCTCGGCGCCAGCCCTCACTCAGGCGTGGATAACAAATGTACTACCACCCAAACGCGGGCCCCAAATACGCAGTGGATTGGTGGGTCTAGGCACAGCTGGGTACAAGGATACTAGATGGCCATAATGCCCACTATTGCCCGCTGTCCTCGATAAGAAAAGCTTGTGCCAGTTTGCGCGTTTCCAGGTAGGCGTTGAAACATACAGTGAATTATTTATTTTCCGAATACACACCCATCCCATTTTTAGTTTTTTTCGTACCCGCCCATTTCAGATTAGCGTATATTCAAATTCGTGTCAATTTTGTTGTATATAAGTTAGGTTAGACTATGCATTAGATTAGGCTAGACGAGATCAAATCAGGTTAGAGCAGGTTCGGCCGGATCAGATTCATTTCGTCCACTTTAGGTTTAGGGTAGCGATCTGGTCTGGAAATCCCGGTCAGCTCGGGCAAGGCTAGCTAGCGTTAATAACAATTTATCAATTCGAAAATAGATCAGATAAATAGATTAATGCAGTGAGGATTTTTCCGTAGGAGTCAGTACGCTCCAAAAATGTAACCATACAAAATTGTGAGTCCCAAAAATTTAGGTGGAAAATATGCTGTACGAAAAAAAGAATGCAGTGAAAAATATAATTCCATTGCAAAACATGTTGCAGGATAATTCCCGCCAGAAAAAGGCCTGATATGTGCGAAACATTTCCTGAAGTAGTACACTCCAGTGATCAAAATGTCGTCAGGCATCCAATGGCCTCCGATTGGTCAGCACCCACCCCCTCCCCGTGCAGTCAGCATAACAGACCCCAAGCAAAGCTGGCGATCTTATCCAACCAAAAAGGCGCCCAATCAGTCTTTGGGCCTCGGACCAACCAAGGCTGGGTTTCAATTAGCCAGCGGACTCTTAGCCAACCCTTGGGTATCGGATCAGCTCACAAACTTGCCAGGATTGGGGATTCTTTGGCGAGTGGGGAGGAAAAGAGAGGGTAAGTACTGACTTCATTTAGTATGACACACTAGTGCAGTTTACACACGCTAACTGGAACAGGAGGGAAGCCGGACTACGGCGAAAGACACTCGGCGCCCGAGTTTCTACGGTACCAAGGTCGAGTTTTTTCAAGGCAGGTAGTAAGTTTTGGACTCAACACGAATAGCTGCTTCTTTCTTATTAATATATCTTCCACCTTTCAGAATACAAAATTAAGTATTCAGTCCGCATACCTCACCCTCTTCCTTGCTTGATGCGAGCTCGGTGATCACGCGGCCGATTGCATTGTTCCGGCCGTTTAAAGGACCCCGTTGCGGTTGGAGCATCAGAGTAGATGTGACTATTCTATAATGGGGCTACTGTTTCACCCAATCGTTACAGAGCATGTTATCGTGTCATCTGTGACGTCATAGATTTACGAGTGAACGAGTATTGCGGATTTGAGATTGCTTCTGTGGGGCGAAAAAGAGGCAAGCGCACTTCAAGCGATGAGACGAGTGGGGTATAGGGCTGAATACTCGATTTGGTGTTCCAAAAAGATGAAAGTCTAATTCAGAAGAAAACAAAAGTTATTGATGCGGTCGTTTAACCTTGCCACTAGCGCGACAAATCTCGACCCAGACTCTGTGGGAACCTGGGTGCCGAGCTTCGGTCTCCCAGAGCCGATCATAGGCGTGTACCCTGTTGAAGGGAGGAATGGAACCGGTGGTACTCTGCAATGAACGCCTTGCATTTGCTCTGGAATCCCGCCGTTTTTCCGCTCTACTGGACAGCTTGTGGGCGGAATGGGGAAAATTGTTATTATTACAAATTAGGAAGTCATTAGCCTCCAGGGTCCTCCAGTATGTCAGTGGCTTTTTAGATAATCACATTTTCACAAATATCAATTATCTGCCCTAGTCTGCAATACAAGTTCACATAATGAAGTTTGCGGGATTCTTCATACCGGCCAGACCTTTCTTAAACGATCCAAAATCAGGCATTCAGCTTGTAGCCATTCAGGTAGCAATACAACTTTCATAGCAGCAACATCTCTACTACGCGGTCAAGCAAAGCTGCAGAGTTGAAAACGCCATCATTCACATTTCCACCGGTTGGCTGAGCGTAATTGTGACGGATACAAATGGCGGTACTTTCCTGGGAGCCCATCCTCATTCATCCGCTGATTTGATTCAGACATCATGCTCCTGTTCATGGCAGGTTATCCGTCGCTTTTCATCAATACGTATTGTGCACGGGTAATTCCTTCAACAAGGTTCCAGCTGTCTAATTGTAAACAGTAAAGTTGGACTCGTGTCACAGCGAAACAAAAAACTATAAAAATATGAGTTGCGTTTTCCGAAACTATGACTTGCGTTGTCCGCACGGTTGGCCCCATCCCCTTGCAGGATTCCCTTTGTTGAATGCCAGGCAGCGCACTGTTCAGGACGGCACGCAGCTCGTGTAGCCATTTGGCAGCATAGATCGGCTGTTGATTGTCGGCCGCTGGGCTAATGCGGCCCACTGTGAGCACGTCCGGCCGGCCCAGCTGAGAATATGCACCACTGCCGGCCTCAGAAGTCGCCTCCTGGGCAGCCATCAATGCAGAGGGGCCGCTCCGAGGGGTTGGTGCCCAGGATTCTCAAGCGCTCTTTCCTACAACCCAACAGGTTTCAAAGACTTGTGCGTAGAGAATTTGGACTCGCTAACAACGCCAGATTCTTCTGTTGACATCTAGGTGCATTGCATGATGTGATGTAGGCAATAGGTATGGGAGGAAATTAAACCGTATCATCGAGAAGCGCTTATCAAATATTTAGATATGCTGACGTACTCCGTTTTGGCCAGAAAGCGCTCGCTATAAACAAAAATAAAAAATAAAGCTGTCCATGTCTTCATTAAAATGAGGCACTCAGAAAATGAGGTAGTTAGAATGATAAGAGACTAGAAAAGAGAAGGTGGCATTTGCTTTATTTTTTTGCCGCCTTCGTCGCTTTTGTGCCCATCACCAGCTTGTCTTCGTTTATCGGTAGTCAAATACATAATTTGACCGAGATAAAATTTTCTTGTTCGCCGTGCAAAAATACCAAATTCTAGTCACCAAGCATTCACCAGTCGTTGCATTTTGACGTACATACATATCACCCCGGAGTGAAAGACGGCGATGAAGTGCGCTATCAGTTACTTTAGTTCAGATCATGAAAGGCAGGTGGTATCTTGCAAAAAGGCATTCAGTAGCGTCTTGAAAAAGTTGAGAAGGCCTCCTCGTCCGGAAGGAATCAGCCAGTATTACTTAAACTCTTATACACAAATTTGCGTCTATCAAGCTAGAAATCACCTACGTTCTCCGTACCTCTGCTTAACACGCGCATTGACGGGGGTCTGAGCCACCTTCGCTTTGACGGGGGAGGCGGTACACGCCTCCCTTAAGATCTCGAGAACCACGCTAGATAGCGAAAAACAGTAAACGGCGTTGGGTAGCCCATCCACTTTTCCATCGAAAATATTTGCACCATTTTTTTCAGGTCACATTTACGGTCACTAGAGGTCAAAACATGCCGTCATAGGGATAACATGTAAATAAAGGCTTTCGGTCAATACATCTGAACAAGTAAAGATAAAGCAAAACAATTTAGGCCATTGGAATCCTCGCAGCAAGCCGAATCGAATGATGAATGAATTTGCTAGGTCAAATAAGGTCAAATATGTCATTTGGCCTGGCCTGAGTTCAGGTCAAGATCAAAATTAGGGCAAAGTTTATATCATTACAGCCGCAAAAACAAGGCCAATCTAATGAAGCTAAAATAACTCTATCACCATGCATTACCAAGTTATTTGCTTAAAACCACTTTTCCCCTGTATTTCCAATGGAAAGGTCATGGCTCGTACCTGACCTTAGGTCATTGATATAAAAAATACCGGAATATTTTTACAGAACTCTGTATGAGGTATGTGGTTATGTGGTATGAGTTTCAATCGGATAAGTTCACTCTGTTCCGACTTGTGCTATCTTAAACTTTTCATGAGGTCAGGTCACTTGACCTGTACTAGTGACCTGACTTGAGATGACCTAACTTTAAAATTTTAGAAAAGTTGTAAAAATTATCAGAGAAAATGCATGTCAAGTACGGCGGCGCTACGCACCACCGTTTTTATGCTATCTGCAAAAAAAACTGAGGAGGGCGGGTACCTGCCCCCCCCCCGTCAATGAGCGTGTTAAGAATGCAAGAAGGTGCTAATTTGTAATTGCCCAATTTCGCTCAGAATCAAAAGTGTTGTTGCGGGAAAATCCTTTTTTATTCTGCGTGTGGCTTGAGGAAATGTTACTGATGGTTTATTTAGTCTTTTTGATACGTTACTCTTTCATTTTCACATGGAGCCATCGTTCCCATCGAAAACATAAGTCTTGTAGGCGTATGCGAAAAACGGACACGTGACTTTTTCCAAGTTTACCAGCGCCATCCCTCTACAGCTTTGCTTTTGTTTGCCATGCAAAAGAGGCATGCAAAGCATAGAAGCCTGAAGGAGTGGCGAGCGAGAGCAGGGAGGAAGTGGAGGCGCGGGAGACTGCTAACAAATGTGAGATGCCAGGGAATGAAAATTGTGCAGAAACAGTGAATGGAGTGAATGCGTGACAGGTGAAAGTGAGAGAGGGAGAGAGTTGAGAGAAGAGGTAGGGAGACAGGGAGAGTGGCGAGGGAGAAGGGGACAAGGTGAGATTGAAACATGGATAAAAAGCAAGACATAGCTAGAAATAGTAGAAAAGACAGAGAAAAGGTGAAAGCGACAGATAGGTAGGGTGAGACGGCGGGCGGGGGCGTGACTTCCGTACGTCATATCGCCGTAGCCGACCGTTGTCATGGTAACCACGGCCCACCAGAACGCATCGGGGATAGACTTGAACAAAGAGTTTTCCGACCCCGCCTCGGCGAAGTACACAGCGCTTGAGAACAGAACCACACCTGCAACACAGCCAGAGAAGCCGGGTCAGCCACGCGGGGGCGGGACGGGCGCGGGGCGGGGGACGGCACGCCGCGCGCGCGGGGGTCACCTCATGTCGCCGTAGCCCACGGTTGTCATGGTAACCACGGCCCACCAGAAGGCATCCGGGATGGACGAGAAGCCGGAGTCGTCGTGGCCAACCTCGGCGAAATAGACGGCGCTGGAGAACAGTACCACACCTGCGGGAAGAGTCGGCGTGAGATCTGCCGACTGCAGCAGGTCGCCGGCTCGGCGCTTCAGGCTCCGGCGGGGAGGGGCAGGGCCGCTTCAAACTGCCGCACGCACAGGCCAAGCTCGCTGAATCAATGCCTGGTGTAGGTGTGGGTTTCGCCTGCTGGTGGAAGTGGGTGATTTTTTTCACTGGCCAAAGTGCGACTGAAAGGGTATGGCATGGAAGTCCTGCATATTTTATCTACGTTCCTATGCACATAAAGAGCAGATGTCTAAGAGCTACATAATGCTGGAAAAAATATGAATATATATCATGCTGTGTACAGAAAAGAGCGTCGAGTTCAGGGGACAGGCAGCCCGGCATTGCTGAATGATAACATGCTCGCGCAAAAGTGTCGATCGTCTGCCTCACACTAAGTTACCCACTGCTCGTTCACCCGCTCAGCCGCCAATCAGCAATCTCGTTACACCCACAGTCTAGACGAGCATCCGCAAGGTCAGCCCCTGTGCGTGTCGAGTGACCGATATGGACAGGTAGCATGCAGGTTAAATGGTGAAGCTGCGCGGTACAGGCGCCGCCCAGCTGACTAGCGGGCGGCCCCGTCAGGCCTGCCCTCTCGATAACGGGCGCCTGCCGAGTGCCCAGGGCCGGCCTCCGCCCTGAGGGCCATGGCCACTGCTCGACTGTTTGACCCCTCCCCAGCCACCACAATTCTGGTATATTCCAGGTACGGTGATTGCCGATGGGACTTTTAAACAGCCCGGCCTCTAAAAACAGTCAAAATCGGTACCCAGAGGTGCCCTCTCAGTGTTTCTAGAATACATCCCAGATGGCATGCTGATGCCCATCTGACGAAATCCTTCACTTGTCACAGTGAGTATATTACCATGGTCTGTTAGTGGATATGACATCCTCCACTAATCAATCTGATATTGGCAACCAATATAGTATGACGAATTTGAATCAATGGGCATTTATTCAGTTTCGTTAAAAAACATCACAAAAGATGCTCTTGTTGATGGCAAAAATATGCCAACGGACAATACCGCGAGCGACACGTGCCGGTCGCCGCGAACCGGAGCTCGCTCGTTCTACTGCGTGTTTTCGTCAATCGTTTTTGCATTATTATAAAAACTAGATAAAAACTAAAATGCCGAATAGGGTTATGCACCACTCAATGCTTCCTCACTCTGAGTGAAAGTTGACTGACTCACTGACCCAATTGGTTCAGTCAAAAGTGACAAAAGCAGATGACTGCTTTCATGTTGAGGTGAACGTGTTTGCACACTTAATCCCACAGTTTTGAAATGTCAGGTTCAGAAAAGTGTTCTGCAGAGTAAAATATATGCATGAGTCTGAGTTGAGCTGAGAGTGGACTCAGACTCTGAGAGTTGAGTTTAGCTGAGTGGAGGGGCGACTCGGGAGTAGAGCTGAGTGGCATGTCGACTCTTGTCTCACCTCCAACTCTAACATTCTTTTGGTTTCGACGAATAGTTTCTGAATCTGCCATAATAAAACTGTGGGATTAAGTCGGCACAAAATCTCACAGAAATTTAACGTATTGAATCACTCACTTTTAAATTACCTTGCCGAGCTAGGAAATTTACTCTAACCAGGGGCTCACTAATTTAGTAATTCACTTATCACTAACATCAGTAGTTTAGCTTAATTCAGGTGAGTTGTTCCTAAATGGCTCACAACTGTGCCACCGAAGGCCTACATTAACCTATTTCCGTGGCAATAAACGGGTCGTAACTGCTTTTCTGTCTTATGCTAATTATTCATTTTGGACCCGGGGGTCATGTTCTGATGTCACACACGTGCGCCGATTTGCTATCCTGTTCTCCGGTGGACGCAGGTCCTCCGTAGGCAGGATCCAGTTGGCATCCCGACCGCCGATCTCCCGCCCGATCCTGGCTGCTCGGCCACGCTTGTGCTAGGCCGAGCCTGACTACGGACGCAAGGATATCAGAACATACAACCGGCGTACGCTTGTTTGCGTTTGTTGTTGTTTGCGTTTATTTCTACGTGAGCATGTAACAGAATACGACCCTAGCTTCATAAAATGCGTAACGGTTGAAGGCAGCCTAGAGGCAGCATGACGTAACATACAAGTGAATAGTTCACGAAAACACTATTTCATAGAGTATCGACACAAAATACATTTCCTTGTAAACTTAAGCTGATGCGATGTTGGCGTAAACTAGGCTGCGTTGAAATTCAACCTAGTATTTTTATTATTACTGAAAACATTAAAAAAGCTTAGCATCATAAAGCAGCGTACTCATCCAGCCAAGCTCTTGAAATTTGACCAAGAATGGATTTCCTAGCCTAAGAGAGATAGTTGAGGAGAGGAGTCCTTAGGGGAGGGCGAAAGTAACTTGAAAGCTTCTAAGCTTTATTGAAAGCTTCTAAGCTATCAAGCAACAAACCGGCTAACCACTCACTCTTCACGGTACTTTGAGATTAGGGTTTTTCCCTTATAATCATTTTATAGGAATAGCACCAAATGTTAACAGCCATTGATAGGCGCAAAATAGCATACGAATGCTTGATAGTTCGATTTTATAAACCAACCGTGATTTGCGATCTCTTCTGGATCCATTCTGTTTTGGACTGGCTAGCTGGACTTTATGAATAATTGTTGGGGTTTAACGACGCGCCAACTGACAGGGTTATACGGCGTCGCTAACTCTCAAGGTCACGTGACATAGCCGGCTCAGTTCAGCTGGAAGGTAGGCCGAGGAGTCGTACCTGAGTTAGGAATGGGGCGTGCGCGCGTGGCTCTAGCTGAATGCAGAACATGTGACACATTTCTAGGCTTTCGGTATGGTTGCTGGCTCTTGGGATTAAGCGGAAACGCGCGTAGCTCATGCGAAATTGGTACACAGCTTTCACATCAAGTGGGCCTGATGAAAATATTAGAGGCAGCGAAAGAGTGAGAAGTGAAGACGACGCCAGTCATATGGACGAACAGATGGACCGACAGACGGATGGACGAGCAGATGGACCGACAGACGGATGGACGAACAGATGGACCGACAGACGGATGGACGAACAGATGGACCGACAGACGGATGGACAAACAGATGGAGACAGAGGATGAACGAAAGATGGACCGACAGAGGATGGAAGAACAGATGGACCGACAGACGGATGAACGAACAGAGACCGACAGACGGATGGAAGAACAGATGGACCGACAGACGGATGGACGAACAATGGACCACAACGATAGACGAACAATGGACACAGACGGATGGACGAGCAATGGACCGACAGACGGATGGACGAACAGATGGACCGACAGACGGATGGACGAGCAGACGAACGGGCAGACTGACAGAGAGAAAGGCAGGCAACGCACAGTTATAGCATAAATAGCATCATAAGTTGTTGCTGAGCTGCACAGTTTAGTGCTGACCCTGAGAGTCTCGGTAAACATAGAATGGTTCGATTATTGCTGCCGATCAGAGGAGCTGATCAGAACAGCTGAGTAAAAATCGTATTTGATCACGCATTTTTTATTAAATCCAAGGCAACGACGATAATTCAAGAGGATTGGATCCAAAGAGATACATTGCGTTATATCAGGGGATTTGGCATTGAAGCACAGGTTATATCTGGGCTGGATATTGTGCAACCAAGTGGGGATGGGGAGGGGAGTCTCCACCAGTGACTGCTCAGGAAGTGGCGCCGCCACACATCCGCCTCCAATAGAACAAGTACCTTCAAACGTCTGTCTTCTCCAACAATGAAATGCCGAAATACCAGCTGTCATGACATGATTGATGGTACAAGTTCTTGTTCTTGAAGCTCTACCTCACGCCAGTCAAGCTGAAGTTCAATGTTTACATGAGGTCTCAGAAGACACGGCAGGTCTAACAAGAATAGTTAATTTAGGGATATAAGCTTGGAATTGCCAGTTTAGACGTGCGAATGGTCAGAATATTCAAATGAGACGTCAAAATGTAATGAACACAATTAAATTGTGTTCAATGTGCAGTGTGATGCTATCAGAAAACGGTGCGGTTCATCCTCTCACCATGCATCAGTCCGGTAGCCTCCTACCCCTCCAAACAGCAGCTGCGAACTCGCCCATCAAAGCTAAGAGAAACTCCGATCTTCCGAGCCTATCAACATGGGGAAATCTCGGAGAACCAGAAGGTTGAATATTTTCAAACCTTAGATTTCGAGCGAGGGGTCGTGCTCATCGACTGAAAATTATGTCCATCTATCCTGATTTTCGTTTGGTTCGATAGGCAAGTGCACCACTTTAAGTTTATGGGGTTATCCCTAAATTACCCAACGCAAAGGAGAGATATTGAATGAAAATGGGGGGGTCAGTCACAGCCATATCAAACGTTACACATAAGCGTGAAAAATACCCCCTCTCCCTAACTGTGGAAGGAGGAGGGAGGGGGTAAAAAATTTCAAAAAAATATGGGCTTCATAATTTATGGACGATCCCTATAAAAAACCGCTGAACATCGGTGGGGGCTGCAGCGCCTGACGTGTCCGCTAAAAAACCGCTGAACATCGGCGGGGGCTGCAGCGCCTGACGTGTCCGCTAAAAAACCGCTGAACATCGGTGGGGGCTGCAGTGCCTGACGTGTCCGCTAAAAAACCGCTGAACATCGGCGGGGGCTGCAATGCCTGACGTGTCCGCTTTCCACGCGGCTGCCACGGACTTCCTGAGCAAGGAGCAGTCTGACGCCCTGACAACCTTTCCAGCAGGGATTAGTGACGCCGCATAACCTCAGCAGTTGGTGCATCGATAACCCCAAAAACTAACTTAAGTCTCGCGAAAACATAAAAAGGACATACAAAATTCGTCCTTAAAATTTACATTACACCATGCTCCCACCAAAAGTGGGGAGAGGGGTCTGACGCCCCCCCAACATTCTAAAATCGGTGGGCCCGAGCCCTGCAGATGCAACCGAGCTACGAACCAGCCCTTCAGTATGGTATGGTATGAGAATCTGGTTCCAGGCCCACCCGCTCTGTGCGTTGTGGAATGTCCTTTCCTACCGTAAAACTCACAAGCGCCCTTTTCTCCTCTGAAGACTTTGTCATCTGCCAGTAAAAAGTGGCCTCCGTTGGGAAAAAACGTACTTTTTTCTAACCTTTGACACCAGTTACTGTGACACTTTCCTTCGCCGTCTCGATGCTACATGGTGGGGTGCTTCCTGTGTTGTACTGTGCCGCACGACCTCTCCTGAAGTCATACTGTACCGTCGCACACGTTTCGCCCAATGCGACCGCAGTTCAATGTTCGCGCGCACGGCGACTGTGGCCTCCAGGCATTCAGGGATATCGCCGCCTGAGTCAGGTGTATGTTTGTATGTACATATGTGCCCGCTTATACTTTTTTAATTTTATAAATTTTGTTCGTCTTAGTACCGCTGGAGCCGGAGTCTCACTAAAGTCATCAAGGACTGTCACGAGACCCCGACCCCACCACCCGAACGAGCAACCCCCAATGGAGGGCAATTTAGAAGCCAAAGTTTAACGTCCCACAAAGCACAGGGACGGCCGCCCCGCTCAGGTCACCCTCTCATCAGTCAGTTGCCAGCCGACCTGTACGTCGGGTAAACTATTCAGCGCCGGAGCGTCTCAGGGAACCGATCCCAAGCCTACATGCACTGCCACTGCATCTTCGAGCAGCGGGCCGGAGCCCAACGCTCTACCAACTGAGCTGCCGGGGCGGCTACTTCGGGCAAGCTACAGAATAAAATTTAAAATGGTCTGGTGCTGGACACACTCGGTGACAGTTAATCTCCAAAACGTGTAGGGATTTACACAGGGGCGTAGGAACCATTTAAAAAGTGGGTGGGCAACCTTGGAGTGGGCCCACCTCAAGAAGGCCCCCCAGCCCAAGGGGCCGATAATTATGAACACTTTTAAGATCATTCATTTGGTGTGAATAAGGCACTCATGTACACCGTCCTACACTAGGTATTTCCATGCATGACTGCTTATGTTCTTTCCCGCTGTTTTCTTTCATTGAATAGTTCCGTGGTGTTTTTGTCTACTTCCTAATGGAAGACGGCGGGCCTCGTCACGCCTGTCGATGTCCGAGGGATGGCTGCTGTTCGGCGTTTGGTGTGGGATGCATGTCCGAATTCGTGCTCTGTGCTGGGAGCGGTATTGGCTGGAGTTTGATTGGGTCCAGTTTTCGGGGTCCATCTGGAAGCACCCGGATAGTATGTGCCTGGGCCTTCTTCATGAAGCGCTCCTTGTCCAGGGGCTTGTACAGAGTGTAATGTGGAACTGGAACATTTCCAGACAAGCTGTCGGGCCCGTTTAGATTTCTTGCTTTATATTACAGCTGCTGATATTTTTCATATCCGTTGTCAGGGCCCACAACAAAAAGTGTGGGGGGAGCAATAGCCCCTGGCCCCCGGCTCCTAAGCCTATGGACTTTGACCGACCGATGCTGTGTACGAGGACGGGGAAAGTTTTTCAACGCGCGTGGCTTCCGTGTAATACATGTATGTACCGTGTGGATACCACAGTAGACTATTGGTTACAGGTGCAGGTGACAACGGAAGCTCTGTGTTTGCTCTTTTGCTCACCGCGTTGTTTACCACACCGCAGTGAGCTTTCATGTGAATCACCGTCTAATGGTGATCAACTTTCTGGCTTGGGTATAGGTAGCAATTGAGCAAAGGGGGCGGGGGTGGAGGGCGTTGTTCAGAGGCGTTGCCACGGATTTTTATCGAGGGAAACAGACTCCAAGTAGCGGGGGTGCGATGGAAGCCGAAGCAGAATATCAACTCTCGTCCCACCGGTGCCATTAATGGGCCCCCTAAGGTTTTTTTCGGAATAATAGAAAACCAAAGGCGCAGCAACTCGTTTGAGGGATCTATCTTTCACCCCATAATTTTCCCACTATCCCTGAAATTTTTTACCCCGGGTCACACAAGGTCAGGTCAACAGGCGAGGTCAACCAAGGTTATCTTACTTCAAATTTTGAGCTCTACCATAGCTACATTTCTGAGCCGATCGATCTAAAACTTCCTACACTTCATGACCCACCCAGGGTCTACAAAATTTACAACCGGGATTTTTTCGATTTCGTGACCTGAGGTCAGGTCACGAGGTAACCTCTCCCATTGAAAAAGCATGGGGAAAAGCTGTCTTATGATCTAAAAGCCACAAAAGTGATTGCAGCTGCTCAGACTGCTCAGAAAAACGTTCTTGGATATCCTTTCACGGATCCCAGCGATGATATTTTTTACCTATCTGTGGTCATCACAGGTTACCAGGGTTCAGAAATAGTATTTTGAAGATAACTTTTGGCCTAATCAAGCTAAAGCGCTGAAATAAACGTCTTTGTGTATGTCTCGTCTCAGGCTTTCATTTAATATACTTCATGGTCACTTTACGACCTTTCGTGACCTCAGGTCATATTAGGTCACGAGATGACCTCTAGTGGTCAACCGATTGACCTGAGCGCTTAAACATGAAAAGTAAATTCTTTCTCAATTCACACGAGCTTTCTAATGAACTTTGAAGATTTGCGCTAATCCCCATATTTTTGGAGTTAGAGGGGGCCATTGGTGTCCCCGGTGGGGCAAAGTAATTTCGGACTAAATTTACACGAGCTTTATAATGCGTTTTGCAGCGTTGCGCTATCCCTAATATTTTGGGAGCTAGAGGGGCATCGATAGCCCCAGTGGGGCGAAGGTGGCACTGGACCCCCAGTGGGGCGCGGGTTAAAGGTTGTCCGGGAGAGTGATACCGAGGTATCCACCTGAAACCACTTCCAGTATATTTCCGTAGGTCCACGATGATAGGCAGGCACAAGGGCTGAAATAATCGGTCGACAACAACATTTGGAGGGAAGAGGTTGTCCTTTCGGGTCGCAAGTTGGGGAGTGACGTATCCCCCCGTCCTCGCCCCCCCGCCCTCCACTCCCAATTTCAACGACCATATGTCAATGATAGCGTAGCATTCATAGTTCGACTTCACAGGTAGTAACCAAGGGCGTCGCCGTGGATTTTCGAACAGGGGCTCAGCCGGATCTAGCGATGGAAACCTATCTGCCGCCATGTTTGCTCAGCTTGAAAGGTGAGCCTGTATTGGAAAGCTAAAAGCGACAGCTTTCGGTATTGGAAATTAGGTAGAGACAAACGTTTGAAAGGTTAGTGTAAAACTTTTATCTGAATTGAAAACGGATGGAGTCTCATGAAAAAAGTATGGGTTTTAACCCTCGCCCCACCGGGGGCCATCGATGCCCCCCAAGGTTTTCCGGAATAGCAGAAAACACAGGCGCAGCACCGCGGTTGAGGGCTCACCTCTCACCGCATCATTTTCCATCATACCTGAAATTTTAACCCGGGTCACCCAAGGTCAGGTCACCAGACGAGGTCAACCAAGGTCACCTCACTTCACCTTTAGAGCTCTGTAAGAGCCACATTTCAAAGTCGATCGATTTGAAACTTCCTAGACTTCATGACCCCTCCAGGGTCTACAAGGTGTATATCCGGGATTTTCGATTTCGTGCCCTGAGGTCAGGTCACGAGGCGACCTCTCCCATTGGAAAAGCATGGGAAAAGCTATTTCAGATATAAAGGCCACAAAAATGATTGCAAATACTCAGACTGCTCAGAACAACGTTTTTGGACACCCTTTCACGGATCCCAGGGGTCATATTTGCCCTTTGACTTTTCAAGGTCATCCAAGGTCAGCAGAGGTCAAAAACAGTATTTGACAATAACTTTGACCTAATTGAGCTAGAGCGGTGAAACAAACACCATCGTGTTTGTCTTGTCACTGGCTTTCATTTGATATACGGCAAGGTCACTTTTGACCTTCGTGACCTCAGGTCATATTAGGTCACGAGGTACCTCTGGCGGTCAAACCACTGGCGGGAGGTCTTTACGTTCCACATAGCGAAAAAGTACTGGCAATTTGCTATCAAATGTACGTTACCAGGCCTCAATAGCTCTCATGACATAAGAGTTATGCCCAGTTTGCTTAATCATTGCATATTTGAGTGAAAATAGCCGATCTTGACCTAATTTGACCTCTGGAGGTCAAACCATTGACCTGAGCACTAAAACATGCGAAGTAATTTCTTACTGAATTCACGCGAGCTTTCTATTGCACTTGCAGATTTGCGCTAACGCCCATATTTTCGAGTTAGAGGGGGCCATCGATGGCCCCCCGGTGGGCGAAGGTGGCGCCGGACCCCGGTGGGGCGCGGGTTAAAATATATATTTTGAACAATATCACCAGCAAACAGTGGGATCGAACCGCTCACTTTTCGACAGCGTGGGGTCCAGCCCCCCAGGCTGGCAGGCCCCCGGGGGACACCCCCGTTTGTGACCCCCGTATAATGAACCCATGACCCTGAATCAGTTCATGACCCAAAGTTTAACAACCAATGACGCAGACTAAATTTTTTATCAGTGCGTGTGATTTTACTTTTCACTTATCCTTGAATGTTCTAGCTTTTTTTGGTACGATCCTCAGCAGAACAATTTGTGACCAATATGTCTTGAGAAGATCTGGTGATCCACGTTTTATAGCATTTTGTATGTAGGAGAGGAGAGCTTTACATTGAGAGAGGAGGGTAGTGGGTACGGGAGCTTCCCTGAAGGTCAGCCACGCTCCTGGACATGGAAAAGCAGTCCAGGAGTATACAATTGCATCTGGACTCTTCACACCTGCGACTCCCGCCAACTCCGGCAAAACGGGACGGCGCCGGCACACATCGGCCCGCCCTGAGAGCCTTCACCTGGCGATCCAGTTTCTGAATGGTGAGCATGGACTTGAAAACTGAAAACCCTGCGAATTTTTCTTTACTGGACTGAATGAATGACTGTTGAAAACTGGAATCCGACATTTTTACAGGTAGCCAGTGAACCCTCTTAAAGTGGCTCTCTGTGGCTCCTTTTGCACCATTAATTCTTGTAGTATTATTACTGTTTCATTTTTTATCTTAGAAAAACAGATTTCAAGGACATATTTACATTCTAATTATCAAATTGTTGCTTCTGTTGGAACAATTACAATGCTGTTCGTTAGCTGAATAGATGTCATTTGACCAATCCACTCAAATCCGGGAGGAAGAAATCAGTATATTCAGTAATTATATACTAGGGCACGTCCCTTCATCAAAATATTGATATGATGAACGGCTGGATGTGAAGAGGCAAAGAACCTAATCATGATTAAAGAAACCTATATGATTGAGCTCATTGCTGCAGTACAGCAGAATCTATTAACACTGTCAACTGATCAGCTTTGTGAGCTTATTTTGTTCAGAACTTCCCGCAATATCCTACAGTATTATCTATACCTAATACCTATTTTAGCTTCACCCTAATAGCCTACAACGATCCACACTTGAAAAGAGAGAAAAACATTCTTAATATCATCATCATATAACATCAATGCAATATAATTATCTTAACACTAGCATTGACAGGCGGTACCCACCCTCTCCGTTTTTTTGGAGACAGAACATAAACGGCGGCGCTACGGGCCGCCGTACTTGCCATGCCTTTTCTCTTATCATTTTTGCAACTTTTGTCAAAATCTTAAGGATAGGTCATCTTAGTTCAAGTGACCAGTACAGGACAAGTGACCTGACCTCAAAGAAGTTTAAGATAACATAAGTCAGAACAGGGCGAACTTATCCTATTGAAACTTATAACAAATAATGGGCCCACCGAGTTCTCTAAAACATGTTCCGGTACTTTTGATATCGATAACCTAAGGTCAGGTACGAGCCATGACCTCTCTATTGGAAATACGTGGGAAAATTGTTTTAACTAAATATCTTAATAGTGGCTAGTGATAGAGCGTTTGTTTTAGGTTCATTAGATTGGTCTTGCCTTTGCAGTTCTAATGATATGTATTTTGACCTAATTCGACCTTGAACTGACCTCAGGTCAGGTCAAATGCCCTATTTGACCTGATTTGATCCAGCAAGGTCATATTATGTCATTTGATTTGGCTTGCTGCGAGCATTTCAATGGTCATAATTGTTTTGTTTTATCTTTACTTGTTTAGATGTAGTGACCGAAAACCTTTATTTACATGTTATCCCTATGGCGGCATGTCTTGACCCCTGGTGACCTTAAATGTGATCTGACAAAAAAAAAACGGTTAGCGTATTCTCGATAGAGAAGTTGATATTCTATCAAAGACCGTTTACCATTTTTCACTATCTAGCGTAGTTCTCGAAATCTTTGGGGGAGCGGGCAACCACCCACCCTATCAAAGCGAAGGTGGCTCAGACCCCGTCAATGCGCGTGTTAATTTACCTTCCCCTATTTGAACGTGGTGCTCTGAACAACAAAATAGCTTGAGATGGGCTGTGCTTGGCTGAAACCGGCTGGTGACCCTGTTCTCCTGCTCTCGATCGCCAGCCGCCCAGGGCCGTTCACCGGATCAGAGACCCCAGCCTTTGATCCCGAAGGTCGCAATATTGCTGGAATTAGCCTTGTCAAGCTTCCTTCTAGTACCAATTGATTAAGGGACCTAGAATGTATTACAGGTCTCGAGCGGCATGATCCAAATATATGAGAAGTATGGGTTAACACGCGCATTGACGGGGGGGGGCGGGTACCCACCCCCTCGGATTTTTGGAGAGCATAAAAACAGCGGGCCGTAGCGCCGCTGTAGTTAATATACCTTTTCTCTCATCATTTTTACAACTTTTGTCAAAATTCTAAGGTTAGGTCATCTCAGGTTAGGTCACCAGTACAGGTCAAGTGACCTGACCTAAAAAAGTTTGAAATAGCATAAGTCGGAACAGAGTGAACTTATCCGATTGAAACTCATAACACATAATGGGCCCACCGAGTTCTATAACATATGTTTCAGTATTTTTTATATCGATGGCCTAAGATTAGGTACGAGCAATGACCTCGCCATTGGAAATGCATGAGAAAAATGGTTTTAACTGAATAATTTAGTAATGGATGGTGATAGAGCGTTTATTTTAACTGCATTATATTTGCATTGTCTTTGTAGTTCTAATGGTATGCATTTTACCTAATTTGACCTTGACATGACCTCAGGTCAGGTCAAATCCTTGATTTGAATTTGACCTAGCAAGGTCATATTATATATTATTCCATTCGGTTTGCTGCGAGGATTCATATTGTTCAAAATGTTTTGCTCTATCTTTACTTGTTCAGATGTAATGACCGAAAACCTTCATTTACATGTTATCCCTGTGACGGCATGTTTTGACCTCTAGTGACCTTAAATGTGTCCTGAAAAAATGGTCAAAATATTTTCGATGGAGAATTAGATGGGCTACTCAACACCGTTTACCGTTTTTTGCTACCTAGCGTGGTTCTCGAGATCTTTGAGGGGCGGGTACCCGCCCCTCCCCCGTCAAAGCAAAGGTGGCGCAGACTCCCGTCAAAAAAAGGTCAGAGATATTATTGATACACAAAGCCAACGGCTACTTCTTACCTACCATCAGTAAACAAAACAAGGACAAAATCCAGAATTTTCTCAGTGTTATTTATGTTTGCTGGTGAACAGGTGCGATGTGACTGAAAAGGCATTATATCTTGATCACTAAACACGATTTTCGAGATGTTTCTGCACCTCTACACTACAGCCTGTACGTGCTTGAGCAAATAATAAGATAAGCCGCGGCCAGATATGCTGTGGCTGGAGAAAGAGACCACTAGGCAAAATTTATACGGTGCAAAAGAGCATGCACGCTGATGCTCTGTTGACTCGTAGCTAAAAATGGTTTCGAGGTTAATCCATCGCCGCCTGGGACTCCGATCGGCTCCCCTTGGTTCTTCGTTAATTATTTTGAGCTGATTCAAATGAACCACACGCCGCTTTCCAGGCCTTTATAGTGATCAATTTGAAAACTTATGACCACAAATTGGCATCAGGTTAGATCAGGTCAACCTGTTTTGACGTCATTTCTAAACCCATGTAAGGCGATTCAATTCCTCTGAAATGAGGCGGCCAAACCAGGGTGTAACTCGGCTTCTAAGAGAATTAGACCACGTTTCTAACTATCATTTGAAGCTTTTGAAACGAAACAGTTGTATGCTGTCATCCATTTTGCGGTCAGGGCAATGCCAAGGTCACCAGAGGTCACTAAATATCACGATTTTCGGCACTGTTTGTGTCTATAACTTTTGAACAAAATAAGATACAGTCTTAAATTTAGTATCATAGTAATGCACATTACTCAATGATTCAAATAATTTGTACTATGGCCCTGAAAGGTCATTATTTGATCTTGACCGTCATAATTTGCCCTTACAAGGTCATGCTGCGTATTATGTGAGCCCTTGAGTCAAGACGAACATACTGATGTTTTTTGTTTTGTGGTAGGTCTCATGGTTCTCGAGTTACATAAAGGATGTATACATGTATAAAGCATTTTCTAAATGGGTCTAAGTTTAATCCATTTTAGCCCACTCTGACGTCACAGGTCAGCAATATGGTTCAAAATCGGCTTTAAAGAAGACGACGGTAAGACACTTCCAGCGGCGTTTCGATTTTTTCTGCACTATTTCCTGTTCCCGAGATCGTGGGAGGGGGAGAGGGAGGGGGTCCGATTGGACTCCCCAGGCGGTGGGGCGTACGAAAAGAGCCCAGGCGTTGCTAGGTTAAGATTATGGAAATAAGCTGAGAAACGAAAACGCTGAGAAGCGAACAGTGGGAACAGAAGGTGGGAACCATGCGTATAAAAAATTATCACCTCTCGTCGGTGTTTGGTAAAATTGGAGAGAGAGAGAGAGAGAGAGAGAAAGAGAGAGAGAGGTTGAGACCCTCTGCATGAAGCGTCGTCGGTAGTGGTAAATCTGCTGGATACCGTCGGCAATGCACTGGTTCTGAAAGACGAGTTTCTTATAGTCTATCTTTAGAAATCATTTGTGTCTTAACTGCTAAAAGATCTTTTGAGCTTAAGGTTTGATTTTAGAGAAAACCTATTTTACAAGCTCAAATAAAAACGATATTAGATCTTAATTGATGGAAAACGGGATGAGTGATGGCAAAGAATACGCAAAATATATTTCACGATTTCGCATACTTACTAATGAAATCCAACGAAAGAATGCTCAGACACTTGTGAAGTAAACAACTCCACGGGCACCAAAAACAGAATATTCCGTGTTATAACGTAAATGGATGAACTTGCAGCTTCATATTTGCGCCGAAAGGAGCATTAAGATACCTATGTAAAAATAAACTGGGATAAAGGTAGAAAAATGCCGGTGCCTATGTTATCAAAACGCCAAATAAAAAATCCAAAATCCCATAATAATAATTTTTATGACCACATTGAATCACAGCATTGTTAGCTCTAAGTAAGAGCTTAGGGGCTGTCTATAAATTAGAATGTATTTTAGTGATTTTGTAACTCTCCCCTCCTATCTAATGCTTTCTTTCGCCCTTATCTAGCGGCTGACAACACAGTGGCTGATTTTCCAATCTCCTTTTTCTCAAGTAATTTATAGACGGTCACTAATATAACATAAATATATAACATTTAACATATATATATATATATAAAAAAAAAAAAATATATATATAACCGAAACATATAGTATGTTTTGGAGGCCATCTGTCGATACTGTCCTAGGTCAGAGCCTGTAACCTAGTAAACTGCATCGAGTAAATTGGACTGGCTTGGATGCAAATGGCAGAAAGGGAATGTAATGTGACGGGATGGGACACCATTTTTGGAGTATTTATTGGGAGAGGAAGAAGGCAGTACATTTTCCCGAGATTTTCGCGGCAAAAAAACGAAGCAGGACGTCAGGGGAATGCTCATGATATAACTTTTCAGGTCGGAAAGGGACTAATCGAACTTGGGCAGACGAATGAACGAAACTGGACGAAGTGGGATGAATTCTGGCAGATGGTCCTACACTGACCTCCAGTGGCATGGCCCGGGTCCTACTGCTGACTGGTTGCTAACTGAGACAGTAGCGCAGGTAATCCACTGCCACGCTTGGCTTGCCATTGGCCAGCTTTGGTCCATTCCAGGTGACAGTCGTACGGGCTGCAACTGCTTTCTCATTTAAAGAAATCTAGACCTTTACCGAATAGCAGTCTGCCCTCGGAAAAATACTGGGTCCGCCTGTGCGAGGAGTCACACTGACCCAGTGACCACCAACACCTGTTACTAGGACCCGTCTGACCTTGCCCGCAGCGGTTTGTGGTCACCTGAAGGGTCATAAAGCTTGGAATGCGCAGTGTACTACGGTTTACAACCAACTCGTCGCGTGGGCGAACTGTGTATCAAGATGAATGAACGAATGTCCTGATCTCTGTTGTACGGGAACAGGGTATTAGTTCTGACGGGTCTCATGCCAAGTGGCGTATGGGTTGAGAGTAACAGACCCTTGAGAACAGTCCCGTGAGAGATATCTGCCCGCCAAAGGGCTAAACCCACTATCGCAACTCCACTCGTGAATTTAGCACAGAAGCTTGGCGGGTTGGACTCTAATAGTTACATTACTGTGTGGAAGCTATGTACAAAATCACTAGGTCACTTGTCTATATGGCCAGAATGTCGGCAACGGCAATTAACGCTGTATTAACGCTGTAAAGTGAAGATAGAAGCTGAGAACGCCTATGAGGCCAGCCTGGGGAGCTGGAGTCTGAGCCGGGACAGCCTGCCGGAGGTCAACTTCTTGGGGACGTGGCCGGCTGTATCTGCTGCAGGGTGCGCGGAAAGGAGCATAAAGATTGCGAGTCCCCACTGCCTGCCCAATGCTTTACCAATGGCCATTCTGTGTGAAGTGACTTATTTCAGATAATATTTAGACGCACACAGAAAACAAATTTCAGGACCGACCGATATATCACGTTTAGTTCTTCGTAAGGCCAAAGGGTGAAATGACTTGGACGAGGTTTTGCTGGAATGATTGTTCCACATACATTATGTGAATAGGTATATGCCATTTGCCTCTCAGGACCTCTATCTTCCTAAGACAAGAAAGCCCTCACCCCCTAAATCTTTTCGGAGATCGCCAAAAAGTGGCGGTGCGCTGCGAAACCGTTCTGCCTCTTGTCTGATCATTTTCCCCACTCCACTTTTAAGAATTCGAGGCCCAGGTCACCTCAGCTCCCGTCACCAGGCCAGGTAACGCGATGGTGATTCACAAAAAACATGTTTTAAGTTGGAGTCGTAACGGTAGATTTCGGCTATTGATCGGACATGCATACGATCTCATAGGGTCACCAAGTACAGAGCATTGTGATGATCAAATTTCGATACCGAAGACCGAGCGTCAGATGAGGGTCATGACGTCTCCGTTGGAGATGCATCGAGAAAATGGTTTACGTTCAATAATTTTGAAGGAGATAGCAATATAGCTTTTATTTTGATAGCATCGTAATCGTCTTTTCACTGGAATTCAATCGATACTCATAATACACCATGCTGACCTCGACATACCCTGAGACCAGGTTAATCTTAGAACTCGACCTGGCAAAGACATGGTATACATTATTCGATTCGGTTAGAAGACGGGATTAAAATGGTGGCTCCATATTTTCTATAGCAGTGACCTGTCAGCTCTTATGACAGAAAACTTACGCTTCCATTGTATCTTTATGACTGAATTATTTGGCATTTAGTGACCTCAAGAGTAACCCGACCCAAAAAGGTAAGAAATTGTTCAGTGAATATCAAGAAGGGTTATTTAGTCCCTCTCTCTGCTTCAGGGGGTGGGAGCCCACCCCCCCTCCCTCCTTTCAGACCGGTGAACTTGGCTCAGACCCCCTGACGTGTGCGGTCTAGAGAACAAGTTGACGATTGGAGCTTAGTTTGATTATTCGATGACCAATGAAATTAAAGTTAAAAGGTAAAGAGAGTGGGCATCTAGGAAGTGGTAAGTGAAAGGTAGTAGTTATCTAGATCAATAGGGAGACATCTATTGAATTTATCTTCCGGATATGATGCCAGCTATTACAAAAGTTCTGTCTACGTGGCAAATGCTACTATTTAAAATTGATTTCTTTATGTATTTATTCATTTTTTACGGGAATGTGAAACGTTTAAATGGGATCTGGATTGATATAGCCATGCGATAGAGCACACCGAAAACCCCAGGGTCGACATTTTATTTGTCCCAGAGTTTACAGTTTGCGGAGAAACAGCATGTATTTAGAGAGGTACCGACCCTCAGAGCAGGTATCGACCCCGCCGAGTCCGAAACTCCCCCACCCCGATGTCTAGCCATCCGCCGCCAATAGTTAGGTTCTGAGCGAGGCGGAACCTTTTGGAAGATATCAAAGCGCTAAACAGTACGACAATTGTGAAACGCGGCTTATCTGTAAAAGGTAAGTGCTGAGAGAAATCTAGTTAGCGCACTTACTAACTGTCTAATTAGCGCAATTAGAAATCAAGTTCTGAAATCTGCAAACTGAATTAGAAAGCTCGTGTGAACTTAGTAAAACTTAAATCCACATTTTTAAGCGCTCAATTCAATGTTTTGACCTCCAGAGGCCAAGTTAGGTCACGATAGGCTATTCCCACTAAAATATGCAATGCTTAAGAAAACTGGGCATAGCTCTTCTGCCATTGGAGCTACCGATATCTGGCAAAGTAAATTTGATAGGATAATGCAACACCTTTTTCCGCTATGTAGAACGTAATGACATCCGCCAATGGTTTGAACTCCAGAGGTCACCTCGTGACCTAATATGACCTGAGGTCACATAAGATCAGAAAGTGACCTTGTCATATATCCAATGAAAGTCAGTGACCAGACATACACGATGGTGTTTGATTCAGCGCTCTAGCTTAATTAGGTCAAAAGTTATAGTCAAAGTACTGTTTTTGACCCCTGGTGACCTGTGATGACCTCGGAGGGGTCAAATGGCAAATATTTCCCCCGGGATCCGTAAAAGAGTGTCAAAGAACGCTTTTCTGAGCAGTCTGAGCATTTTGAATAGTTTTTGGGACTTTTAGATCATAAGACAGCTTTTACCATACTTTTTCAATGGGAGAGGCCGCCTCGTGACCTGACCTCAGGTCACTAAATTGAAAAAATCCCGGATAAGAATTTTAGACCCTGGAGGGGTCATGAAGTGCAGTAAGTTTCAAACCGATCGACTAAGAAATGTAGCTCTTATAGAGCTTAGAAGCTGAAGTGAGGTGACCTTGGTTGGCCTCACCTGGTGACCTGACTTTAAGTGACCCGGGGTAAAAAAAATTAGGGATGGTGGGAAAATTATGTGATGAGAGATAGAGACCTCAACCGCGGTGCTGTGCCTCGTCCTTTTTGTGTTATTCCGAAAAGACCTTAGGGAGGCCATCGATGGCCCCCCGGCGGGGTGAGGGTAAATTCCTTAATGGTGGCAAATTCCCTTTGACAAGCAGAAGATCTTGTTGACTGTGAGCTATTTCAGTGTTCAGATTTTGCGTTGCAAGGCACGGAGCGAATAGAGGAACAAACGAGGGAGTGGCCGGATGGGTAGGGCTGGGCTGGCTTAAAATGCCCGGAGGCACTGACGAGCAGCAGCATTAGCAGTGGCGCAGCCGGAGTGGAGGTATGACAGCCTCGTATTTTGCAAAGGCTTCCGGGAGACAAGAAAAAGTTTGAGCTGCCGTCCAATGAAACTTGAACAGCTGGAAAAATGTTGCCAAATGGCTCTGAGGCTCCCTCGTCTGGAATGGAATCATATCAGGGGTGAGTATCAATACCGATTGCCTACAATACGCGTTACGAACAAAAGCCATCAGTTGTCAACACTTCTTTAATCACTGCACGAGGGCTTTGAGTGCATTATCCAGGAGAAATATGGGCCGACAGCCCCTGAGACGAGCCAAATGTCCTCTGATCCGACACTAGAACACACCGATTGGCAGTCTCCTGAGGCAACTACCAGTATTAAATATCCAAAGGCGCCTACATAGGTCAAGGGACAGTTTCCTTTATGGAACGAGAACTAAAAAAAATAATAGAAGAAAAGATTGCGTGAGGAAGGGATGTGGGTGCTGGTGCGGCCCCTGAGCACTGCCGTGTTGTTCGCCGAGAAATGAGCCAATATGGCGGGGCATCTGTTGTTATTGGTGCGGTTCCCCAGCGGGCGGTAGGCTGCGCACTCAGCAGCTGACCACGGCCCTCGCAGCACATGAAGCCCGCCGGTGCCGCTCTGGCTCACCAGCCAACGCTCCGTGCAGATACGTACACACGAAACCGCCTAATAAGAATCCTAGTGTAGGATTCTGCAATCAGATAAATGAACGTGCTTTTGGGTTTTTATTAAGATTCAGTAGAGTACTTAAAACATGACAGAAGAAAACGAAGATTTCCTATTAGTATTTTGTATCAGAACCAATAGGAGAGGTTCTTAACCCCATGGAACATGGCACGTGCATGTTTATATTCAAAACTGCCTGATAAGAGGAGGAATAATAAATACTATGTTTATCAAAGAAGCCTACACTTCTTAAAGGAAATTTGATACCTTCATAATGAGATTTGAACTGAGATAACCTGTGATAGATGAAATCGATCCATATTTCATTTGTCCCAGAACCTACCGTTCGCGGACAAAAAAGGTAAGATTCACACCTAACAGCCCCGTCGTCCCCGGTCAATTTGCGCAGCCGTTGGCTACGAGCCGCCATGCTGTGGCGCCACATGGGCCCCAGAAAATCCCTTTACCTATATTCAACATTGAAGCTTGGGGATGTTTCTCCAGCACTCAAAGCGTGAAAGGAATATTTTGAGAACTAATCTGCAATCTTTGGCCTTTTTTCTGGCAAATGCCCCTTAGCTCGTTTGGTTTGGATTCATTTAACATTTTGTTCGCCTTTGAAAAAGGCCCTGTAAAGCAGAAGAGTTGGCCCTCTGTGACGTCACGTGTCAACGTATATGTTTCAGAATCGACTCCAGAAGACGGTAAGGCGCTTCCATTGCCGTTTCAATTATTTCCGTATCACTTCGGGTCCCCAGGATCGTGGTAGGGTTCCGATCGGACCCCTAGGCGGTGGCGTGTCCGAAGAGCCCAGGCAGTGCCGAGTTAAGTGGCGTCGCATGCAAGTGACGCACATGCGGCCGTGCAGTCTGCTGAAAATGGTCAGTCCACGTTGTGCGGTGGCAAGTGGCGGGAGTGTGACGTTTTCGGGGCAGAGCACACAGACAACGCTAGGGATGCCCATGCCATTATCCCAATAAGAAATTCTACTCAGAAACATGCAAAAAAAGTAAAAATGATAATAGTTAAATAATCAAATAATAATCGGTATAGTTAGCGTCTCAGAATATGTTTTTTTTAATTACCAAATGAAAGATTCGTGAATCAGTTTGGCGGACAATAAAATTGTTTTTTCAGTACCTAATAAATCAGCGTCATTTTCCACTTGAGATATATTAATACATTTTGTTTGTTTCAGTACCACAATGTTTTGCTCCAAATAAGGCCTGGATTTTTAAAACGAGCAGGTAAACCATTGAATACCACAGCTTGGTCTTGGCATTACTTATCATTTCTTCCACATGAGTGCTGGAGTGCTTGGATGAAACCTTTAAAAACCGTTTTTTGTCTCTCTGGATAAGGTCTTTGTTTTCCTGAGAGACCCTGAAAACTGGTATAAAGCCTCAGCGGGGTGTTCTCGAGGTTCGTGAGATTTAGTTTTAGGGTTGTATGAGAGCTTCTTATTACATCTTTCATCACTTGATAAAATAATGTTAAGAAGTGTTATCAGTTTGGATATCAAGAACGCTGAGTGTTCTGGGCTGCAGCCAAAAAGGTTCTCAAAATCGGTTGTCCGCTTGTCAAAGGGGTTTTCAACACCAGAAGTGGTTGTTGAAATTTGAAAAGTTCCCCGAGATGGTTTTGTGTGTAGAGCATGCGTCTCGTTCGCATCGGGCTTGATATAGCACCGGAAGCTAATTCAAAAACCTTTAGTGAATGTGCAGTCTTGTGTGTAATAACAACCATACGTCGGAAGGGGCGGGGGGGCATGGCCAAAAATTTCGATCTCAGTCAAAGAGATAAAACCGACATTCTTATATCCAGCCGCTTCGGAGGCAAGAAGAGCCCAAATTGAACAGTTTTGGCCGACGTGAAAGTTTTCTGTCAGCATCAGGTTGAAGTTTGGCTGCCCCCACTTTTGCCGGTGGCGACACTTATGATAACAACAAGAAATTCATTCAAAATACCCTATAAAATCCACGCGGAAATTCAACAACGCCAGTAGCAGAAGACAAGTAAGCACACAGGAATAGCTAAGACTGAGCGGAATGGTCTCTGTGCATCCTGAAATTATGTAAGGCAAATTAAGTCTGCGGCATGCCTGCTATAACTCTAAAAAAGCGGTAGAAATAAAATATTGCAACTATTTCTCTGAGTGCAGCAATCGCATGTTTGACAATCCTCAGTGAAATTGAATACAAAGCATCTAGTACAGTAAAACTAAACAAAAGAAAGTGTCCACAGAATAAAGCTGAGCTGACGCCAAGCAGACGAGGACCCAAACCTTCAAAATCCTAAGAAGCGCGTTGCGCCACACCACGGCCCAAGGGTAAAATAGACTGAAACAAAGCTGGAACTGCATCACTTTGTAGCTTCCACTGAGTGGCTTTGTGACTTCCCTTGAATCATGGAAAACGGATTTTCAAGGGTTTCCTGGTCGGTGCGCAATCTTCAAGGCTTCCATTTAAAGTTAAAAAATTAAAACGTGAAATTATTATGAACTATAAATTGTGAATTATTAGTGAAATGATTACTGACAAACCTCCTGGCCAGAGCTTCATCCAACAAGCACCAGGACAAGGATCAATAGCGCATGGTGCCTTTCCTCTGGAAAATCTGGGAGGAATAATGGCCGAAAAATGGATACACAGACAGGGTCACAGGAACAATAATAAAGCTGCTTGGGGTTTAACGACGCACCAAATGCCAAGGTTATACGGTGTCGCCAACTCTCACCCTGTTGGGAGGCATTTGGGGGGATCAGATCGACTTATTCAGATGCTCCACCGGGACTTGAACCCGGGACCGGTGACTTAGTAGACAGACGCGCTATTCACTAAGCCACCAATCTCCAAGTCACAGGAGCAATTTCCGGTTAAAAAGAGGGAAGGGGGCATGTATCTGTCTATCATGGTATCAGTATATATCCTGTGTACCCGAGCCTGCCCTTTCTGCACGTCGCTACATGCTTGTGAACTCTTTTCTAAACGGTTTAACAGGCTCATACACATCAAATCTCATTTTCTTTATGAAGAGAAACTAATGCCACGCGTTTTCATGCTATAAATACTTAACACCCAGTTCCCCTCAATCATGTGTGAAATTCATAAAAATGTGAAATACTCTGCATATTTCGTACGATAGATGAGACTCACTCCATCCAACACATTTTGTTTTATTACCCAGCTGGGCCCGACTAATCTTGAGTAGTGCGGAGTGGATCCCGCTCGTTACCCAGGCTAGATTTAGACAGAATTGTGATAGATAACCACCATAAGCAGGTATGAACTGGCAGCCTTCTCTCTGGCACGCACAATATATCATAGAGTAATAGCCGGGAAGGCAGAGCGGCGCGGCTGCTCCGGAACGGTACGCATTACGTCAGTCTTACAACGCCGATAGCATGCTAAATCAGCTTACCGGCGCAGGGCGTCCATCATTCATCCATTTAACAGATAATCAACGTGAAAGTTTCGCGAGACTTTAATGGCTGCAGCACTTACATATGCACTGCCTGAAATTAGCTGGCGAGCCAAAAGTCCGAGAAAGGCGGAGGCAAACCATTTACGAGGTTCTCTTTGGCTGTGGAGAATTGCTGTGCTCAGCTTCGTGGAGCGTTGATAGCTTTACCTTCATATTTTTCGCACTCAGCAAGCTTCATGGTCGGATGATTTCAGGTCAAATGGGCAGTCGAGGCGAAATTGTCAAAATTGAAAACCTTACAAGTAGTAGCACTGGTACTGGCCCATTATAAAGCTAAGATGCCTGTTCCGAACAACACGGCGAGATTTAGCTGCTTTATTGCGCCCTGATAATTTTTCGATGTGGCTTGAGCTCGGATCACAGCTCTTCAGTGGTGTGTAATAAATATACAGATTGCCACTCTCTAATTCCTCGTAAGCCGAGCTGTAATTCCTGGATCCTGTTACAACAGTCCTTTTTCACACCACGCCCAACAACTGCACTCTTGCAATTACAGACAGCACCAGCAGAGACCTGAGTAGGTTTTCCAGGACCGTAGTTCTGGGCTTCCGGGTAAGATGAAACAGGAAAGGCCGTTCGCTGCAATGAAGCTGAAATCACAGCAGTCACCTTACCTGCTCTGGGGTCCGGAAACTAAATACAACTGCTAGCATGCCTTGTACCTCCGCTGTGAGATTGGCAATTATCTCATGATAATTTCGGATCAAAGAAGATAACCTAGCCTTCTGTATGAAATGCCCTCATGGTGTGGCAAAGCCCGTGCTACACTTGCAACTAAGGGTCATGATACTTATTGTTTTTGAGAATGGATTTCTATTATTGTTTTGGAGAGTGGATTTCTATTCAAGATAAAACTAGGTTTAATGAATTGTTTTGAAGAATGGACTTGAATTCAAAATAAAACTAGGTTTGATAATAAATTTAGCTGGAGGTAATGACGATCTACCGTAGAGCTCAATGGATTTACGGACCAAAGTTCGTATGACTAAAATACGTATAGATAAACTTCGTACGCAAAAGTTCGTAAGCAAATGTACGTAGGGTATAACAATCGTATGAAAAAGTACGTACGCAAAAGTTCGTAAGCAAATGTACGTAGGGTATAAAACTCGTATGCCAAAAGTACGCGCGCAAAAGTACGTACGTAAAAGTTCGTAAGCAAATGTACGTAGGGTATAAAACTCGTATGCCAAAGGTACGTAGGCAAAAATACGTACGCAAAAGTTCGTAAGCAAATTTACGTAGGGTATAGACTCGTATGACAAAAGTACGTACGCAAAAGTACGTATGCAAAAATACGTAAGCAAATGTACGTAGGGTATAAAACTCGTATGCCAAAAGTACATAAGCTAAACTACGTACGCAAAAATACGTAAGCAGATATACGTAGGGTATAAAACTCGTATGCCAAAAGTACGTAAGCAAAAGTGCGTAAGCAAATGTATGTACATAGGGTACAAAGTTTGTATTTCAAAAGTACCTATCTCAATTTTGAAGAAGTTGTCACTTTTGCTCAACCACATTGGCGGACGCAGGGGGAGGGGCATTCCGGCCATGCCCCCCCAAAGCGCTGGAGGGGGCAAACTCTTTCGGCCCCCCAAAGGCTGGATAAATTTTTGAAAAAGGCGTTTACACTAGGTCTGTCGAGCAAAAAATCTTCGCTCCCCCTGCCCCCCCCCCAGGAGAGCGATCATTTACTTGGAGAGGTAGCTTCTACTAGGTCTGTCGAGCAGCCAAATCGCACGTCCCACCCCCCCTCCCCAGGAGGAGAGGCAGACATGGGTTTGCCCCCCCCAAACTCGGGTCTGCATCCGCCCCTGCTCAACCACGCTGGCTCCCAGTTCCCACGATTCATCTCCACGAGCGCTTCCGGACCGGAAATTACGTACTTTAACCCGTACGAACTTTTTCTATACCAACTTTTTACATTACGAACATTTTACCCCTACGTACTATAACCCGTACGAACTTTATCCATACGAACTTTTTACATTACGAGCATTTAGCCCTACGTACTTTAACACGTACGAACGTTTTCCATACGAACTTTTTCCATTACGATTATTATAAACGTACGTACTTTAGCCATACGTACTTTTGCGTACGTACTTTAGGCATACGAACTTCTTCCTTACGTACTTTGGTCCGCAACCCGTAGCGCCGGTGGCCTTGCGGTGAGGCTGATCAATGTTCCTTGACCGTAAACCAGACCCAGGGGTTTGTAATCTCCCATCAACAGGAAGCGGCCAAAGTAAACGCTGGTCCTGCCCGCGGCGTTATCTCCGGAAAAAATGGTACGGCACCGAGAGCTGTGTATGTACAATGTACATACATACATACATACATGAGGAGTAGGGTTGGGTACATACATCAGCGATGCATTAGGGTGCATCAAACGGTCCGACTTCTGAAATCGGCTAAACTCATAGTCACATATTGTTACCTCAGACTCCGTTAGTCTAAAAGTTGAATATTTTGACAATTTAAGAAGGGCTAGGGATGCCTCTTAGCGACCAAAGCTTCTGATTTATTTTACAATTTTGATGTATTTGGGATTTACTGCAGAAATTGCCTCCTTTTTAGATTTGATCCAGTTGTGACCACCCATTGTTGTAGTGGCCCGAAAGCATCTGCATTACAGATTGCAAGTGTTCTGAGCACCATCTAGAGGCGTCACTTGGCGGTGGAAGTTCTCACTTTTGAGGTTTATTGGCGAGTTTTTTTATTTCTCGTGAAAATCTAATCCTTTTGAAATTGGGCCCAGCTTTTTCCAAGTTATATTGGGCGTACCCAAAGTCACTCGCATGGCATATTTTATGCGTTTTGGATTCCGTTTAGGGATGCCACCAGGCGACCCCATTTTCCGATTTCGACCCTTTCTAGGGAGATCCTAGATTGACAGCAGACATCACCTCCCTTAGGAATTGGACTAAATTGTGATTACATGGTGTTGAATCCGGCCTCCAGTGCCCGCACAGCATACATTATGCATTTTGGGAATTAGCTAGGGGTGGCACCTAGCGACTGAAGTGCCTACAGTCTATTTATCTTTCCATATCTATGTGGACAGTTGTGATAAATATTTGAAATTATGGCTAAATGGACTTGAATTTGCATGGCTGTCCATCTGTGGCACAGGTTCCACTGCGACTGTATCAAATTTCGATATGTAATGCCTCTGTTTCTTGTACTCCAGCCGATTGGCGGTGGATTTGTGAAACCCATCGTGTATAATCCGACCAGAATGCTGCAGCTTTTCTGGATTTTAGCACTGGTTTCACTCATTAAAAACTGCTGAAACAGGAGTTTAAGAACAATTCCTTAGGAGGCAGACCCTGTACCAAAGATCCATCCACTCCATATTTTTGCATTCTCAATCAACGAGACCCTTACGCACCTACCTACGCATCGATAGCAGAATACGTGTGCACGTCAGCGGCCCACGTTATGTGCCTGTACGGAATGGTCCTGTGCAAATGTCGATATCCCCCCTAATATGAAACCTGCATCCTTTGGATGCATTTTCAGGTATATTAGCTACACTGAGATTTCAATTACAAAATTTCAAACTAGATAAATACAACAAAATGGATAATTCCGTCAGCTGGAGGATCTGTGCCACCTTTTTGACGAAGATGTGGATAACGGCGTACAGCGGGCAGTCAGATGAAATAACTAATAGCTGACCACAAACACGGTTTCTTGCACTGTCTCAGTATCCAACCTGGAGTCTTAATAAGGCAACTTCCACTCGACGTTGTCAAGTGCTATTGAGATGTGTCTGTAAAACCATCTTTTCCGAACATCTGAGCCAGTGGCAGACTACTGGGTGGACCAGACTCATGGTTGACTCCCAGACTTCTGACTAGATACGGTATTTATGGAGCTGGATACTGTGTACGGTATATGGATATGAATACGGATATGGATACGGATATGGATACGGTATTTATGGAGCTGGATACTGTATACGGTATATGGATATGGATACGGATATGGATACGTTATTTATGCAACTGGCCTGATTCGTCTCTGTACAACTCATCGACTACACCTTAGGATGTGTCGCATATCGCAGTCACACGTGCTCCTATGATTTTCTTTTGCCCTGAGCGTGTAGAAACACGATGGCAACACTCATTCTGTCAGAATTTTTAACCCCATCCAGCGCAGAGAGATAAATTTCCCCTATCTTATTAGCTTGGCGACACTAGCGAACCTGGTGGCGGGAGAGGGTACTAATGTGTGTCGTTTTGCTAAGCTGATCAGGAGCTGTCCCCGGAGCTCCGAAATGTTTCAAACAACTTTAAAATAATATAATAGAGGTTGGGGTATTGTTCTTGGGCTGAATTGCTCTACATTTACCGTTAATTACCCTTACTGCGGCCTTGCGTGGTGCCGCCGGAACCAGGGTGACGCAACTGTTTTGAGTTTGACTATGAAACTGATGGAAGGAATGCGTGTTTTGACTAAAAACCGATGAAAGGAATGTGTGCTGTCATCAGCCATAGATTCCAACAGACTGGAGTCTAATATCAGGCGTTAAATTTGGTGTTAGCATGGTTCTAATATCAATATCGCCTCACCTAATATCACCGTCACACAAACAAGATGCTGCAGTTGGGCTTGTTCGAGGCGATGCACAACTTAAAATGTCCACACGATGGTTATTCTAAATCGTGATCTATTCTGAATTTCAAGTGTTCTAGCCAGTGGCGGATCCAGGACTTCATTGGGGGAGCTCGGGGGCTCTAACCTCCCCTACCATTACCTCATAACAGCCTTCGGCTATGCATTTACTGTAGGCGCTCTGACATTTCGGGAGAGGGGCTTGAGCCCCTTAGCTCCCTTTGTATCCGCCAGTTTCCAACACACCTGGCCGATCTTATCACGCCATCGCAACACACGCAGTCGCAACAGTGCATTCACGTGCAAAAGTTGCATGTGAGCATTGCATCCCGTGTGCTGCGCTATTTGTGTTAAATAACTGGCCCACGACTGTTTGCTGGAAGCGAACGCCAGCTGCTGATAGTGGCCAAGTCAGGTGCAGATGAAGCCGTGCCACTGATCTCCCCAACTACTGCCTTGGCGGCGTCTGTCATCACCTTCACCGTACGCTCCACCGCTACTGTGTGAACCGGGTAGGCTTCCACTTTAAGCGGCTGGCTGCATATCTTTTCCAACTCCTCGTCGCTGAGGCCTGTTGTAACGGGCGGCTCAGTGATGAGGTCATGCTCCCAGTCAAAAAGCTCCATGATGCTGTCGGCTGAGAGGTTTTTGACTGGCAGAATGCAGGCCGGACCTTTGCATTCAGTTTTCGGTGACAATCTTGTATGGCCAGCCCGGCCCGACAGCGCACCGTCTCCTCCCGGTCAGCAGTCATCGCCAGCAACACCGCCTCCGGGTGTAGCCGAAAAGCGTTGTGCTGTACTACTGACCTGATGATACCGCAGCTGGCGCGGCTGGGCTCGGATCAGCTGTAGGCTGTATGCGAGGTTCGTGGGTCCTTCAACACAGCAGCTGCGGCTCCGGATCCGAAACCACATCGGGACATTGTGTCCAATCAGGAACTTCACGATCTAGCTCAGCGAAGTAGCTGTGGCCATGTACAAGCGCAGCAGTCTTAACGCCAACGTCAGCTACAGACGAAAAGAGTAGTGATGGAAGATGAAGGAAAAATGTTTATGATACATGATTTACTACAGCTCTATTTGTAGGAAGCTGTCTGACTGGTATTGAGGCCGGGAACCCAGGGGAAATGTCTAGTTTTGCTTCTCCAAGGCATATTAACACGCGCATTGACGGGGGTCTGAGCCACCTTCGCATTGACGGGGGGGCGGGTACCCGCCCCCCTAAGATCTCGAGAACCACGGTAGATAGCGAAAAACGGTAAACGGCGTTGGGCTGCCCATCCACTTCTCCATCGAAAACATTTGAACCATTTTTTTGTCATGTCACATTTAAGGTCACGAGAGGTCAAAACATGCCCGTCATAGGGATAACATGTAATATTCAGTTTTTCGGGCATTACATCTGAACAAGTAAAGATAGAGCAAAACGACTTGAACTATATGAATCCTCTTAGCAAGCCGAATCGAATGATATATAATTTAACCTTGCTAGGTCAAATCAAGGATTTGACCTGACCTGAGGTCAGGTCAGGGTCAAATTATATCAAATGCATATCATTAGAACTGCAAAGCCTAGGCGAGTCTAATGCAGCTAAAATAAATGCTCTATCACCATCCGTTACTGAGTTATTCCGTAAAAAACATTTTTCCCATGTATTTCCAATGGAGAGGTCATGCCTCGTACCTGACCTTAGGTCATCGATATCGAAAATACCGGAACATATGTTAGAGAACTCGGTAGGGCCATTATGTGATATGAGTTTCAATTGGATAAGTTCACCCTGCTCTGACTTATGCTATCTTAAACTTTTTTTGAGGTCGGGTCACTTGACCTGTACTGGTGACCTGACCTGAGATGACCTAACCTTAAAATTTTCACAGAAGTTGTAAAAATGATGAGGGAAAAGCTATACCAAGTACGGCGGCGCTACGCGCCGCCGTTTTTCTACTGTCTCCGAAAAACCCGAGGGGGCGGGTACCCGCCCCCCGTCAATGCGCGTGTTAAACGGTAACAGAAACTGAAAAAGGAAGGGAAACAATGGTTAAGAATATGGAATGGGAACATGAAGAATATTTCCGCCAGTTAATACGAAAGGGGACGAAGAGAGAATGTTTTGAGGAGAGTTGAATAGCAAAAATTCCTGAATAGGTTCAAATTATCATTGTGTAAGGCATTCAAGTCAAAGTAACAAAAATCACATCGTGTTCAATTAAAAAACTCCAAGCACAGCGTTGCAATGGCCGTAACATCAATATTCTGAGCGGCACTGACTCTGGTCTCCGCCAGTTTCACTGGATAATATGTTTCAATTTGCGTCCCCATTGAGGCATACAGTTTAAAAGTAGGCAAGATCATTCCTTTTTTAACAGTATAAATGCCAAAACCATGTTTCAATGACAGTCACAAATAAAGATCTGAACGAAGCGCGCCACGTTCAGACCCCAGTAGGTAATTGCCCTGAATAGGATGCAGCTTGCCCTGTCCCCGCACACGCCTTCCTGGATGAGAGTTGGTGGCACCTTTGGACCTGGGCAATTGGTGTACCATTTTTTCCAAATAATGGCTTTAAAAATGAAGCGAAATGCAGCGTATCGCCGCATTTTCTACCACTCAGTCAGAAGGGCGCGTGACAGAAAATATGCCGATACGGGGTCTACCTACGGTTGCATTGGGCTAAGCATGGTCGTTTTTTCAGTGCGCCAGTAGAAATATAAAACGTGTGCAGTGCAGGAATATGAAAAATAGGCATTTACCCTTTAAAAAATCCAACCTCGCTCGAACCACTCCCATATGCTATCCCTCTTTCAGTGCAAAAGCGAGACAATCGGTCCTCCGTCTCCCGGCCGAAACTTGAGAGGGCCGTGGTGCATAGGCAAACGAAATATTGACTAAAATCTGAATTCAATCGAATCTTGAATTCATATGCTCGCTTAATCATGCATTAAAAATGTTGTCCGGACCAAGATAAGACCAGTGACGATGAAAACAGCGTAACGTCGCTAATTCCTCTGGCCGCCACCAGGTGCGCTGGTATCGCCCGTTGTTAAGAGATAGGTAGACCTTTTTCGGCTCTGTGCTGGATGGGTTTTAAAATGTCATGGAAATGAAGGTTATCATCGGGTTTCTTTGCGTTCAGGGCAAAATAAAATCATAGGAGCAGCTTGATCTGAAACAATTACCCCGGATATGACAAACCCTACCTACTACACATGCTGCTACCATGGATGTAATCAAATATACTGCCGAATGAGGAGGAATAAAATGGAGCCGGATGCTCTGTAAGCAGTGAGGTGTAAGCGGTGTTTTCAACACATCCTTCGGGTGGTCAAAAATGTCTAGCCTAAAATAATACCTGGCTCTCGTTTAAGGAAACTCAATCACGGGTGGGCTGTGATTAAAGGGGTAGGAAGACTGGTACTGATGCGTGCTTACGAGTGGCTGGCGATACCCAGGACTGTACACAGATGTTCAGAACATACACATGTTCAAAACTGTGTCATTGGAATGAAGCTGTTTGGCAAGATCCTTTAGCTAATACCCTTATGTTATGGACAGGGCTGCGTACAACAACGCGCAATGATTGGAAATCTTGTAGCCTTACATCCACGATAATAACTCATTAATTGATTATGATTAACGGCACAATTTTAATCTTCAATCTTGAAATTACAGTAATTCCAAAACCAGGCATCAAAACTGTGTCAACTCAAACTCCGTCCGTTGAAGACAGAACGCAGCTAATGCCCTTAAGCATAGGCTAACAATATTTTTCCGAAAAGCACAACCCCAATGTAGTCCTGACTCCTGACAAGAACACTGAGGGCATCTCAGGTTGAAATATCTCTCAGAGTGAGTAATCGACAGCGCATTATGCCCAAAACAACCTCCGAAATTATGATGTACCTGCGTGGTTTTGCTCGGTAGCACATGCTCCTCAAAGAATCGCATGCATTTAACAATTTGAGAGTAATTCCTTTCAAATATTCCTGCTCGAAGTAGACATCCAGTCCCAGCGGTTTGTCCAAAGAATTAAATTTAATGCTACAGCCCCCAATAATTTCAGCAAACAATTATAGAAAATAATCCGAAAGTTTCGGAACCTCATCGTCAGGTGGCAGCAGTAGAAAACAACAATGATTACAGTTTTAAATATATATTTTCTTTTAAGAAAATTGGAGACTCAAAAGGCTGCCAACGCAAATCGAAATCCATTCATACCATACCATGCAGTTTGATCATAATTATTCATATCACAAAAATCGTAAAAACATTTTATTGCAACCACCAGGTGGCACACCAAGCTATTTGCCAGAATGCATAATACGTGCTTTAAAGCTGCTTCGGAACCAATGCAATGGATGTAATGGCAGCTGGGCTCAGTTCCAAGGGGTTCAAATTCTACAGTAAATAAAAAAACTCGCCAAAACGGACACAATTGCAAGCTTTAACCGCCAGGTGAAACACTTTTTGGTGTCGAAAATGTGTGACATTGGTCATGCCAGTGCCTTGGGGTCAGCACAACAGTTTTCCATTAAAACCAGATCCGCTCCTAAGGCATTTCTACGGAAAATAAAAGCTGCTAAAAAATAGCCAAGATTTATAACCTTGGCTTACTCTACCCTACTCTACCTGGAGGCTGGAGCGCATGCGCCTGGCGCAGCGACCCCTCCAGGTAGAATCCCATCCTCTTGATCCTCACCTTTCCTCATCCTTACCATCTCCATCCATAGTTTATAATCACTTCATACTCATTGCGACGACACTTAAAAGCCACCTCATTTGTGTGGAAGTGAGAAATACATGATACAATGATACAATGGCTGAGTGTGTTAAGGTTTAAGGGCGCTCGAGCAACTAAACTATGTGCGTCCATCTTGCCTGCCAGGCGGCACCCCTGGCCCATGATCGATTTTCAAAAGATCTTGGATCCGAGTTTTTGTATAGTCAAAAAAATTTGGTACTACAAGCGAAGCCAGTGTGTCGACAAATAAACAATAAGTCTACCACATTCGCATGTGGTTACATCATTTTTTAACGCAATTTTAACATTCATCATACGATTTTCCGCTTGCCTTTCTTTTCCTAAGACCAAAATAATTTTCCACAAAAATAATTGTTTTCAACATCAATCTCTATCACATATAACCTTCATGCCAAACTAAGACGCTGACTTTTATATTTCTTAGTTTCAGGTATATCTCACAAGCATCAATATTTTAATCAACGAGCTAACGCAAGGCGTCCACAAGGCCTTCCGCCAACTAAAATGTATATACGACCTGGCTCGGCCCAGCCCGACCGTAGTAACGATTGTGGTGGACCTATAACTCTGCGAGTAGCTGTCGCCATGGCATAACATTGATGCCATCAGGCCGTCGCATCACTGCAAGTCAAAGCATTACATTTTCAAGCAAGACTGTTATCCTACATACCAGGTGAGTGCGTTTCCTCAGGGTCTTGTAACGCCCCCTGAATGAATATTTTAGAGAGCTTCAGTGCTTGTAAAGCGAAATATTTGCAGCCGGAAAGAACAAGAGTTTTGAAAAAGACCTCTATATTTGAAGGGTTCTTTGACCGTAGTTTCGGAAAATTAATCCAAATTTTGAGTTTATTCAGAAAATCCAAAAGGAAAAGTTACATCAATTCTTATTCAATCAAATTCTTAATCAATCAAGCCCTGCGATTGGCCCCTTCTTGATGCGCCACGTCAAGAAGGGGCCAATCGCAGGGGAGGGGGTCACAACAAAACCCCCAGTAAGGGCGAAGGTGGCAAAGACTGGAATAAGTGTAAAGGTGAAGGACACGGGCACATTGCAGCAAACCTATTCCTTAGAGTGTTGCCTCATATAGCTATACGACCCAGTTAAAAATCTTTTCAACAATATTGCTTACTGCATAGGAGGTACTGTCATATTTTCAGCCTGCTAAAGCGGCCGAATTAAACTAGTTAGGGTCACACCATACAACAATCTTGTTCACCCCGACTTTGAACATTGTTTCCCGGACAAACCATGAATGCCACCGAAATATGTTGACCTTGAAGAGCTTGACGTGTATTGTGTTGCCCAGACTCATTCCGTGCGTATCCTCTACCCGATGGCTGTTTGAGTGTGATGAAATAAATGTGTGTTGTTTCGGAAATGGTCTAGCTTAGGCAAGGGGGAGCCATGTCGCGGTGCTCAGCTCATAAAAGAAGAAATTGCAGTCACGTTGAGGAAATAACCACATTGCGGTTGTAAGCAGTTTCCAAACATGGCTATGGGCACGTTCGCAACAAATTCTCAAGTTCTCTTAAATACCTTTACGAATGCCAGTCCTTTACGACACTGTTCCTTGAGAAGTGGATGGCCCGGATGTAGAAATGATATAAAACAAGGAAGGTGGACCCACTCAAAAACCTGCTGTACCTGAAAACTGGTGCAAGATTATGAAAAATAACCAGCATCAGTACCAGCAACAGTGCTGGTCATGACTATGAAAAATTACCAGCAGTTTTCATCCATTACGCGTTCAGTTGCCGTTGCACTTTATTATGAACATTAGAAACAAGAAAAGCCGTGTCTAACAAAAATACTAAGCTCGTAACCCAGTCAGGAAACGATAAGCTTTAAACTTTCCCATAACTAAAAAGAATGACACTTTTGTAATGGACTTTGAACTGAGGTGACCATGCGAAGAGCACATAACCTCTTCCTCCGTTATTTTTTATTTTTTTGTCCGAGAAGCCATCGTTTGGGGAGAAATAATGAGCATTCCCGTGGAGTGAAGTAGAGAGAGTTCGAAATAAATGCAGTCATGAAACACTCATTCTCCGTAAAACGCGAGTTTTGAGACAAACAAAACATAAAGCAGGAGTTTTCATATTTGTTGCAACTGATAGCTCATTTCAAATGCCAAAGAAGGGTCATATTTGCTTACATGCGAAGCATGCTGGGATTTTTGCCTGTTCAGTTCGGGTTAATGGAAATAAACTGCGGTTAATTCATTAATTCATCAATCTAATCATGACCAGGCATGCATACAAGACTGATCTAATGGTGGAGGAAAGGATATTAAATGCTATCATAGGCTACTGCTGCATAAAACACGGGTATGTCCGTAGTAGCCTGACTTTGATTCTGGTATTGAAAATATACACGTTTTGTATTATTAAGAAAACTTTACTGCATTATAACCGCTCTATCATGCCATAAGAGCGGTCTGCGGAGCTTCAGAAACCAGTCAACCCCGTCACTGGGGTAGATGACACATTTGTATTATGCCAAGGTGTATGGCTGGGACAAAATAGATTTTGGCTGCATGGGGCAAATTAAAAATACAGGTTTTCGAAAAAGGGAATCAAGCGAGCAACTCGTATTCCAGTTTAGTAACCGTTTTTTTTCATTTGCACGGCCTGTCATTAGTGGTTTAACATATGTACTATGTCCAGCTGCTACTAAAAGGATGGTCCACCTCCCAGCAGGACACAGGGATTTTGCTGGCACTGCTGACAGCCTTTAACATACGACCCAATAATGGTGGATGGCAGTTGGTAGCAGGTGTGAAACCCGAAGTGTGGCAGGTAAATTTTTCACACAAAACATGACTGAAAGCATACAGAGGCATTACCAGCAATACCAAAAATTTATTAGGTACTTTCGTGCCTAATCATTAATCATTTCGCAAAAAAATTGCATCTACAGTTTAGTCATCTTCAGTTAAGTGTCCCTATTATCCTGAATGTAGTATCCGGTGCCCCTAACAATTATAAAAACAAAAACTGGGCAGCAAATTTACATAAAGTGCGCAACAGCAGCCAAAGAAAACGTTTGAATGGAGTGTTTAGATACGATAACGTAGAACCTGCTCACCCAAATTGTGTGAAGCCTTGTGAGCAACAGACTAAAGGGAGTCTGAACCGCATGGAGTTATATAAGATTTTTGGTCACGCTGGATACTCCCCTGGTACGATAATTTTAGTAGCTCTGTACCTATTGGCCAATAGACATAATATTACGTCTATGACCCAGCAAGTTTAACATTTTTACCCCATTGCTGATTTGTGGCATATTAAGTAAGTTTCAAAATTTGTATGCCAGAGCAGGCGTACGCCACAATAAGTTTGTGAAAGCCAATATATTTTCTGCACCTCTGGCAGTCTGTAAGAGCAGCCCATTATATTTTAAGAACAAAATGATAAATGAAGCAGCAGTCACTCTACTAGACAAATTCACAAGCAGCTGTGGTCTGGACGAGTCCCGACACAAAACAAAAACAAAAAAAGCATGCAGCTCACATCGATGTAACACAACTCGAACACGAACGACAAACGTCTCGTTAGTGTTTGCTGAAGACTGTTAGTTCAACTGCCAGCCAAGTTCCATTCGGGAGCAGCAGCAGGCAGGAGTGGCGGGAGTCGGCTGCCGCCGCTATGAGGGGCTTCTATCTTCCGGCCGCCGAATTACGGCCCATTACATCTCCGCTCCGGCGCATAATTAACCGGAGGACCCATTAGCTGAAAGGAATGTTTAATTTAAATTGTCTCGGCGAGTCGCCGCTACACTTCCGTCTGCCAGAAGCAGTTGGGGCGCTGGAGGTGGAGGCGCTGGGGAGGGGAGTGACGGAGGCAGTGTCAGGGCTTCACAGACGTAGCCATTACCAACTGATGATCTCGCCAGCTGCCGGAACAGTTTGCTGTAGGCCACAGTGCTCTCTGCTGCGTACTCTGTTGCCGTGGAACTGTTTGCTGTAGACCACAGTGCTCTCTGCTCGTGCTCTGTTGCCGTGGAACTGTTTGCTGTAGACCACAGTGCTCTCTGCTCGTGCTCTGTTGCCGTGGAACTGTTTGCTGTAGACCACAGTGCTTTCTGCTCGTGCTCTGTTGCCGTGGAACTGTTTGCTGTAGACCTCAGTGCTCTCTGCTCGTGCTCTGTTGCCGTGGAACTGTTTGCTGTAGACCACAGTGCTCTCTGCTCGTGCTCTGTTGCCGTGGAACTGTTTGCTGTAGACCTCAGTGCTCTCTGCTCGTGCTCTGTTGCCGTGGAACTGTTTGCTGTAGACCACAGTGCTCTCTGCTCGTGCTCTGTTGCCGTGGAACTGTTTGCTGTAGACCTCAGTGCTCTCTGCTGCGTGCTCTGTTGCCGTGGAACTGTTTGCTGTAGGCCACAATGCTCTCTGCTGCGTGCTCTGTTGCCGTGGAACTGTTTGCTGTAGGCCACAGTGCTCTCTGCTGCGTGCTCTGTTGCCGTGGAACTGTTTGCTGTAGGCCACAGTGCTCTCTGCTGCGTGCTCTGTTGGCGTGGAACTGTTTGCTGTAGACCTCAGTGCTCTCTGCTCGTGCTCTGTTGCCGTGGAACTGTTTGCTGTAGACCACAGTGCTCTCTGCTCGTGCTCTGTTGCCGTGGAACTGTTTGCTGTAGACCTCAGTGCTCTCTGCTCGTGCTCTGTTGCCGTGGAACTGTTTGCTGTAGACCACAGTGCTCTCTGCTCGTGCTCTGTTGCCGTGGAACTGTTTGCTGTAGACCTCAGTGCTCTCTGCTGCGTGCTCTGTTGCCGTGGAACTGTTTGCTGTAGACCTCAGTGCTCTCTGCTCGTGCTCTGTTGCCGTGGAACTGTTTGCTGTAGACCTCAGTGCTCTCTGCTGCGTGCTCTGTTGCCGTGGAACTGTTTGCTGTAGACCTCAGTGCTCTCTGCTGCGTGCTCTGTTGCCGTGGAACTGTTTGCTGTAGGCCACAGTGCTCTCTGCTGCGTGCTCTGTTGGCGTGGAACTGTTTGCTGTAGACCTCAGTGCTCTCTGCTCGTGCTCTGTTGGCGTGGAACTGTTTGCTGTAGACCTCAGTGCTCTCTGCTCGTGCTCTGTTGCCGCGGAACTGTTTGCTGTAGACCACAGTGCTCTCTGCTCGTGCTCTGTTGCCGTGGAACTGTTTGCTGTAGACCTCAGTGCTCTCTGCTCGTGCTCTGTTGCCGTGGAACTGTTTGCTGTAGACCTCAGTGCTCTCTGCTGCGTGCTCTGTTGCCGTGGAACTGTTTGCTGTAGACCTCAGTGCTCTCTGCTCGTGCTCTGTTGCCGTGGAACTGTTTGCTGTAGACCTCAGTGCTCTCTGCTGCGTGCTCTGTTGCCGTGGAACTGTTTGCTGTAGACCTCAGTGCTCTCTGCTGCGTGCTCTGTTGCCGTGGAACTGTTTGCTGTAGGCCACAGTGCTCTCTGCTGCGTTCTCTGTTGCCGTGGAACTGTTTGCTGTAGGCCACAGTGCTCTCTGCTGCGTGCTCTGTTGGCGTGGAACTGTTTGCTGTAGACCTCAGTGCTCTCTGCTCGTGCTCTGTTGCCGTGGAACTGTTTGCTGTAGACCTCAGTGCTCTCTGCTCGTGCTCTGTTGCCGTGGAACTGTTTGCTGTAGACCTCAGTGCTCTCTGCTGCGTGCTCTGTTGCCGTAGAACTGTTCACTCTGCTGTCGCAGTGCAGTCTGCTCTGCCACCGTGGCGCTGCCTCCACTATCGGCAGCTGGTTAAAGAGGCTTAAACACCACTTGGCACCCAAGTGGAACACCCGAAGCAGAATGCTCCGGGCGCAGATTCCAAATAACGTCATACGGTTATTGTGACATCATAAAAGAACACGATTCTCTCATTTTGACTTGGCTTGCCTTTTTAACCATACTTATACCAATTTACCAGCTATTACTAATATAGGGAGTAAATTCTCAACTCAATCACAATATCGAAGTATTGTTATCATGTCACACATTGGCTCTTGCAAGCGAACGCTTGGGTGTTTAAGTTCAAGAGCTGCGTCTAATGGCTCCAGCAGCGGCCCGTCCAACTCAGTCGCCTCAAATGACAGCGATGCTGTGGACCGTCGCCAACAGTGGCTCGGCTGAGCGGCGGAGGCACTGGTACCACTGGAAGCTGCAAAACACATGCATGCACGCAAACAGACATGCGACCAAGTAAAGCTAAATGCAGTGAGCTAAAATGATTTTGCGGTCATCTGGGGTCAAACAGTACCTTGAATGCTTCGGAAGAGACATTAGTAGACTCAGGCACATGCTACTCAAGGACAAAGATCCAATACTGCTCGAGACCTCCAACAAAACACTATCTTGGTTTGGAAAATTAAGTTACACACCATTTTCATCTTCAGTCAACAGTAACAGTAACGAGTTTTCCAATGGAAACCGTAACGAACGATATCATCGCGAATCTCAAACAGGGAGCAACAGTACTCATAGAATTTGAAGTATTGATATAACTGATTTGATAATTACTAAATACATAAAATATCTGCTGTAAGTCAGCGTTTTCAAAGTGCTGGCTTTTGACTGAGAGACTACGAAAAACAGGTGAAATGAATGAACCGATCAGCTAAAGAGACAAGCCCGATGATGCTTACCTATAAAAAGGAAGAATATCAGCAGTCCCAGCTCTCGCATGGAGGCCCTCAGCGTTCTTCCCAGAATCTGCAGACCTTTAGAATGTCTGGAGAGCTTGAATATTCGGAACACTCGCACCAGCCGTATCACTCGCAGGATGGCCAGCGACATGGCCTGGTTGCCCGGCTCGGCACCCGGCACCGTCGGCTTGGGCGTGGGAACCACGTCATCGTCCTCCGCCACCACCGTGGCCAACGTCAAGAAGTACGGAATGATGGCCACCACGTCTATCACGTTCATAGCGTCTCTGCAGAAGCTCACCTTGCTCGGACAGGCGGCGAAGCGCACGAGCAGTTCGAACGAGAACCAGATGATGCAGATGGTCTCGATGAGGAAGAAGGGGTCGGTGACGGCCGGCACCTCGTCCTCCTCCACTATAGTGTTGTTGGTAGCGCTGTATACTTTGTAATGTTTGAACTCTGGTAATGTCTCCAGACAGAATATCACGATAGAGAGCAGAATTACCGTCACCGATATGATAGCAACCACGCGGGCGTTTTGGGAGCTCTCGGGGTACTCGAACAGAAGCCACACTTTCCGCTGGTACTTGTTGGTGGGCAGGGGCCGCTCCTCTTCTTTAATGAAGCCTTCGTCTTCCCTGGAACACGATTAGAGAAATGGTGATAATCTAGGGGCACGAGCGGTTGTGGAGACACTTCAGCGAATCAAAATTCGTCGGCTTTCAAATGTTGGCCCGTAGTATACAACAAATCAATTTTATTACTTTTCTTGCAAGCCAAATTGAAGAGAAATTAAATAAGGGATCCATTCTCCGCAGTCTCCGTCTGCTTGGGTACTGAGAAATGTAACATGAAATCAAATAGACATATTTTAATGCACCGTGATTTCGCATTGGAAACTGATGCTACGAAGATAGAAGTGAAAAATTGAAGGATGTAGTATCCGTATACGAAATCAGGATTCATATAAGATACAGAGATTAAATCGTGTGGTTGTTTCACGTGACGCCCGCTGAGATGTTGTGACAAAAGAACCATACCGTGAACGGAAAGGGAACAACTTGCCATTCTTACTCTGCCTCACCTTCCATCATCTCGGTAAATAGTTGAAATAGACAATTTGTTTAGAGCTATAACTTGACATTGTTAATTATATAAGAGAGAAAGCTAGAGTCGTGCTCCAGCCCAGTGGTCAGAAAACCCATTTCCTTCCCAAAAATTCCAAAGTAGTAAATTGATAATATCATCTGAGTACTTATCACCACGTGCTGGTACGGAATCCGAACCACACCGTCTTCGCCGGTACGGAGAGAGTGTGGGTACCCCTCCCTCTAATATCTCACAAACCACGCTAGATAGCGAAAAGCAGAAATCGGAGTAAGATAGCCTGTCTTGATTTCTACCGAAAAATATCCTTTACAACGTTTTTTTATGTCTTTTTGAGGTCACTAGAGGCTAAACACTGCCCCTACACCAATTCGATGGAAACCTAAGCTTTGTGTCATAATGGCTGACAGGGCAGAGCCATAAGACAATTTGTAATCACCATTAGTACCCTCTCGTCAAGCCAGATCGAATGATGTATCATGTGACTTTGTCAGGTCAAAGCTCTAAATTGACCTCATTTAAGCTCAGGTCAAGGTCGGCATGAGTAATATTGTATGTCATTGAAATTGCAGTAGGAATCCAGCCACAATAACGTCAAAATAAAGGCTCTGTTGCCATTTCTGGCGAACCTGTTTGGCTTAACCCTTGCCCCGGTGGCGGGTACGAGCCAACTTCGCCCTGGTGGGGGGGCTAAAAAGACCACCCATGATCTCAAAAAACTAAGAGAGCTAGAAAAAAGCACAAAACGGCAATCGAAAGCTCGTCAAAAACCATTACGAAAGTACTTCAGTCATTTTTCCGGTCAGGTCAAAAACGAGGTCACCAGAGGTCAAAATAGGTCAAAATCGCTAATATGAGGTGTACTAAGAAAATCCCATATATCTCAGAAACTATGATAGCTAGAAACATTTTTCTAACACCAATCGGAAGCTCTTGAGTTGCTCTTTCATCACAGTGGCATTCATTTTCGTGTCAGGTCAAAGCCGAAGGAGCTATAGGTCACTGAATATTGGGCATATTCTTGGGAATGTCCATAGCCACCCATGCATAAGGGCGTTTCTTTTTTCGCTAATAACTTCCAAACCAAACAAGATACATCCAAAGTTGATGCACCGTTGCAATCCTCTCGTCAATACAAATCGAATGATATATAATATTGCTATCCCAGGTCAAATTTAAGAATTTGACCTGACCCAGGTCAACGGTCTGACCCAACTTGACCTGGTATAGTCATGATGTATATCATTTGACTTGCAGTGACTATGCAAACAGTTCGGTGACAAAATAAAAGTTCTATCTTTGTTTATTCAAAATTTATAAACTAAAACACCAAAAAATGCTTATTTGACCTAAGGTGACCTTTTAAAGGTCACAAGTCAAATTTTTTGCATCAACTTCAGAAATGTGCTAAGGGCAAGTCACAACCGATGTTTGAAGCTGATTTAATCCATACTTTCTGAGAAAAGCTCATTTCGTGATTTTCCCCATGTATTGACAATGGAGAGGTCATGCTCTGCACATGACCTTAAGTCGCCAATATCAAAAATCCCGGAACAAATATTGTAGCTCCTGGTGGGCCCAATATGTGGTAAGAATTTCAACTTGATCGATTGACCCTTCTTTTAGTTATGCGGTCCTAAGCATTTTTGAGGTGAGGTCACTTCACCTGGCCTGGTGACCTGACCTGACATGACCTTGAGCTAAAATTTTCAGGAAAGATGTAAAAATGATGAAAGAACAGCTAGATCAAGTTTGGCGGCGTGCGCGCCGCCGTTTTTTGTCACTTTGGAAAAACCCGAGGGGGGGTCTAAAAGACCCCCACCCGGGCGAAGGTTAATCCAATTCCCCGTGCATGTTCAGTAGAGAGGTCACTCTTCCCTGCCCCAGGTTATCGCTATGAAAAATTATGTCACTAAAATTGGTTGCACCTGGTGACCTTACCATGTAACTTGAATTCCAGATCAATGAATTGAGCATGCTGTTAACTTTTTTGGAGATAAGTAATTTGACCTGGACTGGTGACGTGACTTGAGATGACATGAGCCTAAAATGTGGTGCTGAGTTGCCAGCACAGACCAGGTGGCAGGTAGACCATGCACCATGGCGCTGCATTCCTCCGTGTTTCCGCTTTATGTGATCAACTTTAAGAGGATATTCTGAGATTGGAGATAAAAGGGTTGAATGCTGTTATTTTCAATAATTCTAGAAATAACCGACATACATTTATTCTATACATTGGAGAAAACGGGAGAAGACAATAAACAATACTTCGAATACAATTCTTTGTCAAGCTTAGAGTGAATTTGAGTTTTTTTGCACCGTTAAACACGCGGGCATTCTAGCCGACAACCCTTGTACACAGTATGAGCATACTGACAACATATCATCTTTAATTCCCGTTATTATAATATATACAATCTATGAAGGAAAAATATAATACGCACACGCACATTGAGCCCCGAAAAGAATGCTTGGCCATCAACAACAATCAGAACCATGAGTACGGGACGGGAGGGAGTAGGCGCCATGATGAACCCTGTTTGTTGATCTGGAGCTTTTGGTTCGGGATTTTAATGGACTCTTTAATTTTACGGTCAGCAAAATCTTGCCATATGTGTAGTATTTCTATGGTGAATGTCCTGTCTGTGATTTTCGTGTCTGCATGGTGTTCTCTAGTGTGATCCCGTAAGTGTTTACTTTGTTCCTTTCGCCTTGTGTGGCATGAATTTTTAGGAACATTTAGGCACATTTAGGCCACGCAAGACGAAAGGAACAGGGTAACCCATTAGGGGATCACACTAGAGAACACCATTCAGACACGCAAATCACAGACAAGACATTCACCATAGACATACTACACAGATGTAAAGACGATGCTGATAGTAAAATCCGGAGCCAAAACCCCAGATCAACAAACGGCATGGCGCTACTCCCGCCCGTCCCGTACTCCTTGTTCTGATAGTTGTTGATGGCCTAACACTCTTTTCCTGGTTCGTTGTGTGCGTATTGTATTTTTCCTTCATCGATTATATATGTTATGATAGCGTGAAAATTAAGGAAGATATGCTGTTAATATGCTTATACTGTGTACAAAGGTTGTCGGCTAATTATTTACGTTAAGAAGAGGGGGTATCCGCCTCCACACCGGAGTGTGTAGGACTGCAGTGTGCTCGTTTCTAAGAAATACTGACCTGAACTTGTTGATGGCATAATCGCCGAGTTCAAAGAACTTGATTTCCTCCGAGAAGACGTCCAGGGGTACGTTGACCGGTCTTCGCAGCCGGCCGCCGCTCTGGTAGTAATACAGGATGGCATCGAACCTGAAACCAGCTCCAGACACTACACATCGACTCGCAACAACATATGTAACATGTACAGATCGATATTCAACGAGTAATTGCTTTGAATTTTCAGAGTTAGAAACTTTCTTTGCTTTATTACCGGGAGGGCACGCAGCCCCCGCTAGGTCTCTTCCTACCTACGGGTACATTTCACATGCGAGTGACCCGACCCTATAACACCGCCCCGCTAGTGCATCCCTTCAGTTCTACGAATAGGTCCTTGTACCGTATTGAAACTTCAATTCATGAGTAGGATTATCGGTTCAATTATATGCATTCATTCTCCAACGGAACTGCAACCCTACATATAAGGAATGTACGTTTCACCGAGAACTTGTAACACCCTACAGATAAGTATTTTGCAAATTTCCAACGCTGAAAAACGGAACATTAGCGGCCGAAATACGCGTAAGCTTTGGAAAAAATGTTTGCATTTCAGGGGAGCTGTTTGACTGTAGTTGATGACAGTCAAACATAAAATGTATTCATTCAAGAAGTCCAAAAAGGAGAATACAGCCCATTGTTATCTTATTATTTTCCTGACGATCTTCTGTTGAGTTCCATTTAAATGAGATGTAAGGCATTCCTTTATCGCGGCTGAAATTACGGTGCAATTTCGTCGCGTTTATGCTAGAGGAGAACGATGGATCATACAAAGAAGCTAAAGCCAACCTACACGTGCCATCTTAAGCAGAAGCCCCCTGGGTTATCGCCAATGGAGGCGCTTTACCGGTATAGTTGCCGGCATTCGAAGGATAGTTCCATATTGAGCTAATCAAAATGTTTCAGAAGTTCAGCTTCTGATCTCGAACTGTCTTTTAGTCGGTAATTGCCATTGTTGATGACAGAGAATTGCTCTTATTTTCCAGCCTAGTACATTAACACACGCGATGGAGGAAAGTAAAATCTTCCCGCTGCAGCCCTAGCCAAACAGAGGCCGTCTAAATATATTGTGCCTCACACGTCTGCGTGCAAATCAGTACGGAGGCTTTCATGGAACAATACAAAATCGGTGAAGGTTAAAAAGCCTTTCAATATTGACGGCAATAACAGAAAACTGGTCGGAAACTAAAACTACTAAACTCTCTTTAATCCACTGGTTCTTTGGATCTGGCTCGATTTGTTTGAAAGCTGCATCGAAAGGATGTTTGTACCTGTCTGCAGAATGGCCACCACAACCAAGGGGAGCAAAAAACATGTTTTATCCCCTCCCCGTTTAAAGTGCATAGTTCTCGAGGGCCATTGGGCATGCATACAAGCTTCGTCAGCTAATGCTTGAGAGAGAGAGAGAGAGAGAGAGAGAGAGAGGAGAGGAGAGGAGAGAGAGAGAGAGAGAGACAGAGAGAGAGAGAGAGAGCGAGAGAGAGAATATTCTGATTGAACTTTGAGCGAGCTTGCACCGCTGTACGTGACTAAATTAAGTAAAGCTTACTTTTTAAAATGCAGTTAAGAATATGAGGAAAAATACAATACATGCACGCCGAGCTGAATGGGTTTCCAGCCTTACTGACATCACCACTCCCGTTTAAGGTCCCAGCCACCTCAGATACATGAGCAGTTTCAGTACGCTCTGTTTACGCACAGGATACTGAGACTGTTCATGCATTCAGGGTAAATCACGCGTGAAAAGTCTGCTTATATTTCTGCGGGCAAACGCCATAAAAGGACGTGCGGCAATCGTGTTCTGAAAAAATTTTCCTTTGGCTGATTCTGAGGGGGACAGAGCTGCGTCTGAACGGGCCTGAGACTTTCATGGGTCGCAGACTACAGCCAGCTTGAAACACTTTCTGCCTCTTGGTTACCAGGGTAGTAAAGGACTTCATGCCGTGCCTGTGCGCCACAATACGGAAGAGGCACTGAAAGTCAAGAATTGCAGCGAGGCAGTAAGGTTAAGGCCTGGAATATATATTTTTTCTATTAAATCGATGAGTTTAAGCGTTTTAACCTGCTGTCTTGGCTGTGTGTGCAGTTAATTTCTTGTGTATCCTCAAATTACCTCCAAGTACCTCGAATTATATAGTATGTAATTTCGAAATTTCAATATCAGTGCATGTCCGTAAGGCTATAAGTAAATATAAAACGCAAAAAGTGAAACAATTTCCCTATCGGTTCACATCACGCGACCAAAGGTGTCGGAAGAAAGCGGAAGCAAAGCCGTTACCTCCAGGTGAGCTTACTTTTGTCATTGTTTCCAAAGCCTTTGTTAGCTCTGAAGCTAGTATTGACTTTTCTAGTGCGATTTTTTGTTGTTGATCGCTTACCTTGCATGTTATATTCCGCTGTAAATATAAATTTGCATTTTAGGAAGGGCTAAGGGTGATATTATGATGACCTATGTGAGTGGTTAATTCCTTCAATATAACCTATTTACTTGTTAATGTTTAACCATTGCGTTCCAGTGACTGAACATACTTTTTCACAGCGTTTAATACGGATAAAACCTCCATCGAACACTTCAACCATGAAAGCGTCAAGTAATTAAATTTTGACGACTTTTGGCCAATTTTGACCAGTTTTCCTAAACATTTGATTTTGAGCGGTTAAAGTCATCCTTTAAACTCGCGAAGAGAACAACCAAAATAATCCATCATGATTAATCACTGCTCTCATGTTTTCTCTATTGTTTCAAATGTTCATGCCAGTGAGTCGGCCCCCCTAAATCCATTCCCAATCGCTAACTCCACGGGTTGAGCACGATGCCTGGGGCGACTCCCCCCTAAGACAGTCATTTTCCTTTTATCTTCAACCATCCCACCCTTATCCGTAACTTAAAGCGTGTTTTGCTTTTGTTTGCAATTTTGTATCCCTCATTTCCATCACGGCGACAAAAAAAACACTGAACGAGACGGCAGATATTTCACATGCAAAAAAGAAAGAAAGAAAAAACAAGACGTATCATGATAAAAATAAAAACACACTGAACGAGAACTAAGATATTTCACATGCAGAAACAAATGAATAAGGTCGGAGGGCCACTCACCCGCTTCTGCTCCGGTCGAAGAAGTACTCATTCCTGAGCGGGTCGAAGTAGCGGATGCGGCGGGCCGGGTCTCCCAGCAGCGTGTCGGGAAACTGGTTCAGCGTCCTCAGCTGGGTTTCGAACCGCAGACCACTCACCTGAGGACAGCGTCAGCACGCAGGTGATGGAGACCATGTGGCTTGTCACCACCACTGGCGCAATCAATCGACCTGAGACAAGAGCAGGCCAAAGTGGGTGTATTGCGCTCCTCTAAGAAAAATATTTCACTGAACGAATGTCTTCTGTTGATGTTGTTTCTGACAAAGTTACAAGCTTTGACCCTTTGTTTGCTCTTTAGAAACAGTTGCAGACCTGAACATTCCCTATTTTAAGACTGAAATCCTATTCAAGCGGAACAATGCGAAGGGTGCATTTTCCGAGGTGTAAGGGAATTTGCGCCCGGGGGAGGAAACATTTAGACTTAGTGTGCTCTTTCCCCACACTATTTAGAGCAAATCACAAAACAGGAAGAATAATAGGCATTTGTGAAAATGGGGAGGCTGGCTCCCAAAAATGTCATATGCGTTGCCTGAATGATATCTTAAGGTAATATTCTTGCATTTATAATAATTACCTATAATAGAGAGTTACGGGTAATGTAAACAAGTTATGTAAAATCCGTTTGCACTGATACGGAGGTACAAACTCTTTAATTTTTCAACTTGCATATAAAGAAGATACACTTAAACTGGCAGCGCCTGGGAACTTTTCGCACACACCACCGCTTGGGAGGGGGGTCCAATCGGACCATCTAAGATCTGGGGAACCAAAAGGGATATAGGAAAAATTTGAAACGGTGCTGGAAGCATCTTACCATGTTCTACTCTGGAGCTGAGTTGGAACCATATCCTTTGACCCGTGACGTCACAGTAAGCAAAAATGGGAAAATTTAGACCCATTTAGAAAATCCCTCATGAATCGGGAACCATGGCACCTAGAACAAAACAAGCAACATCAATGTGTTTGTCTTCAGCCAAGGATTCAAATGATTACGGCATGACCCTGTAATGCGAGATCATGACATGACTTTAGAAAAGGTCAAATAGTGACCTTGCAATATCAAGCTTCACATTATTTGAATCTTTGGGTTATGCATATCATTATGATACCAAATTTAAGATGGTGTCTTGTTTCGTTCAAAGCTATACATACAAACAATTTCGAAAACCATGATCCTTGGTGGACTCTGGTGTTCTTGGTATTGACCTGATCTCAAAAACATAACAAGCTTTGACGTTTCAAGAGCTTTCGAATGATGTTTAGGAGCCTAATCTAGCTCTTCTACAGGGTGTTTAATAAAGAATGATATTTTTGAATGGATCACAATGCGGGTATAAATAGATTGTTGTGGTATGATTTACATATCAATCAAAAGTGAATTTTGGGACCTTTACGATTATCGGTATTTTTGATAGCTGTTTTGATATTTTGCTACTTCAAAAGTACTCCTAAAATGAGTTGAAAAATACTGTCTATTTTGTCTTCATCGAAAAATTTCGTAGAAATCACGCGCATATCACGTGAAAAGTATCACGCCAATCACACTGCAAACATTACACCGTCACTGCGGTACATCACAGTGCGCACGCAGATTGCCTCTGGAAATTAATTATGAAAAAATACCTCTCAAGCTTAGGAAAGCCCGCGTCCAAGCAAGCAATACCCAATTGGTCCATGTCCCTTGCTCTGCGGTGAACAGTTGTCTTTTGCGCTGTCTCCTCCGCATCCAGTCATTCATATGGAAGGTAAGCCAATGAGCCACATGGAGCTTGAGCCAAAAGTTTTAAATTTTTAATATTACTGAAAATTGTGCCTTTGATGTGCATGCTCACGTGCCATTTCTGTGTGCTAAAGCCTTTTTAGAGCGCTGGCAGTTTTGTTTTCTCAAATATAAGTGGGCATATATTGTGTTTCTGGCATCATTGTCCAAGTATTTTTAAGACGGGGAAATATTTGATGCAAATGAAACATGTTTATAGAAAAATGTCCTACAATTTACCATTAAAATGAGCGTTTTGTGGACGGATTTGAAGGATTTATGGTACTTTACTGAACATGTAAAAAATATAATTCTTTCTGAAACACCCTGTAGAAGCCAAGGTACACCCTGGTGTTGTCAGCCTCATTTTAGAAGAACAGAATCGCCTTATATAGGTTTAAAAATGACGCCATAGGTCTTTGACCTGACCTGATCTGATACCAATGTTTGATTATAAGTTGTCAAATTCATCAAACTACAGGCCTGCAAATTGAAGCACGTCTCACTTGAATAGTATCGGAATTATTCGCAAAAAACGGGGGGTCGGGTCGGACCCCCAGGCGGTGATGGGTCACTATCGTTTTTTGCACTAAAGTCAAAGATGCCTGCATTAGAAATCCGCCACCAGAGAGAAGGCATAAATGTTATTCTCAGAACGTGCAAACCATTTCTTGCACTGGAATCAAAACTATCTTTCTTGGTCTGCGACATCGGTGTTCTTATATGTATTTCTAGTTCATAAGCCCCTTAAAGCCGAAGGAAGTACCTGCTGAATTGATTTCTCCGGCTGACCGAAATACATTCTCTCGAACGAATAATTCGGATTGCTTCGTGCTGTATTATAGCACGTAAAAAACATAATCACTCATACATTTCCTCCTGGTGGTAGGGAGGGGGGGCCAATATTCCTGTAGCCATCTTTTTTTTACAAATGATCTGTTGATACTCTTACCATAAAAGGACTGCTGCTTATATCAAGCTTTGCCAAATAGTAAGTTAAATTGTTGATGATACATACGGTCCGATCACGGACAACTTTCTCGTTGACCAGAACAAGTGCGTCTAAAAATCTGTAGTGAGCCTGCAAGTGTACAAATAGTGACGGATAGAGCCAGCAGAACCTCAGGGAGGACAGAATGCGCTGATGACAAGCTGGCGGATGTGAAGACATCCCTGAGTCGCTATGGGCCTCTGAAGAATTTAGTAATGAGACGATCATTGAAACGTGAAATTGATGTTCCACAACACATATGGAACTGACGCTCCCTCTGGCCAATCTAGAACAAACTGAATTAAAAATTTACCTGAAAGAGAAATGTTTAGTCTAGCGCTATAACCTTGACTGGAAAGAAATTGGTGGAAAAGTCCATTGTCGCCTCTCTCGCCCTCAAACCCCCAAGCTCTGCCGTCACTGCAGAGCTGATCCACCAATATACTTAATGCTCTAGTGTGTATAAAGAAACCTGCACGGTATTGAATGATATGTTATCAAAATGTCATCAGGAGAACCCCAGCAAAACGATTAAAACATCTTCTTAAATTTAGATCGGCTCCTCCCACCGCTGTCCTGCTACGTCAATATTCGTCCATCAGTAATTTAATCTTCCAGCTCCAGCATTTTTGTTGCAAAAAAATGTTATCACATAAAGGCTTGCAACATCGTTCATGTAAATCTTTTGCTGCTGGGAATAAGACAGCGATAGATAAGACTGGATAAGTGATAAATTTATGTTGTGAATTTCCATTCTTGTTCTAATTAAGGTTCAACCAAGATCAGCCCTAAGCTTGTCCGTGGCCGTCCCGAGAGGAGTTCCAGTCAGCCGTCTGGCTGCTTTCTTGTGTAGTCGTTCGAGTCGCTGGCAGTCATTTTCCGTGATATTTCCATGATACATTGCAGGTGCTTATAAAACACTGCACCAATGGACTAATGTTAAGTGAAAACAAACACAAAACATAAATAAAAACAATTTCTATGGCCCTTAGATATCTTTATATTAAAAAAAAACGTTAGCACCATTGAACTCCGACGCTCGAAATCATGAAAAATGCACACCGATATGAATTTCAAACCTTTTCAACTGAAAGTCCATGCAGTGCACACATTGCAATCCAATTTGTACATTTACATTTTCACAAAATGAGGATGCGGGTCTTTGGAATACCACGCAACTGCACAGTGGTCCATACTGCGATTTAGTCTGCATTTAATTAATGGTTCCACATTTCTTATAATATCAGTAAAATGGAAACACTTACGCCTTCCTAACCTGCTCTGAACTGATAGAAAACTGTATTTTCCACATTTGGTGATATATTTAAGCACAAAATGCTAAGCATGGGCTGCTCTGCGACAAGACAAATAGAGGGTATATTTGGTCATGCCGGTTGTTCTTGTGATGAAAAAGGCATCTAAGCGTTAAGACTGAAACATTAAAACTTTACATCCAGGTTTAGCTTTATAACAAAATTTGATATTACTTTGCTCAGAGGCGTTCTTGATTTCACGGAAGGGGTGAACACGCGCAGTGGAGGAGGGGTCCTTAGATACCCCCCCCACCTATTTTTCCGAGGTGGCTGGAGAACCATTCACTGCTGGAAAACTCTACTTGGCTGAATTTGAGACAATTAATGAGCTTGTGGATCGACGAAGGAAATTTGAAAATCGGTCTACAATTCTTTTGACTCATTATCTTTCAAAGTTAGACATATATTATGAGACCGTCGCAATCGCGCGGCCACGCATCAGCTCGCCTGCGCTGTAGAATGAGTGGTGAGGTAATAACGTCGTATAATCGGGTATATCAAGGTCACCCCTCATGAAGGTCAAGTTCAAGGTCATTGACCCCACAGGTCCGGTCAGATGACATTATTCAGTATGACGTATGTTATGCTATGATTTCATAGTTAAGGCTATTCAATGTCAAGGTCAAGGTCAAAGGCCTGGGTCAAATGTATTTTCAAGGTCCAGGCCTCATTTTCGGGTCAAAGTCCGCTATAGTGTCAGTTATATTGTACATTATTTGTAATATGTCATGTTGTTACGTCATTGGTCAGTGACTTTGAATGATCTTTACCTCAAACTTTCAGGAATATCATGTAGGACTCCATGGTCGTAGTCTTCTTTGAGTGTATTTCCGATTTGGTCTCGCATAATCACGGCATTTCCCAAAAGGTCTCCAGCACGACCCAGATTTGATCTCTAAGATCTCGTTTGACCTTGAAGATATTGACCTAGGTCAATGAAACTTGTTGGCTGAATCAAAATTTCTAAAAAAACTGATAATAAACACCAATGATGTTAAAAAACGCCTCCAATAGTGACTCGTCACTTGAGAACTCCACAGAACAGCTGCTGACAGCAAGATACATTTTTCCATATTTTGTCTCTCGAAAGACTGCAAGTCTGGTTCCACTGGCAGCTAACATTGGTTCCTGTACAAAAATGTGCGCTGATTACGAATCTGAAACTGGGCTTATGGTCTAGTCTGTTCTTCATTGTTGATTTCTTACATATTTTCCAAAATACTTTCCTCTGGGCTGAGAAGTGGAATCTCAAATTGCTTAACATCAATTTATTCCGTTCGTGATTCTTTATTTGTTACTTATTTGTTACTTTTAACTGATGATGCATATTTCTGACAAACATTGATTGGTGATGTATTCACAACATATTGCATAAGGGCTCATACTATGCCTTTTGGCTACCTCCAACGAGAAAAGTCATAAAAGGGTAAATTCAACGATAGATTTCGGTACTAGCAAGGGCCTTAACCAGCGCAGTGGAGAGGGGTCTGACGTCAACGCACAGTGGAGGCGGTCCTAAAGTGCCCCCCTGAGATTTAGGAAACCAAGAGGGTTAGACTACACTATGGCTAAGCTTCATTGATCTAGATCAATATCTTCAGGGCCAAACGAGGTCGTAAAGGTCAATCCAGGTTCGCGCTGGAGACCTATCGGGAAATGCCGTGATTCTGTGGAAAAAACCGGGAATAATCCAAAAGCGGAGTCAGGGTATACCGGGAAGGTACCGCACAATGTTCTCTGAAATTTTGAGGCTAAGGTCATTCAAGGTCAATGACCTATGGCGTAACAATCTGACATATTCTCAATAATGTACAATTTAACTAGCACTATATCAGCCTTTGAACGGAAATTGAGGGGTTTACCTTAAAAAGACCTTTTATCTTGACCTACGACCATGAACTTGAACTTGAATAGCCTTAACTATGAAATCAAAACATAACATATTTCATACTGACTAATGGTATCTGACCAGAATACTTGGGTCAATGACCTTGACCTTAGCTTTCATGTGGGTCGACCTTGACGCATAACCTAATCATGTGACGTTATGACGTCACCACTCGGTCTACAGTGCAGGTGCACTGGTGCGACTGCGTGATTACCACAGTCCCAAAATATAGGTCTGATTTTGAAAGATTATAATTAAATAAATTAGTGGCCGATTTTCAAAATTATTTCACCAGTCGACGCACACATACATACTCTTAAATGTGGCAAATTGATGTTTTCCGGCGGTGAACGGTTCTCCGGCTACCTTTGAAAAATATGTGAGGAGCACTTTAGGACCCATCCACTGCGCGTGTTAAAGCAAAAACGCCCATCTTAGAACAAAAATACATGAAATTCTGAGCTGTCTGGCGCGGATCTAGTCCAGAAAACAGAAATACGGTTTCTTGAAAAAATGCAGGCTAAGTCGACATATTCGCCACTGTGCACTGTGAGACCATGCTTTGTCTAGCACTCACGTTGATGACGACCCTCTCGCAGAAGGCGTGCTCGTGCGGCACGGGCTCGAAGTTACTGACTTGCACCTGCGTGTGGCCGGCGCCAGCGTCGCCCTCGTCATGTGCGTTGATTTTTGGCAGCGACCTGACGAACAGTGGGAGGCCCAGTCAGACCTCGGTGCAGCCGTCTGACCCCGACCTGACGTCTGGCGGCTCCGAGTTCCCCTCTCCATCACGATGGTAACTCACAAACGTCAGACATGAGCATGGGCATTGTTGAGCTTGTCATCTCACGCGGCACTGAACAAAATATATCGAACGCTTTATCAAATAGTCAGATACAGCAGCAAGCAGTTACTACGTGAAGACACCAACATAGATAACAGGCTCATAGCCTATACTGACACGATGGAAAGGGGAAAAACTAAAAACGCAATAATTCCTATGACATTCTTCTTCAGACAATGGCATGTACATACATAAGCTAATTTAGCCACCTCAATTTTCCAATTTCATCTCATCAGGGTATTTTAAGTATTTTAACCCGGCAACGCCCGGGCCCTTTTCGTACACACCACCGCCTGAGTAGCCCGATCGGACCCCCTACGATCTCGGTAACCGGAAGTGATACAGTCTCCTACTCTGGAGCCGAGTTTGAGCCATATCCGTTGATCCGTGACGTCACAGTGGGCCCGAATAGGTGAAATTTAGAGTCATTTAGAAAATTCATTATAACTTGAGAACCATTAAGCCTAGAACAAAGCAAAATACATTAATGCTTTCTTCTTGACTCCAGAATTCAAATGATATGCGGAATAACATTCTAATGCCACATTATTTCCAAGGCCCCAGTCAAATAATGCTATTTTAAGGTCATGTTGAAATCATTTGAATCCTACGGTCATGCATATTACTATAATACCAAATTTTAGATATTATTTGACTTTGTTCAAAAGTTATACAGGCAAACAATTTCGAAAACGTTTGGCGACCTCTGGTGTTCTTGGGATTGACCTGACCTTAAAATAGATAACAGCGTGCAGCTTTGACTCTTCAAGAGCTTTCGAATGTTTCAGAAAACTTACGTTGCTGGCACCGGCCGCCATGTATTTGTGTACATGTACTAAACAACACAAAAGCACAGAGGCAGACTGAGAAGAGGCAAGCGATCAAACCGCTCATCCCGACACCTCGCGGTCGGTGCGGCAACTAAGGTCAACCCAAATATTAGATCCAACTTACAGTTTTATAATTTGAGTCATGTAGTGAATATTTCTGAACTAGCCTTAGGCACTACATGCAACTAAAAATTTCGACCATTAGAAAAGAGAGCAATAACAAGCTGTTTAGGTACACACATTTTTGGAGTTATGGTTTCAATTTTTGCCTTACAGAAAATTTTCGACGATGGGCACTCAAAGCAGCCCTCTTACGAGCTAGAATTAAAAAAGGTGCAACTGAACCCTGTACCGATGTGCGGAGCGAGAACTTGGATCAGATCGGATTTGTTGATTGGCAGTGAGTGACTCCTGCAGCCGTCGGCCCCCGCAGTCTGTGCCTCAGAACTCACATTGATCTCAGCCTGGTCTTGCCAGGCAGGCATGCACCCCGCCTGGCTGGGACGAGCTGTGTCAGTTCACGCTCTCCCATCAAATGATGTCATATTTCAGACAAGCTCGCACTAACGAGCACTGGGTGCGCTCCCCGGCCATTACCCGCAACGCAGGCTTACTGAAGTCGGAATCAGCCCATCCCTTCACCATTCATAAGCTCTGAATAGGGATAAATGTTCGGTGGCTTGCCTGAAACGCTTCATTTGGCGTCTGCGCCGAGGCTGGACGCGGCGCAGTATAGCCGTGCTGCATATCTGAAGTGTTTGCCAGCGCCGGCCGGATGAGTGTTTCTATAAAGCGTGGACGATGAGAGAGGACTCTGAACCGAGGCCAAACTCTGGTCGGCCAGGATGTAACACCTGCCACGCCGCCGAGAGCTACATTTCACATTTGGTAAATATTGATTCAGGGCGGCGAGAGATGACGCGCAATCCGACAATATTTGTAAATGGCGCGGTATAACCTGGCGCCTCCAGACCCCACCAGATCCGATGGCAGAGCAACACTGCTGTATCTTCAGACCAATTCTGCTGATGAACAAACACAGTGTGAGAATGCAAGCTTTGGCTTGAATCGCTGAGGGAAGTGGGATATCACTCCAAATAATGGCAACAGCTACAGACAATGAGTTTGAATTAAAGGATAAAGGAATGAGACAAGGGGAGAACTTCTAGGAACGAACTGCCCCGTCACCCTCAAAGAGTTAATTGTTGGAAGAAAAGAAAACGAGGGATAATCTGATATCCCAAAATTATTTCTTCCATAGTAATGAAAAGTTAAGGAGACTTGAAAATACGACAGGAGCTGTTCGGACTAATGAATAACAAGGACTTTTTAATTACAGGCATGCATATGGAAAAGGATGTTAAATACCAACCAAGCTTTGCCAACTGAACTTTAGCTGTAAGCATGTATTTATAACACACACACACACACACACACACACACACACACACACACACACACACACACACACACACACACACACACACACAACACGTGAAATCAGGAATGATAAAACGGTGCCGGGAGCACTGTTTCTGGGCACGTTTAGAAACAAAACCCATTAAACCAGTCCAAGGCTAAAAACAGGTCAACGGAAAATTCAAGCAAGCCAACGCATTTAATAGGCACAGCACCTATATAGTAAAACAAAGAAGGTCCTTTAACGATAAGCTTGCATCACCCGTGTCTCCGTTATCACCATTAGCCTGTCGCCTGAGGTCACGGAGGCCGACAACGCACAAGGTCGCGCATTGTTGGAACCATTGTGGTCGCCGGACGGCAGTTCATCGCTCGCGGCAGTCGCAGCCAAGATCAGCCTCCTCTACCGTTACGGCCGCGCGGCGTCCCGTCCAGGGGGCGCGGGGTGTGCTCTGGCCCACTGGTTTTACCACCACCCTCTGGGGTGGTCACCACTTCTGGGCGGTTGATGAGCCTTATCGGAATCTGTCCTTAATCTTCCGAGACTCATGTAAGGAGGATTTCATCCCAAGCGAGCACACTGTATCACTGCATCACTGCGTCTGGATCGCTCTTTAGTACTATGCGGAATTTGATATAGACCTGAGCCAGTGGCGGACACAGGACACTATTTGCGGGGGAGGGCTAGGGGGCTCCAACCTCCCCCACCATTGCCTCGGAACAGCCTGCGGCTTTGCATTAACTAAAGGCACTCTGACATTTCGGGGAGGGGCTTGAACCCCATAGCCCCCCTTATATACGTCAGTGACCTGGGACCCAAAAGAAGCCAGAAATACTGAAAAAAGCCGGCGGCAGTTTTACCGAAATTTTTGACAGCCACGAACATCGGCGAAGTGGTAGGGCCAATAGGGTCATATTGGGGCTGCTGGGTATGGCACGTGGTCCTTCTTTTGGTGCTCTGAGTGAATGCCCGGACCACAGCTTATCCAGAGTGACTGTGCCTACAGAGTCTGGCTAGCCTACACGAATGGCTGTACCTACAAGCCCTGGCCAGTCTACACAGAGTGACTGTACCTACACAGCCTGGCCAGCATACACAAAGACGAAAGAGTTGATCGGTCCCTGCTCGCAGCTCATACTGTTCTGCTCCTCAGCTCCAAATGGCTTACTTAGTTATATGAAGCATTCAAACAATTAATCGGCAAAAAAAATCAGACGTAGAATGGACGCCTTCTGTTCAATGCTTCGGAAAATAATACATTCCACATAAGGATGCAGTATTAGCAAAATAACTATCATAAAAATAACTCTCTTCAAAGTTCTTTGCATCTCTGCTTGATAAGGAAAAGCGAAACTAAACGAGTTCATTGCAGCTGAGATGTTGGATCATCACACCTGTAGATCGATGGAGAATGTGCCGAGCGGTCCAGAACCAGCGGGGTCCTACCAGACAGGCGGCCTACCGCCACCTGACAGGCCCGCTTGGCGAGCTAACACGACAATTAGTCAACCTAACCGATTGTGAGCACATGCTGCGAGGAGACAGCGCCAAAGTGGTTGCCATCCAGGTATGCCGCTGTTCCGCCAGATCTCCAGAAAAACTGCAGCTCTCGGCAGACGCAGGCCCCGCCTACGCCGGTGACGATGGTGACAAGGTAGCCGTCTGACGGCCAGCCGGCAGCGCCCTGGGCCGACCTTGTTGGCCGGCGTCGACACCTGGGGCGACCGGTCCAGCTGGCATTGTTGGGAGAAGTGTCGGCGGCCGCCTCACACCGTTCGCTGGTGCCGACCAGCCGCCGTGGCCGCGGCCAAGACAAACACACGCCTGCTGCCGCCGCTGCCGCAGCGGACCAGGCCGGCCGGGGCCCACCAATTAGCCAGTCCTTGCAGCCCGACAGGCGGCGCTTCAAGTACTGCTGCTCAGCGGGCACCCGTCTGATCTCTACGAGACGAAAATGTGCGTGAGAGGTGCCAATGAGACGTGTTTGATACGTATGACGCCAAACCAATATTTACTGAAGTCATTGATTCACTTTTTGCGAGGGAACAAAGAGGCTTGAAACAGAGCCCAGGATATTCATTCATTCATTTCCCCAGCTTTGCGTATTTTCAACAAGCTCTTCAAGTACTTAAAGTTGATGGCTCAGCTCTCTTGATTAAAGAGATAAGGTTAGGGAAAGATGCCTGACAAGACTGATAAATATTGATTACACCTTTTCCCCGTTTACAGTCGTTTATCGGGTAATTGATTTCCAAAACTACAATATCCCAGTGGCAGATCTAGCCAGTCGGTTTGGGATGGGCAAACCAGAGTCGAAAAGCAAAAAAAAGAAGAAGAAAAAACGTCACGCAATGCAAAATCGTGCTAAAATATGACCTGCCGGTAGAATTTTGGGCATTTGAGGCGAAAAGCCAAAAAAACGTCACGGGCTGAAAAAATGGGCTCAAGATACTTTTTTCCTATCCAAGGCCTCATATTTCCACTGAACTTACTGGGTCTGTTTGAAGTTGAGAGTTGAAGCACCAAAATCTTGCTTATAAACTAAAAAGGAGTCGGGGGAAAAAGGAGGTCGATTGCTTTGGGGGGTAAAAACATAGTTTTGCCCCTAGTTTTTCCGTTTGGGGGCAAATGCCTTTTTGCCCATCCCCCCTGATCCGCCACTGCAATAGCCTATACTAGATCATCGGTTAGTCGATCGGAGAGTTTCTAACAGGGAAGACTTATTTGAGAAACTGACCTGATGGGAGCATGTCAGCATGTTATTTCTGGAGAAAAAGGTTGTGATTAGGAGGCACAGCCTAATGCTCATTACATCATAAAAAACTGAACAATTGCCTGTAAGATATTCCAAGCACGGCTCTTCTGAAATGCGTAGGTACAGGTCGTCAATTCATCATGAACAAGCCAAGTTAAATCATGGTTTGTTTCCTATGATTTGATTTGACCTGTACGTACTATAAAAGATCTGCGCTTGAAATTTTAAAGCTACACATCCTTTTGTGCGGATTTTTTTAATATATAAGGACACTAGGGCTGATTTTCCTCATAACCATATCATAATGCCGTGAAATGCTCACTTAATCACCGTTTTCCGTTTGGTCAAGTAACTGATGCAGCCCGAAATTTAAGTGGGCAATATAATACGACTGACATTGATTATATGTCATCGAAGGACTTCCATCAACTTATAACCGTCCAAAGAAACATTTTGACAACAATTTTCCATCAGCAAATGATTCGTCATGTTTGCTATTTATTTATCTATTTGTCCTTAGGTTCAGTTTTGCTTTTAATGACCCTTTTGTAAAAGCATGATCCTAAGCCTTGCGGAGAAGTCTCCTCGCTAGCGTCATTCAGCTGTCATTATTTTTTCCGGCATATCATTTGTATCAGTATTTACGGACGCATCATATCACAAAAACACCTTCACTAGCTCAGGCTACTCTTTTTGGAAAAAATGGTAATTGAAGAATTTGACTAGCGAGCCTGGACGATTAACATTCAGTGCCCATACGACGGCAGAGTTACGGCCAGAGTTAGTCGGCAGGTGGGCCATACGACGGCCAGAGTTAGTCGGCAGGTCGGCCATACGACGGCCAGAGTTAGTCGGCAGGTCGGCCATACGACGGCCAGAGTTAGTCGGCAGGTCGGCCATACGACGGCCAGGGTTAGTCGGCAGGTCGGCCATACGACGGCCAGAGTTAGTCGGCAGGTCGGCCATACGACGGCCAGGGTTAGTCGGCAGGTCGGCCATACGACGGCCAGGGTTAGTCGGCAGGTCGGCCATACGACGGCCAGAGTTAGTCGGCAGGTCGGCCATACGATGGTAGAGATCAGGAACGACCCACGGCTTTATACTCGAGGCCCTGCCGCGATTGATCTGCATCTCCAAACTTCAGGCTCAAATCTGCCGACCCTTTCCTCTAACGGAACCGTTTTTTTGTGATGTATGACGTGTCGACATTCCGTCCGAATCGGTGTCAAATGAGATCCAGAGCACTTAAAGAGGCTGAGAGACTGGGAGTGAGAAACTTGGAATACACTTGGACCAATACACTAACCCTGGGCAAGATGCTCAGAGGAAAATAAAGGAAAGAAAACGCCGCATATTTTCTCCTCACTCACCACTGCAAGCTTGTATTCCGGTTCATCTTAGTTTGAGTTTTGCATTTCCATCTTTCTCCCTAGTCCAATTCCACGTAACACAATGCTATTATGCACCAACCGTGATATTAAGCCGCATCTGCAGCATGAACCACGTGATATACCATAGCGGACCTTCACAGAAGCTTATGCATAATAACAGCATATATCATTGAAGTCTTGATAGTTGTCTATGGCTGTAGATATTCGCCTACACACAGGGGCAGATACAGACGGGGGAAGGGTGCAATCCGATCATTGCCCCCCAATGTGAAACAGAGGAGGCCTAAAACCTCTTCCCACCATAGCAATTTAGTGTCTCGTTATTGATCGCCAGTAAAAATATGTTTAAGCGTTTTTGGCGGTTTCGAGGATAGGTACATCTTTGAACGTGATAGGTTTGAAATTTTATTACAATCATGTTCGTTAAATTAATTTAGACACAACAATTAATAATGTTTTTCATTTTGTTTTGTCAATTTAATATTATAAACATTTACGTACCTTTCCTTGATAAAGAAGAGCTAAAGGTCTGTCTGCCTTTGAGCGGTCTGCTTGAGGTAGCTGATATGTAGACTGCGTCTACTCTAAATGTGTCCACTGCACCAGCTGAATCCAGCAGGCTGGTGACTCCAGAGGTCAACTTTAATGCTTCAGGCTGACATGGGTTACCCCCCACCCCAAACCAACTGGCTGGATCCACCCCTGCTTCCACATGCGTATCTGTGTAAGTATCACAGGGCAAGCAACAACAGGAAATGAGAACAGTAAAAAACCGACTAGAACACCATGAAAATAGGGTCTCTCCAAATTGACAATTTTGGTTTCGATAACACTGGTCAACAGCTAAAATGGATCCGGCACGTGAACACCTGTTTCTACCTATTACGATACCGCTGATTTCAAATTTAGTAACCTTTTCTTGCCATCGGACCTGTTTTCTTCCCCAGAGCATACCTGGTGTATAGCCCCTACAGTTTTCACACACTGTCATCAACCTAGCCTTTTGTGGAAAAATATAGATCAAGGAGGTCGAGAACCCGGATTATCTGCACCCAGACAATGCAGCTTATCAATATACATGTGCATTTATTGCAACGGAAGGCTACTTCGCATTCAAGTGCATGAACATTGTACATTGAACAATGCTTGCGCTCGGTCGCACAAGCTCGCCGGTATTGTAGACCGAGAGGTGACGTCGCAACATTATATGATGAGGATTTTATGTCACAGTCACCTCCCTTGAAAGTCGAGTCTAAGTAAAAAGTCACAGGTCAAGGTCATACCACCATTACTAGGTCATTGACCCTAGTGCCTTTGGTCGGATGACGCCGCCTAATATGACGTATATCATGCTATGACGTCATACGCTAGGTCACTCAATATTGAGCTCAAGGTTGCAGGTTCAAGACAAAGATCATGGGCCAAGGTCAAACCTTATTTCCCTCCTCACGGTTGCCATAGTGCTAATTGCAGTACACGTTATATGCAAAATGTAATATTTTGACGTCAAAGGTCAATGGCCTTGAACTACCTTGCCCTCAAAGTTTCAGAGAGCATTGCCTCAGACCTTTCCGCCGTTACTTTAGGTCGCTTTCTCTCCATATCCGGCTTCTCATCGCATAATCACGGCACTTTCCAATTGCTACCCTGCACAGACAGAATTTAACCTGTATGGTCTCGTTTTACTTTGAATATATTGACCTAGGTCTATGGGAATCGGGTTCAAGGAAAATACCCTAGCCTCCACAAACACCCAAACGTTCATTTTCCTAGAAATCTTGGGTTTTTGCACTGTCAATGTCACCGATGCCGAGTAGGCTTGCACAGGGACAACACACAGATATACTGTATCTCAAAATTCTGATCTGATACGGCATTTCTGCGGCCAGATTCGTGTCCAGCGCCACAAATTACCTTTGAAACGGACTATTTTACATTGGATCCACGGCAAAAGTCAAATTTTGTTGACCAGTGTAATCGGATGAATAACATACCTACACTTTCCTAATCCAACTATGATGTATGTGTTTGATCTATCCAGGTAAAAAGGAAGCCTTAGACAAATGGAGAGCCTGGACTTGTTCAGTGTCTCCTGCGGAAATTTTGTTAACGTAGATAATTTTCTCTCTAGTCATGGGCAAACTTATACATAGTTGTTATCCAGTGAATGGTAATACAATATTTCTGTGGGCTGGTTGTTAGTAACTGTCAGGATAGAAGAAACATGTGGTCCAAAAACCAGAGAGCATGTTTAGTGAAGCTGCTTATGTGTATTAAATGGTTTTGCAGATATGCCTCAGCAGCCCAGGATAATTATAAATTCTATATTGCGCATAATTTAGAGTACTATCTACATGATACATGTTTTCCCTCTCTTTTACAAAAATTAGAAGTAAGCTTTACTTGATACCTACGTATCTAAATTGATAGCGATTTGGTCCTTTTTCCGAAATCCCTCTGACCAGCAATTTTACCCTATTTATCAACTTCATATTACCTTGTTAGTTCTGAGGAAATGTTCCCGATGTGCCCACCACCGTATCAAGTTCTTGGCACGACGCGCACAGACTCAATGGCTGCGACACAAACCAAACAATGTGTCAAACGTCCGAATACCATAAATCGATTTTTCACCCTACGGGTAGTTAATGTCATGCGCCTGAACCTAGGCAACAAAAATACAAGTTTCACGTTTTACCAATTGTGAAGACCTCAGCCAAAGAGCAGCAGAACCTTTTAACGCCATGGTCACACCTTCACTGAGGTCACGGCTCGGTAAGAATGCGATGTTCTGGCGTTGCAGTGGCAGCCATGGTTTTCGATTTACCTGGACAGAACGGCAGTTATCATGATCCACTGGGAGCACCAGCTTCCAGAAAACGCCGTCCCTGTTCATAGGCACACTTGACGCTGGAAACCACTCAACAAGCCGTCCAACTGCACCACCACAACCGCGGCAGGCTCCACCACCTCCCACCGCCTTTTTGACTCTCACATAGCAGCACTTGGGCGTGGAGGGAGCCACTATTCAAACACAGCAGTCAAGTGCTCTCCTGTGAGCTCTCACTGGCAGAACATCGCCAGGGAGCGGCGCCGTGTGTTCCACTGGCTGCGCGGCGGCGGCGGCGGGGGCGGGGGCGGCGGCGACGGCGGGCGGCACCCTGGCGCGGGGTGTGTGGGCCGCGCACTGCGGCGGGGCTGGCCGGCACCCGCCAACATTGATCAGGCGCCGTCGCTTCCGCCCTGCTACGCTACTTAGGCATGCCGCGCCCGAGTACATCGTGGAACTAGGTCTGGGCCCGAGGGCCGGGTCAGCGCCATCGGCAGCGGGTCAGCAGGCGTCAACCAAGATCGCCGCAGGTGCCTGGCAGAGCGACTCCGTGTACCGCAGCTTACAGGACAGCGGGTGACAATTACAGTTCGAGAAGGGAGCGCAGCATTTTCAAACCATATTGAGCTCATTTTATGATCCCGTTTGGTTCTAAAGTGACGTCAAAACCAAGACAGCAAGAGACCTTTTAAATGGACATGACACTTCATGCAAGAATACCAGACTCGTAAAATCTCACAGCGACTGACCCTTTGAACTTCATCACGTTGTGTGCAATGAACCGAGTAAAAACACACAAACATGAGTGTAGTTAGAACAAACTAATGCCACAAAAGACAGGTTTAAACTCAGAATTTCATGTCTAAATGCAATTAGTTAACAATAAGACCCATTTGCACCAGGCAGAATCTGCAACATAATTTGCCAAGATTTATGTTAAGAGACAACGTACGCAAGTGTTTTTGTAATGTTGGCGGATACAAATTTGCCCAGACTTATGTAGGAAGAAGGCGCCTGCAAGTGTTTTTGTAGTTTTGGCCGGTAGAAATTTTCCCCGACGTATGTAGGAAGAAGACGTCCGCTCGTGTCTTGTAATTTTGATCACTAGAAATCTTTACAGGACCTGCCAGGTGTGGGCATGGTTTAACACGCGCCGTCAGGGGTCTCCTAACTGTCCCACACATATTTTTCCAGGTGGCCGGAGAAGTGTTTGCAACCAGAAATCCCCGCTTGGATGCATTTGAGATAATTAATGAGCGCGTCCATTGATGAATAATTTCGACAATCAATCAATTGTGTTCCCCTATACTCTTTTAAAGTCAGTCCTTCCTTTTGAGACCGTCACAACCACGCAGTCGCACTAGTTCGGCTGCTTTTTAGACCGAGTGGTGACATAATAAGGTCATATAATCGGAATTATTTGCCAAGGTCATCAAAGATGAAGGTCAAGTTCAAAGGTCCTAGGTTGTGAAAGTCATACAAACATTTTCTAGGTCATTGACCCCAATGTTTCGGACAGATGGCACATACATATGTTAAAGGGAATGTGGCACCTTTATAACGTGATTTTAACTGAGATAGCCAAGTTGTAAAGCATGCCGGAAAACCCGGTACTCTATATATAATTAATCTTGAAACTAAACATTTCCCTAGAGAAAAGCCAAAAACTACCTGAAATGTACCTCACATGTACCCTTAGCAGCAGGCCACAGTTGTCAGCCATTCGTATGACGACATATGCTGACGTCACGGTGAGTATCAGCCAATCGAAGCCCTTGAAGCCTATTGAATATGGTAGTGGTTGCCAGGTAATGGCATCATCCACACGCAGATACTTATTTCTTTTTCTAGAGGAGCATTCTAAAAATCAAAATATTTAGCTTATTGTACATTTGTTTTAGAGAAATCATGGACGCTTCCATGATTTTCCGCTAAAAGTTCCCCTAATTACACTGAATTCCAGGATTCAAGGTGCCGCATTCCCTTTAAGGCTTACAAAACTTTACAGTTAAAGCTACTGAAAGTCAAGGTCATAGGTCAAGGGCAAAGATCTTTCGTAACAGTCGAACCTTCATTTACCGCCCAAAGGCTGCTATAGTGCCAGTTATATTCTACATTATTGGGAGTATGTCATATTGTTACGCTACAGGTCAGGACCTTGGGTGACCTTGACCCCAAACTTTCGGAGGACATTGAGTGGGAATTTTCCTCTATCATCTTGGTCCGCTTTTAGTGTAATCCCAGGCTTTTTTCCGCATAACTGCATTTCCCAATAGGTTTCCAGAACGACCCAGATTTGACATTTACGACCTAGTTTGACCTTAAAATGATTGGCCTAGGTCAATTAAACTTGGCTATCATGTAGATCGCTATGTCCACCGTGCAACCCCAAACGGGTGTTTTTGTAACTCTCTTAATTCCCGGGATCTCAAGGGGAGGACGTTGACACCAGACCTCTCTCCATTGCGCGTGTTAACCTGCGCCTGGCCCAGGTAGTAGGGCTTTCAGTTCCCCCTTCACTCTTTTGAGCATATCTCCTCAGTCATCACAGGCAGAAAAACGGAACTTTAAATACTTGTCAAATAATGATTGCTTCGTACTTTAAACGCAAACACACCAAAATCATCCATCTCATTAAGTCAAAGTGACGTCATAAAGTCCAGGCCCCAGAATAATTACACTTTCTCATATTTGTCTTTATCTTTAGGCAACAAAGAGTGACGATTTCAAAAAAAATATTTGCATATAGGCGTATTGCCTCTACATCATGTGAAATATTTCATGACATCATCAGCAATGATTTTTGTAAAACACGTTCTTAGTTTCATCATTCCTTAAAAAAGTACTTCTTCGTATAAATCGAACATTTTGGCAAACGTATTGACCAGATAGCATAGAGTAAGCCACACAATCAGAATAAACAACTAAAATATATTTGGGAATGTGTTTTCATGTACGATATGTGTGCTAGACGCCTATAGAGTGACGCCATTTATATATTTTTGCATGCAATCTCTCATTTACGAATTCATCTTTCTGATTTCGTCCCTGAATAATGCAAGAGGGTCATGGGTAATTTCACGTTATGAAGACTTATCAGAAGTAGGAGAAAGTAGAGTAAAGTGGCCTGATGGGGCAAAGCAAAACACCAGGGCTCTGGCCAAACAAGTGCTACTATGTGAAAGTAATTACCGTTAATAAAAAATTGCAGACGTTTCTTCAGTTGTGGCATTTATGGTTTGAGAGTCAGTTGTGTTTCATCGCAGCGGGGAAAAAGGTGCTTTTTATGATTTGGTCTATAATTTTATAACGCCGGATAAGCAACGATAACTTCATTATAAAAGCTTGGAATTGAATAGTTATAGGATAGTTGAATGACACTTTTTCGTGCCTTCTCTTCGTGAATGATTTGCCATCTGTAATTTCAGTGAATTGTTCGATGTTGGCCGATGACATGAACATTTTTTTCTGTCGAATTGATACCCAAAACGAGGTCATCAGACCTCAAAATGATTCAGATGCAGTCACGCGCTAGGAAGAGGACTGGAAGCTGAAGCTAAACGCATAAAAATGTAAATCCTTCAAAATCACTCTGAACCAGAAGTTAGTCACTTTGTCGTACAAGAACGAGGAGAAACACTGGAAAATGTAGACGCCATTGGGGATACGGGCGTCATTCGGGGCCAAAAGCTTACTCTTCAGGCCCACACTAATTCCAAAGTGCTAAAAGCAAATGGAGCGTTAGGCATCTTCATTCGGACTTTCCAGTCGGCTTCCCCAGACAGAAGCCAGACAAGCGTGCGGCCGCGTCCGTGTTCGACTCAAATGTTCGGTCAATCCTTGAATACTGCTCCTTAATTTGGGGCGGTGCAGCCAGATGCCATCTCATTCGCGTGGAGAGGGTTCAGCATAAATGCCTTATGTGGCTTGCGAACCATACCGAACCTGCCAATACTTCACTGGACTACAAAAATTGCCTTAGCAACTAAAATGTGCAATTTCTACACGTCGGGCGTCACCTAAGTGATACCCTGTTTTGTTTGTAGTTTTTCGAGGTCTTATCGCATCATCCCCTCTTTTAGAGAGTTTTACTGCTATCATGCCTTTCATAACTACTAGGATTTCACGTTAGACTCTGTTTTATATTCCATGGAGCCGAGTGAACACTGTTGTCTCGGAAGCTTTTATACGGATTGGCCGTGTAATTAACGGTTTTTTACCCCGCGCCCCGATGGGCCTCCCAGCCACCTTCGCCCTGGTGGGCGGTGTTTGAACACCCCCCTCGAACTCAGCTCCTACGTGGGATGGCGAAAAAACGTGAGGCTGGTGGATAGCTCATACAAATTCATAAAGAAACTATATCAGTTTATTTTTGGCTCAGGTCAATATTGAGGTCATGACAGGTCAAACAAGGTTGCATGCTACGATAGTGTTTTTGGGCTCTAGCGTCTGATAGAGTTCAGTTAGAACCATTTTTCAGGCACCATTCGCTTCCTCTCGTCAAGGCAAATCTAATGATGTATACTATGACTACACTAGGTTAAAACAAAAAATGACCACCTCAGGTCAGGTCAAGGTCACTTTCCGACCTAGCACAGTCAACATGCATATCATTTGACTCGCTATAGCAATCCAAACGTAATGGTATCAAAATAAAAGCTGTATCATCATTTCCTGCTAAGTTATTGAGCCAAGTCTGAAAACGGCTTAAGTTGTCCCAGATGACCTCTCAGAGGTCACAGGTCAAAAATTGCAGCTTGAGCCTGGAAAGGGGCCCAGTATACTATGATTTGGAGAATATGAAGCATTCTCAGCTGTATCTACACAAATAAAGTCCAATTCCTATTTTCCCATGTATTTCCAAAGGAGATGTCATAATCCGTACTTGACCTTAAGTCATCGATATAAAAAATCCGGGAATATGTTTTGTAGCACTCGGTGGGCCTATTATGTGGCATAAGTTTCAATCCGATAGATTCACCTATTTCTTACTTATGCCACTTTAAACATTTTGGAGGTGAGGTCACTTGACCTGCAGTGGTGACCTGACTTGAGATGACCCAACCTTAAAATTTTGGGGAAAAGTTGAAAATCTGATCACTGATAAGGCTTTCCCAGTACGGCGGCGCTTTGTGCCGATGTTTTTTCGTACCGCTGGAGAAACACGAGGGAGGGGGGTTCAAACACCCTCCACCGGGGCGAGGGTTAAGCTTAGTAGCATCATCCGAAAGCTCTTGAAGTCTCCAAAGTCCCCAGTGAAATATTTATGTTTCATCAACAAAGGAAGATGAACTTCACTGGTGAAATAGAAAACACTAATAAGGCCAGAGAAAAGGGAGTAAACGAGAGAGAGAGAGAGAGAGAGAGAGAGAGAGAGAGAGAGAGACAAAGACAAAGACAAAGACAGAGACAGAGACAGAGACAGAGAGAGAGAGAGAGAGAGAGAGAGAGAGAGAGAGACAGAGAGAGAGAGAGAGAGAGAGAGATAGAGAGAGAGAGAGAGGTTGGTCATGCATGAAAGCTACATTCGAACGTACATACACGTAAGGAAAGTGAAGGTACATGCTGCAGACGATTATAAAGCTAAAACCAGAGGGAAAAGTTGAGAATTTCCTTAGAGACAAAGTAAGTGAAAAACAAAATTATCATAGCTGGCAAAGGTGGTTATCGTAGTGTAAAACTTATCACCTTGGTAGCTCAAGCGGTGGGCATTCAGTATTATAGATATATGGAGTAGTATAACCGAAGGCGATTGTCAATGGTCAAAATCGCTATGCTTTAGCATTGTGATTTTCCATTGAAAATCAACTGAGCTACATCTCGAGTAGATATATGGAGTAGAGCGCTAAACTGCAGCAGGCTAAGGAGCCATGTTGCTACATCACTGGCAGAGGCTTTGGACGGGATCCTCTGGGAGGCTGCGGCTCTCATTAATTTACACCTGATGTCGGCCGACTGACAACTGGCCCTGGGGAGCGTGACCTGAGAGGGCCGGTCTTCCCTGCACTCTGCAAACTGCTCAGCGCTGGTATCAGAACCAGGAGCTGATGAGGACCTGCCCAAGGAGGAATCCTGGCTGGGAGCCGAGCCTAAGCTGAACCGCACTTAAGACGTGAACAAACGCGGCGAATCCAACTCACAAAGCCAATGATAGAGAAACTAAAAGAATACACTCAAGAACGCTGAAGCAGACCAGTAACACTAAGATAAATACGGAAATGGATTCTATAGTGCTGTAGCAAAGAACATTATTATAACCTGATAATATTTTATTGGCCTATCTCCTCAAATGTGGGGTGGAAAATTAGGAAGATAGAGTGGTTTAATGAATTTGCCCACTCGGGTAAAAACCTTTAATCTATCAAATCACGATTCTGAGGAAGAGCTGCGCTCAAATATATAATCACTGAACTTAATTATTTTTCAATACTAGGTTCCAGAAGACAAGCAAAATAACGTCTCATAAACTTAACAACTAGGGTGAATAATCAAAGGGGTCAAAATGGTTGAAAGGTGCAGGAAAACGTAGATGCAACTCTTCAGCCCTAGTACGTCTTTAGCTGGGTGGTATGGGGAATACCGGTGAAAAGTAGCAGACACGGGCATTTACTTCCAGGACAGCGTAAGTAACAATTATAGCAAAAGAAATGGTCGAAAACATTTGTATTTTCCCAGTGTGTAATTTCAGAAGGATGGATGGAAACTGCTGACTCCATTAGAACGGAGTCGCAGTGGGGGAGGGGGTTACCTCACCCCGTACCGACGATAGTGGCGCGGACCCTGTGCCGGTGCCTGATAACACACGCAGTGGAGAGGGATCTGGCGTCAACGCGCAGTGGGGTAGAGATCTAAAAACCTAGAGAGTTAGAAAAACGCCAGTTTGGGGTGAGTGAGGGCTTTAGTGATTTACATTATAGCTAAAATTCAGTGATCTAGGTTAATATCTTCAAGGTCAGACGAGGTCACAAATTTCGAATATGGGCAGTGCCGGGGAGACCTATTGGGAAATACCCCGATTATGCGGAAAAAAGCCGGGAATACACTGAATGCAGACTAAGGTCATAGAGAGAAGGTCCCAGATAACATATTGTTTAACAGTTTGAGGTCAAGGTCACTCACGGGAACTGACCCATGACGTATCAATGTGAAATTCATCCAATAATGTAAAATATAACTGAAACTATAGCAGTCTTAGTACAGAAAATGAGGCTTTGGCTACGAAAAAAGACCTTTGACCTTGACCTGTGACCTCGATTTGATATTGAATAGTCTTAATTATGAACTCATAGCATATCATACGTAATATTTAATAATGCAAGCTGACCGGAACACTAGGGCCAATGACCTTGAGCTGGGACCTTTGACCTGGGCCTTAATGTGGCGTGACCTTGATATATGACCCGATTATGTGATGCTATTACGTTACCACTCGGTCTACAGTGCAGGCGAACTGGTGCGACTCACGATTGTGACGTTTTCAACATGTAGCTCTGACTTTGAAAGCCTATATGTCAAAATATGTTGGAAGCCTATAACAACAAAACAAAACAAAACCGGTGTTCAAAATTATGTCATCCATTCACGCTCTCATTAATTCTCTCAAAGTAACATTCTCTGTCCGTGAACGTTTCACCGGCCACCTCGGAAAAAGGTGGGTGGGCAGTTAGGACCCCTCCACTGTTCGTGTTAGCATTTGGAAACCATGCAAGAATGCAAGAGACCATGGAGAATATTATTGTACTCTTTGAATATTTCCTGCTTCTCCAGAAAGACTCAGTCAGACATGCCAGTATTCTCACTGGCTACGCTTAAAACTGAAGCTAATGTGGGCTGCAAGCAAACATGAATTAAATATATGTGCACACACGAAGAGTAAGCCTGTCTAGTCGCAGGCGTGTCATGTTTGTTTAGTTGTGGAGCGTGTGCTGGTGACAGGTCATACCACAGGTAACGGTTAACTGGATTTCCTGAGCAATCGACTACATACTTTGTTTATGCTTCCAGACGACCAGATTCCGTAAAGTTGCACTTTCCACTTATATATGTAAAATTACTAAATCCAGGTCAAGAACAGCGGCTATGGGGCAGGACTGCTTCAGGGTCATTTCACGTCAAATCGCAAATAAATCTGTATTTTTCGGCCCGACTGCTCTTAATCTTGCTGAGATTTGGTGAGCGTATGCAGCCTATACAATCATGAATATTCCCAGGATTTTAGCACCAGCTAGCTTTAGGGATCACTCTTAAAATTCACAGAAAGTCTCGGAATACAAACAATTAATTTTGATATCTATATGGACCATCAATATCTGTGCCATAACCTAAATTCAAACATTCACCTGAATAGGTCAAATTGGAAAATTGGAGATATGATCAAGTGGGGTACCACAGATTTGTACAAAGCTTTCATGTGTGGTGGTCCTATCCATGAGTCAAACGTGTAAATAATGATATGGGTGGATGCTTGGATATTTGTTTTGGATATGATTATTTCAACAAACATAAAGAGCCGCAATAACTATACCCTCGGGGCATTTGCAAGGACAAATTATAAGTTTCCTCCATCAGGAAAAGCCGGAGCCGGGTGTGTGCACACACTATGTATATTCTTCTGTTGCTCACACCAAGTTGAACATTGAGGTCTACGACTTCTCCAGAGGTTATCTGAGGCTACTCGTGCAAACCATGGAATTTTGGCCACACGAACTAGTGATCAGTTTTGGTCCCCAGCCCCTCTTCATGATCTGCAGCACAGGAGACCAGTGCCCTCATTCTCCTGAATAACTGAAACCTCTTTTCAGTTCCCAAAATACTATTGCGCCTCTTGGTTAGGACCGTTTTGTGCTCTTAGCTAACTTATTTCTGCCCGGCGAGAAACAAATTTCCCGGCAAAGAAAATACGGATGTCATTTCAGTTATTTTGATATGCTCCTTTACACTATCACAGTGCCCTTTTCCCTGGTTGATCCTCAGTATAACTTTGAAAAAATGCACTAGTGGGTATACCCTGGTGGGTACTGTGATATCTTGACAAATAACCCCTCACTGAATTGGGCGAGGACTGTCGTCTTTCTGGAGATGTATTTGCTGAACCATCACAAAGTTATTGATGTAAGTTATGATCACCTTTAAAATAGCGCCCAAAAGTGTGTTTTGCTTTGCAGCAGCTGAGGCAGCTGGGGGGGAAATACCCCCTTAAGCATGCGTCATGCGTCACGACAGACCCCAGCAAAACGCGGGATATTGCAAGATAATTCGATCCTTCGCGAGATTTTTACACGTGTAACTATCACATGTCAAGGAGGCCTGAGTCATGAAGCAGCACTGAAGAAAATCAGCCATTTTCCTTCCCCGCGCTCCAGTGAGCTGGTTTTATCCAGGAAATCTGATGTTTTTGGCCAGCTTCAGGGCTGAACAGAATAATTCATATATACAATTTCAGCTCACTGAGACGAAGCCTACAAACACCAGCTGGCCTGCTGTATTCAAAATAGACGGCATGGACGGCATGGTTATTATAGCTCATCCGTGATTGAAGTGATTATATCTGAAGAAGTTCTTGAGTGCCCATTAATTTTACTGACTGCACGTCTGGCTATAAGTAGCGTCACCCTCCATGCCAGTTTACTGGAAATTTAAGGTGTTAAGCCTTGGCATATTTAGAGCTTTCCGGCCTGATCGCTCCGGGTCAAAGGTCAGATAGTGATCGGGAAAAATGGCCTAGCCCGGATAGCCCAAATGCGTACTAGATGTGAGGGCAACTCGTATTGGGTTTGAACTGGAAAGAACCTTAGCGCAAATAGAGCCGACAGGACTTTAAACGAAGATAGCATGTTTGAGAACTACATGACATTTTCATATATCCGATAACGCATCCAGTAAAATAATTTACGATCAATCATATCACTACGACAACAATTAAAACGTCTCAATAGCTATCACTTATTTTTAAAATGACCATTAATTTTCCATTGACTGATGGTGGAGGGCCAGTTTTGGCACTGGACCTACCTGGTCGCCATCTTCCTATCACGGAATCGCACGCGATTTGGGAGGTGACAGAGGTGTAGAAGCAGGTCCACCTCGAAGGAGCTCCCGACAGTCGATATGGTGGCACACATGTCTACCGACTGGCATCACTACCAGAGTGCATCAGACCAAGCTGCGGGTTCTTGACACCTCAGTGCTCCCCTCAGTCAATTGCAGCCATAATCTCACATTGAAGATGTCTGTTTACACCAAGTGTCCGTTTTGCACCAAAACTGTTTGTTTCAAACACTTCAGTTTTTTTGTTCACGACAAGCACCAGTGTCTTACGAGTGTTCGAATAATTTTATCGGCGCTGACACCGATTCTATAGCCATCGCTTTGATACAATGTAGACAATGCCAATTTTTACGGCCTTACAGCATTCAAAACCCTTTGAAAATGCCTGGAGGTCAGTTGAAATCCCAGTGGTAAGGGTTTGAAGATTTCTAAGCGTGATACCAGTGGCAAGGCCCTGTGACGTGAAGGACCCGTCAAACACACGGCTACTTGTAGAGGTCTGCATGGAGTGGGAAATGGGACAAGAAGTGCTGAACAAGATGGAATGGGACAGGATAGGACGAATTTATAGGCTTCCCGTAAGACGGGATACGACAAGAAAATCTTTCTGAAAAGTTACACGGAAAACGGAATAAAGGCGGGACCCGACCACTTACTTATTACCTCCACTAGAAGGCGGTCGGACGAGGAACACTTCACTGGAATGTTATCGATTCAAAATGGTGTCCCATGCAGAGCCTCAATTTCTTGGCCCTACAACAGCATGCTTTTTTGCGCCAATTCAGTAAGCTTATCGTTCATTTCCTCTGCCTAGGATCATTAAAAAGGTAGTGGAAATTTCAAGACTTACGTATTCTGGATAACTGATCAAGTGCTAACGCAGCAGTAATCGTCCCTAATTATTCAGTTAGTTTTAGCCAGTAAGTAATTCTTCTTCCAAACTGTCAAACCACAGTCAAAAATTGTGCAATCAAATTTGCCTCACAACGCACTACATCTTTGTTCAATTGCGTGGCCCGAGCCATAGCGTCCAAAAAAACATATTATCTCCTCTGCACTTATCAAGCCCAATAACTAGAAAAAGATACATTACGAAATAAAGGAATCGAAATATTTCCAACCGCTGATAACATAAACTTAGATTACTGTAGCATTTGAGGTTACCTAGTTCTAAGAAACGATCAAAAGTGCTGAAACCCAAAAGTGACTGGAGTTTCTTTGAGCTAAAAAAGCCATACTGTTGCTCGCAGAGAGTACTTTTTATGGGGAATCACAGTTCAAGGAAAACGGTCAACACATTTCAAGCGAGAAACCGGAGACGATATACACGACCGAATCTTTGGCGTGACACGGAGAATAAATGGCATTTATTTTGTTGGTGGTATTGGCTCCGCACCATGGCCACTTCAACTTCACAGTGGTGATAACGTTTTAGAAGGCTAATAGCGATGCTGTTCAGGTCGAACTTCAACGAACTGGGTACAAGTACATTGAGCACTTTGTGGATCAGCTTCCACGATAATTGCTATATCATTAGCGCTATTTCAATAGTATTTGCTGATATTTGCTATTTGGCTAAGTATTTCTCCTGCACTTCTATCAAAATTGAACCAAAAATCTACACAAAAAGTAAATACTGTTTATGCCCGCCTCCAGGCCGGCACTGTCACTGACACTGTCACTGACACTGGCACTGCTGACGACCCCGCCGCAGGTGCGTCCTCTGGCTACGGAGCTGCAAACCGCTCTGGCACCGGCGCCCGCTGCGCCCACCTGTGAGCGCACGCCGCGCGGCGTCGGCGCCGACACTGACATCGTCGTCACCGATGCGCCCGTCGACGTCGACAGCAACGGCAGGAAACGACTGCCTGATCAGGCACGCGTGCTCAGCGTGGCTCGAGAGATGATCATGCTGTTGATCGGCGATACAGTGCAGTTTAACAGCGACATGCTGGCAGCAGCTGCCAGTTGAGAGGGCCCGCTTGCGCGCCCCTGACCGGACGCGCGCGTGAGTCCGCGTGGCCGCGGCAGTCGTCGCCGGCGACGGTCGATATGCGCGGCGGTGGCGCGTGGCGGGCGGTGGTGGCCGGCACAGCTGGGGCATGGCCAGACGCTGCCGTCCCTCTAGGTGTAGCAGCCCCGCCACCAGCCAGTCACTTCACCATCGTGGAGAGGTGACCGACTCACACCAAAAATACCGAAGTCTAACTTCCTTTCAGCAGCTCTGGACCTAGTAACATATCGGCACAAACAATAATACAAATATGTTGAAAACTACGGCCAGTCTCTTGGGATGGGGATATTTCTCGGTTATACAGAACAAATTCCAGAGTTTCGAGCAGAGTTTTTGTTTGTATTCCGCAAATTCTACCTATGATAAACCATCAACACCACACGGATTTTCGGGACAAGGCGGCCTTATATCGGCGGTGACAGGATTAAGGGCTGTACTGGCGTAGCGTCTCGGTGATGCCGCCACCCCCGCTGAGGGGGCACCGGCTGACGCCGGCCGCGGCCCAGGAACAGAGCCTCAGGGACGCCACCTGTTGAGGGCCGCTCCTGTGGCCGTTCGGGTGCCATTCCAAATACATCGATCGACTGGGCGAGCTTGTGCTGAGGCTTACCTGCGCGACGCCGTGATGGTCGGCGAAACATGGGAGCTCGGAGCAGAAATGTATCACATAGCATAGGCTACTTTTATGTTGTATAAAGTTAGGGTAAGTCATACGTTGTGTCAACTTCAAGCCAAATTAGCTCTAGATAGGACAAAACTTATCCCCTCGCCTACAGTTCACTTGCCGTTCCTCATTGAAGATAGAAACCAATTTTCGAATACATTAAAATCGTGCACCGGAGGCCTTTAAAAGCTTAACGAGTAGGACCGCTGAAGAATATGCAGCAGTTAACGAATGAAAATAATACATATCCTGGCATTCACTTGGAACTCCATGCTTCAATTGTGCCCAGCTTTCAGCAAAGTTTTATTTCCTAGGGAAAACCATGACGTCTTACAATAGCCAGCAGAAGGCTGTCATTTTTAGCCACTGATTGATTGAGACGTGTGTGCACCGGCACTATTCTCTGCAACCACCTCTATATTTGGCCTTCAATTTCAGTGCCCGATACAGTTACTGGTGGTGCCTGCTAATGGGCGGATCCAGCACTGCAGGCGGTTGCCTAGTGTTCATGGTATAACCAGTTCCGCCGCCAGTTGTCTGCTCAGTGCTAATGGGCGGATCCAGCACTGCAGGCGGTTGCCTATTCATGGGCGCGTTCAGTATTGTCACTTGAGTTATTTTCTGGTTCAATGGAGCTCACACTTTTGAGAGCGAAGAGCACACTGCGCAACAGTGCACAGAAAGAAACTGGTTTTGCTCATCAGCTTTTTTACAAATTTCGTCCAAGTTGTTCCCAGTTAGGCTGTTGGAGTCGGAGTCTCACTAAAGTCATCAAGGGACTTGTAAGGGAGACCCCAACCCCACCACCCGAACGAGCAAGTCCCACAATAAAGGGTTAATTTGGAAGGCAAAGTTTAATGTCCCACAAAGCACAGGGACGGCCGCCCCGCTCAGGTCACCCTCTCATCCGTCAGTTGCCAGCCATATTGAGCGACGGAGCGTCTAAGAGGAACCGATCACAAGCCTGGACATGCACTGCCACTGCATGCTTCTGAGCAGCGGGCCGGAGCCCAACGCTCTACCAACTGAGCTACCGGGGCGGCTTTAAGACTGTTTTTCCCGACTCTTGGGAAAGGATGGGGAATACCTACCGTGGCAAACATCCAATTAACGGAGATAGACCGAAGAAATATCTCCATTTGGTCTTGGATGCTTGTCCCGTGCATTGCACTTTGCCTACTAAATATGCTTGCATATGCGTGACACCCCCCCCCAATACAATACCTGAGTACGCCTATGACATCTTATTATCATATTATATATTGATAGGAGCATGGTGTGGCTAATTTTGCTCCTCCTGGTTGTTCTTTAAGCAGTCTATTCACTCCGCAAGGGTACAATCCAATTACATTTCAAGCCCCCCCATTTTGAATTGCTGGAACTGCCTTTGCAAAAAATTGCGTAAAATGTACACGAACTATATCACCAGATACCTTATTCATGATATTCTGACATTCTAACCACTCTCAATATTGTTACGGACGACTTTGTTGAACGAAGAACGCTCCGTACGCGATAATGCTCGACTTGCGAATCGATCCTCCCTAAGAAAGTGTTTTCACATTCGATCCTCCCTAACGTGAGTATTTCCATATTCGTTTTAGGTGTACGGCCTCAGTGGCGCCCTCCCTGACTACTTTGAGTTTTGACTTCGCCCCCCCCACCCCACCCCTGTTGTTGTTATTTTCAGGTCGGATATTTCCCACATGAAAAAAACCATGGCGCACTTCTGCCCACTAGCACTTTAACTGCCCTGACGGATTCAGTGAAGATGCCCTCCTTAGACTGAAACGTTGTACGGATTTTGGGTCTCACCATATAATTTTAGTTTTCACAGTATAGCCTCAAAGCAGCAAAGCGCACTGAAACACCGCCAACTTGTTTGGTCTCGAATGAAAATTTTGCCCTTTCAACATGGGGTATCGCAGTTCAAAATTCTGTTTTATTAGTGCTTTGGCAAGCTCCCCAGTGAGGTTATTAGTGTTATGTTGCAGATACCTCCTCGCCATGCATCGGCTACCTTCGGGTCGGGCCCCATTCCCCTCTACTCAGGAGCTAGTCTCGACACCTCGCCTCGGCGAGCTCTCGATCGCCGCTCGTCTGAGCCGGAGAGCAGCCTGGAATAGTCGGCACGCCATCAAGCCAATAGATAACTAATTAAAACCAGGATTTGTTGAAGATGACATTTGAAACAAATTTAGACCTGCATACTTTACGATGCTGTCATTTTGATGAACAATTTTCTACTGGATTTCTCGCAAAGCGACTGACACACACCTCCACCAATCAGCAGCCGCCATGCGCCAGCAGTCGTTTGCCCGCGAGGCACAGAGGTGAGCAGGGTCACGGTCCGGACACGGCTGCCGCAGGGCTAGAGCCTCGGTGGGGAGGGGCAGCGTGGCGGATTGAATACCCACGTGCGTTGGAATGAGGATGATGGTGGTGGTTTGTAGGTGCGTGCTGTTTAGTGAGGAAGGGGGCAGGTGCAGACACGGGGCATGCTGTGTATGCCAGTGAATATTATGGGTAAATATTATGTGAGGGTGAGTACGGTGGGCGGTGGTGGTAGCACGGGAGAAAGTTCGTTCATAGAAAGAGTCAGGTCTCAAAGTGAGGGCTTCTCCCACGTGGGGAAAATTTGTGTTCGGAGCGCTTTCGATATTTTGTTTACACATTCGTCAGCGGGTCGATAGAAAATTATGAACACAAATTTCCACAAGTGGAAAAGTCCCTCACTTTCAATTAATTCATGGCTGGCCAAAAACACTCGCCATGGTCTGATTTGCGAATATGTCGACCCAGCTAGGCTGCTGGTGCTGATGCTGAATTTGAAGCGTTTTTTTATATCAGGGCAAATATTGTAAATTGTCAAAGCTTTCATTTCTTTTTTACCTAAACACTGGTTTGTGAGCTGTAGTTTTCTCGCTATCACCGGATGACGTAGTGATCTTGAAACTATTAAATCTCAGATTTGGAATGCTATCTAATGCACTAGAACTCGGGCAATAATTGATGTCAGAGCCCAGGTAAAACATTAAAAATGATGAATCGCTGCAAAATAAATGTATTTTTCTAGACAATTGCTTATCGCAAATCAAACCACCATGGGTTTGATTTGATGAAGCCTGCTTAGTTTGGTATCGTCTCGCTCAAAGCAGAATCTTCGGACTTTTTCCAAGGAGTTGGGTGAGCCCCTGCAGGTTCTTAAAACTCGCCTTGTCGCCTGATGTGTGTTTGGGTGTCAGTAAGTGAGAGCTCCTCGGGAATAAGTTAACGCTGAGACTTCCAGTTCTCCAGTTCTCCAGGAGCGGATTGCGGGCAATAGCGCAGTGACAAACACCGGCAGGGGTGCAGCAAATATGCCAGCTGCCACTAACTTAATGTGACGCATGCCTGCTCTGTCGCACACACATTTTGAAGCCCACCTGCTACCCCACAAATCAGCAAAATGGGTAAACATGTGCAAACTTGCAGGGTCATATACGCCATATTATGCCTATGGGCCAATAGGCACAGAGGTGCTGAAATCATCATACCATAGGAAGATCCCGCGTTAATAAAAACCTTACTTAACTCTATGTGATGCAGGTTCTTTAGTATGTTACTTACTAGAATCCACAGACTTTAGGTCCACAGGCTATTCATAATTGTATCTACACACTCAATTCGAAGGTCTTCTGTCGCTTTTTCGCAGTTTGTCTAGATTTGCTGCCCAGCTACTTTTTTGTAATTGTTAGGTGTAACGAATACTAAATTCAGGGTAATATTGGCAGCTAAACTGAAGACATCAAAACTTCAAATGCGACTTTCCCTGCAATATAACGAATGATTAGGCAGTATAGTACGATACTAATCATTCCTATTGCTGGTAATGCCTTATGTATGCTCACGACGATTGTGTTAAAAATTGCCTGCCACATTTGGGGTTTCTAACCTGCTACCAGCTGCCAACCGCCATCACTGGGTCGTGTGTCAAAGGCTGACAACGTTTAAAAGCGGAATGCAGGCGTCCTGCATGGGGTAGGGAGGAATATGATTTTAGTAACAACTGAGCATAGAACATCTATCAAATCACTAATGGCACGACGTGCAATTGATGTAAACAGCTACTGAATTGAAATAATACTTGCATGCCTAGTTCTGTATTTAAGAAACATGTACATACATACCTATTTTGAGGTTGGACCAGGCAATAAAAATTTATCTTTTGTCACAGCCATACACCTTGGGATATTGAAAATGTGTCACCTACCCCAGTAATCGGATTGACCAGTTTCTGCACCTCCGAATATCGGACGAGTTTTATCATACTTGAGAGAGACACAGTTTGACATATCTTGCAGTCCCCATCAGAGCTTTTTAGACGTTACACTCCCCATGTTGGATTCTTTCATTAACCAGGACGGTTCTGAAGTGACTTAGTCCGATAACGACGCACACATATAGCCTTGGCAGCTGACGTGCCTTTAAAACTCCAATCATCATCAGTTCCCAGTGGAGGGAAAACAGCCTTAGACATCGGCAGCTGAACTGCCGGATCGTTAACTTCGGCAATGGTGACACAGCGCCACCGGATCGGACCTCCGGTCATCACAACTCCTCCGTTGTGGCAGCCTGTTCACACCGATTGCCCCCAGCCTCATACCCAGCTGATTAAGTCTGGATCTCTTTCAATATCTATCTGTCGATCCAAGTCGTTTCTCTGGCGTTTTTCTAACGTCGCCTCGACAACTGCATTCTGATAATGTCCGGAATGTTCTAATATCACCTGCAGAGTTTTGTTTCCGCACTCGGGCCCTACCGGTCGTTTAAATAAATTATTCAATTTTCACTCATCTGAGCTAGGGACAAAATCACATAGTAATTTTCAATCAGCATGGACAAAAATCCTTCGGAACATGGGATGACAAAATATTTTCGAGATAGATATCAGAGCGCCATTAGGACCCCATATGCACGTTAAGGTCACCCAGTAACGGAGGATCGTTGCTTGGACGGCAATGAGCGGTGCTGTGACGTAAATTGCGGCTATGAACGCTATTAAATCGCTATTAAAACGCTGTGTTATCCCTACGTGGTCAGTGCTTGAGCTGAGCTACGACCCCGCAGCATTGCCTTAATTGCTACCAGTACGCTATTGGAACGTCACAGTCCGAAGAAATGGCCGTTCGTGTGGCGATCGGGTGGTAGTGATAACGGTGCTAGAATGGCTCAAAACGGCTCAAAATGGACCCGGGAACGGATGTGAAAAGAGGGTTATCAGGGTGTGCTTACGCAAATACGTTCCACCGGTTATGTACACGTGTTTTTATAAGAACCCGGCATAACGATAGAAGGAGAAGATTGCCAATGTATTGGAAGCAAAGCTAGATAAGTCCCATCTCAATCTAAGCTTAGCAGAGTAAAATAGCGGCGCCAGATAAGCCTGCTGAAACCAGCCCGCAACTCAAGACCTAAACCAAATGATTTCGTTTGCAAATCCAGAGGCTTCGAATGAAGAGGAAAAAGTAGCGCGTCACCCCAGATGGCGAGCCAGGGGGAACGTCAACCGAAGTCATGGGACTCGACCTAGGTTGTCTGCCTTTTTCCACTCTTACGTTCACCGACCGACGGAAAGGTTTCCAATTCCAGTTTTGTTGAACTATCCCGACAGCGCTTTCAAGACAACTTTCCAGTCTGATTTTGCCTCTCACCCCCTCCCTCTCCGCATCATCGCCAGATCTCAATCTGCCCCAAGTAAGGAAAAAAACTGCGGTAACACTTTGGTTCCACGCCATAGATTAGTAGATCCAAACAAAATTGCCAGTTTCATGAGCATATTAGCACTATTCCAAACCCTTTCCGCCATCCAGAAAAGCCAGTCCGAAAAGGTTTGAGAAAGCGACCCGACCTGTTGAGTAGCCTGGAGGTAGCCTGGCGACCTGCCTTTGCTGACGCTGCCAGTGGGTACCTCGCTAGAAACGGTATTGATAGGAATGAAAAGCTGCTGAGAATAAAGGGATCACTGCAGTTTGCTTGACAGTGCTCGACAATCCTGCCAAGTTCTGATTCTCTGTTTCGTAACAGACAACTCTGTCGAACAAAATGCGTCGGGAAAGAGCCCCTGAAAAGTTTGGCGTCCAAGGGCAAATAAAGGAGAGAACGCACGCTTCTGTGGCACAAGCTGTTAAGGTCGGGCTTGAGAAAGTTCAGCTCTGTGAGCGATGGGAATAATACCGATCAACTCTTGATTTTTGCAATCGGCTTTGTGATTTCTTTTTCTAAGAAATAACTTCAATCATAGAATTGAACAACAATCTCAGGAAACACATTTCTTGGATCTACCCTAGAAAAAACTGAAGAGACCTGAAGAGAACAAAACTTGCTAAATTTTCATTTATTTTTACTCCCCGCCCTCCTACAATTAGACGTGCCTTGCGACACTCCCAGCAGCCCCGTGTACAGCGGCACAGTGCAGCTACCCCGGACGTACAGCGGCGCAGTCTGGTCACCCCGTCTGTACAGCGGTACAGTGCAGCTACCCCGGCTATACAACGGCGCAGTCTGGTTACCCCGTCTGTACATACAGCGGCACAGTGCAGCTACCCCGGCCGTACAGCGGCGCAGTCTGGCACCCCGTCTATACAGCGGCACAGTGCAGCTACCCCGGCCGTACAGCGGCGCAGTCTGGTCACCCCGTCTGTACAGCGGCACAGCATAACAGGCCACCAAAGAGACGTGAAACATCGCCTTAGTGAGGGTGTTACTCGGCTGGCTGGGTGTGTTGTTACAGGATCACTTGCATCTGTAGGGTCAAAGGGGAGTCCCATAGCTATGCAGCTGGGATGCTGCAGCCACTGACATCGACTGGCGTTCCATTCATGTTTTTTTGCGGGACTTTTAGCATATATTTCAGCCTTTAGGCACACCTCGGTCGCTTGCTTGGCGTTTAGACCACCAAACACTATCCTTTATCCTTAAGCTGGTGATATTCAAAACAAGCAAATTTCCACATGTCTGCGCCCTAACTTATCACCTTGAAACGATCTTACTTCAACAGTGTCGCCGGGTAGCCCCTCCTCTCAATCGGTCTGCGAAGTTGGAGTGCTGGTTCTGTACTGAAAACTGTTCTATTAGCAGTTTTGAATTAAACAAAATATTTATAGCAGTAAATAGGATGCAATGTAAGCTTCATGAGATGTTCCTCAGCACCAGGCCGTGCTACGTAGTTTTTCCATGGGAAACATCTCGTGATGGCTGCTCACGACTTTCACGCTGGATCCTTATTTGGTGAGGCAGAACCACTGGTTCACTGGCCACCTTCACCTGCCTTAACACGCGCAGTGGAGGAGGGGTCCTAAAGTGCCCCTCCCACCTGAGATCCCGGAAACAAGGGGATCGAAAAAAACGCCCGGTTGGGGTTGTGTGGAGACTACGGTGGTCTACATTATAGCCAAATTTGATCGACCTCAGTCAATATATTCAAGGTCATACGAGGTCAGAAAGGTCAAATCTGGGGTGCAATGGGGTCCTAATGGGAAACACCGCGATTACTCAAAAAATCCCGGAATACACTGAAAGCATACTAACATTATAGATGAGAAGTCCCACAAGATGACCTATGCAATTCTTAGATGACGGTCATTCAAGCTACTGTTCTATGGCGTCGCAATACGACATATTCTCCATAATGTACACTATAACTGGTACTATGGAAGCCCTTGGGTGGAAAATGACGGTTCGACCTCGAAAAACACCTATAACTTTGACCTTGACATTGAGCAGCCTTAACTATGAAATCATAGCATAGCATACTCCATATTAGGATATGCCATCTGACCGAAACATGGGCCAATGACGTTGAAAAAATGTTTGCATGACCTTGACCTGCTCCCTTTGACATTGACCTACATGCAAAGTGGGCTTGGCATATAATCGCAATTACATGGGGCTGTGTCAGCACCATTCGGTATACAGTTCAGGGCAACTAGTGCAGCCGTGCGATTGTGACGGTCTGACAATATAGGCATGACTTTAAAAGCTTACAAGAGAAAATATGTTGACCAGTTGCCAAAGTTTTTTCACCAATCAACGCACTCATCAATTCTCTCAACTTTAGCCGAGTAGTGTATTCCGGCTCCGAACGCTTCTCCGGCCAACATGGAAAATAGGTGGGTGGGGGGGTGTGGGGGGTGTGGGGGGACTTGAGAAACCTCCTCCACCACGCGTGTTGACAAGAATAGAGCATGATATAAGGCCATCTGGCGGGCCAGCCCAGGCCGTGCACAGCATCGCTGACTCGGGCACGGGCACGACGACTGGCAATGATTCGCGCAGAAAAGTTAGTCACTTACACCCTGTGCAAGCACTGGGCGCTGCAGTCTCCATATGCGCTGATGCCACAGCGGAAAGAGGAAATAATGAAACTATTCCCAAGAGGCTCAACGGTTTCACAAGGAAAACGGTGACGGGTATGTAAAAGTTTAAGAAGACCAATGAACTTTTGAACTGAAACTGACGTGTTACAGGTAAAATTTCAAACAAATTCATTGGTCTTTCAATTCCAAAAAATATTTTCCAACGCTATCTGGGCATAGAACCAATTAGTCATGGAAAATTAAGGACTGGGACCATCACCAGGTCGTAACAAAGAAATTCCGGAGCTTTTCTCTCAAGCTTAGAACCTTTATTGAACAAACAAAGGATTTATGGCGAAGGCCAATTAAACATGGCACCCGTTTTGAACGTTCCTCGTTTAAAAAATAATAGGTGTAATCATTACCTCACTCAATTCGATACAGCACAAAAATAAGAAACTGGCTAACTTCTGGTGCCTAGACCTATCGCACTGGAACCAGCCACATGTAACCTGTTAAACGTCACAGAAAGCACAGAGATGGTCAGGTCACCCGGGAGGACGGAGTGAAACACTGACTATCCTGAAGCCAATACTCCCTGTAGCTGGGAAATTGTATCTTTTGGACGTGGCCCTAATAAAAAACACTATCAACTGAGCTACTGGGGCGGCACTGCAAAGAAAATGTTCAAAAGTAACGTTGCCCGATGCTGGGCTCGGCTTTGATCTCATGCAAAGAGCAATATCAAGAATCGACTTCTAGCTTACACGAGGGCGAGGGCAAGACAGAAGAGGCTAGGGCAGCATCTCCCGCTGCACGTCCCTGTCAACTGTCCTGGCCTCGCACTGCCCTGTCCACGAGGGCGAGGACAAGATAGAGGAGGCTAGGGCAGCATCTCCCGCTGCACGTCCCTGTCAACTGTCCCGGCCTCGCACTGCCCTGTCCACGAGGTCGAGGGCAAGACAAAGAGGGTAGGGCAGCATCTCCCGCTGCACATACCTCACCAGGTCAGGTCAAGCAAACTGAAACTCTGAACACATCTTACACCCGGGAGCGCCGAGTGTTCAGGCCGATATGTCTGTGACTCCTGATGGGATTGGACAGGGGAGCACGAGAACGATGAATGATCAGTCTCAGCCCTGCATTAGATCAGAGTCGAATAGATGACGCCACGGTTCGAATATCGCGCTGCGTGCCGCTGGGTACCCGTCGGCGGCTACTGGCAGCATTTAACCCGCGCCCCGGTGGGCCTACGAGCCATCTTCGCCCTAGTGGGGGGGCGGTGTTTGAACACCCGATCCAACTCGGCCCCTATGTGGGATAGCGAAAAACACAAAAGCTGGGGGATAGCTCATACAAATTCATGAAGAAGCTATATCAGTCACTTTTTGGCTCAGGTCAATATTGAGGTCATGACAGGTCAAAGAAGGTGGCATTTTGAGAAAAGTTTTTGGGCTTAGCATCTGACAGAGTTGAGTTAGAATAATTTTGTATGCACCATTTGCTTCTTCTCGTCACAGCAAATCGATTGATGTATAATCTGACCATACTTGGTAAAAACACAAAAATGACTTGACCTCAGGTCGGGTCAAGGTAACTTTTTAATTTAGCATAGTCAATATGCATATCGATCGACTTGCAATGGCAATCCAAACGCAATGATATCAAAATAAAAGCTGTATCATTATTTCCTGCAAATTTATTGAGCTAAGTCCGAATACTGTTTAAATAGCTCCAGATGACCTCTCAGAGGTCACAGGTTAAAAATTGCAATATGAGCCTAAAAAGGGGCCCAGGATACTACGATTTTGAGAATATGAATGCATTTTCAGCTGTATCTACACCAACACAGCCCAATTTCTGTTTTTCCCATGTATTTCCTATGGAGAGGTCATGCTCCGTACTTGACCTTAGGTCATCGATATGAAAATCCTGGAATATACATTTTTTGTACTACAAGGGTCCATTATGTGGTAAAAGTTTCAATTCGATAGATTCTCCTTTTTTACTTATGCCACCTTAAACTTTTTTTGGAGGTGAGGCCATTTGACCTGCACTGGTGACCTGACCTGAGATGACTCAACCTTAAAATTTGGGGTAAAATTGCATAATTGATCAAGGATAAGGTTTGCAAAGTATGGCGGTGCTTCGCACCGCCGTTTTTTTCGTGCCGCCGGAAAAACCCGAGGGGGTCGTTCAAACACCCCCACCGAGGTGAGGGTTAAAGGGAATGTGGCACCTTCACAACGTGATTTTAACTGAGATAGCCAAGTTGTAAATCAGGTCGGAAAACCCTGTACTCCATATTTCATTTGTCTTGGAACTCGATATTTCCGTAGAAAAAAGCTAAAGCCTACCTGACACCAGCCCCCCTCAGCCCCCGTCGCCGGCGTCCATTGTTGTGAGCTACTGGTGTGACGACATATGCTGACGTCACGATGAGCATCAGCCAATCGAAGCCCTTGAAGCGTTTCAAGTATGGTAGTGGATGCCAGATCGTGACATCATCCACAGGCTGATATTTATTTCTTTTTCTAGAGGAGTATTTTTAAAAACCAAATATTGAGCTTATTGTACATTTTTTCAGACAAATCGTGAGTGGTTTAATTATTTTTGACTAAAAGTACACCTAATAACACTAAATTCCAGGATTCGACCAAGGTGCCACATTCCCTTTAAGGCAGACTTGGAGCGGCGGCTGCGGCCCGCTTCATAGTCACGTTTGTGTATGATGGTGCTTTGTACGTGGATGACTTGCTCGTGTGATTGTTACCTCCTATGAATTTGATTCCAAATCAGTGACGAGTCGTCACTGACGACTCGAACTCCGGAAAAGCGGAGGAGTTTTCAATGTAATAGAAGAGAATACAATGCAATACAATACAATGCATTACAAGCAATCTGACATAAAACTGATGACAAATGACAGTTATTAGAGTAGGTTCATTCTATTGGTTTCATAGCCTACGGAAATCTACAACCTCCATTGTCAGTCTTTCCTGATGCATCAGATTTCCGTGTGGACACTTTGTCTGGTTTTCATGTTTCCGAGGAAGCAGTTAGAAACGCCCGGAAGTCCCTAGATCGAAACAAGGCTTGTGACGCAGACAAAATTGGTGCTAAAATCTTCATAGAATGCACCGAAGATTTGGTTGTGTCGGTCACAAAAATATACATGTCCGCTGCAGCTGGAAGGGTTCCCATCAGGTGAAAACAGACCAAGGTCATTCCAATATTTAAAAAGGCGACAAAGAGAGATATCACATTATCGATCTGTTTCCCTGCCACCACTTGTCCCCATCAGTTTGAAAAGAGCTGTATACCACAAGCTGTTTAGCCATGCTTCGCTGCTGGTATGTCCTAAAAAGCACGGTTTCGTACCTCATCGGTCATACTCCAGCCGCCTTACGACATATCTAGCTCAACGTGGAAGGCCAAATCAGATGGGTACGAAGCCATAAATGCAGGTTATTCGATAGTATTTCAAAGTGTTAACCACAAGTTAATCATTCACAAACATAAGAAATACCGTGTCACCTGTCAAATTCGGTTCTAAACTAACGTGTCCCGTATCTCTCTGCTAGACGTTAGCGGGCCACCGTGAACGGTGAAACGTCCGATTCGCTTTCAGTAGCCTTAGGTGTGAAAGAAGGACCATTGCAATGATCTTTCTGCTTCTTAAAATGACCATAAATGCATTGGTGGCCCCTTCTGTTTTCACTCTTCATAAATTGCCTTCCGCCTGAAATTGATTCCAATTGGTTTACGGATGCTGACGATGTCAGAATTTACTGCAACATCACCGCCCCAGCAGACGGACTGTTGCTGCAGCGCGATCTCCATCACTCTCAGTCATGGGCTGTCAGATGAGGCCTTATTCTAATTCCGCCAAAATATCACTCGTTCACGACGACCCGCGGACGCGCACCGGTCCGGGAACAGTACTCTATATGGGGCACTGCTCTCAGTCATGAGGACACAACTCGTGACCTTGGTGCAATGCTGGACAATAAATTGGTATTCGCCGACCACATATCCCATGTGGTGAAACAGGCCAACAGGTCACTCGGTAGCCTGATTCGATCTTTTAGAAACGCCAACAAACTGCTAAATGTGGCAACAAGTATTTTTATGGAATATCATGCTAAAGTAAGCTCTCATCTTGAGTGCTGTACCACGATCTAAGCAGATGCGGCCAAATCGCACGGTGCGCGGGTTGATCAAGTGCAGTTTCTTACCTACGATTCCAAATCTTTTTTTTGGCTGATAGTATGTTATCTGGTCTATCTCTTCGAGTCTGGGATGGAAGGTTAGGCAAATTCAGTGATCATATATTCTCGCACAGCCCTTCATCAGAATCTTGATGTGATAGATGCTTGCTTAGATAATTCACGGTCATTGTTTCAGCGCTGGCCTCGAATTCAAGGGTTCGTTTAATCTCGATACGCTCTGTAGGCTCGTTAGGCTCATCATTGATCTCATCAGAATTCTGATGAAGAGTCTGCCCGAATATTTAATCACCAAATTTACTACCGTTCCGTCCCAGAATCCAGGACATAGGCTAAATAGCATGTTACCAACTCCGAATGTGTTTTAACCGGGTGAGGGATCTTTTAGACCCCCCGAGTTTTCAAAGTGACCAAAAAGGCGGCGTGCAGCGCCAAAATGGTCAGCTGTTCCTTCGTCATTTTACATCTTTCCTGAAAATTTTGGCTCAAGGTCATATCAGGTCAGGTCACCAGGCCAGGTGAAGTGACCACCTCAAAATACTTAGGACCCATAACTAAAGAAGGGTTAATCGATCAAGTTGAAACTCATACCACATATTGGGCCCACCAGGAGCTATAACATTTGTTCCGTGATTTTGATATTGGTGACCTAAGGTCATGTGCAGAGCACGACCTCTCCATTGTCAATACATGGGGAAAATCACGAAATGAGCTTTTCTCAGTAAGTATGGATGGAATCAACTTCAAACGTCGGTTAAGGTTTGATCTAGCCCATTTCTGAAGTTTATGCCAAAATTTTGACTTGACCTTTAAAAGGTCACTTTAGGTGAAATAAGCATTTTTGGTGTTTTAGTCTATAAATTTAGAATAAACTAAGATAGAGCTTTATTTTGTCACCAAAGTGTTGTATAGTCACTGCAAGTCAAATGATATACATCATGATTATACCAGGTCAAGTTGGGTCAGACCGTTGACCTGGGTCAGGTCAAATTCTTAAATTTGACCAGGCATATCAATATTATATATCATTCGATTTGTATTGACGAGAGGATTGTAATGGTGCATCAACTATGACTGTAACTTGTTTGGTTTGGAAGCTATTAGCGAAAAGTAAACGCCCTTATTCATGGGTGGCTATGGACATTCCCAAGAATATGCCCAATATTTAGTGACCTGTAGCTCCCTAGGCTTTGACCTGACATGAAATGAATGCCACGCAATGAAAGCGCATCTCAAGAGCTTTAGAATGGTGTTAGAAAATGTTTGTAGCTATTATAGTTTCTGAGATATATGAGGTTTTCTTAGTACACCTCATATTAGCAATTTGACCTATTTTGACCTCTGGTGACCTTGATATTGACCTGACAAGAAATATGACCGAAGTATTTTCGATATCATTTTCGAAGAGCTTTCGATTGCCCTTTGCGCTTTTTCTAGCTCTCTTAGTTTTTGAGATCGTGGGGTCTTTTAGCCCCCCACCAGGACGAAGGTAGCTCGAACCCGCCACCGGGGCAAGGGTTAAGACCGAGTCAATTTGCAACTATTTGTATCTGTGTAAAGTACTGCTCTGGAGTCAGGGGGCACTCTTCTCCATCGGTTGCCATGCTGGGGCGTTGCAGCGACATGCCCGCTCGGCTACACCAGCGGCTCAGGAATTCGCGTCAGCCTGCTGATGGACAGGGTGTCCCCAGTGGCGACACCCGGAAAGATGAACGCCGCGCGCCTGTTCGCGAGTTGGCCGCCCGCCAAAGGCCTGGCTAGTTGAGTTGGCAGCGCGCCAGCATTTCAGAGCCGTCCTCTGGGCAACGGTCTCCGCGCCTCCCGGCAGTTCTCACCGGTTCGGGTTTCCACTGAACGCTAGCCGGGCGTGTCGCCTGGGAATCCGTTCCAGATCACATTTTAGAACACGAGCGAGGACGGCGAGATTATGATTGAAGTAAACATGTTAGGGTGGCAGAGTCGGTCTCAAACGCCGGACCACCTCCGGCCGAAAAATGGGACAAAATAATCACGTCATACTTAAATTGGTGTTGAAAACAGCCACGAAACTTTGAAGACATGGCGTCCTGTATATGTATATATATATATATATATATATATATAAAATATATATATATATATATATATAAGAAATGTACATTCTGGATGTCATGGTATTCTTTCTCATATTCTCTCTTATATATCTCCTGTATTCTCTCTTAACTCGTGGTGTCAGAAGCTGATTGCAGCTTCGTGACGGACCTTTACCGCAAAAGTTATGAACGAGGGCCGTGTGCTCAACGGAAACAGCGAGTGTTCCGACAGGTACAAACGCGGTGTCGTGGATGTTGTTGTTAAGAGAGCAGCCCGGAACTGCTCCTCGCACACCACTCTCCAAGGTGAGTTCAAGCGCCTCCGGCAGATACTCGTGAACAGCGGATACTCTGATACCGCTGTTGACAGAGTCCTATAAAAAACACACCGCAAACAACAATGCTGACGACGCACCACGCGCCCCGACTATTCGGCTTTTCTATCGCAACTTTGTGAGCAGTACTCATAACATGACTTTGTGAGCAGTACCCATTAGGCAACTATGTGAGCAGCGCCCATAACCTAACTTTGTGAGCAGAGCCCATTACCTAACTTTGTGAGCAGTACTCATAACACAACTTTGTGAGCAGTGCCCATGACCCAACTTTGAGAGCAGTGCCCATGACCCAATTTTGTGAGCAGTACTCATAACACAACTTTGTGAGCAGTACTCATAACACAACTTTGTGAGCAGTGCCATTGACCCAACTTTGGGAGCAGTGCCCATGACCCAACTTTTGTGAGCAGTACTCATAACACAACTTTGTGAGCAGTACTCATAACACAACTTTGTGAGCAGTGACCATAAAAATGACTAGAAAACCATGCACAGTTTAATTCACCATAATTTAAAAATGCGCAAATCCGGATAACAAGCTACACCTATCTATAACAAAATATATTACAAAAGCAGAAAAAAACTTCTCACCTCATCATTTGCAACAAACACCTCTGATATGACAAGTAGATAAGACTCTGATAGTATAAGTACATACCTTCTCTGTCACACACAGAGAATGTACTTGGACACAGAGAATATACCAATTTAACTGCCCCTTAGGAGACCACAAACTCCTTGTCACTAAAAACATTGGTGCCACGACATCTCTCTCTCTCTCTCTCTCTCTCTCTCTCTCTCTCTCTCTCTCTCTCTCTCTCTCTCTCTCTCTCTCTCTCTCTCTCTCTCTCTCTCCCACGCCTCACTCCACACAAAGCACCAGATCACAACAGCTTCATCAAGAACCACATAGAGTAACATCACGAAACACAACTAAACAGCACTGGCGGCGGAACTGTGGAGAGGGGGGCACTGGGGTACGGTGCCCCCTTGAATCCTAAATTTTAACACTAAGCTTATGGCGTTGACTAGAAAAATGGGCAAAAAAGCCTATGGTGCCTCCGTCTTAAAGGGAGATACGCGAAAAAATATTGGCCAGATCAAAAGGCCACTACAGTTGTTTCTGCAGTCCTATTCTCATTTTTTTGTGAATTCTGCCTCCAAAGTCAAATTCGCTCTCAAAGTCAACTCATCAAAGTCAACAGGACCGGGGTGGCCTAGTGGTTTCGTTGCCAGTCTACATATCGGATAGCATGGATTAAGGTGGGTTCAAGCCCCACGGCAGGAAACCGCCTTCCGTGTCCGATCTGACCCGGTGGAGAAGATCCTTAAACACCCACGCCAATACTCCCTGTAATTAGGCAAGTGTGCCTGTTGGGAGTGGCCCTAATAAAATAAAAATGAAAATAAAATTTCTAGATGACTTATCAAGAATTCTCCCTATCGATCAAATGACGTAGCCCCGGCTACGGCCATCAATTTCTCTAAGAACTAGGTCATATCTGTCCTAAACAGTGGTGTAGAACCTCGAACTATCACGGAAAACATTACTTGAAAAACACCATTCCAAAACTCTTTTGAAACAGAAATACAGGACTTTAAAGAAATCACGACTGACCAATGAAAAGCCCAGGAAGTCTCATACCTGGGTCACGTGACCTGTCTGACGCAAAAGTTTCGTCATCCTGAGAATTTTGTAGAAAACGACTGAAGACCCGAGGTAAGAAACGATTGTAGACTTGAGTAATTATTTTATGCTCCACTTTTAGGGCAAACTGATTCATTTTGTAGTTTTTATAGGGTATGTAAAATTAATTCAAATACAAATACAGGAGAACGGACATTTCTATTACAAAAACAATTACTTAAAAATTTTAAATAGCTTTTGAAAACATTGATATGGAAAGCAGATTCCAGCCTTTTACCGGTACCATTAACATTTCTTAATAATAGTTGAGTGGCATCCAAAAAAATTGCTGAAGATACAAAAATAATTGACAGTTTTGTAATCGAGATTTTTCAAATAGCAACAAACCACAATTTTTTCCACGTGTCTCCCTTTAAATTCTGAGGTTCCGCCGTTACTGCTCAACAGAAAACTCCTTGCCGACAACACATTTACACACAGACATATCAATGACCACTTCAGAAAAAAGATCACAAAAACACTTTACACCCGTAATCACAACGCAGAACTTAATACCCAACTGGAACAGGTAGAAAGACTCCATCTATGGAATACCTGATGACATGCGAAAGATTCGTGTGAAATTGTGGACATGTGTTGAAATTTCATTATGCACCGTAGAGGAAGCTGTCGTGAAAAATCGCGTATGATTTGGACAGATCAAATGTGTGTCAATAATCAAATGGAAAACAAGACTGATAACACATCCATTTCGCTCGAGCACTGCCGCGACATGTATATATCGTTGCATGCATGTACTTGTGTGACTTTATTACTCTTCTGTGGTGCGTATGTCTTGCAAATGAAAATCATGTAATTTTGAAACGTATTTGAGATTAATATGTTTGAAAATAAGAGCCTTCAGCCCGGAAAAAATATATAGCTACATAAAACCAGATTTCAATTATCCAAGAATCAAGTCTGCTTATCAGAAGCTTTATTAAAGGGAAAGTGTCCCTTTATTGTGATATTTGCACCAACTTAGCTAGATTGTAGAGTATACCGTCAAAAAGTGACGGCGGAACGTTTGAATATAAGAGGGGCACCATGGACTTTTCAATCCATTTCTTTCCAGTCAACGACATAGGGTTCGTGTTAAAGTGAAGATATTAATTTGTCCTAGAGTTCAAACGTTATAAGTTTTAAGTGTGGGCGAGGAGCTGATGATAGTTGTAAGACCCTTCCGAATCGGAAATTAAAACGAAGATTATATTTTATCAAATCTGGAGTAAATATCAATATTTCAGTCCTAGTATAGCCAGACCTCGAATTCTGGTTGGGTATACTAGGATGAATTATTGATATTTACCACGATTCTAGAAGCCGAAATATAATCTTCAGTGTTTTTCATTTCGATTGAGAAGGGAATCTTAACAATGTCCTAGAGTTCCCCATTTGCGGAGAAATAAAATTTCAAGTGATTAATTTGAATACATAAAAATAAGAAATTGAGAACAATGATTAACAATGCTATAAACTGTCCTACACCAAAAGAACAAGGACCATATCAGCCACGGTATCGCCCGATGGCTATTGGCTCGCATGTCTCCGTGGAGAGTTGCTGGGTCGCTCCTGACTGAGGTCTGAACCAGGGGGATCCAGGATTTCCTCAAGGAGGGGGCGAATTCAACATTTGGGGGGCACGGCAAAAATGTTAAATGTGATGGAAATCAGTTTAAAAAAAGATTGGTGCTCCCATGCCCAGCCCAGGATCATTTTGCAGCTTTCCATCACACCTACAAGCTTGCATGTACTAATAGTCAGTACATACATATCCAGACAGGACTTTTCACTCATAGCCCCCTTGCAGGGGGCCGGCATCTGCGCCGGGAGGCGTTTTTTGCTAGAACTTCATGTCGGCCCTCGGTGGGGGGTGATCGCCCCATCGCCCCCACCTTGGATCCGCCCCTGGTCTGAACAGTGCCAGCGCGGGGTGAACCGGTGCTGGTCTGTTAGGTCCTCACACGCCAACTCGGCGCGATTCCTGAACGACCGCAGGACAGTCGATAGTGCATGATAGTGCTGCCATCTACTGTAATGGCAGGGTATCAGACTGGATACGGCATTCGTTTAGTGACATCTAGCGTTTGAAGATACAAGCTTTAGTTCATGTGCTCACATGGAGCGCCTGTGCAACGCGGGGATGTTAAACAGGTTGCACAAACACGAAGGCCGCTGAGATATGGGGAGACATGAGTCCTTTTAGGAGTGCATCAAAGTGATGGTGGACGGCAGTGGCTCCAGCCTCAGTCAAGAACGCATCCCAGCTGAGGTGTGGCTCCTCAGAAGAATGTCACTCACGCGAAAGTGTTGTCTCTTCAAATTCAAAGTCGAAGTGAGACAGCCGCAGACCATGACTTACTAATAACACGCACAGTTAGATCATGACTTACTGTTCAACAGGTAGGGCACAACGCAGGAAATAGACGTATTATCATCTGTCATCACGTGACAGTGGAAGTGGATGACTAGAAACCTCATCAGAGTTTCCAAGATTCTTGGGTTAAAGTAAAAACTACTTTAAATAGGTTTGGCCCATTAAAGAAATCATGTCAGTAAGTGGACGTGAAGCAGCGATATGGCAGCACCATGGGTGCAGTAGCCAAGGCATAACCTTTATGGAGGCTGCAGAGCTATCTTTAGTCGCACATGTGTTTAACTATTGGAACTAAAGACTCTATTGGGAGGACCGATTTTGGAAACAAATTCAACGTAAAATAATGAGGAAAGAAACATTGGAGCCCTCTAATGCATTGGCATCCAACAACTCTAAAAACCCAGCAGTTCGCCGACCAAGGATCGCGAATCATGACAGACCTTGAATACTGAAACTATGAGGTGCAACAGAAAAGGTTTGAACAAAATCCGAGCCGGTCCGGCCGGTCAGACAACGGAGAAGCTCACTATAGGAAGCTTCAAGAAAGAAAAATCACCCTTACAGCCTGATAGCCACGATTAACTAGAATAGACAACAAATAGACAATAAAATATGCATTCATTGAAAATTCCTTCATTTGGATTCGGGGGCGAGGTATAGTGTATTTGATTAGCAGATTGTTTTTGCAGTTCTAGTCGTTTTCCCCGAACCTAACCATGATACACAGATCTGTCATCGCCTCCTGCACTCGTGCCCTCGAAATTTCGACTCGTACAACTAGCCTGGTGGTGGGTATAATAAACATGGCTCTGTGGTAAGAAGGCATCCAAATGAAGGCCAATTGCATATTTGGCAGTTGCACCCCTTGCAGGCCAACTAACCTACCGCAGTGCAGCGGTGGACGGCAGCAACAGCGTGCGACAGTCGAAAGTTGCAACCTATATGTCCGACGACACCTTTTAGAATGGAATGACACCAATCCATGATCATTGATTCCTTCATTTATCGATGAAATGGATTGACTTATTCATTGAGGATAAATTGCTATGGATGCACATCGATGATACGAATAGTTGTAAAACGGAAACTGACTGGGCTTTTATTTGATAGTATTTGTAAACCCTACGAAGGCACGTTCAGACAGAGACGAGTCATATATCAAGGTCTGGTGTCCGAAAATTAAACGTCTTAGAGCTACAATATTCAACTCCCCAAAGATGTTTATTTACACCCAAATGCGTTTGTCCCTCTAGGCGCGCGGGGTGGTCAAAAGACTGCTAAATCAGCCTGCGGAGCGTACGGCGGAAATTGAAGGGAGACGGGTCCGAAGCCGGACGGCTCAGGTTTTCGTTTTGTCACTACCGCCTTGCAGGGCTTTGGGCGTAAAATCGTAATAGTATTTTGGTAGAAAATCGGCCGGAATCAACAAGAAGTAGGTTAAGTTTGGCTGCTATTGAGAGCACTGACCAAATTGGACCTCCTGGACCCACCCGTGGCTCATGGTATATACGCTGCACATCTTTTGGGTAACCTTTGGTGACCATTACCAACAGATTAATCTTTCGTAACTTTTGGTAGCTGTTATGGCACAGAATACCTACTGCACTGAACATTTGAACACTTTCGGGAAATACAACGGATTTTGCAGGTAAGAAAAAACATCCCAGGCCATCTTTAGCGCTGAATCCAGACTCAAAGTTCAAGGCTGCTACAATTGAAATTTAAAACACTATTTTGGATCCTCCAGTGATGCCGTGTAGTAACGGAGAACCTAAACGCCGGGTGTATTGTTTCTTCACGCAAATAGTTCGCAATGGGGACATGTAACACCTTTAAATAACATAAAAAATAAAACAAAAGGCCTTAAATTTTCCCAGTTGTTATTTCCACCTTATTGCTAGAGTTAGCAGCAACTTTGCTGAGCGATACCGAGCCGGAGGTGGACAGATGCGATGAGGCAGCGTCACAGGAGTGGTGTGAGCTCACGAGCCGGGGAGTGATGTCAGAGTGCCAGCTGTCCACACTCAGCACCAGCAGCACGTCCCACGGCCCGAACCCGCCAGGGGCAGCTCTGCCAGAGGCCGTACTTACCTGCGGGGATACAGAAAAATGGGTCACAACACATGGAGCGAATGACAAAGCAAAAGAGATATATCAGCACATCAACGGTTGCACTTTACGTACCGAGGAGAAACTGAGAAGTGCAGGACAAGTAATGGGACATTCTATAAAATAATTACACGGCATGGAAACAAAGATAAAGAGTTCACGCTACTTAAATGCAGTTACAAATTGGGCTTAGTGTTTCCCGCCGACACCATTGTTCAGTTTTATACTTTCAGCACCTTTTATTAAGACAAAATCCGCTTTCCGCAGAAGTACATGGTTTTCACAATTCTGATTTTCTTACCATTTGATTCAGAAATATAAAAGCGTGTCATTGTGCATAAAATGCACTCGCAGCTGTCCTAAAACTTCAACCATCACGCAGCTACCGATCATGCGGTTTTATTATTCTTTAAAGTGATGCAACGCGCGCCTGGGTGTGTTTTGCCTGTCTGTCGCCTGCTTGTTTCAGATGAAATAAACGTGCGTTTTGGCTGCAATGGGTGCAATGGGTGGGGATGGGGGGGGCGAGTCAGGGCAGAGTTGTGAATTCGGTACCGACGAGCGGCATTTTTGCGGTTTTTTATGGTAAGTGCTTCGGTGTAAGCGGTGATAAGTACTTTTAAGTGAATACGTGAGTTGGAGTGAAGCAAAAGCCTGTCGAAAGTAACGATTGGATCTTATGCTTTAGCACATGCTTATACAGCTGTTTTATTACATTAAGGCTTTCAAATGAGTGACTGATGTGAGAGATACGTTTCTTCTTGGCTCAGGATGATGGAATACCAATGAAAGAAGTATACAGGCCGGTTCGTAAGGAACCGATAACATATTTATAATTGATAACATATAGCTCTATATTGAATTTTATCTGAAATGAAGATGGAACAATTTGTTTCTGACGAAACCTATTACAGAGCTGTTACATACCTACAACAGGTTCGTATGTTGCGGTAGATCGTATTTGGCTGGGACATATCAAGTCCGTTGAACGTCTTGAACAACTCCTCAACGAAATACAAAAGGTTCGGTTTGAACCTGCCTCACTTGTCCTTGTAAAGGGTACAAGGACAAATTCTCGTGGATCAATTTAAAAGTCACCTTAATAACATAGCACTTAGAACGATGACGGTTTAGGGCCTGGTAATGAAATAAGCTACGCGGCTGTTCCTTTGCAATTTGACTTACGGCAACAACATCAGGAAAATTGCGTAGCACGGCCCACTTTAAAGTTATCTACTACGCTAATCATTGTATGATGGTTTCAGGACGTTGCGCCAGAAAGAACTCGAGGCTATCGTTAAAAAAGACCAGATTTGTCCACCGAGAGATCGTTTTCCGTAAAAGTAATGCACTGCCATTCTCTTGAATCCATTCCAGCTCAAACTAAATACGAAAATTACCACCTACACCTCCCCCGATATTTCGCAGTGAACCATGCGAGACATCAGCACATATGCACGTAGAACATTGGGGAGATCCAAAACCACGAAACGGTACCAAAATACCTCATTTTGACCTTATCTGGCTGGCACCAGCTTACAAGCGAAAATAGCAAGAAACCAAAAGGCTAGTCAAGTTCAGGTTCAATGTCCATGGCATCAATCGATTCCATTCCATCAATCAAACGATACCGATTGGCATCAATTGATTCCATGTGAAGGAAGCTGATGTGAGTAGCTGTCTGGGCTGAACCATGGAAAATGCCTTATACAGTTTTCCGTGTTCTGTCGTCTCTTTTGGCTGACCCTACGCTCAGGGGCGTGTATTTTTGAAAATGATTGTGGTGCCCAAATTTGAAGCAATGCCAATAGTTACCATATCAAAAGGTGATAGCAGGTATGATATAAAGTGTGGCCTTTCCCCGTGCCTATTGAACAGTATATTACCATTTTAACACGCGCATTGACGTGAGGGGGAGGCGCGGGTACCCGCCCCCACCTCAGGTTTCTTAGAGAGAGAATAAAACAGCAGCGCGCAGCGCCGTCTTACTTAGTATACTTTTTCCATCATCATCTTTACAACTTCCAGAAAAAATTTAAGGTTGGAATTTCTGATAGCATAAGTCAGAACAGGGTGAACATATCCGATTGAAACCCATCACATAATGGGCATACCGAGTTCTACAAAATATATTCCGGTATTTTTTATATCCATGACCTAAGATCAGGTACGAGACATGACCTCTCCATTGGAAATACACGGAAAAGGGTTTCAAGTGAATAACTTCATAATGGATGGTGGTAGATAATTTATTTCAGCGGCATTAGGTTTGCCTTATCCTTCCAGTTCTAATGTTATGAATTTTAAATATGACTTGACTTGGCGTCAGGTCAGGTCAAATTCTATTTTTGGTCTGGTTTGACCTAGCAAGGTAATATTATATATAATTCGATTCGGCTTGCTAAAAGAATTTCAATGCTTTTGATGGTTTTGTTCTATCTTTACTAATTCAGATGTAATGATTGAAAGCCTTCATCTACAAGTTACCACTTGGTGGCATGCCTTGACCTCTGGTGACCTTAAATTTGACCTGATAGAAATGATTCAAACGTTTTCTGTAGAGAATTGGAGGGTCCATCCAACGCCGTTTACCGTTTTTTGCTATCTAGCCTGGTTCTCGGGATCTTAAGGAGGGTGGGGGCGTACCCGCCACCGTGAAAGCGAAGGTGGCTCAGACCCCCGTCAATGCGCGTGTTAAACACGCGCATTGACGGGGGTCTGAGCCACCTTCGCATTGACGAGGGGCGGGTACCCGCCCCCCTAAGATCTCGAGAACCACGGTAGGTAGCGAAAAACGGTAAACGGCGTTGGGTTTCCCATCCACTTTTCCATCGAAAACATTTGTACCATTTTTTTGTCAGGTCACATTTAAGGGTCACGAGAGGTCAAAACATGCCGTCATAGGGATAACATGTAAATTCAGTTTCTCGGCCATTACATCTGAACAAGTAAAGATAGAGCAAAACGACTTAAACTACATGAATCTTCTCAGCAAGCCCAATCGAATGATATATAATTTGACCTTGCTGGGTCAAATCAAGTATTTGACCTGACATGAGGTCAGGTCAGGGTCAAATTATATAAAAAAGCATATCATTAGAACCACAAAGCCCAGGCGAGTCTAATGCAGCTAAAATAAATTCTCTATCACCATCCGTTGCTGAGTTATACCGTAAAAACCATTTTTCCCATGTATTTCCAATGGAGAGGTCATGGCTCGTACCTGACCTTAGGTCATCGATATCAAAAATACCGGAACATATTTTAGAGAACTCGGTGAGGCCATTATGTGATATGAGTTTCAATCGGATAAGTTCACCCTGCTCCGACTTATGCTATCTTAAACTTTTTTTGAGGTCGGGTCACTTGACCTGTACTGGTGACCTGACCTGACATGACCTAACCTTAAAATTTTTACAGAAGTTGTAAAAATGATGAGGGAAAAGGTATACCAAGTACGCCGGAGCTGCGCGCCGCCGTTTTTCTGCTATCTCCGAAAAATCCGAGGGGGCGGGTACCTGCCCTCCGTCAATGCGCGTGTTAAGTTCAAAAAATGAAGGAAAATCTTAAGGATGTTTCATCACTGCGTCGACACTTCATTGAGGGTGCCCGCAGGCCAGTTTTAAAATGTTGACTGGGGTGTATTTACCCCCCCCCTACTCGGCAGAAAAGGCCCCCGACCAGTTCCTGGCAATTGACCCTCCGGTGAAATAGATAGGAGATGACTTAAAATTTAACAAACACACACTCACCTAACGAAGATAAAAGGAACACCACCCTGATGATAATAATTTTGTTCTATAGCTCGTGCCAAATTGGCAATTCACAAAAACTGTTTTAAAAAATTTACACCATTAGCTGTTTCCTCCACCGTGCGAAGGCGAAACAAAGCGCGTAGTTGCGGGAAATCCCGGCAAAGCAGCCTCAGCATCAACGAATCACAGCGTAGGAGCCTCCAACCAATCAACCATCGTATTCTATCCTAACAGAAGCATTCGCCCCTGCCAGTACTGTGTGATTGAATAGTGCTTTCATTCCACACGTGGTCAGTTGTCGGCGCTCAGAGCTTGCTCGTGGATTAGGTGGGACACAGTGCAGTAAAAGCACGTCAGACTGGTTACTGGTGTGGCGGTGTGAAGTGCCTATTTACTTATTATTGTGGTGGCAGCATACGTAAAATCTATAGTGAGATCGCTGCATCAATTTCTTTCTGTAAAGTTGATAAGTTGTTAGTGGGCCTTTCTCATCGATTCCATGATGTTGAAAATCCGGAGAGGTTATATATTCGGCCACAGGCCCTCGTCAGAATCATCAAGTTGGCTCCCGAGAAGCCCTTCCAACAGGGAAAGAGTTGGCGATGCCATATGGCCCTGACAGTTGGTGCGTCGATAAGCCCAGGAAATTATTAATTTGTTTTTGCACTACATTCCATACACCATTTTGATAGCAACAGTCACACATCGTAGTATATAGGTATGTATGAATGTACATACATAAAACGTGTCTCAATTTAGCCTATAAACCACATATGTTCGATACTTTAGGAATTTATTTACCCTGTCACACTATAAAGAAAAATAAGAATATAATTTATTCATATGGAATACATTGTGGCAGGATCTGTAATCTCTAGAATAAGGAATAACACAAACATTTTGGAACATTTTCTAATACTAACGCGACTAAGCTTTATTGACTCCCTACAAATTGGGGTCTTGATCCCCTGATCCCCTGAAGATACTATAATGGTCAGCACAGTAAATGCCCTCCGCCACTGATTTTTCCTTAAAAATGCCCTGGGTGTCCGGCCACCCCAATCACTAGGGGATCCAAAGGAGGGCCAAAGGGCCATGACCCCAAAAATGGCGAAATTCTGGCCGATTTTCTTAAAAAAACGCTACGTTTTACGATTTTTCCTGAGTTGCTCCCCTCCCCAACGGCGCTCCTGCATCCGCCAGCGCCCCCAATGGGATATAGATCCACACCCTTGCCTATTTATGATTGATGTTGGCAAGAAGTTGCAGTTCTGCAGAAATAAACACGCGATCAGTTGTAAAAGCAGCATGAATCATAGTAAAAGTCAGCTGTACAATAAACATGTTGCCAGTACAGAATCGGTTCACAATCCATCACCTGAAAAGACGCGCCATCCTTTCCACTACCGTTAACCTCCATCAGTACGTCGCAGCTGTATAGCACCATACCTCGCGTAACATGGATGAAGCTTTCACGCTGCTGGCGGGTGGTAAAACGGTGCGGTCGGTAGGCTGGCCTTGCCAGGCCGGCAGGTCAATAGTGTGATCGAACAGCTTGCGTCTAGACGGCTCACGCACAGCTGGCGGCCGCGTTCCAGTCCGCGGCCACCGCTACACGGCGCTGCTGCGCCGCCAAAGGAGCGATCACATACTGCACATGCCACTGCACCAGATTTGGTGCGAGCGGCACAGGCCGGCTGCTCTTAGAACGATTGGTGTATCTTACTCTAAAGATGTTTACTTTTGGGCTACGCATGTGATGCTTCTAATGCTTTCAGCCACACCCATTCTCGTCAGAGATATCGGCAGAAGTGATTCACAAAGCAAAGCCTGCACTGTCCAGTCTTAGCCAATGGCACGGTTGCATCGACAACGAACCCGATGGAACAGCTTCGCCGTGCTTTCATTCCAATTTTTGTGATGGTAATTCCGAGTTATAATCAAACCGCAGCAGGGCTCCACAATGTGCTGGTATCATATGCGGGTTCAGGGGCAGATGGGGCAGGTGATCCGCCGAAAAATGGCGCCTCCCTGGTGTGGATGACGCTCCCCACCCTTTCCCAACCATGTACTTCCCCGATCGCAGATCCTAGATCCGCCTATGATTTGGATGGTACAGGCCAAGCCCTGTCAATCGATGCGTACTATAACCTTTGTTGCTAACAAGATGCCTTGCTTTGAAGGAGTCGGGGCAAGCGTGCCATTACAGTACAGGTGCTTGGGACTTTTCACGCAGAGGAGAAAAAGATTAGGCACACAGTCATAATTTTTTGTCGACATACCGACGGAAGCGCACGTCACATGCACCTGGTGCGACACATGTTGTAACTGAAGATACAAAGCCACGCCAGCTGTGTATAAACAGCATCCCCCAGACAAGGTCTTCCCTTAACGGGAGCGTAAGGGGAGGTACGTATATTACTCGAAAATTAAGGTAATAGGTAGGAAGCAGGAGAATAAAAAACTACCGCATAAAAAAAACAAATATAAATATAAAAGCACAGACAAAAGTGGATTATATGGGACAAGATGAATGCATGTAATACAGGGAAAAAAAAAGCTAGAGGGATGGATAAAAACATGGTGACGCATGAGCTGACACTTAAAGTCACTAAAATAACATTTTTTTTCTATAAATTTAATAAAAAAGATAGAGCTATTTTGTCACGAAGTGTTGTATAGTATGAAGTCAAAGAAACAAACATAGGTCAAGTGGAGACGTGACGGTAGATCAAATTTAAATGACCGCAACAATATCATATATCATTCGATTTGTATTGACGAGAGGATTGCAATGGTGCATAAACTATGGCTGTATCTTGTTTTGTTTGGTAGCTATTAGCGAAAATAAACGCCCTTATGCATGGGTGGCTATGGGCATTCCCAAGAATATGCCCAATATCTAGTGACCTGTAGCTCCCTAGGCTTTACCTGACACGAAAATGAATGCCACTGTAATGAAAGCGCATCTCAAGAGCTTGAATGGCGTTAGAAAAATGTTTCTAGCTATCATAGTTTCGAGATATATGAGGTTTTCTAGTACACCTCATATTAGCGATTTGACCTATTTGACCTCTGGTGACCTTGATATTGACCTGACAAGAAAAATGGCCGAAGTATTTCGATATCATTTTCGAAGAGCTTCGATTGCCGTTTTGTGCTTTTTCAGCTCTCTTAGTTTTGAGATCGTGGGGTCCTTTAGCCCCCACCAGGGCGAAGGTGGCTCGTCCCGCCACCGGGGCAGGGTTAATGAGTATGTACCGGACGCCACGCAGAGTTATAAAATGCCAGTGCATCAGGATCGCTCACAAGTGACTTTGGCAAACACCGCCAGTATCTATTTCTAGGCTTTAATACTATGCACGATATTTTTATTGCAAATTGCACATTTCTTCAAGATGTGATTTAAAGCATTCAGCAATGTCGAGAGCTGCTGTCAAAGCTAGACTTACTTGAAGAAGCATATCTCCATGCTCCTAATCACATGATACGTACATTTGTTTTCCTGGGAACCAATACCTATTTGTCATCTTGGACAGTGGTGGATCCAGGAATGCATTTCGGGGAGGGCTAGGGGCTCGAACCTCATCCGTCATTACCTCGGGCAGTCCCTCGCCTATGTATAAACTTTAGGGGCTCGGAATTATTTTGGGGGAACTTGAGCCCCCTAGCCTCCCTTGGATCCGCCACTAGCCTTGGATGATATATCATTCGATCAGAACTAATGTATTGTACACTGAACAGGTACACGTGCCCTGAAGAAGTTCCCAGTAATGTAGGAAAGACAGCCACCAATGAGATTTTGCTGTGGTTGTGGGCAAAAAGGCATGTTTTGCCCTGCAGCTTATAGCCGCTCGCAACGTACAGGCACCTGACACTCGCAGCGCCACACTACATAGGCTTTGGCCAAAGAAATAATTTTTATGAATAGTTCTGCAAATCGTAGTGATTTTAGCTGTTCTTACCAAATGTGTATGCATATTTTTGGTACATGGCAGCATAAGCGGATCCAGTATTTCCGATGGGGGGCACATTGGGAGAGGGCGCCATCCGGACCAGGTGGTGCTAAATCCTATCGTGGGGCCTCCGATACTCGTATTCTGGGGGAGGGGATGGGGGTGGGAAGCGACATTTTAGGGAAGTGCTGTGACCATTTCAGGGGGCACCGAGGTTTGTTTGGGGAGGTACCCCCGTGCCCCCCATCTGCCAATGTATGACAGCTCACCCAAGTCCGCAGTACCAACCACCTTAACAACGGTCCAACATCAAACAGAAACCGCTATACATGGTCAACGACTCCTGAAATATCGGATCTTTTTACAGTACACTGTGAAAAACGATGTAAATACTGGAGTCCTAGCACGCAAGGCTCGTTTGTTCCCTATTTCTGCGTTTCAGCCAGCTTAGTGGTAAAGACACTTCCCCTTTATACTGGCCTCTTTGTTTCTGTGATAGATACTGTGCGTGCCGAAAATTTCCCGAATAATCCCGGGGGACGAATGGGTTCACAGGACGGTGACCCCAGTGGGCGGTTGAAACAGTACAAACACAGCTTTGTCTTTCTTCACGAATCACCTGACATTACTTTTTCAGCACCTATGTGAGGCAGGCGGGAACAGAGTTGTTAGCAGCCTTTCAACACTAAGCTGGCAGGCATGTACGTAGCCTGCAGGCTACGTCAACAGCGCAGCTTAGGACGAACAATGTCAGCCAAATAAACAGTACTAAAAAAACATGGTGTATCAAGCGTACCAGGTTAAAGGTAGCCTAAGAATTTGAATTTACAAATACGAAATGGGTAAGAGGCTTCTGACGAAAATGAGGAGCGATGAGGACTGCCAAGAGTAATGAGTGCACGTGCCGAACCAGACAAATACAACTTCTGAAAGACGGAAGATTTGGAGGGGAGCGGAAACCCTTTCACACAGCTTGAACACTGCGGTATAAAGAATGATTATAAACGTATGCACATGCTTTGATCATTGGTAAGCCCAATATAAAAATATGTTTTGAGCTCTTACATTCAATTATCTATACATTTTACGCATCACTAGATGTACGGAGATGTGTATGCATTGGTGGACATGAGTTTGCGCGGCCCGTCAAACTCCTCCCAATGCCAGGGAAAACCCAAGCTCCGAGCACACATGCAGCTGTTCTCAGGCAACCACTTCAAACGAACAGTCAGACTGCACTACGTCACTGAATTCTCTGGCCCGGACTGCAAACGTCTCTGCTACTAGGAAAACGGTCTGGGCCAACCTCAGGTATGTTCCCATCCCAGCTCTATTTTTGCGAACAAACAGGTGCTTTTTAGTTTTACGACACATTCAGGTCTGAAATAGCGCATCTTCACAGGCCTTTCGCACCATAGGCAGATACAGGAACAAGAGACCACGTGACCCCCATCCCCCGTGATCGACCAAGCCGGAGCCCCCTTACCGTGCCCGGCTCCCCCTGGAACCGTCCCGGCGCCCCTGAAACATCCTCTCCCCCTCTCCCAATATCAGCGCACCCATGATACAATCTGGCACCCCTCCTGAAGGTAACACTGAGTTGGCACTCCTGACAAAAATAACGTCCTCTGATCAAAGTCTCCATTCACTTTGGAAGCCCTCGATCCGCCTATAGTTTGCACTTTTCTATTTATCGCTTATTTACGTAGCTGTAGCTGATATACTAGAATGTTGTAGTTTTTTGAAATCCACCTGCATACATACTTGCATGCATAATACATGTTTACCACAGTGCATACACATATAAATTATATGCATGCAGGAAATGCTCCAAGGCTTTTATTTCTTAGTTCCAGTATCTGTAGACAGACTTTATGGTTGGTCAACTATTCATCCAGGCGCGAATTAACATTAATACATCGAAAGGATATGCTGTGGGCCTAATGCTTGGACAAAAATATGTTCTCTAAGAATAATTGGCAAATATTTTTTTCTTCAAAATAATTTCCACAGGCGTAAATAGCTGTGCTTTATTTAATATACAAATTTTGCAGTGACGACGCATCCTCGACTTTAAGCGTATAGCCTGAGGATGTGAAATGTAAGTAGTCGATAAAGCGAGCTCACAATAACAGGTCAGCACGGTTTTAAACGCTGCGAACTACCTTATTGAGCATCAAATCAAGCTAGTGTAGCGAATTGGCCATATGGAATAACAAAGCCAAGTAGATCCGGCACATAACTCTGGCATTTGGCTCGACTGTATTTCGTAAAGTAGCCATTTGACGTTTATGCTTCATACTGCACGTATATGTACGGCGAGGGGTGTCGTTTGGGGGTGGCCTGGACACGAGGGCATCCCGCAGCTACGAACGAACGGTCAATACGCGTTACTGCGGAGCCATGGGTGGGGACTCGCGCGCTCCCCCTTCGCCCCTCCCCGGCAAACGTCAACCGACCCGGAACATGCTACCTCCTTAGCGCCGCGCGGCCGCTAACACGTGGTAAATCGTGCCCCGGGGGTATGTATGAGGGCGGCGCATGCACACCTGTCCCAACATTGGAGGACGGCGGGTTCGGGTTAGACAGCTAGCCACATTCTTAGATGTATTGTCAAATTCTGTTTACAGGTAGAATGGGAAATCAAAACACTGATGATGTTGTTAGTATGGACGTAGCAAGCGATAGATTTCCCAGCGAGTGAAGGCCAGCTATTTTCAACCTGTCTTAGAAACATTCCTAGCCAGCTTTGAAAAACACAGATGTGGATTTAAACGAAACGTGTTTAATATATTAAGGATTTTAGGGCACTTCAGCTACAGAGGCTATATGTGGTTTAAATCAGGGTTAGCCGCGAGAAATATGTACATAGTGAAAAGTATAGTGTTTCTAAACGAAATCGGGAAAATTCGGCTAAAAGTGGGTACAATTTGCTCGCTTTGCGCGGAACAGCCCGGTTCGATACCCTCGCAAAACTGCAAAGCGACAGCTCTGCAAAAGAAATAAAAATTGCTGAGCCATTTAAGATTGTTTATGTTGACATAAGCGTTTTCCATTCCGGTCCCATTTAAAAGTTCGATCTGAAGCCACACTCATGTACCTCACTATATTACGATTACATTGAAGAGCTACTCCAGAAATTTCACTATGCCCGTGATGCCAAAAACAACATTTCATTTTGAATTTGTTTAAGCCGATATAAGCCGATATTTACTTACACCGATATAAGAAGCTAACACATACGCAGTCATTAACCCTATTTCCGTCAGGCTCCCGGCTACCCCTATTTCCGGCAGGGGGCAATATCGGCCCCCTAAGATCTCGTAATCTATCCGGCCGATTTTGAAAATTCAAAGTGCTACAGATTCCCCTGATGCTAAACTTTATTTTGAAAAAAATCAATTTTTTTCTAAGGGGAAGGCCGTGAAAAATATACAATTTTTGTTTTTAGATTGTCCATAACCCTTGTGTCTGTTCTACAATTTTCACAAAACTAGTTCGAATTTGCAAGAAATTGACTCAAAATTGTCATATACTCAACTTACGCAAAAATTCGAAATTCAATGGCAGTTCCAGGACCAGGACTATGAGGGGAAATATATACAACCTAAAAAGTTTTTGTTACGTGGATTAGAAGCCGTCATATACTGGTTGGCATCTTTGACACATAAATAAATGAGAAAAAAGGAAAAACTCATCAGGGGCGGATGCAGTAAGGTAAAATAGTGGGGTAAAATGCACACCAACAAAATGCAAGTGGTATGCATGAGTATATTAGTCCCTCGGCTAGTTGAAATTTATTTCTGATAATTTTTACCCTCCCATGCCAGCTCTGGGAAAGGGGGTGACATAGGCAGATCAAGGACTCTCGTCGTGGGGGTGGGGATGATTGGAAACGCATTTTCAATATACGACGATATTGAGTCGCGGCGGTGATACTGGCTGGGAAGATATATTTTGAAAATGTAATTTTACCCCCTCAAATACTGACACTTTTCCGCCATTGGTACCACGTTCCGTATGCTCTTATCTCCGTGATCTGCCTATGGACGAAATATTTCCTTGGTCGTTCCTGAAACTGAATACATACAGAGCATGCTAGTCTCGCACAAAGCTCTAAGTGAACAAACATATGCTTTTATATTTGTGATTTACTCTACATTATAGTGACTGGACACGCCTCTGGAAATCTAAAATTGGGTTATAACCATTTTTCATTTTCATATACCCAATTGTATTCGCCCTGGGCACGGCTGTAAGCAGTCTTCTCTCTTACTAACGTTTAGTCCTTCTTGATTACATTACCCCCCATTTTGAACTGCTGTAACCACCCCTGATGAATACAAATAGTGACAATTGTGAATGTACTATCATCTCACATATTAAATAATATATAAATAATAAAACCATATAACTGGTTTCAGGATCAGCAGAGACGGCTTCCTTTTACAAATAACCCACCGCATACGATAATACTTGGTTTGTGGATAGAAGCTCCCAAAATACCCAGCCATAGCTCCACCCCTGGTAAATAAATAATCTTGAAAATTTCAGAAAACCTGCCTGTGCTAGTTTTAGGAAAAGTCAGGAAGTTTCAAAGTTCTATCGCAAGCCGTTTCGGAGACATTCTCCAAAAACCTGAAGGGGGGCAATATTAGCCCCCTGCCGGAAATAGGGTTAAGGACACAGATACCCAGCTCCTGGGAGATAACAGATTAGATGAGACACGCAAGCCTTTGTGGAATCAATGGGCGCGGCAGCATCTACATTTGGGCAATATTTACCAGCACCAGATTTCGTAGCTGGGATCCACGCTGGGATCCCAGCGACCAATTACGCTACTCTACATTCAGTTTTAGGCCAAAACTATGCTAAGGCATTACGCTACGATATTTGTCATGAGCTACGATATTACGGAATGTTACGCATAGCTATGATAGAAAATATATCGTAATACGATGTTCGTGGATTTCATCATGTATTCATGTATTGTTTCTTTATGTCATGATCATGGATTTTAAGCTCAAACGCTGTATAATAAAAAATCGATTGACCCCTCCACTGGCTGATATTAAGTCATGTTTTGCTCCCAGCTCCGCCAGTGGTAAGCCTCGATTTTATTAGGCCTCGGAGAGAACGCTGCTTTCACCATTGCAGATCTCCTTTTTAACTCAGACCCGATTCATGGGCGAGCCTTGTTGAGTGTTTAAGCTTTTTCAGCATTTAAGGGAGCAGGACACCTTCGGCTCCCTGAATGTACCAGTGCTTTTGTTGGTTATTGAAGCTAGCTCACGCAGAAGCGCCCCATTTTCGGGCCATTGTTAGCCGCTCTTCCACTGTCAACCGCAGACCCCGGCTCGGCCGTCTAGTCACGCCCTCCAGAGAGCGGCGCCCCATGGGTAAAATTAGCCTGGTTAGTTCCTAATGTAACATGTAACTTTTGAAATATCTGCAAAAAAACGGCTGAATTCTGTTTTGGGGAATACCCCTCTTAATGCTAAAAAAGCCCTCCCTCCACAGGAGGTATGTTGTCACCGGCGTAATCTCGCCTCATCATAAAGCAATTCTACATCTTCCACTGATGATTAGAATAATGAACATATTCCTCTGCCCCTAATTGGAAGTGACTTATTCTTTAACCCCAAGTTTTGTATTTCTGTTGACATGTCCTCCCAGCACAACTGACAGTCTGCTGTTTAGGGCCCGTCCATAAGCCACGTAACACACGAGGGGTCGGGGGGTCAGCCTCACAATCATCCAGCGTTACGTACCAGCGTTAACAAACGTTACACGGAGGAATCACAACAATATGTGTTACATAACTTGTGGTCAGCCCCCTACAGTTGAAGTAGCAAGAAATTTAGAAAAAAATAGGGCAGGCCGGCCTACTTTCCCAAATTCTGATGATATTACCTGCCTGTTATCCACTGAATCCTCGGTCATTAGCATGGTGGAGGTTAGGGGTGGCAAAGGGATGTGCTCCTTAGTTGCGCAACAAGGGCGACGCCAGGTGAGGAAAAAGGTCAAAACTGTCACCAACCAGACCTCCAATGGCAACTATCTAGGATACGTTGCATGATGGCACAACACGACGAGCTTAGAAAATCAGACATAAGTGTAGGAAGCGATCCTGGATTTCAGGAATTCAAGTAAAGCTCCCCAGAACTTAACAAAGCTGCCAGATCAGACATGCAGAGACATCTGTTCTATTTTCTGATAGCCAGTTGGGATTTGTACAAAAACGGACCCTGAGCGTTCCCACATTTCGGAACAAGTATGGGTAATGGTAACCATTATTGGGTACAGGGTGATTTTTGGGAAGGCTCATCACAGTTTCCCCCACTGAAACTGTCCACGACCAAAGACCATATCTAAAGCACATCTTGCCAAAAGCTACTTCATACTTTGTAGATTCTATGGGCATAGAAACAGGGGGTACCGAGCCATGTCCCCAATGTTCAATATCTAAACCAGCACGATGGTTCTATATTATTCTACCTGCACACAGACCTGTGCAGGCAGGTGACCCAAATAGACACCATCGCTACCTGAGACGTTCGTCTCCTACCACGGCCAGCAGGAAGTGGGTGATCTTGACAGAATTTGTTGTTTATATGTCGAGATGCTGATCCCAAAATAAAAATCTAAGCAGCTGAACCTATGACGCCGGCTGGAAAGAAACAACTTCCCAATACACTGTGCCCCCCAATGTTCTGGACGTCCCTGCACCTGTAGTAGACGGGCCCGTTACCAAGTGGTCCCCTGGGCCCAACCACCTTGTAAGCATGCAACACAGTTCAACAGGGGCAAATAACAGCTTTTGAGATAAAGCTGTTGCACATCTTTAACATTTCTACATACCACAAATGAAAAGCCTCCTTCATTATACGGGTACATCTCTAGTAAAATATCCAATCTAAGTCCAAACTAGAGAACAAACGCTAAAAAAAACTCTCCCATTACCACCCAAAACACCACCCACCTTCCTCCAAGCAATAGAGACACTGTTTATTACCTACTCAACAAGGCCTTTAAACAAATGCCACCAACGCTGCAACAGAGTAACGAGGTATTTTAAGTTGCTATCATTAAAATGTGGCACACAATTCAGTCATGCAATAAAGATCCTCTGGTAAATTACCGGAAACTGCTAGCGAACAAATACCTCCTAAATACCCTGCAGTCAACGGTAAAATCTTACTATTTTATTTACTTATCTATTTATTTATTTATTTATTGCAGTTGATGGGCAACAGCTTATCGTGCGTCACCCAACTACAGCTCATCTCGTTTCGATACATTGTCGAACATACAAGTACACGCATACATAGATATTACGAAAAATGCCTAGCTCGTCAATTTTTTAGCATACTTTTTAGTTGGGATTTAAAAGCGGCGGGAGAATCGCGAAAGAGGTCAGATTGAGGCTGTGATTGAACAAATATGTTCAATCGCAAAATTTATCAATATCGCAAAAAAACTATTAATCGAATTACCAACGAATTAGATCAATAACTTTACGTGTGTGCTGTAAATTTTCTAGATGATTTCTTTGACAATGAACAGAGACTGTCAACCAGTAATCAGGAATTTCCGTCAGGCCCTGTGTATCCGCAAACTCTAGTTTGTCGTCACCATGCCGGGGTTGTAGGGACCGTCGCCTGCCGAAGGTCATTGCTGGCCGCAAGCTCTGCGGTGTGCGTTCGCCGTAGAAAATTAGTACTAATTAGACTAATAACACTAATTAGACAATTGCGGGACACTTACTGTATTTGCCACAGAGTTTTTTCTATTAAATTGTCTACCGAGGCATAGCTGGAGCCAGGGTTTCCGATCGCGTGGGAAAGGGGCCACTCAGGCAGGGGCGCCATCTGGACGATGCAATGCCTTTTTTTGGGCAGTCAAACCTATTGTGGGCCGTCTGTACTTGCATTCGATTTCGTAGACGTTTTCTGTCGCACTTGATATTTTGAGCAGCCTACATCCATAGCAATGCTTGGTTGGCGAGTTTGCATATTTTTTCACCCCTGGGCGACGCTCATCCAAGGCCTAGAATCACGTGATATGGCTTCAGAAAGATGAAGCGCTTAACACCGAGCAAGTTTTTTATCTCTATGGAGGTTTTCTACCTTATCCTATTTCAATAAGGGGCAAGTCACCAAGCGTTTCTGTATTGCATATATTTTCCGGCAGTAGGGGAGAGGGTGGTAAGACGGGCATGGTAGGTAAGACGGGCACAGGTTCTGTGGATTAGACCAGTTATGGTATAAATGTCCCATTACTTGCATTCATGCGTCTTGGAATCTTCTATCATGAGCCAAAAATACAAAGTTATAAACTTTATTGTTTTGTCAAAATTTTAGAAAAACGAAATTAGTGGTTCACCCTACCAAAAACCTGTTTCGGGAGAGCGTTAACATACATTACGTGATTTAAGTTTTATATAACCCCAGCACGGCGACCCCCAAGAATGAGATTTTCTAACATGTTAACATGGGACAAGACAGTCACGGAATGAAATATTACATCACCATACAAATTATAATCTTTATTGCTGCGTTTTTGCATGGTTGAAAGGAATCAGTCCGAGAGTCTGCTGCAAACCAGCTGAGGAACTTTTAATGATTGATTGCTAGTTTCCAATGAAAAATTACGATTTTATGGAAATTCAGCAAAATAATTTTCTCTCGACTATTTAATCGAAACAAAGCATTGCAAAGTGTTTCAGAACTAATTTTTGCTCAACGTGGTAAGGTTTTTGTCAAAAAGTTCTTGCATATGATAAACTACTCTCATAAAACCCGTCTTACCCCGCCTGTTGGGGTACGACGGGATTTTGAAGCATTCTACGGTAAATGTTACTGCTCCTAGGAATATGAACGGATCCTAGTATGTTTAAGCCATAATATGCAGGGACAAATACATGTTTACTGAAGCTTAAAGCAAAATTTCATCGCTGTCAAATGAAAAGCGAGCGAGACACACAGTCTCGAACACAACTATGCCCGTCTCACCACCCTCTCGCCTACTTATAAGTGTAGGGGAAAGTGGGGGAATTCGGACCACTTAATTTCAAAACACTGTAAAAGATGATTTTTCTTTATTTATATTAAATTAGATTATGTGTTGTCGACAGCCGGACATTTAGGTACAGCTCTATGTAGTTAGATTTTGTGAAACCGACCTAATTTTTTATGGAAGTGGCAAAAGATGAGACAATGTCAAAATTTGATCCTAAAAAATCACGGGGTAAATCGGACCACCCCTGGTCCAAATTACCCCACCGCTGTTCCGGATCATCCCGCCTAACATTGTCAGCCAAAACTTTTAAATACGCACATGTTTTGGGGTTAAAATGAAACAAGGCTTGTTGAATTAAACACTGTATTGTTTGTATTAATCACAAGAACAAATCACAGGATTTTTAGTGCAGCACGAAACTACTGTATGGTCTATCTATTTCACACAGCCCAAATATCACAGGATTATTTGTACAAGAAAGTACTTCGGTAAACATGTACCTATTCACGTTGAACAGCATCTTCCTATCCATGTTCATCCGGTCTCATCGCAATTGAAAATTGCGTGAAACTGCGGCGGAAATTTTTTACTGTCTAGTTATTTCTCTAACACGTTAAAAACTTCGTTATCATGACTCTGTTGAACGCCCTCGCCTTATAGCTACAGATGTTGCTTCCGGTACTCTGAGTGCAATGTTTGGATTCCGCCCCAAAAACTCCTCCAGCCAGTCCTTGCCTACGGGACCAGTTTCCCTCTTGAAGTTGTGCGTTATATAATTTCTTTCTACTAACTGAAATGCCAAGAAGCGGGCATCCCTTTGTATCTATCCAAAGAAGCACGCTTCCATTTTAACCCTCACCCCCGGTAGGGGTGTTTGAACACCCCTTTGGGTTTTTCCGGCGGCACCATAAACAGCGGCGCGAAGCGCCGCCGTACTTGGCACACCTTATCCTTGATCCATTCCGCAACTTCTCTCAAAATTTTAAGCTTGGGTCATCTCAGGTCAAGGTCATCAGTGCAGGTCAAGTTACCTGCCGGATAGACTTTCTGGATGGCGTCTGGAAATTGAAAGTTCCCTTCACATGCCTCCTGAGCATAGACTTTGACACATTTTGTGGCTTCGCTGCCTTTTGATATCCCATTTTACCTGATGTTACCATATTTATGGCAGCTGCCATATTTTCCTCGGTCCACTGCGGACCTTTCGTATTCTTTCTGTACTTCGGTGGCATCGCTGAAAACCAGACAACCAATATCGCATTCAGTTTTCTCGTCAATAAATTCCAACACTTATTTCCTATTTGCCACAATTTGGACATCGGGGTAACCCGGACTACCTGTGGTCCAGATTACCCCATATTGGGTTTTTGGAAACAGCTTGTCGCCGTGGGTAATACATTCAGGCTATCACAATAATAGTTATAAATTCCGAGAGGCTATACTAAATTGCCCCAAAAGCACCTGGATGGTATTTCCAAACATTATAAAATGTCATCAAAAATATGTCATTTCATGAGCCCTTATTTAAGGTCAAAAATGCAAAATCAAAATTTCTTACCTGGAGGTTTTCTCCTGCGTCGCAGTTCAACTAAGCTAAAAATGGAAGTTACCCATCCGACGACAGATGTAGATTACGTCGTCTCTCCCACCTTGTGACAACGTTAGAAAATGCGGTAACAAGGGTGTGTCGAATTACCCCGGTGGTCCAGATTCCCCCCACTTTCCCCTACAGCTATTAGCTTGAAATATTGTCTCGATTATTTTAACCTTTTTGTATATAATATAAGAGTAAAAAAATTGAAATACTGTATGTCTCAATCGATCGATACCGATCGATCTCTTCTACATCTTGCTTTCAATAATGTTGCCACAAGCAATCTAAATAAGCAAATCGGCTTCATTTATATGACAGTACTTATGAGATAACTGAACCAAAAGGGAAAAGTTATGGTTGATAATTTCAGAAAATGACATTCTAAAAAAATCATGTACATACATATAACTTACGACACCACCAATTGCATCGAAGATTTTGCGCTGAATTTACTACAAGGCACGTGGATGCGCCTCCACCAATCAGCGGCTCGCATCTAGCAGTAGCTGCATGCCCGAGGGGCACAGGGGTCAGCGGGGTCACAATCGCAGGACACCAGCGCAGAGTTCAAGCGCCAGTGGGGAGGGGATGTGTGGCAAATAATAAGACTTCCTACCTGTATGCGTGTATCTGTATGGTGTTGCGGAGGCTGGTAGTGCTTTTCGTCGCATGCTGTTGGACTAATGGAAGATAGGTGGAAGGGACATTCATTATATGCTGATACTATAGTTTGGCATGTGAGTGAGGCGTTTTGTCAGGAGAATAGATATGAGTCCATAAGAATAAAGGATTCTAGCATAATATAAAGCATAGAAAGAAGCATACATTTTAAGCTATATAAGACGTTATGATGATAATATTAAGCGTAATAATAATCACGCATCATAACAAATCAAAGTCCTGTTGTGGCATTATGATGTAAATTAGATATTCGCAGTCCAAGAAAGTAACCCTGCTGATACTTCAATATTAGTTATATTAAAGTGCTGGTTGCACACGATTTTGGTACTACGTTACGGTGGTATGCCAAAAAAATAGGCAAAGCAAACGCAACGCATAGCGCTCGGCTACGCTACGTTATATTCTCCGGGCTAAGGCTGAGGAAACCCCCTTCCGCAGCGTAACGCAAGCCATCTCTGGTCATCTACCCTCGACAGTCCTACTTATGATGCTTGTGGAGCAGCCTGAAATCGTTCCCATTGTGGTTGGACCCGTGGTGGCAGGTTGGATGGACCCGACCTCGGCTTGGATGGGAAACAGCTGTTGCCAGCTTCGCTAGAAAAGCTGACGCCTCAACAACAAACACGGCCGTTGAGTAGGACTGGGTGATTCACGCCGCCTAACGTCGACTGCAGCCGAACGCAGTGTTGCCTGTGGCCCGCCCTCAGACTCCGCTGGGGCGAGGAGGCTTCGGAATAGGGCCTCCTCGCGTGCTTGATAACGTGGGGGTAATTGCAAGGGGGAGGAGACAGAGGGCAAGGTCGCAAAGTCAGCGCTAGCTTACTGCTGATCCTTTCCTGACGTCACGCGCAAGTCAAAGACGATCCAACAACACGTGTCGAGGCATGTTTCCTACTCCACAATTCATCAAAATTTTGTTTATCAGCTCTTTCGTGAGATTATCATATGATTCTGCGATTCAAGATCAAGAAAGTCATACGGTTCTAAGTATGTTTAATTTAGCACAAGTGTTTCACTTCCTTTCTTGGAAGTTGACCGCAAAGAAAAGTAGGCATGAATCTTCATTGCTGAATCCCATTCCTCTGTACTAAGGATCCACGACAATACCCTTGCTCTATTCTAGTCCTTTCTGATACTGAAACCGCCGACGATAATATAGTGGCGGGCAGTGCTCTGTGTCTGAGGACAGGAGACAGACGTCGGCCTATATGACGGACCGGTGAGAATCATTACCTGAAACTCCAGGCAAGTTCAAGAAGCGAAGCGTTGCAACTTTAAAGTGACTGATGAAGCCGAGAGCCAATTACTCGTGAACCGCTGAAAGTATCATGGACCTTTCTGTGGATATAACTTCACGCGCGCATCGACGGGGGCATACCCGCCTCCCTAGGATTTTGCTAATGGAATAAAACGGCGGGGAATGGCGCCTCCGTACTTCTTATACCTATTCTCTGATCATTTTTACAACTTTAGCCAGCATTTTAAGGTTGGTTCATCTCAGGTCGGCTCACCAGTGCAGGTCAAGTGGCCTCACATAAAAACATTTAAGATACCATTCATATGTCAGCAAAGGGTGAAATTATCCGATTGAAACTCGTATCACATAATGGGCCCACCGATTTTTAAAAGGTCTATTACAGTATTTTTGATATTGATGACCTAAGGTCAGGTACGAGCCATGACCTCTCCATTTTGGAAATACATAGGAAAAATTGTATGAACTGAATAACTTAGTAATAGATAGTGGTAGCACATTTATTTTAACGGCATTAGGTTTCCCTCATCTTTGCAGTTCTAATGATACGCATTTTGACCTAATTTCATCTTGACCTGACCTCAGGTAAGGTCAAGCCTTCTATTTGATCTGATTTGACCTAGCAAGGTCATGTTATATATCATTCGATTCGGTTTGCTGCGAGGATTCCGGTGGTCTAGATTATTTTTTCTTTATCTTTACCAATTATGATATAATGGCTGAAAACCTCATTTACCTGCTATCTCTATAGTGGCATGCCTTGACCTCTAGGTATCTTTAGTGCGACGTAACAAAAATAGTTCAGATGTATTCCATAGAGATTTGGATGGGCTGTCCAATTTCGTTTATCATTTTTCGCTATCTAGCATGGTTCTTGAAATCTTAGGGGGGGTACCCGCCCCCGTCAAAGTGAAGGTGGCTCAGACCCCCTTCAATGCGCGTGTTAAAGGGAATGTGGCACTTTTATAACGTGATTTGAACTGAGATAGCCAAGTTGTAAAGCAAGTCGGAAAACCCGGTACTCTATATATCATTTGTCTTGGAACTCGATATTTCCGTAGAAAGAAGCTCAAACCTGCCTGCTATCTACCCCTCATGTACCCCTAGCAGCAGGCCACAGTTGTCATGGCTGTTGGTGTGACGACATATGCTGACGTCACGATGAGCATCAGCCAATCGAAGCCCTTGAAGCATTTCAAGTGTGGTAGTGGTTGCCAGATAATGACATCATCCACAGGCATATATTTATTTATTTTCCTAGAGGAGTATTTTCAAAATCAAAATATTGAGCTTATTGCAAATTTTTTTCAGAGAAATCATGAGTGCCTTCATTATTTTTTACTAAAAGTACGCCTAATTACACTAAGTTCCAGGATTCGACCAAGGTGCCACATTCCCTTCAAAGGCGAACAGACTGACGCGGTGGAAGGAGAGGGCTAATCACTCAGCTTGAGAGGACTAGTTACCCTGCTTGAGAAGACTAGTTACCCTGCTTGAGAAGACTAATTACCCTGCTTGAAAGACTAGTTACCCTGCTTAGAAGACTAGTTACCCGCTTGAGAGGACCAATCACGCTGTTCGCCGGTGACATTGCCCGGTGGCAGCTGCATCGTGGCGCTGTTTCAGGCGTACTGCGTGTCTTACACGGCTTTTGGCGCCGCCAATGCATGGGCCTCTTTCGAGCACCTATTCTCAAGGACTGTCTGTGCTATTCATTATCCGTAATACAAAGAAAATGAATGTGTTTAACAGGCCTCGATTCAATCGTGGCAATGACGCGAGGAGTATTCAGAAGTCTTGAAAATATGTGAATAACTTGTTGACTTGTAGGCATTCAAAGTAAGACCTATATTTTGAGATCGCAACAATCGCGTGGCCGCAACACTTCACCTGCATTGTAAGCGAGATGATATGGCAAAGTCACCTTACATGAAGGTCAATGTCAAATTCAAGGGCAGCAGATTAGGGTCATATCCAGTGGCGGATACAAGGTGAGGGAGGGGGCAGGGGGTTCAAGCCTCCACCCCGCATGTCAGAGCGCCCATAGTTCATGCGTAGCCGGAGCCTGTTCCGAGGCAATGGTGGGGAGGCTCGAGCCCCCTGGCCTCCCACGAAATGTAGTCCTGGATCGGTTACTGCTTATATCCAACATTTCAAAGGTCCTTCACCCCAGTGCGTGTCGTCCAATGGCATTACCCAGTATAACTTATATAACTCTGTGACATCATAGTTGAGGTAACTCAAGGTTAAAGTCTAGGTCAAAGCCTAGGTGACAGGTCATGAGCTAAGGTTCAACATTTATGACCACGTCTGACCATATAGGTCGATGAAAGTTGGCTGCGCTGTAGATAGCTGTAGTCCCCACATACCCAAAACTGGTGTTGTTGTATGTCTCTGGTCTTTGGGATCTCAGGGGGATACCAGGTCCCCTCCAGTGCGTGCTAGTGGCAGGCCCCTCTCCAGTGCGGGTGTTAGGGCGAACTATGATGATGGCAACTGAAGTAGTAAATGTCAGCAGAGCTCCAATCAATGATTTGGTGTATTCCAGTGCAAAGAACGAAGTTTCTACCAGTAGAAGCATAAGAAAAATACGATGGCAGAGACAAATTGAAGAAACATTTCACGTCATAGCCACAAGAAGAATATACACATATTTGTCACAACTTAAAGTCAGTGTCTAAGAAAATGTTAAATTGACGACACGAATGCACGCTTTAAAACGTAAGCGACCTTCAACATTTGTGTAAATTCAGTAAAACAAGATAATTAGTGCTCGGATTTAATGCAACAAAAATTCTCACCTCAGAATAGAAAATACAAATCAAAATGTGCGAATAAATTTCCAGTCACTGGTAAATATCCTTTAAGATATTTCACTTTCAGTAGAAATAACCCTCAACTGAATTCACAGCTAGGTTACCTCTCACGTTTCCATGTCATAAAACAAAACAAGGAAGATATTCATGCCTGGCTTAAAATTGGATCTCCGATTGCAGGCCCGGTGGCGAAGTTTATGGCAACAATAGCCCTAAAGCTTGCTGAGCAGGAAAGGGAAGGGCGTAGAGAGCGAGCCGCAGCACTATTGACACTGAGGCAGTGCGAGGTGACTCGAGGAACGTGAAAGCACTCTCCTGACGTAACAAATAACGCCCTCGCGTTCTGCGCCAAACGAAGGGAGGGAAGGTTACATGATTGATCGGCACTTGGCCCATGCATGACAACAGGGGACAACAAACAGAAGCGGCAGAGACGGCAGCTGCACTAAGTAGCATTGGCATGGCAGGCCGGCGTCAGTGTTAGGGCTGGGCGGGTGCCCAGCGTTGTGGCGTCACCTGTGGGCTCGCCTGGGACCTGGGCTTGGCGACGCAAACCACCGCTGTTCCGCATCTGTCAATGGCGGTCCGCTCCACTGAGCTGGCACCGCTGATGTGGCTGGTCAGCGGTCACCAGGGCCTCGGTTTGACGCCGTCCCAACGGTTCTATTTTGTTCAGACCGGCCCACCTGCGCTGGCAGTAAAGCCCTGGATTTTGTCGAGCGTCGGGCTGATTAAGGATTAAGAGCTAGATGTTAACTTTAGTGGCCAAAGTTACAATTCCGTCAGCGAGATCAAACCACATAGGCGGATTTTTCTATATCTGTTATACATTTGCAGTGGAAAACATTCGAGTATTGTCCCTGATGGGCTATTTTTTACTGGATTATACTCTCAGAATATCCTTTTAGATATTTCACTGTCAGTAGGAATAACCCTCTAAACAACATTCTGGAGGAGACCGGACCCTGACTCTGCCCCACCGGAAACAGTGGGATGCTTCCAATTCCTCTAGTTACCCCAGTTCAGAAGTTTGAAGTGAAGCCTTTTGAAGTGTAATAAAACAAAATGGAAACTAGTCTTTTCAGTATGGAAAGCAGACCGCCCCGTCTCGAAATCGTGGCGACCTCGGCAGCACTACAAGATGAATGATGCACAAGACAAGGCTTTTGTGTCAAAATGGGATCTCTAACTGGTGCAAGATGTATCACAAGAGCGTCTTAATAGGCCCAAAGGTGGGCTGGGAAAGGGGATTGACAGCGAATATAAAAGTCCAACCTGACGGAAGAACCTTCCCCACCAAATATAGAACTAGGCCCTTGGATTATAATTCGTTATCACCTTCCATTTGTGCTCTGAATTGTCGTTGACACAATTTGATTGAAATAATACATAGCTTTCTTAAAAATGAGGGGGGGGTCCGACCCCAGCCAATCCAATGGTGACGCCAGTGTGCAATGGCCTATTCAAGTGTTCTTACAAAATGCTGCAAAATGCAGAAAACAGGTTTCTTTGTGAGTAAAATGGATTCCAGGGAGTCCAATAACTTTAGAGCAGTCACTCAATCCCTCTCGCTTTATCAGCCACTGGTCCCGGGTTCAAGTCCCGGCGGAGCCTCTGAATAAGTCGATCTGATCCCCAAAATCCCTTCCAACAGGGTGAGAGTTGACGACGCCGTATGACCTTGGCAGTTGGTGCGTCATTAAACCCCAACAATTATTATTATTACTCTCGCTTTATCAGCCAAGGAAAACAGAACTCACATACAAACCCAAAACAATCCAGATAGGCCTCAAGTCTACACGAGAGTGCATTGGCGGATCCAGGGGAGGGGGTAAAAAGGCATTACCCCCAAAAACGGAAAAGCTCGGGGTAAAACTATGTTTTTACTCCCCCAAAGCGGTCGACTTTCATTTTGACCCGACACCTATTTGGTTTATAAGCAAGGTTTTGGTGCTTTAGTTCTCAACTTCAAACAGAACCAGTCAGCCTCTGTGTAAACATTTGGGCCCTGGATAGCATAAACAAGCATCTTGTGGTTATATGCTTGACCCTACGCGTGTTTTTTTGCTTTTTGCTTTTCGGCTTCGGTGGCCTGCCTCAAGACCTACTGTCGAGTTAACCCCAGCCACAGGCCCCCAAGGTTTTCCGGGATAGCAGAAAAGACGAGGGCAGCACCGCGGTAGGGCCACCTCCACGCATCATTCCCATCATCCCTGAAATTTTACCCCGGGTCACCCAAGGTCAGATCACCAGACGAGGTCAACCAAGGTCACCCACTCACTTAGAGCTCTGAAGAGCCACATTTCAAAGTCGATCAATTGAAACTCCACACTCAGACCCTCCAGGGTCACAAGGGATATCCGGGATTTTGATTTCGTGCCCTGAGGTCAGGTCACGAGGCGAACTCTCCCATTGGAAAAGCATGGGAAAAGCTATTCATGATATAAAAGCCACAAAAATGATTGCAAATACCAGACTGCCAGAACAACGTTTTGGACACGCTTCATGGATTCCAGGGGCATATTGCCCTTGACTTTCCAAGGTCATCCAATCACCGGAGGTCAAAACAGTATTTGACAATAACTTTGACCTAATTGACTAGAGCGGGAAACAAACACCATCGTGTTTGTCTTGTCACTGGCTTTCATTTGATATACGGCAGGTCACTTTTGACCTTTCGTGACCTCAGGTCATATTAGGTCACGAGGACCTCCGGCGGTCAAACCACTGGCGGGAGGTCTTTATGTTCCACATAGCGGAAAAGACAGACAATTCTATCAAATGTACTTACCAGGCCTCAATAGCCTAATACATAAGAGTTATGCCCAGTTTGCTTAATCATTGCATATTTGAGTGAAAATAGCCGATCTGACCCAATTGACCTCTGGAGGTCAAACCATTGACCTGAGCACTAAAACATGCAAGTAATTTCACGAATTCACGCGAGCTTCATTGCACTTGCAGATTTGCGCTAACGCCCATATTTTCGGAGTAGAGGGGGCCACGATGGCCCCCGGTGGCAAGTGGCGCCGGACCCCGGTGGGGCGCGGGTTAAATTGCGGAAAACTGACAGCGTGACGGTTTTTGTTTGCTTTTAGACTTTAGCTTGCCCCCCCAAACCTACCGTCTAGATCCGCCACTGAGAGAGTATGTTGTGTTGTTTTACTACATAACTGTGCAGATTAGAATCTACGGCTTATTTAGCTCTTGGTCGGCTATTTCGCTGTTTAGTTGCTCTCCGACCCGAACATACGTCTGGCTTTTGTTTATCACGACATACATGCATCAGACTACCACTTTATTTTTCTCTGTTTTCCAAAGTGCTAGGTACTATAGGCACCAGTTGAGGCATGTGCATACATGCACGCAGAGGACAATCCAAGAAATCAAATAAAGCATAAACATAATGAGAGAAGAACATAGAAAGGAGCAGACAGGAAGGTGGAGGCAGCGTGGGCTGGCGGCGGCGACGGTCTGTAGTCACGACATGTTTCGCGAGTGGGAACCAATCAGAGGTCACGCGACACAGCCGACGCTTCCTGCGGCAATATTTACAGTCCTGTAGCCAAATATCTCGGCTTTTAGAACGGAGAAAGTAGGCACCTCATGCCAGACACGAAACAGCTCGGGAACCAGGCTTAATTCAGCTACTAGCCGCGTCAGCTATCATACTTGCGATCAACTGTTTTTGTGTCACTGATTATCAGTCAAGTGCTGTCTGTGAAAATCCACGATTTGACTCGTACATGTATGCATACATGTGTGACAGATGAAAATTTGTACCAGTTTTTCATCCCATAAGGGCGTAACAGGTTTTCTTCTGTTTCACCAGCTTGCTCATTTTAAAATAAAAAGACAGCACAGGGAGCGAAGTAAAGTTCAAGAGTTGATTTTGAGCTTCTTTTCTCGTGTGCTATGGGCACCCGTGTATATACATGCCCACACCCCCTCCCACCAATAAAAATACGAGCGAAGATGAAGGACCGGCACGAACCACCACCCACCAACCCCCCTCCCTCCTCCCCACCAATAAAAGCACGAGCGGCAGCGGAGGACCGGGACGGACCATCCCCCTCCCCCCTCCTCCCCACCATTAACAGCAGGAGGGGCAGCGGAGGACCGGGACGGACCATCCCCCCTCCCCCCCTCCTCCCCACCAATAACAGCAGGAGGGGCAGCGGAGGACCGGGACGGACCCGCGCCATCTGCTGGCGCGGCAAGGGCCAAGGACGCACCGCAGGTGACAGGTCTGAAACGTGTCGACCCACCTCAGTCATGCCACCAGCGAACACAGCCCATGACCACCGCCGAATGCGCCAGTTCACAAAGTCCACGGTCGGCTCCAGCCCCTAATCCTATTCACGAAGTTTACTTGCCGGTCGAAGATTTGTGGTTCGTAAATGTCATACACCACGTCTTATGCAGCTAAGGTTACGTCCCAGACAAATGCTCATTCGACGAATTAGACATTCCGCATTCTATTGAAAAAAACATACAGGATTTATTCCCTGATAGAGGATTCGCAATAAAAGAGTTGAACAATTTTGACGTGTAATTATTTGGTAATCGTTTGAGGTTTATAATACAAATATCAAACTACCCCCATAGATATGTTACGACATATATGGTACAATACAACAACCCATATGCGTCGCCACCGATAAATATAGTGAGAGAGCCAGTCAATCCAGAAAAAAGTGAGAGAACCAGTTAACCGAGAACAAAGAGAATCAGTCAATCGAGAAAGGAGGGAGAACCAGTAAATCTTGAACTTGCTGCTCCCATGAATGTTTTTTCCAATCAATCCAAAAACTCATCGGATTTGGACTCACTATTGACTTCCACACTGGCTTGTTACAAAAACCTTCCAATGTCCTTCCAATTTTGCTGGAATCGGAAATTGTATATCAAGCAAAGGGGACCAGGCTCCCTGCCCCTTATTTCGACCCGTATGCTAGTATAAAAGTGCTAAGAAAAAGAACGAAGTGATTGGAATCGAACACTTCCATGGAATATGAACTAAAAGTAATGGAGATGTAACGCGTGGACAATGACTGAGACTATTTCATTCTTAAAGCAAAATTGTAATATATTAAGTCCCAAAGCACTTAAATATACAAAACAAAATAAAGCAGGGTATCACCATTTTACGCTAATTTCATACCGGCAGCGGGCCAGCACCGGAAATGTATCGGATCTCCAAACATCAAACACGGCGCTAATAACCTAAAGTCATCAATTAAGCCAGGTTGAAATGAAGCTAACGACCGAATAGCGGCTCCAACACACGAACAGACGCGAAACGTCTCAGGTGTGGATTTTACTCTTTGCTTTTATGTTCAGAACACTTCGGCAGAAGCGGCTGTGCTTCTGTCCCCTTGACAGCTCCACTTTGGTTCACCTGGACTTGGAATATTCATTTATTATCCGAACAATGCATACTTATTCCTCACCCCACGATTGAAAGTCGTCCTTTGACCAACGATGTCATATGATAACCAGCATTCGGTACTCTGAGGCAAGGCCATGTCTCTGTTGTCCCCAACCAAAGCCTATTCTGCTATTTGTTCCAGTGCGTGCCAAATCTAGACACAGAAGCTGGCAGGCTAATCTATCCAGTGTGGGCCAAGCGTGAACTTGTCAGCCCTCGGTTACATCCTGATATGGCGCCACGCCAGATTTCACAAGCACGTGGTAAACAAAAATAACAACAGGAAATGTTGAAAAAATGAAAATCATACTGTCAACTTTGTCAGCATTATATACAATCAGCCAATCAGCTACAAATACGATTTCCGATCAGCAGGAATTGATATTCTTCCTCAAACCTACCGGTGACATGGTGAAAATAGGTCATCATTGATAGCTGTATGTGCCGTGGTCTCCCAGAGCTCCAAAAACGTACAGCTTCGTGACTGAAACAGCTATTTCATAAGAACCATTTTGTCCGGAGGAAACAACCTCACCAGCAGACTAAGAACCCTGTTCAGATCTGTAGTTGTGATGGACGACACGAAACACTCGGCCCAACCAGCAATCGCTCATCCACTGACATCGAGAGCGTCACGCGCTTTGAAGTGATTTCGAATGTAGAAGCATCGAGACTCACGTACGACGAACTCCCATAAAACAGCCAGGGGAAAAACTGGCCGTGTCCTGAGCTGGAATGACTGAAGGGGCAGAAGAAAGGCGCAGAGATGAATTTCTGCCCGTTATATTGGAAAAGCAGTTGGTATTGAAGGTTTCAGAAATTCAATCAAGGTAATCATTCTCAGATGAGCCATCCAATGAGTGATGGCACAGAGAAAGCGGTCGGGTGTGTAATGCTGGTTGAATTCCAAACATTCTTGAAGGAAAATCCCCTCATACGTGGGCGGTTATATTTCCCTATAAAGATGAACCATGGGCGTCGCAAGTGACGAGGCACACCTCCCAGCTGGCGAACCAGAAGGGGACGACCCGTCCCCTTTCCCCCTCCACTTATAACCCGACCGCTTTTTTGCATTTTCTCTCGCCTAGAAACGTGGATTTACGCAAATGCTATTGAGTTGTTTAACACGGGGCCCACTTCCCACCGGGGCATCGATGGCCCCCCAACTGAAAAATGGGCGTTAGCCAAACCAAAGCAAAAAAGCCGCGTGAATCAGAAGAAATACCCATGTTTTAGTGCAGGTCAATGGTTTGACCTCCAGAGGCCAATAGGTCAAGATCGGCTATTTCACTCAAATACAATGATTAACAAACGGGCAAACCATGTCATAGAGCTATTGAGGCCTGGTAAAGTACATTATACAAATCCAGTACTTTTCCGCTATGTGGAACGTAAAGACCTCCCGCCAGTGGTTTGACCCCAGAGGCACCCGTGACCTAATATACCTAGGTTACGAAAGGCAAAAGACCTGCGTATAATAAATAAACAAACCAGTGACAAGGCAAAACAATGTGTTTGTTTCACCGCTCTAACTCAATTAGGTCAAAAGTTATTGTCAAAATACTGTTTTGACCTCCGGTGACCTTGGATGACCTTGAAAAGCAAAGGCAAATATGACCCCTGGGATCCGTAAAGGGTGTCCAAAAACGTTGTCTGAGCAGTCTGATATTTCAATCATTTTTGTGGCTTTATATCATGAAATAGCTTTCCCCATGCTTTTCCAATGGGAGGGTCGCCCGTGACCTGACCTCAGGCACGAAATCGAAAAACCCGATAACACCTTGTAGACCCGGAGGGTCAAAGTGAGGAAGTTTCAAATTGATCGACTTGAAATTAGCTCTTACAGAGCTCTAAAGTGAAGTAGGTGACCTTGGTTGACCTCGTCTGGGACCTGACCTTGGGACCCGGGGTAAAAAATTTCAGGGATGATGGAAAAATGCAGTAGAGGTAGAGCCTCAACCGCGGTGCCGCCTCGTCGTTTTCTGCTATCCCAGAAAAACCTAGGGCCATCGATGCCCCCCGGTGGGGCGAGGGTTAAAGGCAGCTTTTGACTTTTGGCTTCACCTCCCACCTCCCCAATCGTCGTCGCCGGGCTGGGGTTCGCCCCCCCCACCACCCCAGTGCAAAGTCTGTGACGCCGCCTCTGAGCAATACGAACACCTTCAGTCAGCTGATAAAGCTTGAGAAAGTTAGCCAATGAGAATATGATGAAGAGAATGGGAGTAGCAGCAGGGCGCAATATCAAAGCGATATTTCCCGTTTCAGTACCTTCTTATACGTGTAAGTTTGTTAAAGCAAATGCAACACCTTTATCATGGTTTTGAGCATCTCCGAAAGTTGACGCCCCATCATCTAAAGCCGTTTTGCCCTTTATGGGTTTTACCATGTGAAACCTCCCGATTATGCCTGATTTTAAGCTTTATTAATGCCAAATCTCACCGTTTTTTAACGAATAATAAGCGTGCTTTAGAAAAAAGTATTTTACTACATTTGGACTATTCAATCTCCCATTCAGCGGTGGCTAGTGCAAAGGGCCCTCCCTCTCCACACAGACTTGCCTTCAACAGCGTTGAACAATTATTATGTTGTCTGTCCGGGTTGTGGGAGCTTTTTCAGCTGTTGGTAAATTCACCAATGATCTCTTTCGCGTGACCCTGAGTCACATTTTAATTTGCAAAATAAAATTTTTCCATGACTATCTAAATACGTCGATCTAACACTCCGAACAGAAAAAAAACCTTTTAAAAAAAGAATGGATTTCAAGAAAACCGCCTCGCGTTGTGCACAGTAGTGAAATGGCCGGGCCGTTCAGGCCCTCCGCCAACCACACAAGTGCCAGCTCCCAATAATGCCAGCTGTGGACCAGCGACCGAAGCGTCGCAGGGCAACCGATTCCAGACATTTTCCATGCTGCCAACACCTGGTTTCTAAGCGGACTGGCACCGAACAGTCTGCCAACTTCGAGCAGGCCGCGACCAGGCGACTTCACATACCCAGCGCTGACACAGAGGCCCAGAGCTGGTCTTCACTTACGCGTGGTCCCGGTAGTTGTTTGGCCGTCCAGGGTTGTCGCAGTCGCCCAAGTTGCACATGGCTATAGCGGCCATGCCTATGCTCCAGAGGCTGGTCCTGGCCGCCTCCAGTCACCAGCGTGGCTGAGCTCACCCAGACGTCAGTGGCCTCATCTCCGGTGCCACCTTCCACACCGGCTCTTCACAGCGGAAGTCTGCCACTTGCACGTGCACTGACACTGTCACAGCTGCACGTATTGCCTAAGTTTGCTTAGACGCCGCCATCGCACCGGGACGCTCATCACAACCGCCATGTTTCACTAGCTCTTGCAGAGGTGAGGCATCTGCGGTGCCTCGTCGCAAACGAACACGCCATCGCCTTGGCGGACACCACTTGTTCGACGGTGCCGGTACTAGGCGCACAACTGCGCTGGCATTCACATATGCCGGTGCTCTCTCCGAGTGGCCGGTCCCGGCGGAGGACGGCCGCGCGGCGCGTGGCTGGTCGCGACAGATGCGACCGGCACCTGTGGCGCGGCTAACGACGTTGCCGACGCCGGCGGGCGCGCGCTCGCGGCGACGGTCGGCGCTGGATTGGCGGCAGCGCCACCGACAGCCCTGCCCTGCCGACGTCGCTGCAGTCCCAGAGTGCTCCGTGGGCCAACGATTCGTCCGTCGCTTCACCGTTTGTATGAGTGCTTCTGTTCTTTTACCTAGTAGTATTCCCGTACTTTGGACTTTGAGCTTTTGATTTGAATTTATGTTTGCATACTTTTCAGCTAACAGATGTTCTCGTACTTCGGGCTTTAAGCTTTTAGTTTTGATTTTTTACTGTTGTTTTTTCAGCTAGAATATATGATTCAAGGCTAGCGCAGCAATAATTTCCTTTTGATGGCCACTTTTAGCCAATTTACTGGGAAACTGGTTTTGTAGGCTCCGGCTCCACAACAATGACCAGCGTTTTGTATTGGAGTAATCATATACATCTACAATCAGTTTGGGCAATTTGGACTGCGGAAAGTTTTCAGCTAAGTGCAGCAGCGACCCTAATACCCAGATGAAAACTGGTCTGGGGGCCTTTTGTACAAAGGACAGGAAATTTTTGTTTTCAGAGTATTTCGGTTTTCAGAGTACATACCTACAACGCACCGTTCACCCCTCCAGTCGAGATTACCACATTGAAATGGGACGGACTCAATCAACGCTGTTCCTATTGGACCCATTCCCAAGAATAATCTGTCTTACGTGACTCTGGCCATTGCCAGATCATAATTCAAGCCTTTTTACACCACCTGCTGGTATCAGGACTTACTGCTGTGATTACACACAAGTAATTTGTCTGTGGCTTCGCGAGACATAAGCCTTAGACTGACAAGGGGATATATATCCCCTTCTGAAGGGGATATATTTAAACGTTCGTTTAAAGATATGCCCTTCTAAAGGCACATTATTCTTCATTGGGAACACAGAAATATGGCTATGATGGCTGCAGCATTGCAGGTGGCTTAGCCAAAGTATGCTAAGAGCATGCCTCGTCCAATAGATACTATATTAGGCATTTCGATCAGGCTTCTGCTATGTATGCACATTAGGGGCATCAAATGCCCTGACTTTTGAAATTAGCTACGCAGCCCGGCCCAATTTTTTGCCTTGGACCTAGTAAGTCCAAATGTGAAATATTTTGAAATTTTGAAAGGGGCTAGGGGTGCCACCTAGCGGCCAAAGTTTTCAATTTTGACCATTTTTGGATATACTTTGGATTGACCTCAGAAGTCGTCTCATTTTATTAGTGGACTGTTTTGTGACCAAACACTGTTGCACTGGTCTAAAAGCACATGCATGCCCAATTTCATGGATTTTAGACATCTTTTAGGGGTGCCTCCTGGTGGTGAGAAATCAATTTTGACAGTTGTTTTACAATTTGTTTCATTAAATGTGTGGACAGAATCATTTTGTATTTTGGTCCAGCTGAAACGCGATATTGCTGAATCGACCTCAGGGTACTTGCGAGACGGATTTCGTGCATTTTGGATTTCTTTTTATGGCACCACCTGGTGGTCGAAGTTTCAAATTTATATTGGTTTCTGTTCATTCGTTTTTATTTATTGAGGACATTGGTCCTGCCTGAAGCTAATTTTTGGGGTGATAAGCTACCGTTTTGCCGTAATTTGTTGCCTTCTAGTACACACAAGGCTAAGAACGAAGAAAGACGGAGACAAGTTGTGGCGAGCGGACATGGAATCAAATTGCTGGTTACACCGTAGTAGAGTAAAAGAACGAATGGAAAATAAGGCTCCCCCTATCGAATTTGACGGTTGAGCTTCTTGAACGGCGGGAGTACTCAGACGCAGTGGTGAACATGATGTTTGCCACAACAGGGTCGAACACAGGTCATCGATCAGCCGCCTGCATCGAAATCTAAGATCGGCTCAACAAGGCTCGGCTCTGGTCTGCGGACATGCACTAAGTCGGGGGAAAAGTCCACGTCAGTGTTTTCAACAAACTCGATATTGAGAAATTATGCTTGCCTAACCAATACTTCTAACAAAAACCTACTTACCTTCATTATACATTGAAGAAAAAAACGGGCCAAAACGATGAGCAATATTTCGAAATTGGTTCTTTATCAAGATAAGCGAAATATGAAAGACTGTTGAGTTTATCTTTCAAATAAACTCAACTTCACCAGAAAGTCACCCGTTCCTGACGGAACTCAAAGAGAACCTCCTTCAAACTGTCAGTCCGAAACAGAGCCGTGACGACCACGGGGAGTTCAGAGAACTAGGAATTACTTTCCTTAGCTCAAATAATCCAGATGTATATTTTCGACGCTCAGGAGCAATGCGCAGAGCTAGATGGATGAGCAGCCTGCCTTATGCGATGAAGTTATGCACGTCCGAGCACCACATTCTTAACGTTCAAGACGAAAAAGCCCCAACACAGGAACTTATGTCAAAGCTTTGGCGGTTCGGGACCTTCATCACCTCCGTCTATGGCTTGTAATGGATGATATGCCAGGACGCGGTGGATTCCCCATGGCATGATCTGAATCTTAACTAGCACTTGTCCTGTTATGGGGGCAAAACGTTTTCTGGTGGTGAAGCTCAAGATCATACCCGAGGCACCTCTTAGTCGTCAAGGAAGTGGGTCCGGGAAACCATGTTTTTGCAGAGTTTGAGCAAAGAGACTAAGGTGGTAGACCTGGCTGAACCTGAATCGTGGTCTAAATTCAGACTCCTGAAGCTGGACACCGGGTTCCTAGAGCTGGATGTCAGTGACAAGCCCGACTCACCTACCTACCAGGCATCTAGGATAAAGCCCAGGGCCATACACGTTCCCAATGATACCGCCGTAAGGGGAGGAAAGATGGCCTCGGACTTTCAAACGACAGCGCAGTCTAAGCGACACTTGCAGAACATTCTGCAAGCGGTCGGAAAAAAGCGGAAAAGGCAACCTGATCCACGCTCAAGGAAACCGAAACACGAGTAATCTGTGTGCTCAAGAAAGTGGGGTTGTGTGAATAGTAGAAATACATACAGTCAAGTGTGACTATCAGTGGTCAAAACTAGCACAACTGAACATGACGTGTTGCCGAGGCCATGAGTTGTGAGCGCAGTAGTGGAGTGGTGAGCGCAGCTGGCTTCCACGCAGCCGACCCGGGTTCAAGGCCAGGGGACTTACTTGAACGAGGAGCAAGCTGGCTCCCAAGAAACCCTTCCAAAAGGGAAAGAGTTGGCGACGCCGTATGACCCTGGCAGTTGGTGCGTCGATAAGCCCCAAAAATCAATCAAATAGGCAGTGAGTTGTGCTATGAATGTCTCTTACAAATTTTGTGTTTGTTATCGAAAGATCGGTGTTATGTTAACTACAATAAAAACATAAGCAATAACCTAAATAACATGAATGCAATAATCTAAGACATTTCGTGGCAATTTGGAAACATCGGCTGTTGGCGTTAAAGGGAATGTGGCAACTTTATAACGTGTTTTTAACTGAGATAGCCAAGTTGTAAAGCAAGTCGGAAAACCCGGTACTGCATATATCATTTATCTTGGAACTCGATATTTCCGTAGAAAAAGCTAAAACCTACTTGACACCTACCCCTCATCTACCCCTCGCCGGGCGGCCATTGTTGTGAGCTGCTGGTGTGACGACATATGCTGACTTCACGATGAGAATCAGCCAATTGGAGCCCTTGAAAAGCGTTTTAAGTATGGTAGTGATTGCCAAATCATGACATCATCCACAGGCAGATATTTATTTCTTTTCCTAGAGGAGTATTTTAAAAATCAAAATATTACACTTATTGTACATTTTTCAGATAAATCATGAGTGGTTTCATTATTTTCAGCTAAAAGTACGCCTAATTACACTAAATTCCAGGATTCGACCAAGGTGCCTCATTCCCTTTAATCATCGTACATGACGTTAGCTCCCACAACGGTGCTTTTCAGGCAAGGTACTTAAGCTGGAACCTTCAAGCATTTCATAGATTGATGAATCAAGATGTTTTGGTCTCAGCATTGTATAACTGTCCTTGTATTGTAATAGGAATAATACCTCAGATCGATGAACGATTGGGTTCTTTCACGAAATATCCCAACCGAGCCGTCCACTGTGCTCCGGTGGATTACTGAAATGAGAGGAGCTCGTGCGAGAACTCCCCAAAACTATGAAACATTATGAAAGAAAATGGATGATTTGTTGAAAAACAACGAAAAAGGAAGATTAAATATTGGTCCGGAAATTTTAAAGGTGATATCTGTCACTTGAGAGGAATTTGCAACACAAATTTTCGTAGGACCTCAACCAAAACTTCTTACTCATTTTTTCATAGTAATTAATTTATTACAAACTTACAAATAATTAATTTCGGCCACCAGATGTCACTCATTGTCAACATTCATAAATGCCTTTAACAGATACTTTGGACCTACAGGGATAGTAGTTCATAATTACAACAAAGTTCAAATCCAGGATGGTTCAACAATTATGTTCGATAAAAACTCACCAAAACGCCAAACGTTGCAAACTTCTACCGTCAGGTGGCACCCCTAGCTGACGTCCAAAATGCGCGAAAGTGACTACACAGGTAATTTGGAGCTTGAAAAACAGTATTTGACCACTACTGGGCCCGATTTTATGATCATAAAATTTTCACGGGCGATCCAACGAATATTAAAAATTTCAAACATTGGAAACTTTGACCGCTAGGTGGCACCCCTAGCCCAATATAGATTTTCAAAAAAATTGGGATTTGAGATTTTCATGTCTGAAACAACAAAATGCGACAGGCCGCGAAGCTAATTTATCAAAAAATAAAAATAATAGGACGCTTGATGCACCCTATTGCACATACATATATCTTGGTATCAGCTGGAACGCCAAGGGAGAATTCCGAAGAATTAGGTTTACGATAGAAGAGGAAGATGAGAGAGTAAGTAGACATGACGCTCGGTGTTGGAGGTGAGTATCGTCTGTGACGCGCTGTCGCTCCGGCGACGTCCGCCAAAGCGCGTTATGCATGCCGGGTGCCAGTCATCGATTGTAGCCCTTCCCCAAGCGTGCAGGCACCAGGCTCCAAATAACAGCTCATCACATATGCAAATGCACGATGCAATGTCAGAAGTTGGACTGCGGTTAGAGTGCTCGCTCAGAGTGGTTTCGATACGGCTCTGTTCGGATAACAGGTGTCGTAAATTGTTCGTGCTGTTTATAAGCGGAACAACTTCATTTCGAAAAAGGCTAAGGATAGGACAATGTCGGCATATCGAGGGAAAAACACTGAAACAGCGGCATGAATGCATGGTGGGTCTCAAATTTGACTTACAAACATTCACCCGGGACATCAAACAATACGTAAAATTTGACATGCCGCTGAAAAATACATGACCTCAGGACGTCGTGAATATTAAAATGAATGGCAGACGAATTATCTAAAAATATTGTCACAAAGTACCCCTAATCACTAGGATGAGGAAGATTGTTTCGGCCTATTTTGCATTAACCCTTGCCCCGGTGTTCAGATACGAGCCACCTTCGTCCTGGTGGAGGGCTCAAAAAGACCCCCACGATCTCAAAAACTAAGAGAGCTAGAGAAAAAGCGCAAAACGGCAATCGAAAGCTCTTCAAAAATTATATCGAAAATATTTCGGTTATTTTTCTTGTCAGGTCAATATTAAGGTCACCAGAGGTCAAAATAGGTCAAAATCGCTAATATGAGGTGTACTAAGAAAACCTCATATATCTCAGAGACTATGATAGCTAGAAACATCTTTTTAACGCCATTCGAAAGCTCTTGAGTTGTTCTTTCATTGCAGTGCAATTCATTTTCGTGTCAGGTCAAAGCCTAGGGAGCTACAGGTCACTGAATATGGGGCATATTCTTGGGAATGTCCATAGCCGCCCATGTATAAGGGCGTTTCCTTTTTGCTAATAACTTCCAAACCAAACAAGTTACAGTCATAGTTGATGCACCATTGCAATCCTCTCGTCAATACAAATCGAATGATATACAATATTGATATGCCTGGTCAAATTTAAGAATTTGACCTGACCCAGGTCAACGGTCTGACCCAACTTGACCTGGTATAATCATGATGTATATCATTTGACTTGCAGTGACTATACAGACACTTTGGTGACAAAATAAAGCTCTATCTTAGTTTATTCTAAATTTATAGACTAAAACACCAAAAAATGCTTATTTGACCTAAAGTGACCTTTTAAAGGTCACAAGTCAAAATTTTTGGCATAAACTTCAGAAATAGACTAAGATCAAACCTTAACCGACGTTTGAAGTTGATTCCATCCATACTTACTGAGAAAAACTCATTTCGTGATTTTCCCCATGTATTTACAATGGGGAGGTCATGCTCTGCACATGATCTTAGGTCACCAATATAAAAATCTCGGAACAAATGTTGTAGCTCCTGGTAGGCCCAATATGTGGTATAAGTTTGAACTTAATCGATTAACCCTCTTTTAGTTATGCGGCCCTAAACATTTTTTGAGGTGAGGTCACTTCACCTGGCCTGGTGACCTGACCTGAAATGGCCTTGGGCTAAAATTTTCAGGAAAGATGTAAAAATGATGACGGAACAGCTAGAGTAGGTTTGGCGGCGCTTTGTTCCGCCGTTTTTTGTATCACTTCGGAAAAACCAGAGGGGGTCTAAAAAGACCCCCCACCCGGGCGAAGGTTAAAACAGTGCAGTCACGGGGGCACGGTGCTCTTTTGCTGCCCTTCCCAGTCCCACGGCTTACGATGAGAAGACCGTCTGTGGGTCTGAGACCGTCTGAGAAGACCGTCTGTGGGTCTGAGACCGTCTGAGAAGCCTGCCTGTGGGCGGCAGCAGATGGTGTGACTACTGCTGTGCTTATCCTACCCTTGGGACTGCTTGCGGATCAGCATGCTTACAGCAAAAGAGTTCCATTAGTATAATGATCCAAAACAGTAAAGCGCTTGCAGAGACGGAAAAGCTGTCAACATGCCAGCGGGGAATGTTGGCCGGCTTTGAGACCGATGAAGTGCAAAAATCCAATCCATTGAAGCAAGTAACGTTAAAGCGGAAGTATAATCCCTCTACCCTATGGCGTTGACTGGAAAGAAACGGGTAGAAAATTGTTCGGCGCCTCTCCTGAATGCAGGAGCCACGGCCGCTACTCCTACTCGGACGTTCAGGAAAAATACCTACCGAAGACTTGTGACAGAAATGTGAAATATTTTTATCTTCGATTTTTTGCGACATTGCCATGAGTATTTGATAAATATATGCTACAATAATGCAAGCACAGGCAAAGGAGTAAATCATTAGGAAATGGGAGTGCCCAAAATAAAAACCATGTCAATAAGCCGAATATCAAAGAGTACATTTTAATAAAAAGTGCGTTTTAGCTTTCCCACAGGCCTGTTGAACCGCATAAAATTAGTTTAAAGTCCTTAAAATGAAAACCAGAGAGTCTACTGAATATTTTGACACGACATCGGCGTTTCCTGAGCGGTGCGCGGGAACACTACAAAGATATAAATCCACACTCCCGAGCACAGCCAATGTTCATAATCTACAATCCAAGCAATGTGGATGCTTTGCCTCTTCACCAGTGGGTGGTGATTCTACAATCATCCGAGCCCCTCCACCCGGATAATTTTCTTCGCTTTAGAATTTTCTTCGCCGGATAATTCACCTTCGCTTTGACGGGGGGCGGGGGGGTCGGGTATCCGCCCCCGTCCAATATTTCAAAAATCACGCTTGATAGCGAAAAACGATAAAAAGCGTTGGGTAGCCCATCCCCTTTTCTATCGAAAACATTCAAAAATTAATATGTCAGGTTACATTTAAGGTCACTAGGGATCAAGACATTCCGTCATAGGGATATCATGTAAACGAAGGATTCTGGTCATTACATCTGAACAAGTAAAGATACAGCAATACAATTAAAACATTACAATCCTCGCAGCAAGCCGAATCAAATGATGTATAATATGACCTTGCTAGGTCAAATCAGGTCAAATGTGGCATTTTAACCGACCTGCGGTCAGGTCAAAGTCAATTTAGGTCAAAATGAATGTTAGAAATGCAAAGACGAGGCCAATCTAATGAAGTAAAATAAATGCTCTATCACCATCCATTACTAAATTATTTAGTTAAAACCATTTCCCCATGTATTTACAATGGAGAGGTCATGGCTCGTACCTGACCTTAGGTCATCGATATCAAAAATATCGGAACAAATCTTAGAGACCTCAGTGGGCCCATTATGTGATATGAGTTTCAACTGGATAAGTTCAACCTGTTCTGACTTATGCTATCTTAAACTTTTTTGAGGTCAGGTCACTTAACTTTTACTGGTGACCTGACTTGAGATGACCTAACCTTGAAATTTTGACAAAAGTTGTAAAAAGGATCAGAAAAAAGGTACTGACGCTACGCACTGCCTTTTTTATGTTATCCCAAAAAACCCGAGGGGGGTGGGTACCCGCCCCCGTCAATGCGCGAGATAATTGGCTCCATTCGGATCTTCCCCTCCATGCCAATGATATTTTCAGATTCAATGCTTACGAAAATTGAAATGTTTGGGTCGGTCCTATTGCTCACATTAATTGGCCAAAAATATAATAGGCAGACTTGTTGAGTCACGAATCAAAACCAGTCAATTTTGAATCGGCTCAATTTTTGCTCGAGTCAGATTTGAATCGATTCACTTCGGGATCTGGGTGCAGCCAGAGCCGACTCAATTGCTCGACCGGTTGAGCTTAGTGAGAATTTGAGTAAGTCTCCATGTTGTAAACCAGAGTTATGTCCACTCAACACCGTTATGTTTTGAATATGCATGCTCAAAAGGCTGACTTCTGAAGGAACACTAGTCATTTTTTTTAGGATTTCACATTGCTTTTTAGTGACGATCAATTGTTTAATGTTTTCATATCCGCACCACGGCACAATTTCATAAATTTTAAGAAAAGCGGCGTAAGATACGGAGGCTGCTCTTTCACACGTGTCAAAGTGGACCTCGGTATCAGATGACAGGAGAATGTACCAAACTTAATGGAATTGGGTCATTGCAGGACAAATCGTCCAGGTAGGCATTGAAAAGTTCACCATGACCCCTCAGATTTTTATATTTATTTATTTATTTACTTATTGCAGTTGATGACTATTTATTGCACTACCAACTTTTGTAACCAAGGGCCCCTATAAAAATAAAATTTGGGCCCATTTTCAGGTCCAAAGGTCGAAGAGGTCACCAAATAGAGGTCATCAAGGCTTCGAGGTCAACGCAAAATATGAAGCAGAAATAATTTTGTATCTTAAAGGTGGGTGATCGAAACTAATTGAACAGAAAGAAAGGACCGCAAAAGAAAAAGAAAAAAATTGACCTCAGGTCAGGTTTTGATGTTTTGACCTTGTGACCTTAACTTTAAATCAATTTTTTATTTAAATATTTTCAATTTTTCACTGGCTGGTTCTCAGGGTATAAAGCTACCAGTGGTGGGTGGCATTTTTGCAACTCAGGTTTAGTAACAGTTCACAGAGGTCATCACCTAAGGCAAGACGCTCATTGGATCTGAATGAGTGGAGCACGCTTACGCATTCTCTTGTGCACCCAGTGTAGAATGTTGGAGAACCTTACGACCCGACAGTCCTCCGGATCAGAAGTCTTGCTTATGTGCGAGGTCCAATGATGGTGCCATACCAAATCGTAATGTAGAGCAATGGGAGACAGGCATTAAAGATGTTTCAATTTTCGCTGCTATTCTGCATAGATACCTTCGTAAATGAGATTACTCATCGAATCTTTTTCTATCTCTCCAATATTTCGTTGAGCACAATGTGGCCATCGGAACCTAATTTGAAAACGATTTTACTCCTTGGTGTAAATGATGTACCGTTCGCTTCCATATCCGTCATGTTAAATTGGCTGGGTTCCTCGCCCCATGTGTGGTATGGGCACCACACAGTGTCTTGTTGTCGCTGCAGTTATTTGCGCCAGAGGTTGTTGTAATTGGTAGTTGAGTCCTACCTGACACTGAAACGAAGTAAAATCCTGCCTTGTTATTCTGAGTCCAACCCGATTCTGGCTCAAAGTTTATTTAAGCCAGAGTTTGGTCGACTCACTTCTGGATTTGGGCTGAGTCAGAATCAAATCACTGGGTCAACACATTGAGTTGAGTCAGAATCAGAGTCAGCTGCTAAATTGTGAGTCAGAGTTGAATGGAATGAAAAATCGTCATCAAAAAGTCTACAGCTAGTAGGCAGAAGTCGGAAAATTCTGCCAACCCGCAAACAATGTTGGTGACAAAATAAACGAGTTTGTGCACACCCCAGCGGAAGTTCACGCTCAGCTTGCCAATGCGCTATTTCATCTTTAAAAGAACTCAGGGGGTCTGGAAAATAATCCCCCTTTTGCTGCCAAAGTCAATATTCTTGGTTACAGAAGTTTGGTATGAACTTCTGTTGGTGACACTTGACAGTTTTTCTTACCTCTGCTGATAGGTATATATGTACCCATCCCTCCCATAACAAACGTTTACCTAGCTGCTTTAGCTCTGAAAGCCGTAATATTAAAACTGCAAGATAAAACTCAGACATTTCAACCCTTATGGACTTATTACAAGACAGATCGTTGTTGTGTATAGGCGTAGGAACGGGGGGGCAGGGATCACTTGCATGCCCCACTAGACCGTCCCTTAGAAAATAAAAATTTAAAATTTGAAATGCGCATGGTAGTTTCTGGTTATTCATCGTATGTTGATGTCTGGTGCAAAAAAATCGCCCAGATCTGACAACTTTTCACACTGGCTTTTTACCCCTATTTTTTCCATGCATATACCCTATCTTGCGAGCGGGCACGGCGGGAGGCCACTAACTACTTCTGCCAACTGCAAAATGATGAGGCTGGAAGCACTACGCTAGAATCACAATGTATGCTACGTAAGAAAATTCCTATTGCTAATTTTTATAGCTCCGCTGGCCTTTTGGTGGCCTTTTGGCTGACTTAAATTTCGTATCAAACCTACAAGATTAGTTAAAACTAACTACGATGTGGCTAGGGCGTCATAATTATGATAAAGATGGGAGCTTAATTTTCAGAGTGCTTGTTGACAGAAAATAAGGAAACCAAAACACCTAAAAACACACTTTTAGCAGCTGTTAGCTGCGTTTTACATTAATGAAAACGTGACCTTAATCATATTTTTATATGCAATCTTGGCCATTTTTACCTTCATTTTCGTGGAAAAAAGCTTTTTGGTGAAGACAATGAAGGTATTTGATCTTAACGTTATATCGTTCACTCGCAAAATCATCGGCGCAGGTTCTGCCAGCACAGTAGGATGCTGCTGAAGCTATGGGCTCATCTTCGCTTCACTCTTGATAAACTTCTCGTCCCTGTTAGTCCTGCGTTTCTTCCGATGATCAGCCACGACAGTCGATGTGTTCTGGAGACCAGATTCCGTCTCGGCGCGCTTCCTATGAAATCCTTGGCGAGTCTCGCCGTTCTCTCGGATGGATCACAGTCATCCCAGCTGATCAAACTGCAAGCTCTGAAATAAGAGCCAGCTCTCCGGTCCTATGAAGCTTGCCAGGCTCGGTCTTGTGCCATCCTCAGGCCAAAGAGTGCTGCCATTAAAAAAACCTGGGCCAGGGATGGTGGGTTTACGTTCATGACAAAACGCAATGGGCCTTTCAGTTTTCATGGGCGCTTGGGCTACTTAGACCTCCTGCTCTGAAATGGCATCGTCTGCATGAAAGAAAACAGGAGGTGATAGAAATAGGTAGTCAAGATGCCTGCTCGGACTCTTGAGATAGTTGTTTGCCGGTGCCGGTCTCATTTTGTCTGTATTGACGTATTTCTTGAACGGCTCGGAGGTCATTTAAAGGTGTGGCGGCAGGTAGTGACGTCCTCATGAAGAGCTATGCGTGATAGATCCCACAGAGTTCTGTCATTGTCTTAATTTCTTCCTTGGCCTCTGCACTGAACAGGCTAATTTGGTTCGATAGAATGTGCATGTCGAGGAAGTATGTGACGTTATGCACCTGAAGTTATTAACAAATTGTTTATGGCTCGTTCGAGGAGCCAAAAATGGTCAGCAACGCCAGACTCATGCAAAGGGCCACATACTACCTAGCTAATTCGTCATTTGTCAAAACGAAGTCATGAACAAATCGTTCATGGTTCACTTTCGAATCAAACAAAGGTCAGAAACGTCAGATTCATGCAAAGGGTCACATACTACCTGGCCATGCACCTTCTATAGGGCAAAATTAGCCTGTTCAATACAGAGCAACGGAAGCAATTGAGACAATGGCAGAAATATGTGGGATCTATCACTCATAGTTCTTCATGGGGACGTCGCTACCTGCCGCCTCACCTTTAAGTGACCTCTAAGCCATTAGAGAAATGCGTCAATAAGGAAAAATGAGACCAGCACCGGCAAACAACGATCTCCAGTCTGAAAAAGGCATCTTGACTACCTGTCTCCATCACTTGCTATCTTTTCTCTTCTCTTGATGACGTTTCAGAGAAGGAGAACGAGGAAGTAGCCCAAGCGCCCATGAAAACCAGAAGACCTATCAAGTTTTGTCCTGACGGAAAATCCACCGTCCCTGGCCCAGGTTTTGTTAATGACGCCGCTCTCTGGCCTGAGGATGGCGGCAGGTCGAGCTCGGCAAGCTTCATAGGACCGGAGAGCTGGCTCTTATTTCAGAGTTCGCAGGTTTAACAGCTGGGATGGCTGTCTGAGCATGTCCATACTTGGAACCAGCATCAAGACTATGTTGAGTTCAAGTAGTTTGTAACGAGCCTCACCTGTGTGAATGATCCATCCGAGAGAACGGTGAAACTCGCCAAGGATTTCATAGGAAGCGCCGGGACGGAATCTGGTCTCCAGAACACATTGGCTGTCGTGGCTGATCATCGGAGGAAACGCAGGACTAACAGGGACGGGAAGTTTAGCAAGAGTGAACTGAAGAAGATGGGCTCATAGCTTCAACAGCATCCTGCAGTGCTGGTAGTGCCCGTGGCGATTATTTTGTGAGGGAGCAATATAAGGCTAAGATCAAATACCTTCATTGTCTTCACCAATTAGCTTTTTTCTACGAAAATGAAGTTAAAAATGGCCAAGATTGCACATTAAGAATTCGATTAAAGTCAACTTTTCACAATGTAAAACGAAGCTTACAGTTGCTAAAGGTGATTTTTTAGGTGTTTTGTTTGTCTTATTTTCTGCCAACAAGCACAGTGAAAACTAAGCTCCCATCTTTATCATAACTATGACACCCGAGTCTCACCATAGTTAGTTTTAACTAATTTTGTAGATTTGATACGAAATTTAAGCAGCTAAAAGGCCGGGGGAGCTATAAAAGTAGCGATAGGATTTTTCTTACGTAGCAAACATTGTGATTCTAGCGTTGTGTTTCCAGCCTCATCATTTCGCAGTTGGCAGAAGTAGTTAATGGCCGCCCGCCGTGCCCGCTCGCAAGACGCCATAGGGTATATGCATGAAAAAAGTAGGGGCAAAAAGCCAGCGTGAAAAGTTGTCAGATCTGGGTGATTTTGTGCACCAGACATCAAAACACGATGAATAACCAGAAACTACCGTGCGCATCTCAAAATTAGAACTTTTGTTTTTTAAGGGACGGTCTAATGTCCCACTTCTCGGTGATGGGCCTCCGGAGCGGATATACAATATCAGCTACTACTATAGAACGAGAAACCCAAACGGACCCGATAGCTTGCCTGGGAAAGTTCAAATTCCGTAGAACGCCCTCTGCAAGCTCCTGGACGAGGAGCACTTCGTGAAAAGGACAAGGCACCTTTACTACCTGAGTGCTTCCAGATCGCCCCGAAAATTTGACCCAATCACAACTTCCAGCCCGGACCGCTTCCAGCACAGTGCACGAGTTCGGATACGCATCCCGCACCAAACGCTGAGCAGCAGCCGTCCCTCCGACATCGACAGGCGTGATGAGACCGGCCGTCTTCCACTACGAAGTGAAAAAAAACACCACGGAGCTATTGAATGAATCTCCCACTTTTCAAACGGTTCCCACGCCCCTGCATTCAAGATGGTTTTACTGCAGCACGTGACTTTTGCGTACCCTGAGGCTTTTGTGCTCTTTGTCGACGCCTGATGATTCCGAGATGGGGTGGAAACCATGGTTGGATGTTGTCCCACTTACCTAGGGCCAGGGGCCATGGGGGCCAGGATGAAACGGGGCCTCCTATCCCTGGTCCTGAAGGAGTCTATCCCTAGCCTCCGATGAGTCTATGGGGGTCATGGCCCCAATGACCCCCACGGCGGCAACGCCCCTGCCATGAGCTACAATAAGCAGTTTTAGAACAGACAATTCTCACGTCCCTGACATGTATTGAAGATTTTGGCGCTGTATCATAGGCCCTTCAGATGACTGGGATCAACAAGGGAGTAATCTATTTTATCTATCACTCTGTATGTATAGTCCTGAGGGTCGTTTTCAGGCATCTACATATTTTCCAATTGTGCAACTAAAACTTGACTGGCTGGGCCTCGTTTCATCCCAGTTAAACGTACGCCTAGAAAAATTACAGTCATAAACTTTGTTTATTTCAGGTTCGTATCTTCTCAAAGGGTGTGAACAGTTTCCGAAATGCAAATTTCATCGCTCACCAAAGTTGTCACTACCCAGACATATTCAGCCGTCAGTGGTGCCAACCTGTGAGTGAGAAATTGTTCTGGAAAATTAGCCTTCAAGATAAACAAAAATGGAATGGGGGCACTGTGCCATCAGACGCGGTACGAGCCACTGAAAACTCGGTCATTGTTTGTCATGGACTGGGAACGAATAGGAGTTATTTTGACCGCTCTGTTGGAGCGTTCAGAGGATTTTTGTTGGCTCTCCACAGGTGTTACGCAGCCGTGCACCGTGTTCCGAGAAGAGCCAATATCAATGTTGTCAGACGCAGCAAGCTCCATTAGAACAGCGCCAAACAGACGTGCTACAAGCGGGATGAACAAGTACACAGGTGTGCGCAGAGAATATAGTGGTGGCTAGCTACCGAATCAGTCTTGTCGTTACGAGGATCAGACAGACGGGATGGCAGACATATTATCTTCGGAACTCCAGGATTGAAAACGTCGGTGTTACCGGAAATAATCACAGGTGCCTGAATCACGCGAAGGCCGGAACGACACAGCCGTAATGAGCAGTCTGGATATAGGAGTATCCAGACTCTGAAATCACAGCGCGCGCCTCTCTTCGCCGACCAGCGGGTGGTTCTCCGTCTCAGCTCACCTTTCATCGTGGTAGTGAGACGCCGAGGAGATGGGCCCGAGGATGAGGGAAGACATCTCGGCGAGCCGGTCTGTCGGGCGCTGCGGTGCTGCGGTCGCCTCAGCAGGCGACGCGACTGCGGCCATGCTGCGGAACATGGCCTGCTGCGGTGCCGTGACCGGCCGGTGCCGGGACTGCGCACTGTGGCCGCCAGCGCCACATGGCGGAGCGGTAATGGCCTGGCCTCCGCCACAGGTGTGCCCCCGGGCTCCGCGGAGATGACTGACGGCGAGGTCAACCGAGGTGGAGGTCACAGCTCCCGGGGTCCGGTCACAAGCTGATGCGAGATGGGAACCGAGGTGGAGGTCACAGCTCCCGGGGTCCGGTCACAAGCTGATGCGAGATGGGAACCGAGGTGGAGGTCACAGCTCCCGGAGTCCGGTCACAGGCTGATGCGAGATTGGAACCGAGGTGGAGGTCACAGCCCCCGGAGTCGGGTCACACCCTGATGCCAGACGGATGGACCAGCTTCTCACCATCGGCTCCACGCGGCCTCTTCGGCTTCGCACGCGTCATCCACAATCATCGCTGTATTTGACCCGAAAGCGGAGCTCCCCTATCAAATAAAGCATGTAACCATACCCAGTCCAGATTTTCAGCCACAACTGTATGCACAGCGTTTGACCCTGCAGCGCATCACGAACCCTTGTCTTGGTGACGGTGGCACTTGCACGATGCCAGCAGTCCACCTGGCGTTAGCGCAGCGACAGTACTGGTGGTGCGGCCGTCCGCGGAGCTGGGCGCCGCCGCAGCCGGCAGCAGCTGCACCGCCCGGCAAGGGCGGCGACGTCGTCGCTGGTGTCGCCTCCTGGCCGCTTCTGAGCTGACGCTGCAGATGCCGGCCGCGACAGCAGATTTGACGGAGCACTCCCACTGCCCCCCCTCCGCGTAATGAGGATGAACGGAACCGCCAATTTATCGCCTCCGTCCCCCAACCGATCCATCATCTGGCAGGTTAACAAGACAATCGGCATTGTTTCTTCAGTCGCGAAATGATTAGGAAAATACAAAACATAGTGTTACTGGCCCTCACTCCGAAGCACGCAAGCCCATTTCCGTTAGCTTTGAAAATATTACAGGGAGCTTGACATTGACATATTGCTTGGGTTACAGCTCGAGATTTGTGACTTACTGCCCTCTAAAGCGTCGGCAACCTCTTGGTCCTCGCCACAGGCTCAGAATAACAACCGCTTCACCTACCTGATAAGCTGTGCGAAAATCCATGGCGATAAGCATGCCAAAGCCGACTAGCTCCAGTGTGCGAATGAACCGTATGGCCACGCGCTGTCATTATAGAGTGTTTCTCAGCAGGCCAGCCAGAGCGGGATCATCTCCGTTATAGATGAGCTCCCCTAGAGGCTCTCCTCTCTGATAGACGAGCTCGCTCAGAGGGCTCTCACTCATAATTCCTCTTGGCAGTGACGACATGACAGGGCATGTTCTCCAATTTACCAGATGTGTGTGTGACTGAGTGCGTTATGCTCCCTTCGCCTTGACGGATGAACCTCTGACCTTCGTCGCCACCACCACCATCTACGCATGGCGTCCACACTCACTTTTGTATGGTCACGTGCTCTCATCTCTGGCATTACATAAAAATATTAAAACATGATATATTGCAGTCATAAACACCTATCAATTCTGTCTTGCGAGTATTAATGCGGGTATACACTGGTGGATCCAAGGGTGGAGGAACACAGGAGCCGTGGCCCCCTCCAAAGCCTAAAATAGTATCTTTTGGCCCGCCAAAAGGACCAAATTTAATCGTTTTTTCAGAATGCTGTGTTTTTGCGAATTTTTCTCAATTCAGCCCCAAAAAACGCTGGTTTGGCCCCCTCCAAAAGTGTCTCCTGTATCCGTCAATGCGGATATGTGAGTAATCTGTAATAATGCGGGTCTGGTCTTGGGTAAAAAAACCTTGGAAGTCTCGGAAAGCTGCATGATAAACAATATACGTATTGCTTAGGCTCTTAATGGGTTCACATCCTCGCTTCACCTCCACATTAGGAAAAATTTCACACGGGTTCATTCCACGTTTATTTGGAAAGACCGTAACGACCTTCTATACGTGGGTGATTCTGATGGGAGGGCTTCTCCTCGGTGTAGAGCTCGTCATATCCAAGAAAATTCCGATCCATCCAGTTCCGTGTGCAATAGGGTGGCGCATATTTGATGAAGTTTTGAAATTTATAGGTGGGAGTGACTTTTCCCATTACTTGGATCATTCTGAGTCCATTGACACCAAAATCAGCAAAATGAAATAATTTCTAGGGGTCGCGCATCGAGCTCAAAGTTTTCGATTTTGCCAAAAATGTGCCAAAAACGGACAATATTATTTATAAATATTCAACCACATATTGTAGCCTAATTCTGTCCTTTTCATGTTCAAGAGGGGCTAATTATCCTTCAATCTGTCCTAGTTTGACTTGTTTACATTGGTTGGTTCACCTTGCAGGTCACTTATTGAATAACCTTTCACGTTTTCCTGATCTTGGGCCTCAATGGGCCTATAAATGAGACAGACAACCATACAGCTCGAGTTTTCACCACTATTACTCTTTTTAAGGACTGCGCAGCTGTTGTTTTATAGACTAGCGAGTTCAGGGGGGGGGATTGAGCCATGACCCCAAAACTCGAAATATTATCTTTTGATCCCTAACAAAAAGGCACATTTTTACCATTTTTCTTGCAAAAACACTACAATTTTCGCTGGATGCTAGTATCTCACCGGTTTTCTTCACGATGTACACTATTTTAACTCCTCCCCCTTAGCTGTTGATTTCCCCTCCCTAAAAGGTGTTTCCCAGATCCACCAATGGCTATCTTTAATTGCTTTGAGACACAATTTTTAGAGTACTTATCGAGAATTCTCACTATCGATCAAATGACGTAGCCTCGGCTGTTCATCAATTTCTCTAAGAACTAGGTCGTGTATGTCCTAAACAGTGGTGTAGAACCTCGACCTATCACAGGAAAAAAATTACTTGAAAAAATAGCATTCAAAAACTCTTTTGAACCATAAATATAGGATTTGAAAGAAATCAATTGACCAATCAAAAGCCCAGGCACTCTCATACCTGGGTCACGAGACCTATCTGACGCAAAAGTTTCGTCATCCTGGGAATTTCGTATAAAACGACTGAATACCTGAGGTACGTTACGATTGAAGGCTTGATTAATTATTTTATACTCCAATTTTAGGGAACATTTATTCATTTTTAGTTTTTTATAGGCTAGGGAAAATTAATTTAGATATAAATGCAGGAGAACAGACATTTTTATTACAAAAAATTACTTTAAAACTTTTAACATCTTTTGAAAACATTGAGATAAAGAGCAGGTTCCAGCCTTTTACCCGGGAGAGCTAACATATTTCAATAGTAGTTAAATAGCCTCCAAAAATTTTGCCAAAGATACAAAAATTATTGAGTTTCGTAATCAAGATTTTTCAAATAGCAGGAGACCTCAATACAACTTTTTCGCGTATCCCCCTTTAACTCAGCCAGGACACGTCGAAGCAGGTTTGACTGGCTTGTGCCTCATAACACCTGCGTAAGAAAGCACCCTCAGGAAGTTCCAGCTATCTGACCAGATTCCTCTTTTCATGCAGAATCCATTTTGTCATAGATGTCAAATAAAACAAGCGTCAATAACCCCTTCCTTGACCAACCGTGGGCAGAATATGGCTAATGAGGGATCGAAATCCAAACAAGGAGGGGAAGAAAAAGCTGCTCCACTGATCGTTATTTGGTAGGCCAATCAGCATCTTGTATTGGGACACCAAACTCCCCACAAAACATCTGGCATGCTTTGCTTTGTGTACTGGCATGCTTCTCCACGCTGTATATAAATCCGTCGACATGAAAGAGCCGTTCGAAGGAACCGTGGAAAATAGCATAGTGTTCTGGAGCATGGCATGCACTAAGGCAATTTCTAACAGAGGCTGTTGCAACAAGCTTTCACAACTTTGGGAAGAGTTGCGTGGTTTACGAATAGTAGTGACAGTCCCCGCCAAATGACACCGCAAGACGCGAGAAGTTCCGGGAAACCTGGATAAACTTTGAGATATAGGAGCTCCTGATGCCATTGAAGAGATCAAGAAAACTGGCTGCTCACACCCACCAACAAAACAAAGGACGGCATAGTCTTGTACATACTATACATCTTCTACGATGTGTCCTTCTGCATTTTAGAAGGCTATGTCCTTCGTTTTTGTATCCGTTATCTCGGCTATGTCCTCCGCTCCTTTGTAAGCCACGCAACTCCTCCTAAAGATGTGAAGGCTTGTCGCAACAACTTCTGTTAAAATTTCCATAGTGCGCGCAATGCTCCAGAACACCATGACATCTTCCACGGTCCCTTCGAACGGCTCTCGTCTGTCGACGGATTTATTGCACAGCTTGGAAGAAAGAATGTCTGTACTTGACGTTTTTTTGGGCAGTTTGGTGCCTCAATGCAAGATGCTGCGTGACCAACCAAATACCACTCAGGGGAGGAGCTTTTTCTTCCCCTCGTTTTCGGATTTTGATCCCTCACTACCCATGTTCTGCCCTCGGTTGGTCAAGGAAAGGGTTATTCACGCTTGTTGTATTTGGCATCTATGTTAAAATGGATTCCGCAGGAAAAGAGATATCTGGCCAGATAATTAAAACTGTGTGTGTGTTAGGCTTTAGGGCGGTTCAGTAACCCGGCTATGTCCCCTTTCTGAAGGTGCTTTCTTACATAGGCGTTGTGAGACACAAGCCAGTCAAACCTGCTTTGACGTGTCCAGAATGAGTTAATTTTTGTTCGAAAAATTAACCCGCACCGGGGGTCCGGCGCCACCTTCGCCCCACCGGGGCATCCATGGCCCCCTCTAACTCCGAAAATATGGGCGTTAGCGCAAATCTGCAAAGTGCAATAGAAAGCTCACGTGAATTCAGTACGAAATTATTTCAATTTTTTAGTGCTCAGGTCAATGGTTTGACCTCCAGAGGTCAAATTAGGTCAAGATCAGCTATTTTTACTCAAATATGCAATGATTAACAAACTGGTCATAACTCTTATGTCATTAGAGCTATTGAGGCCTGGTAAAGTACATTGGATAGGAAATTGCCAGTACTTTTCCGCTATGTGGAACGTAAAGACCTCCCGCCAGTGGTTTGACCTCCAGAGCTCACCTCGTGACCTAATATGACCTGAGGTCACGAAAGGTAAAAAGTGACCTTGCCGTATATCAAATGAAAGCCAGCGACAAGACAAACACGATGGTGTTTGTTTCACCGCTCTAGCTTAATTAGGTCAAAAGTTATTTTCAAAATACTGTTTTTGACCTCTGGTGACCTTGGATGACCTTGGAAAAGTCAAAGGGCAAATATGACCCCTGGGATCCGTGAAAGGGTGTCAAAAAACGCTGTTCTGAGCAGTCTGAGTATTTGCAATCATTTTTGTGGCTTTTATATCATGAAACAGGTTTTCCCCATGCTTTTCCAATGGGAGAGGTCGCCTCGTGACCTGACCTCAGGGCACGAAATCGAAAAATCCCGGATATACACCTTGTAGACCCTGGAGGTGTAGGAAGTTTCAAACGATCGACTTTGAAATGTAGCTCTTACAGAGCTCTAAAGTTGAAGTGCGGTGACCTTGGTTGACCTCGTCTGGTGACCTGACCTTGGGTGACCCGGGTTTAAAAATTTAAGGGATGATGGGAAAATGATGCAGTGAGAGGTAGAGCCCTCAACCGCGGTGCTGCGCCTCGTCATCTTTCTGCTATCCCGGAAAAACCTTAGGGGCCGTCGATGGCCCCCGGTGGGGCGAGGTTAAAGATCGGTGGATCTGGGTAACACTTTTTAGGGAGGGTAAATCAACAGTTAAGGTACATCGTGAAGAAAACCGGTTAGATACTAGTATCGAGTGAAAATCGCAAAAAAGTGTTTTTCAAGAAAAATGGCCAAAATGTGCATTTTTGGTGGGGGTCAAAAGATTATATTTCGGGCTTTGGGGAACCACAGCTCACTTACCCCCCCCGTAAATCTGCTAGTATATGACAGCAATTGCGCAGTCCTTAAAAAGAGTAATAGTGGTGAAAACTCAGGCGATTTTTGTGGTGGAAGTAAAATAAAGTTACACAACCAACACAAAAAAGTTAAATAACAATAATAATAGCCAAAACAAATACCTACATAACATTTATAAATTTCCTTTTCGGCACATTTTTGGCAAAATCGAAAACTTTGAGCTCGTTGTGCGACCACTAGAAATTATTTGATTTTGTTGATTTTGGTGTCAATGGACACAGAATGATCCAAATAATGGGAAAAGTCACCCCCACCTATAGATTTAAAAACTTCATCAAATATGCGCCACCCTAGTGTGCAAGGTTTAATCTTAAATTTTATGGGAAACTTAGTCCCAATAAATCCGATTCAATCTGTCGGCATGTCATGATTATCGACCCCTACTCAATCCGTAGTCGCAAAATATGACGCAATCAACAAAAATTGGAATGCAAATCCGTGTTCATATAAAATACATCCCATTCTTGGTTCAATCCCATTCAATCCAAGCCGCAAACGGTTTAGGAACCCATGGAGATTTCCAATCATGACACACTTTGCTTCGGTGACATTTACAGCAATGCTTACAGCATGATCTGCAAGAAGAAAAGGCCCTATCCTGCAGTAACTAGAAATATAGTTTTAACCTTGGTAGAGAAAACAATTGAATTAAGCTGCCTCAATAATACTCCAGACGATGTAAGAGACTTCCAGTGCATTCAAGAATTGCAATGGTAACGATGGGCAATTTGAAGCCTTGCATTGGCATCTGCTATCGACGAGGCTGCATAAACTGAAAGCTGGCAGCACATTTGAACTTGGAAAAACACGATCCTCGGGGAATATCTATTTCGCTTAACATCTTCGGCATGAATTTCAATTCAAGGGCATCACCCACATCCCCAGGCAAGGGTAGAGATCACTTGCTAATCCAAGATGGAGGAGGGGATGGTTGTTCTAGATGGATTAACCCTGGCACTGCAGCACACACCCTAAACAAACCTCATAGGAGAAACAAAATCCAGGGGATCCTGACTCTGCAACTCCCTGAGATATCCACCCATTTTCCCAAGTACCGTCTTTCTGACGCACAAAAATACATTGGCTGAAAGACTCCGTGCACCACATTTTTTGTGCCCCCTCGGCCGAGCTTACAACGGCGCGCAGGCGGCTGCCACATTTAGCTCAGAAAACGGCTGACAGCCGGCTGACATTTCCCGCCCTTCATCCTGGTATTTGCTGTCCTGATGTATCCGTCACATATTTTAACCAATCTCTCTCTCAAAAGCGCGCAGACAACTAGCAAAAAGTCTGACCCTGCCTCCAAAATAATAGAAAAATAATTGCCTGTCAGAACTAGGACAAGGTAATTCACTTCGTAGCGACGTGATATTGTCTGCAAACAGTGGCAAACTGATTTTGCCCAATAAACATGGGAGATTGAGCTCTGTGTGATACTGTTGTTGATGTTTGACACACCTTGGAGACTCTCATCAGGAGTGAACCTGCTGAGACACAGGGCGGGCTGGTGCAGCTCTACCACGTCTTGTTATCTATAGATAACAAGACGAGGTAGTTTCTCAGTTCTATAGAACTCAGAGATGCAGGAACTTGTTATCTCAGTTACTGGGGTAAGTGACACAACTGAATTTTTCCTAGGTGAATAGTCGATGAAATAGAGATTTTGGCTACACGGTCCAAATTCAGAATGCATGTTTCCAAATACAGAATCAAGGGGAGCAAGTTACATTTCAATTTAACAGCCGTTTTCTTCAATTGCACGGCGTGTCATTAGTGATTTAATATATATATATATATATATATATATATATATATATATATATATATATATATATATATATATATATATATATATATAGTATATCAAAAATATATATAAATATAAAATATAAATATATATATAATATATATAATATCAATACGAATACAAATATAATAATATAGTATATACACATAGAAAAAAATACAAAATGCTCATTTGCTTCTAAAAGGATAGTCCCCCGTACAGGACCCCTGGATTTCGCTGGCGCAGTTACCAGATTTTAACATACAACCCAATGGGGACGGTTGGCAGTTGGTAACAGCTTAGAAACCTGAAATGTGACGGTAAATTTTTAACACAAAACATGATTGCAAGCATACATAAGACATTATCAGTAACAGGGGTGTGGATTTATGTCTCTTTGGGAGTACCCGGGTTAGGCCCAAGAGTCGACAAGGAAAAAAACGTCGCGGGGTCAAACATGTGGCCAAAAGTTGCTTGTTTTGCTATCCAAGGCCCAATGTGTTACACTGAAGTTGACTGCCCCTGTTTGAAGTTGAGAGTTGAAGCGCCAAGACCTTGTTTATAAGCTAAAAAGGAGTCGGGGCAAAGAGGAGGTCGACAGCTTTGGGAGAGGGGGGCAAAACATAGTTTTGCCCCGTGCTTTTCTATGTGTAGGGGAGAAAATACCTTTTTCGCCCCTCCTGGACCAGCCACTGATAATGGGCAATTCGCAATGAATGTATGTATGTACATACATACCTGCAAGATAACGTATTGCATACTACTTAAGCAGTGATGTAGTCCATAAAATACAGCATAGTAGAAGTTATTCACAATAGCTGAACTACGTGCATATTTTTCACTAACAATTCGTTCACACATTGAAGAAGTATTTGAAATCAATCAAAGGCGCAGGAACATGAGGACCTTTGGTCTGTGGTGCCAGGTGTTTTCAAACATTTTTACAAATTTGTGAATATTTTTATGCATCGATGTATTAATTATTGTCCAATATTGATAAGCAGCGTCTCCTCCCTTGTCTTTTTCCTGCTGACAGAATGCCATGGCCTGACTGTCCGAAGGCCTCCTATACTTTTTATTGATATGCAGCAGTGTTTCCAAAAATGTAAAATGAGACGCTGGTTGCACGACTACTCATTGTATTTCCGTTTATCTAAAATGAGGCTGACCAAACCAGGGTGTAACTTGGCATGTACAAGAGTTAAAAAAGTTTCTAAACATTGTTCGAAAGCTCTTAAAAAATCTGCATGCTGTCATCCATTTTGAAGATCAGATCGATACCAAGGTTGCCAGGGGACACCAAAGGTCACGGCTTGCAAAGTTGTTTGCGCCTATAACTTTTGAACCAAACAAGATACAATCCTAAATTTGGTATCATAGTACCTAATGAGCATGACATAAGAATTCAAGCAACATGTAACATGACATTGAAATGTTATTATTGAACCTTGACCTAAGGTCAAGGGTATAATGTGACCTTAAAATGTCATGCCGCATAGTATATGAACCCTTACGTCAAGACGAACACACTAATGATTTTTTTATTCTAGGTCTCTGGCTCCCGAGGTGTAAGAAATTGTCTACATGAGTCTAAATTTGACCCATTTTGGCCCACTGTAACGCCACTGGTCAACAGAAACGCTTCAAACTCGGACCCAGAGTGGAAGACGGCTAGGCTCTTCCAGCGCCGTTTTATCCGTATCATCTCCGGTTCCAGAGATAGTAGGGGGCCCATCACAGCCCAAGCGGTGGTGTGTATGAAAAGAGCCCAGGCGGTGCCGGGTAAATGAACAATACCATACAAGGATGTGAATTTATATCGGGCCTTTGTCTACGCCTCTTAGCTTCCGAGATCTTAAGGGGGCCTACCAGGACCCCCTCCTGTGTGCGTTAGTGCCAGACCCCTCTCCAGTGCAGGTGTTAAATGGGATGGGAAAGAGCAGACATATTTGGGATGAGACGGAGCAGATATAATTGGGATGAGACGGAGCAGATATAATTGTGGTGGGTCGGTAATTGGGATGGGACGGAGCAGACATAATTGGGATGAGACGGAGCAGATATAATTGGGATGGGACGTAGAAGACTTAACCCTCGCCCCACCGGGGGGCATCGATGCCCCCTAAGGTTTTTCCAAGATAGCAGAAAAACGACGAGGCGCAGCACCGCGGTTGAGGGCTCTACCTCTCACTGCATCATTTTCTCATCATCCCTGAAATTTTTACCCCGGGTCACCCATAGTCAGGTCACCAGATGAGGTCAACCAAGGTCACCTCACTTCAACTTTAGAGCTCTGTAAGAGCTACATTTCAAAGTCGATCGATTTGAGACTTCCTACACTTCATGACCCCTCCAGGGTCTACAAGGTGTATATCCGGGATTTTTCGATTTCGTGCCCTGAGGTCAGGTCACGAGGCGACCTCTCCCATTGGAGGAAAAGCTGTTTCATGATATAAAAGCCACAAAAATGATTGCAAATACTCAGACTGCTCAGAACAGCGTTTTTGACACCCTTTCACTGATCCCAGGGGTCATATTTGCCCTTTGACTTTTCCAAGGTCATCCAAGGTCACCAGAGGTCAAAAAGAGTATTTTGACAATAACTTATGACCTACTTGAGCTAGAGCGGTGAAACAAATACCATCGTGTTTGTCTTGTCACTGGCTTTCATTTGATATACGGCAAGGTCACTTTTTGGCCTTTCGTGACCTCAGGTCATATTAGGTCACGAGGTGACCTCTGGAGGTCAAACCACTGGCGGGAGGTCTTTACGTTCCACATAGCGGAAAAAGTACTGGCAATTTACTATCAAATTTACTTTACCATGCCTCAATAGCTCTAATGACATAAGAGGTATACCCAGTTTGCTTAATCATTGCATATTTGAGTGAAAATAGCCGATCTTGGCCTAATTTGACCTCTGAAGGTCAAACCATTGACCTGAGCACTAAAACATGTGAAGTAATTTCTTACTGAATTCACGTGAGCTTTCTATTGAACTTTGCAGATTTGCGCTAACGCCCATATTTTCGGAGTTAGAGGGGAGCCATCGATGGCCCCCGATGGGGCGAAGATGGCGCCGGACCCCCGGTGGGGCGCGGGTTAATTGGGATAGGACGGAGCACACATCATTGGGATGGGATGGAGCAGACTTAAATCCAATGGGACGGAGCAGACATAATTGGGATGAAACGGAGAAGACTTAATTGGGATGTGGCGGAGCAGACTTCAATCGAATGGGACGGAGCAGACATAATTGGGGTGAGACGAAGCAGAATCAAAAGAGATGCGACAGAGCAGACTTAAATGGGATGGGACGGAGCGGACTTAAATGGGATGGGACAGAGCAGACAATTTGAGATGAGACGGAGCAGATATAATTTGGATGAGACGGAGCAGATATAATTGGGATGTGACGGAGCAGACTTAAATCGGATGGGACGGAGCAGACATAATTGGGATGAGACGGAGCAGATATAATTGGGATGAGACGGAGCAAGTATAATTGTGATGGGTCGGTAATTGGGATGAGACGGAGCAGATATGATTGGGATGGGACGGAGCAGACTTAAATCGGATGGGGCGGAGCAGACATAATTGGGATGAGACGGAGCAGATATAATTGGGATGGGACATAGCAGACTTAATTGGGATGGGACGGAGCACACATCATTGGGATGGGATGGAGCAGACTTAAATCGGATGGGATGGAGGAGACATAATTGGGATGGGATGGAGCAGACTTAAATGGGATGGGATGGAGGAGACATAATCGGGATGGGACGGGAGCAGACTTAAATAGGATGAGACGGAGAAGACTTAAATGGGATAGGATGGAGCAGACTTAACACCCGCCTCGGTGGGCCTCCGAGCCACCTTCGGTCTGGTAGGGGGTCTCCAACACCCCCCTCGAACTCGGCTCTTATGGAGGATAGCAAAAAAACCGAACGCTGGTAGATAACCCTACAAATTCATGAAAAATTACATCGGTCACTTTTTGGCTCAGATCCACATTGGGGTCATGACGGGTCAAAGAAGGTTGTATGCTAGTTTTTGTGTGGAAAAACCCAGTCCCCGGCATGTAGTGAAATTGTTTTCGAAAACATAATCCAGAACATGCCAAAGATGAAAATATGAACGCTGTACCCCGAAAAGACTAGAGCCAGTCGGTAGATTATATGGGTCTGAAAAAGATGAACTTTTTAGTGAAGTAAAGCTTGGCCAGCGTATCTCTCTTCTTCACTTCAACTTCTTTCTCCGGTTTAATCTCCTGTTGGTGGTTTTGGTTCATTTTCTTATTCTAGAAGATGTGATGAATGTAGCATGAGCCTTGAAACCACATCCCTTCCGAGGCTTTGATACTTTGTTCTGCCGGCTCCAAAAAGTGAAGGATGCGTGCGTTTTTAACGACATGACACTATCTTCAAGGTTGAATTTTACGAGCACGCGCTAGAGCCGCCTCAGGCTCCGGAGGCTGGTCGACAGAGCTGCGCTCTGATTGGCTGCTCTCTGAACTACTTTGATGCCCACTTTAAGCTATGCACGCGGTGTTCATTCGAGTGAGGGTCGGGCGCCGCGGTGGTGTGCGCGCAGGCTGCTTCTAGAATTGTTTGATGTTGTCGAAGTATGTGTTGCGTTAGTTTGATTAAACTTAAGTCTCTGAAAAGCCGAAGTCAATTGATCTATGGAAATAAAACAAGAAAGACGATCCTTGAACGGTAATTCTTCCATACGTTGGTAAGGCCCATGTGTTTTCGTCTGACTGGTTCTACTCAAGACCTACCTATAACTTAATCGTACACAATCTGCTAGCCTTGGAGTTTTACATTATTCTTGGTTAGAAAAAGCACAATGGTTAAAACTAAACGCAATAAGCTGTGTAAGGAGCTAATATCTTCCCCGTTCAGTTTTCAGCACATCATTACATATGTCTTGGCATGTTTCTATCTTTTACGAAATAAGCTGCTCTTATTATCAGGGGCGGAAGCTAACGTCTCTTCTCGTCTCGGCAGGTCTCGAAACACCCGAGTGAGAACGAGTATCCCGACCGCCCTGCGTGAACGGCGGTAAGAAGCGTGCAGACCTTTGTGCTGCCTGACCGGGCATTACCACGAGAGGAACGGTTGGCGGGGCTGGGTGCCCCTTCAGAAAAAACATCAAGAGCCCATAACTTAATTTTTATTGACTAAGTGAATATGTATAAATTGCAGACTTCCGAAAAGTAAATATTATTAGGTTGATAGTTAAATTGCAGCTTTATTTAATCAAATTTCCATCCATTAACAACTGTTTGCTTTGATATTGGCACTTCTTGCAATATTTGCCGCAGGCAGTACATTCGCTCCGTGCCCAAGCAAAAAGGTGTGTTGCAACACGTATTTTTGATATTTTATATTTCATATTTATATTATATATTTTATATGTATATTATATTTTACATTCATATTTTATATTCATATTTTTTTTGGCCTTAGGGGCGATAAGACACGAAAACTCTTGTCTTCGGGAAAAATTTGTTTTAGTTTCTCCAATTCTGGCTGAGTAATTTTTTAGAATGTTCGCCTCAAATAAAAAGTTAACACTTCAAGTGCACTGAAGGCCCTTGCAGGAGCTAAGAAACAACTTATATGTTTAACTTTTAATGGATCTTACAGCATAGGCAGATCCAGGACTTCTGACTGGGGAGAGGCGGTCACCCGGTCCAGCACACACCCTTCGGAGCAGAAGGGCTCCGCTTTCGGACAGCGCAAACTATCTAGGTGAGAGGGGGGGCAAATCTTATTGCCGGGGCGCTACTCGTAGCGTTTCAGGGGTGAGCCAAAGCCATTTCAGGGGACGCTGAGGCTCGAGTGGTGGGGGTCGCTTACTCTCCATGGCTCGCCTGGATCCGCCTATGTCTCACAGAAAATAATCGATAACTCCCAGATTGCTGTGTACGGAAAAATAGCACTCGGCTTTTCATCATTGGCCTCGTGTCAACCCAACCCTTAACCTCCACCCTCCAAGCACTCGTGGTAACGCCCTTGCTTCCCGCGCAAATCAACGCCAGTGTTTCAAAATACGAATGCTGCCTGGTTGTCAGTGGTACTCAAACACGGTGATCGCTTCTGCACCAGGTTAGTCCGGCTGGGAACGGTAGCTTATTGTCGGTGGTCCTCAAACACGGTGATCGCTTCTGAACCAGGTCAGTTCGGCTTGGTACGGGAAGGGCACGGAGTCAGGTAGGCTTCACGGGGGCATTCCACGACAAAACGACCAAAAAATCTCAAAATAGCTCCCTACATCTCAGATTTTGATGATATATTTCTTAGTCTTCATGCTGTTAATTTTTTAGCCTCATCCTTCCAGCGGTTTCTGAGTCTTTGCTTTCAGCAATTTTTCGATATAGTCAGAAGTGGGACTTTCTAGGCCCGGGGGCCCGGGCCAAAAGCCCGGCCCAGGCCTACGGGCTTGGACCGGGCCTGAAGGCCTGATTTAAGCCAATGCCGGGCTGATAACGGGCTTCACCCAGGTTCATTGCGGGCTTCAACTGAACTGGAACTTAAAGTCATTTTTTTAGGTTAAATGAGCATTTTACAGTACAGAGCTAGTTTTTCTTACACTGAAACAATCTTATTCATGCACCAGCAGCTTTTGCAAATGCATTTACAATCAATTTTGAGACATGGACTGTTAGACATTCATCAGGAATGTAAAAGCATGAAGCTCTAGCTTTCTATCTGTTACTCATGCCAGGGTAAAAAGCAAGTTACTTAAACCTGTATCAATATTCATAATCAAATATTGAATAATGCCTACAGTTGCACACATCCATGCTGTACTGTCATATGATGAATCTCCTGATGATAATATAGGTACACAAAATATAAATTTATTGGTTACTTCCATATTGTCAAAGGAAGTCATTTAACCAATGTGCTTCCAACATTATATTGATACTAACACCTGGCTCTGGCTAGAACATTCTTTCCAGAAGCTTTCTGCTTCAGGTAAAAAACTCCAATATATGGAGCCATTCCCATGTCCTGTACGAAAAAGCAACAGCCAATCCAATGCTGTAGAGCACTGGATTGACTGTTGATGCCCCAAAGGAGTGTTGTCGTCTGGGTGTGTGTACTCCATGGATGTTCTTGCTGTGAAATATATGTGTAAGGACTCAAAAATGGTCAAGAAAATATGTCAGGTACAAACTATCTGGTGGGAGCCCATAATTGTCAAATGGACCTGCTAACTCCGGATGCAAGAACAAATTTTGATAAGTTTGACCTTTCCACAGCTTCATCTTGCTCTTTCATTGCTCAAAAGATGCAGAATCCACTCACTACTCAGAAAAAAGCTAGTATAAGCAAGGGAATAGGCACAAAGAAAACATGTTTGGGATCGAAGTACTTAAAAAAATAAACCAGTCAATTGTGGGGAGATACTGGGAAGAGCATTCAGCCTTAAAAGGAACCTTTGAAATTGCACCAAAACATGAATATACTTGACATTATTTGTTGTATTTTCCTTGTGGAGATACTTCCCTGGCCTCTATGAAATAAACTTATTTTTTACAGGCTTTGATGTTTGAACATAACAGCATTTCCCTCCCATCACACTAAAAATTTCATAGAAACATAGAAACACCGAACACAAAAACAGAAAATCAAAATTACGGACTCGAGATATGCCAACAACTTCCGCGGCCTTGAGCAGCTTGTAAAGCTTTGCAGAGGCAGAAAAGCGTCATATATGAAACAAGTGCACAGAAAGACGGCCTATTCTCAGGAACAAAACAAATGCACCGCACACTTTGTGCTTATTTGTTTTTGATCCGCGAAATTTTGGAAATATATTTTCAAGAGTTTCTAAAGACTTTCACTGAAATAAACTCACATTTCTGGTAAATTTGTGTGGAAAATATTTCCATTAATGATTGCTCTAAGGTAGACAAGCCCGGCGCTTCAGATACCTACTAAGCGCAAGCCCTCAAAATACAACAAAACAAATGGAAATAGTGTTCAAGCCCGCATGGTGGGGGTGTGGATGATGGACTGGAGTTGGTTTTTTGCGTCAGTTTTATTTTTTGGTGGAGATTAGTGCACTCTTTTTCTTCAATGTTTGGTGCTAGCCTATGGAGAACTAGTGGTTCTTTATGGCTGGTGGTTTGATAATTGTATATGGCTGGTGGGCCTTGTTGGCTTACCTACTTTGCAGACCGGACTGACCCAAGCAAAACAATTTTTTTACTCTCTGCCAAGCTGTCTAGTGACTTAACTAAAAGAAAATGCTCACATGTATCAATTGAGGGATAATGTGAAGGATTTTTGGTTCATTCACCGCCATTCTGTCATGATATTCTGAAAAGTTTTAGCTGAAAACTTGACACTGCTCTCTCCTCTTTTCATCAACATTATTGGAACTCAATTATGAGGCTTGTGCCAGTACATCATGATTTATAAAAGTGCAATGATGGAGGAAATGTCTGATATGAGTGGTCTTATTTCATCCCGATTCTTATAGCTGCCATGTGCATACCTCTATCTAGAATGCCCATTGTTTGTATAAGGTGATGCTGGTGATTACCTGAAGGCAGCTTGCATCATAAGCAAGCCATGTTTCATACTGTATTTTTTCAGTACCATTTTCTGCCAAATTATTAGGATAGCTGAGGCTAGTGATGCTGCTTGCACCTTTTTGATATGGTTTTTGGGTGGCATCAAAAAATTTTCCAGAATAAATTGGTTTAAAACATGTATTTAAACTGGCTTTAAAGTAAATAAAAGTTGTATTAAGTATTTTATGGTTTTTCCAAGATACCGGGCCTTCCCGGGCTTGATAAGTCATTTTTTTCCACAATCCTGGCTTGTGACGGGCTTCTAAAATCAGCAGCAGACCGGGCCCGGGCCTGCAAAATTGCTCGAAACTCCCACCTCTAGATATAGTCCAAACCCCATTGTTCCAATAGCTATATATCTAAAGCCAATCATGCTATTTTTATAAAACATACGTCCCCGGAATTCTTAAGACCAAAATAAAAATGTGGTGGAGTCAAAGTTCAAAATTTAAGAGTCTTCCTGTGACCTAATTTCAGGTCATCTGATTTCATAACGATGACACTTAAACTTTACTGTTTTTTCTTTGCATGCCGGGTGGTTAGCATGCCGGGCCGGAAATCCGGAGACCTGGGTTCGAGTCCCAGCTTAGGAGCAATTTTCCAAAACTGAAAATTTACAATAGACGATAAATGTATAAATCTAGCCGATAAATGTAGCCGGTCGGTTTGGGGGCAAACCAAAGTCGAGAAGCAAAAAAATCGCGCAGTGAAAAATTGTGCTACAATATGACTTGATGGTAAAATTTGGCGTATTAAAGGCGAAAAGCAAAATAAAAAACTTTATGGGGTGAAAAATATGGGCTCAAGATACTTTTTTCCATCCAAAGCCCAATATTCACACCGAACCTAACTGGTCTGTTTGAAATTGAGCGTGGAAGTACTAAAATCTTACTTATAAACTAAAAAGGAGTTGGGGAAAAATGAGGTCGACCGCTTTGGGGGGGACATAGTTTTGCCCCGAGCGTTTCCGTTTGGCGGGGCAAATGCCTTTTTGCCCCCCCCCGCTGGATCCGCCACTGAGCACATCGAAAAAATTTCGGTTTTTCATGGCTCGTGTCATAAATGGATAGAGAAAGATGAAGTGGGGGAAATGTAGATACTTAGTCATTCACATACCTACACATACATTTACTAGCAGACACAGTCGAATTTCAGGGGTTACGCATGTGTGGCCGGAGTCGTTTCGACGATGAACATAAACGCGAAGACAATTCTCAAATGCGCTTCTAACAATACCACAGGACCCCCCTGAGTTGAGAAGAGATCTGCAGCGGCGGTCCCTATGTATTAAGCATGAATCCAGGCCATCACGTCCAGCGGTCGCACGTGAAAGCGCCAGCTTCTCCGGCGGTCATCTCAAATCACCTTAGGTACAACACCGCGTCAAAAGTCGATAGGCTCCAAACTATAGGGGAGACTGGGGTCAATTGTAACAAATTTCACATTTCTGGTTCTGGAGAAATAGTGATTTAATTTAGAGCACTGATAATTATATTTTCATCAACTTTGAAGATTTTGCAATGTGACAGACGTAGAAAGATATCAAAATAATAACTAGGGGTCAAAATTTTACTTATAAAAATTTACTTCAGCTGTTACAATTGACCCCAGGTGATGGGCAATTGTAACAGCACCGGGGGTAAATTGTACCATGCTAAAGCAATATGAATTTGGGTGATTTATTTGTACCATAAAACACATCCTAATGTGAACACTTCTGCATCTTTGCCTGCTGCACTCAGGCGTCGGCATGTACTTAGTCTGAACCACAGTTTTCACAGATGTATCCCGGATATCTCTCAACGGCAGTGCAAGGCATTGCAAATGTAAAAAGTGTATAATTATATATATTATATAATTTATAATTTGACTGAAATCTCGTTAATGTTTCAAACTGGGCACATAAAGCCTTACGTGCCTTTGAACCCCAATTATCATCGTTAATTTTTCAATAAAAGAGCTATTATATAGGGAAGCCCACAATGCCACTTTTCCGAAACATATATCAACCTACGAACAAACATACCATTGGAAAGCAATGTGATAATCATAAACAGTAGCGTACCGGGGGCAGCGGGCCCGCACTCCACCCTCCCCCTCCCCACTGTAGGATCCAGTGGGGCAAACAGGGCAATTCCCTCCCCCAAAATCGCCCGATTTTTGTCGATTTTCTTTGAAATCCATGTTTTCCCGATTTCAGGCCACTTTGCCCCCCCTACCTCCCCCAACGGTCGGCCTGGATCCAGGCCTGCCCCCTTCCCAACGTGTTAAGTGCCTCCTCCCAGTTGACACTAGGTTTGCGAAGCAAAAGTTCATCGCTCCCCCGTCGTCCCCTCCCAGGAAATGAAGATTAGCCCATTTGAGTGAACAAGTGCGACCCCTTCATCGGCTTGACGTTCCCTTGTCAGCTTCCCCTCAAACGGAACATCCCGGGTACGCGCCTGATCATAAAATCACTAACCTAGCTTCTGCATTTGTGCAGTAGAAGCAAGTTTAATACGTCGTAAGGCCATAGGGGTCAATTGTAACATTGCTACATTTGACCCCAAGCAGGGGCGTAGCCAAGGGGGGGGCGGCAGGGACAGCCGCCCCTCCCTGAGGGCCCCAAGGGTCCCCTGAGGACACGAGCGCGCGAAGCGCGGCTCGCCCGAACTATGGTCTGAGGCCAAATTTGGCATTTTATACCTGACAGGGCCCTCTTAATTCCTCTTCAGCACTCAATTATGTAACAAGCAGAGCCCTTTTTACCCATCAGGGCCCTTTTTGCACTGTCGCAGGGGCCCTTTTCGGGGCGCTGCCCCTCCCTGAGTGAAATCCTGGCTCCGCCCCTGACCCCAAGAGAAATGTTACAATTTTCCCCATCGCAACGCGCATTTTTTTAAACCAAATTGCCGCTCAACCAACTGGCCGAGGCGTCGATTCTGTGCTCTTTTCGTAGCTTATTAAACACTCTTTATGCACTGAAACTGTTTCCGCTGTACCTGATCATGCCCATGAATAAGCTAATCTACTTAAAATATTTAAAAAATTACAAAACACCCTCAAAAACACATAATTGTGAACAGCATCTGACTTAACTGCCGCACCTAGTTGAAATTTTGTTAACAAAGGCAGCAGCTGATTGCGCATTTCCAGTTGAGCCACTAGATCCATACGTAGATTAGTTTATACAATATGGCCAGTGTTACAATTGCCCCGTGTTACATTTGACCCGAGTCTCCCCTAACTATGCAGACTCTGCTGTCAGTCAGGAATCGTCCCAGCGGCGCCACGCCCCGCGCGGGCTCATGCGGACACCTGGGCGGTTGGGGAGGGGGGAGGGTGCGCGCGCGTATTTGTTGGCCGGCGGACAGACACCGCAGGCATGTTAACTTTGGCGGCAACGCGGCGGCTAACAGTGAAGTCCCTCCAGCAATGGGAGCGCAGATACAGAATGGCCAGCTCATTCAGCTGATGGCTGAATCAAGTGTGCACATGTTGCGGATTGTTTGTTGTGGTACATACATGTTGTGTTTCGTCAGCCGACCATAGGCTGGGGGGGGTGCCACTACGAAGAGGTGGGTGGGGGGCACACCACGGCTTATCCGAAATGGGAATCGAGCTCGAGTCAAATTTGGAGATAATCTTAGTTTTATCGATAGCATGATCCTAAAAGTACCGGTGAACTAACTTCGATGAATTTTTGGTTTTAGACAACTCCGTTTCAGGTGGCAGCTTTCCTACTGTTCTCCCGGGATCTCCTGCTTCCTCTAGTTAGTGGCCGGTGATGCCGCTTCTGCTGTGGGTCGGAAACTTTTGGAAATACGTTGAGGTGTATTGCAAGCCAGAATTTTCACGAAAAATGAACACGATTTTCCATAGGCGCAAATGCTGGTGGGGTCAAATATGACTCGGCCTATTGCTTGATTTATTAACGGAAAAGCACCGGAATCGGCTCAAAGTGGGTGGGGGGGAAAGCACAACCCCCAGTTTGAAAGTTGGGGGCAGCAGGCCCCTGCCCCACTGCCGTTCCTGCGCCTATGCGATTTTGCACCGCTGATGCGAGGAGAAAACTTTTGTTAGCTCTTCAGTATGACCACGATTCCAGAAAAGAAAACTACTCAGTATCGCAGTCATATACTCGGACACCATCCTTCCGCATCAGAAAATAAAAAGGCATGGCCTGAGACGCATACAGAAAGGAAGCACACCATCGAATGCGAAAAATTTTCATGACTTTTTTCTCACTGGTGGGGTCTACCACGTTTTTCAATTGAAAATTGATTTTTTTCAGGAAATAGTTTGTTAGATACAAAACAAAGGCACAGTGAGAAAAAAGTCACAGATTTCTTTCCAAGACGACTTATGCAACTGTATCTTTATGTTAGAGCAGCCATGGGATAAAATCCTCACAAAAATGCAATATTTCAATGAAAGGGACCGTAAGAAAGGTGGAACCGCCTAAAAACGCATTCCGAAGCGACGGCATCGAGTCCAACCATCTCGGCCGTTTACGAATACTATGTCCGGACGCAACGCGTCGCACTCGCCTGAGCGCCGCTCGAGGGCGGCCGTTACACTACCACCGAGCAGCGCCGCTCGAGGGCGGCCGTTACACTACCACCGAGCAGCACCGCTCGAGGGCGGCCGTTACACTACCACCGAGCAGCGCCGCTCGAGGGCGGCCGTTACACTACCACCGAGCAGCACCGCTCGAGGGCGGCCGTTACACTACCACCGAGCAGCGCCGCTCGAGGGCGGTCGTTACACTACCACCGAGCAGCGCAGCTCGAGGGCGGCCGTTACACTACCACCGAGCCGCACCGCTCAAGGGCGGCCGTTGCACTACCACCGAGCAGCACCGCTCGAGGGCGGCCGTTGCACTACCACCGAGCAGCGACGCTCGAGGGCGGCCGTTACACTACCACCGAGCAGCGCCGCTCGAGGGCGGCCGTTACACTACCACCGAGCAGCGCCGCTCGAGGGCGGCCGTTACACTACCACCGAGCAGCGCCGCTCGAGGGCGGCCGTTACACTACCACCGAGCAGCACCGCTCGAGGGCGGCCGTTGCACTACCACCGAGCAGCGCCGCTCGAGGGCGGCCGTTACACTACCGCCGAGCAGCGCCGCTCGAGGGCGGCCGTTACACTACCACCGAGCAGCGCCGCTCGAGGGCGGCCGTTACACTACCGCCGAGCAGCGCCGCTCGAGGGCGGCCGTTGCACTACCACCGAGCAGCGCCGCTCGAGGGCGGCCGTTACACTACCGCCGAGCAGCGCCGCTCGAGGGCGGCCGTTACACTACCACCGAGCAGCGCCGCTCGAGGGCGGCCGTTGCACTACCACCGAGCAGCGACGCTCGAGGGCGGCCGTTACACTACCACCGAGCAGCGCCGCTCGAGGGCGGCCGTTACACTACCACCGAGCAGCGCCGCTCGAGGGCGGCCGTTACACTACCACCGAGCAGGGCCGCTCGCCCGGTGACCGCACATCCTACACTCCTCCAGTGCTGAAAGCCGGTCTGATGCAAGAAATAAATGGAAATGAACAGAGAACATAGAAATGAATGTTGCCAATCTGTTCTATTTCACAATTTCTGCAACAATTTAAAAGCATGTACCACAGTGAATGTGCATAAGGGGACGTTGCATGACCAAAGGTCTGGGTAAAGAGTAAAGGGGAGGGTCAGAGCGTGGATGGTCCCTCGCCGAACGTATTCAGCTCACTATCTTGTTGTATGGAAACCTTTTTACCATCACTAAGCCGTTCTTTCATTCTTTGACATACTTTGAATCAAACTATGGACTTGCATCTACTTTCATGTTCCATGTTTCTAAATCCGAACCTCGTGTCCTATCTCCTTTGCGTCTCCTTTAGCTGAGTAGATATCTCTTTCCGGGTGGGAAAGCTTGAACCGCCGCCTGGTTCCCCATCGGGGCTTATAAACTCATCACAGCCGATTTACTTGAAGAGCCGGGCTGAGAGAATCGTCTTATTAAGAGAAATACATCAGCCCATTTAATGGAAGCATGCCAGTGTGTGCATGTAGGATAGAGATTCAATGAAATACAGAATATTAGAAAAGGCTAGTCTAGCTTACTCTTAGTATAGGGATACAGTGTTATAACCTTGGAAATAAATATTTGACTTTTATATCTGATGTGGGGGTGAGGGCGGGGGATGGGGTCAGAACCCCGTTATTTTTGGTCCCCCACAGGCTTCATATTAGGCCTATATTGCCGTGCTAGCGTTAACTTATCCAGGACCCCCTGGATCGAGAAGAGTCCCCCAGCCCTGGTTTGAAGGGACACGTCTCGAACTTGTCTAGCGTTTGAAAGAAAACATATCTTTAGAGACAGGGGCGTAGGAACGGTTTGAAAAGTGGGGGGCCAACCTTAGAGGGGGCCCACCTCAAGGGGGCCCCCAGTCCATGGGGGCCCATAATTATAAAAAAATTAGTTAGCTCGTTTGGTGTCAATAAGGCACGCATGCACACTAGGATGCCAACGTATGGAAAATTGAGGAATTAAATTCTGCCCTATGATTTTGATTTGTACCTATTATGATTTAATAAATCATAGTAAAACGCAAAAAAATTTTTTGGGTTTTTTTTACCAAGACCCTGTTCAAATACGAAATACATTTTTAAGCTCTTTTGGAGGATTTCAATCATTTTTTACTACGAGTGCGTTTCTTATATTTACAGATGTTTAGGCCCTTTTATCACATTTACAAAATTAAAAACTGTTTAGAAAACTACAGACAATGCTTTGATACCAAACAGCCTCACTTCGCTATGCCTAATCAAAATTTTGCTTATTTGATGACAAAAATGGGAACATTTATTTAGGCTGTTACGGATCCCTTCTTTCCATCATAAGAGATTTATTTAGGTAAAGGCTGATCACAATAAATACGTCTAGCTATATTTTGATGCCTAAAATGCAGAGCTCCAGCATGACTGCAAGTGCAATGTAGGTACTTGATGGCCAGCTTTGTGATGCTGTGGAGGTGTGGGTGTGGTGATATAGTGGTTAGCAACCTTGCTTTCAACGCGACCAACCCGGGTTTAAGGCACGGCAGATTCCTTGTGCAAGGAGCAATTTGACTCCCAAGAAACCCCTCCCAACAGGGAAAGAGTTGGCGACACCATATAACCCTGGCATCGAAGGACGTCACGCCTTTCAATGGCTCAGGGACGACTGTTGCTCGGCATTTGATGCGGTGTCCGTATCCGATTCATGCTTTGTGTTGGGATTGATATGGGATGGAGTTTGATTGGGACCAGTTCTCGGGACTCATTTGGAAACACTCGGGTAGTAGGTGCCTTGGTTTTTTTCACGAAGCGCTCCTCCTCCAGGGGCTTGCAGGCAGCGTACTTGCTGATATTTGCATATACGTTGCGGGGGCCCACCTCAAAAGGGGGCAGGATCCCCTGACCCCGGGTTCCTATGCCTATGCCGCCCAGGGGCCGCCAAATTATCTCGGAGGGCCCCAAGGTCCAGACCATGGCTCAGGAACCTAGATCAGTCAGCTCAAGGGCCCAGACCAGTGCATTAGCCTCGGGACTAGCTTATCAAGGGACCCTACATAAGCACAGGACCCCTAGAAGTTCATCACAGTGGAGCCCCAGGTTCGCACAGGGTGCCAGATTAGCTTAGGGGCCCGGTTCAGCTCGGGGGTCCCCAGGTCGACTTCTGTAGGGTCTCAAAACAGCTCAAGGGGCTTGTTCAAGCTCACGGATCCCAGCTTAGCTCAATGACGCTAGAACAGTTCAGGGCCCCAGACCAGCTCAAGGCTCTTGTTCAGCACAGGCCAGCTCAGCTCAGGGGCCCAGATCGGCTGATATAGTGTCCCCTCTCATACCAGCTCAGGGGGCTCCATTCAAGCAAGCTCATGGCCCCCAGATTAGCCCAGGGACCTTAGAAGATTTCAGGGCCCCCATACCAGATCAGGGGCCCCAGTTAAGCACAGGGGTACCCAGATTAGCTCAGGGCCCCAGCTAGGCTTAGGGTGTCCCAGGGTGTCTGATATAGAGTCTCAGAACACAGTGGCGCAGCCAGGATTCGGCCAAGGAGGGGTCCGACTACCGTCGGGGGCCCCAGACCGGTGGTCCCCTTAGTAACCGGGGCCCATCTCCTATATCTTTTGTATAGTATTTTAACATTCACATGAAGGAAATTCTGTTGTCTTTTTAAGCATTTATTCTTATTTTGTTTATAGCTTGATTTTTTAGATCCGACCAAATGTTGGTAAACTAAAGCCACCAAATATTAAGGATGGCCCATACCTTATATGGTAGCGTGGCTATAATAACAGCTTTGTGCCATATTTCGGGAACTTCAATGTTGATGCGCGCATGATGTTACACCCGAGTCTACCTCAATTCACTCTGGTAATCAGACATGAAGTGATTGAAGGTCAGTCGTTTTGAGTACGTAGAAATTATCTTCTACGGGAAATGATTAGCAATTATTTCCCGGTGTCAAATCCATGAACTCTTTAATCAGGAAATTTCAAAAGAAACAGAAAAAAACGAAAAAAATACAAAGGACATGTAGTGTGTCCCGAACGTTACATAGCCTCTATTCCGTCGATAGATCCTGTTGAGATCCAGTTACTTTCTTATCCTTGCTATCTTGTAAACGAGCAAATTACCAAGACAAAAGGCGCCTGAGATATCTATCGCCTTGGATCTCCCTGTCATTGTTATTTTCAACCTTTCATACTTATTTTTCCTTTGAGGATTATGCTCATCGATTTCTGTCATTACCCTTGTTTGTCTGGTTTCCTACGAAAATATTTGAAGGTTGCTTATTTCAGAATATTTAGGAATGCAGTTATTGGTGTTAAGCTAATAGATTAAAAATTGACTGAAGTGCCAAATTCCCTGTTCGATTTGCTCTTATGGTAAAATTAGTTTAATTTTTGCCTTTCCTTCGATAATGGTGCCTGATGGACATGTTTCAATTTGTCTTTTTTTTAGTACGCAATAGGGGTGGATACATTTTTTTCCGAGGCATATGATTTTGAAAATTTTTATTCGAGCTCTGGGGCCACCTAAGACCAACACTTGGCGGCACTCACAAAGCTAATTTTCGGCCGCTCTCCTGATTAGATCTCAGGGGGTGTCTGAGACCGATTCACGGCGCCTCTTGATCAAAACTGGGGGCCCCTGAGAATCTCTCGGGGCTCCTGAGATTAGTTATTCGGCAGCACCTCTGAGACTAATTATTGGGCCCCCTCCCCCAGATTTACTCTGGAGGGGGGCTGAGACTGACTATCGTGGCCATCCAGATTAGCTCTTGGGGTCCTCTGAGGCTGTCTTTGGGGTGGGGGGAGGGGACTGGGAATGACTTCCAACAGCCCTCTGAGACTTACTCTAGGGCGCCCCTGAGACAAACACCCGGGGGGGGGTGGAATCACCTCTGAGACTGAGTCTTTGGCGTTCCTGAGACTGACCCTCGGAGGCCCCCTAAAATGGACTTTTGCGAGGCCCTGAGAACCACTCTCTGGGGCCCCTGAGACTACTTCGGCCCCCCCACCTCCCCTAAGACAGACTCCCGGGGCCCCTGATACCGACTTTTTGGGCCCCTGAGACCAACCCTCCGGGAGCCCCCGAAATCTGCTTTCGGGGGGCCTTGAGACTGACTCTCAGGGCGGGGGCCTTGAGGCCGACTCGGGACGCCCTGAGAACAAATCTTCAGGTGCCCCTGAGACTCACTCTGGGGGCCCCGTGATCAGAGAATTCTTTGCAGTGGTTCAGATTGGCCCAAGGGGGTCTGGGGACTCCTAGGGCCCCCTTGGCTACACTACTGCATCCACACTTTCGGGGGCCCTCCGAAATCACCATTTGGAGGCCCCTAAAATAATTTCTCCCCCAGACCAATACTCCGGAGCCCCTTGATACTAATGTCCGGGGGCTTCTAAGACCAAGCTCGGGGTCCCACTTAGATCAGGCTCAGGGGCACCCTTAGACCCATGCTCGCGCTTTTCTCGGTAGTAACTTGACACCGGTGTTCCGGGGCCCTCAAGATCAATATTTCGAGCCCCCCCCGAGACTAATGCTCGGTACTCTGGAGTCCCTCAATGCCGATACTCGGGGGTCCTGTACCCAGGCTTGGGGGCCCCTGAGACCAAACTCTGCGTCCATGAGATCAATGCTCGTGCCTCACTCATGAGTCCCTCGATATCAATAGTCGGGTGCACCCCGAGGGGGGCCCTGAACCCCTGAGACCAAGCTCGGGGGCCCCTGAGACCAAGCTTGAGGGGACCCTGAGACCAAGCTCGGATGCTCCCTGGGACCAAGCTCGAGGGCCCCCTGACACCAAGCTCGGGGTTCCCTGAGACCAAGCTCGAGACCCCGTGAGACCAAGATCGAAAGGCCCATGAGACCAAACATCGAAAGGTCCATGAGACCAAGCTCGGTTGTCCCCTGAGACCAAGTTCGGGGGCCCCTGAGACCAAGTTTAGGGGCCCCCGAGATCAATGTTCGGTATTCCAGAGCCCTCGATAACGATGATGGGGGGCCCCCTGAGACCAAGCTCGGAAAGCCCGTGAGACCAAGCTCAGGGGCCCCCGAGACCAAGCTCAGGGGCCCCTGAGATCAATGTTCGGTATTCCAGAGCCCTGGATACCGATGATCGGGGGTCTCCTGAGGCCAATCTTGGGAGCCCCCTGAGACCAAGATCAGGGACCCCCGAGACCAATGCTGGTGTTTTCCAGTGCATACGGTCAGCCTTATGGATCAGATACCCTCGGATGCCCCCCTGAGACCAAGCTCGAGGGCCCCGTGACACTAAGCTTGGGGAGAGGGGGCCTGAGACCAATCTTGGGGGGCACCCCTGAGACCAAGCTCGGGGGTCTTCTGAGACTAAGTTCGGGGGCCCTGAGACCAAGCTCAGGGCCCCTGAGACCAAGCTTGGGGGCCCTGAAACCAAGCTCAGGGCCCCTGAGACCAAAATCGAAAGGCCCGTGAGACCAAGATCGAAAGGCCCGTGAGACCGAGCTCAAGGGGAGGGGCCTTGAGACCAAGCTCGGGGGCCCTGAGGCCAAGCTCAGGACCCCCTGAGACTGAACCTAAGGGTCCCGAAGATCAATATTCGGTATTCTGGAGCCCTCGATACCGATTATCGGGGGGCCTCCTGAGACAAAGCTTGGGAGGGCCCCCGAGACCAAGCTCAGGGGCCCCGAGATCAATGGTCGTGTTTTTAGTGCATAAGGTCAGCCCAAGGGGGTACGCGGACCCCAGGGACCCCCTCCCCTGGCTACGCCACTGTCAGAACATCTCAAGGGGCCCATTCAAGCTCAGTGGTCAGTGGCTGTAAAGCCTTATAGGGGGTCCCAGACCATCTTAGGGGCTCTCAGTTCAACACAAAGGCCAATATTAGCTCTGATGACCAGATAAGCTTAAGGGCCCGGATCATCCAGAGGCCCCTTGTCGCCATATATGGGGTTTCAGAACAGTTCAGGGTTTCAATTAAAGCTTACAACCCAATTTCAAGGCAGGGGCCCTATTACTGTGCAGGGGCCTCAGATAAGTTTAGCGTCTTCTGTGCATCACAGGGGATCCAGATTAGCACAAGGGACAATATTAACTTTACGGTCCCAGCTCAGCTCAGGGGCCCCCAGGTCGGTGGATATAGGGCCTGGCCAACTCACAGGGCCCTGTTCAAGGTCACGGCTCATAGCTCAGTTTAGGCACCTAGAACAGTTCATGCTGCCCAAACCACTTCAGGGGCGCTCAGTTCAGCTCAAGGGGCCCAGATTAGCTCGTATGGCATCAGAGACCAGTTCAGGGGCCCCCAGAAGCTCAGGGGACCTTAAAATCGACTTATAGGACCTCAACTTAGTTTAGGGGTACAGGTAAGTTTAACGGAGTTCCGGGGCAAGCTATCGGGCCAGTTTGAGTTTCTCGCTTGATATTACAGTTCTTGATATTCTTATCTCCGTTGCGGGGGGCCCATCACTGAAAAGTGGGGGGCCAGTGGCCCCCTGGCCCCCCCGGTTCCTACGCCTATGTTTAGAGAGAAAGCTGACAATGTGAATAATTAGTAAGAGCATTTGTCATACGTCCCATCCTTGATACGATAACATATGCACAGGTGATTTTCAGTGCCACTCTCCATGTATCAGAGTTGTGCGTTTCAGAGTTTTCTTGAGTCGACTCAACTCAACTCAAGTGCTGAGAGCAGTTGACTTAACTCCGACTCAACTCATGACCAAGAGTTCAGTGAGTCGACTCAACTCTGACTCACGGCTAAATTCATCCGACTCAACTCTGACTCAATTCACAACTCAACTCAACTCAAACTTCGACTCATTTGCAAAATAAAATAAATACAGGATAAATATATAAATATAAAAAATAAGAAATAAATCAATCAACCAGCAAAAATCAAGCTGTTCAGAAAATCTGACATGAAACAGAAGATTAATGGAAGCAAAATTAATTAATTGGCATTCAAACATTGGTTAACAATTACCCAGCAACCATGAATAACTTTTTAATTCTTCCAGACTGTCACTGCCCAAAAAGCTAACACATGCTGCAATTACTTCTAAAAGGAGCATTGCATATAAAACTAAGTAAATGGAATGGAAAAGACCCTAAAAGCGCTAAGGTTACACCAACACAGGCAAAAAAAGAGCCTCCATATTGCCAAAAAAGATTCAAGCTAAAATAACATGATATAAAATTATAAAAAAAAAGCAATAGCAAATTAAAATTCTATCAACGTTGATGTGTTGGATTTTAATATATTCATATTTTAAACCCAATCAAATGTTCAGCTTCAGTCAGAACCTGTAATAAAATACATACCTATCGCTCTTCAAGAAAAATTGGAGAACGATTTCATAGAAAATTGCTAATGTATTATAGCTATTGGCCTCGGTCATCGAAAGTGTTGGCACCTGGCGGATTTTTTTGGAAACGCCAGGAGAGGGACTGACGTCTGGCGCGGCTGCTTCATATCCGGCGCATTTTTGAACTTTTTCAGCGTACTTCCAGTCGTTGTAAACTCGTTGCTGTGAAAGAGTGTTAAGAAAGAATCGGGAAATATTTTTGACTCCAATTCGAAATTGTATACGGTTTTACACTCACGCGGCCAGTATGAGTTTGAACCGAAGCACCCATCCTATAACCGCGGGAAATATGAATCAGACATACGTGACGTTGGGTGGACGTGAATACTGAAGACTGGCGTTATTTTCTTGTTTGTTATAATCTTGGAAAGTTCAAAGAAAATGGAGAAGAGACGGACAACCATTAGATCCAATCAGAACTGCTGCGTTCCTCAGTGTGTATCCTTCCGAAGAAAGTATCGAAGTCTCAGCTTTCACAAGTTTCCTCAGGATAAGGTGCTGTCCAAGCAGTGGAAGTTGAAACTGAGAATTGGGAAGAAGATAGACTCAAATGCTGCTGTCTGTTGCAGACATTTTGAGACATCTGACTTCCATTCATATCCACCTGGTAAGCGGCTGTGAGGCCAGTGTGCAAAGTATGGCATTTTCGACGAGATCTCGTCGGTTCGAGTGCCCTTGGAGACAGGGCCAAGTGGTGCGAATTTTATCAACCTGGTGCGAATTTTGAATTTTCGAGGTTAGTGACACTTAAACTAAACAAATAATGACTGAATGGCTATCAAGACACAGGAGAGGGCCTTATAAAAAGTCCTTAACTAACTGACTAATGATTGAGGTAGCATTGCATTGTAGGGGTAGGAATGGGTGCATTTTTCCCTGGTATGTGTCAGATTGGTGCGAATTTTTGGAGGCTGGTGGTGCGAGAATTTTAGATGGCTGGTGCGACTCGTATGGCCTGCTGCCATACTTTGCAGACTGGCTGTGAGGCAATCTCCAGTTCCGCTTATGCCTCCTTCCACTTCCTTGAGCCTGCTTCTAGCAGGAGTAAGCCTTTATCCTTGGGCCTTCATCATAGGCGGATCCAGGATTGCCGATCAGGGGCACCTTCCCGGGGGGCGGGGCGCCATTCTTGACTGGGAGACCCTATCGGATGGGAGCAAAACCCTATCGGTGGGAGCCGGCTTTCGTATCCTGGGAGGGGTGGGGGTGGGAAGCGAAATTTCAGGGGCGTGGCCATTTCAGGGGGCGCCGAGGGTCGATGGCGGGGGGCACATATTCCCTTTGCCCCTGGATCTGCCTATGGGGCATGTGCCCACTTTGCCGTCCCCCTGGATCCGCCTATGGCTGCATTCCTTTTTAGCCCGGGAAACTGACATATAGGAATAATTCGGTAGATATACGCCTTTATTCGTTTCAAGTTGTCTGAAATTCCAGTTTAAATGTACGATGGAAAATGGGTTTCCAAACATAAGCGTCGCCACCGGTAAAAAAGTGGGAGGGGGGGTAGCAGCAAACTTCAACCTGATACTGACAACAAACTTTGCTCCTTGGTACCAGAAACTCTTCGAATGTGGGCTCCTTACTGCCTTCCGCAGCCGCTGGTTATAAGCCGCTGCCACATACCAGGCATAAAACACGTATAATTCACCGCTTACCATGCTATTCCCGGGGCCCACTAACGTTGTTTACCTTTCGCAGTCCTCTTTCGCGGCCATCTTGGATGGCACACTAGCGCCTTTGGTGAGCGTGCCCGGGGTCAATCCAAATAAACACAGATGCCAAGTAAGGGTCTCTGATCAGACAGAAACAGTAGCAGGAAATAATTCATCTGATTCTTGCAGTAAAGACATCTCAACATTTTTGTCGAATCAAAGGTCCAATTTTTCAATGCTAATAGCAGTATTTGCTATTGATAGATAAAATGAAAAGGGTGGCGGCAGGTGGCGCATTTAGGACAAAATAATAAATGTAGCATGTAGGCATATAAATATTTGCATTACTTCATGAACTATCACGTGATAGTTCATTTGCCTCTTTGCCTTGAGGTTAGTTCAGTGGCGGATCTAGCCGGTTGGTTTGGGAGGGGCAAACCAAAGTCGAAAAGCAAAAAAAAATCGCCCAGTGAAAAATTGCGCCACAATATGCCTTTTCGGTAGAATTTTGGGAACTGGAGACAAAAAGCAAAAAAAAAAAAACATCACGGGGTAAAAAATATGGGCTCAAGATACATTTTTTCCTATGCAAGCCCCAATATTTACACTGAACTTCTCTAATTCTGTTTGAAGTTGAGAGTTGAAGCACCAAAATTTTGCTTACAAGATAAAAAAGGAGTCGGGGGAAAAAGGAGGTCGATCGCTTTGGGGGGCAAAAACGTAGTTTTGCCCCGAGCTTTTCCATTTGGGGGGCAATTGCCTTTTTGCCCCCCCTGGATCCGCCACTGGGTTAGTTAAGCTTGAGCACATACTCTGCTGAATTTGTTTTTCAAAGACAGCAATGGCGCACACTATTCTCAGAAAACCACCGCTGATGGTAACAATCAGCGACGACGACGCGTGTTGTTGGAGTGTTTAAAGAAAAGAAGTAATATTAACACGCGCATTGACGGGGGTCTGAGCCACCTTCGCATTGACGGGGGGGCGCGGGTACCCGCCCCCTAAGATCTCGAGAACCACGGTAGGTAGCGAAAAACGGTAAACGGCGTTGGGCTGCCCATCCACTTCTCCATCGAAAACATTTGAACCATTTTTTCGTCAGGTCACATTTAAGGTCACGAGAGGTCAAAACATGCCCGTCAGGGATAACATGTAAATTCAGTTTTTCGGCCATTAAATCTGAACAAGTAAAGATAGAGCAAAACGACTTGAACTGTATGATTCCTCTTAGCAAGCCGAATCGAATGATATATAATTTGACCTTGCTAGGTCAAATCAAGGATTTGACCTGACCTGAGGTCAGGTCAGGGTCAAATTATACAAAATGCATATCATTAGAACTGCAAAGCCCAGGCGAGTCTAATGCAGCTAAAATAAATGCTCTATCACCATCCGTTTCTGAGTTATTTCGTAAAAACCATTTTCCCATGTATTTCCAACGGAGAGGTCATGCCTCGTACCTGACCTTAGGTCATCGATATCAAAAATACCGGAACATATTTTAGAGAACTCGGTGGGGCCATTATGTGATATGAGTTTCAATCGGATAAGTTCACCCTGCTTCGACTTATGCTATCTTAAACTTTTTTTGAGGTCGGGTCACTTGACCTGTAATGGTGACCTGACCTGAGATGACCTAACCTTAAAATTTTCACAGAAGTTGTAAAAATGATGAGGGAAAAGGTATACCAAGTACGGCGGCGCTACGCGCCGCCGTTTTTCTGCTGTCTCCGAAAAACCCGAGGGGGGCGGGTACCCGCCCCCGTCAATGCGCGTGTTAAATATTGAAGATGAGAAGTTTTTGAGAGTTTTGAAATGTATTTTGTAGTGCGTTCCACAACTTCAAAGCCAGTGATAGGAACCTGTTTAATTTTTTGAGTGTATGTATTATTTGTGCCTAGGGATTCCTTCAGACCGGATGGGCCTTTGAAATAAGCAATTGAACCATATAATTATTGGTTTATTGAAACAAATTGAAACTTTGATTTAAACAATTGAAACACTGGGGGAAAATGTTTTAAAGGAGGTTAAAGGGGGTTTGCAAAAGGTAGGCAAATTCAGACACTTTTACTTGACAACATGTTTACCTGTTGAGCCAACTTTTTCCTTAACTTATTTGACTCGCTGTCTTCACAACTCAACTCAACTCAACTCATTGATGTGTTGTGAACCGACTCAACTCAACTCACTTGTCTAATTTTTTTCGACTCAACACAACTCAACTCAGAGTCGAATGAGTCGGAATTTGAGTTAAACTTCGACTCTGACTCGCGAGTCGCACAACTATGCCATGTATGTGACGTTATTCTTTTCTTTCGCTAAGGCGTGCGGCTCAAACCGATTGCGTCACTGACCTGGGACTGATGTGGCTTCTTGGTGCCTACACGGGGATGGAACAAGGCCAGGTTTCGCCCGCTGATGCTCACCGTTTTCGCGTGACACGCGCGGTGTTGTTCCATTGACTTAACATGGGGGAGTTGGTTTCAGCGTTGAGGCGGGACGGAGCCCCACTGAAGGAGGTGAAGCCGTCCCGCCCGGGGACTGGCCGCCCGTAACGCGGGTTTATTGTAGGAAAAGAAAATACAGGCGTGTGCCCCGATACCAACCGTTTAAGAAAACCAACATTTCACGTTACCTATGTCTGTTGGCCTCCTCTCGGACCCGCTACTGCCTTGTACCGCCTCATGTGGTAACAGAGCAAGGAGGCGATGTTCTCACCATCCTCTGAGAGTTACCAGCGCGTCGGCGGTGACATGAGTTAGCGAGAATGCTTCAGTCGCGACGGGCGACTAGTCGACAGCCTGGCGACTGGTCGTCAGGTTAGCCCGAGGTAGGCTGGCTTTGTACCAGATCTCTGGCGGCAAACTCTAGAACTACGGCTTCTGAGAACTGATACTGGTGGCGGCAGGCAACAGCCACACCACTGAACCAGCCTTACCACTGAGTTATGAACGGGAGGGACAGCACGTCATCACTTGTAAAGTATTTTAAGGCAGGAAAAGTAATAAATGTTAGGAGAAATGCATGTGCCACATAATTCGCCCATCAGAACTAAATTATGGGTGGAGGGAAACATTCATATAGGCAGGGGCGTGGATTTACTAAAACCATTGGGAGGGCCCAAATCTGAAAGCCGTCAAGTGTGCAGAGTTGTGCGTTTCAGAATTTTCTTGAGTCGACTCAACTCAACTCATGTGTTGAGAGTGGTTTATTAAACTCCGATTCAACTCATTTTCAAGAGCTTAGTAAGCCGAATCAACTCCGACTCAAGGTTAAATCCTTCCAACTCGACTCCGACTTAACCCACGACTCAACACAAGTCAACTTCGACTCGGTTTCAAAATAAATGTATAAATACTAGATACATAAATAATAATAACAAATGCATAAATAAATCAATAAACCAGTCAAATGCAGGCTGTGCAGAAAGTCGTACAGTAAACTGAAGATTAATAGATGGAAAATTAATTAATTGGCATTCAAACATTGATTAACAATCAGTTAACAACCATGGAACCTTTTTTTAAATTCCTCCAGACTGTCACTGCCAGATAAAGCCACCACACCATGTTGCAATGATTTCTTAAAGGAGCCATGCATGTTTAACGAGGCACATGGAATGGAAAGGAACCTAAAAGGTTTAAGGTTACAACAAAATAGGCAAAAAATTGCACCTCCATACTATCAGAAAAAATCCAAGCTAAAAAACCATGATGTAAAGTTTCAGAATGGTGAACAAAGACTGTCCTTGGCTTAGAAGCTACCAAATAAGATGTTCCAAAAGTTTGAAACCAATACCACTTTTAGATTCTGAGATATGACACGGGACAAAAATGACCCACTGGGCGTTTGGGACATCGGTTGGCACTGCGCGGCCGGCTCCGGGGCGGCGCAGTCACCGCACTCAGCGGCCCAATGCGCATCAGAGTTGTGCGACTCGCGTGTCCGAGTCGGAGTTTAACTCAAATTCTGACTCATTCGACTCTGAGTTGAGTTGAGTTGAGTCGAAAAAAACTAGACAGGTGAGTTGAGTTGAGTTGAGTCGGTTCACACCACGTCAATGAGTTGAGTTGAGTTGTGAAGACAGCGAGCCAAATGAGTTGACGACAAAAGTTGACTCAGTATGTAGATATGTTGAATACGTTTGAATTTACCTACCTTTTGCAAACCTCCTTTGAATACCGTTTCCTCCAGTGTTTCAATTGTTTCAATCAAAGCTTTAATTTGTTTCAATATATCAAATAAATTATACGGTTCAATTGCTTATTTTAAAGGCCCATCTTGTCTGAAGAAATCCCTAGGCACAAATAATACATGTACCTACTAGAAAAATTAAACAGGCTCTTATCTCTGGCCTTTTCTTAAACATTTTAAGGGGCGGAACGGACTGCAAAATGCATTTCAAATATCTCAATTCCTCATCATCAATATCCAGTATTCCTTCTTTTCAACCACCACTCAAGGTTAGTAGAGACATTCAAACGTTCCACCACCACTCCAATAAAAGAACAAGCACAGGCAAGAGTGCGCCATTGCTATCTTTGAAGCAAGGCGGATCCAGGATTGCCGATCGGGGCACCTCGGGGGCGCCATCCGGACGGGGGCGCCATCCGGACCAGGGGGCGCCACTTATGACCGGCAAAAGCTATCAGGTGGGCGCCAAATCCTATCGGTGGGCGCCGACTTCGCATCCGGGGGGGGAAGCGACATTTCAGGGGGCGCCATCGACCTTTCAGGGGGCGCCGAGGGTCGATCGGGGGCCGTGCCCCCGCCCCCTGGATCCGCCTATGCTTGAAGAACAAATTTAGTCAAGGATAGGCTTTAGCTAAAGTAGCTTCAGGGCAAAACATTGTAGAAGTCACGTGATAATTCATAAAGCGATGTGTATATTTGTAAACTACATATTATATTGTTTCTTTTGTCTTAAATGCGCCGTCTGCAGGTGCTGCTTTAATTTTGCCCATTAAAAGCAGTTCTTACTGCTAGCATAAAACAGTTTGAACTCTGATTTGACAAAATATTGAAATACCATTGTTGCGCGAATCAGACGAATTGTTTCTTGGTACTGGTTTTGTCTGATCGTCGTTCCGCATTTTATTTGGAAAGCCGTATATATTTGAAATTTTCTATCAAACTGTGCTCCCATTTTGAAGTGTGATAGGTACGTGCTGTGTTGGATGTTTTCAAGCGGAAAATTGTATTGGGTTTAAATATATGAATGTATTAAATGCAACACGATGATAAAATTTCCATTTCTATTGTCCTATGTCATTTATTAATATGGTGTACTATTTCCTAGGTTTTGCTGCTGTTCTTATAATAATTTTTGGGGCGTATCGAAGCACCAACTGCCAGGGTCATATGGCGTCGCTAACTCTTTCCCTGTTGGAAGGGTTTCTCAGGAGCCAGCTTGCTCCTTGTTCAGGGAAGCCGCCGGGCCTTGAACCCGGGTCGGCTGCGTGGCAAACAGCTACGCTGACCACTCGTCATATGGCGTCGCTAACTCTTTCCCTGTTGGAAGGGTTTCTCAGGAGCCAGCTTGCTCCTTGTTTAGGGAAGCTGCCGGGCCTTGAACCCGGGTCTGCTGCGTGGCAGGCAGCTACGCTGACCACTCCACTACCGCGCCCCCTGCTGTTGTTCTTAGAATTTGCAATTGCAAATAGGTACTCTAGTAATTATAGCTTATGTTTTGGTTCAGCTCATGGCATAGGAATGTTTCCTTTAGCAATATTATCTAGCATTGTTCTTTAACAGAAACAAAAAGCAATACCCTTATAATTCTTGAAAATACAACTTAGATCATGTGTTTTAGCTGGTACCTTTTCTGATAGTATGGAGGTGTAATTATTTCCCTATGTTGTTGTAACCGTAACCCATTTAAGCTCCTCTCCATTCCCTGTCCCTGATTAAACATGCAAATCTTCTTTTAGAAATCATTGCAACATGGTGTGGCAGCTTTATCTGGCAGTGACAGTCTGGAAGAATAAAAATATAGCCATGGCTCCTGGCTATAATTATTTAATTTTTAATTTTTCTATCAAGTAATCTTACCTATATAAAATTTCAGTGTCCTGTATGACTTTCTGTAAAGCTTATCTTTTAGTGGTTTATTAGTTTTTTATTATTATTTATTTATATTATTTATAATTTATATATTTTGTAACTGAGTCGAAGTTTGAGTTGAGTTGAGTCGTGAGTTGAGTCGGAGTTGAGTCGGGAGGGTTTAACCTTGAGTCAGAGTTGAGTCGGCTCACTGAACTCTTGACAATGAGTTGAGTCAGAGTTGAGTCGACCACTCTCAGCACATGAGTTGATTTCAGTCGACTCAATAAAATTCTGAAACACACAACTCTGGTGCGCATCGCTTTTGCTGGAGTTTTGTGGAGTATTTTTATTTCCTCTTGTATAATGATCAAAGTAAAATGTTCGGAAAATTTTACGCTCTCCAGATTTGATTATAAACATTAACATCACATTTACAAATACTACACAGTAGTGGTTGATCAGTAGACTGGGGGAGGAAGCAGGGCTAAATTCGCGAAAATCACAGTATGTTAAGAATATTGGTGAATATCAGAGGTTTTGGGGGACCGCTTCTTATCTTCCCCCACGTGGTCTCCACCCATGGATGTTTCACACGACTGGAACAACATCGCGACAGCGTTAGTTGTATTTTAGACGGAAGTTCCAGAACTTCACACGCTCTCGCCCCTTTTACACTGCATCGGATGTATCTTGTCACAACAAACCAGTGGCCTCAATAATTCCAAACGCATTTTGTCAGCTTGTCATTGGTTCTCTATCAGTTGCGGATACAAGCGGGCTAGGAAGGCTCAAGCTTCTCCCCTGAACTGTCAGAGTGCCTTTAGGCTTGAGCCTCCTAGCCTCCCCCCAGCAATGAAATTCTGGATCTGCCGTTGTTCTCTGTCCGCTAGGTACACTATCCTCTATCCACTGTTCACCACACACAAGCCATCAAGATAAGCAACAAGGTACTGCTAATTTAACAGTGTAGTCAGTGCTAAAATTTCATTAAGTATTAAAAAACCTATAAATTGTCTTTGATAACGCCTTCATAAACCCCGAGACCATCTTGTATGGTCTCTTTAAAAATATTTTATTCTCCTTCCAAAAACGGAGCAGGCCCTAAAAACGTTGGGAGGCATTTTCATGGGCCTCAAAGTCTCGAAACGTAGCGATATACCTCTAAACAATCTTCAGATTTGAGGAAAAGCCTCCAAACTGGCAACCCTGAGTTCGTAGCCCCCACGAAGCCTCGCTTCCATCTAGGTAACAATATGCACCTAACCCAACAAATGGGAAGACAGAACACAATTTTCCTCCTTTTCAGCGGCCCGCTCATGTGCGCAACGCCCAGCGGGTCATTTTTGTCCGCTTCATACTTGGCTCTCATGGCAAAGCGTTTCAAGTAAATCTTACTATTTCTTCACGATCTGACTCCCACTGATCTTGGCTTAATGTCGAGCATGCAATCTCTTTTCGGCTTTCCATATTTTACCGCCAGAAACAAAATTTGTGAACCTACTTCAGGTCGGCCAAAATCCTCGCCAAAATAAGTTCCACCAAAATCGTCCCATGGAATCCCAGGAATTTACGGATGCATTATTTGGTTTGTCCACATTCTAAAACACGCAACCATATCATAAACATGAACATCACTCCACTGGTACCGATTCTGCAGCCTGTCAAATTCAGAGGACATAAATGATCCGCTGGGCGTAAAGGGGTTAATATCTTCCTATTTTTAAACTTAAATTTTCAGTTTTAAAGCCTCCAATACAGTACGTGGGTACCTATCGCTCTTCAACATGGGAGCACGGTTTCATAGAAAATTGCTAATGTGTGGCTTTCCAAATTAAATATGGACGCCAAGCAAGGGTCTCTGGTCAGGAAAACCAGTAGCAGGAAATAATTCCTCTCATTCGTGCAATAACGGTGTTTCAACATTTTGGTCAAATCAGAGGTCAAATACTTTCTATGCGAATGACAATATTTGCTTTTAACCCGCGCCCCACCGGGGGTCCGGCGCCACCTTCGCCCCACCGGGCCATCGATGGCCCCCCTCTAACTCCGAAAATATGGGCGTTAGCGCAAATCTGCAAAAGCAATAGAAAGCTCGCGTGATTTCAGTAAGAAATTACTTCGCATGTTTTAGTGCTCAGGTCAATGGTTTGACCTCCAGAGGTCAAATTAGGTCAAGATCGGCCTATTTTCAAACTCAAATATGCAATGATTAAGCAAACTAGGCAGTAACTCTTATGTCATTAGAGCTATTGAGGCCTGGTAAAGTACATTTGATAGCAAATTGCCAGTACTTTTTCCGCTATGTGGAACGTAAAGACCTCCCGCCAGTGGTTTGACCGCCAGAGGTCACCTCGTGACCTAATATGACCTGAGGTCACGAAAGGTCAAAAGTGACCTTGCCGTATATCAAATGAAAGCCAGTGACAAGACAAACACGATGGTGTTTGTTTCACCGCTCTAGCCCAATTAGGTCAAAAGTTATTGTCAAAATACTGTTTTTGACCTCTGGTGACCTTGGATGACCTTGAAAAAGTCAAAGGGCAAATATGACCCCTGGGATCCGTGAAAGGGTGTCCAAAAACGTTGTTCTGAGCAGTCTGAGTATTTGCAATCATTTTTGTGGCTTTCATATCATGAAATAGCTTTTCCCCATGCTTTTTCAATGGGAGAGGTCGCCTCGCGACCTGACCTCAGGCACGAAATCGAAAAATCCCGGATATACACCTTGTAGACCCTGGAGGGGTCATGAAGTGTAGGAAGTTTCAAATCGATCGACTTTGAAATGTAGCTCTTACAGACCTCTAAAGGTGAAGTGAGGTGACCTTGGTTGACCTCGTCTGGTGACCTGACCTTGGATGACCCGGGTAAAAATTTCAGGATGATGGAAAATGATGCAGTGAGAGGTAGAGCCCTCAACCGCGGTGCTGCGCCTCGTCGTTTCTCTGCTATCCCGAAAACCTTAGGGGCCATCGATGGCCCCCCGGTGGGGCGAGGGTTAATAGGAAAAACTAAAAAAGGAGCTGCAGATGGGGCATTTCAGACAAAATAAACACTATCATACATAATTTTAAAAAAATTGCATCACTTCGTGATTTATCCCGTGTTTTTGTACACTTTTTGGCACTGGAGCTGCTTAAGCTTGAGCCTATACCTACTTGATTAAATTTGTTCTTCAAAGACAGCCATGGTGCACAATTGTCTGTGCACAGATTATTGGTTTGCCACGCGAGTTTCGTTGGAAATCTTGCAAATAAAGTCGGGTTTACATGATACTTATGATATAACGCACGTTGTGGGGCATCACTGTCGGGGTGTGACGCAGTTTTTTCGCTGTGAAGTACTTGGGTGGTTTGTTATTGTTCGTTTGTATTGTATTCAGCCCAATTTCTTTGCTGCTGGTATGCTGCTAAATGCTGATGTTTGTTGCAAACTGACGAGTTATTGAAAATAAAGAAGCATAAATCGGAAAAAGTCGGGTTTACTTTTCCATGAGCTCCATCATCTGATCTCGGTACTGTGACACAACAGATGCAGTGTCTTTTGCCGTGGATGCCTCCCACCTCCACTCAATCCTCCTATACATCAATACAAACGCATTGGATACACACAACAAAGCGTGTCTGTTTTTTGTATCTAAAGCGCTATATTTGTCTACATGAAGCGCTGCATTGGCACAAAGGCTTTTGAATTAGTTCTGTCCCACTAGGGCCTTGTGTTAGTATTGACATTTCACTCCGGGAACTATTGCCTGGACATCACTACTCTGATAGGCATATCGATTACCAAGTTCTCGTAGACTTCATACGAATTTTTAGGGATTTTTTTATTCAAAACAGCCACGCACTTCTTTTAATTCTCGAATACTGAAGAAGGCTCATTTCCTGCGAATTTTCTTCATTCACTGGGCCCCTTTTATTTGGTTGTGTCCATGCAGGCAACCGACGACGATAGAGGAAATTACAAATAATGTTCTGCAGCATTAGAGGAGCAGGCTTGTTAGAAAATTAAAGCAAATGCTCAATCATGGAGGCGAAATTGGTTTATTCAAGGACTTCAAAGGAAGGTTATTGCATGTGTTGTAAAGTGTTTTTTCAGACGCTGCTACATCCGTATTAGTCTATAATGAGCCAGCTTTTTTTTACTTACAATGATGATATCCTGCATTCTGAACTTGTACTTGATGGTAGTGCAATGAATTCCATACCACCAACATCTTCATTTTATATTTTTGGTAATACTATGGCCCCGTAATACTCGAGCCGGTGCCCAGAATGTCATTTCATGTCAGGGTGTTAACCAGCAAACACCACGCGGGGAAGGCGCCGCATGATTCTCAGCATTAGACAGCAGCAGAGCTGGGATTCGGTAGATATTTTCTATCGGCGGTATCGATATTCGGCAGATGAAAATGGGCTATTGGGCTTGGTATTTCGGGAGATTTACAAAAATCTACCGAATTATTCGGTATTTCGGTATTTCGGTTCGGTAGATAAAAAAAACATTGCATATAAAAATTCCTTTATAAACCTTTTAATATATTCTAGAGCCCATCAAACACATAATTTAAGCCTTTAAATACATTTTAGAGCCTGTAAAACATTTGTTTGAGTATTTCTTGGAATTATTCAACCATTTTTAAAAATGTTTCAAGCTTAAAAAGATCTTTGAGCATCAAAGCTCACAAACTATTTTCGGCAACAAGTACTGAATCAGCCTGGCCCTATGCAAGAGGTCTGTGCACCGTCAATGAGTGATGACGTCTATGTTATAACAAACAAAACTCAAGCTGCGAATCACTGAAATGTTTTGGGTGCAATCAGAGAGCTGAGAGGCGTGGGCCTATTCCGCTCGAAAGATCAAAATAGGGTGGCCGTTCGGCCCGATCCAGTGTTATCAGCTAACTCGAGGATGGATGCTGATTGGCTGCGTGGGCCGGTACGGCCTGTGATTGGCTGCAGCGGGGGCAAATCCAGACTTGCATCTGCTAAGAACATTCTTTGTCGGTGCGTTTACCGTTTTTGCTACCTACCGTGGTTCTCGAGATCTTAGGGGGGCGGGTACCCGCCACCCCCCCGGTCAAAGCGAAGGTGGCTCAGACCCTCGTCAATGCGCGTGTTAAAGGTGCTGTCCAGGGCTGCCAGGTTTATTTTTCAGCGGAAAAGGTCAAACCGAGTTAGAAAAAGGGGCCAAAGAGGGGCACAATTTTATTTCCACTAAAATAGCCAAATAAAAACCATAAAAGCCAGATTTGAGGCTAAAACGACCCCTAGCGGCAGTCATGAAACCACAGAAAAAGCGACTTGTATCACTGTTTAACCCCGGCCACATCCCAAGGTTTTCCGGGATAGCAAAAACAGGCCAGCACCGCGGTGAGGGCCACCCCACCAACATTTCCCATCATCCCTAAATTTTTACCCCGGGTCACCCAAGGTCAGGTCACCAGACGAGGCAACCAAGGTCACCCACTCACCTTAGAGCTCTGAAGAGCACATTTCAAACTCGATCGATTGAAACTACACTCATGACCCCTCCAGGGTCTACAAGGGTATATCCGGGATTTTCGATTTCGTGCCCTGAGGTCAGGTCACGAGGCGACCGTCCCATTGAAAAGCATGGGAAAAGCTATTCAGATATAAAACCCACAAAATGATTGCAAATACTCAGACTGCTCAGAACAACGTTTTTGGACACCCTTTCACGGATCCCAGGGGTCATATTTGCCCTTGACTTTCCAAGGTCATCCAAGTCACCAGAGGTCAAAAACAGTATTTTGACAATAACTTTGACCTAATTGAGCTAGAGCGGTGAAACAAACACTATCGTGTTTGTCTTGTCACTGGCTTTCATTTGATATACGGCAGGTCACTTTTGACCTTTCGTGACCTCAGGTCATATTAGGTCACGAGGTGACCTCTGGCGGTCAAACCACTGGCGGGAGGTCTTTACGTTCCACATAGCGGAAAAAGTACTGGCAATTGCTATCAAATGTACTTACCAGGCCTCAATAGCTCTAATGACATAAGAGTTATGCCCAGTTTGCTTAATCATTGCATATTTGAGTGAAAATAGCCGATCTTGACCTAATTTGACCTCTGGAGGTCAAACCATTGACCTGAGCACTAAAACATGCGAAGTAATTTCTACTGAATTCACGCGAGCTTTCATTGCACTTGCAGATTTGCGCTAACGCCCATATTTTCGGATAGAGGGGGCCATCGATGGCCCCCCGGTGGGGCAAGGTGGCGCCGGACCCCGGTGGGGCGCGGGTTAAAACTATTTGTTGACGGTTTGATATTGACTTGACGCAATATTTTCAGCACACTACCCATCTAATAGGAAGCCAGGGGTGCCCTTCCAAACCCGCGTGGCCATCGAATGATTTATCCACATAACCAGAACATTTTTTGGGATCATCAATAACGCCCCCCCCACTTTTTGACCAATAATTTCGTGATCTCAGTCAAAATGGGAGTGAACCGGAAATTTTTATATCCAGCCGCTGCGGAAGGCAACGAGGAGCCCAAATTCAAAAAAAAGTTTTTGGTACTAACGTGGAAAGTTTGCTGTCAGCATCAGGTTGAAGTTTGGCTGGCCCCTCACTTTTTTGCCGGTGGCGACGCTTATGTATGCTACCACCACAATAATAAATTAAAAGGCTAATCACTTCATACCGCCACACCAGCAACCAGTCTTACGCACTTTTACTACACCGTGTCCCGTCTAATCCACGAAACGAGCTCTTAGCGCTGACAACTGAATGACTGTGAAATGAGAGTATCATGCAATGTCACGGTACTGGCTGGGATGTGGGCTTCTGGTCAGATAGAACAGATGTTTGATTGGTTGTAGGCCAGTGTTCTTCTCCAGCGTTGTGATTAGTTGATGCTGAGGCTGCTTTGCCGGGATTTCCTGTAACTATGCGCTTTGTTTCGTCTTCACACGATGGAGTAGACAGCCAGGGGTGGAAATTTTTTTAACACAATTTTTGTGGATTGAAAATTTGGGATCAGAAATAAAACAAAGTTATAATTATCGGGTGGTGTTGTCTTATTTTCGTTAGGCGAGCCTGCATTTGGTCAATTTTAAGTCATCTGTGTATTTGACTGGGGGCCAATTTCCGGGCCCTGGGGGAGGGGGGCATTTCGGCCGACTAGGGGGGGCAAATGGCCCCCAGTTAACATGTTAAAAATGGCCTGCTTTAAAGTGCTTACCAGGTAGACCTAGATTGCAGTTCGTATGCCAAATGTTTCGAGGTATTATTCAGAGCCGTTGAGGCTATTGGCCTCACTAACCATAAAGGAGGTGCCTCTGAATTGCATGGATTAATTGTATGGTTTTAAGCATTGGCGGACGCAGGGGAGGGGGCCATTCCAGCCATGGTCCCCCCAAAGCGCTGGAAGGGGGGCCAAACTAGCTTTTGCCCCCCCAAACGTCGGAAATTTTTTGAAAAAGGTGTTTACACTAGGTCTGTAGAGCAAAAAAATATTCGCTCCCACCCCCTTCCCCCCGGAGAGCGATCATGTACATGGAGAGGTAGCTTATACTAGGTCTCTCGAGCACTGAAAAAGGTGTTTACACTAGGTCTGTAGAGCAATTCACTCCCACCCACCCCCCCCCAGGAGGAGAGGCAGACATGGTTTTGGCCCCTCCCAAAACTCGGGTCTGCGTCCGCCCCTGGTTTTAAGGTTGAAATTGTTTTAATGCCAATTTTGTGGTTTGTTGGCACACCATTCTCTGTGTGGTGTCAGCGGACAGTGAAAAACAGTTCTACTGCCCCGCGAGCGTCTTTTGACGCCCGACCTAAAATTTCAGCGCTCCATGCACAGGCTACTAGTGAACTCAACTAGATATTACTTGATTTTACGCAATGTTAACTTAGTTGCTTTTATACAATGTTACACATGAAAATCCGAGCAACAAGAAACAAATCAGTGGCGCTCTGAACGGCACGGTGTTCTGAAGAAAACGCCAGCTTATTTTCCAAACACTCCTCGGGATTCGTGGGTTTCAGACTAATGGTAGGCTAGTAGTCATTGCCAACCAATAATGAGTGGGAAGAGGGGTGGCAGTCAGTGGTCTTCTGGCTGCCGCGCTGGACGAAGCTCTGTCGGGCCAAACCAGTGATTGACCTGTTATATTTGCACATCTTGCAAAAAATAGTCTGATTGTGATTGTACACCCTATAATGTTCACAGATCAAATGGCATAAATCTGGTGATTCATGCCGAGTGTAGATGCCATGAAAAGCAAATTGAGTCATATCGTTGGTCTCCTGGCAATAGTTTGCTTATTTTATCACAGTGCATAATTTGGCGATGCAGAACACTTTTAATATAAGTATGATACGAATCAGAACTAATAGCCTCCACTTCCGGCTCGATTGCTCACAGGTGGCCCTAGAAAATCGCTGTGTCCCCGTCACATTCGTTATTCCCTTCCGGGAAGGACGGTACACGAGATGTCCCAGACCATTGGACACAGCTTACCTGTTGAAGTGGTGGCCAAAGAGAGACCTGAGCAATCGTGAACTAGAGTAAGTAACAAACATTGCTGCGTACGCGTACAATATAGCGGGCCTGCCTACAGTGCTTATTTGACGCCAAGAGGTCCGATCACATTTATCATTATGTGAAAAGAAGACAAGTTATCGAATTTCCGATCATAGCTTTGCTAAACGATTGCAGAACAATAATATTTGTGTTTATATAGATAAATGGACTGGATGAAAATACGACTGAAGAGGTTTCGGTAGATCATAGCATTTGATGCGTCAGTCGCACACACACATATCTATATTATATCTATACTGTCGGGATTTCTTAATAAAGTGAAATAGAAATAAGAGAACAAAAGCATGTGGTGTCTGGATGCACAAACCAAAACAAACATTTTGATCATTTAAACTTTAAACTTGAAACAAATGTTTTCCACTCTCTCACTCTCTTTCTCGCCTCTTTCTTTCTCACTCACTCCCCCTTCTCTCTCTTTCCTTATCACTCTTTCCCATTCTCTCTCATTTCTCGCTCCCTCATTTGAGAAAGTAATCGTACGTGGAACCCGGAGGACAGCCCATCGAAATGTCGATGATGTTTTTTATCGAGAGCAACATAGGTTGAAATTGATCTGAGGACCTACGCTAGCACCAAAAGACCTTTATTTATTCCAGTAAAAAGGCAATGAAATGATGGAGCTTCTAGAAATATGGAGACTTTCTTCCAGTCATGGTTGTTTTCATTTCAGACGGAGGACATCCAGTGTGAATGCATACGCCTCATCTCACTGTAGCATCTGGCCCGAGATCTCATGCTGAGAGAGCTAATATTCGACTCGAGAGAAACTTTGCTCACAGGAAGAGTCCGAACAGTTGCCCTAAAAGAGATGTAGAACAGCACCAAAGCGACACGCCAGAAACTTGCTAACAGGCCTATCAGAACCAATCCGAAACAAAGACACTAACTGAAGCCGCGCCGAGACAATACAATTTGCTGTAGGCCTCCGCCCACCATACCAGCGGAACATGACGTCTGAATTAGGCAGTCGGCCGACGCTGCATGCCAGCCCACGTCTCCGTCCACCGTCGTTACCGACGCAGCGACGGAGCGCCGAAACCGACGACCCCCGCGGGAGGGAGCGCCGCAGTGCAGCAGAGCCGCTGGGACGCTCCGTCGCCAGCGACGGCTGACGGTCACGACGGGGGGGAGAAGGGGGCGACGCGCCGAGAGGAGAGCACACCGGTACGGGCCGCTCCGATAATCGATGCCGATGATAGTTTGTTCGATGCTCGATTGCATTTGCGCCGATTTGGTGACCACTGCGTGGGGTGGAGGTCCGGCTGCAGCTGGCGCGGGTGGGGTTCGCACGTTCGCTTTGTAGAAGGGCGAACAATTCCAGTTGGATGCCCGTCAAAATGCAGTGGTGTAGTCAAGCTGCGTTTCGAAATCTGACAACTTTTCCTGACAGCGCGGTAAAATGGCAGAAATCATTATTTCCGTTCAGAAATTGACCTCAGAGAACGGGCGTCTTTAGAAAGTGAGCGGAATTCGAGGTATCGTTTTGCCTGACGTGTGAGTAAAGACTGTTTGCATCCGCAACCGGGACTCCTCCAGCTTTCTTTTAGGGTAGTCTGATCATGGTAGGCGGACTCGGAGGATCCCAATGCACAGTTCGCTAATCAGTCGCCAGCTGTTATAATGAATATGTCGCTGAAATACAGCCTTTAAAAGTTTTGCCAGATATTTTTTGTAATACATAATTTGTTACAGTAGTATAAACTTAAAAGGCTGACTTGAGTACGCTTCGGAGTGACAGTGCACCGCGTGGGAACGGAGATCAGAGATCGAGTCAATTAGACAGACGTTCGGAGCAATGTAGAAATCGTGACATGTTGACACTGGCGGGCAGTGGCAGTGTGAGATATGGGCAGTTTCAACATCTGTGAACGTCGGTAATGGCACTGTGAGTGTGACTGATTCCAGCCACCTTCCTAGCAGGTGGTGCAAATATTGAATCGCTCCCCACTCCCGCAGTTCCAGCAAGAGGACCCACATTGGTAGTCCCAAACACACGGTGAGTGTCGCTCGGCATCCGCTGGCAAGTACAGATGTTTCCCAAGAGTAGAGCACTGAAGCGGATAAGGGTCTGAACGCGTGCGGCCTGGACGAGTTGGATGGATGTGAAGTTAGATGGTCTTTAGCGCACATTTGAGCATGCATATGGCCATTCTGTACATGATGAGTATTCCAACAAATGGTGGTTTTATTTTCTGGAACAGGCAAAGTGTACGCCTGATATGTATTAACTCATGTCTGCATCCTATATATATATATATATATATATATATATATATATATATATATATATATATATATATATGTGTGTGTGTGTATATTATCATATAGCATTCTTTTGATGCTTCAACCAAAAACGTCCAAGGAGGAGCATGCCAAACGGTGAAGACTAAAGGTTGGGTGAAACCACATATGTACGCGTTCCAGAAAAGGACACAAATCCCATCGGTCCCCAGCAACAAGCCTCCACTGATGGCGCTAGGAAAAAAGGCTGGAGACTTACCAATTACACTCCGTCCGTCTCTCTCGCTCTCTAGCTCTCTCTCCCTCTCTCCCGCTCTCCCGCTCTCTCTCTCTCTCGCTCTCTCGCTCTCTCTCTCTCGCTCTCTCGCTCTCTCGCTCTCTCGCTCTCTCGCTCTCTCTCTCTCTCTTATATATTCATGGGTGTTATTTTGTGCGATTCCGCGTACTATTTGTGAAACATGCAAAATGGAAAACAATGAAAAAATAAACGATTCAGTCAGCGTAAATGGCAAAACCTTAGCACCGTGTTATGGTATCCATATGAAAATTAAGATGGACTAGCAAGATGTAGGTACATACATGTCTTCCAAAACAAGCGAAAGTGTATCCGGAGCGGAAGAATAATTTTAGGCGGGAATATTTTCACCCACCTTCCGTAGTCGGCGCCAGCTAAATACTCGGTCATTGCGAACATGGTGACACCTGGAAGTGCGCGCTTGCTGTCGCTGTATTCACAACGTTCTGCCGACGACGGGCCCGGCTGGGATCCGGAGCGAGGTTCGAAACACTTTCGGCTTCATAAGGGGCCACTTCTGACGCCGGATTCGAGGCGAGGTATGGTCACGTTCACATTCCATCGTCAGCTACCTCAGGGCGATCATGCTGCTCAGAACAGGTGTGGGTCGTCCTGCGCTGTTTTCAGCAGCTTAGATAAGTTTTCATTGAAAACGTATGTTTGATTCAGACATTAACTTATGAATGCAGAGCAATCCATGCATCGGGTCTGTTGCCATTCTCCGGCCAGCGTTTCTCGTGGCACCATCGTTTATGCTTTCGATCCAGAACTGCACTTCTCCGACGCCGAGTGTCGCTATGGCAGCGCGGCGTGTAAATCTGCGGGCGTATTGGCGTGCAGCTGTTCCGGCTCGGCGACTGCCTCACGAGAGGCGGCAGTGGACACGACGCCGTCAGCGGCACTAGGTCGGCCCATCAGCTGCTGCCCGCGGCGCCGTCAGCGGCACTAGGTCGGCCCATCAGCTGCTGCCCGCCGGCCTCATCTGGCGTATCACTGCAGTGACTCTGGCATACCACGTTTAGCTGGAGCTGTTAGTGAATCCAGCGGGAACTGCAAACTCATCGAGCTTTCCCCTCTTGAAAACACAGGGATATTTGCTTCTGAGGATATTTCGAATAATATGATGATGCCTTCTCTGTGTATGAACATACGCGCACGTGCTGTACATTTAAACCGTTCTTAACAGCACTCTAAAAACATATACTTTTAAACAGTCCAGATGAATGACTCCAGATATAAAAAGAGGTATGCGGGCCTGCTGAACATTGCACGATGCATTTAACACCGGGACGGGACTGGCCGCGTGCTCAGAGGGGATCGCGTCCTTTGCCTGCCCCGGCCGGCACTGCCTCCCTCTGACTGCACCAGCAGTGCCGCCACTGTCTCCCTCTGGCTGCACCAGCAGTGCCGCCACTGCCTCCCTCTGACTGCACCAGCAGTGCCGCCACTGCCTCCCTCTGGCTGCACCAGCAGTGCCGCCACTGCCTCCCTCTGACTGCACCAGCAGCGCCGCCACTGCCTCCCTCTGACTGCACCAACAGTGCCGCCACTGCCTCTCTTCGTCCGCACCAGCGGCGCCGCCACTGCCGCGGAGCCGGGAGACGCGGCCGGCCGGCGTCTCCAGGCTGCGTCGGCGCCGGCACGCCACACAGCCAGCACTCAGTGCTCGGCCGTCCACCCTCCCACCCCCTCCGTCTCCGCGCTGTACACTGGCCCACTGCCGGGCCTCCGCCCCCGGCATCGACCCCCATCGCGTAGTCTGTCCGCCCTGGCAGCGCCGAAACCGATAGCCCGTGGTCCGGAACTAGCCACTTCGGTGCCCGTCACCCCCCGCGAAAGATTGGATTTGCTGGAAAAATTTGCTCGATCCTGGATTGTTGCCCCCGACGAAAAGCCAGGGCTTTTGAGAGACCCGCTGTGGGCTGGTCACCTAAAGTGCCTAAGCATGGTCCGAGATCTAAACAAACCAAGAGGGTTAGCAAACGCTCGTTTGGGTGTGTGTGGGGGCTCAACGGTGATATGCATTATAGCTAAGTTTAATTGACCGAGGTCAGCACCTTCAAGGTCGAACGAGGTTGTAAATATGAAATATGGGCCTGCTGGGGACCTATTGGGAAATGCCTTGATTATGTGGAAAAAATCCGGGATTACATCAAAAGCGGACTAAGGTCATAGCGGGAAAGTGTCACACAATGCTCTCTGAATGCTTGCAGTCAAAGTCTTTCATTATCACTGACGTATGGATGATTGGCGGATCCAGGAGCAGGTCTTGGAGAGGTCAAACCAACGCTTTGGAGGGGCTAAATCGAGAAAAAAATCGCGAAAACGTAGTATTTCTTATGAAAAACGACAAAAAATTGGTCCTTTGGAGGGGGGGCAAAAGATAATATTTTAGGCTTTGGTGGGGGCAACGGCCTCTTTGGCCCCCTTCTTGGATCCGCCAGTGCTATGGAATTGTGCAAATATGACACATTCCCAATGCTGTACAATATAACTGGCAATATAGCAGCTTTTGGGCAGGAAATGAGGTTATGACATTGAAAAAGACATTTGACCGAGACCTGTGACCTTGAAGTTGACATTGAGTACCCTTCACTATGAAGCCATTCCATAACATACTTATCTGAATACCATTTGAACGGAACACTGGGGTCAATGACATTAACCTGTGACTCTTTGATTTAGCCTTCACCTTTATGTGGGGTGACCTTTACATGTAATCCCGATTATATGACGTTATTACGTCACTACTTACTCAATAGTGCAGGTGAACTGGTGCGACGGCGCAGTTGCGCCGGTCTCAAAATACAAGTCTGACTTTGAAACCCTATAGATAAAAATTATTAACCCATTTTCAAAATTATTTCACCACTCGACGCGCCCCTGAATTCTCTCAAATGTATCCATATAGCGTTGTCCGGCTGCGAACGGTTCTCCGACCAACCGGGAAAAATGGGGGGGAGTTCTTTAGAACTCTCTCCTCTCTGCGTGCTAATGCCACTTCTGTTTAGCTTTTAGTTGTGAATTCCAAACTGCTGATGAGTATCATCTTAAAGATAAGTCTGAAGAGTATCTGCTCGGAATTCCTCCTGGATATATTTTTCTTCTTGTTTTGATAATGATCTACCGGACAGTTTTCTACCTAAAGAAACAACTCGGAAGCTTGAATAAAAGTTTTGACCCTACTTTGTGTTTACCGGTTTTTACATATTGTTAAAAGATGTCGAAAATATTTGACTTGTGATAGGCGGTTTTGATGGTTTTTACCACCTATTCATCAAAGCGAATTCTGTTCACTTTTTCTTAGGCCGTATACGCAAACACCGCACGATGAAATTGCAGGCTTTCTATCAAACATTTGATTTATGGTGTACAAATATGTCATTCGAAGGTGTATTTTTTCGTCAACTTAAAGTCTTTGTATGGGCACTTTTCCTTTAAAAAATACGATCGTAAAAATTCAGAAGTGTGGGCTACAGAAGTGTAGGGGAGAATGGGTTGGTTTGTGCGAGTTTCGAATGTGAGCTCATCTATACTACAACTAAGCGGCCAAATGCGTGTGATTGTTGTATCTAGACGGCTAAAGCCTCCGGCTATCTGCTGACAGTGTCAAATTAGAACACCCGCGCGTCAATACAATGGCAAATAAACCCTGTTCAATTGCTTCAGCACACCTCACTAATTGGGTGAGTTTTATCATAGAATGGAAGAATAGAATAGAATAGAATCCTGTGTGGTATTGCTGTGGAATTCCAAGCTGGCACGAGACCCTTAGTCCCAGACGGGGAATCAAGCCAACCAGCACAAAGCCATGATTTTTCTCAGCGGTTGACCTGTGCTTTAAACAGTGAGTAAGCAGTCATCATCACAATTGCATCAAGGCCTCCGCCAATATTGCACCAGACCGATCTGACTTCAAAGCTAATGCAGGCAGGGGCGGATCCAGGGGTGGGGGCAGTCTGGCCATGCCTCACTCCCCAATGCGCCCAAATCGTATCTAGTTTTTGCCGATTGTACCCTAGATAAAAACACTATATCTTACAGGATTTTCCCCCGGTTGTCCCCCCCCCACGTTTCGCTTAGATCCTCCTCTGACTGCAGATGCACTGCCAGCGGATTTCTGAGGCGGACATGGGTGTACAGAGTATGTTTATTGCGCCCCAAACTCGTTCCACTCGTCGAAACTAGCGTAGGTGGGCATAACGGATACATGTAAACCCTGGCTTTAAAGGGAACGTGACACCTTTATAACGTGATGTTAACTGAGATAGCCAAGTTGTAAAGCATGCCGGAAAACCTGGTACTCAATATATCATTTGTCTCGAAACTCAAAATTTCCGTGGAGAAAAGCTAAAAACCTACCTCAAATGTAACAGCGCTGACGTCACGGTGAGTAATCAGTCAATTGAAGCCCCTGAAGCCTATTGAATATGGTAGTAGTTGCCAGATCATAACGTCATCCAAAGGCAGAGGTTTATTTTTCAACCCGGAGGAGCATTTTAAAAATAATATTGAGCTCATTGTACATTTTTCAAAGAAATCATGGAGGTTTTCCTGATTATTTGTTAACCCTCGCCCCACCATGGGGGCCATCGATGGCCCCCTAAAGTTTTTCCGAGATAGCAGAAAAAAGAGGAGGCGCAGCACCGCGGTTGAGGGCTCTACCTCTCACTGCATCATTTTCCCATCATCCCTGAAATTTTTTACCTCGGGTCACACAAGGTCAGGTGACCAGACGAGGTCAACCAAGGTCACCTCACTTCAACTTTAAAGCTCTGTAAGAGCTACATTTCAAAGTCGATCGATTTGAAACTTCCTACACTTTATAACCCCTCCAGGGTCTACAAGGTGTATATCCGGGATTTTTCGATTTCGTGCCCTGAGGTCAGGTCACGAGGTGACCTCTCCCATTGAAAAAGCATGGGGAAAAGCTGTCATATGATCTAAAAGCCACAAAAACGATTGAAAATGCTCAGCTTAATCAGAAAAGCGTTCTTGGACACCCTTTCACGGATTCCAGGGGCCATATTTGCCCTTTGACCTCTCCAAGGTCATCCAAGATCACCAGGGGTCAAAAACAGTATTTTGACAATAACTTTTGACCTAATTAAGTTAGAGCGCTGAAACAAACACCATCGTGTTTGCCCCATCACTGGCTTTTATTTGCTATACGGCAAGGTCACTTTCTGACCTTTCGTGACCTCAGGTCATCTTAGGTCACGAGGTGACCTCTGGAGGTCAAACCACTGACGGAAGGTCTTTACGTTCCGCATAGCGGAAAAAATACTGGAAATTTCCTATCAAATGTACTTTACCACACTTCAATAGCTCTAATGGCATAAGAGTTATGCCCAGTTTGCTTAAGCATTGCATATTTGAGTGAAAATAGCCGATCTTGACCTAATTTGACCTCTGGAGGTCAAACCATTGACCTGAGCACTAAAACATGCAAAGTAATTTCTTACTGAATTCACGCGAGCTTTCTAGTGCACTTTGCAGATTTGCGCTAATGCCCATATTTTCGGAGTTAGAGGGGGGCCATCGATGGCCCCCGGTGGGGCGAAGGTGGCGCCGAACCCCCCGTGGGGCGCGGGTTAAAAATATCCCTAATTAGAATAAATTCCTGGATTCGACCAAGGTGCCATATTCCCTTTAAGTTTCTTCTGTATACCCATAAGAATATTATTTGACCTCCAGTGAGCTAATAATTGACATGGCCAAAATATCACGTCACCACAAGTGGTCGCACTCAGTTACCTGCACATGTGATGTGAATTTCACATCAAAAGACTAAGTCTGCTCTTTCTCCTTGACACCCGAACTTGGTTAGATAACTCACTTGACCTGGACTGTTGACGTAACCTGGTATGAACTGGGCCTAAAATTGCGCTTCCAGTGGAAGAACACAACCAGGTAACAGGTATGTCAAGTACGGCAGCGCTGTGGCCAGCCGTTTTGTGATCTATGAAAAACCTGCGGGGATGCCTGCCCCACACCGGTGCGTGATGATATGCCTGAAAAAGCTCAGCTCTCACACATACAAACACAAGAACAGCAGTGAATCCATTACTACACATTTACCAACACGTTGCATTCAAACACAGCAATTTTGGGGCTATAGGCCTGCACCCGACCACAGGTCTCTGATTCTGAGATAGGTATTATATTTCAAAATTTCTTTCGCAGGTTTCTGTGGCAACTGTAGTCCCACGAATCTAATATTTTGGAAAAAATATGCGGCCAATTCAGGTGGCAAGTGGAGACCATTTTGGAAGTTCATCTGAAAGAGGAACATGACAAGTAAAGTGTCTACGGAAAATAGGGGAAATATCGACCGGATCAGTAGAATGGCCCAGTATTGCTCCAGCCGCCGTTTCAAAGGTCGGAGACGGCTAGAAGGCTGATTAGTCGGGTAAGGACGAACAGACTGCTCAGGGTGGTTTACAGACAATTCCACACATGGAGTGGTAATGCGATGTTTGGGACAGTCGCATTATTATTGGGAGTGTCATGATAAAATCTTGTCATGCTGGATTTCCGTGAAACGGTCAGCCCCGCTGCAAAATGTGCACTGTAAGAGCACGCGCCTTATCATTGAAGGCAAAACCCCGCCACACCATTTCGGCCACGTCACATGGTTGAGCTGCCGCTCACCAATCGGTGTGCTGGACACGAGCAGAGTTCGCTGAAGGTGAACGCTCGCTGAACACGCGGCAGCCGGAATTCCTGGCCAGTCTATTTGTGGACTCAAAACGACACATTGCCCACGGTCCTGTGCAGATCAATGAAGCCGTGACCCGTCAAATGGCTGCACAGTGCTCGATAATTCGAACCGTGAAACTATTCTGCACCTTCGGTCAGTTCAGAAAACTACTAAATAACTGTCGGAGGCTGTACAGATGTATGGGGACAAAACTAGCTTCGAAACTGGTTTGTACTAAGTATTCATCGTCCTGTGTAAGTTTATATAAGTTGTATCTTGTTACATGACGTTGAATTTATTACCTCAACTAGTGAAAAGGACAACATGCGCAAGAGAGAGAGAGAGAGAGAGAGACAGAGAGAGAGAGAGAGAGAGAGAGAGAGAGAGAGAGAGAGAGAGAGAGAGAGAGAGAGAGAGAGAGAGAGAGAGAGAGAGAGAGAGAGAGAGAGAGAGAGAGAGAGAGAGAGAGAGAGAGAGAGAGAGAGAGAGAGAGAGAGAGAGAGAGAGAGAGAGAGAGAGAGAGAGAGAGAGAGAGAGAGAGAGAGAGAGAGAGAGAGAGAGAGAGAGAGAGAGAGAGAGAGAGAGAGAGAGAGAGAGAGAGAGAGAGAGAGAGAGAGAGAGAGAGAGAGAGAGAGAGAGAGAGAGAGAGAGAGAGAGAGAGAGAGAGAGAGAGAGAGAGAGAGAGAGAGAGAGAGAGAGAGAGAGAGAGAGAGAGAGAGAGAGAGAGAGAGAGAGAGAGAGAGAGAGAGAGAGAGAGAGAGAGAGAGAGAGAGAGAGAGAGAGAGAGAGAGAGAGAGAGAGAGAGAGAGAGAGAGAGAGAGAGAGAGAGAGAGAGAGAGAGAGAGAGAGAGAGAGAGAGAGAGAGAGAGAGAGAGAGAGAGAGAGAGAGAGAGAGAGAGAGAGAGAGAGACATTGATTCCAGTTCACAGCATCTTTCGCTGTCATAATAACGTTTTCCTTCATCGTCCACGGCCGTCTCCTTCTTCCCGCTTGCTCTCTCGCTCTCTCGCTCGCTTGCTCTCCCCTGCTCCTCTATTGGGCTCTCGCGGCCAGTGCCGGCCTACTCGGGGTCATACGACGCGCAAGGCGGCAGCAGCGTGGACGGCGGCATTGCCAGACGATCAATGCTGCACTGTTCTTCTGGCGGTGACTGGGTCGGAAGAGCAGCCGCCACCGTCGCACCACCGCGGCGGGCCCACGGCCGGTCACATGCCAGGTCACCACCCGGTCAGCTCAGCACTCCACTTGTACTGCTCGCTTAGGGAAATGTCCGCCCATAGTTCACGAAGGGTTTTTATATTTGTTTTTATATATTTGGAGATTTATGAATTGTTCATGTTGGAGCGGCTGGGTCAGAAATTGCACTTACTTTACTCGGATGAAGAAAAGGCTCAGCCTGGGCGCCGCTACTTTCCAATTACAGATAAGTCAAGTGTTCGAGAGCTATTGTTGAGAGAGGAGGCGCGAGGAATCAATCGTTGTGGTCTGCTAATGACTGGATCCGCCCAGGTGGCATGTTTCATCTTAAAGGAAGTATGGAACCTCAACAGGATTTGATGCGAGTGTTGTAGACTGCCGAAAACCTCCTGTCTTCCCTCTCACTCAGCATTTGTAGAGAAATAATGTCCCCGAGCGGAAATGAACGATAAGCTGGTACTTACCCCATGCAGTCAATAGCGTGATCTTCGAGCACACTGGAAATAGGTAATGGCTCTAGAACAGTGCTTTGCAAACCCGTCTTTCTCCACAAACGGAGAATTTCAGATCAAATCAAATATCATTCAGTAGGTTTCCCACAGGCCTTTAACACCCGCACTGGAGAGGGATATGGCACTAACACGTACTGGATTGGGGGAGGGGGGTATGACAGGCTGGTAGGCCACCTGAGACCTCGGGAAGAAACAAGAACTCTGGTTGGGGTGGGTGGCCTACATTAAAGCTAGTTTTCATGAACCAAGATCAATATCTTCAAAGTCAAACGAGTTCATAAAGGTCAAATCTTGGCCGTGCTGGAAACTCATCGGAAATTTCGAGATAAGACGTAGAAAGTTCGGGATGGACTACAAGCAGACCAAGGTCGTAGCAAGAAGGTTAAAAAAGGTTTCCTAAAATTTGTGGGTCAAGGTCATTGAACTATGACGTCACTATTTGATATATTCTCAATGATTACACCATGACTAGCACCATAGCAACCGTTGGGCGGTAAGTGGTATGGTAAAACCTTTACCCATAAACTTTGACCGTGACCTGTGACCTTGGTCTTTACATTGAGTCATGATGATGGTAAAAGTGATGAAAATAATCATAATCTGTCAATTACTTATTATTTTGAATGAATTAAAAAATCCAAAAGATAGACGCCTTTTGCATAAAATGCATGATCACGGCTCATGTGATCGTTTGCACTACCTTTACCATTATCATGACGTCACTGCCATACATTCTCCTCGACTATAGCACTTTATATTGTCATCTAAACCATGACGTCATAGTATGATGCACGCCATACTACTGTCATCTGACCGGAAGCACTGGGGCCAACGACCTTGAGAATGCTGATGTGATTTTGACCTGTGACCGTGACCTTCATAGGGGGTGACCTTGACATATGATATCGATAATATGGCGTTATAACGTCAGCAGTCGGCCTCTGGTGCAGGCGAACTGGTGCGACGACGCGATTTCGGCGATCTCAAAATATCGATTTTGACTTTGAAAGGTTATACGCCACTAAAATTGAGACCGATTTTCAAAAATATTTTAGAAATCGACGCGCCGTCAAATTCTCTCAAATAAAGCCAAGTAGCGTTTTTTTGTCGGTTACGAACATTTTGCTCCGGACACATGGGAAAAGTAGCATTCGAGGCTCCCTCCAGCGCGCGTTTTAAGACCATGAGCGTGGATTTATACCGCTTTGGGGATACCCATAAAGCCCAATAAAAGGCTGAATTACTGTTGAAATATCCTTTAGATTTTAATTCATTTTATTTTCAGGACTTATGATTAGTTTTATCTAGCTCAATCCATTTGTGTGAGAGCTAAAACAAATATAATATTTTGATGTCTCTTTCTAAGTGGTGGTTATTGATAAAATTTCAAATTCGGGCACCCCGAATGATTTTCGGAAGTCTTCATCCATGATAAAGACTGCTGTTTCAGTTAATATCGCATAATAAATGCGTGCAATTCTCCTCGCAGTTTAATCTCGCCAGTCACACAGAGACTTCAAATTTCCCCAGTATAGCTCAATTGGTAAAGTGAGGGATCAGGACTAATCTTCTGATAACACTGGCATATCCAGAGGGATGGTAAAAATGTCCACGGAAATGAGTATGGGCCATCCGTCCCTAACGACCCAATAACGACCAAAAGCAGTAGTGAGAAAGCAACATTGTTGGCTGTGAGATCCTTTTCTGCTCCCACCCGTAAAAAATATGTTCTCGTTTACTCCTCAATTCCTCGTCCTGGACCCGCCTATGCTGCTCAGTGCAGCAAGACAGTATTGAACGGCTTGCTGGGCAAGAATCGGCCAGAACTAAGCGATCCAGATCAGCTTCCCCAACGGACCCGATGTTAGTTATTTATCCGCTTCGAGCTGGCAAAGACGAGCGGGAGTGGGACTGTGGGTGCCATCAGGCCATGTCTTCCGTGGATAACAAACATGTCATCATTATTTCGGGGCTCCGAGCGCGTTCGTTCCGCTGCGTAAGCCGTGACGCGGCTTAATTAGTCATTGCTAATTGTCGCCGGTAGCTATTGGCCTCATCGCCGGATTCTCAGGCTCAGTAACATATATTAACACGCGCATTGACGGGGGCGGGTACCCGCCCCTCGGGTTTTTCGGAGATAGTAGAAAAACGGCGGCCCGTAGCGCCGCCGTACTTGGTATACCTTTTCCTCATCATTTTTACAACTTCTGTGAAAATTTTAAGGTTAGGTCATCTCAGGTCAGGTCACCAGTACAGGTCAAGTGACCCGACCTCAAAAAAAGTTTAAGATAGCATAAGTCGGAGCAGGGTGAACTTATCCGATTGAAACTCATATCACATAATGGCCCCACCGAGATCTCTAAAATATGTTCCGGGTATTTTTGATATCGATGACCTAAGGCCAGGTACGAGGCATGACCTCTCCATTGGAAATACATGGGAAAAATGGTTTTTACGGAATAACTCAGTAACGGATGGTGATAGAGCATTTATTTTAGATGCATTAGACTCGCCTGGGCTTTGCAGTTCTAATGATATGCAATTTATATAATTTGACCCTGACCTGAGCTAAGGTCAGGTCAAATCCTTGACTTGACCTAGCAAGGTTAAATTATATATCATTCGATTTGGCTTGCTGAGAGGATTCATATGGTTCAAGTCGTTTTGCTCAATCTTTACTTGTTCAGATGTAATGGCCGAAAAACTGAATTTACATGTTATCCCTATGACGGGCATGTTTTGATTTTTCGTGACCTTAAATGTAACCTGACAAAAAAAGGTTCAAATGTTTTCGATGGAGAAGTGGATGGGCAGCCCAACGCCGTTTACCGTTTTTCGCTACCTACCGTGGTTCTCGAGATCTTAGGGGGCGGGTACCCGCCCCCGTCAATGCGAAGGTGGCTCAGACCCCCGTCAATGCGCGTGTTAACACGCCCAGTGGAGGGGTCCTAAAGTGCCCCCACCTATTTTTCCGAGGCGGCCGGAGAACCGTTCACCACTGGGCAACGCTGCTTGACCACATGTGGGAGAATTTACGAGCGCATCGATTGGTGAAACCATTTTGGATATCGTTCAATTTTTTACTTACGGCCTTTCTAAGTCAGACCTATATTTTGAGATCGTCGCAAGCGCACGGTCGCACCAGTTCGCCTCATGTAGACCGAGTGGTGACGTCATAACGTCATATGATCAGGTTATAGGTCAAGGTCAACCCACATGAAGGTCAAGGTCCAAGGTCACAGGTCAATGTCATTGACCCCAGTATACCGGTCAGATAACACTATTCAGTATGACGTATGTCATGCTATGAGTTCATAGTTAGGCTACTCAAGGTCAAGGTCAAGGTTACAGGTTAAGGTTAAAAGCCTTTTTCAAGGAAAAATCCTCATTTCCCGCCTAAAGGCTGCTATAGTGCCAGTTATATTGTGCATTATTGGGAATATGCAATACTTTTACGTCATAGGTCATTGACCTTGAATGACCTTGACCTCAAGACTTAGGATAACATTGTGTGGGACCTTCTCTCTATAATCCTAGTCCGCTTTTGGCGTACTCCCTGCTTTTTCCGCACAATCCCGGCCTTTCCCAATAGGTCTCCAGGACAGCCCAGATTTGACATTTACGATCTCATTTGACCTTGAAGATATTGATCTAGGTCAATGAAACTTTGACATAAGGCAGATCACTATTGCTTCCAGACACACTCAAACGGGCATTTTTCTAACTCGTTTGGTTTTTGAAATCTCACTTTAGGACCCATCCACTTCGCGTGGACACCAGAGCCCTCTCCACCGCTCGCGTTTAAGTGGGTTCAATTTCCATAGGGGGATATGTACCAATCTATGTCATGGTCTCTTCTAGTCCCCCAGTCCAGCCCGATCAGCTCCTGAAAATGCTCCTCTCTAACTGCTGAGCAAAATATTTATATAATCAAACACGTGTGCCTGTTGGAAGCTGCATTAATGAATACAGGTATATTGCCTGCTAGAATGGCACAAAGTGTACAGTAGAATTCATGGGCTTAATGCTAAGATTAAGTAAGAAAGCGTAGCCGTAATAAATGGCGGATCCATAACTTCATTGGGTGGGGGGGGGGCTATGCAGCTCGAGCCTTCTCTACCATTGCCTCGCAACAGCCTCCGACCATGCATTTACTATAGACACTCTGAAATGGAGGGGGGAGGGGGCTTGAGCCCTGCTATACCTCTTGAATCTACCACTGACCGTAAGAATTGGATGTTAAATAAACACCAAGCTAAAACAAGCAAGTTTGTTTCGATACATCCACAATATTTTCGAGGTGATTTCCAATTTAAATATTTTTTTAGAATGATAGGCGGATTCAGGAGAGCAAGTGGGGGCACCCCTCATCGACCCTTGGCGCCCCTTGAAATGTTCCTTCCCCCCGGGATGCGAATATCGGCCCCCTTACAATAGGATTTGGCAACAGGTTTTGCCCTCCAAAACTGATCCCATCCCCCTGGTCCGAATGGCGCCTCCGACTATGTGCCCCCTCCCCCTCCCCCCGATAGACAACCCTGGACCCGCCTATGAGGGGCACGTTTCTGTGGAATTTTCATTTTAAGCAAGAAGTGCCCAGATGATGTATTTACTGGCACCAGACATCATGATCAATCCTGGCCTGTTTTTTAGGCCAACAATGTGTTCATGGTTGTTTCCCCTGGTGTTTGATTTCACGCTCATCAGAGGAGAGCGTGCCTACTGCGCACTTCCATTCGCTGTCAGGGTGGCATGGACAAACACAAAAATCTTTGCATTTTGCGTACAAACCGGGAGCCATTTTTGTCCTCAGCTCTTCGAAATTTCCTCAAATGGGGACCGGTATTCTAGTCTCGAATAACTATAGACATGTGCCTCGTTAGACAAGGGCCATTGTGCTCTTTGCGGAAGGTTGTTATATAACCCCAACCAGGCTTATTGTGTGAAGCAAGAAACAAAAGTGCGCGATTAAACTTGAACGCACTCTTGTTTGAAACAAGAGTGCCTTTCTGACTATCGAAATACAGCCCTTTGAGCTCACACACTGGCCTTTTTCCTTATTTTAACTCCATGGAAAATTGTAGAAGAAATCACATTCGGACCAGGATTTCCGCTAAAATAGTAAAATGTGACCTAGGTTTCAAAGACAGTTTTGGCTGATTTTGTCGTTGGTTTTCTGGCCTTGGATTCAGATCATAGACAAGTTCTACGTGCCACACCAGTTGACTGAAGAAAATATAAATCCTAATAGGATTATGTAAGGGTAAGTGATTAAAGACAGCTTAATCTAGCAAATCATTTGATTAACAAGGATTTACAATGATGCAATGCAATTATTTGGGTGACACAAATACCGAAATGGTGAGGTGACGCTTATTCCCCGCTAACCTGGTAGCCACGAACCGGCGAAACGACGTTATCTACCGCTAACCTGATAGCCACGAACCGGCGAAACGACGTTATCTACCGCTAACCTGGCAGCCAGGAACTGGCAAAGCGACGCTATCTACCGCTAACCTGGCGGCCACGAACCGGCGAGACGACGTTATCTACCGCTAACCTGGCGGCCACGAACCGGCGAGGCGACGTTATCTACCGCTAACCTGGCAGCCACGAACCGGCGAGACGACGTTATCTACCGCTAACCTGGCAGCCACGAACTGGTAAAGCGACGCTATCTACCGCTAACCTGGCGGCCACGAACCGGCGAGACGACATTATCTACAGCTAACCTGGCAGCCACGAACCGGCGAGACGACGTTATCTACCGCTAACCTGGCAGCCACGAACCGGCGAGGCGACGTTATATACCGCTAACCTGGCAGCCACGAACTGGTAAAGCGACGCTATCTACCGCTAACCTGGCGGCCACGAACCGGCGAGACGACATTATCTACCGCTAACCTGGCAGCCACGAACCGGCGAGACGACGTTATCCACCGCTAACCTGGCAGCCACGAACCGGCGAGACGACATTATCTACCGCTAACCTGGCAGCCACGAACCGGCGAGACGACGTTATCCACCGCTAACTTGGCAGCCACGAACCGGCGAGACGACATTATCTACCGCTAACCTGGCAGCCACGAACCGGCGAGACGACGTTATCTACCGCTAACCTGGCAGCCACGAACCGGCGAGGCGACGTTATATACCGCTAACCTGGCAGCCACGAACTGGTAAAGCGACGCTATCTACCGCTAACCTGGCGGCCACGAACCGGCGAGACGACGGTATCTACCGCTAGCCTGGCGGCCACGAACTGGTGGGGCGACGTATCTGCCGCTAACCTGGCGGCCACGACCTGGTGGGGCGACGTTATCTGCCGCTAAACTGGCCGTCACGACACATGTGTACGGCCCGAGCATTATTTCTGTTACCCAAAAACTTTGCCACTCTCGTAAATCTACTTTCTAACTAGATCAGCGTGTGTAAGTCCAAAACGGTTCGAGACAGCAATATATGTCATTTTATCATGCAGAAGACCGGCATGGCTGTGTTGCCCGATTCCCGCCGGCGGGCGGCGAGCCGGTGACCTTGTGTGTCGTTTTGGCGGGACGTCAGCGACCGGTCGACAGCGTCACAGATGTCACACGGCGCCGGACACGTGCTCGTTCCCGCCAAAACGACAGATGACGCCAATGATTGGCGGTGAGAGGTGGCGCGCGCCGGCCGCCCGCGCGACCCGCGCCGACGCCATTGGGTGGGCCGATTGGAGACCGGCTGATGGCACCTCAGGCGCCGCTGCGGACGCAGAAGCCGCCACTCCCCGACTGCCCGAGGAGTGGCAATTCACCCATCTCCTACAGCGGTGAGGTAAACTCGAACAATGGCAGAAATGCAGAGAAAAACAGCACTGTTGTCGGTGCCTTCTATAGTTGGCACACCCCACCCTTCCGATGTATAGTCGACACTGTACTCTGCTCCGTACTCTTCTGAGTATTGTCTATGGGACCCAGGCCAATTGGTCCAATTACAAGTGCAGTCAGTTGGCAGCGTGAGCGCTGGGCGCTATCGATGGTATGTCTGCTGACCAGTGGCGCCGCTGGTCAGCCTAGGAACCTGCGATGTGCTCTCCCGCTCTCACCGGTCGCACCCCACCGCAGTAGGCGGATTGGGATACGCTTGATCCCTCCCCCATGTCCATACTGCGCGTGCGTATTTCTTTCTTTCACGTGATTATTCGTGAATGCATGCTGATGGCTCTCATAACGCTGTAAATATGCTAACGCAGTTCCTCAAATAACGATCCAGTGATATCATGAGAGTGTCATAAGTTCCATCAGGTTCACGATCTTACGCTAAATGCAGGTATGGGCACGACTAGATCCCATGCTGTAAAAATGAGAACACGAGCTCGGCGCGCGGCTCGCAGCATGAGGACGCTTGAAGGCCACCGCCGTATGTATGCTCATGCACACATGCATACCGAAAAACAGGCAAGCCAGGACAATCCATCTTCCCAGGATCAAGATTGAGAAGAAATCTGAGGTATGGAGAAACGCTCGCTCAGGCGTAACTTCAAGCTGTCTGCTTAAAACTGTACTAAATTTGGTTGATGCTGACCAGTGGGTGGTTAGATTATAAGCGTCAATGTGAGAGGGCCAGCCAACCGCCAACCTGCCGCTGACATCGCTAGAACCAAACCTCATCAGATCGGGTGTCATTGCTCAGCACTTCACCACTGACTGATTAAAAACAATTTCCGTTTTCCTATTTGGCTGAAATCGAAAAATTTCTGGACGAAATGTGGGGGCCATGCCTTTTATCCCCCCCGCTTTTCCACTGGAATGGTTCAGAGAAAGAAGCTATCCAGATCAATAACTTATGTTGTACCCGTTCTAAACGCTGAAGGTGGGTTACAGCAGCCCCCGACCTTATTACACATCCATATTGCGGAACGGGCCGAACAGGGACGTAATACAGTGCAGCAAAGCTTTTTAAGAGTCGAAGATCATTAATGAGGGTCATATTGTTAGACTAGAGAGTTAATGGCCGTTTTTTCAAAGGATGGTTTCTAGTTGCGTATAACAATTTTTGGGTTTATAGATAGTGGTTTCAGATGATGTGTTCGCAGACGGGGCTCTTCACGTTAACACGGAATCAAAACTATCCTGTTTGGATCAAAATCGGATAGCTCACATAGTAGTGACAGTGATTTTTGCAATGTGTCATGCAAAAAAACGATCAACTTGGAAACGGTCATGGCTTGAAGTATTAAGACATGCATGCTTATCAACCTGATACGGTGCTAACAAGTAAGCATAATAACTGGCCTTGCTACTTGGCAGTAATCTGAACTGCTGAAGCTATTATACAGTCTTGTTGTATCCGTTGCCATCAGCCACGAGGAGGCGTCAGCGGGGAAGTCATAGCTGGATCTGGTGCGCCATGGCACGTGACCCCTCACATTTCGACCGGGAATCTGCTCCGTCCAAAACGGACTTAACTGTGACTGTGTACTCACTGCTATTTAGCACTTGTGTTCTTGACAAATTGATGGATATATCCACATTTATCAAAAATAGAAATTATTTCATGTGTAAGTGTAGAGGCGGCAATCTTGTGATACCGCAGACGCAGAAACTACTATAAACCATGAAGTTATCACAAAAAATTTCTGCATGGACAGGGAAGGATACAAATATACAGTATGCATGCATAATGTACTTCTACTCTATATGGAATTTGTATCTAGTACTATGTACATCCAATTTTGAAATTACGTGCTTAAAGTCCCCTTCGTTAATTTCGGGTTTTTCCTCCTCAAATATTAAGCTGAAGAGGTATGGGGATGGCGCAGGAGCGACGGTATTGGCTGCAGGAGCGTGAAATGGTTTTTCACGCTTAAGGCAAGCCACTAATAATGCCTCTGTGACAACCGGATCTACGAACTATTGCTCTCTGTCACTCCAGCTTCTAAACTCGTCCTGTGGTACCAATTAAATTTGCTCTCTCCTCTCTCTCTCTCTTTCTTTCTCTCTCTCTCTTCTATCTCTCTCTCTCTCTCTCTCTCTCTCTCTCTCTCTCTCTCTCTCTCTCTCTCTCTCTCTCTCTGATTTTCTGGAACTCGACAATGGACATTGTCGAAGGTACTACCAGCTTTGATCTTGAATTTAGAGCCTACTCGCTTTGAAGAAAAATATCCCCACCATGCTGGCACATTCTGGCTCCATCGCATTTTCATGTCCTACCATCTTATTTTTAAAAAGCATAGCACCGAACAATCTTCCGAATCTGGTTCTTGATCAGACTTTTTGATGACTCAAATTTTCTTGAGTCGGCTCGACTCTGACTCACAACTTAAAGGCTGACTCATTCAGACTCGACTCGCAGTGTCGAATTAGTGAGTCGACTCGACTCAACCCAAATTCAGAAGTGAGTCGAGTCGACCCTGACTCAAATAAGCATTGAGTTGGAGTCGACTCTGACTCAGAATGGTGGAAAAGAACACAAACAAAACGCAAACATACTAACCTAAGCTCGTATATCACAAAATATGAGGATGGATAGCACTTTAAAAGTCACGTGACTTAAAAAAAACTAAGAAAAATCTGCATGTATGGTCTATGGCAAGACCTTTAAATGTATAGGTAGAACGGGTAGAACGTTTCCGCTCTAAAAATGGCAACCTCTGTTTCTAGAGACTTTTACGTTTGTGACGTCAGCGGTTGCTCTCGAGGTGGAGCCGCCCATTCATTCAATGTAAATCGGCTACGGATCGTGGGATGTTTGTACGGTTTCAAGATGCATCTGGCGAGGGACAGACCCAAGATTCATATTATTGCCCCTAACAGATTGAATTAAATTGAGGGATTGAATTGCTCAACAGACTTAGTGTAAACACTTTTTCCAAAAATCATCCGGCCTTTTGGGGGCCAAAGAATAGTTTGCCCCCTTCCAACGCTTTGGGAGGGGGCATGGCCGGATTCCCCTCCCCCCACGCGTCCGCCAATGGATAATACTACTTATGCATGTTGCAAATATTACATAGGTCCTATCAAAAACAATCCACACAGATAGTATACATTTTGTTTGGCTTACGCGGGGTTCCAGAACCAGTGACGGGCTCACCACGGGTCGATGCGAGCTCCGGAGACATCACAGACCGGCCCCAAGTGTACTCACCTGCGGACAAAAAGGATACGGGTTAGACAACACAGTCCGGCCCCAACTGTACTCACCTGCGGACAAAAAGGACACGGGTTAGACAGCACAGACCAGCCCCAACTGTACTCACCTGCGGACAAAAAGGACACGGGTTAGACATCACAGACCGACCCCAACTGTACTCACCTGCGGACAAAAAGGACACGGGTTAGACATCACAGACCGGCCCCAACTGTACTCACCTGCGGACGAAAAGGACACGGGTTAGACAGCACAGACCGGCCCCAACTGTACTCACCTGCGGACAAAAAGGACACGGGTTAGACAGGGCAGACCGGCCCCAACTGTACTCACCTGCGGACAAAAAGGACACGGGTTAAACAGGGCAGACCGGCCCCAACTGTTAAAAGGACATGGGTTACAACACTGAAGCGGAAGAGTCGGATCACGGCAGGTCTGTGGGACCGCTCCGATAAAACAACAACATTGCTTTCGAGGAAATGATAACTGTGCTCTACAGCTGTGCTTTTTAGAAGACCCAAAAGTGGTACTGATGACAAATTTGTGCAATTGATTACCTCCACTAGACAGAATGAAAGTAAGAAAAACACATTTGGAATTGTTTTCCAAATGGCTAGCAGAGTTGGCGCTAAGCAGGTCTCTTTGAAGGAAGATTAAAGCATCCCAAAACAGGATAAACAATTTCGGAGACAGTGGGCCAAGTTGGAGATGAAGTCTCTTCGTCCTCCTTTGATCCGAGGCAGGCGATAGAAGAGTATGTCATCGAAAAATTGAAGGGGGAGGAAACCATCCACTCAGAGCTATACATACACGCAATACGTCGCCGGCTCGTCATACTCCACATACCAATGGCACATACTTTTACGTTTAATACATCTCTTGTTTGATGGTATGCAAAGTTCTGAAATCTCTCGGAAAATAAGGTTATACCACGCACCCAAGATTTTCCGAAAAAAATCCCGCCAAATAATGGTTCTGCGGCGAAGAGTTTTAATTATTTTCAAGTAGGTGTGTTGACCTGCTCTTTCCCGCTTTCTTTCAGTCCTTGTCTTTATTTCCGTGCATCCTTGAAAGGGACGGATCCGGGGCTAGGGAGCAGGGGAGAGGGTTGGCCCCCAGGTCCGTAGAGGCGCCTTCTTCGGGCAATAGGTGCCGAAGGTGCCCCCTGTCGGGCAATAGGTGCCGAAGGTGCCCCTGAAAACGCCAGAACTGTGCGGTGCCGACGCCTTAAAATTGACTGAAAGGTGGTCTTGGCAGAAGCGCCCTCTTTTCTGGCGTCTCTCAGTTTGCCACCCGTACTCTGCCAGCTGCGGATGTTCGTTCGCCCCGAAGAATAGCAAGGTGTCCAACTACAGCACTTAATGGGGAAGTCCGTGCAATAGCACGCATTTCACGTTCTAAAGGCTTTCGTTTTTCCCCCTGCGTGTTCTGCTAAGAATTTTAGGTGGCTGGTTGTTGGCCTGGACAATTGCCTGTATGCGGGCTAGGATGCGCGTTACAACACTTTTCGAAATCGAAACTTTTTTCACGCGGCTTTAGACGGTAGACACAAATATAAGGACAATCGTGCAAAAAACGTCATTTTCTCGAATTTAAGCAACGGATTTTCACTTTTTAACCCTCCCCCAGTGGGACGGAAGGGTGCTGACTAACCCCCTACAGATTTTCCTTCGTCGCGGAAAAACGGCGGAGCCGAGCGCCACTGTACTTGGCACAGCTTATCATTAATCAATTCTGCAACTTTCCTTAAAGATTTTGAGGTCGGGTCATCTCGGGTCGGGTCACCAGGCCAGGTCAAGTAACCCCACTTCAAAAAATGTTTGGGATTGCATAACTCGGAGTAAGGTTAATTTATCAATGTGAAACCTTTTTCATATAATGGGCTCACCGGCGGCTACAAACTCTGTTTCGGTATTTTGTATATTGTTGACTTAAGGTCAGGTACGAGTCATGACCTCTCCATTGAAAATGCATGGGGAAAGCGCAAATTTGTAGAAAAATGTTTCTTTTTCTGTATATAAAGCTTATAGGCACTTCTTATTCCCGGGATCGTAGTATCACAGGCCACTCGCAAGGTTCATTTTGCAAGTTTTTCACCTGTGACCTCTGAGAGGTCATTTGGGTCTTCTGAGAGGTCATTTGGGTCTACCTAAGCACGTTTTGAGACTTATGTCCATAATTGCGCAGTAAATTGCAATAGAGCTCTCATTTGGATACCACTGTGTTTGATTTGTCATTATGAGTCGAGTGATGTGCATATTGACTATGTTTAGTTTGATGATGACCTTGACCTGACCCTAGGTCATGCCATTTTTATACTTTGATCTAGTATGGTCATATTGTACATCATTCTAATTGCCATAAAGAGAGGAATCGAATGACGTTTAACACGCGCATTGACGGGGGCGGGTACCCGCCCTCCCCTCGGGTTTTTGGGAGACAGCAGAAAAACGGCGGCGCGTAGCGCCGCCGTACTTGGCATACCTTTTTCCTCATCATTTTTACAACTTCTGTGAAAATTTTAAGGTTAGGTCATCTCAGGTCAGGTCACCAGTGCAGGTCAAGTGACCCGAGCTAAAATAAGTTTAAGATAGCATAAGTCGGAGCAGGGTGAACTTATCCGATTGAAACTCATATCACATAATGGCCCCACCGAATTCTCTAAAATATGTTCCGTTATTTTTTATATCGATGACCTAAGGTCAGGTACGAGGCATGACCTCTCCATTGGAAATACATGGGAAAATGGTTTTCATGGAATAACTCGTAACGGATGGTGATAGAGCGTTTATTTGAGCTCCATTAGACTCTCCGGGGCTTGCGGTTCTAATGATATGCATTTTATATAATTTGATCCCTGACCTGACCTCAGGTCAGGTCAAATCCTTGATTTGACCTAGCAACGTCAAACTATATATCATTCGATTCGGCTTGCTGAGAGGATTCATACAGTTCAAGTCGTTTTGCTTTACCTTTACTTGTTCAGATGTAATGGCCGAAAAACTTAATTTACATGTTATCCCTATGATGGCATGTTTTGACCTCTCGTGACCTTAAATATGACCTGACCAAAAAATGGTTCAAATGTTTTCGATGGAGAAGTGGATGGGTAGCCCAACGCTGTTTACCGTTTTTCGCGACCTACCGTGGTTCTCGAGATCTTAGGGGGGCGGGTAACCGCCCCCCCGTCAAAGCGAAGGTGGCTCAGACCCCCGTCAATGCGCGTGTTAAATGTTTGCTCTAACTTATCTCAGCCAAACGCTAGAGAAAAGTGTTCTAAATTGTGCTATTTTGACCTCTAATGATCCCAATATTACTCTAAGATCAAACGTTCTGGGAAAAAACGGTTCAGTGGTTGATCAAACTGTTCTTGCGCTTTTACGCCACCCCGCTGAGGAGCCAAATTTCCGCCCCGATAGCTCAGTTGGTAGAGCGTTGGGCTCCGGCCCGCTGCTCAGAAACATGCAGTTGCAGTGCATGTCCAGGATTGGGATCGGTTCCCATTGAGGCGCTCCGGCGCTCAATAGTTTACCCGACGTACAGGTCGGCTGGCAACTCCCTGGTGAGAGGGTGACCTGAGCGGGGCGGCCGTCCCCGTGGTTTGTGGGACGTTAAACTTTGGCTTCTAAATTAACCCTTCATTGTGGAGCTGCCCGTTCGGTCGGTGGGGTCGAGGTCTCAGTGACAAGTCCTTTTATGACTTCAGTGAGACTCCGACTCCAACAGCCGTACCAGGAACAAGTTGGACAAAGTTAAAAACAAGGTTCAAAAGGGTGGCAGCACTAGCCCACTTTCTCAAAATTGGGTCCGAATGTCGCTTTGCTTTGCAGCCTTAGTGATGGAGTGCACTCCGGGATTTCTTTATTTGTATTGTAATAATTTAATATTGCAACGGATTCGTAGTTTGCGTTTTGGCAGAACAGGAAAACGATCTTTAGGTGTGGTTTAGGTTTGTGTTGTGCTGTTGGATAAAACATATGTTCTTCAGAAATAAATGCCGCAAACGTCAGTCTAAAGGGCCGCTCCGGATGGCTCTGAGACTGCTGCACGTGGAGAGCGTGTTGCCACGCACACAGTGTGATGTGCTGTTGGATAAAACATTACAGTTAACTGCCAACTTATGTATATAGATGGGTTTCACTTTTTAGCTTGGAAATTGTTCAACACCTAAAGATCGTTTTCCTGTTCTGCCAAAACGCAAACTACGAATCCGTTGCAATATTAAATTATTACAATACAAATAAAGAAATCGCGGAGTGCACTCCATCACTAAGGCTGAAAAGCAAAGCGACATCGGACCCAATTTTGAGAAAGTGGGCTAGTGCTGCCACCCTTTTGCATCTTGTTTTTAACTTTGTCCAACTTGTTCCTGGTACGGCTGTTGGAGTCGGAGTCTCACTGAAGTCATAAAAGGACTTGTCACGGAGACCTCGACCCCACCAACCGAACGGGCAACTTCCACAATGAAGGGTTAATTTAGAAGCCAAAGTTTGACGTCCCACAAAGCACGGGGACGGCTGCCTTGCTCAGGTCACCCTCTCACCAGTCAGTTGCCAGCCGACCTACGTCGGATAAACTATTGAGCGCCGGAGCGTCTCACTGGGAACCGATCCCAAGCCTGGACATGCACTGCAACTGCATGTTTCTGAGCAGCGGGCCGGAGCCCAACGCTCTACCAACTGAGCTACCGGGGCGGCAATTTGGCTCCTCAGCGGGGTAGCGTAAAAGCGCAAAAACGGTTGGATCAACCATTGAACCGTTTTTTCCATAACGTTTGATCTCAGAGTAATATTGAGATCATTAGAGGTCAAAATGACACAATTTAGAACACTTTACTCTAGCGTTTGGCTGAGATAAGTTAGAGCAAATATTTAAACGTCATTCGATTCCTCTCTTTATGGCGATTCGAATGATGTACAATATGACCATATTATATTAAAGTATAAGTATGACATGACCTGTGCTGTGCTATCCTGTGCTGGCTATCCTGGCTGTGCTATCCTGTGCTGTGCTGTGCTGTGCTATGCGCCTGTGCTATCCAGAGGGGCTTTTTTACTCTACGGGGGAGCTTTTTGCTGTCCAGGGGGCGCCTATGCTATCCAGGGGCGCTGATGCTCTTCTTGTGGGGGCGCTTGTCCAGGGGCCCTCTGTTGTCAAGGGGCCCTCTGTTGTCCAGGGGCCCTCTGCTGTCCAGGGGCGCCTTTTCTATCCAAGGGCACCTATGCTATCCAGGGGGGGCGGTTTTTCTCTCCTGGGGTTGCCTATTTGCTCTCCACGGGGCAGATTTGATGTCAGGGGGGCATTCCTATGTAAAAGTGTGTTTATTTCATATTGCAGATAGAGTGCAACTATTTACATTATAGAGTGCAACATAGAGTGCAACTGCACACCCTGCCCTCCGGAATCCGCCGGCCCTGGAGGGAGAAGATGCAAAAACCTGGATCGAGTCCCAAAATTTCTGTCAGTGCACCTCTTCCTGATTCGAGAGTTGGGGATGACCCCCATCTCCCCATTGGCCGATCCAGGACCAACTTTTTAGGGGGCGAAACCAACGTTTTGGGGGGCTAATTTGAAGAAAAAATTGAAAAATATAATATTTTCCAGAAAAAAACGGATAAAGTTTGGTCCTTGGGGTGGGGCTAAAAGATACTATTTTAGGCTTTGGAGGGGCCCACGGCCCCTTTCCCCCCTGGATACGCCAGTGCATCCCCCCGCTTGCGATGCCCATGTGTCTATGACTAAAACAATTGCTGACATGCTATCCCTTTTGTTGATATGTGGGATAGTAAGTTAGTGGGGCGAAATTGTGATCAGAGTTCCAATAGTAGCTACGCCCCCAATCATAGCTACGTTCCTCATACTACCTAGCAATTTTTCTTATACGTCTCAAATCGTGGGAAAATGACCCATTATTGGAAATGCGCTTTCCAAAAATAGAAATGCATGTCAGTGGGGAAGGTGCGGTCAGAGTTTCCAATAATAGTTATCCCAATACTGAGAATAATGAATGACCCATAATTGGACACGCTCCCTTCCTAAAAATGGAAACATCTTCCAAAAATGGAAACATATGTGTTAGCACTTTCATCATGTAATGGTATGGTGTTTGAACCATGTCTGTTGCGAAAAGGAAGAAACGAGTAAAGGGCATTCACATTGGCGAATCCAGGAGCAAGTTTTGGAGGGAGTCAAACCAACGTTTTGGGAGGGGCCAAATTGAGAAAAATCGCGAAAACATATTTTTTAAAGAAAAAGGGCTAAAATTTTGTTCTTTTGGGGGGCCAGAGGAAACTTTTTTAGGCCATGGAGGGAGCCACGCCCCCTTTGTCCGTTCTTTGATCCGCCAGTGGACATACTGCATATTGGAAATAGCATACAAGCATACGATTACAATTTCCGGCTCCGTGTGACAGAGGAGGCATACATCACATTGAGTTTGTGACGGCCAGCATACTTTCTGCACTTCTGGCATAGTCGCCGCTGCTTATTAGATCCACCGCTGATCAATTATTAAAATCAGCAAAGCTAGCACAGCCGCCGCTGCTGACTAATCCTCTGCTGATCAGATCTTCGAACCAGCAAAGCTAGCACAGCCGCCGCTGCTGACTAATCTTCTGCTGGTCAGATCTTCGAACCATCAAAGCTAGCACAGCCGCCGCTGCTGGCTAATCTTCTGCTGGTCAGATCTTCGAACCAGCAAAGCTAGCACAGTCGCCGTTGCTTATCAGATCCTCCGCTGGTCAGATCTTCGAACCAGCAAAGCTAGCACAGCCGTCGCTGCTGATCAGGTCCACCGCTGATCAGATCTTAGAACCAGCAAAGCTAGCACAGCCGCCGTCGCTGCAACCCGTTCTAAAGTCAGTGCCAATGTAATCACATCGTGACCTCCGAACAATGGCGTGCCATTTTGTTCAGAGCTGATTTCCAGCAACTCGGTGTCGCTGCATGCATATGCCCTTTGAGAATTTGTTTCTGATCCAGACCCATTTTACGAACATTCGGTCGTCTTCATCCTAGGAATCTGGTGTAATTGTACAATGGCTTCTTTGAAATATCGCTGCTCCGAGTATCAAATTTTAGTATGCATAAAAATGGACTTGGGCACTGAATCTCGCCATAATAATTTTGAATTACAAACCAATTTGTGTGTCTCGTTGCAGCAAGTGCAATTACACGAAAACGCTCTATGCAGCATCACACAGCCTCCGGCTTGTACGATTTTGTAAGATTATGAAGCTTCTCTGTTTAGTCCATGGGCCAGACCAAATTTTTAATTAGAGGTTGACAAATAACACAAAGTGACCATTTAACACCCTTGACTTGTGAATAACCATGATGAATAGCATAAATAACATGCGTCGTAATACCCTTGCAGATATATCCATGAGCTCAGCACACTTGTATATATTATGGATGGCTGTCTTATTAGTTCCCCGGATATTTGTTAATTGTGACAAACTAAACACGAAGAGCCAGCCTGTTGCGTTCACTTCCAGATTTTTTTTAGCCAGGACGAGCTCATTTTTAATGTGGCTAGATCAGCTCTAGTGTGCTTGAATTATTGCCGTGCTGCCGCTGAAGCTGTGGGTGACGCCAGATAAACGTCGCTGGTAGTGGCCGGGGCAGACACAGTGTCAAACGTGACAGCCGCAGAACGGCTGGGCGGAGGTGAAGGAGGAGAACAAACAAACAGACAGGTCGGACACATGGAACTACACGAACACTCACATGGAACTACACGAACACTCACATGGGATTATACGCAGCAGTGTGAAGGGCATTCCCGCTGCGAATAAAGTTAGGGTGTTTGAAATCTTCTACGAATCAAAACTGGATTACCAGGTGGAGGGCATTGAGAGGAAAGCTGCGACACTATTGAATGTCTCGGATCAGTATAGTCACACACACACACATTATCCAGCTCTAAACAGTCCTGGTACAGCCGAAGTGCAGGGAGGCGACAACCACGCCGTGTTCGGCGGGTACGTCCCGATGCAAAGCTCACTGAGTCTGTTATTTTAGGAGTGGAGTGGTGACTATCCAGGCGGAGGACGGGATGAAGCGGCAGGTCATCGGACTTGGCACCTGGTGCCGCCGCCCCGGTGGACCCTGCTAACAAACGCTCTCGTTTGAGCAGCTGCTGCCAACAGCTGCCCGCGCCTATCTCCACGCCACTGCGATAACGACCCGTCACTGAATAACTGCGCCTCGTGGGGAGATATAATGTACCCCTTGTTGAAAATATTTTATAAAATGTTCTGACATCGCACTGCATCATACCTACTTCTTGTGCAGTTCCAACCGACTGTAACAGGTGTTCTTGCAAAGCATGGGTAGATAAGACTGGTTCTTGCATTGTCAGACATTTGTGTATAATTCAGCTGTGGTTCTAGCATTGGCAGACATTCGTGTATAAGTTAGCTGCCAACGTATATCACTAAGTTGCACACGTTTCAGTTTATGAGCAATGTGTAGATGAATACGAAATTACGTGCATATTACTATTAGATTATTTTAGCCATTAACTAACCCAGCGTTTCTTGTTTAAAGTGTCATCAGGGGCTTCCAAATATGGAATGGAGTTACAAAATGCAATAAAAACATACACATAAGACACGGAAGTGTTATGTAAAGTGTGCTGTGATTGTCTTTTATACTTTTCTGTCTTATGTGTGTTTTTGTCTTGTATTTTTTTGCTTTTAAAATTGTTTCCCCGCGATGAAGTTGCCAAAGCGAAACATTGGACTAATTAATGGTTGAGGCAGTCTAATAATAAGTTTAAAGTAATTTGGCCCTGACCTACACATTGCTAAAAAATTGAAATACATACTGTGTTCGAAGTACAATGTGAACTGTAATGTGACTGGATGTTTTATTGCCTTGGGCCCTGTCTGTGTTTCCGTTTTGCATTTCGGAATTGCCTTTTATGTTTTGAATCCCTGATGGGGCTGTTAAAGCGAAATGCTTGGTTAATTAATGCTAAAAATCAGGTGGGCACCAAACTCTATATCATGGGGTGGCGATACTCCTCCTGGGGAAAGGGGAGGCTGGCAGGGGAAATTTCAGGGGGCGCTGTGGCGGACCATTCAGGGGCGCCAAGAGCCGGTCGGAGGGACAAGTGCCCCTCTCCGTGCCCCCCCTGGAACCGCCTATGTTCCAGTTTCTCCTGAAATTGTATGGAAGGATAAGCTTATATACTATCCCTCGGCCCTGTGGGGGTGTCTAAACACCCCTTCGGGTATTTCCGGCGCCAGTAAGAAACGGCGTTACGAAGCACCGCCGTACTTGGAAAATATTGTTTTTGATCAATTCTGCAACTTTTACCATATTTTTAAGGTCAGGTCATCTCAGGTCAGGTCATCAGTGCAGGCAATGACCTCACCTCCGAAAAATTTGAGATAACATAAGTACATGGTGGATCTATCCAATTGAAGCTCGTATCACATGATGGGCTCAGTAAGTACCACGAAATATATTCCGGGATCTTTCATATTGATGACCTAGAGTCAGGTTTGGATCATGAATTTTCCATTGGAAATGCATGGCAAAAAAATCGGGAAAATGGTTCTATTCGTGTAGATAAGGCTTAGAATACATTCATATCCTCCAAAAAAGTGTATCCTAGGCCCCTTTTCAGGTTCACGTCGTAAGTTTGGACATGCGACATCTGAGACTTGATCTGGGACTACTTAAGCAAGTTTGTTTTCAGTCTTCGCTCAATAGCATTGCGGAAAATGAGGATGAAACGTTTATTTTGATATCATTATTTGAATTATTATTGCGAATAGATTGATATGCATATTGACTATACTAGGTCAGATGATGACCTTGACCTGATCTTTTATGTTTTGACTACGTTTAGTCATAGTTGTCATTATTCGGTTTGCCTTAACGAAAGGAAGCGAGTGGGGCCTAAAAATGGATTCTAACTCAGCTCTGTCAGACCCTGGAGCTCACTAGTTCTCAAACCTGTCACCTTCTTTGACCTGTCATGACCTCAATGTTGACCTGAGCCAAAAAGTGACTGATGCAGATTTTGATTATTTTCCTTAGCTATCCACCAGCGTTCGTGTTTTTGCGCTGTCCCGTGTAGGAGCCGATATCGAGGGGGTGTTTAAGCACCCTCCACCAGAGCAAAGGTGGCTCGGAGGCCCACCACGGATGTTAATAATGGTATCCATTGGAAAAAAGAATCTAAAATAACTGGAACCCTCGCGTGGAGTATGCGCAAAACGAGAAGTAGTTTGAATATAAACGGACGTTATAAACGCTCCAGACTGAGGACGGAAGAATTGACTCAAAGCCCAGAAGGCATGAAAACACCGACCAAATCTAGCCGCTAGGGAAGGGAAGCTATGACGTATCCAGCAAACCATATTTTCTTTGTCTAAAATAAGTGATCTGGACAAGTTACTCACCGCTGAGGGTTAAAGTTTGTTCATTGTAAGCCACTGGAGTTAACCATGCGTCGTGATTTTAACGAGGAGGCTCGGTCAAGCCGATGCAATCAATCAATGGTGCAACTATATTTTTGTGGGCAGAACTTTAAAACCAAACATTAACACCCCCCCGAAACCCCCCAACCCCCATCATTTCAACTAACATTAAGACATCCAGGTCAGGCCCAGTACAGGTCAAGACCCACCTCAAAAAAGTTAAGATACATAAGTCGGACAGAACACCGATAAACCAACACAAAGCCCCACCGAGTTCCACAATGTCCGGTATTTTATACGATGACCAAGGCAGGACGAGCAACCCCCATGAAATACATGGAAAAATGGTTTTCGAATAACTCAGTAACGGTGGGAAACATTATTTGGCCATAGACTCCCTGGGCTTCGGTCTAATGATATGAATTTATATAATTGACCCACCTGACCCAGGCAGGCAATCATAACCTAGCAAGGTCAAATAACACGATCGGCTCAAGAGGATCAATATTAAGTCGTTTCCATCTTACTGTCAGATAATGCCCGAAAAACGAATTCATGTTATCCCTAACGCATGTTTGACCTCCGACCTTAAAAGTACCGACAAAAAGGTCAAATGTTTCGATGGAAGGGATGGGCAGTCCAACGCCGCACCGTTTCGCCACCACCGTGGTTCTCGAGATCTTAGGGGCGGGTACCCGCCCCCGTCAACGAAGGCTCAGACCCCGCAAGCGCGTGTTAAGCGAAAGGTTGAAAATAAAGGAAAATAACGGAAAATAACGGAAATAGGATGTCTACCTTTGGGAAAATTTTCGGTTTCTATCTTCAAGCTGCTTTCTCACATCATGCATGAGCACCTTCATTTAACATGCATCACGGCGCCGATGGTTAAAAAATTAGGTGCCTCTACAAATCTATAATTTTTTGTCTGCATGGTCGGCATCATTCTGAGTGGGTTGAATGCGTTCCCGGAGCAAGATTGGACCCAGATCCTGTCGTCTCAAATTCAATTGAATCATCAATACTCTGAATTACCGAATCTCGTGCAGCTGTTCGAGTATGCAGGAGCTCAATTTATTAGATGATAGGTGATGTAAATGTTTAGACTGACAGAAAATAAGACTACATATTATCGTAAGAAAATTGGCAGATATGTTGGTCGGGGCGTGGCTACGGCCTGAGCGACCCGGAGTGGGGCGGACTGGCGCTCACTCACGGGCGATGGTGACGGGACGCCGATATATCGGAGGTGGCCCCGATCATACTGCCACGTCGCTAGCGACGATCCAGCACCGCACATCGTCAGCGCATGTCCCGCTGACACCGCCGCCGCTGCCGGCCCACCAACACCAACCCGCACGTCGACAGCGACGCCACCTGTTCCGGCACTGGTCAGCGATTGAACGCCGTGGCCAGATCGGTCATGCCCCGAGTACCCGGGGAACCCACTAGCACGCTGGACGCTGGTAGTTGCGTCTCTCAGGCGATCTCCAGCCGGGAGGACGTACACTCACGCTCACGCACACACACACGTGCGCGCGTGCCTGAGCGGACGCGGCATCAGCCAGCGACAAAGGTGCTCGCTGGCTTCACTCGCGAAAACTAGAACAACAAAAGTGTTGCTGGTGGGAGAGGCGGTGCCGGCGGGGCAGGCCCGAAATAGCGTCGGCCGCCGTCGGCGTGCGAGCTGGCCGGCCCAGTGAGCGCGCCGGCCGCCGTCGCCACCTGCACGTCATCCGGCACAGCCTCCGCCGGTGACCAGCGGGACACCGCCGCCGGCAGGCCGGGTCAAGGTCAGACGGCGCCGCCGCCGTCGCCGCCGGCCCGGCACAGGGGCCAGCTCGCATGCCAAGATTGCACTGTCCGCAGTAACGCACGGCGGTGCCGCATCCGGCCGAAATAGGGCTGCAATTCCAGCTGGTGCCCAGATATACGGGCTCAGGTTTACATCACGGCTACGGATCACAAGCACAGCTTTGGATTTTAAAACCCTTCCATTGATACGCTCACATATGAACGCAGTCTGTGCCATATTCGGCGGGACGGGGGACAGCGACTCGCGCCTATTCCCTAACTTAAAACTGCAGTAGGTAGCGAAAAGCAGGAAGCCTAAATTTGCTAATTTTGGAGCTGTAATCTAAATAGTAATGGCTGTGCCCAAATGTAAGAAAGCAATGATTGTGCCCCAATGTATCTGAATGTCTGTGCGAAATTTATAATTAAAGAACCTAAATCGGGAAGCGGCCTTAGGTAACTCGTTCTATTCTCTACTGAAAAAATATATACATATTATTTTTTCTGAGATCATTTCTTAAAACATGGGTGTAAAACATGTCCCCGTTGGGCTGCAGTAGAAGCTCAACCTTCTCCCCGGTGGGGGTGTTTGAACATACCCTCGGGTTTTTTCCGGCAGCACCAAAAAACTCGACGCTTCGCGCCGCCGTACGTGCCATGCCTTATTCTTCATCAAATCTGCAGCGTTTACCAAAATTTTAAAGTTGGCTCACCTCGGGTCAGGTCACCAGTGCAGGTCAAGTAACCTCACCTCCAAAAATGTTTGATATAACATAAGTAAGAACAGGGTGAATCTATCCAATTGTAACTCATCACATAATTGGTTCTCCACGTACTACAACATGTATTCCGGGATTTGTCACATCAACAACCCAGGGTCAGGTATGGATCATGACCTCTCCATTAGAAATGCATGGGGAAAACGGAAACTGGCGAAAAAATGACTTTTTCCTGTAGATACGCTTAGAATACCTTCCTGTTCTCCAAATCGTAGTTTCCTTGGCCCCTTTCTAGGTTCATGTTGCAAGTTGCCTGCGACCTCTGAGAGGTCATCTGGGACTATTTAGGTAAGTTTTCAAACTTGGGTTGATAATTTCGCAGGAAATTATGATAAAGCTTTTATTGTGATATCATTACACTCAGATTATTATTGCGAGTCAGTTGATATGCATATTGATTATGGAAGGTCAGATGGTGACCTTGTACTGACCTTAGGTCATTCAATTTTTACGTTTTGGCCTAGTATAATCATATTGTACATCATTCGATTTTCTATACCGAGAGGAAGCAAATGGTGCCTAAAATTGATAAAAAAAATTGATTCTAACTTAACTCTGCCAGACGCTAGAACCCAGAAACTGTTCCCTAACATGCTACCTTCTTTGACCTATCATGACCTCCCTCAAATATTTGACCTAAGCCGAAAAGTGGCTGATGGAGAATTTTTGAATAATTCTTATGAGCTCTCCACTGGCTTTCGCGTTTTTTTTTGTTGCTATCACACGTAGGAACCGAGTTCGAGGGGGGGTGTTTGACACTCCCTCGCCAGGGCGAAGGTGCCTCGGAGGCCCACCGGGGCGGGTGTTCAATTTATTTTCGGCTGAAAAAGCGGGTTATGCAAAAATATAGAAAAATGTAAACATTATTGAAATCCTCTCGTCAAGCCCACTTGAATGACTGATCATCTGACCTTATCAGATCAAATTCTAAAACTACTCAGCCAGCTGGTCAGGTCAATATCATCATGGGCCACCATGCACGTTACACGAACCTAGTGGCAAGTTAGGCACAATGAGACCAAGATAAAATATATTCTCTGATTCCTTGCAAAAATATTATGCATAAACTATTCTCCCCGTGAATTTTCAAGCGGGAGGTCATGACTCTTACCTGACCCCAGATCACTGATAAAAATCCCACCGACACAAGGTTTAGTTGTTGATGACCTTAATATATTATATCAAGCTCCAACTAATATATTTGTTCTTCTATTACTGTTGCCCCTTAATGCGTTTCTTTAAGACTAGGCCATCTGGCCTGGCCTGGAGATTTCACTTATGTTTTTTGTAAAAGCTGTAAAAAGTAATGTAACGGTTAAATCAACTAAGGTGATTTGGTAATTTCTAATTTCAGTTTTTATAGTACATTTAGCACCTCTATATGGATGTGGCAGACATTCTCGGACATTCTTATAATGGATTGGGAATGTTAGTCAAATAGTATATCTCTTGCGTTAAACACATTGTCAGTTTTCTAATTATCTGTGAATCACTAAAGTATTTATCAGGTGAACGCGTGCAGTTCTCTTGTCACGTGAAATATCTAAAATCAGTCAGTTTTTACTGCTTTAGGGATAAATACTTCTTATATGATATTTTTCCCGTTTTTTTAATAAGAAACCTAACAGGAGCTAAGCTAATGCAAATTATGATGTGTTTGAGTGCTCTTCTGCGTCCATGAAAGTATTATTGAAATACGGCTCTTTCTCCGGGTCTGCATTTTGTGGCTGGGAGAAATGAACCGGAAAAACAGCAATTTTACATGCATAAGCTAATGTTCGACTGCTACCAAACAGCTCTATTGATATCGTGATCCGTAACGAACGCCGTGAATGTCACTTCCGTTGCAAGGTACCGAGTTATTCCTCAGATCTGTTTGGAATCTTTAGGCTAATACCGAACAATGATTCCCTAAAAATTGTGAAAAGCATTTAACTATACTAGGCGAAAGACATGGCTCAGTTAAAACAGCTCAAAACAGCTCTTCTAGCCCTACAGCTGAAACAACCCAGTCTTTGGGAAGCTGCAACTCAGACCGTTGAACTGGAGTACCTTCTCAGCTTATTTTCGGCAACCGACATATTAATAAAACCAAAGCATGGCCGTCTTTTTAAAGGCCAGACCCGCTGTGCGCTGGCAGGCTGGCAGGCTGTCTGAGCCAACGCCGGGCACCCGCACAGCACTCGCTATCCGGCCCACCCGCCTGCCAAGAGCTATTGCAACCGACCGCCAGACGAAGTGGACTCGGCTTGAACAATGGACAAAGACAGATGCAAGCGGTCCTGCTGCTAAAAACGTGGGTTTTAAGATGTAGGGACCCTGTAGAAATACACGGAATATGCAACTCGGGGTATTGTTACCTACACCTCACATCTATTGAAGATCAGAAATATCACCGAAATATTCCTCCTATAATAATACGTTAATTCAAGATGAAAATTTGAAGTGATTTTGTTGCATATGGAAAGTCTTAGAAAATGTATTTATTCTTGACCTGCGACTTTTATAGAGTCAAGAAATGTGTATAAGTTCTCATAATTTCCTACCTATTACTATTACTATTAATATACTATTAATTACTATTAATTTATGAAGTATTGATTACTTTTGTCAAAAATGCCGATTCAGCTTGAACTTCATTAGTTTCCGATTTGAACGATGAAACATTTTTCGAGGGATCCAAATTTGTGGCCAAGCCAAGTGCTCACCCGTCAGTCTGATGGGTTTGAATTAGAATTGTGTTTAAAAAGTGTTTGAAGTGGTGACGTATCTTTTTTAGGACGTGACTGCTGAGGGAAGGGAGGCGAAATTCGCTCCTTCCTTTGTTTTCTCGAAATATCACAGAAACGAAGAGGCGTAGAACGACATAACATACAGCAGCTTATCCCTGATTAATTAGTAGTAATATCCCTGATCTGACCATTTTTTAGGTCAGGTCATGTCAGGTCGAGGAGCTATTCCAGGTCAAGCGACCCATACTCAAAACCCAAAATCACGAGTTTGAAGCGGCGCCACAGGAATATCTGCCAACCGATCACTTCCAAGCTTTCATCATATGATGTGGTCATTGGGGTCTGCGAATCTACTATCTCGGAATTATCATATTGTTGACCTAAGTTAGGGTCAATTTTTGGATACCCTATTATAAGACCATAGTGAAAAATATAGAGAGCTTTTTCAGCAGATATCGAATAGATCAACTTGAATATCTTCATACCATGTACCTATTCTTACCCCGATTTCGACCATTAGGTTGAATTTTTAGCATCTGACCTTTCAAAGGTTAGGTCACATGAGGATACAGTGATTATTTTGTCAATAACTTCGCACTGAATTGAAATACAGCTTCAATTTTGCTTGTATTGTGCTTATTTCGTCAGAGGGAATCGATTCATATGCAACATGACTAGACCAGGTCATCATGCGACGGGTCAGGTTCCTGACCTAGTTTGAGATCAGGCCATTTTCCCATTTGACCTAGCATAGTCATATTACACATCATTACATTTGCCACAACGAGAGGAAGTCGGTGATGCCTTAAGATTTGCTGTAGCCCTGCTCGGTGTCAAATATTTAGGGGAAATCTACAATGCCCTGTTGTAAGCCTTTGGAACTTTCCTAGATATCTGGTCATTTTCTGGAATTTCTCTTCGCCTCATCAAAACCTTTCGAGCACCGTCCGTAATTTTTATCTAGCTTTTCCGGGAAATTAAATTCGGATGAAGGGGCAAAATACGACCCCCCCAGCGGAGCGCGTCGTGCCAGGGCGACCCCAGCGGGGCGCGTGTTAACACCCGCACTGGAGGGGGGTCTGGCACTAACGCGCACTGGAGGGGGCCTGGTAGGTCCCCCTAAGATCTCGGAAACTAAGAGGCATATAAAAACGAAATTTGAGTGGTGGGTGAGGGTTATGGTGATTTACATCATGACCACTTTTTATTGACCTAGGTCAATATCTTCAAGGTCAAACGAGGTCATAAAGGTCAAAACTTGGCCATTCTGGGGACCGACTGGTAAATGCCGTGATTATGCGGGAAAATGGCAGGAATAAGCTAAAGGCGGACCAGGGTCATATAGAAAGGTCTCAAAGAGCCTTCCCTTCAATTTTGGGGTCAAGGTCATTCGAGGTCATTGACCTGTAAGGTCACAATATAGTATACTACTTATAATGTACACTTTGACTAACACTATAGCCACTGTTTGGTGGGAAATGATCTTTGACCTTGCCCTTTGACCTTGACCTTGGTATTGGGGTACCTTATCGATGACGTCATAGCATAACGTACGTCAGACTGGGTAACGTCATTTGACCGGAAGCACTGTGGTCAGTGACCTTGAAAGTGCAGATATGACCTGGACCTGTGACCTGTGACCTGTGACCTTGACCTTGACCTTCATGTGAGGTTACCTTGACATATAATCCTGGTTATATGGTGTTATGACTTAACCACTCGGTATCCAATGCAAGCTAACTGGTCCGACCGCGCGATTACGGCGATCTCAAAATGCAGGTCTGATTTCAAAAGCCTATAAGTAAAAAGTCGACCGATTTTCAAAAAATCTTCACCAATCGACGCGCTAATAAATTCATTTTAATGTGGCAAAGTATCGTGTTTCGGCTACGAGCGGTTTTCCGGCCACCTCGGAAAAACAGGTGGGGGCCCCGAGGCCCCCTCCAGTGCGCGTGTTAAGGCAGGATCACCCCTCTAGTTACTTCGGACCAAACTTGCAAATTGTGGACAGTGCAGTTTTACGCCAGACCCATTTTTATGAACTTCAGAAAACTGAATTCTACAAATAGCATCAATTTCCCATTAATACATTTTCGCATTTTCAATTTTCATATTCGGAAAATTGAATTCCGCAATAAAGGATCAGGAGAAAGAAGTGCTTTTAGATATGGTACTCTTCTACCACAAAGCCCTTTCACTAATCCAAAATTTACAATAAGAATACCGCCGGATTTCCTTAAAGAATGTTTGCCTTGGATATGTGCATCGCTTGGGTTGAAAAATCGATGTAAAGCTGATAACTATCAACACAAGCGCTTTTATTTGTGATTAATGTTATATACAGGTTGACCCAAAAAAACGGGCCCCAACGCTCGAAAGGCCATCATGTCAATTCTTTGCGTTGGATTTTAATGAAACTTTGGGCATAAATACGCTTTTGTGGGTTAAGTCAGATGCCAAAATATCATAGTAATAGAACTTACAACTCTCTATTCCATATCAAATATTCTAGACTTCTTATTTTCTTAATCTGTGCATTTTTTTGCATTGTACTTACAAAGTTGAAACGCTCTGCAAATTAAATATAAAAATGGCAAGACTTTTTCGATAAGCATGCAACCTAAGAAAACCTCAATGCGGATAATGAAACCAATCCAAGTCACTTGGGATGCCCAGGGAAGTGCATAGTCGAGCTTGAAGAGAACTTCAGGGGTTGAGGGCCACATTGCCGAAGAATCTGTCGCGCGGGGTAAAACAGCCCCTCTTTACATCCCCTGAAAACCCCTTAAATATTTTATTTTCGGGCTGCAAAAAGGACTGTGTGTAGCCAAAGAGTCCAGGATCACTCCTGTGCTAAAGAAATGCAGCCCTGGGAAATATCCAGGACACTACACCGACCACTAATCATGACTTTTCGTCCATTTTTGAGAATGCACGGATACAGAAAATAGGATGTCTAGAACATGTATTATGGAAGAAAATGTTTATTCCCTATTATTTTGATATTTTGGTATCTTATTCAACACACAAAAACGCATTTATGCTCAAAGTTTTATTTAAATCCGACATAAAATATTGACGTTATGGCTATATGAATGTCGGGGCCCGTTTTTTTGGGTCACCCTGTACATTGTTAATTGTCTGACTATATTTTAAAATCATTAATCATGACTACATACTACATGTCGAAGTTATCGAAAAGTCACGGAAGTCATTTTGCCAATTACTATTAATTTATGAACATGAATCCTAAGCCACTGACTGTGACAATGACTCCATGGCGGCAAGCAATCATAGTAATCATCATCGTCACTGCATAATAATTAATACTGCTAATCATAATACTGGACTTCTGAGGGGCGGAATGTCCTTTGGGAAATTATAAATATTGAGAAAACACACCTTGGTTACCTTTTAATGTATACTGGGCATGAAAGCTATTTTCTCGTTGAAATACGAAAGTTGCGAGTTGCAAGCTGCAAATCTGCACTTGCAAGTACTCTGTAACTTTATTCCCGTTAAAAATTGGCCTCTTCTCTCTTTCCACACACACACACACACACACACACACACACACACACACACACACACACACACACACACACACACACACACACACACACACACACACACACACACACACACGCACACACGCACACACGCACACACACACGCACACACGCACACACGCACGCACGCACGCACACACACACGCACGCACGCACGCACGCACACACGCACGCACGCACGCACGCACGCACGCACGCACACACGCACGCACGCACGCACGCACGCACGCACGCACAGATCAAAGTCAAAGTGAACATAATCATAAAAAGCGCCAATGCCTTGGCAGGCGGAGTGCACTTTGGGCCCTTAGTTGGTGAATACCAGCCCGGATATGCCTATGGGAATGTAAAGATCCAGAAGACGGAAATCCCACTGCGCCCAATCACATCACAGTATCCTAATCCTACATACAACATAGCAAGAAGACTGAGCAAACTCATCGCTCCATATTTACCAATGGAGTTTGCATTGAAATCAACAGATGAGCTGACAAACATCTTAAGGACTAATCAACCTAAGGGAATATTGGCATTAATTGAGGTGGAATCACCGTTCACAAATGTTGCGGTTACTGAAACCATTGACATTATCCTCAAAGACGTGTATAACCACCCGGAATTGCCACCCCAAAACCTGGCTCCTAACTTCATGAAGAGCCTACTGAGGGCTTGCACGTCCAAATCTCCGTTTAGAGCTCCCAATAACCAGCTCTACAGCTAGATTGATGGTGTTAGGATGGGGTCCCCACTCGGCCCTCTATTCGCCAACGCGTACATCTGCAAAGTGGAAAACAATGCCATCAAATCACAGAAAAGCCCACCATATCTATTCTGTCGTTACGTAGATGAAATTTTCCTGGACATCACAAGAGCTACAAAAATTCAAGGAAAATCTTGAAACCAACTCTGTCCTCATCTTCACCACCGAGAAGAGCATAGACAACAAGCTCCCATTCCTTGACGTTGATATTGAAAGCACGCACGGAATTTTCAAGACCAAGGTCTATAAAAAGCCTACAGATGCCGGTCGGTGTCTAAACGCCGGGAGCAACTGTCCTGACCGGTACAAAATCAGCGTCATCCGATCCTACGTCAGCAAAGCCATCAAACTGTCATCGGACTGGAGAACCCTTCACGCTGAGCTGACTCGGGTCAAACAAGTCTTGGTCAACAACGGTTATACTAACAAAATTATCGACCAAGAGATTAACAAACAAATGACCTCCCAAGTCGCTAAGCAAAAGAAAGAAGAAAAACAAGAGACCGGAAAAGAAAGGATAATTCTATACTATCAAAACCAAATGAGTCCATCATACAAAACTAATGAGAGGGTGCTGCAGAAGATCGTGCATGATAAGGTCCAACCAAAAAGCAAAGGAGATCGACTAAACCTGATCATATACTACAACAACAAAAAAGTCCACAACCTGATCATGAAGAATAATCTAAACTTCAAACGTGACCAGGGGTAGTAATTTTTCTATATTTTTTTTTATTGTTCCTACGCTTTATAAACTTATTATTACCTTTTCATTATATTTCTTCCTACGTGACCACTGGACAGGCACCAATGTAGCCTATCAGTGCTCATGCCCACACGAAGATTGTAAGCTTCGTAAATGTAGCTACATTGGTGCCACAATAACGACATTATCACCTCACCACGCATCTTGCAAAAGGTATACCTAAGACATGTCAACATTCGCCATATATATATATATATATATATATATATATATATACGCATGAGTATGCAAAATACTCTCTCCAATGCATGTTTTGATAAAAGATATGGCATATCTTGTCTTTACTACATATCTTAGCTTCTTTCTCGTTTTCTCCAATGCTCGAAGAGTGCATTTTTGTGAATCTGATGTTGATTTATTAACTGGCCAAATGTTGACATGTCTTAGGTATAAATTTTTTAAGATGCATGGTGAGGCGTCTGGGTAATGTCAAGGTAATGTCAATATATCAAGATAATGCCTATATATATATATATATATATATATATATATATATATATATATATATATATATATATTCGAATAGTTAGGCAGTAAATTTTCTCTTAAAGGGGAGAGGGTGGGAAGACGGGCACAGTTGTGTTTCAGACTGTGTGTCTCACTCACTTTTCATATGACGGTGATGAGATTTCGCTTGTAGCTTCAGCAAACATCTATTTGTCTCTGCGCTTAAACATACTAGGATCCGTGCCTATTCATTTGAGCGGTAACGTTTACCGTAGAATGCTGCAAAATTTTGTCTTACCCCAACAGGTGGAGTAAGACGGGCTTTTGAAAATAGTTCATCATATGCTAGAATTTTTTTACAAAAACCATGCCATATGGAGCAAAAATGAGGTCTGAAATATTTTGAAAAACATTGTTTCCATAACACAGCCGGTAGACAATTATTTTGCGGAAATTCCATAAACTGATAATTTTTCATTGCATTCAAACATTCAATAATTGACAGCTCCTAATCCGGTTTGCAGGACCTTCTGAGACTGATTCCTTTTAATTATGCAAAAACAGCAGCGATAAATATTATATACTTTATGGTAATATAATATTTTCTTTCATGCCCGTTTTGTCCCATGCCAATATTCTAGAAAATGTCATTGTTGGCGAACATTGCGCAACGGTAATATAAAACTTCAATCACCTAATGCATGTTAACGCTCTCCCCTGACAGATTTTGCATATTTGACTTTCGAAATATGACCGGACACTGACAGAACGCTACAAACAAACTACTAACAATGGTAGATTGAGCTATCAATATTGTTTTTCCAACATTTTGGAAAAACAATAAAGGTTAGGAATTCGTTTTTTGGCTCATGATCAGGCACCCAAACACACACTTATGCAAATGATGGGATATCTATACCATTGCTGGTTTGGTCCTCAGACCCTGTGCCCGTCTTTCCTACCATGCCCGTCTTACCACCCTCTCCCCTACATTGTTTGTTGAAGGCCAGAGCGTATTTGCATTTGATTATTTTCTTTTGTGTTTGTTCCAGGTGCCGAAATAAAGAAAACCATTTTTTGAGTGTCAATCGTCCCGTTCAGCGTGAAAATCGTCAAGTATTTAACCCTTGCCCCGGTGGCGGGTACGAGCCAACTTCGCCCTGGTGGGGGGCTAAAAAAGACCCCCCACGATGTCAAAAACTAAGAGAGCTAGAAAAAAGCGCAAAACAGAAATCGAAAGCTCTTCGAAAATGATATCGAAAATGATATTCGAAAATAGTCATTGTTCTTGTCAGGTCAATATCAAGGTTACCAGAGGTCAAAATAGGTCAAAATCGCTAATATGAGGTGTACTAAGAAAACCTCATATATCTCAGAAACTATGATAGCTAGAAACATTTTTCTAACACGATTCGAAAGGTCTTGAAATGCGCTTTTATGATAGTGGCATTCATTTTCGTGTCAGGTCAAAGCCTAGGGAGCTACAGGTCACTAAATATTGGACATGTTCTTGGGAATGTCCATAGCCACCCATGCATAAGGGCGTTTACTTTTTCGCTAATAGCTTCCAAACCAAACAAGATACAGCCATAGTTTATGCACCATTGCAATCCTCTCGTCAATACGAATCGAATGATATATGATATTGCTATGCCAGGTCAAATTTAAAAAGTTGACCTGTCCCAGGTCAACGGTCTGACCCAACTTGACCTGGTATAGTCATGATGTATATCATTTGATTTCCAGTGACTATACAAACACTTTGGTGACAAAATAAAAGCTTTATCTTAGTTTATTTAAAATTTACAGGGAAAAACACCAAAAAATGCTTATTTGACCTAAGGTGACCTTTTAAAGGTCACAAGTCAACATTTTTGCCATCAACCTCAGAAATGGGCTAAGAGTAAGTCGCAACCGATGTTTGAAGTTGATTCCATCCATACTTACTGAGAAAAGCTCATTTCGTCATTTTCCTCATGTATTTACAATGGGGAGGTCATGCTCTGCACATGACCTTAGGTCACCAATATAAAAAACCCTGGAGCAAATGTTGTAGCTCCTGGTGGGCCCAATATGTGGTATAAGTTTCAACTTGATCAATTAACCCTTCTTTTAGTTATGCGGTCCTAAGTATTTTTATGTGAGGTCACTTCACCTGACCTGGTGACCTGACCTGATATGACCTTGAGCCAACATTTTCAGGAAAGATGTAAAAATGATGAAGGAACAGCTAGACCAAGTTTGGCAGCGCTGCGCGCCGCCGTTTTTTGGTCACTTTGGAAAAACCCGACGGGGTCTAAAAAGACCCCCACCCGGGCGAAGGTTAAGTATTTTACGCAGTGGTATTTTACCTGATGCAGTCTTGAAATCTATAGAGGGGAGATATGGCTAAATCGGACTATATTTAATCGGATTTTGATGTACGCTCATCTGTGCCGGGGTGTGGATAATTTGCAGCGGCGGCCGCTTACACTATCCTAATACACACTCACCTGGTGCGGGGGTGTAAATGATTTGCAGCGGGGGCCACTTACACTATCCTAACACCCGCACTGGAGGGGAATCTGGCACTAACGCGCACTGGAGGGGCCTGGTAGGCCCCCCTAAGATCTCGGAAACTAAGAGGGTCAGAAAAACACCACTTGGTAGGTGGGTGGGGGCTATAGTGATCTACATGATGACCGATTTTCATTGACCTAGGTCAATATCTTCAAGGTCAAACGAGGTCGTAAAGGTCAAATATTGGCCATGCTGGGATCGATTGGTAAATGCTGTGATTATGCAGGAAAATGGCGGGAATAAGCTAAAGACGTACAAGGTTCATAGAGAAGAGGTCTCAAAGAGGCTCCCCCACAACTTTTGGGTCAAGGTCATTCAAGGTCATTGACATTTAAGGTCACCATATGGTATACTACTTATTATTTACACTTTGACTAACACTGTAGCCACTGTTTGGCGGGAAATGAGGATTGACCTTTCCCAATGACCTTTGACCTTGACCTTTGACCTTGACCTTTGTATTGGGGTACCCTACCGATGACGTCATAGCATAATATATGTCAGACGGGGTAACGTCATTTGGCCGGACGCACAGTGGTCAGTGACCTTGAAAGTGCAGATATGACCTTGTCCTGTGACCTTTGACCTTGACCTTGACTTTCATGTGAAGTGACCTTGACATATAGTCCCGCTTATATGACGTTATGACGTCACCACTCGGTCTTTAATGCAAGCTAACTGGTCCAACCGCGCGTTTACGGCGATCTCAAAATGCAGGTCTGAATTTGAAAGCCTATAAGTCAAAAATTTTCAGCCGATTTTCAAAACGTCTTCACCAATCGACGCGCTATTAAATTCTGTTAAATGTGGCCACGTTTCGTTTTTCGGCTACAAGCGGTTCTCCGGCCACCTCGGAAAAACAGGTGGGGGGCCTCCAAGGCCCCCCTCCAGTGCGCGTGCTAATACACACTCACCTGGTGCAGGGGTGTGGATAATTTGCAGCGGGGGCCACTTACACTATCCTAATACACACTCGCCTGGTGCGGGGGTGTAAATGATTTGCAGCGGGGGCCACTTACACTATCCTAATACACACTCACCTGGTGCGGGGTGTGGATAATTTGCAGCGGGGGCCACTTACACTATCCTAATACACACTCGCCTGGTGCGGGGGTGTAAATGATTTGCAGCGGGGGCCACTTACACTATCCTAATACACACTCACCTGGTGCGGGGGTGTGGATAATTTGCAGCGGGGGCCACTTACACTATCCTAATACACACTCACCTGGTGCGGGGGTGTGGATAATTTGCGGCGGGGGCCACTTACACTATCCTAATACACACTCACCTGGTGCAGGGTGTGGATAATTTGCAGCGGCGGCCCCTTACACTATCCTAATACACACTCACCTGGTGCGAGGGTGTGGATAATTTGCAGCGGGGGCCACTTACACTATCCTAATACACACTCACCTGGTGCGGGGGTGTGGATAATTTGCAGCGGGGGCCACTTACACTATCCTAATACACACTCACCTGGTGCGGGGATGTGGATAATTTGCAGCGGGGGCCACTTACACTATCCTAATACACACTCACCTGGTGCGGGGGTGTGGACAATTTGCAGCGGCGGCCACTTACACTATCCTAATACACACTCACCTGGTGCGGGGGTGTAAATGATTAGCAGCGGGGGCCACTTACACTATCCTAATACACACTCACCTGGTGCGGGGGTGTGGATAATTTGCAGCGGGGGCCACTTACACTATCCTAATACACACTCACCTGGTGCAGGGGTGTGGATAATTTTCAGCGGGGGGCCACTTACACTATCCTAATACACACTCACCTGGTGCGGGGGTGTGGATAATTTTCAGCGGGGGCCACTTACACTATCCTAATACACACTCACCTGGTGCGGGGGTGTGGATAATTTGCAGTGGGGGCCACTTGCACTATCCTAATACACACTCACCTGGTGCGGGGGTGTGGATAATTTGCAGCGGGGGCCACGTACACCATTGTAACTGTGCGCTCTCAGCAAAACAAGGAGAGAACCAGGGAGCAGGGCACCTTCAAACGGCACTGAAGCACGACGGCACTCTGCGGTCGGCAGCACGCTTTGAACTACTGCTCTGCTTAATGGAAAGCCGACGGATGAAAATCACTGGAGGTGAAAGCAGACCAAGTAAATAACAACATTTGGGCGCAGTCCACCCAGAGGAAGTGCGGCTGTGACAGCCTGTGTTACGTCTTTAGAAGGCTTGAGCGAGGGGAATGGGTGAAATCAAGTTGATATATTGTTTTACCTCTGTCTGTAAAGGCAAACCTTACCACGCGGAAGGCGCTCTGGTCATTGTATACCATCAAAGCTTAAGCGACTGTGACGAGCGCCAAAGCCATGTGAGTAGATACATGGGGAGGCTCGCGGCAACGAATAAAGTAAATGTATTTGAAACAAGTTAGCGATCACTGAAAACTTTATTTTATTCCTGTTTGAGTTCTTGGCATTTAAGTTTGCTTTATTTTAGGATTTTGACTAGGTTCATCATATATTATCTCTAATCGCAATAAGTTTAAGTTTTGCTTCTTATTTTAACCGATAAACATAGGTCAATGGTGGCGAAATGCAAAAACTCACCAGGCGGGGATGAATAAGCCATGCAGATGAGAGGACATCCGCTTTAAAATTTAATGACAAACATCTTTGACGTTTGCCAACACTTTACTGGTAGTGAAAAGGGGTAGATGGAGAGGCGGCACCAAAGGAGTTGTTTCACATGGCCATAGGTGAATCCAGGATTGCCAATCAGGGGGGGCACCTTCCCGGGGGGCACTATCCAGATCATGGGGACGCCACTTCTGGCCGGCAAAACCTATCAAGTAGGCAGTCGTCGATTTTCGCATCGGGGGAGGGGTGGGAAACAACATTTCAAGGGCGCCATCGACCATCTTTCAGGGGGGCGCCGTGACCATTTCAGGGGATGCTGGAGGTCGATCGGGGGGGGGTGTGGCTGCCTCATTTGCCCTCCCTCTGGATCCGCCTATGCCCATGGCTGCTGTGGAGTCCAGCCCTGTCCCCATGCCCTTTCTAACACGGCTGATGAGTTTGGTTAGCGCATGACTGGCTCGATAAACACCTGGTCAAAAGAGCGCTTGTGTAGTCTTAGTTGTATTCAGAGCGGCTGGCAGTTCAGACTGGTAGACCTGGTGCATACGTGGGCGACGTGAGGCGGGATGACGTCAGACCGTGAAACGTAGTGCACTGAGGCGAAAAGGCAGATTTGCATGACCGTAGTGTTTTACGCAGCATTAACCCTCGCCCCACCGGGGGGCCATCGATGGCCCCTCCCCTAAGGTTTTTCCGGGATAGCAGAAAAACGACGAGGCGCAGCACCGCGGTTGAGGGCTCTACCTCTCACTGCATCATTTTCCCATCATCTCTGAAATTTTTTACTCCGGGTCACCCAAGGTCAGATCACCAGACGAGGTCAACCAAGGTCACCTCACTTCAACTTTAGAGCTCTGTAAGAGCTACATTTCAAAGTCGATCGATTTGAAACTTCCTACACTTCATGACCCCTCCAGGGTCTACAAGGTGTATATCCGGCAGTTTTCGATTTCGTGCCCTGAGGTCAGTTCACGAGGCGACCTCTCCCATTGGAAAAGCATGGGGAAAACCTGTTTCATGATATAAAAGCCACAAAAATGATTGCAAATACTCAGACTGCTCAGAACAGCGCTTTTGGACACCCTTTCATGGATCCCAGGGGTCATATTTACCCTTTGACTTTTCCAAGGTCATCCAAGGTCACCAGAGGTCAAAAACAGTATTTTGACAATAACTTTTGACCTAATTGAGCTAGAGCGGTGAAACAAACACCATCGTGTTTGTCTTGTCACTGGCTTTCATTTGATATACGGCAAGGTCACTTTGTGACCTTTTGTGACCTCAAGTCATATTAGGTCACGAGGTGACCTCTGGAGGTCAAACCACTGGCGGGAGGTGTTTACATTCCACATAGTGGAAAAAGTACTGGCAATTTGCTATCAAATGAACTTTACCAGGCCTCAATAGCTCTAATGACATAAGAGTTATGACCAGTTTGCTTAATCATTGCATATTTGAGTGAAAATAGCCGATGTTGACCTAATTTGACCTCTGGAGGTCAAGCCATTGACCTGAGCACTAAAACATGTGAAGTAATTTCTTACTGAATTCACGCGAGCTTTCTATTGCACTTCGCAGATTTGCGCTAACGCCCATATTTTCGGAGTTTGAGGGGGGCATCGATGGCCCCCGGTGGGGCGAAGGTGGCGCCGGACCCCCGGTGGGGCGCGGGTTAACAACGATGTAAGGCCATGAGACTGCACACTAGCAGCTTTGTAGTGCGCCCCTCAACTAGAGCATGGAAATTGATATAGGTTCGGCTTTGAAAACAAGCATGTGCTGTGAAAATGTTGACAAGTGAGTGGTTAGATCTCGGCTAGGCTCCCCGCGGCGAATACCAGATTTTTCAGGTATAGACTTTTGGTACTTGCGTGGTTCCGTTTCTCGACACGTCGACACCTGTGCCAAAAGAATGAAGAGGTTTGTCTTCAAACTTCCGACGAGAAGGCACATTCTGTTGGAAAGATTGGCACCCCCTTCTTGTGCTGATGCAAATATTGTTACCTCCTGGTGTACTTATCGGCATTATATCGTTGTGGCGTCAAATTTGGGAAGCTAGACTCAGGATACAAGTTTCAGCGCCTCACTGCATTTAACAGGCGCACCGCTGGGGTAATTGTTATAACGCGCCCCGCTGGGAAGGGGGATGGGACTTATTTCGTCCAATGCCTTGCCTCTCATTTCATAGAAAAACAAAACCTAACATCTTGGTGGCGCTCGAAAGCGCTTGACGAGACTAAGCAACGTGATCGGAACCACTTTTAAGTCAGGAAATCACCCCTAACTCGGAGAGCATCTCTGAAGCTTTGAAGCCACATCTTAGTCGGGCCCGCTAAGATCATATGATCCGTATACCACAGTAAAATGAGATGCACGAATCATGAGCGTGCAAAGCTGAGATGAGGTGGGTGGACGTAAATACTCAGCTGGTCAGTCAGGGGCAGAAGCCCCCAGAAACACATTTCCTCGGCCGACTATTTTCTCCTTTTCTTATGCTTAATGACTTGAGCTTACGCAAATGTTGCCAAGGTCGTCTCAGGTACCGCCCTCCCGAACTACTACCGAGTCTTGGCTTCGCCGCCAACGCCCCCCCGTCCCCCGTCCCCTTCTCTTTGCAATTGTTAGAGCCAAGTCGGCGGATTCCCTGGGCAATGAGCAGTCTGGCTCGCCGGAAACCCTTCCAACAGGGAGAGAGTTGGCGATGCCATGTAGCCTTGGCAGCTGCCGCGTCGAGAAGCCTCCCATCCCCAAAAAAGTCCAGTTGGAGTGCTTCCCGTCAGCAAAAAAGCATACAAACACAAAACAATGGCCCCTGCCTACTACCACTGATCGAGCGAATTCATCGATGGTGCCCCTTTATATTTTGGATATCGCCGTAGTGTTCAAGTTTTCGCACTATAGCCTCAGAAAGGTCAAGTGCGCATGTTTTGGATCCTAACTGAAGTTTTGTGCCTTTTCGGTTCAACATGGAATAATGCGGAATGAGTTCCGTTATATCGGATATATCTGCTGGTAGTGCTTCGGTATACTCTATAGGACCAAAAATACCTTTAACACAAGGTATCTTCACGAGAGAGATGCGCCGAAGCTATGTAACATTTAGGTTTCAAAGATACAAAAGAATTTACAAACTCTTAGCCCATTTATACTCTTGTGCCTTTTCGGTTCAACATGGAATAATGCGGAATGAGTTCCGCTATATCGGATATATCTGCTGGTAGTGCTTCGGTATACTCTATAGGACCAAAAATACCTTTAACACAAGGTATCTTCACGAGAGAGATGCGCCGAAGCTATGTAGCATTTAGGTTTCAAAGATACAAAAGAATTTACAAACTCTTAGCCCATTTATACTCAGCTTTAATCATGTATTTATTAACTTACATTCATCTAGTTTCGATGCCTCTTTGCCCCTATTGATATTATATTTTTTTAATTAATACCTCACTAATTCCTGGAAAGTGAAACACGACTGCTAGCGTTTTGCGCAATAGTTGAATGATCTTCGCCATTAACTGTAATATTCCTCTAATATGGTCAAAGGCGGCGGAAGGGGGCATCACCATTGAGGTGGCCCCGTTTGATCGGTGAAGATAGCAATGAGCTGGTATGTGGTTTGAGCTTTCGGAAGGAAACTTTGAGTTTGAAATATTGTTCGCAGGCCCACAGAGTCTGACAGCAAATCCACTCTGTTGGTTTCCCCCATATCTAATATACATTGTACATAGAATCCTCAATCTCATTGTGTAACGTCTCCCATGACTTCCAATTTAAGGCTATATTAAAACGGGTGGAGCAAAAACCGACTTTATGAAAAACAATATTTGTTTGGTCTTTGCTAAATAAAATGCTAAATAACATGCTAAAATAGACGAATGTTTACCCAAGACGTTTCGGCTCGTTTTCTTTTGAGTAAGTATAGTTGCTGGATAATATCACTGTGAGTAGTTTTTTTCTATAATTACTTCTGCTTTCTATAACATCTTTTCGTGTAAACTGCAAAAGCTTTCCATAATGATGACTTCTCGTGTAAACTGTTCCTCTTCATGAAAATGCTTCCGGTTTATTTTAAGTTCCAGGGAACATAGCCTTTCATTCATTTCGAATGAAATATACATCCCGTGCAGGATATAACCCAATTCTTATTTCTCTTATTGAAACCATGAAGTTTCAGATAGTAAGCGTATTGTGAGGGGAAAGCAGCGCTTTCCCAGGGCTTTCTGCTCTCTGGTAAGTGGTGTCCGGGCTGAAATCGCAGCGGAGACCAAATCTGACTAAATTCCGCCCTGAGAACGTTCTCTGCTCCACAAAATACATGTTTTCGGACTAGCAAGATATCAAATCAAGGCTATTCAACGCACTCTACAGAAATTACATTTATTCATTATCCCTCCAGATTTTGTATACCGTATATTCTAGCACTGCTTGATTCTAACGTTCAGATATATTCCTTACTTTTTGACAGAAGTTTAATCCTGATGGCTCTTTTTCTTTCCATTTTCTTCAATAATATGTTCTGAATCATAGGAATAGGAACCGGGGGGCCAGGGGGCCACTGCCCCCCCACTTTTCTGTGATGGGCCCCCGCAACGGAGATAAGAATATCAACAACTGTAATATCAAGCAAGAAGCTCAAACTGGCCCGATAGCTTGCCCTGGAACCCCGTTAAACTTACCTGTGCCCCTAAACTAAGTTAAGGTCCTGTGGGTGGATTTTAAGGTCCCCTGAGCTTCTGGGCCCCTGAACTGGCCTCTGATGTCATACGAGCTAATCTGGGCCCCTTGAGCTGAACTGAGGGCCCCTGAGATGGTTTGGGCAGCATGAACTGTTCTAGGATGCCTAAACTGAGCTAGGAGCCGTGACCTTGAACAGGGCCCCCGTGAGTTGGCCAGACCCTATATCCACCGACCTGGGGGAGGGAGGGAGGGGGCCTGAGCTGAGCGGGGGCCGTAAAGTTGATATTGTCCCTTGAGCTAATCTGGATCCCCTGTGATGCACTGAAGACCCTAAACTTATCCGAGGCCCCTCCACAGTAATAGGGCCCCTGCCCTGAAATTGGGTTATAAGCTTTAATTGAAACCCTGAACTGTTCTGAAACCCCATATATGCCGACAAGGGGCCCCTGGATGATCCGGGCCCTTAAGCTTATCTGGTCATCAGAGCTAATATGGGCCTCTGTGTTGAACTGAGGGCCCCTGAGATGGTCTGGGACCCTTTATAAGGCTTTTACAGCCACTGACCTGGCGGCCGTGAGCTTGAATGGGCCCCTTGAGATGTTTTGACAGTGGCGTAGCCAGGGGAGGGGCGTCCCTGGGTCCGCGGACCCCCTTGGGCTGACCTTATGCACTAAAAAACACGAACATTGATCTCGGGGGCCCCCTGAGCTTGGTCTGGGGGAGCCTTCCGAGCTTGGTCTCAGGAGGTCCCCGATAATCGGTATCGAGGACTCCAGAGTACTAAATACATTGATGTATTGATGTATTGATCTTGGGGGACCCCTGTGCTCAGTCTCAGGGGCCCCGAGCTTGGCCTCAGGGCCCCCGAGCTTGGTCTCAGGGCCCCTCCCCGAGCTCGGTCTCACGGGCCTTTCGATCTTGGTCTCACGGCCTTTCGATTTTGGTCTCAGGGGCCCCCGAGCTTGGTCTCAGGGCCCCTGAGCTTGGTCACAGGGGCCCCGAGCTTTGTGTCTGGGGGCCCTCCAAGCTAGGTCTCAGGAAGCTCCCGAGCCTGGTCTCAGGGGCCCTTCGAGTTTGGTCTCAGGACCCCGAGCTTGGTCTCAGGGGCCCCCGAACTTGGTGTCAGGGAGCCCTCCGAGCTTGGTCTCAGATAACCCCCGAGCTTGGTCTCAGGGCCCCGAGCTTGGTCTCAGGGGACCCCGAGCTTGATCTTAGGGGTTCCCCCAAGCTTGGTCTCAGGCCCCCTCTCCCTGAGCTTAGTGTCAGTGGCCCCGAGCTTTGTCTCAGGGCCCCCGAGCCTGGTCTCAGAGGCCCCGAGCTTGGTGTCTGGGGCCCTCCGAGCTTGGTCTCAGGGAACGCCCGAGCTTGATCTCAGGTGACCCCCGAGCTTGGTCTCAGGGGCCCCTGATCATCGGTATCAAGAGCTCCAGAGTACCGAACATTGATCTCGGGGGCCCCTGAGCTCGGACTCACGGACCTTTCGATTTTGGTCTCAGGGCGCCCCAGAGATTGGTTTCAGGGGCCCCCGAGTGTGGTCTCAGGGGAACCCTGAACTTGGACTCAGGGGCCCCAAGTTTTGTCTCACGGGCCTTCCGAACTTGGTCTCAGGGGCCCCCGATCATCGGTATCGAGGGCTCTGGAATACCGAACATTGATCTCGGGGCCCCTGAGCTTGTTCCCAGGGGCCCCGAGCTTGGTCTCAGGGGACAACGGAGCTTGGTCTCAGGAGGGGGCAAGCTTGGTCTCATGGGCCTTTCAATGTTTGGTCTCACGGGCCTTTCGATCTTGGTCTCACGGGGTCTCGAGCTTGGTCTTAGGGAACCCCCGAGCTTGGTGTCAGGGGCCCTCGAGCTTGCTCTCAGGGAGCATCCGAGCTTAGTCTCAGGGTCCCCTCGAGCTTGGTCTCAGGGGCCCCCGAGCTTGGTCTTAGGGGTTCAGGGCCCCTCGGGGTGCCCCCCGACTATTGATATCGAGGGACTCATGAATGAGGCACGAGCATTGGCCTCATAAGACTCAGAGTTTGGTCTCAGGGTCCCCCAGGCCTGGGTTCAGGACCCCTAGCATCGGCATCGAGGGGCTCCAGAGTACTGAGCGTTAGTCTCGGGGGAGGGGCTCGAAATTTTGATCTTGAGGGCCCCGGAACATCGGTGTCGAGTTACTCCTGAGCAAAGCGCGAACATGGGTCTAAGGGTGCCCCTGAGCCTGATCTAAGTGGGACCCCGAGCTTGGTCTTAGGAGCCCCCGGGCATCAGTATCAAGGGGCTCCGGAGTATTGGCCTGGGGGAGCAATTATTTTAGGGGCCTCCAAATGGTGATTTCGGAGGGCCCCGAAAGTGTGGATGCAGTGGTGTAGCCAAGGGGGCCCTAGGCGTCCGCCGACCCCCTTGGGCCAATCTGAACGACTGCAAAGGATTCTCTGATCACGGTGCCCCCACAGTCAGTCTCAGGGGCCCCTGAAGATTCGTTCTTAGGGCGTCCCGAGTCGGCCCCAAGGCCCCCACCCTGAGAGTCGGTCTCAAGGCCCCCGAAAGTAGATTTCGGGGGCCCAGAGGGTTGGTCTCAGGGGCCCCAAAAGTTGGTATCAGGGGCCCCGGGAGTCTGTCTCAGAGGAGGGGAGGGCCGAGCTAGTCTCATGGGGCCCCAGAAAGTGGTTCTCAGGGCCCCGCAAAAGTCTATTTCAGGAGGGCCCCTGAGAGTCAGTCTCAGAGAACCCCAAGAGTCAGTCGAGGGGACCCCAAGAGTCTGTCTTAGGGGACCACGAGATTCAGTCTCGGGGTCACCCTGAGAGTCTGTCTCAGAGAACCCCAAGAGTCAGTCTCAGAGCACCCCAAGAGTCGGTCTCAGGGGGCCCTCATAGTCTCACGGGTTTCGCTCTCAGGAGTCAATATTTACTTTCCGGTGGCCCCGAGAGTTAATCCGGGGTCTGAGAGTTAGTTTAAGTTGATCTGCAAAGTGCTGGTTTTAGGGGCCCAGAGGGGTAATTTTTGGAGCCCTTGAGATTCAGCCTCAGGCTGTGCCCCCCCCGAGGTTTGGTATAAGCGGCCCCGGGAGTCAATCTCAGGAAACACCCAAAAGTTAGCCTCGGAGGGCACCCGGTTGTCAGTCTCAGGGACATCCGATAGTTAAGCTCGGGGTTCTGAGAGTAATTCCCAGAGGTGCTCCCGAGTTTTGGTCTCACGGGCCCCGAGTGCTAGTCTGGAGGCCCGTGAGAGCTAGTCTGGAGCCTCCGAGAGTCTGTCTCAGGAACGCCAAAGGCTCAGTCTCAGAGGTAATTTCACGCCCCCGGGGTGTTTGTCTCAGGGGCACCCTAGAGTAAGTCTCAGAGGGCTGTCGAAAGTCATTCCCAGCCCACCTCCCCCACCCCAAAAAGAGCCTCAGGGGACCCCAAGATCTAATCTGGATGGCCACGATAGTCAGTCTCGGCCCCCCTCCAGAGCAAATCTGGGGGCCCAATAATTAGTCTCAGAGGTGCCCCCGATAACTAATCTCAGGAGCCCCGACAGATTCTCAGGGCCCCCAGTTTTGATTAATAGGCGCCGTGAATCGGTCTCAGAGACCCTCTGAGATCTAATCGGGAGAGCGACCGAAAATTAGCTTTGTGAGTGCCGCCAAGTGTTGGTCTTAGGTGGCCCCAGAGCTCAAATAAAAATTTTCAAAATCATATGCCTCAGAAAAAATGTATCTAGCCCTCTTGCGTACTAAAAAAGATAAATTGGAACATGTCGATCAGGCACCATTATCGAAGGAAAGGCAAAAATTAATCTAATTTTACCATAAGAGCAAATCGAACAGGGATTTTGGCACTTCAGTCAATTTTTAATCTATTAGCTTAACACCAATAACTACATTCCTAAATATTCTGAAATAAACAACTTTCAAATATTTTCCTAGGAAACCAGACAAACAAGGGTAATGACAGAAATTGATGAGCATAATCCCAAAAAGAAAACCTGGTATGCAAGGTTGAAAATAAAAATAACAGAGTGAGCCAAGGCAATAGATATCTTGGGCACCTTTTGTCTTGGTAATTTGTTCGTTTACTAGATCGCAAGGGTAAGAAAGTAACTGGATCTCAACAGGATCTGTCGACGGAATAGAGGCTATGTAGCGTTCGGGACACACTACAATATCTCTTGCATTTTTATTCGTTTTGTTCCGTTTCTTTGGAAATTTCCTGATTAAAGAGATCATGGATTCGACACCGGGAAATATTTGCTAATCATCTCCCTTAGAAGATCATTTCTTCGTACTCAAAACGACTGACCTCCAATTGCATGTCTGATTACCCGAGTGAATTGAGGTAGACTCAGGTTATGCGCGCATCAACATTGAACTTCCCGAAATATGGTACAAAGCTGCTATTATAGCCACGCTACCATATCAGATATGGACCATCCTTAATATTTGGTGACCTTAGTTTACCAACACTTGGTTGGACCGAAAAAATCAAACTAGAAGCAAAATAAGAATAAATGCTTAAAAAGGCACAAAAAAATTTCCTTCGTGTGAATGTTATAATGTTGATATACTATAAAAGATATAGGAGATGGGCCCCGGTTACTAAGGGGACCCCGGCCTGGGCCCCCGACGGTAGTCGGACCCCTCCTTGGCCGAATCCTGGCTACGCCACTGTGTTCTGAGACTCTATATCAGCCACCCTAGGACCCCTAAGCCTAGCTGGGGCCCTAAGCTAATCTGGCACCCTGTGCAAATCTGGGGCTCCCCTGTGATGAGCTTCTAGGGGTCCTGCGCTAAGTAGGGTCCCTTGATAAACTGGTCCCGAGGCTAATGCACTGGTCTGGGCCCTTGAGCTGACTGATCTGGGTTCCTGAGCCATAGTCTGTACCTTGGGGCCCTCCGAGATAATTTGGCGTCCCCTGGGCGGCATAGGCATAGGAACCGGGGGTCAGGGGATACTGCCCCCTTTTGAGGTGGGCCCCCGCAACGAATATACAAATATCAGCAGCTGTAATATAGAACAAGAAACCCCAAACGGGCCCGATAGCTTGTCTGGGAATGTTCAAGTTCGGTAGTACGCTGCCTGCAAGCCCCTGGAGGAGGAGCGCTTCGTAAAAGCCAAGGCACCGCTACCCGAGTGTTTCCAAATGAGTCCCCAGAACTGGGCCCAATCAAACTCCATCCCATATCAATCCCAACACAAAGCATGAATCGGACACGGACCCCGCACCAAATGCCGAGCAACAGTCGTCCCTGAGCCATCGAAAGTCTTTCGATGCCAGGGTTATATGGCGTCGCCAACTCTTTCCCTGTTGGAGGGGTTTCTTGGGAGTCGAATTGCTCCTTGTTCAAGGATCCTGCCGTGCCTTAAACCCGGGTTGGTCGCGTGGAAGGAAGGTTGCTAACCAGTATAACACCATGCCCACACCTCCTCGGCATCTCAAAGCTGGCCATCAAGTATCTACATTGCACTTGCAGTCATGCTGGAACTCTGCATTTTAGGCATCGAAATATAGCTAGGCGTATTTATTAATGATGGAGAAAAGGGATCCGTAATAACTTAAATAATTTTTCCCATTTTGTTATTAAATAAGCAAATACGAGTCGATTAGGCATAGCGAAGTGAGGCTATTTGGTATCAAAGCATTGTCTGTAGTTTTCTAAAAGTCTTTAATTTTGTAAATGAGATGAAAAGGGCCTAAACATCTGTAAATATAAAAAAAACGCGCCCGTGGTACAACATGATTGAAATCCTCCAAAAGAGCTTAAAAATGTATTTCGGATTTGAAAAGGGTCTAGGTAAAAAACAAAAATGTTCTTTTGGCGTTTGACTATGATTTATTAGATCATAATAGGGACAACTCGAAATCATAGGGCAAAAATTAATTTCTCAATTTTTCACATATTGACATCCTAATGTGCATGCGTGCCTTATTGACAGCAAACGAGCTAACTGATTTTTTATAATTATGGGCCCCGTGGACTGGGGCCCCCTTGAGGTGGGCCCCCTCTAAGGCTGGCCCCCCAGTTTTCAAACCGTTCCTACGCCCCTGTTCTGAATCGTGATCCTTTCCAACCCTTTTCTCACACGCGGATAGTGTGGCTGCTATTCCATTCTAATGTTAAAATGTGTGGCGCTTGGCCATTTCAAGAGCAGAGGTTCGACATCAAAAATGTCAACGCGTTGGGAGTGCTGCAGTAGTTCGGGTAAAACAATAAAAAAACTACGGGTAAAACAAAAAAAACTTTCACGGCATGTTGCTTTCACGGCATGACGCGATGTTGCTGGTGTCTTTCTGTCCACACACGTGTGTGCAGCACACGTGCGGCTCGGCAACGCGACAAAATCGCAAAAACTAAAAAGTATTACTTTACAAGCTCGTAGGTAGTTTGTCTACAGATCCGGATGTATATTAGCATAAACGTCGGAATAAGGAGGCCCAGGGACCCTAGGAGCAAGAAACTCAGGAAGCCAACAGCCTCGTTTAGGATCTTCCAACAGCAGCAACGCGAGCTGCAGAAAGGACGGGGTAACGCTCTGCAGATTGTGATTGAGACACACCCACACTACGCACGCCTATCTTCTAGCTAGCCGTGTCCAGAAAGAGTGCCCGCCTTCGGGTGATAGATTCATCGCGAAACATGTCCTGGCGGAATGTCAGGACTTAAACACGCGCATTGACAGGGGGGTGGGTACTCGCCCCCTCGGGTTTTTTCGGAGACAGAGAAGAAATGGCGGCGCGTAGAGCCGCCGTACTGTGCATACCTTTTCTCTCATCATTTTTAAAACTTTTGTGAAAATTTTAAGGTTAGGTCATCTCAGGTCAGATCACTAGTACAAGTCAAGTGACCTGACCTCAAAAAAGTTTAAGATAGCATACGTCGGAACAGGGTGAACCTATCCTTTTGAAACTCATAGCAAATAATGGGCCCGCCAAGTTCTCTAAAATATATTTAGGTATTTTTTATATCAATGGCCTAAGGTCAGAGACGAGCCATGACCTTTCCATTGAAAATACATAGGAAAAATGGTTTTAACTGGATAAAGTATTAACGGATGGCGATAGAGCGTTTATTTTAACTGTATTAGATTAGCCTTGTCTTTACAGTTCTAATGATATAAATTTTATCGAATTTGACCTTGACCTGACCTCAGCTCAGGTCAAATCCTTGATCTGACCTAGCAAGGTCAAATTATATATTATTTGATTCGGCTTGCTGCGAGGATTCATACAGTTTAAGTCGTTTTCTCTATATTTACTTGTTCAAATAAAATGACCGAAAACCTTCATTTACATGTTATCGCTATGATGCCATGTTTTGACCTCTAGTGACCTTAAATGTGACCTGACAAAAAATGGTTCAATATTTTCGATGGAGAAGTAGATGCGCTACCCAACACCGTTTACCGTTTTTCGCTACCTACCGTGGTTCTCGAAATCTTAGGGGAGGGCGGTTACCCGCCCCCCGTCAAAGCGAAGGTAGCTCAGTTCCCCGTCAATGCGCGTGTTAAGATAGAGAGGGCTCGTTATCTGCGGGGGTCTCCCACAATAGATTCGGTACTGGGGAACATCTGTCAGTTGATATCACCAGCATAATCTATTATCCGGGGAGCGTTGCGTTTAACACGCGCATTGACGGGGTGAGCGGGTACTCGCCCCCTCGGGTTTTTCGGAGACAGTAGAAAAACGGCGGCGCGGAGCGCCGCCGTACTTGGCATACCTTTTTCCTCGTCATATTTACAACTTCTGTGAAAATTTTAAGGTTAGGTCATCTCAGGTCAGGTCACCAGTACAGGTCAAGTGACCTGACCTAAAAAAAGTTTAAGATAGCATAAGTCAGAGCAGGTTGAACGTATCCGATTGAAACTCATATCACATAATGGCCCCACCGAGTTCTCCAAAATTTGTTCCGGTATTTTTGATATCGAGGACCTAAGGTCAGGTACGAGGCATGACCTCTCCATTGGAAATACATGGGAAAATGGTTTTTATGGAATAACTCAGTAACGGATGGTGATAGAGCATTTATTTTAGCTGGATTAGACTCGCCTGGGCTTTGCGGTTCTAATGATATGCATTTTATATAATTTGACCCTGACCTGACCTAAGGTCAGGTCAAATCCTTGATTTGACCTAACATGGTCAAATTATATATCATTCGATTTGGCTTGCCGAGAGGATTCATACAGTTTAAGTCGCTTTGCTCTATCTTTACTTGTTCAAATGTAATAGCCGAAAAACTTAATTTACATGTTATCCCTATGACGGCAATGTTATGACCTCTCGTGACCTTAAATGTGACCTGACAAAAAAATGGTTTTAATGTTTTCGATGGAGAAGTGGATGGGCAGCCCAATGCCGTTTACCGTTTTTCGCTACCTACCGTGGTTTTCGAGATCTTAGGGGGCGGGTACCCGCCCCTCCCCCGTCAATGCGAAGGTGGCTCAGACCCCCGTCAATGCGCGTGTTAATGTCATCCACTCTCCTCTGTAGCCCTTTAGGTTTCTTGCATAACCTTAGCCCGGGTGGGGGTCTTTCTAGACCCCCCTCGGGTTTTTCCAAAGTGATCAAAAAACAGTGGCGCGCAGCCCGCCAAACTGGTCTAGCTGTTCCTTCATCATTTTTACATCTTTCCTGAAAATTTTGGCTCAAGGTCGTATCAGGTCAGGTCACCAGGCCAGGTAAAGTAACCTCACCTAAAAAATACTTAGGACCGCATAACTAAAAGAAGGGTTAATCGATCAAGTTGAAACTCATACCACATATTGGGCCCACGGGGAGCTACATCATTTGTTCCGGGATTTTGATATTGGTGACCTAAGGTCATGTGCAGAGCATGACCTCCCCATTGTCAATACATGGGAAATCATGAAATGAGCTTTTCTCAGTAGGTATGGATAGAATCAACTTCAAACATCGGTTGCGACTTGGTTCTAGCCCATTTCTGAAGCTGATGCCAAAATTTTTGACTTGTGACCTTTAAAAGGTCCCCTTAAGTCAAATAAGCATTTTTAGTGTTTTCCTCTATAAAATTTGAATAAACAAAGATAAATATTTTATTTTGTCACCAAAGTGTTTTATGGCTACTGCAAGGCAAATGATATATATCATGACTATACCAGGTCAAGTTGGGTCAGACCGTTGACCTGGGTCAGGTCAAATTCTTAAATTTGACCTGGAATAGCAATATCATATATTATTCGATTCGTATTGACGAGAGGATTGCAATGGTGCATAAACTATGGCTGTATCTTGTTTGATTTGGAAGCTATTAGTGAAAAAGTAAACGCCCTTATGCAGGGTGGCTATGGACATTTCCAAGAATATGCCCAATATTTAGTGACCTGTAGCTTCCTAGGCTTTGACCTGACACGAAAATGAATGCCACTGTAATGAAAGCGCATCTCAAGAGCTTCGAATGGTGTTAGAAAAATGTTTCTAGCTATCATAGTTTCTGAGATATATGAGGTTTTCTTAGTACACCTCATATTAGCGATTTTGACCTATTTTGACCTCTGGTGACCTTGATATTGACCTGACAAGAAAAATGACCGAAGTATTTTCGATATCATTTTCGAAGAGCTTTCGATTGCCGTTTTGCGCTTTTTCTAGCTCTCTTAGTTTTTGAGATCGTGGGGGTCTTTTTTAGCCCCCCACCAGGGCGAAGGTGGCTCGTACCCGCCACCGGGGCAAGGGATAAAATATCTTGACCTGCCCATGGTTGCAAGGGTTAAGGCCTTTTTACTATTTTACACCCACCTACTATTCTTGTACCTTTTTTAAACCTATACACGATGACGTAGCCGCACATTGGTGGGATTTCCTAGTTTTTAACTATTATCGTTTTCTTTTTCTTATTATGGGTGCAAACAAATTGTCAGTAGTCAGCGCGCCCTAAGACACACAATATTCTAATAACGATGATAATGGAATACGGAGATCATTATGGGCCTGCCATGTACTGATCGTGAAAATTCTCACACTTTAGCCAAACTGGGGAAATATTAAATGTATCAAACAGCCAGAATTCGACGAGTTCTGGATTCTAGAAGTGAGATTTCCTTGTCAGCAGGAAGTGGTAGATTACTTGGCCCTTCACTTTTTACTGGTGGCGATGCTTATGTATAATAAAAACCCTTTTGGGTTTTTGTATTTAAAAAATTTTTTTACTATTTTCTACAGCCTAGTCTTATGGAAGAAGAAAAAAGCAAGGAACATAAGCCATTCAAGCGGGGTAGGCATGGGCCCTGCCATTGGGGGAGGGGGACGAGCGGACCAAGTCAGGAACCTATAATATAATTTCTCTCAGAGACCCTAGACTAGCTCAGTGCTTCCTCTGCAATTCCACCTCAGGGGACCCCAAACAAGCTTAGACCCCCAAGACCAAGTCATATAGTTTCAAATAGATTTCCTATTCTCCAAATCAAAGTATCATAGGCCCCTTTCCAGGTTCATGTTGCAAGTTTGTACCTGTGACCTCTGAGAGGTCATCTGGGACTACTGGAGCAGGTTTTCAGACTTGGATCAATAACTGCGCAGGAAATGATTATAAAGCCTTTATTGTGATACCATAACGTTTCTATTATTATTGTTTGTCCACTGATATGTATATTGACTATGCTAGGCAATATGGTGACCCTGAACTGACCTGAGGTCACGCCATTTTTATGTTTTGACCTAGTATGGTAACATTATACATCATTCGATTTGCCGTGACGTGAGGAAGTGAACGGTGCCTAAAAATGTTTCTAACTCAACTTTGACAGCCGCTAAAGCCCAGAAACCCTTCTCTTACCTGTCACCTTCATCGACCTGTCATGACCTCGATATTAACATGAGCCCAAAAGTGACCTATGTAGCTAATTCATTAATTTTTAAGAGCTATCCACCAGCGTTCGCGTGTTTTCGCTATCCCGCATAGGAGCCGAGATTGAGGACGGGGGCATTTGAATCCCCCGCACCAGGGTGAAGATGGTTCGGGTAGGCCCAGCGGCGTGTGCTAAATGACTGCTAAAGGGCGTGTGCTGTATGAACCCTTTATTTTATCCGCAGGCTTATAATGGGAAGACAAAATTGACCCCATCTTAGGTCATCATTACAATCTTGGAATAAAAAAATATGAAGACCTCAATGAACTTATATGGTGGACGTTTGGAAATGATCGGCCTGTATATGTCCCTTAGCGCCGCTGAAGACTGGTGATTTTGGTTGTGAGCCCGGATTGCTATGGACAGGAGTACAATAGCGGACAGGAGTACAATATCGTTGTTACTTTTGCAGTTTAACCCGCGCCCCACCGGGGTCCGGCGCCACCTTCGCCCCACCGGGGGGCCATCGATGGCCCCCCTCTAACTCCGAAAATATGGGCGTTAGCGCAAATCTGCAAAGTGCAATAGAAAGCTCGCGTGAATTCAGTAAGAAATTACTTCGCATGTTTTAGTGCTCAGGTCAATGGTTTGACCTCCAGAGGCCAAATTAGGTCAAGATCGGCTATTTTCACTCAAATATGCAATGATTAAGCCAACTGGGCATAACTCTTATGTCATTAGAGCTATTGAGGCCTGGTAAAGTAAATTTGATAGCAAATTGCCAGTACTTTTTCCGCTATGTGGAACGTAAAGACCTCCCGCCAGTGGTTTGACCGCCAGAGGTCACCTCGTGACCTAATATGACCTGAGGTCACGAAAGGTCAAAAAGTGACCTTGCCGTATATCAAATGAAAGCCAGTGACAAGACAAACACGATGGTGTTTGTTTCACCGCTCTAGCTCAATTAGGTCAAAAGTTATTGTCAAAATACTGTTTTTGACCTCTGGTGACCTTGCATGACCTTGGAAAAGTCAAAGGGCAAATATGACCCCTGGTATCCGTGAAAGGGGTGTCCAAAAACGTTGTTCTGAGCAGTCTGAGTATTTGCAATCATTTTTGTGGCTTTTATATCATGAAATAGCTTTTCCCCATGCTTTTCCAATGGGAGAGGTCGCCTCGTGACCCGACCTCAGGGCACGAAATCGAAAAATCCCGGATATACACCTTGTAGACCCTAGAGGGGTCATGAAGTGTAGGAAGTTTCAAATCGATCGACTTTGAAATGTAGCTCTTACAGAGCTCTGAACGTGAAGTGAGGTGACCTTGGTTGACCTCGTCTGGTGACCTGACCTTGGGTGACCCGGGGTAAAAAATTTCAGGGATGATGGAAAAATGATGCAGTGAGAGGTAGAGCCCTCAACCGCGGTGCTGCGCCTCGTCGTTTTTCTGCTATCCCGGAAAAACCTTAGGGGGGCCATCGATGGCCCCCCGGTGGGGCGAGGGTTAAGGTACCACTATGTACAGGGGCGTAGCCAGGATTTCGCTCAGGGGGGCGGCGCCCCGAAAAGGGCCCCAGAGACAGCGCCAAAAGGGCCCTAATGAGCAAAAATGCCCTGCTTGTTACAGAATAGAGTGCTGAAGAGGGCTTAAGAGGGCCCTGTCACAGGGCATTTTTAAGGAAAAGTCAGTGGGGGGGGCATTTCTTGTGCTGGCCATTATAGTGTCTTTAAGGGGTCGAGACCTCATTTTGAGGGGGCTTAAAATTTAGACACATTAGTGTTAAAAATGTTTATAATTTTTTTAGCTTTCCAAGTCTAGAGATTATAGATGTTGCCCACTGCTGCCAGGTTTTTTTCAGCGGAAAAGGTCAAACCGAGTTAGAAAATGGGCCAAGGAGGGGCAAAATTTTACTTTTACTAATATAGCCAAATAAACACCACAAAAGCCACATTTGAGGCTAAAACGACCCCTAGCGGTAGTCATAAATCCACAGAAAAGGCGACTTGTATCACTGTTTAAAACTAATTGTTGACAGTTTGATATTGACTTGACGCATTATTTTTAGCACACTACCCATCTAATAGGAAGCCAGGGATGCCCTTCCAACCCTGCGTGGCCATCGAATGATTTTATCCACATAACCAGAACATTTTTTGCGATCATCAATTACCCTCCCCCTCCCACTTTTGGACCAACAATTTCCTGATTTCAGTCAAAATGGGAGTAAACCGGAAATTTATATAACCAGCCGCTGCGGGAGACAACGAGGATCCCAAATTCGAAAAGTTTTTGGTACTAACGCGGAAAGTTTGCTGTCAGCATCAGGTTGAAGTTTGGCTGGCCCCCTCACTTTTTTGGCGGTGGTGACGCTTATGTATGCTACCACCACAATAATAAATAAAAAGACTAAGCACTTTATACCGCCACACCAGCAACCAGTCTTCGGCACTTTGACTACACCGTGTACCGTCTAATCTACGAACGAGCTCTTAGCGCTGACAACTGACTGCGTGTGAAATGAGAGCATCATGCAATGTCACGGTACTGGCTGGGATGTGGACTTCCGGTCGGATACAACAGGATGTTTGGTTTTAGGCTACCGTTGTGATTAGTTGATGCTGAGGCTGCTTTGCCGGGATTTCCTGTAACTACGCGCTTTGTTTCGTCTTTGCACGATGGAATAGACAGCCACGGGTGGAAATTTTTCATCACAATTTTTGTGGATTGCCAATTTGGGACCAGAAATAGAACAAAGTTATAATTATCGGGTGGTGTTCTGTCTTATTTTCGTTAAGAGAGTCTGCATTTGGTCAATTTTAAGTCATCTGTGTATTCCACTGGGGGGCCAATTTCCGGGCACTGGGGGGGTATTTCGGCCGACTGGGGGGCAAATAACCCCCAGTTAACATGTTAAAAAATGGCCTACCCTCTCTGGTATGAAATTGCTAATTTGCCCACAGAGCATTGAGCGGGCGAGCCGCGCTTCGCGTGGTTCGTTCCCTCGGGGGCCCTTAGAGCCCTAATCGGAAGGAGGCAACTGCCATACCGCCACCCTCCCCCTCCTTATTTACGCCTCTGACTATGTACATTTTCAATTATTCTGTGCCGCTATTTTGTCATCTCTGCAGCGGCAGTGCGGCCACCCGCAGTGGTCAGGCGGTCTGGATTTGTACCAGCGCGGCGTGAGCCGTCCACTGCAGCGTGCCATGCTGCGTCTTGCCAAGGCCGCCGCTCTGCTCAGCCGACAGGAAGCGGATGCTTTGCCTGGCGAGCGGCCTGCGCTCATTGCCACCCACCTCTTGAGCAATGCGCTGCCGCCGGTCTGGGCAAGCAGCCTTCTGCCCTCTCCCGACATCAAAGTCAGCCACAGCTGTCGACTCTGACCACGGTTCCCCAGTGGCGCTGTTATCGGTTGGGTGCGGAGTGCTATCGACAGGCGTCACCACCGTCGCAACAGCCGACTGTACTCTGTGGAGGCAGCTCACACCTGGCGCGACCAATACGGCGTGGCGCGCTCGTAAAAGCCAGCCAGAGTGGCGCGCCAGTCGCAGCGGTCCATCGGAGCTGATTTGGTTCCCAGTGGTGATTTGGCGCCGAGATTTGGCGCCACCGGCTGGTTTGTCGCGCCACGTACGTCAGCCGATGGTGGGAGGGGCTGCAACTGAGCCGTGCCGGCTGACAGTAGCTGACAGGGGCTGACAGCGCGCTGCGTCCCTGGAGAGGTGCCGCGCGGCAATGGTGCATAGCACGGAGACAGGACGGCGGCCACCGGAGCGGCAGACTGCGCCGGCTGGGCACGCTCGCACACTCACTGGCCTTCTTGACTTCACTGGCCCACACTTTTGATTTCAGTTAAAGTAGTCACTTAGTCACGTTTCTTATTTGCCGACTTGGTTTAAGACTCGATACGGGGGGACGGATACCCACTAAGGATTCCCTAGATAACCCAAAAAAGGTGGCGGCCAGCGCCACCAGATTTAACACGCGCACTGGAGGGAGCCTCGGAGGCCCCCCACGGGTTTTTCCGAGGTGGCCGGAGAACCGTTCGCAGCTGAAACACAATAGTTTGCCACATTTAACAGAATTTAATAGCGCATCGATTCGTGGAGATTTTGTTTAGAATCGGCCGAAATTTTTTTGGCTTATAGGCTTTCAAAGTCAGACCTGCATTTTGAGATCGCCGTAACCGCGCGGTCGGACCAGTTAGCTTTTATTGGAGACCGAGTGGTGAAGTCATAACGTCATATAACCGGGATTATATTTCAAGGTCACCTCACATGAAGGTCAAAGGTCACCGGTCAAGGCCATATCTGCACTTTCAAGGTCATTGACCACAGTGCTTCCGGTCAAATGGTGTTACCCGGTCTGACTATATTATGCTATGACGTTGTCGATAATGTACCCCAATACGAAAGTCAAGGTCAAAGGTCATTGGGAAAGATCAATCCTCTTTTCCCGCCAAAATGTAGCTAAAGTGCTAGTCAAAGTGTACATTATAAGTACTATACCATATTGACCTGAAATTTCAATGACCTTGAATGACCTTGACCCCAAAATTGTAGGGAAGGTTCTTTAAAACCTTCTCTATATGACCCTCGCCCGCCTTTAGCTTATTCCCGCCATTTAACCGCTTAATCACGGCATTTACCGATCGGTCCCCAGCATGGGTAAGATTTGACCTTTATGACCTCGTTCGACCTTGAAAGATATTGACCTAGGTCGATGAAAATTGGTCATAATGTAGATCACCGTAGCCCCCACCCACCTCCCAAATAGCGCGTTCTACACCTCTTAGTTTCCGAGATCTTAGGTGGGCCTACGAGGCCCCCCTCCAGTGCGCGTTAGTGCCAGACCCCTCTCCAGTGCGGGTGTTAATATGTCTGTTACCAGTGGTCCTTTTTGTAGTTTCTGACAAAGGTATAGGTCAACATCATATCGGCTCAGGTCAGCAGTTCAGGTCAAGCCTAACCTTAAATGTTTAGAGGTACGCAATAAGAGCAGACTCGGTCTGAAATTCAAACCGCATAATAAGGCACCGCGTGCAACAATTTGTGGCAATCTGATTTTTATATCGATGACCTCGGGTAAGGTCAGTACCATGATTGTCTACTGGAAATGCGTGGGGAAATATATTTAAGTTTGATACCTTCACAAACAATGAAAATAGAGTGTTGATTTTGATAATCGTATTTAGCTTCTCGTTGCGGTTCAATTATCTTCAAAGGGACATATGCTGACCTTTGGTCGGCATATAGCCTCGCCTTTGGTCGGGTTAGGTTAAATTTAGAATTTGACCCGACAAGGTCATATGATCCATCATTAGATTGGGGTTGACGAAACGGTTCTGATGATGCTTGTATGTTTTCTTTAGCTCTGCTTTGACAGCTGGTATAACTCAAAATGCAAGTTTCCATTGTAAACCTATAAAAAATACATCGACCTCCAGTGACCTCTAACGTATCACGTGATCAAAATGGTGTATATAAAATTTCTGGCAGATATTCAGAACGTGTCTAACGCCGCCGTTCTGTTTATGCCTAGCAAGTTGCTGAAATTGTAGGGGGAGGGGCGGGTACCCGCCCCCGTGTTGGTGAGGGTGTTGTGGAGGCCTGTACCGGGGCGTGATTAGAGAGCAATACCAGACTGTTCAAATGCTTAACTCTTGTTGATGTATGTATGTACTCTCCCATGAGCATCCAGCAAGTTGTTTTTCTTGAACCGACGCTGGACGCTGTAGTCCGGCTCCAGTTCCGCCAGGCCGGGGCCTGGTTAATTATCCTCATGGTCTTGACTTTCCAGCATTATACGGCACAACTTCTGTCGCCATATTGCTCGCGTGGTGACGGCGAACTAAATGGGCCATATTTTGTCCCCGAGGCTTCGCTAGATGTCATCGCGAGCTGTCAAAACCAGGCCCTTGGCTAAGAAGTTGCAGCTTCTGATTGAACCATCGCAGATCAATCTTAGTAGTGTTGTTCGCATAGTTTCGTAGGGCATCGTCAACTCTGACTAATTTAAAAGGGATTCTGGGAGCCTAATTGCGATGACTCCACGAACTCACGGGAGCCTGTGTCGCAGGAGGCAGGGCATCGGCGTTTTCAGTTATATTTGTCTTAAATACCCAATTGGATATAACAGCCATAAATCCTCACTTTCAAGGTGTGATTTCTGTATATTTCTGGGAGAACTAGGGGAGAGCTGTTTTGATGGCGCTGCCGCAGCTGGTGGGAGACACGTCAGCTGGCGTCAGCGCTGTTGTCATCACGTGGGAGGCGGAGCATAGCAGCGTGACGTCACCAGAGCCAAGCCAAGCCCAGCCTGCGGCGAGAGAGAGAGAGAGAGAGAGAGAGAGAGAGAGAGAGAAGAGAGAATAAGAGAGATAAGAGAATAGAGAGAGAATAGAGAGAAAAGAGAGAGATAGAGAGAGATAGAGAGAGAGATAGAGAGATAGAGAGAGAAGAGAGAGATAGAGAGAGATAGAGAGAGATAGATAGAGAGATAGAGAGAGATAGAGAGAGATATAGAGAGAGAATAGAGAGAGATATATATATATATATATATATATATATATATAGAGAGAGAGAGAGAGAGAGAAGAAGAGAGAGAGAGAGAGAGAGAGAGAGAGAGAGAAAGAGAGAGAGAGAGAAGAAGAAAAAAAAAAAAAAAAAAAAAAAAAGAGAAAAAAAAAAAAAGAGAGAGAGAGAGAGAGAGAGAGAGAGAGAGAGAGAGAGAGAGAGAGAGAGAGAGAGAGAGAGAGAGAGAGAGAGAGAGAGAGAGAGAGAGAGAGAGAGAGAGAGAGAGAGAGAGAGAGAGAGAAGTAGCCGCTTGCCCTCTGGGTTATCTCAGAGCGTAATTTGGCGGCCTGGCTGTCGCACGATGCGCTGTGTTCTGTTCTTGCTTGGTGTACCTATTTATCACAACGTAGCCTCCTGAAGGCAGAATTTCGGCAGTCCTCGTAGCTATCGGAGGCGATAAATGACAATGGTAAAACATTTTCAAATTCCATTATTTGATATGTTCCCTGGATATTTCCAGTCCATTTCTACGATGCAATCTCGTGGTATGTTGTACAAGTATCAAATATATATTGGAGTGGCTGTTAGTAACGTTCACCTCTTTTTCTTTAAATTCTGTTATTGTCCTGCCTCATAAACCTGTCGTGTATGTTATGTATCGGCCTCCTTCTGGCTACATGTGTAAAAATAATTACTTATACCTATATTTTTCACTTTAAAAAAACTTGTTTCGAGAAATGAAAAGTATCTTTTCCTGCATTGCAATATACTCCGATGGCACTTTTAATCGGCAGTGAAAATGAGACACTACGTGAATATTCCTTAACATTAACAGCTTAGCCTATGGTACATTTTAAATCTGAAGACCGTTTTGCATCACTGAGCTACGTGTTTGAAATATTGAAATTTTGTTTAAAAAAATTGGGATACAGCTTCTTATTTGGCCAATAACCGTACCGTGCCCATTTAAGTTCCACTACGTTTACAACGCTAACATCTGACGATTAATACCCAATTTATTGGTGCTGTGTCAATAGGTAGTATCACAGGTCAGGTCAAACAGCATGCATAAAGAATGCATCTGAAAAAGAAGGGTACTTAAAGTTGACTTGGACGTTTCTGGCCAAAATTATATTAGTTATTTAGGTATAAAATTGAAATATTCAGACGTGTAGCCCAGCCAGTAACGCATCGACGCAAACCGCTAAGTTTTTTTCTGGCCATTTTTCTGGATCCTAGACTGAGAGAAGCTCGCCCTACCGTTAAGGATCAATTTACGCCCTGAATATACTACAGAGGCATAACGCACAAGCTGTCGCCAAGTGGAAAACCTTTACTTATATACTTATATTGGTACAACATTTTCTTCCTCTTTTATATAATATATGTAATATATATAATATAATATATAAATATTGATACAAAATTACTGTGGGCAGAAAACATCCACGTCTACCAACAATGCCATCCTTTTTGGCCAAATTCATATCTTATACACTTACGACCTACACGTTCAGCTGCCTTAACACGCGCATCGGAGGGGTCCTAAAGTGCCCCCACCTATTTTTTCGAGGTGGCCGGAGAACTGTTCGCGGCCGGAAAACGCTGTTTGGCTGCACTTGAGAAAATTCATGAGTGCGCCGATTGGTGAAAATATTTTGAAAATCGGCCGATAGTTTTTTTATTTATGGGTCATATGATGGGGCTATATATATATAAAATATATATATATATATATATATATATATATATATATATATATATATATATATATATATATATCGAGGTCGCCCAACATGAAGTTTGAGGTCAAGGTCATAGGTCAAAGCCATTGACCGCAGTATTAATATCCGATGGCATTTATTCAGTATAACGTATGTTATGATATGACTCAATTGCTAAGGCTACTCAATGCCAAGGTCAAGGTCAAATGTTTTTTCAAGGTCAATCCCTCATTTACCACCCGAAACCCTCGATAGTGCCTGCTATATGGTAGATTATTGGGAATGTGCCATATCGTTACGTCATAGTTCAGTCGCCTGAATGGCCTTGAAATCAAACTTTCGGAGAATATTGTGTGCGATCTATGTCCTTATATTATATCTTTAATATTAACGTGTGCTTAATAATATTGTGTGCCCCTATGAGCTTAGTCCACTTTTAGTTTATTTCTGGCTCTTTCCACTTAATGGTGGCATTTCCCACGGCCCAGAGTTAACACGCGCATTGACGGGGATCTGAGTTACCTTCGCTTTGACGGGGGGGGGGTACTCGCCCCCTCTAAGACCTCATACCTGATCTTAGGTCATCGATATAAAAAGTACCGGAACATTATTTAAATAACTCGGTTGGGCCATTATGTGGTATGAGTTTTGATTGGATAAGTTCACCCTGTTCCGACTTATGCTATCTTAAACGTTTTTTGAGGTCAGGGCACTTGAGCTGTACGGGTGAACTGACCTGAGATGACCTAACCTTAAAATTTTGGAAAAAGTTGTAAAATGATCAGAGAAAAGGTATGGGAAGTCTCCGAAAACCCGAGGAGGGGAGGCGGGTACCCGCCCGCCCCCGTCAATGCGCGTGTTAAACTTTACGACTTCGTTTGGCCTTGAAGAATTGACCTAGCTCAATGAAACTTCGTATAATGTAGGTCACTATTGCTTCCACACACACCCCAAACGGGCCTTTTCCTAACCCTCTTGGTTTTTGAGGTCTCAGGAGGGGACAGTTTAGGACCTCTCTCCACTGCGCGTGTTAATCTCACATCAGCAGGTGAACCAGTGCCCAGGGTGCTCTACATCAGGCTGCATTTTATTTGGTGACAATAAAATTAGGGAAATGTCTTAAGAACAGGCCATTTTTTAACATGTTAACTGGGGGGGCATTTGCCCCCCCCAGTCGGCCGAAATGCCCCCAGTGCCCGGAAATTGGCCCCCAGTGAAAAAAACAGGAGATTACTTAAACTGCAACAAATGAAAACTCACCTAATGAAAAGAAGACAGAACACCACCCTATAATAATAATTTAGTTTTATTGCTGGTGCCAAATTGGCAGTCCACAAAAGTTGCGTTACATAATTTCCATCCGTGGCTGTCTCCTCCATCGTGCGAAGACGAAACAAAGCGCGTAGTTACGGGAAATCCCGGCAAAGCAGCTTCAGCATCAAATAATCATAACGCTGGAGACGAACGCTGGCCTACAACCAATCAAACATCATGCTCTATCCGACCGGAAGCCCAGACCCCAGCCAGTGTCGCGAGATTGTATGATACTCTCATTTCCCACGCGGTCAGTTGTGAGCGCTTAGAGCTCGTTCATGGATTAGACGGGACACGGTGTAGTCAAAGCGCGTAACACTGGTTGGTGGTGTGGTGGTGTGAAGTGCTTCGTCTTTTTATTTATTATTGTGGTGGTAGCATACATAAACGTCACCACCGGCAAAAAAGTGAGGGGGCCAACCAAACTTCAACCTGATGCTGACAACAAATTTTCCACGTTAGTACCAAAAGCTGTTCGAATTTGAGGTCTTCGTTGCCTTCCGCAGCGGCTGGTTATACAAATTTCCGGTTTTCTCCCATTTTGACTGAGATCAGGAAATTGCTGGTCAAAATGTGGGGGGGTGGGGGGTTGCCAGGTCCCCTGGTCCCCCTTTTCCGAGGCTTGTAGCATACGTGAAATTTACAGTGAGATCGCTGCATCAATTTGTTCTGCAAAGTCGATAAGTTGTTAGCTGGCCTTTCTTATCGATTCCTAGATGTTAAAAATTAGGAGAGATTAAATATTCAGCCACAGCCCTTCGTTGAAATCATCGAACTGTCTCTCGAAAAACCTTTCCAGCAAGGAAGGAGCTGGCGACGCCATATGACCCTGACAGTGCGTCGATAAGCCTAAAAATTATTGACTGGTTTTTGTACTACATTCCCTAGATGATTTTGACAACAAGAGCCACACATCATAGTAGGTATGTCCACAAAACTTATCTTGATTTAGCCTATAAAACCACTCGTGTTGGATACTTTAGGAATTTACTTACCTTGCCACACTCATAGAGCAAAATAAGAAAATAACCTTTTCATTTGGAATACATTGGGGCAGCTTCATGGTTGCCAAGTTGGCCATTTTGTGACCAAATATCTCGAATTGGGCCTTTTGCGTTTGGCCCCACGTTTTTTTTCGGTTGGCCCTTTCTTGGAATCTGACCTTTTTTGCCCCTTTGCTAGCAGCTGTCACCTAAGCTATTTCTGGTTTTTCCATTGTCCTATAAATATGGCTTCTTTTGACCTCATCCGCTCTTGAATACGATATTCTGACACCGAAAAAGCAGCAGAGCAGCAGAAAAAATGGTATGATGGTGGGAGGGAGGGACAGAACTTTGTTAAAAACACGATCCACAAGAATGATGGCCACCGAAAACCGGACGCGAAGTAGGCGATACGACATGTGCCCTTTGAGTGGAAATTCGATGGTAAGCAATAAATTTATTTGCTCCTAGTTCCGCCACTGTTCAAGAGCAAAATATGCATAGTTGTGGAGAAAGCAATACATGTTAGCGGGGAGAGGTGCGGCCAAGATGAATATGGATGCTAACAAATGTTCTGGTTATGTGGATAAAATCATTTCATAGTCACGCGGGATTGGAAGGGCACCCCTGGCTTCCTATTAAAGGGAATATGGCACCTTGGTCGAATCCTAAAATTTAGTGTAATTAGGGGAAATTTTAGCCGAAAATCAAGTAGGCGTCCATGATTTCTCTGAAAAATTTAAAATAAGCTCAATATTTTCATTTTTAAAATGCTCCTCCCTCTAGGGAAAGAAATAAATATCTGCCAGTGGATGATGTCTTGATCTAGCAACCACTACCATATTCAATACGCTTCAAGGACTTCGATTGGCTGATACTCACCGTGACGCCAACGTATGTCGTCACACCAACAGCCATAACAGCTGTGGCCTGCTGCTAAGGGTACATAATGGGTGCATTTCAGGTAGGTTTTAGTTTTTTTCTACAGAAATCTCGAGTTCTAAAACAAATGATATATTGAGTACCGAGTTTTTAGACTTGCTTTACAACTTGGCTATCTCCGTTGACATCATGTTATGAAGGTACCACATTCCCTTTAAATGAGTAGTGTGCTAGAAAATATTGCGTCAAGTAAATATCAAACTGTCAACAATTAGTTTTAAACAGTGATACAAGTCGCTTTTTCTGTGGGCTTATGACGACCGCTAGTGGTTGTTTTAGCCTCAAATCTGACTTGTGGTATCTATTTGGCTATTTTGGTGAAAATAAAATTTTGCCCCTCTTTGACCCTTTTTTCTAACTCGGATTTACCTTTTCCGCGGAAAAAATTGGCAGCCCTGGGCAGCATTTATAACCTGGAATAACATGGAATAACAAAAAATTGAAACATTTTTTAACACTAACGCGTCTAAGTCTTATTAAACCCCCTCAAAATGAGGTTTTGATCCCCTGAAGACACTATAATGGCCAGCACAAGAAATGCCCCCCCACTGACTTTTCCGTAAAAAATGCCCTGCTTAAAAATATAAATAGCGAAGTTGGGGGCGCGGTAGTGGAGTGGTCAGCGTAGCTGGCTTCCACGCAACCGACCCAGGGTCAAGGCCCGGCGGCTTCCCTGAGCAAGGAGCAAGCTGGCTCCCGAGAAACCCTTCCAACAGAGAAAGAGTTGGCGACGCCATATGACCCTGGCAGTTGGTGCGTCGATAAGCCCACCAAAAAAGAGGGAAGTTGGCATAAACTGACCTTAAAAGGAATGTGGCACCTTTATGATGTGATTTTAACTGAGATAGCCAAGCTGTAAAGCATGCCGGAACACCCGGTACTGAACATACCATTTGTCTTGGAACTTGAAATTTCCGTAGCGAAAAGCTAAAAACCTACCTGAAATGTACCCAAAATGTACCCAAGGGGCCGGCCACAGTTGTCAGCTGTTTGCGTGACGGCATGCTGATGTCAAGGTGAGTAGTCAGCCTATTGAAGCCTATTGAATATGATAGTAGTTGCCAGATCATGACGTCATGCATAGGCAGATGTTTAGGTATTTCTTACCATAGATGAGAATTTTGAATATTAAAATATTGATCTTACTTTACATTTTTTCAGAAAACATCATGGACATTTTCATGATTTTCGGCTAAGAACACCCCTAATTACGCTAATTTCCGGGATTCGACCAATGTGCCATATTCCCTTTGAAGTTTATCCCTGATGTTAACACCCGCCCCAGTGGGCCTCCGAGTCACCTTCGCCCTGGTGGGGGGGGGGCTCAAACACCCCCTCGAACACGAATTCTATGTGGAATGGCGAGAAAACGCAAAGGCTGTAAGATAGCTCATACACATTCATGAAGAAACTACATCAGTTACCTTTTGGTTCAGGTCGATCTTGAGGCCATGACAGGTCAAAGAAGGTTGCATGTTACGGTAGTATTTTTGGAGTTTAGTGTCTGACAGAGTTGAGTTAGAAACATGTTTAGGCACCATTTGCTTGCTCTCGTCACGGCGAATCGAATGATGTATAATATGACTATGCTAGGTAAAAAAAGACCTGGCCTCAGGTCAGGTCAAGGTCACTTTTCAACCAAGCGTAGTCAATATGCATATCAATCGACCTGCAATGGCAATCCAAACGTAATTGTATCAATATATAAGCTGTATCATCATTTCCTGCGACTTATTGACCCAAGTTTGAAAACTGTTTAAATAGCCCCAGATGACGATGACCTCTCAGAGGTTACAGGTCAAAAATTGCAACATTAACTTGGAAAGAAGCCCAGGATACCACGATTTGGAAAATGTGAAGGTATTCTCAGCCGTATATACACAAATACAGCCTAATTTCTGTTTTCCCATGTATTTCCAATGGAGAGGTCATGGTCCGTACTTGAACTTAGGTCATCGATATGAAAAATCCGGGAATATATGTGGTAGCACTTGGTGGGCCGATTATGTGGCATAAGCTTCAATTTGATAGATTCTCCCATTTCTACACTTATGGCACCTTAAACATTTTTGGAGGTGAGATCACTTGACCTGCACTGGTGACCTAACCTGAAGTGACCCAACCTCTAAATTTTAGAGAAAGTTGCAAAATTGACCAGGGATAAGATGTGCCAAGTATGGTGGCGCTTCGCACCGCCGTTTTTCGTGCCGTTGGAAAAACCCGAGGGGGTGTTGAAACACCTTCCACCGGGAAGAGGGTTAAAAAAGAAAACAATGGAACGGGATATTACAGTGTTGCCCTTTTATATTTTCAAGAGTAAAAGCAGTAGGAGAAGGGACTAGAAGCAAGGAGCAGGGTAACTCTCTCATGGTTCACCAAACATTGACAGGAATATGTGCTCTATTCCACGTTCCGTTTTGCTATCGGCCCTCCGTACGTTTTATCCGCTTCCAGCAAATGGACGCGGCTGTTGTTACTCTACTTATGATCCCAATTTCAACGCTGATGCTGCCCGTCTCTTGAAGCAATGGACAACTTACTCAACGTCCTCACTTCAACAGAAACGAAGAGGTGTGTTTGAACAAGAGTAAACCTTGGAAGCGCCACTGTTTGTGGAGGTCAAGGTATCAATATATAAGCTGTATCATCATTTCCTGCAAGGTATTGACCCAAGGCTGAAAACTGCTTAAACAGCCCCAAATGACCTCTCAGAGGTCACAGGTAAAAAAATTGCAACACAAATTGCAACAACTGCATGCTGTGTGGGTTTGTCGCTGACGCTGTTTGTGGAGGCAGCTACGTGCTGTGTGCTTTTGTCACTGACGCTGTTTACGGAGGCGGCTACGTGCTGTGTGGGACTGTCGCTGGCGCTGTTTGTGGAGGCGGCTACGTGATGTGTGGGTTTGTTGCTGTCGCTGTTTGTGGAGGCGGCTACGTGCTGTGTGGGACTGTCGTTGTTTGTGGAGGTAGCTACGTGCTGTGAGGGTTTATCGCTGGCGTTGGCTGTGTCACAACTGAGAGCCAACGAGTCTCCGCGCCAAGCAGCTGTTTTCGAGATCAACGTAATGCTTTTGACTGAATGTAATTATTCAATATTACTAAAACTTGCGAAAAGGATGTGTTTTTTTCTCGAAAAAGCTTGCGAAGAGCATATCTTTTTCCGAAAAGCATGCGAAAAGTATATATTTTGCCTTCTGACGTGTTTTGATGCATTTTTATTTGTTTCTTAAATTTTAGGGCTGTGCTTACCGCCCGAACTATGTTCATCAAACATATTTATGGGAGCTGCTTAACCATATACCCCAGTTACTGAAAATACAAGCTTCTTTTCTGATAAAGACGAACTGCCTACTGACAATGTTCAAACTTGCCTACGCAGTAAGGAGTTTATGGTGAGGTATAATTGCGGGTGATATGCCAACCCCAAACGTTTATAGCTGAGCTTCTTTGTAGATTTGGAGTAGATAAGTAGCAAAAATGCAAAGACCAAGGATCGAAATTCCATAGCACTTAACTTGATCGATCCCCGATTCGATCGGACTCCCTTTCGTTTTTTTGCAAATGATTCCAAACCGATTCGCATGAGACGCGCACTGCTTTGCAGGCCTCTAGGGTGATCTATTTGTCAACTTATGAAGAGAGATTGACATTAGGTCAAGTGAGATCAACGAGTTCTGACAGCATTTCTAAACTCATGTACAGTGATAATGTTCTAAATTGGGACTGAAAAACCCAATGTGTATCGCGGCTTCTAGAAAGCTAAATCAAGTTTCTAAACATAGTTCGAAAGCTCTTGATGCTAAAAATCTTCGGAATGTCATCCATTTTCAGGTCAGGTTAATACCAAGGCTACCAGAGGTCACCAAAAGACACGTTTTTTGAAATTGTTTGTGCTTATAACTTTTGATCGAAACAAGGTAGTCTTAACGGAGCCACCCCCGGGGGAAAAACCCCCACGATCTCAAAAAAGAGCAAAAAACCAAAGCAATAAGCTCTCAAAAAGAATCGAAAAACCGGCATTCGTCAGGTCAATATCAAGGCACAGAGGCAAAAGGTCAAAATCCAAAGGGACAAAAAACCCCATATCCAAAACAGATAGCAGAAACATTTCAACACCATCAAGCCAGATGCGCCATAAGTGGCATCATTTCGTGTCAGGTCAAAGCCAGGAGCTACAGGTCACTAAATATTGGGCATATCTGGGAATGTCCAAGCCACCCATGCATAAGGGCGTTACTTTTCGCAATAGCTTCCAAACCAAACAAGATACACCATAGTTTAGCACCACAACCCCGTCAATACGAATCGAAGATATGATATCAGCCAGGTCAAATTAAGAATGACCACCCAGGCAACGTCGACCCACCTACCGGTATAGTCAGATGTATATCATTGACTGCAGGACTAACAAACACTTGGACAAAATAAAAGCGTATCCAGTTTATTCAAAATTTATAGAAAAAACACCAAAAAGCTATGACCAAGGGACCTTTAAAGGTCACAAGTCAAAAATTGTATCAGCTTCAGAAATGGCTAAGAGCAAGTCGCAACCGATGTTTGAAGTGATTCCTCCAACTACGAGAAAAGCCATCGTGATTTCCCCATGCATGTCAATGGGAGGTCATGCCGCACAACCTAGGTCACCAATATCAAAAATCCCGGAATAAATGTGAGCCCTGGTGGCCCAAGATGTGGTATGAGTTTCAACTGATCGATTAACCCTTCTTTAGTTATGCCGTCCTAAGTATTTTGAGGTAGGTCACTCACCTGACCTGGGACCTGACCGATATGACCTGACCAAAATTTTCAGGAAAGATGAAAAATGATGAAGGAACAGCTAGACCAGTTTGGCCCGCGCGCCGCCGTTTTGGTCACTCGAAAAACCCGAGGGGGTCTAAAAGACCCCCACCCGGGCGAAGGATATATCTGGTATCATAGTAATAAGCATGATCCACGAATTTGAATGATATGCACCATGACCTTAAAATTCATTATTTGAATTTGGTCTAATGTCAAGGTCATAAACTGACCTTAAAGGGACATCCCGCATATCATTGGAATTTTTGGCTGAAGGCGAACACATTTATGTCTTTTGTTTTGTTCTAGGTCCCATAGCTCCCGGGTTATAAGGGATCTTCTACATGGGTCTAAATTTTCCCATTTTGACCCAAGTGGGTTGCTTATTTGACCCAAGCGTGACATCACAGTGTTGTGTTGTCACGGGTCAACGGATATGATTCTAACTGCACTCCAGAGTAAAAGAGAGTAAGGCACTTCCAGCGCCGTTTCAATTTTTCCATATCACTTCCGGTTCCCGAGATCTTAGGAGGTCCCATCGGACCCCCATCCCCGGTGGTGGTGTGTGCGAAAAAATCCCAAGCGATGCCGGATTAATGAATCATCAGACGAACTTAAGCAGAATGTCAAAGGCAGGAATGTAACATTAAACATAACTAATACATCGACATTTCGATATCCTAACCCAATGACGGCGCAAGCCCCAATTGCTGACAAAAAAGCAGAACTAATCTTGTGTGATGAGACAGGCGGAGCTGCAGGCAGCAGACGCAATGTCCCGGAGCGCAGGTGCCGCCCAACCGCCGTCTCCCATTTGCCGGCGGGCGCAGATGCTGACCAGACGTCGCCGGGGCCCGCTGCGTCCGCGCCGAGCCCGGGGCATCTTCTCTCTTTGTCTACCCCCGCCGCTTCACCCGTAGACAGATCGGCAGTTCAACGCTCCCGCTTAGTCCAACTTTTATGGATTAGCGTGCTGTTTGAATACTGGAACACTGTGCTCTCCCAAGCCGCGTGGCTGAATCCGCCCCTGCCAGATGCAGTTCGCTCATGATGGGATTCTGCCCCGTGGGAAGCGAGGATGACTTTCGAGGATCGTTAGCCTACCACGAGCAAATACTGTAGCAGTCGATACCATTCGAAGGAAGCGCGACGACATGGCGGAGGGCAATACGCGGGGTGTGGCGTGACCCAATTCTCCCGTATGTGAGTTCTGGATAGACTTGCTGGATATAGAGCTTAATATTTAAAAATAAGACTATGGCTTTTGGCTTTTGGTTTAGAAAATAGGGTGATTTTTAAGACTATGACTATAGGAACATGACTTTTGGATCGGAAGGCAAGTAATGGAACAGACAGAAGTAAAACGCCCAAAATCTCTCCAACAACACCACGCTCAGAAGTGAAGCAAACCAGGATATTGTACGTCAGAAATTAGAGTGAGAATATTGAATCCAACAAGCAAACCAACAGAGTGCTAAATTCAGTGATGGAAAACTCCCCCCTCCCTAAAAAAAATGGCAAAGGTGGCGACGAGCAAAGAGTAGGGAGATAGACCTGGGTTAATTAAGAAGATCGGAAATGGGATGTAGGTGGACAATATTTCGATGCAAGACCTTCCTGCACGATACAAACGGCCCAGGAATGTTTCACTGATGAATATGCATTGTGTTAAGTAGACACCCTTTCCTAGTCGAGAGAAATCCAACATTCCATTGATCAGGTCGTCAGTTCAATTCAATTCAGTGTATTCCGGAATACCCTTGCACATTCAGGAGGTTCATCGTCAACCAGATGAGGGAGGTCGTAGATAGCGTTAAAGTAGTCAGTTTAGCAATACAATTACAGACACTTGCGAGTAATCTCTCTAAAAAGCAAAGCACATGAGGCCACACTTAACCCAATGAATTTAAGATCCGGTTTCAAAATATAGACACTTCAAATTCACACCAAAGTCGTGGCACATTTCTCAGAGAAATTATAAACCAAGCCAGGCTAAACTTGAGCAGGTGGCCATGAGCATTAGGTACCTGTGTATGCGATGCCAGGAAATGAACCATCATCAGTCAATTTGGAGGTAAATTCAGACGCCAGCTCCATACACTTCATGAAATATAGCAGCATAAGGGACAACCTTGAATTGAGACCTGGGCAGACTGGCTTGGGCAGGCTCCAAGTGTTAAGCTCAGGGGTGTAATTTTCCCAAAATTTTTGGGGGTGCTCAGCCCGTGGGGGCGGCATCCCATAGGGGTGGTGGCGTTGCAGGGGCGGCACCCCTTCATTTCACCAAATCTGTTATTCATCGCTTTTTAGCGCCTTTTATAGCATAGGGCACATTCTATTTTAATGTTGGGCAGGTATTATACAGCGTTTGCCAAACATGTTGGCTTTCTGGCGACATCCCAACAGTGGTGGATCCAAGGGGAGGCAAAAAAGGCATTTACCCTTTTTTGACAAAAAAGACATTTACTTTTTTGCTTTTCCACTTTTGACTTTGGTTTGCCCCTCCCAAACCGACCGGATAGATCCGTCACTGCATCCCAAAGCTACATATACGTCTTAAAAAATCCAAATGAGTTGTAAATTTATTCACGATTGAACTATATCAGTTTTGCGGGGTTAAATTTTACCTTCGGAATGGCAGAGTGGATGGAAATTGAAATGAAAGCAAAGAACTTAATCACTACGTGAATAGAAAGAAAAACACCGACAGCGCTCCAAATAATGCGTGTATTATTCTGTAAATATTAACAAATATGCTGACTCCGCTGTACCCGTCCATGCCCTTTATTTTTCCCTAGCGCCCTTTATTGTTTACCCTAACACACAGAGGCGGTAAGAATCAGTGCTGCAAACTGCCCAGGGCGGTAGTAATGGACCAAGAACGGCACAAATTAGAATGAAAGTGATAATCTGGGGGGCGACAGCGATTGGCCGGGTCGGCAAGAAGCAGGGCAAAGGCATAAGTCGAGGGCGGCAGTGATAAGACAGGTGCATTAGCTATGAACTAGGAGCAGCGCGAATTACAGTGGAAGTGATAAGGCGAGGGCAGCAGTGAGATACATATATATATATATATATATATATATATATATATATATATATATATATATATATATAGACAGATATTGAGTTCTCCATAATGCATGACTTTTCAGCCCTCAATCACAAGCACACATAGGAGTAAGCACCTTCGCAAACCAGGCAATACTTTACACAGCCTGACCGTTGTAGATAAAAACAATTTCAACAAGTCAGTTCATTTGTAGCCTATCCTCTTTCCCAAATGCCTGCTATACATATCCTACCGTTCCATGCTTCTACCCCCCTCCTGAAACGAAAACTTTGTTTGGCTTTTTCCGTTCTCATCCTTGGGAGTTCTAGCATATCGAGGTCGGTCCCGCGTGTGCTACAGCTAGAGATTTTGGAGCGACGCGGAACTGATCGCGACAGTGCACTGCCAGAGTCGTCGGAGAGCAGTCTTTTTATCATTTTATGTCACGTTTCTTCAGCAGATCAGGAATCGTCGGCTAACCCGGGGATTGGAGGACTGGGGTCACGTAATAATATAACGGTTAGACGATAGTGGGCTGCTGTTTACTCTCTGGAAGCGTGTTAGAGATTCCTGCTGACAAAACTGTGCTGACAGCAGGGCCTTAGTTTGACCAGTTTTAGGGGCCATGGCCGGATTGGTCTCCTCGGCAGTGATAAGCCAGGGGCAGCAGTGATCAGCCAGGGGCGGCAGTGAGTATTCGAGAGAGGAAGTGCCTAACCAGGGGCCACTCATACATGGGTTAATAAAAAAAACAGGGAGAGCATTCATTAGCCGAAGGCGGCGTGAATCAGGGCATAAGTGATTAATAATGGCGGCGGTGATAAACCAGGGGAGGTAGCAATGAGTCGGGGCGGTGGGCTTTTGGGTTAAAATATGCCGGGAACAGCATCCATGAGTCAGAGGCAGCATGGATTAGGGCGGCAATGATAAACCAGGGGCAACAGTGATCAGCCGGGAGACGGTCCATCATCATATTTGGGTTTTAGGGCGCGTCGATATCTAGGATCATACGGCGCCCATAACACCAAATAAATTACAATTACGTAAATAGGGCATTTCCGCACAAGTTTCAACAATCCAGGTGGCAAAACAGGTCAGGTTGCGAAAATTGTATCAGAAGATTATGTAAAAGGATATATAAAATAAGTAAATACAATAAAATGAAATATAGCACTGAAAAATGGCAGTCAGTTTCATACGACACACTAGGGTCAGTGATAAGGCAACATGAAACTCGACGTTATTTAAAATTTGAAAGACTACTAGGATGAATATATGGCACTAAAACTAACGCTCCTCGGGTATGACTTGATGCCAGTAATATCCAAAGAAGGATGCTCCCCCAGAACATTCACTGCCCAGATATCCCCAGGACACTCACTGCCCCGGGAGACGTCAGTGATGAACCAGGGGCGGCAGTGGACAGTCAGGGGCGGTAGTGATCAAACAGGGGCGGCAGTTATCCGTCAGGGGGCGGCAGTTATCAGCCAGGGGCGGCAGTGATCAGCCAGGGGGCGGCAGGGATGATTTGGGGAGCGACAGTGACTAACCAGGAGGGGCACTTATGTATATGGGTGGAGAAATAAACCGGGGACAGCTTTGATTAGCCAGAGCCGGCATGAAACAAAGCTGCAGTGATAAACCAGGGGTGTTAGTGCTGATCAGTGATGAACCAGAGGAGGTAATAATCATTCAGGGAGGGGGCGGCAGTGATTAACTGTTGGCGGCAGTGATCAGGCGGGAGTGGCAGTGATGTGGCCTCACAAATCAGGGGGAAAGTGATAGGCCACGCGGCATTGATGAGGCAGAGTTGGAATCACTCAGGGTGGAAATAATAAACCTCGGGACGGGAAAACTTGTTAGGGGCAGAATGAATCAGGACGGCAGTGATGAGATAGCGTGACACCGTTCTGGGCGGCGGTGGTAAGCCAGGGGTGGCACATGTATTGGGGGTGCTCAGCACATGATTGGGGGTGCTCAAATTAGGATTGGAGGTGCTCGGGTACCCCCAAAGAGATAGAAAATTACACCCCTGGTTAAGCTAAAAATACATTTTCAGCCTCGTAAGTGAATTCAGTTGCTTCGCAAGTATGTACTCTACTTCACCGTGTGGATTACAGAGCCTCTTTAGGATCTTTCATCAGGAATGTTCTTGTAATGGTAAATCAACGGAAAATAAGCAAAGTCTAAACATTTTCTAGAAAAATGGTGAGGACAAGACAGAAGAAATGAAGAGGTTGTGAGTGCGCCTAATCTGGCTGCTTTACGTACTGACAGCAATGTTTATGCTGATCCCGGCTCTCAATATTCGCCGGAACAGCACCAATACGCACAAATCCTCCCCGTGGGGCTCTTACCGGGCTCATCGGCTTACTCAACTACTGCCGCGGCCGCCGGCAACCGGCTGTAAATATGAAACACTAAAGCGTCGACTTTTATCGGGAGCGCGGCAGCGGCGGGTGGCGACGACACCCGACACAGCTGCCGCTGATGACGTCAGCCGAGCTGGAGAGCACTGCTGGAGAAGCGGCGCGCATTGGAGGGTCTCCAGACGCCTGACATATCCCGGCCGTGCCCTCAGCCGCGACAGATTGTAACAGGCATCGGCCGGGTCCGCCCCGCCGCGCCCGCTTTCAAATAGATGCAGGCCAGAGAGCGGCCTTGAAGGGCGGAGAGGGAGAGACACCTGAAGGGGAAAATGGCGCCTTAAAAAAACATTATGGCTGCATATAAGTGAATTGAAGTGACGAAAATAGTGCCAGCAGCCGAGACCACAGCACACTCCGTCACGTCCGACGAGTCAGCGTCGACAAGCGGTGTCTTAGTGGCCGCGTACTATGTCTCGTTAAAGCCTCGAGCAGCTGGAGCATACCGCAGCCTTTGAACACCACACTATTGAACGTGGCACTCTCCGCGGGCGCATGCGTTTTCGGACAGGCCGCACGTTTTCTGTAAGATGCCAGCCTGCACACACGGCCTCTGCGCAAACACTGCCATAGAGCAGCTGTGGCTCGGCTTGAAGAACGGTGGGAGGAAGATCATCAAAGTACAGTGAAAGTTGTACATTAGCATTTAAAAGAACGCACATCTTCTCGAAGCATGAAGACTGACTAGAAGGAAGAGATCAACTTTAGAATAAAAAACTGAGCGCTCTCTAACAAAATAATACCATGGAACGTTTTTGTATCTAGTCTTGCTGAGCCGTGAATATTTAGTTCGCTGGCACATCGCATAGAAAATCAGTAAGCTTCAGAGGCAACTTTGAGGATATGACGGGAAATGTTTCCTGGAGGCAACCGTGGAAGAAAGAAGCCCTGTTCCAGCTGTCAGCACAGTTTTGTCAGCAGGACCTCTAACCTCTCCTCCAGAAAAGTAACATCAGCGCCATAATCGCCTCTTGTTTGTGCTAAGCAAAGTGAACTTTAACCTTTATATCATTAAACAATATTAGGCTGCCACTTCGTGCACTTCCGGTTTTTCATCAGCACAAACAGCAGGCCGTCGGCCGGTAAAACCTCTGGAACTAGTTCCTGGGGAGAGGCTACAGCCCTGTGACGTAGGCGCAACACGGCCCGCTGATTGGTGCTGACAAAACTGTGCTGACAGCTGGAACAGGGCTAGAGCCAAGATACCTTTACTTAAAGGTACGTTCAAGAGGGATTCCTCCACGCCCGAGTGACGTCACACGTGCGTGGAGGAATTCCTTCACCCTTAGTTCATGTGTCAAATTGCCGCTAATGGCACTGCCTGCTTACGAATTTGTGAGAACACACGGTAATCATGTTTATCCCAAATGCAATAAATAAGCATTTCACCTTCGATTCTGAGTCCCTTTTTGCAAAAATTTGGACGTGGAATTATTTAATTTTCCCATGTTATATGCCGCGAGGTGTGATGTCACATCCGGTGATCGGCGCTTGCTGTTGGAGGGGGCTGGAAAGAGCGACGTTTTTGACGTGTGGAAGAGACGGCCTCTAAGACATTTCTGTGCTAGAGATACACTGTCTTGAGTGAAAACAGATGGCCACTTATTAAGAGATGTTTCTGCAGCTTTTCTAAGTACACCAAAGATGAAACCATCAGCGGTAAAGCCTTCTTACCACCGGACGTGCCTTTGGTGCCAGGACTCGGACTCGTAGCCCTGATGCCCCTGAAGGACGTCACCAGATGTCTCACTCAGCACTTAAGTCCCAAAGATGTCTAGCGCACTGGAAGCTGTCGGTGTCGAGAGGAAATAGGAGAGGGGTGCTTGCCGCTGTGTAGTTACAGAGACCCGAAACTTAGAGGCAAAAACATGCCTAACCGTCAGGGTGAGGTAAGTAACGATGGTCCTGAGGGCTGGCGGCGTAGTTCAGCCTAACCCCTGCGCGTCCACGTGGTTTATTTTGGGCCGGCGACGGGGTAGCTGCTCCCCTGGCAGGGCTGTCCCCTGCTCCAGGTGGGGAGGGGGAGTTATTTGGAAATTGGATTCGGTCTAACGTGCATGTGCTGTGTGACCTACCTGAAGTCAATTTCCGATCTCCCCCGCTATAACAAACACATACAGAGAGCCGATCTAGGTATAGATATGTGCGAGATAGTGGTTTTAAGCATTTTCGTGTTTTAACCTGGATGTTCTCTGATCGATTATGATAGAATTCACCAGAACCAAAAATGTTTCAAGCATAATTGACCTACGCGTCGCTCTCGGTCACGAAGCTAAAGCTTTCATGTGGTAATCTTACATGTCGCGAGGGTCGACTCGGCTCCCTTCACCATTTTTTTCGGAGTTGCGGAAAATGTTCAGTTTAGTGCAGTACCGTTAAAAAAATGTGAACTAAGTTTATTCTAACAAATCTTGATCTAATTTCAAGTCTGGGTCATGACAGGTGGGGGAATTGGACCAGTTCCCAAAGATTGCTCAGAATTCAAGAGGTCTTCCTCACTGCAATTGATAAAGGAACAGCATTTTGGCATGGCCTGGGTCCTAACGTAGGTATCAGGTTTCAATGCACTTAGCTTGAGGGCACATTACCTCTTGAGCATATGACATGGGCCAGTGATCTCAGGTGGCTTCGAGTGATCTCACCTGTGCCCGGCAACCTCATGACAATGTGTCTGGTTGCATTATAAGGTAGAACATACTTTTGAGTCTTTGTCTGTAACGAGTTATTTATAACTTGTTTTGCTTATTTGTATAGGTCTGATCCTTTCGGTTTCAGACAAGGTCATGAACTGGAGTGGTCCAATTGAATAAAATCATGTAAGTTATCGATAGTCAGCCATGATGTCAGGCCATGACCCTGTTTGAGGTTACGGAGCCACTCTGCGGTGTTAACGAAGGCCCGTGAAGCAAAATAGTAAATGCTACAAAAAAACCTTGATTCAGCCGTCATGGAATAGGACTGAGATGTGGACTCAGCACTACACCTGCATATTATTCGAGACCTGGACATTTTTTGAACCAAATTTTTGCCACAAAAGAAGGATTTATCGACTTGCCCGACTGAACGCTCAGAAGATCTTTGCTTTCTGGAGAAACACTGGGTAGTTTTTCATGGGAAATTTTACAGATTTGCAGTCCTTTCAAGCCGTGCACTAAAAACGTCGCCACCAGTCCCGGCAACGCGTCTTTTACCAGTTCTTTTTACCACGACGGTCATGAAACGAGCACCGGGGAACTGTCCGAACGTAGCGCACTATTGTAATATAATTGGTGCTTATACAGTCATTCAATTAATGTTGCGGAGAACGAAGTTCATATTAATAAATTATCAAAGGAAGTTGAATGAATAAATGTATTAATTTTATTTTATTGGCGCATTTCAATGCCTCAGAAAAGTTTTAACAGGTACAACCAATATACATACTTGGTAAGATTGTTGTCAAACTGGTTGGTAACAAACTATCATTTTTGTATAAATCAGGATCGATTTCCAAAGGGCAGGTAATGTAGTCTTCTGATTGTTGGGAAAGGGGTAATCATACCTGAAGGGCTTAGAACCAGTGTGCTATACCGTCGAAGGTTAGCCAAAGGTTGTTTAAGGTTAGCAGCCATATGAACATAAGCGTCACCACCGGCAAAAAAGTGAGGGGCCAGCCAAACTTCCACCCGATGCTGACAACAAACTTTCCACGTTGGAACCCAAAAAACTGTTCGGATTTGGGCTCCTCGTTGCCTTCCGCAGCGGTTGGTTATACAAACGTCCGGTTTTCTCCCATTTTGACTGAGATTATGAAATTTTTGGCCAAAGGTGGGGTCCAGGCCCTCTGACCCCCCTTTTCCGACACTTATGCATATGAAAATTCAAGCAAGGCCACTGACCTTAAATGCCCTTTACTAGCGTAATCTATTAACTGTCTGCTTATGATGCCAGCATACGCTTCCGAACATATCGTGGCTCTCTACCTGGCTCAATGCACTTTGACATTTCAAGGTCAGTCAAGGCTAGTGACCTAAAATGACCTCATTTGACGTGCACCGGTATATGTAGAAACATTCAAGAGCATTCCATGTCATTTGCAGATTGTTGTGGGAATGACCAAAGATCCTAAAAAGATGATGAAACAGATGACAGTAAAAGCGCTAAAAGACTTGCAGCCTAAAAAGCCAAAGTCCAGAAACTAAAAGGTCTAAAACCTAAAAAGCCCAAAAAGGTTACGTCAAGGTAAAGAAAAAATAAAGAAAGCGTGGGATGAGGTAAATGCAACGTTTCGGTCTTAGACCGTCGTCAGGCGAGGGGACCCTTACATTAGACCCTCGCCTGACGACGGTCTAAGGCCGAAATGTTGCATTTACCTTATCCCACGCTTTTTTCTTTATCTTTACCTTCACGTAGCCTTTTTGGGCTTTTTAGGGTTTAGACGTTTTAGTTTCTGGACTTTGGCTTTTAGGCTGAAAGTCTTTAGCGCTTTTACTGTCATCTGTTTCATCATCTTTTAGGGTCCTAGGTCATTCGCACAACACTCTGCGGTTTATGGCACCCTATCTCCAGCAGGCCTTCCGAGAACTTATTATTTTCTGTTTGCAGATATTGCATTTGATCGCGTACTGGGGAAGCAAACACCTGCCAGGCTAGATTAATTTACACAATTAACCTGTTGACCTATGGATATTTTAGGCACGTCATTGCCTGTTCAGGATATCGTAAATGGCTCAAAACAAGCTTGTAAAATGTTTTGCTACAAAAAGACAAAACCGCGTTGTGACTGTGCTTTGCGTAATTTTGTCATGTTCAGGGCATCCATGTGGCCTATCAAGGATGCAGATTTACCTAAAGTAAAAATGTATACCATCGAAGAGTTGAGGTCATAGCAACGCTTTGCAACTTACCTTAAATTTTATTCTGTCTATGTACGAAATGGCTAGGGAAGGGTTGAATCAACCCTTCTACGGTTGCGCGAGGGTGTTGGTACCTCCAGTAGGGGAGGAAGTCTATTATTCGGCTAAATCCGAAGTTGTTATGCTACCGACGGTACCTCAGCACCAGTGTTCCCCATCACGCGTGGCACAAAGCCTTACATTACCGGGACCTGTTCGTTTCGCAGATACTTGCGACCTGTTCGTTTCGCAGATACTTGCGAACCTACGATTTTGTAAAATGACCGAGATATTGAGCCGCAAATTTAAGAGAATAGGCCTGAGTTATTCAGCCCGTGAATAGGTCCAGTCACTCCGAACAAGTCAGGAAGAGGGCGGGGGCCATTGTGATCTGATTACCGGCACATACTGGGTAGTGGTAGGGGCAGCCTCACATGCCCGGCTCGTCCACAGAGATGGCGTGCGAGCCCGTACCCAGGCCACTGATTCGGGACACACAGGCCGTTGAGGTGGTCGCACAAAAACGCTGTTTCCACTGAAATGGAACGTGCCCTGATGACTTGACGGCGGACTGGAATTTAAAGTCGGCTAATGGCCGCCCGCACGAACCGGCCGGCGCAATGGAATTTGCCCTCCAAAGTTCAGCCGTTGGCAGTAGTGCAAACCTCGGTGTTTTACACCAAGGTGCGGAATAAAACCAGTTCACGGCGGAGTTGGTTACACGTCTGACATCGCTTATAGGATGTGGTTGCATAATTTCTTGTTGATGTCATCTTTATTTTGCTTTGAGTCCAGTGATGCCCGAGGTGTTTCCAATCTCAAATTGGTAAATCGTGACCGATTTTATGCAACTGTAAATGAGGTTCTTATGATATGAAGGAAACAAACCAACTACATGTGAAATGTTTTAAAAATACTGTACCTGATGGTATTGGCGTGCAAGTTCTGCTCAGAAAACGCAGAAATTCCATTTTAACCCATTTGGTTGACGTGTGCATCAATCGATGAGGTAGACAGATTGATATGTATAGCAAAAGACAGGCGTCAGTTCCGTTATTTTCCTGTCGAATTCAAACAATAGAACAGGGAGATAGGTTGAATAATCATACTTGCGTAGTAAATTCAGCGCTCTCTAGTACCGCGGGGTATCAACAAGTAATGGCAAACACAACGCAGCAACACATTAATTTTCCACATTTTCCAAAACAAACTTGTTTAAGGGTTCTGGTCGTTTCACCGCTCCCAATGTTGGAAAGGACATGGCGCATATCCGGGAAAATGATGAAGAATTTCCTGCCATGAGTTGTGGCGGTAACTTCGGCTCTGTTTCAAGTCACACTTCAGCATAAGGCCTCACCTTGGTCTGAACGCCAGAGTCAGTTCCGTTCTTCTCTTATAACGAAGAGCGGAACTGACTTATTGCTCTTATGAAAACGCTCTTATTTGCCTTAACAGCGCTTTCAAAACAAGCGACACACAGTAGATGTATTGTCTCGAGACTGGGGTCATATGGCATTTCTACCCTCTAGCAGATTAAGCGAGTAGTCGGTTAGCGTATTTTGAGAGACCAAAAGTTATACTGAGTACGCCGCACCGTACCGCCGAATTGTAGTACCACCGGAATACCCGGAGACCCTCGCGAATAGTGCTAACGCAACACCGTTGCATAAGAAGTAGGACGCCATGTTGTGTGTGCTGTATGCCATGTTCGAAACAATAAATTCTCCTTCGTATTTGAATAAAGGCATGTATGCACACCTGGCCGGTGCAATGGAATTTGCCCTCCAAAGTTCAGCCGTTCGCAGTACTGCAAACCCATACGCCCTCTCCTTCCTACCATCAGCCACAGCCCCGTACCATTCTGTACTTCCAAACCCAGTGTCGAACACTGTCCTGGGACTCACACCAGCGCAGCAAGTCCAGAGCCATGTTTATCATGTCATTCAGTGCGTATTTAGTTACGAGTCGCATAACTCCTTCAGACCATGATTGAAGAGATTTGTCAGGCTTAAAGAGGCTAGTTATCTAGTTAGCAGGCGCGTGCAAAATAAGCAAGGGGCAGCCGGCGGCGGTGCAGCGGAAGACCCCGGCCACAACACGGGGTAGCTAGGAGTGACAGTGACCCGGCTGGCGGAATTATACCAGGGCCAGCGACAGACCACTTCAAACCACGCCATCACACCCGCCTCCTGACCAAAACAAATCACCTTCCATCACGTGACCATATCTTCTGAATCGATGGCGCCTGCGTTTGCCGCCTTTGCAATGGACGAAGCAGTCGACCTCGGACGCATATAGTCCGGCAGATTCAGGATCCACGCATGCCAGCTGACATTCCACACATGGCATAGCCTAGCACCTCGTCAGTGCTCCGAGGTATGCTCTGTCGGCATATTCTTGTTCTGTTCAGAGTGCATGACGGGCTATCAATAGCTAAACAAAATCTTCGAAGTATTGAAAATATTTGTATGGACATGTTTTATTCTAGCTACCGTCTGACTGTAATAGCCGCCAACAGAGTCAATAATCGGGGTTTCAGCCATACTACCAACGAAAATATTCTACTTATCCTAAAATTGTGAATACAGCTAATCAAAGTATCAGGCTAAGCTTAATTTGATGCAGTACTATTTTTTATTCTTTTGCACTGTCAAAATTGGCTCTGAAAATTAGTCGTGTACTCAGAAATGGCTCTAAAAGGCGTATTTTCCAGATTCCCTGTAGCTGCAGGTCGGTCTTGTTTTCTTTAAAACACCCAAAAAGGCCTAAGCACAGAGTCCTAAAGTCCTGCTCGTACCAGTGTAAAAGAAACCCTCGTCCATGGGCATGCAATGCCCACCCTCGTCCAAGGGGATAGAGTGGGGTGGGCCGATGCCCACCCTCGTCCAAGGGTTTTTGGAATGAGATGGGACGATGACCACCCTCGTCCAAGGGGATGGAGTGGGGTGGGCCGATGCCCGCCTTCGTCCAAGAGTAGAGTGGGGTGGGCCAATGCCCACCTTCGTCAACGGGGATAGAGTGGGACTGGGCCGATGGCCACCTGGCTATGATGCTGCTTGCATCGTGAAGGAGAGGACGTGAGGGCCATCAGTGGTCCATCCCCCGGCGACTGCCCCGTGTGAAGGAGAGGACGTGAGGGCCATCAGTGGTCCATCCCCCCGGCGACTGCCCCGTGTGAAGGAGAGGACGTGAGGGCCATCAGTGGTCCATCCCCCGGCGACTGCCCCGTGTGAAACGTTACTGTTGCGACCGGTCGGAGCGGACAAGAGTGAATGGATGAACCCAGACCGCAGAGCGTTTAAAGGATGTCAGCTTTCAAGTAGATAAAATGAATCCTTTCGTGATAAATAGAGTCTCCTCTCTTGTCCAACAGAACTCCGCTCCATTTTTCTGACTTTGACGCCAAAATATCGATTTACCTCTCACCCTTATCATGTTACATTGGATCACGAAACTGTATGCTGATGTAGTTGCAATAGTGGAATATTTCCAGGGCCCTGAGCTAGTCTCAACCTCATACTTATATTTTGCATGTGGGTTAGACCAAGTCGTCAGAAAATAATTTCCGATTTCGGATTAACAACGTTGGCAATTGTTGACGTGTAAAGCGAGTGTGGCACCTTCGTCGAATCCTGGAATTTAGTGTAATTAGGGATACTTTTAGCCAAAAATCATGGAAACATCCCTGATGTCTCTTACTACGAAACCTTCGAGTTTCAAGACAAATGAGATATTGAGTACCGGTTATTCCGGCATGCTTTACAACTTAGCTATCTCAGTCAAAATCACGTAATAAAGGTGCCACATTCCCTTTAACAACGCACCAACTTTTTGGATTATACGGTGTCGCCAACTCTCTTCCTGTTGGGAGGGATAGTCAGGTTGTTCTCATTCACTGTCCCTGACGGGGATTGGAACCCGGAACCTATGGTGCAGGACACAGATGTGCTGCCTACTGCAACACAGCACTCCCTCCCCCTCCACCCTTGATAACTTTGGCTGGTCAGCTGGTTGAGCTTTTTCTCTAGTTGAGCACCTACTCAGATTTCGGTCTGGCTACGAGCGTGGTTTGTATGTGAGACCTTGGAGTAAGACAGTGTAGTAATGTAATAATCAAATGATCAGACTGGAGGCTGTCCTGAGGTATGCTATACTGTGCCCACTCTGAGCCTTCCTGCCGAGGAGATCAAGATGTTGCAGACTTCTTCCATGGAAGTTGTTGACTTACTCTTTCATGGTCAGGGCGTGGAACTGTGTGTGAATGAGGTAATGGCCGACTCCGAGGCTGTGTTCGGATACGACAGGAGGGACGGGTTCATCAGGGCTAGGCTTACTCACAGGCAGATGACCGGCAAAGTGAGGCCCGAGAAAGACCACGCAATGGTATGCTTATAGAAAAAATGGATAACAAGTAAAGTTCATGTCTAATGTAGTACAGAATCGATGTGTATTGTGTGATATATGTAGGGTATTCGAGTGTCAGCTTATCCGCAAATATATGATGGTTATTAAGACATACAGCATTAAGCTTGCGTCAAACAATTAGACACGGCAAACAAATAGAATTAGTCGTCAATCCGGTTTCTTTCAGAACTGTGTGTCTCAAAATGCCCAAGACGCAGGGTAGCACACCTACAGCCTCCAGTCTGATCATGTGCTTATTACATTACTACACTGTCTTACTCCAAGGTCTCACATACAAATCACGCTCGTAGCCAGACCCAACTCTGAGTAGGTGCTCAACTAGAGAAAACGCTCAACCAGCTGACCAGCCAAAGTTATTACGGGTAGAGGGGGAGGGGGGAGTAGGCAGCACATCTGTGTTGCAGTAGGCAGCACATCTGTGTCCTGCACCATAGGTTCCGGGTTCCAATCCCGGGCAAGGACAGTGAATGAGAACAACCTGACTATCCCTCCCAACAGGATGAGAGTTGGCGACACCGTATAATCCAAAAAGGTTGGTGTGATGTTAAAGGGAATGTGGGAACTTTTTAACGTGATTTTGACTGAGATAGCCAAATTGTAAAGCATGCCGGAAAACCCGGTACTCAATATCTCATTTGTCTTGAAACTCGAAGCTTCCGTAGATAAAAGCTAAAACCTACCTGAAATGTACCCCTCACATACCATGACAAGCAGGCCACAGTTGTCCGTTTTTGGTGTGACGACATATCCTGACGTCACGGTGATTATCAGCCAATCGAAGCCCTTGAAGCCTATTGAATATGGTAGTGGTTACCAGCTCATGACATCATCCACAGGCAGATATTTATTTTCCCATAGAGGCGCATTTTAAAAATAAAAATATTGAGCTTATTGTACATTTTTCAGAGAAATCAGGGATGTTTCCATGATTTTCGGTTAAAAGTACCCCTAATTATACTAAATTCCCGGATTCGACCAAGGTGCCACATTCCCTTTAAACGTCAACAATTGCCAAAGTTGTTAAGGTTCAAAACTCGAGAAATCCCCCTATCTTCAATACAAGGGGGTGACCAGGAGAGGGCCAGAGGGTGGCATGGCCTCTCAGCAGCTGCCCGGGTATCCAGCGCATCCGCCTGGCTACAAATAGATCCGACGTTTTGATATTGGTAACCAAGTTACCGTACTGCAAGGATACTGACAACAATGCATTGTGAAGTCAATGGAGACTTGGACGCCGTCTTACTGAAAACATGCCTTCAGAAAAGGCCGTTCCGCGCCCATTAAACGTAGATTCATCGGATTTGTTTTGCTTGCATCATGTTTGCAACATATCATGACATAATAAAATTACTACTCTTAATCCGAAATCGGAAATTATTTTCTGACGACTTGGTCTAATGTGGGTGAACTTCAGTTAACCTTGCTTCAACATTTTCAAGTGGCATCTGACAAGAACCTGACTCGGGCGGAACATGGCATAAGCATCATCGGCCAAATTATTGCTGATTGAATATTAAATATATGTATTTTTCTCGACAAGTGATGATGCTTAAAACTGACGTTTTTCATTGTAATTATCATCTTCAGTTTCGGCGTGTAACTTCTAAATCTCCTAAGCATGTTGCAGTTACGCTGTATCGGCACGGTGTGAAATCAAACATTGGCACCACTTACCTAACATTTCTCAATATGTTTTAATTACTCTGAAACATACCCTTCATCAATGAAGTCCGATTAAAGCCCTCTCACTCCCGCTGCCACCGACCGCTCTGTTGGCACCACCGACACTCCGCGCCCGGCAGCGGTTGTCTTACTGCAGAGCTGTGCGACTCGCCAGTTGGAGTCAGAGTAGTTCAACTCAAATTTCGACTCGTTCGACTCTGAGTTGAGTTGAGCTGAGTCGAAAAAAATATGCAGGTGAGTTGAGTTCAGTTGAGTTGAGTCAGTTTACACCACGTCAATGAGTTGAGTTGAGCTCTGAATACAGCGAGTCAAATGAGTCGACGAAAAAAGTTGACTCAGCAGGTAAATATCCTGTTAAATAAAAGTCTTTGAATTTGCCTTTTGCAAACCTCCTTTAACCTCCTTTAACCCTCGCCCCACCGGGGCCATCGATGGCCCCCCTAAGGTTTTTCCAGGATAGCAGAAAAACGACGAGGCGCAGCACCGCGGTTGAGGGCTCTACCTCTCACTGCATCATTTTCCCATCATCCCTGAAATTTTTTACCCCGGGTCACCCAAGGTCAGGTCACCAGACGAGGTCAACCAAGGTCACCTCACTTCACCTTTAGAGCTCTGTAAGAGCTACATTTCAAAGTCGATCGATTTGAAACTTCCTACACTTCATGACCCCTCCAGGGTCTACAAGGTGTATATCCGGGATTTTTCGATTTCGTGCCCTGAGGTCAGGTCACGAGGCGACCTCTCCCATTGGAAAAGCATGGGGAAAAGCTATTTCATGATATAAAAGCCACAAAAATGATTGCAAATACTCAGACTGCTCAGAACAACGTTTTTGGACACCCTTTCACAGATCCCAGGGGTCATATTTGCCCTTTGACTTTTCCAAGGTCATCCAAGGTCACCGGAGGTCAAAAACAGTATTTTGACAATAACTTTTGACCTAATTGAGCTAGAGCGGTGAAACAAACACCATCGTGTTTGTCTTGTCACTGGCTTTCATTTGATATACGGCAAGGTCACTTTTTGACCTTTCGTGACCTCAGGTCATATTAGGTCACGAGGTGACCTCTGGCGGTCAAACCACTGGCGGGAGGTCTTTACGTTCCACATAGCGGAAAAGTACTGGCAATTTGCTATCAAATTTACTTTACCAGGCCTCAATAGCTCTAATGACATAAGAGTTATGCCCAGTTTGCTTAATCATTGCATATTTGAGTGAAAATAGCCGATCTTGACCTAATTTGACCTCTGGAGGTCAAACCATTGACCTGAGCACTAAAAGATGTGAAGTAATTTCTTACTGAATTCACGCGAGCTTTCTATTGCACTTTGCAGATTTGCGCTAACGCCCATATTTTCGGAGTTAGAGGGGGCCATCGATGGCCCCCCGGTGGGGCGAAGGTGGCGCCGGACCCCCGGTGGGGCGCGGGTTAAATACCTTTTCCCTGCAGTTTTCCAATTGTTTCAATCAAATTTGCAAGATGATGCAATATATCAATTAAATTATACGGTTCAATTGCTTATTTTAAAGGCCCATCCGGTCTGAAGAAGTTCCTTGGCACAAATAAAACATGTATTCGAAAAATTAAACGGGTTCCTTTCTCTTTCCTTGTCTTAAACATTTAAGGTGGTAGAACGGACTGCAAAATACATTTCAAATCTCTAAAAAATTACTCATCATCAATATTTAATATAACTTCTTCTCAACCGCCTCTCTAATAGGAATAAGCACAGACTAGTGTGCGTCATTGCTGCCTTTGAAGAGCAAATTTAACCAAGTAGAAGCTTAGGCGTAAGTACCTCCAGGGCAAAACGTGTAAAAACCACGTGGTAATTCATAAAGTGATGCAAATATTTTAAAACTAAATATCAGGGGGTTGCGCTCCGGCTTTTTTAGCCTATGCCAAAAATGGCAACCTCAAATCTGTCATTCACCATGGTGATGACGTCAGCGATCGCCTAAAGCTGCTTAGCAGCGCATTGTCGCTGAGCATTGTAGAAGACGGGGCTATCAGGAGATAAGTTGCGTGTTACGGGCAATAATGCAGTTTTTTGTGGACGTGGGGTAATAAATCCTGGGTCTACCTTTCGCCAGATGCATCTTGAAACCGTAAAACACTCCACGATCCGTAGTCGATTCTCATTGAATGAATGGGCGGCTCCAACTTGAGAGCAACTGCTGACGTCACAAACGTAAAAGTCTCTGGAATCAGAGGTTGCCATTTTTTGAGAGGGGAGCGTTCTACCTCTACATTTAAAGGCCTTGCTAAATATGATGTTTCTTTTGTCTCACGTGCGAAATCTGCAGCTGCTTTGTTAGTTTTGCCTATTAAAATCAGATATTGATATTAACATGAAAAGTTTCACCTCTGATTTGACAAAATGTTAACGACACCGTTATTGCACGAATCAGAGGAATTATTTTCGGCTACTGATTTGCCTGATCAGAGACCCTTGCTTGGCGTCCGTCTTTTATTTGAAAAGCCATACATTTGCAATTTTCTATGAAACCATGCTCCCATTTTGAAAAGCGATAGGTATGTACTGCATTGGAGGTTTTAAAGCTGAAAATTGGATTGGGTTTAAAAATATGAATATATTAAAATACAACACGTTGATAAAATTCCCATTTCTATTGCCCTTTGTCATGTACGGTATATTTTCCTAGGTTTTTCTGAAGGGGAAAGTAGGTGTATTGCGCCCCCTAAGGTAAATCACTTGCTAGACGAATGTCTCCTATTTGATATCGCTTGTGTGGATCAAATTACAAAATTTGATATTTTTTTTGTTATTGACAAACAATTCCTGATCTGAAAATAGCCTATTCTAAGAGTGAATTCCGATTTCAGTGAAACTGTGCAAAGGGCGCATTTGCCAAAGTGTTAGGGTAACTGTGCCCGGGGAGGGCGCATTTAGATTTAATTGCGCCCTTCTCTCATACCATGTTAAGTCAATGGCACGGCAGAAATAAGCATTAGTGTAAGAGCAACTGGGGCTCGGCTGCCTTCCAAGCTTTTCATCTGGAGGGTCTGGAAACAATTTTAATATGGTATTCTTGCATCTATTATGACTTGTAATAATAAATCACACTCATAAAGAAAGGCTTCGGATTTGATTTTTCAACATATATTTTGATAGGGTGCATTTGGCCAGGGCCCAATTACTTTTTTGCATTTAAATCAGAGATCTCTGCTTAAAAAATATACTACCAGGGATGATATATAAATGTTGATTTCAGAATATGCGATACATTTGTGGCTTTGAAATTAAAACAATCGATTTCGGAATGTAATAGCCGTATTCTTATTTTTCGGGTTCATAAACCCGCGCAGATTTAAGGAAGAACTGAAATTACTTCGCTGGCTGACTGAAACATATTCTTACGCACGAATTCATCGAAACGTTGGGAAAATATATGGATTAGAGGTGGGAACTGGATTAAAGTGCCCAAATAAAATTGCCACTTGTACCTTTCTCTGTTATTGGGGGGCGCAATTAGTTAGGGGGCGCAATACACACACTTTCCCCTAGCTCTTAGAATTTTCAATTGCAACTAGCTACTCTAATACTTATTACTTAAATTCTGATTAAGCTCAGGGTATAGGAATGCTTCATTTATCAAAATTACCTAGCATACTTATTTAACAGTAACAAAAAGCAATACCCTTATCATCCCTGCAAATACAGTTTAGATCATGTTTTATTAGCTTGGACCTTTCCTGATAGTATGGAGGTGCAATTTGAATTATTTGCCTACCCTGTCACATTAAGCCTTTTAGGTCCCTTTCCATTCCATGTTCTAGTTAAACATGCAAGGCTCCTTTTAGAAATCATTGCAAGTAGTGTGGCAGCTTTATCTGGCAGTGACGGTCTGGAAGAACTGTCCTGTAGTTCAGTTTGCTGTATAACTTTCTGTACAGCTTGTATTTTACTGGTTTATTGATTTATTTATTCATTTGTTTTATTTTTATGTATTTATCATTTATTTATTTATTTTGAAACCGAGTCAAAGTTTGAGTTGAGTTGAGTCGTGAGTTGAGTCGGAGTGGAGTTGGAATGATTTAGCCTTGAGTCAGAGTTGAGTTGGCTCACTGAACTCTTGAAAATGAGTTGAGTTGGAGTTGAGTCAACCACTCTCAGCACATGAGTTGAGTTGAGTCGACTGAAGACAATTCTGAAACGTACAACTCTATCTTACTAATACAGTACCTGAGAGGGCGCGTACTAACGTGGAGCTGTCAAGCAGTGTAGGAGGGAGCCAGCGCACCAATGGCAGAGCGAGCCTGTTTCATTCACATGAACTGAGCTGCTCTCATTTGAGGTCGGACCTGAGTGTTTCATCATGCTATTTTTTTCAAACCTTGGTAATTTTAAAGCGATGCTGACCTAAGTAGCAATTCCGTTTTTGTCTTATCTCTTACCTCTCCCGAAACTCCGGCATGAGTTTTCAAGGGAGTCTTCCTTCTGTGTTAACAATCTTCAGTAACCAATATAGCAAGTAGTATTTGGCGTTGAGTGGTGGGAACTACGCGAAACGTTGTAACATCATACCATGTGTTTCAGATTAGCTCATATTCATGTTAGTTAGAAACAAGATATCTTTAGATTCCATCGTTAGAAAATTGTTGTTATCAATCAAATGAAGACACCCGGAACCGGAGGCCTTCAGTGTGCTCAATTTCAGTCAAATGTGCAAATCCCTGAAAAGCTTTGTATCTCAGCTGAACATCCTGAATTTAGCAGCAGCATTCACTGCCGGCTCTGATGTGCTCACTAAATATTCCATTGGCGCGTCGGGGTGTGTTAGCCGTTGCTTCTGACACAAGCCTTGCAGTTTCAGTGCGAATGTATAGTATTAAAAACAAATGTTGGAGTTTAACGACGCACCAAGGCTATACGGCGTCGCCCACTCTTAACCTGTTGGGAGGAGTTTGGGGGATCAGATAAACTTATTCAGAGATTCCTCTGGGACTTGAACCCGGGACCGGTGGCTTAAGAGACGGGCTATCCACCAAACCACCCATCCTCTACAATGACAATGTATAGCGCTGCTTCAACTGATGTGTGTCTCGCACATTGTGCAAACATTTGCACATCCAACGATCGGTTTTCATATGTATCCGTAGGCGTACTGGAAGAAGGGGGCACACTCGTGCTTTTCGAAATGAATAAAGGCGAGTTGAAGTAAAATTTGGGACCACCCAGGGCAATGCGTCGCAACCCGTGGGGGTTGGGGCAGCGCGTCGGAGCCCCGGCAACCGGGTGGCGAGCCAGCACCACCCACCCCCCGCGGTGAAGTAAGTAAGGCTATAGGGCCTAGTGCAGGCGTTCTGTGAAATGTGTGTATAATTCATCTATTGGCTGGAAAATCATGAGGATTTCCGATGTGTACAAAAGACTCATTTATGTAAGGCTTGATTATTTTGCATAATTACCTACCTGATCTGCGGGCATCGAATTTTTTCTTCTCTCATTATATCGTAGTTTCTCTTTACTCGTACCTTGGCATACCTAGCCACAAAGAGCAAACATAAACGTTCCCACCAATAATATCTGACATACACATACCCACCCAACAGTATCTGACATACACATACTTACCTGTCCAATATCAGACTACTCATACTTACCCACCAATATCTGACATACGCGTACTTACCGACCATTATCTGACATAATTACACTACCCATCAACATCTGAAATACACATACGTACTTACCAATATCCCTGATACGGCCACTGAATATACCATGGTTTAACTCGCTGCAGTGAGACCGTAAAGCCACAGCATTTGTGACTGCTGGTTTGAGCCTCTTCCCGTCCTCTGCGTTATACAGGCGATGCCTCCACTGTGCGCGTGCACGGCCCCGCTGCCAGCCGGGCGGGCCGCCCGCTGGCGGGCGGGGAGCGAAGCGCCGGCTAAACCCACCGACATCGCCCGCCAGCCCCAGGCCAAAGTTCAAGGCGGAACTAATCTGGCTTTCAGCGTGAAGCAAATTGAAAACAGGCGTGCTTAAATTAGCCCATCAAGCCACCATATTCTGGAAATGCGTAAATACTATTTAAACTTGGTCTTCCGCAGGTAGCTATTCTTAGATACCTTCAGTATTTTGTGTATTTGTGAGTTTGTGTATGAGTGTTTTAAAATAGATGGGAGATTATCCTGACCGTCCTTAAAATCCTATAGCTCAGCTCAGTTGCCCATAGGAATTATTCGTATGCAGTAAATGTATATTAGTATGTGCATTGTAAGCATACGTATTTGTCTTCAGGAACGCCACCAATGAGCTTTTTTTGGTGTTGTGTTACCAATTGAGATTAGGAGATCATGTTACCACATACATGACAGATCATTTTCCTTTCAAACCGTATGTCACAGTGATGTCCTTCGCCAGCAAACCAGTGAACCGGGTCAGTGAACAAAAAAGCCAATATGAGATTAATTGTATAATTGGTCTTAAAACGCTGGAAGCAATGGCAGCGCTCAATGCTGCTTTAACAAGTGTGCAAGAAAATATGTCAAATACAATATAAGAGGGTGCTTGGGATTCATTGACTTGAGCTAATGAACACAATCATCGTAAACTTCAAGCCCTGGGCGTGAAGGCAAAAAGGATACCTGTGGAAAGTTTGAGCCACAACTCACGTGGCGCTGCCTTGTTTCAATATTAGTTCGGGCTCCGGTTGCCGAGTCGACCCAAGCGGCGAAGGTGACAGAGTGTTTTCTTTTCCTTTTACCTGGCTGCTACTCGCAAAACTGAGTATCGTCCGTAAAACGCCTTCATTGGCGACAGCCGAGCGGACGCTCCCTTCGAAAGATGACAAGTAGAGGCTGGCTTTAACTTTGTTTGGATGGCTCATCGTTATTATCCGACATAAACGCGACAAAATCGCACGGTCAATTCAGTCAAGACCTGTGGAACCCTTAGTGACAGCCAATATACCTGGAACGTGTTTAAAAAAATCAACAGGAAAATAACTTCATAGGAATGAATTCACCTTTTCCTCGTGGATATTCTGAACAAACTAATTCTTATGTTTAATCAGCATCAACTGCAATGACAACTCTTTTGAAATACAAACTGTCTTCTCAAAAAAATAATGAATTGGATATTGAATACATTAAACTCTTAATACATAATTGAATAGATTTAATTCCACCTGCGAACATTTCATTTTTCCAGGGTTGAAACTTTTCAAAATCAGTATTCGGAGGGTGTTGCAGGTTCTTGTCTTGACGAAACGCACACCCTTTGTATGTAGAGCTACCGGTTCGTTAAACATATAGCACATATAGTCAGTGCTGTGGAGTCGGCAAGATTTCATCGGAGTCGACTCCGACTCCGACTCTGGCCCGAGAAGATGACTTTGACTTCGACCCCGCAATGGTTCTGACTGTACCCAAATATATTGAAGCTGTCATTCACATAGGCTACACGAACAAGGAACCCAAAATTTAGTATGTTGTATTCTTATATTTCCTAATTATGATTACGCTCAGGTCGGGCAGGGTTGCTCACGTATGAAATTGTATCCCTGTGTAGGAAGAGACCTCGTGCTCGTGGGCGCCTGGCGCCTGCTCGGTAACAAGTATATGTAGGAAAACATTTTCAAATGGTATAGGTATCATTAGGTAGCTTCTAGCATATCAAATGCATGGCAAGGAAGGAGAGGTCTGCAGGGAATGGGAAATGGAATGGGAATTGTAGAACGGGATGGCATGGGGCGGAATTGGAGGACATTTCCAGGTTTCATCCAGGATGAGCTGGAACAGGATGGTTTCTTTTGAAAAATTCAGATGAATAATGGATAGGTTCGAAACTGGAACACTTCTTTTAAATACTTTTTTGAGGACAGAATGAAACAGCACAGACTTAAGGGAATGAGGCGCCTTCATAAGGGAATTTGAGTTGAGATAGCCATATGATAGAGGACGCCGATAAACCACTTGAATGAGTTTTCATTTGTACCAGAACTTACCGCTCGCGGTGAACAACGAAATTCACTCCCTAGTCCCACATAGTCCCTATGGACTCCGTCCTCCCCGGATAGTCACGTGGTATGATATGACTTTGGTAGCGTGACGTAATGCTCAGGCTCCGCTGCGCGGAATCATTTTTTGCTTAGACCTCTTTATAACCTAAGTGCTAAGCGTGACTTTTGTGGTGGCCGCTTTGAATGCGAATAACTTTCTATAACGAGTGGTTTGAAGTTTATATATTATTGTTTTAATATATCAGGAAAGTAACATAGATTGACACTACCCTGGGTCTTAATAATATACTCTTTTCGTCAAAAGGCTTGATTTGTATTTTTACTCATCACATGTATTACCTCCACACAAAGGTTTAGTTCCAACAAGATTAAAACAAAGGAATGGAAAAAGGAGGACAGAAGGACACCGAGGGCGCCAGCCACAGGCGCAGCCCACAGCCCCAGGAAGACCACCGCCAAACATGCTAATTTGTGGCGTGAATGAATAGGTTCAATCCGGCACAAAGCGTTACTTGATCATGACGTCACGTAGATATGGAAACCTGCTACCTATAGCAGAGGAGATTAAAATGATACCAAATATTAGGCTTTCACCTATCGTTCAGCAAAAATTAGGCAGGATTAATTAATTTCGGTGTAGAATGCCTCTAAAACCACTCCAGTATGGAATCGCACCAAGGTTCCACATTCCCTTTAGTGGAATAGAGTGCAATGGACTCTAAAATGTTGTTCCGTGCTGACCTTCTCAGGGAAGTCGATGAACGACAAATACTCAATTTGAAAGTACTCCAACAATTTTAAGTGCTTATTATGCATGCTTATCTCCAGCTTCCATCTCTCAAAACGTAAGGCGTATAAAAACTACAACGTCCAAACTTCGAACAGTTTTCTGCCGCGGGGAGGTGCTGCAAATTCGCCGTTCAACAACATCGGAAATGTATCCCAGGCGGCATCATTGCTTACGCAGAGCCGAATCGGCATCTATACAGATGTCACGTGTCGCTAGCCGCCAATTACGGCATGCACGTTCCCTAAATTCGTCGGCCGGTGCGCTAATAGACGCGTTCGGCGGGCCGACGACAGGCCGACGCCGTTGCTAGGCGACAAGAGCGCGTCGCTGGCGGCGATGTTCAGCGGCGCAGTAGCGGCCGGATCGGTGCTAATTGCCGCCCTGTCAGAAACATGGCGTGACCGCTCAAAACTGACAGCTGCATCTGCCAGTGTGCACAGTGTGTCGCACCGGCTCACTGGGCGCCAAACTGGCGGCTCGGACATTTATCTCGGCTACCTGCGATGTGTTGACTCAGCTGCAGGTGCGGCGACATCAGCTATCCATACTGGTGACGTGGGAGGCACCGGTAGTTAACAGCCTGGGAAGTGGTAGTCATGGGTGAATCGTCGTATGCCACTGAAGATAAACATATATTATTAGAGGCGGGGGACCACACAGGTAAATAATTCAGCGAGAAGAAGGCTGTGGGGAAAATCGCGGATGGTTATAGGTTAATTACTACCACGTAAATTACCACCAGGCTGGTCATATATAAAAGCTAGGATCTGGGCAGGGAAAGGAGGTGACTATTGTTTCTGCACTTATCTTTAGCCGGTGCTTAATACACCTATTTTAATTGCAATGCTCAAGCCCATCCAAAACGGAAATCCCTTACATGTCATTCAGTACACTAACCAGGTATTTTTCTCTTGTGTGTCATCCTCCCAATGTCATAAGTTCTGTTTTAGGTGGTAAATGCATTTGGTTCAGGGATTCGTACTTTATGTTCAAAATCAGCCACTTCATCTGCAGCAAAGTACTTCGATGCACGCCCTTGCGCATCATACGGGAACATTCAGCACCATCTCTATTGTCAAAAGCTACAAATATGTGCCATAGCTATCGCTGGGAAGGGCGCTTAGATTTTGTTTCAGTTAAATTATCGACCTTTCTAAGATAATCTGCTGCTATGGGCGAGTTGAAGGCGAGATCGGAACGGAAATAGTTGCATTGCTACTGAATACAAAGTTGATCTTCTGAATGGAAAATTCTGAGTGTTATGAATCTCCAACATCTACCTAGTTTTTTTTAAGGCCACTCCCAACATGCACACTTGCCCAATTACAGGGAGTATTGGCTTGGGTGTTTAAGGATCCTCTCCACCGGGTCAGATCAGACACGGAAGGCGGTTTCCCGCCGTGGGGATTGAACCCACGTTAATCCATGCTATCCGATCCGAAGACTGGCAACGAAGCCACTAGGCCACCCCGGCCCCTAAATACAAGCATTGTTTAGGTGTCTTCTTTCAAAGTGCGTCAAGGCTAAACAAATATCACCTCCAGCCCGAGCTGCTGCGAGGCTTACCGACCACTTCGGCCCAGTCCTTTCGGAAATAATGATAACCATTCCGAACCCAGTGTGTGTCCGACGAACGCGACTTGTTGGCCCGAAATGGAATCGCAATTCATATCCGGATCTGGAATTCACCTGATTTTCGGACCGGTCCCACCTAATCCACCACTGATCAAGGGTCCGTATGTCTGGTGTATGTCTGGGGCATCATCTACCGTCTATAATCAGCATAATTGTTAGATAATCTGGCTAGTGAAGCATATGTTCCGTGACGAGGCAAATTTAACCGAAAAGAACGCATAATGGTTTTAACCTGCCGTTTAGATTCTGTTTCCACTTTGGTGTCTCATTCTTCCAACAGTTCCAAGCCTAAGACACATATTAACCCGAAGACTCTTTATTCGAAACAAAACGTAATTGGAATGAAAGTAGTGGAGCCAAACCAAAGCTCCATGAAATAAATAGGCTCACAAATCAGGCTTCAGCTCTTGAATTGCATGTAACTGGAAACTTTGGCCGCAATGAGTTTGAAAGCAATCAGGCATACACGGTGCTGACAGCCAAACCGCAAACATTTCAATAATCATATTTATTATAGTAAAATACATGTGTTGATAGGAATATATAATGCGTATTGAAGACCATGGATGCTATGGTATACTATAAGTTATTTGTGTAGAAGTATCTTCAGTGTTATTGGTCTTGTCTACGTTGGTTGGCCCCTAATGACCCAGCAGAGACCAAACTGGCGCCCGACCGGGTTGATGTTGTCTGAGTCAGATATCTGTCACGACGAATAGATAGCAAATCCTAAGAATGCGAAAGGTCCGAGACCTAATTTTGGTGGCATAATGAGCCAGGAATCTAGGTTTATTTAGCCCCAAGATACTCGCCAGAGACCTTCACAGGAATGGGACGCAAGTATGCGTGCTTCGGGGCCTATACGATCTTGGTGCACCCATGGGTGATCTATCTGGTCGATGCATACCGAGCGATTAAATCTAATCTCAGGTCAACAAGCTAAATGCGCTGGCATCTGGCGTTGTATACGCCTTTCTGCGGGTCCTAGTCCTGGGTCTGATCGTGATCTTGACAGAGTGGTAATTGTGTACCTACATCAGCTTTGCTTTTTTCTATAACTTATACCGTAATGTGATTCCGAAGCTGATCTAACACAGCGCCCTGTGTGTGCCCTTTGCGCAGACTCCAGCAGCGTACGTACGCTCGCCTAGCGTCGGTCGCATTCTATTATGCTATTGCTATCCCGCCAACGCGCGTTCGGACCAAAGCACATGTGTGACACATTCACACGAAACAAACCGCGCACGAGGCGGACCGCGCGAGGCCGCTGCTTGCGCTGCAGCCCCAGCCTCTAAACTGGCCTCCGCTGCCGGACTCGGCGAACGCCGACATTACCTGTTGGAGGGTTTGCGTCGCCCCTGCCGTACAGGTACGAGCCGTCGTTTTCCGGGGTGTCTACGGCCGTTGCCGCAACTCGTGAACATCAAGATAACAGTTGCAGGCGCTTGCATCGACCTTGGCGTACAGCTATGACTCGATATTTTTATTCACAAATTTCCTCTCTCCTTAATCCATATATGCCGGTTGGGTCATAAATGACCCAAAAACATTTAATATTTCAGCCTACCTTCGTGAGACATGATGCAACTGGAAGTACTGTATGTGGGTGCCTGTCTGACCAACGAAGTTCTGCCCCTTTCGCCGCGCCCGCTGTCGCGTCGAAAAACCTGCCAACTCACCAGCAATGTTGGTGGCAAAAATAGATCAGGTCGGTGACAAAAAGGCAGGATTATGCTCACCTCAGCGTGCGTGAGAAGTTGACGCTCAGTCTGTCAATACGATATTTAAGATTTGGAAGGACTCAGCGGTTCTGACAAATGCTCCACTTTTGGTGCCAGTTCTTAAATTTGTTGGTGGTCACACAATGATTTGGAATTCTGTTGGTAACACTTAGGTACTTTTTCCTACCTCTGGCTGTCACAGTACCTGCTTGTATTACTAACCATTCTCTTGCTCCCTATACATGCTGCGTGCATTGTAAATGCTCCTGATTAAATGTATAATATAACATGTATAGTATCTTCATTTGTCGCTAAGCCCCAAAAATAGGTAGCATGTACAATGTACATACATTGTATATGCTTCCCACTGTTGGGGCTTAGCAACACACAAACAACTATATAGTTATATAGCGCCATAGGCGGATCCAGGATTACCGATCGGGGGAGGGCACCTTCCCGGGGGCACCATCCGGTCCGGGGGGGGGCGCCACTTTTGACCGACAAAACCTTTCAGATGGGCGCAAAATCCTATCGGTGGGCGCCAATTTTCACATCTTGGGGGGTTTGAAACGACATTTCAGGGGGCGCCATCGCTCTTTCAGGGGGCGCCGTGACCATTTCAGGGGGCACCGAGGGTCGATCGGGGGGCACATGCCCCCTTGGCCCCCTAGATCCGTCCATGTATGGTACTGCCATTCAGGGGTAAAAAAATATATTGTGGTCGCTGACAAAATCCGAGGGGCCAAGCTGGTTGCCGTCGAAAATTAGCATAAAACCAATATTTTTTGGTGGGGAAGCGAGGATAAGTAACCCTCTGAAGTTTGATAGCATATTTTTCCTTCCTAATTTGTTTTTCTGCACTGAAACAAGTACTTGCAAAAAGGAAACTGTTCCGGACATGTCGGTCTGTGGAAACATGTTCTAACAAATATGCACACTGAACAACTGGGAGAGGATATCAGCATCGCTATCTCAATGCAAAAAGCAAAAAAACATCGAGATACTGTATTTTTGTCCGATTTATGCTACCACACTTTTCATGACTGAAAATAATTTAAACAATGTGAGATTAGTCAGACCACACCTGGAAATTGGCAAGTCTATTTTCTCTCTATATTGACATTTTGAATATGATCACCATTTCTCCTCTCTAGTTATGAAGGTTTAAAATAACTTGAAAGTTTGGAAGTAACAAATGGACTTATAATCAAAACACCCTGACCATACATCCATTCCGGGATGAAATTCCGCCAGCTGATAACAAGGATGTTTGTATTTGTCTTACTCCTACCTCTCCCTTTGGATAGGAGAACCAAACCATTAGCCATGGCTGAAATCTACAAGTTGTCATAGGTTTTAGTTCATGAGTCTTTATAAGAGTTTTCCAAGTCAGGCCCAGGCTGGATATGGCAGGGGTTGAAAGTTCCTTTCCCGTGGAAAATGCTTAAGTAAAAAAATGCAATGCATTTTGTGCAATGTGATTTAGTGCTGATGGGGAACCTCAAGATATTACATGACAGGAATATGGAAGCAGAAGCCAGCTTAAATGTGGGTAATTTCATTTCAAACTAGCAAGCTAGGATGAACAAACTTAAGAATATTCCAAATTTCCTGGTATGTGCCCTCGGGCTTTGATGTTGATGTAGGATAGGCAACAAACCCTCATACTTTCTTCAGTTTTTTATTATTATTAAAATAATCCTACATGATCCCAATCTCACCCTCAAAAGTTAGTATAAGTTAGCCTCAGAGTTCATATTTTAGAGTTTCATGACAAATTGAATAGCCTACTTTTCATAAGAATGCTACTGCTGAATTTGTACTGTTGTGGAAAACAATCATATAAATTTTAAAGATTAACCAATGATTATTTTAATTTTGATACATGCATGGTAACTTCTGAACTTTTCAGGGTGATGACCATAGTAGCTGTAGTCTGAATCAGCTAGATTACCTGTACAGCTACCCCAACCCCAGATGTTTCCCATGCTGCATTCACGTATCAATAGGCCAGTATGTGCTTGCATCAGACTTTGAGGAAAATAATGTAGGGTTAAGGATGTCAGATACTAGGAACACAGTACTCTCATTGGCATGTACCTACCAAGACAATCTGCAAAATCAATTGCAACAACATAGGTATGGCATGCACCTAGGTACCTTGACTGGTCACCCAGTTGGCCCATTTTCCCCCTGGAGCAAATTGGCTCTCAGGAAACACCTTAATAGGTGCACATCCAGGATGGGCAGCTCTTGTATGCTTGTAAATACTTTGTTCAGTTCCTGACCATGAGCATCCGTCACGGCCACAAACACATTTTCGCCTGACCCGTTTCGGTTTAGCTTTTCCGTTCAAAATCTTCCTTGGGCTACCACCCATCACGCCACTTCAACTCAATTATACAAAAAAATCAAGGGCTTATAACTGCGATTAATTAACCTACACCACTGCAAATACAAAACCACGAAAACCAGCTCCTCCAACAGCACAACAACCCAGCACAATGCAGCCACGTGAATGCGCAACGGTAGGCACGCACCAAGGCCCTAAAAGATCCTTGAATTGCAGGATGCCACTTCTTCGCATTGAAAATGGCCGCTTCCCGCTGCCATGTGCTGCCAATCGTAGTTTTAGCACCTCGAGTTTCTAGTTTGAGTTAGAACAACTAATAGTACTAGAATATCGCTGAGAGGCGTCAATGGTAACTGTATGGAAGACCATGTTAGTATATACTCGGCCTACTCAATCTAGTTAAACTCACCGGTCAGCGCGGCCGAAGACCATCGCAATCGACCAAAGTCCCATTGGTTTAACATGGATGGTCGCAGACGGTCGCTGACGACCAGATCTAGTCAGAAGTTGGCAGAATTGTTGAGGACCTTTTTGGGCTTAGATTTCATAGTATGTTCGGCAGGTTCAGCCAGATTCTCGGGCCCTGGATTTTTGGACTCAGCCAGGGCTGAAGAGACGGGTGGATGGTTAGTAAACACTGGAGGGATGGGGAGAGGGCATGTTCACCTCAAACATGGTGGTGGTGAAAAGAAAGGCTTGGATATTTTTATTCATCTGAGCGAAAATGTATGGATTTGGTCGCCTTTGGTGCCGAATCTGGCGACGAGCTGGTCGCTGACGTCGTCCGCAGGACACCGATTTTTACCCCCGGCTGCCATTTTTTGTATGGTCATTTACCACGACACAATTCAGCTGATTTTAAACACTCACCAGGTCCGCAGTACTGGTTTATCACAGTGAAGAAAATCAAATTGAAGAGTTGTAGTTGTAGTTTTGTGTTGTTCCTGATCGCATTTCATTTCATGAGTTCGAGAAGCTTTTATTTATAAATGGTGTCATGCCTTAAAATTCGAAAAAGATAATAAACATGTGATCTTACACCGCTGCTGAATCCAGCCATATTTTGTAGACCGGGGTCTTCGAATACGGCAGCTCTAAACTTGCAGTGTTGTATTGTTCCCCATGCACACAGCCGACATCATATCCGGAAGGCACGGATGATTCCCGGAACTGGATAATAATGAGGATAAAGATGCCAAAGATGACAAGACGAAGCGACGACAAGACCAAGATGAAGATGTCAAGACGACGATATCAAGACCACGACATCAAGACGCGTCCTGTACACGAAACACTGTCAGAGCTAGGCAAGCCCCACAGGCATCGTTATCACTTCCGTAGCTGACTTTAATTACACTTTAAGTAAAAACAATTCCCCGCCCTGAAACCCTAACATCCATAGCCAACACTTGCCCATACACAAGCCAAAAACCGTGCAAAAATATTTAACCGGTTAACCAACGATGAAATCCAATCAACACAGCTTTATCCAACAGTTAATCAGCGAGAAACGATGTAATTTCTCTGTAACCAAGTAACCTACCGTTTAGAGATCAGACGCGATGCTGTTTACACAAGAACCAAGGCAGGAATGGCGCCGATCCCATTGTCTGGTTCGCGCCACAGCGCTGAGCGCGGGAACTGGCTCGGCCTCTCATTGGTTTGCGGACGCACATCACTAAGCCAGGAAAGTAATTAAAATCATACTAGAGATAAATTTAAGAGTGTTAAACTACAAGCAAATAACAGTACAAAATTTAACTTACATTTCTGATAAAGTACTACGCGCCGACAATGATTAAAAAGTCTAGGGGTAAACATAGCTCCGCACCGAGATGCAAGAATCTCCGCGAATGACAAGAGGTGCAAATTTTACACAGTCGAAGGTGATCCACAGCGCCTGCACTCCCTACAATTTAACATCATTTCAAACGCTTAATCTATCACTTCTTCCTTAAAACTGCGTGCACACATTTTTACGTTTGAAAATATTCGAGGTCTAACGAATTCATAATATTTGATTCATTGTTATCTGGTAAGTCCATAAGGGTGTATTTGCGACGAGAAGCGTCGCGACCAGAACAAAAGACGGTGAAGGGGTGGTTTCAAGCAATTGTCAACCAGATGTTGATAGAACAAAACCTCATCGGATTTGGGGTTATTGGTACTTTCTAATGTAGCTGGTTTCAACTTTTTCCAATTTATTATTAATTTAGTTGGGATCTCAATTTTCATGAAGGGCCTTCCCAATTTCGATGTGCATGCCCAAGGTGCTTAATTACGGGCGCTGAGCACCTATGAGGTATACACCTACATACCAATACAGTTGCACATACGAGCTGCCAACAGGTGTCGCACCAAAATGAAATCCCAACTTTTGGGTACGGCATAAATTCAACCAGACGCTTGGCTGGAGATCTCCTCTCGATCCAGGGAGGGGGTCCTTAGGGCTGCCCATTTTAATGGCACCCCCAGGTTTGCAAAATAGTCCACCAGATTCCCATTATTTTCTCAAAATGCTACTCAGAACTATTTTTGGTTTCCTCGAGACTAAAAAACTGACCATGCGCAGCGGGGGTGAACATAGCCCCTATATCGTACCAATACACAATGATGCAGGAGACCAGAAGAAAACGGGTTGGAGCCTCTAGCTCAAAAACTATTTACGATGGAACGATGATTTTTACTTCAAATGAAGGCTTTCTATTGGGTGGTTCAAGAAAGCACGCGCAATTATGGTTTTCGATATTGGGCTTTCGACCAATGACCATTTAGTGATGTCTGTAAAATATCATAATTGTATACTGGTGATAACCACTTTTAATTAAGAACTTATGACGCTAGAATGGTGATTTTTACTTCCATTGAAGGCTGGTGGTCAAATGGTTTGGATGCAAACACAAAATATCAGATTCAGATTCCAGATTTCGACAAATTATAATAACGTGATGCCATAAAAATATCACTACACGTTGGTAATGCCATAGACGGATCCAGGGGCAGGTGCTATCCACCCAGGGACAGGCAAGGAGGGACAGGTGCCCTCCCCGATCGACCCTCGGCGCCCCTAAAATGGTCACGGCGCTCCAGTAAAGGGTCGATGGCGCCCCCTTGAATTATGTCGCTTCCAAAACCCCCCATGCAAAAATCGGCGCCCCACGATAGAAATTCGCGTCCATCTGATAAGATTTTTTGGCCAAAAGTGGTGCCCCTTCGTCTGGGTGGCAGCCCCCACCCCAGCAAGGTGCCTCCCCCACCCCCCGATCGGTGATCCTGAACCCGCCTACGGGTAATGGTATTTTTTAATCAAAGACTTATAATGATAAAATATCAATTTTTAATTAACTAGATGGTTTTCCGTTGAATGGTACAAACACAAAACATACTTATGTTTTGAATTCAGGTTTCCGTCAAATCACGCTTTGGTCACGCATGAAAACACCGCAATTTCTATTTGCTGACGCTCATTTTCAGTTCCACCACAGAGACTATTGAGGGCATTTGATGGCTCTGATGCTCAGTACAATATATTCAAATGACTACAAAGCCGGCAAATCTGGCCAAAAGCAATAAGCTGTGTAAAACTTGCGATTTACACGGAAACGTGTTTGATTTGGAGCATATCGACAACTGTAGCTAATGCCATGTTTCGTGCTATTACGTACACACATATTTAAAATCGCCAGTTTTATCCCATATAGTATTTAACACGCGCATTTACGGGGGCGGGTACCCGCCCCCTCGGGTTTTTCGGAGATAGCAGAAAAACGGCGGCGCGTAGCGCCACCGTACTTGGCATACCTTTTCCCTCATCATTTTTACAACTTCTGTGAAAATTTTAAGGTTAGGGTCATCTCAGGTCAGGTCACCAGTACAGATCAAGTGACACGACCTCAAAGTTTAAGATAGCATAAGTCGGAGCAGGGTGAACTTATCCGATTGAAACTCATATCACACAATGGCCCTACCGAGTTCTCTAAAATATGTTCCGGTATTTTTGATATCGATAACCTAAGGTCAGGTACGAGGCATGACCTCTCCATTGGAAATACATGGGAAAAATGGTTTTCATGGAATAACTCAGTAACGGATGGTGATAGAGCATTTATTTTAGCTCAGTTAGACTCACCTGGGCTTTGCGGTTCTAATGATATGCATTTTATATAATTTGACCCTGACCTGATCTCAGGTCAGGTCAGGTCAAATCCTTGATTTGACCTAGCAAGGTCAAATTATATATCATTCGATTCGGCTTGCTGAGAGGATTCATATAGTTCAAGTCGTTTTTCTCTATCTTTACTCGTTCAGATGTAAGGGCCGAAAAACTTAAATTTACATGTTATCCCTATGACGGCATGTTTTGACCTCTCGTGACTTTAAATGTGACCTGACCAAAAAATGGTTCAAATGGTTTCGATGGAGAAGTGGATGGGCAGCCCAACACCGTTTACCGTTTTTCGCTACCTACCATGATTCTCGAGATCTTAGGGGGGCGGGTACCCGCCACCCCCCGTCAAAGCGAAGGTGGCTCAGACCCCCGTCAATGCGCGTGTTAAATGGCGACAGCATGCATACATGCATGCAACGACCCAAGACAAATTCACGATTTTAGTCCTTCGCTAATTATCTGTAGGACTAAAACTGTCATAACTTGTTTTCGGTCGCCGGATGCCAGCCTGATAATTCCATTATTAACCCGCGCCCCACCGGGGGTCCAGCGCCACCTTCGCCCCACCGGGGGCCATCGATGGCGCCCCCTGTAACTCCGAAAATGTGGGCGTTAGCGCAAATCTGCAAAGTGCAATAGAAAGCTCGCGTGAATTCAGTAAGAAATTACTTCACATGTTTTAGTGCTCAAGTCAATGGTTTGACCTCCAGAGGTCAAATTAGGTCAAAACCGGCTATTTTCACTCAAATATGCAATGCTTAAGCAAACTGGGCATAACTCTTATGCCATTAGAGCTATTGAGGTCTGGTAAAGTACATTTGATAGGAAATTGTCAGGTCTTTTTCCGCTATGGAAACGTGAAGACCTCCCGCCAGTGGTTTGACCTCCAGAGGTCACCTCGTCACCTAAGATGACCTGAGGTCACGAAAGATCAGAAAGTGACCTTGCCGTATATCAAATGAAAGCCAATGACAAGACAAATACGTTGGTGTTTGTTTCAGCGCTCTAGCTTATACAGGTCAAAAGTTATTGTCAAAATACTGTTGTTGACCCCTGGTGACCTTGGATGACCTTGGAGAGGTCAAGGGGCAAATATGGCCCCTGGAATCCGTGAAAGAGTGTCCAAGAACGCTTTTTCTGATCAGGTTGAGCATTTTCAATTGCTTTTGTGACTTTTTGGATCATAAGACAGCTTTTCCCCATGCTTTTTTAGTGGGAGAGGTCACCTCGTGACCTGACCTCAGGACACGAAATCGAAAAATCTCGGATATACACCTTGTAGACCCTGGAGGGGCTATAAAGTGTAGGAAGTTTCAAATTGATCGACTTCGAAATGTAGCTCTTACAGAACTCTAAAGTTGAAGTGAGGTGACCTTGGTTGACTTCGTCTGGTGACCTGACGTTGGGTGACCCGGGGTAAAAAATTTCAGGGATGGTGGGAAAATGATGCAGTGAGAGGTAGAGCCCTCAACCGCGGTGCTGCGCCTCCTCGTTTTTCTGCTATCACGGAAAAACCTTAGGGGGCCATCGATGGCCCCCCGTGGGGCGAGGGTTAAGACTATAGAGGACACTCTCCCAATTATTCGCTACAATTTTCCAGCTGATCTTGATAGTAAGTTTTTTGCTGGTTTAAGAAAACGTACTTTGTGTGGGATTTTATTTTCAAAACACACCGTTATTGGAATGGTCTCACAATGTTGTTGGGACCAGCTAGAGCCGTATTTCTGTGACCAGAAGGTCACAGAAATCTGAACGGTAGCAATGCAATCATGGCTAGCTGTTAGTATTTCCGATTCCTGTTTGGAATCACGCCATTGTTTTTTAGTAAGATTGCGGCATGTAATGACATGGAAGAATTTTCATGTTTCAGCAGCCGTGAAATAGACGTGGCACGGTAAATGAAGGAAGTAAGCAAGGTTTCTTGTGGTCCAATTACATTCTTAAACGTATTATATCCATTTGGTATCATTTCTAAAAAGTCACTTTTAAGGGTTTCATCCTGTTGTTTAGACCCGCTGCATCACTATGCAATACTGCAAACTAGAAAATGAAAACTATAAACTATCAAATATGTTTAGCAAAAAGACGATCGATTTTATAGTCACACCCATTTATTTCGCTTCATAGAGTACGAATGAAGCTTCACGTGTAACACAGTACAAGTCACAGCCAATCGCAAAAAAACATTGATGATTCTCCCTTCACAGCACCTCTCCTCTAAGCCGCCGACGCCACCGGCACCGCCGGCCTAGATTTCGAGTTTAGATCTCAAGTGTTTAATACGGTGCAAACCTTTGAACTTCAACTACCAGTAGTTTTTGTTGTTTAGTGTCTTTTTGGTGAAGTTGGGGTGCACCTTCTGGAACTTCTGCACGCCCTGGCAGTTTTTTATGAGCTGGTTTTCCCTAGTAAGAATCTTGATGCACTTTGTGATGGTGCCGCAGCACCTTTCGGTCAGGTCGTTGGCCACTCTGACATTCCGCACAAGCTCCTCCGCTCCCATGAACTGCTGGTCCTCGCCCCACAGTTTGGAATCCATCACCAGCCACGTGTGATCGATTTTGAAGATGGTGAAGAGCATGAATGAGTTGGAGCTGCACAGGTCGGCCACTTCGGTATTGGAGGTGAGCTTCTCGATGGAGTACTGTGAAGGGGTTGTGGGCGAGGCTGCTGGCTGGCTCGGCGGTATACCAGCCGTGCCTGCCCAACACTTGCCCTGAGCACTACTCCCTCGAGAAGCCCAGCTTAAACGAGCTCACCTCCAAGACCGAACTGGCCGACCTGTGCGATCCTAAATCCTTCGTGCCTTTCGCCATCCTTGGGAGTCGACCACAAGTAACTGACGAGGGATTCCAAGCTGTGGAGTGAGGACCACCTGTACAAGGAAGCTGAGGAGTTTGTGTGGAATGCCAAAGTGACCAACGACCTGACCAAGAGGTTCTGCTGCACCATCACAAAGTACAGCAAGATTCTTACCTGGAAAAACAGGCTCAGAAGAATAAAACTGCTGCAGGGTATAGAGATGTTCTGGAAGGTATATGCCAACTTCACCAAGAAGACATTGACAAACAAAAACTACTGGAAGTTGAAGTTAAAAGGTTTGCACCGTATTAAACACTTGAAATCTAAACTCAAAATCTAGGCCGGCGGTGCCGGTGGCGTCGGCGGCTTAACCCTCGCCCCACCGGGGCCATCGATGGCCCCCCTAAGGTTTTTCTGGGATAGCAGAAAAACGACGAGGCGCAGCACCGCGGTTGAGGGCTCTACCTCTCACTGCATCATTTTCCCATCATCCCTGAAATTATTTACCCCGGGTCACCCAAGTTCAGGTCACCAGACGAGGTCAACCAAGATCACCTCACTTCAACTTTAGAGCTCTGTAAGAGCTACATTTCAAAGTCGATCGATTTGAAACTTCCTACACTTCATGACCCCTCCAGGGTCTACAAGGTGTATATACGGAATTTTTCGATTTCGTGTCCTGAGGTCAGGTCACGAGGCGACCTCTCCCATTGGAAAAGCATGGGGAAAACCTGTTTCATGATATAAAAGCCACAAAAATGATTGCAAATACTCAGACTGCTCAGAACAGCGTTTTTGGACACCCTTTCACGGATCCCAGGGGTCATATTTACCCTTTGACTTTTCCAAGGTCATCCAAGGTCAACAGAGGTCAAAAACAGTATTTTGACAATAACTTTTGACCTAATTAAGCTAGAGCGGTGAAACAAACACCATCGTGTTTGTCTTGTCACTGGCTTTCATTTGATATACAGCAAGGTCACTGTGACCTTTTGTGACCTCAGGTCATATTAAGTCACGAGCTGACCTCTGGAGGTCAAACCACTGGCGGGAGGTCTTTACGTTTCGCATAGCAGAAAAAGTACTGGCAATTTCTTATCAAATGAACTTTACCAGGCCTCAATAGCTCTAATGACATAGGAGTTATGACCAGTTTGCTTAATCATTGCATATTTGAGTGAAAATAGCCGATCTTGACCTAATTTGACCTCTGGAGGTCAAACCATTGACCTGAGCACTAAAACATGCGAAGTAATTTCTTATTGAATTCACGCGAGCTTTCTATTGCACTTTGCAGATTTGCGTTAACGCCAATATTTTCGGAGTTAGAGGGGGCTATCGATGGCCCCCGGTGGGGCGAAGGTGGCGCCGGACCCCCGGTGGGGCGCGGGTTAAAGGTGCTGTGAAGGGAGAATCATCAATGTTTTTTGTGATTAACTGTGACTTGGTACTGTGTTACACGTAAAATTTATTGTCGCATTCGTACTCAATGAAGCGCAATAAATGAGGTGTGTGAATATAACCATCAGTCTTTTTGTTAGATATATTTCATAGCTTATGTTTCAAGGTATATATAGGAGATATCTTCAACCTCGCTGCACATGGTCAGTTTTTGAGTCTCGAAGAAAACAAAAACAGTTCTGAGTAGCATTTTGGCAAAATAATGGGAAATCTGGTGGACTATTTTGGAAACCTGCGGGTGCCAGTAAAATGGGCAACCCTAGGGGGTCCTGGGTGGGTTAGCGCTGGCACGGCAATGCAAGCCCTATACAAAGCCTATGTGAAACCCAAAATCCAGGGGGTCCTGGCCCCCACCCCCCGGATTTCCACCCATGACCAGATGTATCAAACTTTCTGTAGAAATCGTAACCTTGCCTGGATAGCAGGAATAGGTGTTTCCCTGACGTCTTGCAGTTCCCTTCGGAACAGAGTTTTGAGAAGCTTGAACGCTGGAAAAAAACTATATATTTGGAGCGAGAATGCGTGCAGGGGTCGTTTGGCAGTAGCTGAGGGCGATTAAGGTAGATTTTTTTTGTTCACGAAGTCTACTTACGCATATTGTAGGGGAAAATAGTCTGAAATTGTAAGGGAAATAGTTTGCTACCGATTTGTGTCTATCGTGTGTCATGATGCCAATATGTTTAATTCATTGCGAGTAAGGCAGTCCTTTATCGCGGAGGGACTAGCTGCGTAATTTTGTCGTGTTTATCTTACAGTGCGACTATGAGCCATCCGGTATAGAGTGAGTCGACCCTCACTTCCCATCCTCAAACAGGAGGGGCACTCCGCATGAAGCCACTCTCCCATGCATGGCTGGAGATCTCTTCTCGATCCAGGGGGTCCTGGGTAGGTTAACGCTGCCACGGCAAGACAAGCCCTATACAAAGTCTATGGGAGACCCAAAATCCAGGGGGGTCCTGACCCCCCAACCCCTTCCGGGATTTCCACCCATGCTCCCATGCGACACAGAAGTGGGCAATTTTAGGACCTACGCGTTTTAATTTGCTTACGATTTGGCAATCAAACGCATCGTGTGTAATTATCCATGTTCCCATGTTTTTAGACCTGGCTGGCCTTTGGGGTGATTTTTTGCCGATCGCAGGTCACCGAATTTTCTGAACGTTACACTAATCCAATATCTCTGGATCGGCGTCGGAGCATCGCAGAATGGTCGGTAGTGTTTACCTACATGCACACACACTTTGGATATCAGACCATTCCCCGTTGCCCGGACCACGCTGCATTTTGAGACTTGTGGGCTCTCATTGGTCATCTCAGGTCACTCAGGGTCAGCTGAAATGTTTTGGTTTATAACTTTGCGCCGAATCGAGGTAAGGCTGTCACTTTGAGGGAAATGCGCCCGTCTTGTCATGGTGCTAGAAAACATATAAGCATAGTAACCACATAGTCACCATATGACCTTGACCTAACGTTAGTCCAGTCATATGATGGTTGCCAAATTTACTTGATATTTCTCTCCTTCGATTGCCACATATCTTTGATAAACAATTTGCAATGTATAATTGGATTTCCAAACCATGTTTTGGTTGCTAAGTAGTTCAACGTTGGTCTCTCTCTCTCTCTCTCTCTCTCTCTCTCTCTCTCTCTCTCTCTCTCTCTCTCCCTCCCTCCCTCCCTCCCTCCCTCCCTCCCTCCCTCTCCTCCTCTCTCTCTCTCTCTCTCTTTGTCTCTCTTTTTCTTCTTTTTCTCTCTCCCTCAATGATTAGTCAGTGCAGTAATTTCTACATAGCTATGCCAATTCCTCATCTCCATCAAAGCTGCAGTACGGGGGCAGGCCACTTGAATCTTTGTCCTGATTGAAAGGAAAGCACTAGCCCGAGCTTGTGCGAGTCCCATGAGCTGCCGCACCATTCAGCCGTTATCTGCACAGCTGCCAAAATTTGCCAGAAACCCTAGTCCGCAAATTCTTGGCACGTGGACGACAAACTTGATTCATTGTGACACGGAGTGTCACAAATAGCCTATTCTGCTAGGGCGGTGGTCGCGGCAGTAGCCGGGGCGGCCGCGGGGTCGGTCGCACGCGCCTCAGGTGCGCGTGACCGCCGGCGGCGCTGCCTGCTCAGCCGCCGACGGCTCTGACAGGCTCTGGCACAGCGTCAGACACCGCTCATGCAGACAGTCGCCGGCTGCTGACAAACGGACCTGTCAGCCGAGCCCAGCTGCTGGGCAGGCGCAGGTACATCCCTGCCACCCTCACCATACATACCTACTCGGGAAACGGCAGTCACAGCTTCTCACCATACAAAAAACGCCGGCCACAGTCTCTCACCATATAGCGAACGGCGGCCACGTTCTCTCACCATGCAGAAAACGGTGGCTACAGTCTCTCACCATACAGCAGACGGCGGCCACATTCTCTCACCATACAGCAAACGGTGGTCACAGTCTCTCACCATAGAGCAAACGGTGGTCACAGTCTCTCACCATAGAGCAAACGGCGGTCACGTTCTCTCACCATGCAGAAAACGGTGGCCACAGTCTCTCACCATACAGCAAACGGCGGCCACGTTCTCTCACCATGCAGAAAACGGTGGCCACAGTCGCTCACCATACAGCAAACGGCGGCCACGTTCTCTCAACATACAGCAAACGGTGGCCACAGTCTCTCACCATAGAACAAACGGCGGCCACGTTCTCTCACCATGCAGAAAACGGTGGCTACAGTCTCTCACCATACAGCAAACGGCGGCCACGTTCCCTCACCATGCAGAAAACGGTGGCCACGGCCTCTCACCATAGAGCAAACGGCGGCCACCTTCTCTCACCATGCAGAAAACGGTGGCCACGGCCTATCACCGCCTATGTCTAGGTCTATGTGTAGGACTAGTAACCTGTGACCTGTGGACTCGACACAGGTCTAGTGGTCTGTGTCGTGTGACCTGTGGACTCGGCACAGGTCTAGTGGTCTGTGTCGTGTGACCTGCGGACACGACGCAGGTCTAGTGGTCTGTGTCGTGTGACCTGTGGACTCGGCACATGTCTAGTGGTCTGTGTCGTGTGACCTGTGGACTTGATACAGGTCTAGTGGTCTGTGTCGTGTGACCTGTGGACTCGGCACAGGTCTAGTTGTCTGTGTCGTGTGACCTGTGGACACGACACAGATCTAGTTGTTTGTGTCGTGTGACCTGTGGACTTGATACTGGTCTAGTGGTCTGTCGTGTGATCTATGGACTTGATACAGGTCTAGTGGTCTGTGTCGTGTGACCTGTGGACACGACACAGGTCTAGTGGTCTGTGTCGTGTGACCTGTTTACACGACACAGGTCTACTGGTCTGTGTCGTGTGACCTGTGGACACGACACAGGTCTAGTGGTCTGTGTCGTGTGACCTGTGGACTTGATACAGGTCTAGTGGTCTGTGTCGTCGTGTGACCTGTGGACACGACACAGGTCTAGTGGCCTGTGTTGTGTGACCTGTGGACACGACACAGGTCTAGTGGTCTGTGTCGTGTGACCTGTGGACACGACACAGGTCTAGTGGTATGTGTCGTGTGACCTGTGGACACGACACAGGTCTAGTGGTCTGTGTCGTGTGACCTGTGGACACGACACAGATCTAGTGGTCTGTGTCGTGTGACCTGTGGACTTGGTACAGGGTTAGTGGTCTGTGTCGTGTGACCCGTGGACTCGGCACAGGTCTAGTGGTTTGTGTCGTGTGACCTGCGGACACAACACAGGTCTAGTGGTCTGTGTCGTGTGACCTGTGGACACGACACAGGTCTAGTGGTCTGTGTCGTGTGACCTGTGGACACGACACAGATCTAGTGGTCTGTGTCGTGTGACCTGTGGACTTGGTACAGGGTTAGTGGTCTGTGTCGTGTGACCTGTGGACTCGGCACAGGTCTAGTGGCTTGTGTCGTGTGACCTGTGGACACAACACAGGTCTAGTGGTCTGTGTCGTGTGACCTGTGGACTCGGCACAGGTCTAGTGGTCTGTGTCGTGTGACCTGTGGACACGACACAGGTCTAGTGGTCTGTGTCGTGTGACCTGTGGACACGACACAGGTCTAGTGGTCTGTGTCGTGTGACCTGTGGACACGACACAGATCTAGTGGTCTGTGTCGTGTGACCTAGTGGACTTGATTGACAGGTCTAGTGGTCTGTGTTGTGTGACCTGTGGACTCGGCACAGGTCTAGTGGTCTGATGCAACTTACGTGTGAAGCAGTGGACATGTAACATATCTAGATCGTCTGCAATGTCGTGTGACCTGTGGACTAGATCCCAAATATTTCCTAGTTCACACAAGAGTCTGTGTTGCTGTGACCTGTGGACACTGCACAGTATCTAGTGCGAAATTGGTGACGTACCTGATGTGTGCACAAAATATAGTAGATATATTTTTCATCCTGGACTGTGGACACTAAAATATATTTTCTTTTACTTATTATGCCCGCTTTTTTACCGATGCCATTGATACAAGCATATTGCTGCGGTACCGACGACACTGTAGCCAACCAGCGAAACAGATGTGTCAGCTCAGCAGTTCCTTCAGCACCATGGCGTCCAAGGCCAGGGCAGACTCGGGTCTCCAGAGAAGCGTGGCAAACCGGTGGGCTGACTACTGGAGCCCGGCGCTCGGTCATTAGCACGCCTCGACGCCAGCGTCTCCAACAGCGAACAAATACCAGAAAATTACTTTATATATGGATATTTTTGTGCTGAGTGCTTACTTATTGCGATGATACACAGAACATATTACGCTGAATACACATTGAATAGTGTTGGAAGACTAAAGTTCTGAGGGAATTTTATAAATTAGGTATGCCTCCAAATTGCATGGAGAATTTGCGAAATGACACGAGCGAAAATGTATGAGATTAAGTAAATATTTAGAGTTTCTCCGGTGGAAAAAGGGTGACCCAGTCGGATGTCGTCCATGGGGTCAGGCACGTGGCTTTTGTTTATTGTGACAGCTATTGTCAGTCCTTACGTTTTTCCCAGCGGAGAAGTCCTAAATGTTGACTGAATCACAAAGGAGAAGTGCTGCGTTATTTGTCCAACTGCATTTGGTTTAATTGAATTTTGACATCAGTCACTCCCCTTTCCTTACATTATGTGACATCTTCTGGCAGATTGGTTGCCCGCGAAGTAAGACAAGGGGTAGAACGGTTACCTCTAAAAATGCTAACTTATCTGAAATAGTTGATTTTGATACAAACGAAACGAATAAACATTGGTTGTATACACTTTTCGAAAGTTGGCAACCTCAGTTCGAATCCCATCAAAAATAGATCATACTCCCTTTGAGGGTCATAATATCAATTTAACAAAATAATTTGCCTGCCAGATAAGCAGTAGGAGGCTTTGAATAATTACATCAATGTGCTGAAAACAGTTATTAGAGTGAATGCAAATCCATGGGTCATAAAAGCATACGGAGACTGGCTGTTATTGTAGATCTGCTCGCTGAGTTTGGATTGCGTTCTGTGTCCAGTTACTCGTATTTTGAAATAAGTTCTCAGCTGTGTCGCTCCCTCCGAGGTCTCTGGCCAAATGGGCCCTGGCAGTCAATGCACACTGACTGCGCAGAGCAGCCGGAAACATATCCCCTATATTCCCTTCAGATCTGTCCTTGAGTATATCAAATCCACCACGCGTACTCCATGCTTCATGGTGTATCAACACCGATAATACCTCGCTTTCGAGGGAGCGGCTTTCCAACTTATGGGATTTCGTGGACTCGCCGAATCGGCCAGGAGGGTTCCCAGCAGTTTGGGGGGGTGATGCACTGCCCGCTACCGAGGTAGTGGTGTCCGGAGGCTGTGTGAGCTCTGCGTGACGGACGAGACAGGCGTCTGGCTGCGGTGGCGGCGGCAGAAGCGGCCAAACTGGCAGACTGGAGAGCTGCCGCAGCGCCGCCGCCAGGACCTGGCCCGCCGACCAGGCTGCGGCAGCCGCCAACACGGCAAACAAGTGCGCCACTAAAACGGGAGCTGGCCCGCACCCACTGGCAAGACGGTCAAGGCGGTGGACAGTGATCTCGAGATTGTCTTTCTGGAAGAGAATGCGTCTTCTTGTTAACTGCGGCGGGGCAGTGTTGTGTTGGGACCGTTGCCATCGCGGTGGTGGAGACCATGACTGTGTCGGACACAGTGGGGACTGTCCTGTTCTAGCTGGTGCCTGGAGGAAACATGGTTAAATGATGTAGGCATTTACTAGGACTGCGACATGCGATGAGCATTGCGAGGGAAACGCAACGAGGAAAAAAAACAAATCTTATCGCCTCTGCATGCCGTGAATACAGTGCAAGAATGCCGATGAACTATTTTCAAGACAACATTTGTGTCCGATTTCTTACCTACGTGGTGTAGTTCCGGCGAGAGGAAACCATAATAAACATAGGCGGATCCAGGATTGCCAATGGAGGGCACATAGTCGAGGGGGCGCCACTTTTGCACGGCAAAACCTATAAGGTGGGCCCAGAATCCTATGATGGTGGGGGCACCGATACACGCATCCTTGGGGTGGGAAACTGCATTTCAGGGGAGAGGGCGCCATTAACCTTTCAGGATAGCTGTACACGTTTCAGGAGGCGCGCAGGGTTGTCGATGGGGGGGCAGGTGCCCCCTTTTTGGGTATAATACACTCGAGGGTGCAGTGGTTTTATACTGTGTTTGCTTTCTACCCACTGACCCGGGTTCAAGACTCGGTGCATACCTTGAGCAGGGAACTATTTGGCTCACCGAAAACCCTTCTCACAAAGCAGTTGGCGACGCCAAATGAACTGGTAGTTGGCGATAAGCTGCTTCCCTCTCTTAAAAAAGTGTAACCTTCCAATACTGATATGCGATAAACCTGGGAGGTGGCGAAACGCTTGAAGCTATTTTTTCCGCTGTGGTTTGGCAACATTTATCATATATTCACAGACAAATCATCCTGCCTGTTCTGTCCGTGGTGGAGCGAATCTCCTCTCTCTCTCTCTCTCTCTCTCTCTCTCTCTCTCTCTTGTATTCCTCAATTACGCTTTTGAAATGACGACTGGGTCTCCACACGGGACGCAAGGTCTATAATGATTTTTTAATGTAAAAAGTGATGAATGTGTTAAACAATCCCACTGCAGGATTGAAAAAACTGTGAGGTGGAGAAGAGAACGCCAAACCAAAAGGGAGTAGATGCCGCCCTTTTGTTAGTCGCTTTGAGTTACACATCGCTTGCAGAGGCTGCTTAGTCTACAGCAAGGGTGTAGTGTTGGGAAATGCTTAGTAATGTTTTTGCGCACTAGTTCATGAAGATTTTTCTGTGTGGGTAAGGAGAAAATATGTCCATAAATCTGGAAATCCGGGAAGTGAAGCACGTTGCTTATTTAACCTATTCCCGTCAGGCTCGTGGATACCCCTATTCCTGTCCGGGGGGGGGGAGCGGATTCGGCCACCCTCTAAGATATCACAATTTAATCGTCCGATTCTGAAAATTCCAAGTGGGCTCATTTTTCTTATGCTGAAATCCATTTTCAAATAAATCAAAAAATTTAAATGTTGTGGCACGGGTGTATATATTTCTTACTGCTTCTTAGATTCTCTATAACTTTTGGTCCTGTTTTTCATAAAGCTATTACGCATGGGCAGAACATTGACGCAAAATTGACGTATATTTCAAATATGTGAGAATTCCAATCTCAGTGGTGCACCCAGGGCCAGTCATCTTCATCTTAGTTGGGATTTTCGGGCACACCGACAACTGGTCATATGGCGCCCATAACACTAAATAAAAGATATGAACCAACGAATATGAATATGAATATAAACCGACCCAGGGCCAAAACTATACGGCATAGGTATATATATATATGTGATATAGGTGAACAAAAAGTTATTTAAGTTATATTTAATTTACATGTAAATTAAATATAACTTAAATAATCTGTGTGTACCTATATCACATATGTGTGAAACCCACATTTATATATATATATATATATATATATATATAATATATATATATAGATATATATTTTTTTTCATTTAACCATATTCCATTGAAGTCTGCTGCGCTTCTTGCCTTGACCAGTTTCTTTTGTAGTTGTAGTATTTTGTTGATAGTTAATTAAATATTAGAAGGAATTGAGTAAATAAGCTCACCAAAGTTCATGCGTATAGTCACTATAAATCGACATTTCGACTCTATTGAACGATCCATTATTCAGGATTACATATCAAACATGTCCCCAGTTCGATTGAATTCCAAAGTAACATATTTGATTTGGAAAACATTTAGCACGTTTAAAGCAAGTGACTGGCAAAAATAACACTTATATTGAGATTATTCATTTTGTTATCGTTATGTTAAACACCATCATTACAATAGATACCAGTTTAGAAATCATTTTACACGTCATCATTCAATACAATCATCCTAAATAAATGGAACAGGTACGAATTTTGGCAGCCAATTTGACACAATCAACAAAACAACCAGTTTCATTTCCCCATAGTGCCATAGATGCGTGCGTGCGTGCGTGCGTGCGTGCGTGCGTGCGTGCGTGCGTGCGTGCGTGTGTGCGTGTGTGTGTGTGTGTGTGTGTGTGTGTGTGTGTGTGTGTGTGTGTGTGTGTGTGTGTGTGTGTGTGTGTGTGTGTGTGTGTGTGTGTGTGTGTGTGTGTGTGTGTGTGTGTGTGTGTGTGTGTGTGTGTGTGTGTGTGTGTGTGTGTGTGTGTGTGTGTGTGTGTGTGTGTGTGTGTGTGTGTGTGTGTGTGTGTGTGTGTGTGTGTGTGTGCGTGCGTGTGTGTGTGTGCGTGCGTGCGTGCGTGCGTGCGTGCCTGCGTGCCTGCGTGCCTGCGTGTGCGTGTGTGCGTGCGTGTATGTGTGTGTGTGTGTGTGTGTGTGTGTGTGTGTGTGTGTGTGTGTGTGTGTGTGTGTGTGTGTGTGTGTGTGTGTGCTAATCTGTGCATTGGTGGATGGTTTCTGTCTTCTGTGGATGTAGAGTGCTTCCTTAATAAAAAGATGGTATGGATTATTCGCTCGCGCACCCCCAAAATAGTAGTTCTACACGCCTGCCCTACAGAAGAAGATGGTGTAATATTCCAGCTGCCTGGGCCGCTCTCCCACAGTGTATTAATCAGCCGGCAGCTGATTAGACCGGCAGCGTTTCCACACTGAGCGCGACTCGGCCCTCAGAGCCAATGGCGGCCGTCACCACTTTACGGCGGCTCCGGCCGCTGCTTTTACTGTGCTACCGATCATTTCGCAAACTGTGGCCGACAGATAAAAGATGGTCGTGTCCCTTTAAAATGTTTTATTGGATGTTTTACTTCTTAATACAAACGCAGCAATAACATTTTGTGACACCAAATTCGCACAGTTTGTTGGTCACGCTATCCATGCTGCACCTTGCGATATGGAAGCATGTGAAATGTTTAAGCCTTCGCCGCTACAGGGGATTTTTGTAACCGCTCACCTCCCGGTTGTCACGGGAACAGTTTCGTTGCAGCTCGCACCGCTTTGCACAGCTTTTGGGGCATTTATTGTGCATGTTTTGAAGAAAATGTCCGGATCACATTAGACCATTGAGCTATGACGTCATTTCCGTAAGTAAATGCGGCAGATTTTCGGTTTTTAGGATCTGTGCTACTTTCCCACGGATGTATTCTGGATACAAGGCATGCCATGACCTTTTTGCCCTCTTGTGATCTTGGTCAACCTTTCTAAACTTGGTTGACTTTTGGTGATCATATTTTCCCGACATAAGGAGTTCATGGTAAGCTTCGGTGGTTGGAAATATTTTAGATAATTTTGATTTTGCTGAGCCCGAATTCAGCGCCTAAGATTACCTTTCAGAAATGAAAACTTGACGTTTTGGACTTGACTTACGGCCGTCTGTCACCTTTGATCATTGACCCTTCCTCATACATTACCAAGATGGGTCATATGATGTATGAATGTACAGGATATTAGTCACAACTTAAATGTCTCCTTAACATTCTGATGACTATATTATTATTGCCCTAACTGTGATTATATGCCAAATATTCGGATCAAAACAGTCAGAGTGGCGAAACAAGCTATGCCAGGCCAAAATCAGATGTTTACCTAATAAGCTAAGGTCACAGTTTGTATCAATCGCGGGCTCTTGTGACGAGCAACACACGGGCTTTCGCCGCGCAGCTCTTGGCACATAGGGGCCAATCGTGAGGGGAGGGGGTTCGCATCCCCTTCCCTTGTATGGTGAAGGTATCGAAAACTAGGATAAGTGAGGGTTCAGATATACCCATCTGGGATAATAGCACAGCCACAGAGGCAGGAAAATGATTTTATGGGCGATGACCGGGCGGACAGCTTTGTTCATAGTCGACACGTGAAGCTTGACTTACATGTGGTTGTATAGCTCGTCGCTTTTCTGTGACATAAACTCTACAAAATCTGAGCGAAATTCAGCCAAGACAAATGAATGTCTTAATACAAATTGCGTAGAGCACAATAGCAAAAATCAACACTGGAGTAGTTCAATAGGAAATCCAAATAGTTTTCGCTGCGGAGTATCTGAATAAACCATTTTTTCCGTTTAACTGCTCTCAACTGTCGTCAGACAAGTTTTCAGAAACATAGCGGCCTTTCTTTTGGTGTTTTAGTGTATTTGTTAGCGGATTCATTATCGGCACCGCTGACCCGGGTTCAGGGCCTGGCGGATTCCCAGAACAAGGAGCGACTCCTCGCAAATCCTCATAGCTGGGAAAGCGTTGGCGACACCATATGATCTGGACAGTTGGGTCCCCCCCGGGGCCCCCAAAACACCAACCACAAACAAAACGCCCGCCAACAACAGGAGCTGTGCACCGCGTTGTATCATTTGCACCACCGCCACGGCAAACAAAAACCACATAAACACAAAACACCCGGAAAGACACAGCAACACACAACAACAACCCAAACAACACCAAATATCAAAAAAAAAAAACAGCAACGCAACCCCCCAGCGCAAAAACCGACCAGGATACTACGATTGGGAGAATATGAAGGTATTCTCAGCTGTATCTACACAAATACAGCCCAATTTCTGTTTTTCCCGTGTATTTCCAATGGAGAGGTCATGGGCCGTACTTTGATCTTAGGTCATCGATATGAAAATCCCGGAATAAATTTTGTAGCGCTCGGTGGGGCCATTATGTGCTAAAAGTTTCAAATCGATAGATTCGCAAATTTCTTATTTATATCATCTCAAACATTTTTGGAGGTGAGGTCACTTGACCTGCACTGATGACCTGACCTGAGGTGACCCAACCTTAAATTGTTGGGGATAGTTGCGGTATTAATCAAGGATAAGCTGTGTCAAGTACGGCGGCGCTTCGCGCGGCTTTTTTTCTTGCTGCCGGAAAACCCAACGGGTGTTCAAACACCCCCCACCGGGGCGACGATTAAAAAGACGAAGGACAGGGGTGTTATACTTATGTTTGCCAATAGGAGCATACCTTCTCCGGCCAAATGCAAGTACCATGGTACTTGATACATGTCAGCACAGAATCCCAATGGGTCAAGTGTTTTGCAGTGTCTCCATGAGATCAAGTGACAGAAATATATTGCCAAATGATACATTTATCCATGAAAATATTACAAACACTTCCGCTGAATTGGGGTGGCTTTTCAAGTATTTCCGTGATCAGTAAGAGACAATTAAGTATGAAAGGAGACAGTAAGGATGAGGAAAGGTGAGGATGAACGAGTTGGATATATAATTTGTATGTGCTCAAAAGTCACTCGCCTGAACCAAGGCAACTAAATTTTTCAACAAAAAAAAGATATTTGAGATATGGGTTGATATCCCAAGCATTGTGGATCCAAATAAGCCTCATATAGATTTTGAACATTTCAAAGAGTTTAAAGTACTGTGTAAGTACCAAGCCGACCAAAGGCCCCGTCCCCTCACCTGCTTTACTGGACCGAGAAGATTCCGAATATGCTATGCTTTGTGGTTCACAATTGCACCTTATTGCCTATAAATCAGCCACCGGATCTAGGGTTAAAAAAGTGAACAAGACTAGTCTGTAACTTGTTTAAGTCTAATTATGCTTTGAAGAGTCTAGCGCACATTTGCTTGCCTTAGCAAAAGTGCCTGCTCAATGGAACCATTCTAAATGAGCGCAACCTTCAACTCTGTTTTTCCTGACATTTCTGCGGGCCTTTGAAGGCTCTGAAACCTGCTTTTAATTTCTCGATTTTTGTTGTTGCATCTTGATTAAGCTGCCATATGACCAGCAGCGTATGACGGCTATCCACCATTCCGGCGGTCTTTCATTATTATGCGCTTTCTTTGAAATCAGCCGCTGTTTCAGCTGGCCTCATTTAGAAACTTCAGAGGTGTTTCTTTGTTGTTGGCTGTAGGTCAAGTGGTTTGTTTGCACACAGTAGAACTCCTGGTCCCAATAGGTCCTATGTGATTCTTCAGGCGTATAGTTACTCTCGAAAGACACAACTTTATAGGTTAAGACCGCACAGAAAGTGGCAGCAAACGTCACCCCCCCCACCACTACAAAGTCGGTGTTTGAGTACCCCCTGTGTCTTTCCGGCCACATAGGATAATTATCCACTTGATAAAGCATGTCACCCATATTGACAACTTTTCCCAAAATGCCAGATCTCGGTCATCATAAGTCAGACCACCAGGGTAGGTTAAGCGGCCACACTTCCAAAAATGGTCAGAATGGCGGCGGTGTGAGTAGGTTCAACTTATTGATCTGGAATTCATAGGACACAGTGAGGTCACTGATCACCAGAAGTTATGACAACATGATTATTATATTCATGACCAAGGACCAGGTAAGGGCTATGACTTCTCCATTTGAAATGCATGGTGGAAATGGACAAAATCAGAGTCTGTTTCAGTAGATGCATATCAAACTAGTTCATGCTCTAAACATATTGCAATTCGAGGCCACTCCCCAGGGCAAAGTTGAACGGATCCAAGGCGGTCACTCCCCAGAACAAAATTGAAATTTGTGGCTTCGTATCTGTGAGCGACCATTTACGGCCACTTCGCCGGTTTTCAGGCTCTTGTCGATAACTCTGCTAGGGATGGGGATGTTTTTCATTTTGACGTTGTTTTATTTGACACGTCATTGCGAGTCGATTTATATGCATTATGACCACGATAGTTCACAAGGTAACTGTGTTCTTACTTTAGGGCAGTCCATTTTCATATATTAAACTAGTACATTCATATAATACATCATTTAGTATTTTCATACCAAAATTTGCCTGATTTTCTCTCTGTGGAGCACACATCCTTGCCATCCTGGATCATTGTAAAGTACAAATTCTGACTGCATACGACCTAGATTGTAACATATTTTTCATGACTGCCAGATGGTCAGTTTGAATTTAATGCTGCGCAACTATTGGCTTCGTGCTTAATGAATCAGAAGGTACGTGAGTCATGACATAACAAATTGAAACAAGTCCACGGGGCAAAGTTGTCCACACCGGCACATAGATCGTTGTCTGACTAACAGGTATGAATGCTAGAGCTCTGTCACGGCCGACGTGGGAGTAAATGATGAAAAACTAGCCGTCGGGCGACAGTGCCAAGTCCGCGCCGACCAGGGGGCATGCGTCCGCTGGTCCCACCACCGTGCAGTTTGAAACGCGACAAAGGGATGTACCAAAATATGAACTTAGGCTCACAAAAATGTATCCTAATCCCTTTGTATTAAACATTTTCCATTAGAAGATTAGGACCAATAGCATATTATTCTGTTTTTTCCATTCCATTCAAAATCGGGAACGGATCCAAGGGATGGGGGACGAAGGAGTGATCAAACGTCTTAGGTCGATGCAGTACCCCGTCGACCATGTGGACGCTGGATCACCATGTCGGGCGCCGAAGGCATTGTGCGATGCGGTTGCCTTAAATTTGTCTAGGTGTCCCTGGGATAGGTACCGGTTTTCTGGCGTTTTCATTGATTGTCGCCCATTCACCGGTAGTTGCGAACTTCTGTTCGACTAGTTGGTCACTCATCTTCAGAGAGGCCAAAAACCCCTCATGCCAAATTTGCTTCGTTACCTCCCAATAAAACTTTTAGAACGCTCATACCCTTAAAAATTCCCAAAAATAATTCGAGTGCCCCTTGGAGTGCACAAAAAGCACCCCCAGTGGTGTAGGTCTTTCCCCTTCCCAAAATCGAGGGCCCGTCACTGCTTGATGATGCTTCTAAGTATACCTCCCACTATAGTTTTGCATGGCAGACGAAATACCATCCATGGGGGAGGGGGGTCATACAGTGTAAAACAACGATCAGTAATAAGCATGTGTGGATAAAATCCGTTTTAGGTCCCCGAGGAGCTAGAGATATATTAAATGAAATCAGGCATTCAGGTAACAGGCGTAACTTTCAAAGGCCGTCTACAGTAGTGCAATGATCATTGTTGGTGCACCCGAGGGGGCCTCGGAAGCCCACCCTACATTTTTTCTAGGTGGCTGGAAAACCACTCGTAGCCAAAAAACGATACATGGCCACATTTGGGATAATTCAACGGCATGTCAATTGGTGAAGTAATTTTGAAAATATGTTTCAATTTTGTACTTAAATGCCTTCAAAGTCAGACTTGCATTTTGAGATCGCCACAATCGAGCGGTCGGACCAATTTGCTTGCATTGGAGACCGAGTGGTGACGTCACCTCACCTGGTCACCTCACCTGGTCACCTCACATGAAGGTCAATGTCAAGATGAAAAGTAACAGGTCAAGGTCATACCAGCACTTTCAAGGTTTCGAAGCACTTTCAGGTCAAGAACTTACCAGCACTACCAGTATGCTCAGGTACCCGCACTTTCCCTCTACCAGTATATTGGTCCCACTACTTCCGGTTAAATGGCGTTACCCAGTCTGACGTATATTATGTTATGACGTCAGAGTTAAAAGAGCTCAATGTAAAAGTCAAGATCGGAGGTCAATGCTAAAGGTCAATCCTCATTTCCTGTCTAACGTTTGCTATAGTGTTAGATATAGTGTATGTGCATTATAGGGAGTGTACTATATTGTGTCGTCATAGGTCAATGGCCTTGAATGACCTTGACCTTGACCTTTTTATTGAATATTCTTTGCGACCTTCCCTCTATGATCTTGGTCCGTCTTTAGCATATCTCTTACTTTCTCCCGCACGATTACGGCATCTTCCAATAGGTCCCAAGCACGGCCAAGATCTGACATGTATGACCTTACTTAACCCCGGAGACATTGACCTAGATAAATGAAAATTGACTATAATTTAGACCAACATAGCCCCCGCCCACCCCTCAACAGGCCTTTTTCTAAGCCTCCTAGTTTCCGAGATCTCAGGGGGCCTACCAGGCCCCCCTCCAGTGCGCTCTGCTGCCAGACCCCTCCCCGGTGCGGGTGTTAACGACGCAATGGTCACCGGCGTCAATATTTGATTGCCCGTATCAGGAGTGACCCAAACAATCAGAATTCAGGTGATAAGACACCTATCTATCTAAGGATAGCTTAACTTCTTAATTTTCTAGTTGGATTGTTATTGGACCCTGAAAGAAATGTATTTTCGTGGACAACTTGGTCCATTGGTACGGAAAAGCATTTGACATAGAATAATTATTCAGCGGTTGGCCGCATGACAAAACCATTTCCATCCATCCTGTCCAAAACAGTTTGACTGGTCCAACATGGCGCTTTAGAAGCTGGAGCCGCGGCGACACTGGTCGCCGGTATTGATGCAGCCTGCAAACACGTTCGAACATCCGCCTCACCAAGTGCAGCGCCACTGTATTCCACCGTGTTCTTGCACCCTGGAAACGCAACGTGCAGCATGTATCTGCTGGCGTCGTTCTGTGGGTTTGCCTTGTAAATGACGAGGTAATTTCAGTAAATTGCACCACTCTAGCTGCCCACTGATTACTTTTTACTGCCCTCCCAGAAATAGGGGAAGAATATTCCGTAAGGTTTTACCGACCTAAGATTTATAGCCAACAAAGAGGCGGCAAACCAACAGAGATAAACCTGTGCTCACAAAAATCCGCCAGTCGCTTCTCTTATTGGAAATTCCATTACAAATCGAAAAACTTTCGTAATAACCATATATCTCGGACTTGGATGATGTATTGTCTTAGAGGCTGTACGAGGCGTAGAATCACACTGTGGCTATAAAAGTTTCATATGACAGGTGTGGTTTGAGTTATAGCTCGAGAAAGTTTAAGGATTTCTCGTAGAACTTGCATATTGAAATAAAAGTGCCACCTTTAAGTGCGATGATTATGCTATATAAGATTTAACTGATAATCGCTCATAATCTAAAGTAATTGAAAACACCAAGGAGTATATTAATGTTTCGACACCGTGTCTTCGTCAGAAAAAGTGTTATATACTTTTTCTGACGAAGACACGGTGTCGAAATATTGATATAATATTTGGTGTTATCAATTACTTTAGATTATGAGTGATTATCGGTTAATGTTATATAACATAATCGTCATGACTAGCACGCTCAAAATGACACTTCAAATTCTTGAAATTTATGTGCGATGTAGTTGATATCAAACGTAATTGTTTGTGAAATTTCATTAAAATATCACGATGTGTGGTGAATTTTCCTGTGATATGAACACGTGCATTGACTTGAGCACCCGCCCCCTTCCCTCGGGTTTTTCGCAGGTAGCCTGATAATGGCGACAGGCAGCCCCGTTGTACTTGGCATACCCTCTTGCTCGTCACTTTTGCAACCTTTCCCCAAATTTTGGGTCTAGGTCATTTCAGGTCAGGTCACCAGTGCAGGTCAAATGATCTCACCTCCAAAAAAGGTCAAGATAGCATAAGTTCTATAACAGCTTATTTATATATATATATATATATATATATATATATATATATATATATATATATATGCATAAATCTGCAATTAATATATAATGGAGCCATGGCGTAAATACGCGATGTAGTACTACATGTGTTTCGGGATTTCATGTTTTATGACCCAAGGTCAGGAAGGAGCCATGACCTTTCCGTTGGAAATTCATGGGAAAAATGTTTCAAGCTCAATAACTTCGCCGGGATTGGAGTTCCGACATTTATTTAAAATTCATTGGGTTTGTCTCATCCCTGCGGTTTTACTTATATCCATTTTGACCCAATTGAACCTTGATCTGATCCGCACTCAAGTAAAATATTAGCTTTCATCTAGCAAGGTCACTCTATTTCTCATTCAACGTGGCTTTCGGAGGGTATTCTAAAGGCATAGATAGTTTTTTATAGTTTCTCTACACATGTTGGTGTTATGTGATAAACCTTCATTTCCATTGCATCCCCACCGAGAGAAATTTTTACAATGTCTATACGAATACAGCCCTGATATTGGGTTTCACCAGAGCACAACCAACGCTAAAGAAGAACAAAACCCAGTTCGTGCAAAGCGTAAAGTAGTTAAGGCATTATTTTCAAACGAATATTAGTCGTCCTCTCATAATGATATGAACACGCAACTAAGCCAGTACAAGGGTAGCAACGCTGTCCCGTATGATCAAAGCCGGCAGTAGGACAGCCTTGCTAATACATTGGCAAGATGGTCGTATCCTTAACAAATGCCTTACACATTTTGACCTGGTATTACTAGTGTCGCGGAAGCACCGGAAGTGTAAGATGCACGTGCGCTGCTGCACTTTTCATTCGTGTCATTATCAAACGCCTCCCTCAGTCTTGCCACGGGGAGTGTACGCGGGACAGTGTTGGTACAGTCAGCGGATTGCGGTGGAAACGTTTCTTTGGTTAGTGTATAGGCTATTTAGGCATATCCTAGACCAATATTTGTCAGTGTCAGTGCCCTATGCCATTGGGAGCAGGCAGTCGCTAGAGTGGTGTGAACCTGGAAACGGATTGGACTTGGATTGGACTTGATTCAAAGGGTCTAATGATAATAGGTTCCGCTCTTTGAAAGTTAGGGTAACAAGGTAGCTGGCTTCACACATGTTGCCAGATAGAATCACAGCAAGCTAAATCTACATCATAAGTACCACAGTTCAAAAGCTCCTATGAATCAAAACTTCCTTTCAAACAAAAGCACCACAGGTTGATCCAGAAAGCTATGAATCAAAACTTCCTTCCAAACAAAAGTGCCACAGGTTGATCCAGATCGTAAGTGCCACTGTTCAAAGCTTCCTCCAGTGAATATTTTAAGTGGTCTAGCTGTTTTTGGCGTTGCTGAAACATCCTTCTTTGAAATGTTCCTAGTGCCAAAACTGCTTTTTGCATTGCTGAGTGACACTTTTTCAAAAACCTTTGGTAATTCTTTTCTAATATTTCTACAAGTAGCACAATGTAACCAAACCTGACCTAACCTTTTCTCGACTCAGCAAGCTGGCCTGTGGCGCACCTAACCTCCTGGTGGCACTTTTGCCTTCATCAGCTGCTGTGGATACACTGTGTGCCTACTTAACCTAACCTAACCTAACCTAACCTACCTACCTTACCTTACCTTACCTTACCTTACCTAATCTAATCTAACCTAACCTAACCTAACCTAACCTAACCTAACCAAACCTAACCTAACCTAACCTAACCTAACCTAACCTAACCTAACCTAACCTTACCTTACCTTACCTTACCTTACCTTACCTAACCTAACCTAACCTAACCTAACCTAACCTAACCAGTTGTGGTACTTGGAATATTGCACTGGATGAAGTTTTGAACAGTGGCACTTATGATATATATTAACCTGTAGCATTTCAAATTAATGGAAGTTTTGATCCATTGGAACTTTTGAACTGTGGCACTTATCATACAAATCAACCTGTAGTTATCTGGCAACATGTGTGAAGCCAGCTACCTCATTACCAAAGTTAGACCTTTTGAATAAGATTTCCAACGTTCAAAAGGTCCAAAGAGGCGTGCTCAGATGCATGAGAGTGGGGTGCATGATGCTGCAGAGGCGTGCTAAGACACCTGATAATAGGAGGCAATGAGGATTAGGTTAGGGTAGATTAGGTTAGGTTAGGTTAGGCTAGGCTAGGCTAGGCTAGGCTAGGCTAAGCTAGGCTAGGCTAGGCTAGGCTAGGCTAGGCTAGGCTAGGCTAGGCTAGGCTAGGCTAGGCTAGGCTAGGCTAGGTTAGGTTAGGTTAGGTTAGGTTAGGTTAGGTTAGGTTAGGTTAGGTTAGGTTAGTTTAGGTTAGGTTAGGTGAGGTTAGGTGAGGTTAGGTGAGGTTAGGTTAGGTGAGGTTAGGTTAGGTTAGGTTAGGTTAGGTTAGGTTAGGTTAGGTTAGGTTAGGTTAGGTTAGGTTAGGTTAGGTTAGGTTAGGTCAGGTCAGGTCAGGTCAGGTCAGGTCAGGTCAGGTCAGGTCAGGTTAGGTTGTGAGGTGAGGTCAGTTGTGTATGCCCTTGGTCCCTATTTCCTAGTCTGGGGATATCACCCCTCTTTCCAGATTCTGAGTGCGCCTCTGGTCTGGGTATAACTTTGGGAAATGTTTTAGAAATATCCCCACATTCTGCAATAAAATCCCTAGGACGGAAGAAGCGAGGGTATGAGTAGTGTTAAGTGGTACCCAGACCAGAGGCGCACTCAGATTCTAGAAAGAGGGGTGATATCCCCAGACTAGGGAATAGGGACCAAGGGCACACACAACTGACCTGCCATGACCTAACCTAACCTAACCTAACCCACATTGCCTCCTATTATCATGTGTCTTAGCACGCCTCTGCAGCATCATACACCCCACTCTCATGCAACTGAGCACGCCTCTTTGGACCTTTTGAACGCTGGACTTCTTATTCAAAAGATCTAAATTTCAAAGGGTAGAAGCTATGAACATTAGACCCTTTGATCAGTGGACCTTCTGATGTGATCCTTTTGAACTGCGAGATGTGACCTGCCTACTACCATAATACCAGCAGCTGCATTGGAATGCGAAGTGTCCAATTAGGTACGTACCTACGTGTTTCGAAACTTCTTCCATTGCATACAAATGGCTTTATGGGTGTAGCCAGGGATTCTCAGGCATATGGAACCAGTGGCGGATCTGGCCGGTAGGTTTAGGGGGAACCAAAGTCGAAAAGCAAAAATAACCCGGTAAAAGATTTGGCCACAAGATGTTTGTTTTTGCTTTTCAATGATCATTCACTCAAAAGCGGTTTTTGATATCAAGAGGACCTAGGTCCAATGCTTGCACTGAAGTTGACTGATTCTGTTTGAAGTTGAATGGTTCAGTTAAAGCACCAAAACCTTGCTTGTAGACTTAAGGAGCAGGAGCCGGGGGAAAAATGACTAACAGTCGACAGCTTTTGGGGAAATATGGTTCTTCACTGAACTTTTCGTTTCGTTTTCGTTTGGGGATCAACTGCCTTTTTCGCCCCCTCCCCTGATTCGGCCACTGCATGGAACCTTCTTTGAGTTCTGGTGACCTCAATATTGACTTAACAAAAAATTTCGCACAATGGTTATTCGTCTCCTCAAGAGCTTTCGAACGCAAGCAAGGAATACATCTGCACTCCGGTTTTCCGATGATCGTGTCCTAACCGCCTCGCGTCTCATTTTCAGCCCGAGCTCCCAAGGCCGTGGTGTGGGTGTTCGGCGAGTATATGATGAGAACATCCAGGCTGTGGGTGCGACACTGGCAGCGCACACAGTATGTGGAATGACACGGAGGTAATGGTGGTGGATGGGCCAATTGAAGCCCTCCTTATGTGGATCATATGCCAGTTCGTCTTCAGTCTGGAAAATAAAGGGACCAAAACATTAGTTGGCTTCTTGGCCTTCAATGTCCTCGCTGCAAGGGACGTGAACGTCCTCTGGAATCATCAAACAATTTCGGGATGCGATGGTGATGGGAGATGGCTGAGCTGGAGAGGCTCAGGTGATTGAGCTGGAGTGGCTCAAATGGCCAAGATGATTGCGGTATGATGTTCGTGTGTTATTTTCATTCGTGCAAAGATTTTGCAATTATTACGACCTGTGATGGTCATGTGTTTGACTTCTCTTAATAAATTGATCTCTCTTAATAAAAGAAAAACAAAGGAAACATGTTTTATGGGAGTTACCTCAGATGCGATCAGTGTTTTTCAGCAGGAACGAAGAGGAGTTTCATTGGGGTTCAAATAGGGATCAATGATATACTTCGAACTTTTTGTAGACCTTTTCACTGGTTTGTAATTCACCCATACTGAAGCTAAAAAAATCGTACTTCCCTAATTCAGGCACTAGAATGAGGCCGACTGAAGACTTTGTCTAGACCTGGTCTCTGCATTCTAAGCATGGTAATCACCTAGTTACGATAGGATGGTGACTGATTAACACCAACTTAACCATGTTCAAAGCCTCGTTCTTGCAATAAGTTACTAGAGTAAGAAATGCTAGCACATTTGTAGGCCATGGTCAAGATTTCGTACAGACTTGGTTATTGCATTTTAAACATTGTAGGCACATCCTTGCAATACGATGGTCGATGATTAATACCAACTCAACCCTGGTCAAAGCCTTGTTCTCGTGCTAGCTTTTAGGCCCGCAATGTTAGTTTTTGGAGTAAAAAACTGGTAAATGCTTGCTAATGATGCAGACATTTAGAACACAAACTTTAGGGTTCTGCAGCCCTCGTTACGAGGTTGTAACTTAGTGAAAATTTCTCTCAGTGCCATTATATCTCTATGGTGACTTGTTTCGGCCTCTGGTGGCTTTGGGCATGACCTGACAAAAAACATAGAACACTTTCTTTAGAGCTTAGGTTAGGCTACCTAACGCGGTTTAATGCTTTTCGCCAACTAGGCCAACTAGCGTGGCTTTCGAGACCTTGGAAAGGGAGCGGGTACCACCCACACCAACTTCAATCAAGGCAAAGGTGTCTCAGACCCCCGTCAATGTGCGTGTTAAACTTTTTAAAATTTGTTTCGTTCTAAAATATGATATGTGTATTCTGTGTGTTGATCTTTTTCGGGTCTGTTTTCAAGTTGCATCCTGCAGCTCTGCACCTTAGGTATGATAGGTATCTTAGACGAACACCATTTTCTTTTCTTACGGAGATGGCCACAAAAATGCACTTTATTAGGTTTCTTGATCGCCTTAGGCGACATGACATGTTTGTTTCACAATGCTGATGGCTAAAAACGCGATTGGTCTTAAATTAAATGTCTCAATTATGCATTGCTGAAATCCAAACTATCTTAATGGTTATTTTATTTGAAGAAAAAATGTTTACCTCTATTCCCCCCATACTCTCAGGGAACAGCGGCACTCACGGCACTTCTCTGGCACTAGAGCCTAATGTAAACGATGGCACTGAGAAGGCTGTGATTCTTTTGTCATTAAATTTTCCACGGAATTGTGATAAAACTTTAATTTCGAGGTCATTGTGTTTGCATTGGGCCTAGAGTCGACTAATATGTACCTGAACTATACCAGATCAGCATGTGACCCAAACTTAGCCTAATGCCAGGTCATTTTTATTATTTGTTGCCATTTGATTTGCCTCGATGATAACGCTTCGGTGATGTCTGAGTACCGCTTTAGGGCCGCTCAATAAGAAGCTACTGGGGAAAAACTGAAATGCCCGGATGTAATCCCGCAGCTCGCTCTTTGACCTATGGCGGCCTCAATATTAACCTGTTGACTTCGCTTTGTCCCTCCAATAATTTTTTAATGTCACCCAAAGTTCTATCCGCTTTAGAAAATCAGAATGGGAGGGAGCAAAATAGCCCTCTCCCCAGCGGGGCAGGCTGCAGCAGGGACTTGAGCGGGGCGCGTGTTTGGATGTTTGTACGAACTCCCTTCGGCATTTTCAGTCATTTTCGGTGAATGGCTGACCCCCTCCCCTCATCTTTTGTTAAGATTCGTCAGCATTTGCCAGAACCTTCTCTCATCAGATTTTTTTCACACAAAAATTTACGTAAAGGACGTAAAAAGTTATTAGTGTATCAAGGGTATATTAATCAAAGGTAAAAGAGACGTACAGATTACATTTGGCTTTTATCCAGTCACGCACTTGATTTGATGATTGTCATCTCTGTGGGTGGTGTCTGCTGAAGGCATTGAAAAACGACCGATAAAGTTTGCTTCCGTAATATGGTTCTACAATAATGTGTACTGACTTTGGATCTGAAGAAGTGCAGTCGTCTTCTGCACCAAAATAAACACATGGTGATTATACAAATAGTTAATGCTTCCCACAAACTGGCCGATTAAAAGTGTCAACCCATCTATCTGGGCCCCAGTCAGGCCTTTACGTGCACAGCTATTGCTCAATAAAATAATACCAGGTCAGCCGATGATTTTCCCCCGCTCTGGAGACACCGTACAATCCTCCCACTTCATTCTGGGTCGGAAACTTCGCATTCTTGCTTTGCTACCTTATCATCATGTAGCATATAATGCCATATAGAGGCAGAATTGACACGACAAGGACCAATAGAGCCGTTGAAGGAAGACCGGCGTGTTTTGAGTATCTCCGCATTGTCCGCTGATGTCCCCCCCACTCTCCGCCCTCGGTCGCTGACGTCATATGTGAGCATCCCATTGTGTGCTAAGTTGTACGCTGCAGAGCGCAAGCAGATACAAAAACATACCAAATTTTCGACACCAAATTACTTTTTGAAATGATGGGCGAGCACATTTCTAGGATTTTTTTATTTGGAAAGTAGGTAAAATTATTAAGGTTTAATTCTGGCCAAGAATAATCAAGGCTTTACCGCCCGCATTGTAAGCTTTCATTTCTACTTCTCCCGTAAAAATTAAAATCATTGTATTTTTGAAAATGGTACGCAGTGACCTGATTTTGCAGCCACGGAAGTCCATGAAAATTTCACTTTCAGTCTGTTATCTGCATTGTACATGATCGGGATATTTCCATTTAATATGAAGGTTTAATTACCCTAATCTTCTCTTGAATAGAGTCAGTCTTGCTTTTGCTGAAATTGTTTATCGTGTGCTACACGTCAGTGTGCCACTGCAGTGCAAAGAAAAGTCCAAACGAAGATTTTTCCAGCAGAAGCTGCATCTCACATGTCCCAGCTCCGTCTCCCCAGGGTTGCGAGCCCAAATCCCCCAGTAGATTGTCTTAACCCGCGCCCCACCGGGGGTCCGGCGCCACCTTCGCCCCACCGGGGGGGCATCGATGGCCCCCCCTCTAACTCCGAAAATATGGGCGTTAGCGCAAATCTGCAAAGTGCAATAGAAAGCTCGCGTGAATTCAGTAAGAAATTACTTCGCATGTTTTAGTGCTCAGGTCAATGGTTTGACCTCCAGAGGTCAAATTAGGTCAAGATCGGCTATTTTCACTCAAATATGCAATGATTAAGCAAACTGGGCATAACTCTTATGTCATTAGAGCTATTGAGGCCTGGTAAAGTACATTTGATAGCAAATTGCCAGTACTTTTTCCGCCATGTGGAACGTAAAAACCTCCCGCCAGTGGTTTGACCGCCAGAGGTCACCTCGTGACCTAATATGACCTGAGGTCACGAAAGGTCAAAAAGTGACCTTTCCGTATATCAAATGAAAGCCAGCGACAAGACAAACACGATGGTGTTTGTTTCACCGCTCTAGCTTAATTAGGTCAAAAGTTATTGTCAAAATACTGTTTTTGACCTCTGGTGACCTTGGATGACCTTGGAAAAGTCAAAGGGCAAATATGACCCCTGGGATCCGTGAAAGGGTGTCCAAAAACGCTGTTCTGAGCAGTCTGAGTATTTGCAATCATTTTTGTGGCTTTTATATCATGAAATAGCTTTTCCCCATGCTTTTCCAATGGGAGAGGTCGCCTCGTGACCTGACCTCAGGGCACGAAATCGAAAAACCCCGGATATACACCTTGTAGACCCTGGTGGGGTCATGAAGTGTAGGAAGTTTCAAATCGATCGACTTTGAAATGTAGCTCTTACAGAGCTCTAAAGGTGAAGTGAGGTGACCTTGGTTGACCTCGTCTGGTGACCTGACCTTGGGTGACCCGGGGTAAAAAATTTCAGGGATGATGGGAAAATGATGCAGTGAGAGGTAGAGCCCTCAACCGCGGTGCTGCGCCTCGTCGTTTTTCTGCTATCCCGGAAAAACCTTAGGGGGGCCATCGATGGCCCCCCCGGTGGGGCGAGGGTTAAGAAACATCCTCGGTAGGTAATAAAAGAAAATTTCTAATTCGGGTCTTCTCGCTCGGAAATTCCCTCCCCAACAACTTAAATCTATTATAAAGGTGTGATAATTGTCTAGTTGTAAAAAATACTCATAAGTAGTGCATGAGCAGGTTTCACATGGATTGCACACGGAATTCTAAGTACGGCAAGAAACAAAAGTATTGACTGTACAATAGATGCTGGCCAGAAAACCAGCGGAGCAGGCCTGGCCCAACCAAAATAATAAAGCAAATATAGGCCTGCGCACGTGTGCCGAAGTATTGGCGCTATGCGGATTAGGCTGGCTAACGCCAAAGCCCCTGACATCCATTAGCCCGCAATGAATCTGCATGAATCTTCAGGGCCGGCGGCGGTGTGGCGTTCAATATCCTCGGCACGGTACACTCCTGCCAGCTTCATAGCGCTCCCTACCTACACATGGCTTGATCTGCCTTGTCCTGATGTATGGTAATATATGCATGACGTGGTGTCAATATTGCCCCCGGCTTGCAATCAATACTCAAACGTGTTTCTATGCTTTAAATACCGGGCGAATTCCTCGTAAGCCTCGAACACTGAGCTCTGCACACAGACCCCCGTGGACTGGGCCAATGTCCATGCGACTGGGACTGGCTGGGCGGCTGGACGGAGAACGCTGAGATGGTGCCGCCGAAACACGCCAAAGCGCGCCGCAGAGTTGCCATTGATTTGCCGGCCAGACGCCGCAGGGTGTCGCAGGCAGGCGGGCGGTGCGACGTCCTGACGCTACCCCACCGGCTCCGTCCGCTCCAGACTCTGCACCCATAACGCCGCTGTCCACAGGCCCACCTCACAGAAACGGCCAACCTTTATCTCTCCAATATATACTGTTGTTTATCTTCCTCCCTCCCCCACTTTCTCTCTCCCCTCTCTTTCTTTCTCTCTCCCCTCTCTTTCTTTCTCTCTCTTTCTCTTTCTCCCTGCCTCTTTCTCTCACCTCTCTCTTTCAATTTCCATATCCATTTCTATTATTTCTGCTTGCTCTTTCCCTTTTCCATGTTTGCTTCCCTCCCGCTTTAGCTCTAAACTAAGTTCTCTCATTTTATCGGAATTTATCCCCTCACACCTCTTCCTCTACCTTTGTTTAAAGTGAGCGACCCATCGTCACCGGCGGTGGTCCGTTGGCCCAGAAGAACACCTCTTTCAGGACTTCACGGTCCAGTGGCCGGCTCACCTCATTGGAAAGTCTGTGCCGACGGCTAGGAGTTACGAGCTCGTTCGGAAGCGGCAGAGTGTGGAACGGTCTGTGAGTCACCGCCGCCGACCGTTACCCTGCAGCTCAAGCCCCCTTGCTATGAATTAAAGAATTTGATTAACCGATCTCAAGCGGGTGATGACATGCACGGTCATTAAGCATGACCAGCCGCCGTTTTATGAAGCAGTGAACACAGCCGTACTTAGACAAAGCATGCAAGTGATGGAAACAACATGATGTGCACCTGACGTCCTTTGATTGGTGTATGTACGTCAGGTGTGGGGCAATATATTGCCCCAAAAGTATTTAAGTCATAGGAAGTGTTCCACTCTTCCGGAGTTCTAAAAACAGCTTTTAGGGACAAAATAAGTCTAACAATATAATAGATATCCCATTTCCCACTTTAGGTTGTTAAGAACAAAAAAAATTCTTTCAAATCATGATGGCATCAAGACAAGGGCTCTTATCGTTTACAAAGCAGTAACGCGACAGAAAAAGCGGCAGGCTCTTCAGGCGGGCAAAAAAGGCATAGAATAAACACGTCGATCAGAATCATCCTGAAGTAAAACTTGCTTTGCACACATGGCATGTCCAATGAAACCAAGCGAAATTCTTCAGCTCAAGAAACAATTTTATGAGTCCAGGACAAATAAATTTTTGGAGTATAAAAACTACCCTCATAAATGTCATTCAACTTGCAGAGTTTAACTTGCCAAAAAATTAACGACGCTATCCCTCTATTAGAGTGTGACAACGGAACATTGGTTACATATTTAAGAAAAAAGCTAATTTGTTCAACCATTATTTCGTCTCGCAATCAAGTTTAAATGTACAAGAACCTGAACGAATAGCCACTGAGACATCTGAAATCCCGATTTCCGGAATTAATCGTATTGTTGTCACGGAACGTGAGGTAGGTACTCAAGGAACTAAATAAACTCCAGCCCAATAAATCTACCCAGCCAAATGCAATATTAGCTAATTTTTTAGACTGCCAGTAATTCTTATCACCGAAAGACTATCAAAATCGTTCAATAAGTCTTTGAAACTAGATGTCTTTCCTTCCTCGTAGAAAATTAAAAACAAAGGATCGTCTTCTGATATCTCTTGCTATAGACTAAAGTTTTCTCTCATGTCCTTCAAAGCTTTTGGAGAACAAAATTATCTTCCGAAAAATATACAAACACTTGACAGCCTTACTGACAGGCAAAGTGCTTATAGACCAGGCCATGGCACTCGAGTCAAACTGTTCTATTCAACGCACCGAGTGTATGAATGTCTAGAAAACGGGCAGGACTTCACCGCAGTGTACCTGAAGATCTCGTGCTTTTTTGACAAAATTTGGCACAAAGGACTATTAGAAAAATGTAAGCATGAATTCGGACTATTTGAAATTTTAGACTGGCTCAGTTCGTACCTAAAGGACAGAAAACAGCGAGTCTCCATTGAAAATTACTCCGCATCGACACTAATTCGGAACACTGGCTGTCCTCAAGGACCAGTTTTTTGGCCCCCTTCTTGCCCTCCTTTACCTTAATTCACTGACGAAACAAACTGTAAACGACATACTGTGTTTTGCTGACACATCTTTTACGCAGCCCACACGACCAACACAGTTCGCGCTACTCAGCGCTCTCTCCAAACTGATTCGGACAAAATATACGAGTGTGGGAAAAAGAGGTTCATAACATTAAATGCAGCTAAAACAATTCAACCAAAATTTTCCCTGAAACAACATTCGGTCATTCCAAATCTCCCTTTAGGCGGAGAGCCTATTCCCGTAGTACAGAAACATAAACATTTAGGAATAATACTCTGAGTGTTATGGGACATTACATATGCTGACCTTTGCTATTGTCTTTTACATTTGCTAGACCATAAGACCTTGGACCCTAAAAAGATAATAAAGCAGAAGACAGTAAAAGCGCTAAAAGATTTCAAGCCCATCCAAAAGACTCACCCGTCGCCAAAAAAAAAACAAAAGCTCAAATATAAGACGAAGACAGCCCAAAAAGGCAAAAAATGTCAAAGTCGAGAAACTAAAACGCCTAAACCCTAAAAAGTCCCAAAAAGGCTAACACAGGGTAAGAGGTAAAATATAAGGATAAAGAGCGTAGGATGAGGCAAAAGCAACGTTTCGGTCCTTGACCGTCGTCAGGCGAGGAGGCAATCATAACTGTTATCACTATCAGGTCTTATTACATTAGGCTTTAAAATATAATTTCTTCTCAGCAAAATTAAGAATCTGTAACCATCTTCCCGAGAATATTCGATCCATCGAATCAAAAAGCAGATTCCAAATTGCAGTCGAACGAATATTTGGCGTTCCTTTCCCACCTCATATGGACTCAAGAATGAAAATTGTCTTCCCACCAGACTAATATTAGATAAGAGCAAAGTAAATTCTCAACAATTCCAAATTCAAGCGCACACGTCACTCAATTATACTTGCGGCCACAGAAAAGAGGACTCACTTCATTTCCTACTAAGATGTCAGCTGTTCGATCATGAAAGAGAAAGTCTGTTCGGATAAATATCTGCAGTAACTGGAACAAATTTTACGAACTTAATTTGTATAATAACTCTGTAAAAATCCACATGTTTTTGCATGGGTTTTCGAACGATTTGATTTATAAACAGATAGTCTCAAGCGTTTTCCGGTACTTACGGTCAACGGCACGCACTGACGTCTAAACCGCACCCGTGCAGGAGGAAGTGATGGGGCGCAGTAGCATGTGTGCTCCCTTTTCGGGGGCGGCGCCGGGCGGCGTCCACGTGGTGGCGGCGGTGAAACGATATGAAGGAAGGTTTACCATCTGCTGCGAGAGATGCGTTTCTTTAAGCACTTGTGCCTATGCACCGATGGCGTTATTTTTGTAATGTCCCATGTTTTGATGAACAAAATGAAAGTCTGTTTGTTTGTCTGTCAGTAACCTTGATCATGGGCACAACATGGGCTTGCTTTGAGCTGTAGCCGAACGCAGTGCACGGTTTTACATTTTACATTTTGCATTTTACATTTTACCTTTTGCATTTTTACACTTTACTTTTTGCGTCCTAATCTTTCCTCTAAAATTTAAACCCAAGAGTAAGGGTGGTATGCAAATTTGCGGCGGCTATTTTTAGGCGGAATATTTTCCATCACCTGTTTGGAGTTTACCGATAAGTGAGGCTGGTAAGTAAAAAGAAGTAACAGCAGGCGTATAGCGAAGGTGACTCACATGCGCTAACATGGTATTTTCAACGAGTGGAAGAGGCTTATTGAACATAAGGTTTAGACCAAGGACAAACTGAGGTTTATAGAGAGTGTATCAAAGATTTGAAATAAATACCAATTATCGAGCTCAGCGTTTGCAATACCGAACAATATAATTCACTTTTAAAAACATAGCAGACCAATCAAATTTGTTTTTCTACCAGATGTAACGGAATTCTTTAATGGCTTGAACCAGGGCCTTAGTGACTTTTTCTAAGTACATATTGTGCGGAAATTTAATGCAGGGGGCTTTGAGTGAAATGAAACATCCCATTAGTAGTTTCTTGACACGCTCTACCAAACTAGTAGTTCACTTGAAAACCCATTATGAAAGTCTAACACTCCCTTTAAGAGGTAAATACGTAGCCAGCATCTATTTTGATCTGGCGAGCATACGACGTGACCCTCTGGTTTAACTCGCGCTCCGGTGGGCCTCCGAGCCACCTTCGCCATGTTGGGAGGGGGGGTGTTCAAACATTCCCCCTGGAACTTGGCTCCTATACGGGATAGTAAAAAATGTTGGATAGCTCATACAAATTATGAAAAAAACTATATCAGACAGTTTTTGCTCAGATAAATATTGAGGTCATGGCAGGTTAAAGAAGGTGGCATGTTAGAGAAGAGTTTCGGGGCTCTAGTGTCCTACAAAGTTGGCTTAGAATCGTGTTTAGGCACCAGCCGCTTCCTCTTGTTACGCCGAATCTAATTATGTATAATATGACTATAATAAGTCAAAACACAAAAACTACCTGACCTGAGGTCAGGTCAAGGTCACCATCTGATCTAGAAAAGTCAATATGCACATCAATCGACTCTTAATAACAATATAAACGTCATTGAACGTCCTGATGAACTCTCTGAAGACAACTCTTTTCTTTTTGTATCAGTTTTACCTCATCCTAGTCAAAGTTCTAATGTAGATGGCACTCTATAGACTTGTTTTCTCTCTGTACAAGTTTCTGTCTAAATGAACATTGGGGATGCTTTGAAAAAGAAGCTATGAATGCTGACAAACAAGCAATACCATTAAGGATGCATTGTTTTTTTTAACTCATAAATAGGACTCCTTCACTGCATATGAACTGAGCTATCTGTCGCATAGAGCATACCAAAAGGCCCTGGGTTTACATCTTGTTTCTCGAGAAAACTCACATTTAATGGAGTAATTAGCCCTTCAGGAGCAGATTTCTTTATTAAAGTACTACCCTCATGCCTGCCCTCTCCTCCCCTCCCCTTACGGGCCCGTCAGCCGCCGCCGCGGCAGCTGTTCAGAGGCAGCCTGAGCCGACGCGGGGCCGATGCGGACGGATTCTGCTCTCAGGACGCCCCATCGCTCTGCAAATGGTGAAGGTCAATGAGAGAGTGCACAACAGGGTTTGTAGCATGCACTATCTTCTGATTCTCCCAGTTCAAAACCCATTATATTATAAAGGTGTCACATTCCCTGTTATTTCCCAATGCTGACCGATATTTAAATATTTCTTTATAATTATGAACCATTTTAATTGCTCGATAACCATCTTACATTGCAGCATTTTTTTGCCCTGCAATGTTACCTTCGGTGCATATATTTTATATATTACGCACTTTTGCAGGGTAGGATGAAACTCAAAAACAGTGTGACATACGCATGTCTGAAAGAGACTGGCGGGGGGTGGCAGGTTTGCCCTCCACTGATCAAGTCTCGTAACCCCCTGAAATGCCCTCTGCCCCTCCGTGAAATCGTGAAATCCCTCAGCTCGTCCCTGGAACGCTCCTTACCATCCCCACAACCAATCCCTCGGGATGCGAGTATAGGCGCCCCGCGATAGGATTTAGCGCCCCCCTGATACGTCTTACCGCACAAGAGTCCACGAGATCCTTCTGGTCAAAATGGCTTCCTGCCCAGACGCCTCCCATTGGAGAATCCTGGATCCGTCTATGCAATATGGCACCACCAATGCAGATACTATGAACGGTACGTGCGCCGCATCATTAATATCCATGCGCCACGGGTGGTACTCCTGGGTATAAGAGAGCGTCTTCTGCTTTTGGGCCCCATGCAGTAATGGCGCGTCACCTCTCCGAGCAAGGATGGAAGCTAATGCCAAAAATGCAGCAAGAACTGGTTGATGAAAATGAGGCGTAAGCATAATAATAGATATACAGTCCTGATTGTTATAAGACATACCAGTTTCCAAATATCGATTCGTCATTGTCATGAAAGGCTTGAACCATTCTGAATATATTCCTAAGCGAAAAAATCCGTGTAAGCCCTAGCGAGTGTGTCTGACAGTTTTTGGGACTCAGATAGGCGATGCTATCTAGCCACACGTGGTGAAATCTAAGGGTTAGTGTTTTAGACCAATTATCCAAACTCTCATTTTAGGAACCATTTCGGTTTTCAGTAGAAATTACGGTAGATTCCATCCAATTTGTGTCGAAGATGGGTGGCACTCTATTTTGTTGACCACAGTGTCCCTTTTATTGCGTCAAATATATCATTATTTTATTCTTGGTTGAATGGCGTACCAATAGAGGTGCATGTATGATGCATATGTTACAGGGTGGATAGAAAATCCGGGTGTTTAAAACACCCTTGGGGTTAAAACGCCCCTGGCGGACCTGGGTGCTTATAACCACCCAAGGGTCGTTGTATACACCCTAGGGTCGTTACAACCACCCTGACGGGGCAGGGCTGTTTAACGATCCTGGGGCGGTTTTAAACACCCTGACCATTTGAGGGTCCACTTGGGAAATGTCTGACAAACAACTCCTATAAATGAATGAATACTGCACGTGGTTGATGACAACTAATGATTATACGTGACTAACTCATGACACCCTTTGATCTTGGTGGGGTCTGAATGCACAACCAGTTAACATGTGCACAGTTTAAATCAGCGCCTTCCTGAGGTCGTGAGTTCTACTTAGGGTCAGAATTGATGTTATCTCTAACCCAACTCTGAATATAGTAAACATTCATTTTAATACACCATGCAACCACTAAGTGCTTGAATCATAAATACCCAAAATAAAAGTAACATTGTTTTAGTCACTTTTAAGTAGAATAAAACGACGGCGCGCTGCACTGCCGTGTTTGGTATACACTTTTTCTGATCATTTTTACAACATGTGTCGAATTTTTAAGGTTGAATCATTTCAGGTCAGGTCACCAGTGCAGGTCAAGTGACCTCACCTAAAAACTGTGTAAGGGGGCATAAGTAAGAAATGGGTAATTTTATCGGGTTGAAATTAATACCACATAATGGACCCACCAAATACATCATATATTGCGGAATTTTTCATATCGACGACCTGGGTCAGGTACGGATCACGACCTCTCCGTTTGATATGCAAGGGGAAAACAGGAATTGGACAGTATTTGTGTAGATTCAGCTGCGAATACCTCCATATTCTCCAAATCGTAGTATCCTGGGCCGCTTTCCAGGTTCATGTTGCAATTTGTGACCTGCGACCTTTGAGAGGTCATCTGGGGCTCCTTAAGCAGGTTTCAGACTTGGGTTAATAACTTTGCAGGAAATGTCGATAAAGTTTTCATTTTAATACTTTTACGTTTGGATTGCTATTGCGAGTCGATTGATAGATGATTTGAACTCAACTCTGACAGACGCTAATGCCCCGGAAGCTCTTCTCTAACATGCCACCATCTTTGACCTGTCATGACTTCAATATTGACGTGAGCTAAAAAGCGACCGGTGTAGTTTCTTCATGAATTTTATGAGCTATCCACCAGCCTTCACGTTGTTTCGCTATTTCGCATAGGAGCCGAGTTCGAGGGGGGAGTGTAAACCCCCCCACCAGGGCGAAGGTGGCTCGGAAGCCCACGAGGGCGGGTGATAATCTAATCACCCACATGAAAACCGCTCACTCAGTTACTTACTCACTCACGAAAGCACACGTATGCACACACGGTCAAGAAAACAAGGCTGTTTTAATCAGTAGTCATTTGGTTTAAGTGAACAATAGCCCCAAGTTATATCAACGGAGACTTTAACGCCCGGGGAACAGTTGCATGCTTTTAAAACGTACTCCCCCGTCAGCGTAACTTTCTCGGATGTTCCTGGTATGCATCTGGCTTGTAGCACGCATTAACTTCCACAAATTTATCTTCCACTTTTTACTTTTTGTTTTCCAAAACTAATTTGTCATGTCTAATTAATATCAATTTTCCTTGTTTGAAATAGAAAATTGGAAGATGATGACGTAACCTCGTGCTGAAGCACTGACAGCAGCATCAAACCGAGGGAAAACAAACTTCGTCAGTGGCTGTGTACCATCTCTTTTGTCAACCACGGTTCCGTATATAACAGATGTTACGGCCTGTATGGAAAATCGGCCCGTTTGCATACGCCCGCCCATTTGTAAACGGGCCAAATAGCCGGCCCGTATGCAAACCGGCCAGCAAATTGACCCGTTTGCAAATGGGCCGGTCCGTATGAAAACGGGCCAGCGATGTGGCCCGTTTACAAAAAGTCTGGCCCGTTTGGGTTTTCTAGTATCCTGGCCCGTTTGCAAACCGGCCGGCCCGTTAACAAACTGGCCAGCCCGTTTGCAAACCGGCCGGTCCGTTTACAAATCAGCCGGCTCGTTTAAAACGGATTTGAGTAAAATGAATTCGCACGCAGCAGCGTTCTTGGCATGGGTCTACTGATCAAATTTCATGAAAAGCAGCTCCAAATCGCATCATGCCTAATTTTTCCACGTCTGGACCGAAGCGCATTGGATAAATCCCGCCCACTCCACTTCCTGAGCATAATAAGTGACCCGACCTGCCGCCGGAAGACCAAGCGTTGTACGCCTTCTTTTATCTGTGAAGTGCAGGGGTGATTGGACTGCCTCGTCGCCTTGACACTTGCTGAATCTCTGGTAAATGTTATGCATGGTTGTGTACCTACGTTTAAGAATTCTATAACCAAAAACATTTTCATGATTTAGGTAGCTTTTGCAGGCCATATAACACGCGCATTGACGGGGGTTCTGAGCCAACACGTGCATTGACGGGGGGCGGGTACCCGCCCCTAAGATCTCGAGAACCACGGTAGGTAGCGAAAAACGGTAAAGGGTGTTGGGCTGCCCATCTACTTCTCCATCGAAAACATTTGAACCATTTTTTTGTCAGCCCATATTCAAGGTCACGAGAGGTCAAAACATGCCCGTCATGGGGATAACATGTAAAATTCAGTTTTTCGGCCATTATATCTGAACAAGTAAAGATAGAGCAAAACGACTTAAACTATATGAATCATCTCAGCAAGCCGAATCGAATGATATATAATTTGGCCTTGCTAGGTCAAATCAAGGATTTGACCTGACCTGAGGTCAGGCAAGGGTCAAATTATATAAAATGCATATCATTAGAACCGCAAAGCCCAGGCAAGTCTAATGCGGATAAAATAAATGCTCTATCACCATCCGTTACTGAGTTATTCCGTAAAAACATTTTTCCCATGTATTTCCAATGGAGAGGTCATGCCTCGTACCTGACCTTAGGTCATCGATATAAAAATACCGGAACATGTTTTAGACAACTCGGTGGGGCCATTATGTGATATGAGTTTCAATCGGATAAGTTCACCCTGCTCCGACTTCTGCTATCTTAAACTTTTTTTTAGATTGGGTCACTGGACCTGTACTGGTGACCTGACCTGAGATGACCTAACCTTAAAATTTTCACAGAATTCGTAAAAATAATGAGGGAAAAGGTATGCCAAGTACGGCGGCGCTACGCGCCGCCGTTTTTCTACTATCTCCGAAAAGCCCGAGGGGGGCGGGTACCCGCCCCCCCGTCAATGCGCGTGTTAAGAATATTGCGTCATCCCTAGATTGAACCCTAAATATAGCATTAGAAATTTGCTATCTTCAATTTCAGGTTAGCTCTATTTCTGGTTTGGGGACAGGTCCATATTAAAATATTCATTTTTGAGTCATGGATTTAGGAATTTGATAAATGTCCAGTGCCACCCCATCTGCATTTACAATCATACCTGGCCAGAATAATTAGATTAGAGGCAATGCCAGCGCCTCTCATCATAGAAGATTTAGCTAAGGCTGCCATCTTTTCTAGGTAAAGGAAATTAACTTAATCATACAGCAAGTCATTATAGAAATGCCAGTACTTTTCCGCTATGGAACGTAGACCTCCCGCCAGTGGTTGACCTCCAGAGTCACCTACCAATATACCGAGGTCACAACCAAGCCCCGTATATCAAAAAGCCAGACAAACAAACACATGTGTTGTTTCACCCCAGCTAATAGGTCAAACTTATTTCAAATACTGTTTTACCTCGCATGACCTGAAAGTCAAAGGAAAAACCCCGGATCCGAAAAGGTGTCCAAAACGCTTTCACAGTCGGTATTGCATCATTGTGGCTTTATACATAAACAGGTTTCCCCATGCTTCCAGGGGGGTCGCCCGACCGACCCAGGCCGAAATAAAATCCCGGATATACACACCCGGAAGGTCAAAGGAGGAAGTTCAAATGTGACTTAATGTACTCTACAGACTCTAAAATAGTAGGGACCTGGTACCTCGTCGGGACCACCTGGGACCCGGGGTAAAAATTTCAGGTGATGGGATGATGCGGGAGGGAGCCCTCAACCGCGGTGCTGCGCCCGTCGTTTCGCTATCCGAAACCAGGGGCCATCGTGCCCCGGGGGCGAGGGTTAAGTAGCTGAAACAAAGTTCCAAATTAATTTTCCATTTTATGCTGCAGACTACCTTCCTCTGCTTTACTGAATCCAAATTGGCTGCTTCGGGGCCTTTCTAGCCAAATTATCCCAGGTAACATTACCTCCACCTTTTGCTGAGTGCCGGAACAGCTTAGCTTCGAAACTGGACGAGCATTTGAATCCAGGTCATTATCGAATTAGTGGTATTCCATACATATTTATTGGATTTTGGATTCGGATGATAGTCACTGGCCTAGTCTCTATGGCCAAAATGTGATCCGGATCGCATGCAGATGGAGTACGAGTGTTTTTTTTCATACCACTATGTCAGAGTCTGTGCTAAAGTGTTGGGAAAATAGCGCTTCATGAACTCGACGACTCCAAGATGTATCTGGATCTGCGGTTTGATCGGATCGCATTTGGACCATGAAAACTTAGTTGTATGGAAACTGATTGGGTCTGGTCTATTAGAGAAAGTCCGTATTTTTTAGTTTAATGCATCTAATTTTTTCCATTTTCATGAATCTTTTTATTTCCAATGAATTTGTAAACTGGGCGATGAAATCAAGTTAATATTAATCTCTGAACATGGCAAGCATTGTGACTGCACTGCATTCCATTTACATGCGTGAAGAAATGCTTGCAATGCTTGTATAGATTGCTGCTTGTAGAGCTTTAGCATTTAATGATGACTAGTACTTACGTATTCAGTTATCAAAGTAAATATTTATCCGGAAATAACTTAGTGTTCCTTGTTTGCCAAAAAACAGTTTTAACGATGCTAAGAATCTGGCTTAGTCACAGGCAAAGACCATCTCTGGTGAACACCAGCATTATCTAGCCTCTGATCAGATTGGTTTCCGATTGTTGAATACTATGGAAAATATTCCCTGAAAAGTGAATGCGGTCATGTCATTTCCAATGTGCGTGTTGTCCTAAACCTCGTCTTGTGCCCACTCTCTTGCTTCATTAAGTTACCAGCAATGATTATAATCAGGAACTATGTCGCAAGAGGAGTTCTTTGCTTATTTTTGTCGCTGTGAAAGATGAGAAAGCAACGAACACGCAGTCGGTGCCGAAGGCCACTTATGATGAGATCGTCAAAGACTTAGCGGACATTAAGGCTCATGGAAAGCTGTACTTAGCGAGACACTACCCGCACTTCAAAACTATGATTTAATTACAATTGCAGGAGAGCACAAGTTGATCAACAAAAACACATGACTAGAAATCATCCACAATGAGAAAGCATTTGATGTTATTCATGAGCTGCACCTTTCACTGGGGCATCCTGGCAGTAGCAAGACGTTTACAGGGAATGTGGCACCTTGGTCGAATCTTGGAATTTAGTGCAATTAGGGGTACTTCAAGCCAAAGTTCATGAAAGCGTCCATGATTTCCTTGAAAACATGTACAATAAGCTGACCTCCCTCTGACACCATAACCAACTGGATTGCGCGTGGGTGTTGGTGTTCGCAATGCGGTTACCTCGTTCTTTAGTGACTGTATCCTGTATTGTGTGTTACGCTCATATGTATGCCAGTGTGTAATGAAATAAACGTATGGATCCAGCTCGATAATTTGATTTTTAAAATGCTCTTCTATGGAAAGTAATAAGTCTCTGCCTGTGGATGATGTCATGATCTGACAACTACTACCATATTCAATAGGCTTCAAGGGCTTCGATTGGCTGATACTCACCGTGACGTCAGCATATGTCGTCACACCAACAGCTGACAGTTGTGGCCTGCTACATGGGGTACATGTGGGGTTTATTTCAGGTAGGTTTTTAGCTTTTCTCTACGGAAGCTTTGAGTTTCAAGACAAACAATATATTGAGTGCCGAGTTTTCCAGCATGCTTTACAACTTGGCTATCTCAGTTAAAATTACGTTATAAAGGTGCCACTTTCCCTTTAACGCAGTAAAGTACAAATACGCCAACATTAGCCGTGCGACTGTCGGGCTGTACCTAGAAACCTGCAAAAACTGCGAGACGAAGAAAACACGACTACAGAATACAATAGTGTCTCTCTCAACCATTACTGATGACATGGCCAGACATGCTCGAGTCGACCTCAGCGACTGGCACACTGAGAGGAAGGACGGATATGCCTATATACTAAATTGTCAGTATCACCTCACCAAATTCGTAGTGTTGCGTCCACTCCGAACAAAGTCAGAAGAACAGGTGGCGTACAACCTAGTTGACATTTTCTGTATCTTTGGAGCCAACCCCCAACATTCTGCAAGTAAGTTTTATCAGAGATGGTGTTGCAATCTGTGGGGAGCTGGTTCAAAATTTGTATTAAATGCACTGTTGCTTAAATCCACTGTTCTGCTGATCTCGTTGCCCTGATGTGGGCTGCAATATGAGAAAATGTATGCCAAAGCCGTGAACAAAGACAAAAACGCCTATGTTTTTATAAATTATCTTGAATTTGACAGCAAACATAATTAAAAAATTATCTAGAATGACTAGTAACTTAATCAAAGTGCATACTTACCTGGTATGAAAATTAATATTTCACTAAAATGGGGATCGCTAATGATCGCTTATTCCCAGGCTTATGCTTATGCTTAGGTGGTTTCAGAAGGATATATATCTATCAGTAAATATTTAACGGTATCATGACAGCTATTGATAGACATAGGGCAGTTTCATGACAAAAGCTATTACCCAAAAACTTTCAGATCATTGATGGCGTGTTTCTCTTATTCAAATTATTATTGATATGGTTGACATGTCACTCACTTACACCTCGCGATTGACAATTTTTTTCTCCTAACCGACATACCATCAACTAAGTTGACTTGTCATTACCTGCTACCCACATCTTTATCAGCTTTGGCCCGTTTGCAAAAAGTCCGGCCGGTTTGCAAACGGGCCGGACGTTATGCAAACGAACCGGCCCATTTGCAAACGGGCCAATTTGCTGGCCCGTTTGCATACGGGCCAGCTATTTGGCCCGTTTACAAATGGGCCGGCCCGTTTGCAAACAGGCCGGTTTTCCATACGGGCCGTAACATAGACACTGGTCCGAGAAGGTTAAGCCCGACTTGAAGGTTAAGAAAAATTAACAATTTATGGTAAGCTGCAAGTGTACATTGTTCAACTCACCGTGTTACATTCGGCGCGTGACAAAATTATCTCAAAGGTCTAGAAAAAATAATTTCATCACCAGCAAAAATTCGTTAAGGTGGATTTGTCGACATGCACATATTTTTTGTAGCATCAAGTAGTATCTTCTGCAAGTGGAGCGAAGTACACAATCTTCCGAGCGATTCTAAGAATTTTGGCAATGCAAATAGGATAACAGAGTAGATACTCAGAGCACAAAACATGTAATCCTGGTAGGATCTTAATAGTTGGTTGAGCATCTTTAGTTCTCAAAACATCCAGCTGACGTGTATTGAAGACCAAGATAATCATTCCCGTTCTGAGCCTTGTTTATATTCCCTTCCAGATTTGCAATTTCTTGATGAATAACTGGTTGCATGATGGATATAAATAAAATGCGTTTTGAAACCAGCAGGGTGGCTGTAACCTCCCTAGGGTGTTTATAACTACCCTAGGGTGTTTGTAACGACCCTAGGGTGGTTATACGACCCTAGGGTCGTTAAAACCTCCCTGGTCCATCAGGGTTGTTTTAACCACACTAGGGGCGTTTTAAGCACCCGGATTTTCTATCCACCCTGTAACACATATATCCCCTGTATCCCACCCCGGCTTCCCATGCCATGCATTTGTGCATGGGACGGGAAGCCGGGATGATAATTGCGGAACAGGATGGTGGGGAGATGTCCAGGTCTCATTTGGAACATGGCGGGAGGATTTCTCTGAGAACGCCGCATTAAGTCATGAATAAGGCCGGGACGGGACAGCTTATTGGGGATTTTTTTTTCGGGGCAGAAGGGCATCAGACAAACTCAAGTAAGATGGAATAGCATGGACGCTGGTGGGCCACTATGTATGTAGCCATCTTTATTCGGAGTAATTTGGATTAAAATCGTAAGATGTGTGCTTGAAGAACAAAAATAATTTTTAGTGTTCGCCTTTCGACCGCACGTAATGTTTATTTGTTTTGCCGCACTTTGCATATTAGCACAGCAATCACCGCAGTAGGATACACATTGTCTCCCATCGTCTTCGCACCATTGACAGCAGCCCATATACATGCTCTATCGCAATAGGACATTGCTATGGTGAGGTCTGTATGTGCCCGCTAATGTGTAACCGTATGTTTGTCATACAGGCATATAGCAGATATGCGCTATAATTTATACGGTCTCTGACACGCACGTTCCGCCGCGCGATATGCATTCAAGAGGCGGTGGTACACGCACGTCGTATGCCAAAGGACGCGCACACTCGCTAATCCGGCCACCAAAGGGCGACCGCGTGGGCCACAGTAGTGCTGTGAATGGTATTCGGAATAATAAGTGGACTTCTTGTTAATTCAGTAGGAGCCAACAGGTCATTATTAATACCAACAATTGACTAGCAAACAAAATGGAGTAACTCCCAAGGATTCCTAAGACAAAGAAAATGTTGATGGTCAGCGTGCAAGAAGCGTGACTGGAGAGATGTGAAACCGTGGCAGTAATTCTCACAACTCGTCTCGTCTTCCACGCCACTTTAGGTGGAGCCATTTATTGCATGTAACGATAGGACGGAACAATCACACTAATTGCAACCACCGCCCACTTTCCGGGCCAGTAAACAGCGACCAGGAGACTGATACACCGCATCAGTTCTTGTTACAATTGAGAGTGGCGCATGAAATCAAACCAATACACCCCGCTATCCATCATAGTCCGTGTAAGTGCCTGAAAAGGTTACTGCCGCAGCAAATTTTACCGCCACACAGAGGTCAGTATACAGCTCACACAAAAAACAACACTGAAACACTTGGCATCAGACATGAAGCCTGATATCAGCGCCAAAGAGCCTTTACAGTGAATTACTCGGCATTCGACTTGAGCTCTAGACGTCAGCGCTTTGTATTTTGAGTCGTTAATCTGGTAACGTTAGGCTCAAGGCTGGGTTCAGGTAACCTGACCAACAAGAAGAATTCCTAGTGGCACTTGCATGAATGGGACCTAACCTAGAAACTGGCTCCCCCTCCCCTTCAAATGGAGTTTTGCAGCGCAGCAAACTTTGCATGCATTTCGGCAAATGGTCCGTCAATAAGCCCCAAAAATAGTCTTACTGATTTTGTTTACATTTTGGCAGATGGTGCGTCAATAAGCCTCCGAAACGATTATTATTTTTGGTGCATTTCGGCTAGTAACAGCGGAACGTCCGAATTTAAGGGGGCACCAGGGGTTTTTCAACCCATTTATTTCCAGTAACGCCATAGGGTTGACATTAGAATTTATTATTTAAGGTGGGCATCGTGCCCCAGTACCCCCACTCCCTCCCCCCACCCCCCAGTTCCGCCTCCAGTGATTTCGGCATAGTACCACGCAAACAAACAAAGCATCTATATACCCTCTAGAACCACTATGGTCTGGAATTGTACCAAGGTGCCACATTCCATTTCAGACGAGGTTCATATTTTCGTAAGCTCGATCAGCACTGGGTGTTATAAGAAATGGATATCAAAATTTGAACGTTACCGACTTCCATTAGTGGACCTGTCACCAAACGGCGTCAAGAGATACTCAAACAGCTTGTGTCCATGTTGAAATGAGATCAGTGACGCTGGTTGCCGTGGTAGATCTACAGCATCTACAGCAGCACAGATCTACAGCATCTACAGCAGCACAGATCTACATCATCTACAACCAGGGTACTTTAATCTACAACAGCACAGATCTACAGCATCTACAGTAGCACAGATCTACAGCATCTACAACCAGGGTACTTTAATCTACAACAGCACAGATCTACAGCATCTACAGTAGCACAGATCTACAGCAGGTGTTTGCCAGGGGACGCACCTGAGTGACACTTTACCAAAACAGTGTGTTTTTTTTAGAAAACAAATCCAGCAAAATCGATGGTGTTGGGAGGATTACCGTTTTGCCCTTTTCCCTTGGATTAGCCAATGACTGGCTGTCTTGTAACACCGGGTCAAGAAGCCCACTCATTCTTAATACCGATTTTGCTAACTGAACAAGGTTTCACAAGTGATTAGTATCATCTCGGGCGTGTGGTTCGTTTTCTTCTCCCTTAGACCTGATTGCATGCATAGACACAACGAAGGTCAAGAACGAATGGGGCTAAGGTCCGCTGCAACGGTTCTGGAAGGATCCTGCACTTTTAAATCACTGTCTATTTTTAACCAGTGTCTATTGAAATGTATGTATGGCTAAAAGATGCTGAGAAAATAGTATAAACAGATTTTCCAGTTTCATTTTCTGTGCTTGAGAAACTATTGTAGCGCGAAGCGCCAAACAATTTCACTAAAATTGGCCTACGTTTGCGTCCTACAATTTTGTGTTCTATGATAAAATTGCATTTTTATCTTAGTTTGCGAACGCTATGGACCTGTAGACGAAGTTCTTCCCTCTTCCTCTTTTCTTTAGTAAAAAGTTAGATAATGACAGAGAGAGAGAGAGAGAGAGAGAAAGAGAGAAGAGAGAGAGAGAGACCGGGGTGGACAAAATGCAGCTATAACAACCGGCATGTATGTAATCCGGGAATTCCCACAATTTCCATTTGCCACACTTGGATGGAGGGTGACATCTAGGTCACTTATCAACAGATCGTTAGTCATCGGTACAGTTTTGTATGGTTACGAGCCTAGCTGGCACCATACAAATAAACATACAAACCCCGGGGCGCCATGAGACCTGTCATAAAGGTCAGCCAAGCACTAAGTGGCGCTTGGGTGTCATTCCTTAACGCATCGTCATAACATCGCCGGCCACATTGTGGAAATGCGCGGCATCTTCAGGGTATTTACATGTGAGACATTTTTAGCATAGCTTGGCAGAATGGGCAGGAGCAGGAGTGGCCGCCGCCAGCATCCACAGCGCGGTTCCCAGGGGCGTCCCGTGTTGTTGCTGGCACCGGGCGGCGCCGTGACGGCTGCCCTCGCGTCCCTTCTCGGCCTGGAGGACACCGCTCAGGCCTCCACACACACCTAGATCAACACATGCCGCCTTCTACTTAATGGTATCTATAATTGCTTGGTTGATACTCGACTTGGTTTTTTTCTGGTAGGAGATTTATTTCCTGATTTTGTTTAGGCATTGTTAGTGATCTCTCCGGGAAAATAGGTTTTACCAAGCCTTCTGAACACCAACACGGCCATTATGTTTGACCCCGGGGGGCTTTAGACCCCCCGGGTTTCCGAAGACCAAAACGCGCAGCCCCAAACGGCAGCGTCCCATATTTACATCTTACGAAAATTGGCCAAGGCAATCAGGTCAGGTCACCAGGCCAGGGAAGGACCCCACCTCAAAAAACTAGGACCGCAAACTAAAAGAAGGAAATCGACGTAAACCAACCACATATGGGTCCACCAGAGCACAACATTGTTCCGGGATTTCGATATTGGGACCCAAGGTCATGGCAGAGCATGACCCCCCATGTCAATACATGGGAAAATCACGAAATGAGCTTGCCAGAAGTATGGATGGAATCAACTCAAACATCGGTTGCGACTTGCTCTAGCCCATTTCGAAGCGATGCCAAAATTACTTGACCTTTAAAAGGTCACCTAGGTCAAATAAGCATTTTTGGTGTTTTTCTCTATAAATTTGAATAAACTAAGATAGAGCTTTATTTTATCACCAAAGTGTTTGTATAGTCACTGGAAGTCAAGTGATATACATCATGACTATACCAGGTCAAGTTGGGTCAGACCGTTGACCTGGGTCAGGTCAAATTCTTAAATTTGACCTGGCATAGCAATATCATATATCATCGATTTGTATTGACGAGAGGATTGCAATGGTGCATAAACCATGGCTGTATCTTGTTTGTTTGGAAGCCATTACGAAAAAGTAAACGCCCTTATGCATGGGTGGCTATGGACATTCCCAAGAATATGCCCAATATCTAGTGACCTGCAGCCCCTAGGCTTGACCTACACGAAAATGAATGCTACTGTAATGAAAGCACATTTCAGGAGCTAATGGTGTTAGAAAAATGTTTCTAGCTATCATAGTTTCTGAGATATATGAGGTTTTCTTAGTACACCTCATATTGGCGATTTGACCTATTTGACCTCTGGTGACCTGGGTATTGACCTGACACAAAAATGACCTAATTATTTTCGATATCATTTTGAAGAGCTTTGATTGCCGTTTTGTGCTTTTTTCTAGCTCTCTTAGTTTTGAGATCGTGGGGTCTTTTAGCCCCTCCCCAGCAGGGCGAAGGTGGCTCGCACCCGCCACCGGGGCAAGGGTTAACGTATGGGTGATGATGGGGGCTTGTTCCAGAAAAATATAAATAATAAACTATCAGGTATGTATTATGCATAATAAATGTGCGTATTAACTTTTCCAGAAAGGTTTGGCGCCCCATTCAGACGGCAGCCAGACGCTGCTGCCCTGGCCCCAACAGTTACAGCGCTCTTAACGTGCGCATTGAGGGGGCATTGGGTACCCGCCCCCCTCGGCTTTTTCGGAGATAGCATAAAAAAACGGCTTCGCGCAGCGTGCCGTACTTGGCATACCTTTTCTCTCATCATTTTACAACTTTTGTGAAAATTTTTAGTTTAGGTCACCTCAGGTCAAGTCACCAGTACAGGTCACGTGACATAACCTCAAGAAAAGTTTAAGATAGCATAAGTCGGAACAGGGTGAACTTGACCGATTGAAACTCATATCACACAATGGGCCTACCGAGTTCTCAAAAATGTGTTCCAGTATTTTTAATATTGATGTCCTAAGGTCAGGTACGAGCCATGACCTCTCCATTGGAAATACATTGGAAAATGGTTTTAACTGAATAATTTAGAAACGCACGGAGATAGAGAATTTATTTAAACTGCATTATATTTGTATTGTCTTTGCGGTTCTAATGATATGCATTTTATGTAATTTAACCTTGACCTGACCGCAGGTCAGGATAAATCCTTGATTTGACCTAACAAGGTCATATTTAATATAATTTCATTTGGTTTGCTGCGAGGATTCATATACTTCAAAATGTTTTTCTCTGTGTTTACCTGTTCAGATGGAATGACCGAAAAACACTTCATTTACATGTTATCCCTATGACGGCATGTTTTGACCTCTAGTGACCTTAGATGTGCCCTGAAAAAAATGCTCCAAATATTTTCGATGGAGAAGTGGATGGGCTAGCCAACGCCATTTACTGTGTTTCGCTACCTAGCATGGGTCTCGAGATTTTGGGGGGGCGGGTAACCACCACCCCGCCCGTCAAAGCGAAGGTTACTCAGACCCCTGTCAATGCGGGTGTTAAACAGGGGATGCAGGGCAACAAGGCAAGCTGGAAAAAGTCCACCAAGCAGTGTTAAAACACAAGTGAATACCTTTCATCTGGGCGCGGCACAATTCTCCCTTCCAAGAAGTTAAAAAGGGTACAGAAACCGGTGTTTTCTTATCAACGCAACAAAGTGAAATTATCATCCGAATGGGTCTCTTATTTAATGATGTTTTCGTCGCCGAATTTTTTGTATGTAATATGCTTTCTTTGAATTAAGATTTCCATTGGAAATCAGCCTCAGATCCCATATAGACGCTGAAATCTAAGCCCTCGGCCAGAAAAGGTCGAGATGAGAAATTCACTTACCAGGGGCAATCCAGGGATTTTCGCTAGAGAGGGCCGCAGCTCTGGGGGTGCCACTTTTGTGGCCGGGGCGTCATTTTCAGGCCGGCTGGGATGCCAATGTTATGCTCTTTGGTCATTTTAATGTATTCTTTGGTGAACCGAATCAGTAAAATTGGAACTTAAGTTTATATATTCTCCTCAACAAATATTTTTCGACCCCACCTTTAAACGCCCTTAATATATATCTCAGGGGTGGTAATGAGTGAATGTTTTTCGGAGTGTGTTTATTTTATTGGTGCAATATTATAGACCAGATAGTTGTGATGACCACTGTCACAAGGATCCACGGCTAATGGACTCTCTGGGAACCGGTAGACTGCATGATGACTATTCGCTCATAAAAACGTGCAGTGGCAGTGCACCGATGAAAGGGTGAGGGCAATTCGCCGGAGATGCTCCGGCGCTCAATATTCAACCGACATAGGTCGACTGGCAACTGACTGGTGAGAGGGTAACCTGAGCGGGGTGGCCGTCGCTGTGCTTTGTGGAACGTTAAAATTTGGCTCCCAAGTTAATCCGTCATTGTGGGAGTTGCTCGTTTGGATGGCGAAGTCGAAGTTTCCGTGACAAGTCCCTTGATGACTTTAGTGAGGCTTCGGTCCCAAAAGCTGAACCTGCAATAACTTGAAATGTATTAAACCATGGGGCTCAGGTTTCTACAGAGCTCTTGTCAGATCAGGTTCCGATACACTTTAGAAAGCCGGTGCTTACATGGACTAATGATTTTACCAAGATGATGTGGTTGGCACACAGGGCCTTAACTGACCATAACGGCCTAATAAACCGCTAGATCAGAGCAGAGATCCCAGCTCCCTTCAGTCTGAGCTAGCCAGCCACAAAGGATCAATGGACTAAAGCTCATGGGCCTTGGCTTGATTCAAGACCCCGGTATGACCAAAGGGGACCATGCTGGTATCAAGACACTTCATTGGTTCAGACGTACTAGCCTGCGACAGAGAACCTACAATTTCCGGGGCTAGTCTGGGGGTCCCGTATTCAATTGAAGACCTATTTTACCAGCAGCAGCTATTGTAAACCCTTTTGGGTCTTAATTCTGATCTTATGCGCTCCTGGACTTGGCTGAGACACACAACTTACCGGACGCAAATGGGGTACTTAGATCTCCTTCCGTGGGTAGCCGAGCTCGACGCAGTGCGAGCATAGTCGGGCGGCCAATGAACCAGTACCAACCTAGCCTACGCAGAACATCAGAATACCGGTCTGAGGTGCGCATTGAGATCACGATGCTGGTTTGATCCCACCTGCCCAGTGCGGGCGTACGCTGGAAATTAAAATAGTAGATAGATGTGCGTGCGCTCATTCTTACGCACTAACGGCGGTATCAAAATACGGTCCTTAGCAATCTTGAGGTGAGCAAAGGCCCAGTTTAGGGATACTCTAGATGATATTAAGTGGAAAATGTGGTGGTGTCTCCCTTTGGCGGTATCTACCTGAATAATTACAGGAGGAAGAATGTTAACAGATTTTGGACGTTCACCAGTTTTCGCTGGGCTCTGACAGCAAGATAGAGCCCCTGACTGACCACTGTGAACTCGAATTGGTGCGCAGTGTACAGAAATGGATCAGGATTGTCACATGAAGCTGGGCCATGTAGGGGCGGGGGGCTATCCTGGTTCCAGAGCATAGCTGTCGGCTGCCTCCAGGGGCCGGCTAACTGACAGATCAGATCGTGATGGATTGATAGATCCCACCAGTCTCACACACAGCAGTTAAGATTGACAGGGAATGGCTCCCCCTGAATTCAGAGGGCCCAGTTACTTCCCGGTCAGACCTCATGTCGCTTCATACAGGAATACAGTAGGCCCAGCTGGCCACAGAAGACCCTGTTGGCCCCCGAGCCCACTTTTTCAAGGACTGTGCGTTTAAAACCAAATGTATCTTTACGAGACATATCCCCTTTTGGTAACGGGGTCTCGCCCTGTCCGGCACGAATTACATGCTGGCCAGACATGGGCCTAATTGTGATATAAAGCTCTGTTAGTTACCGAGGTCCCTGCTGATCATGCAGGGCCCTATTGAAAACGAGAACACTCCTGGTCTCAAAGACCTGCTGGACGGAAGGGCCTACTTGTCAAAGAGTGCCTTACTGGCCACAGAAGGCATTTTCGGTAGAGAATACTCTTCTGGTTGCAAAGGGTCCTGCTGACCGCGAAATAACGTGAGGGTCACGCTTATCACAGGGGCGCTGCTGAAAGCAGGTGGACAACCGGATACAAAAGAACCCTTTTGCTCCTAGGGGACCCTAGCGGTCCTACAATATAGGGCATCGCTTGGCGCAGAGGTTCGTCCTTGTAACAACAAGCCATCCTGGTTCCTGAGGTTCACGGCTAGCCATAGTTTGGTGCAGCCCGTACGCCCTTCGCAGGGTCCTTGCCCTCGGAGTGGCTCTCAGGGGACTGCTCTAGCCACCCTTGCCGGAATTACGTGGCTAAAAAATAACCATTTTTAACGGCGTTAAGCAATTATTCCCAAACCGTCCCTTTTAACCCGCGCCCCGGTGGTCCTCCGAGCCACCTTCGCCCTGGTGGGGACGGGGGAGGTGTTTGAACACGCACCCTCGAACTCGGCTTCTATGCAGGATAGCGAAAAAAACGCGAAGGCTGGTGAATAGGTCTTAAAAATTACTTGTGTCAATTTTTTGGCTCAGGTCAATATTGAGGTCATGACAGGTCAAATAAGGTTGCATGTTAGGGTAGTGTTTTTGGGCTCTAGCGTCTGACAGAGTTGGGTTAGAATAATTTGTGGGTATCATTCGCTTCCTCTCGTCACGGCGAATCAAATAATGTATAATATGACTATGATAGGTAAAAACACAAAAATGACCTGGCCTCAGGTCAGGCAAGGTCACTTTCCGACCTAGCATAATCAGTATGCATTTCAATCGACCCGCAATAGCGATCCAAATTTAATGGTATCAAAATAAAAGCTGTATCATCATTTCCTGCAAAGCTATCGGCCCCAGTCTGAAAACTGCTGAAGTAGCCCTAGATGACCTCTCAGAGGTCACAGGTAAAAATTGCAGCATGAACCTAGAAAGGGGCCCAGGAGACAACGATTTGGAGAATACGAAGGCATTCTCAGCTGTATCTACACAAATACAGCCCATATCCTGTGTTCCCCTATTTGTTTTCGATGGCAGCGATAACGATGCGTACCTGACCTTAGGTCATAGATATAAAACATCTCGGAATAGGTTTTGTAGCACTCGGCGGGGCCATTATGTGGTATAAGTTTCAATCCGATAGATTAACCCATTGCTTACTTATGCCACCTTACACATTTTTGGGGGTGAGATCACTTGACCTGCACTGGTGACCTGACCTGAGATGACCCATCCTTAAAATTTAGGGGACAGTTGCGGAATTGATAAAGGATAAGGTGTGCCAAGAAAGGTGGCGTTTCACGCCGCCGTTTTTCGTTCCGCCGGCAAAAACCCGAAGGGGTTTTCAAGCACCCCCCACCGGGGCGAGGGTTAAACCAGCCGCACACTTAGCATGCCCAGGGTGATAATGGTTGAGACTGCGCCTGACCAGAGAGTAACTGAACTTATATATTGTTATCTGCTGCTGGGTGTGGCGGCTATTGGGTGAACGTGACCGAGGGGAAGAGTTTGCAGAGGCGTTTCTTGCAGCTCAGTTACAGCAGGGAATGGAATACGATACCTCTTCAATAAAGGGCTGTTCGCATATGACGTCAGCCATCCAAAAGTGGAGGGGGTCTGACATTTTCTGACGTCTCCTGACGAAGAGGTAGTGGTATAGCTTGTTTCTAACGCTTTCTGACGAGGGAACGGCAATCATGGGCTGCCGTGGATTTTCTTTATTGAGCGAGAACTGCGCAGGTCCAGGGCAGTTGACGAGCGGGTGCTTCAAAGTTCTATTACCAAATATAATAGAGTTATAGTATGCTACCAGTTCTGGCGGAGACCGGGGCAAAACGGACACACTAAGTGTTTTTCTAACATAGCAAGCTCAATAGCAGGCAGAAAATTTTGAGCTATACACCCTGATGTAGCCTAATGAATTGTGTCTCTAATGTAAGAGCATCAACTTGAAAAATTAACTTGGAAAAAAACATGGCAGTAGAATATATCAGCTAATGTTTTTTGTCCGTTTTGCCCCAGCCCTGGGGCATAATGGTTTTCAGGAAGGGGCAAAACGGACAGACCTGCTGTCATTGGACTTTGCCCGAGCACCCCCCAGAGATAAATAAATCCACATCCCTGGCAGCCTGGCTAATATGGCGAAAAAACATCATGTTTTCGTTAAAGCGTCAACATCTATTAGCTCAGTTAAAATTTTAACCTGGTTTCATTTTGGCACAAGACTGCCCCCCCCACCCTAGACCCGCCCCTGCCTTCTTTTCTCGCTGATTCTTTGACCTTACCACAATAACAAAATACATACAAATTATCCTAAGTGATTGGGGTAAACCGGACTATCAGACCATTTTACACCATTGGTCCATTTTGCCCCTTCCGTTTTGCCCACAGCTACTCCGATTCAAGTTTTTACGTGTCGGACAAAATAGCAGGCTTTGGGATTCCAAATTACCCTTACCCTAAGCCTACATTGCCACTTATTCAGACATGTCACCATCAGAACTGAACTCAGTTTGCCACTCGGAAAAACGAAGATTCAAAACTTGTAGATACCGTAATGCTTACAGGAAAATCCTCTCCAGACAGCCCGCCTCGAAATGATGCCGCTAACTGACGATATACACGCTATATTCTGACGTCCATTGACTAAAGCAGTAGTTCCATCTTCTAAAATATAGATAGAAACACCAGCAACATACCGGAAATAGCTTAAATCCGTTTTGCCCCAAAGCCCGTTTTGCCGCGGTCTCCCCTAACAATATTGTAGTAGTTTGCTAGCCACGTACTTTCATACAATGTTAAACCACTAACGGCTGCAGCTGGTGGCTGTGTTGTTTCCCCAAACAAAATCAGGAGTCGTAGGCTACCGTTCCGGTTTCTTCATGTGCTTTATTTTCATGTCATAATTTATAATATAAGTTACTCATTTTTATATGGTTTCTTTTTGGTAGTGAAGTGGCTAGTTGGTAAGTTAGTTATTTGGGATTAGGGGCACACCAGCCTGGCAAGGCCATATAGCGCCCATATTATTTTTGTATTATCATTTATCATAGTATTTTTCCGGTTCTTCCATACATTGGCAATGATCGTCGATGTTTTGTGCTGTAGGTAGGTAGTTTTTATTTGTGTAAGCCCAAACTGTCTCACAGCGGTCTGCAAAGTCGAAATATGACAGGTGTCTACAAGATCTTGCCGAGCAACGCTTTCGGAAAATGTTTCGGCTTGGAGAAGATTATTTACCATTAGGAGCAAGGGAAGCTGGAGATGAGGGCGGACATTGGAACAAAAACATGATAATAAAAAATATTTAATTCTGCTGTGACTTATTCAACACGTGCTATCGGAGGGGAGAATTATGCTGGAACTTAGAAAACTAACCATTAGCAAAATATATGTTCCATTGCTACTAGGATTAAAGTTCCCTTTACCGAGGGTAGTAGAGAACTTCAACATTCTATCAACCTTCGCCCGGGGGAAGGGTGGTACTTGAACACCCCTGCGAGTTTTTACGATGATCCTGGAAAAATGCAGCGCAAAGCGTGGCCGTTCTTGGTACACCTTATTCTACCTTACTGTAGATTGATACCGCATCTGTTTTGAAAATTCTAAGTTTATGTTATTTCAAGTCAAATCACGAGGCCAGAGCAAGTGATCTCATCTCCAAAACTTTAACACGCGCATTGACGGGTGTCTGAGCCACCTTCGCTTTGACGAGGGGGCGGGTACCCGCCCCCTAAGATCTCGAGAACCACGGTAGGTAACGAAAAACAGTAAACGGTGTTGGCTAGCCAATCCACTTTTCCATCGAAAATATTTGTACCATTTCTCTGTCAGGTAATATTTAAGGTCACGAGAGGTCAAAACATGCCGTAATAGGGATAACATGTAAATTAAGTTTTTCGGCCATTACATCTGAACAAGTAAAGATAGAGCAAAACGACTTGAACTGTATGAATCCTCGCAGCAAACCGAATCGAATGATATATAATCTGACCTTGCTAGGTCAAATCAAGGATTTAACCTGACCTGAAGTGAGTTCAGGGTCAAATTATATAAAATGCATATCATTAGAACTGCAAAGCCAAGGCGAGTCTAATGCAGTTACAATAAACGCTCTATCACTATCCGTTACTGAGTTATACAGTAAAAACCATTTTTCCCATCTATTTCCAATGGAGAGGTCATGCCTCGTACCTGACCTTAGGTCATCGATATAAGAAATACCGGAACATATTTTAAAAATTCGGTGGGCCCATTATGTGATATGAGTTTCAATCGCATAAGTTCACCCTGTTCCGTCTTATGCTATCTTAAACTTTTTTGAGGGCAGGTCACTTGACCTGTACTGGTGACCTGACCTGAGATGACCTAACCTTAAAATTTTCACAAAAGTTGTAAGAATGATGAGGTAAAAGGAATGCAAAGTACGGCGGCGCTACGCGCCGCTGATTTTCTGCTATCTCCGAAAAACCCGAGGGGGGCGGGTACCCCACTCCCGTCAATGTGCGTGTTAGATGACACCAGTGAAAACTGGTTTAATAATCTAATGATGTAGTATGTTTAATATTCTTATCACATAATAGGCCCACCCAGAACCACAAGTTGTGATACCGGGATTCTCGACATCGATAACCTACCTATAAGATAGCGACAAACAGTGCCTGGCGTTTAATAGCCCATCCAAAATTCTATAAAAACCATGTGAACCTTTTTTCATGTCATATTTATGGTCACTAGAAGTCAAGGATAGGGATTACTTGTAAATGAAGGGTTTCAGTCATTACATCTGAACTAGTAAAGATGGAGCAAAACAATCTAGACTATTAGAACCCTCGCAGCAAACCGAATCGAGTGATGTATAATATGGCCCTCTCAGGTCAAATTAAGTCAAACCTAGGATTTGACCTAACCTGAGGTCAGGTCAAAGTCAATTTTGTCAAAATACATATCACAAGAACCGCCAGGATGAGGCACGAGGGCAGGAGGCCGCCCCGTAAGCTCAGTTGGTAGAGCGTTGGGCTCCGGCCCGCTGCTCAGAAACATGCAGTGGCAGTGCATGTCCAGGCTTGGGATCGGTTCCCCTGAGACGCTCCGGCGCTCAATAGTTTACCCGCCGTAAGTCGACTGGCAGCTGGCTGGTGAGAGGGTGACCTGAGCGGGGCGGCCGTCCCTGTGCTTTGTGGGACGTTAAACTTTGGCTTCTAAATTAACCCTTCATTGTGGGACATGCTCGTTTGAATGGTGCGGTCGGGGTCTCCGTGACAAGTCCCGTTATGACTTTAGTGAGACTCCAACTCCAACAGCCGTACTGGGAACAACTTGGACAAAATGTATATAAAAATGAGGCGTATGTGGTATGAGTTGCAATTGGATACGTTCACCCAGTTGTGACTTATGCTAGCTTAAACTTTTTTGAGGTGAGCTCACTTGACCTGCACTGGTGACCTGACCTGAGATTACCCAACCTAAAAATTGTGGCTACAGTTGTAAAAATGGTCAGAGACAGGCAGAAAAAAGTACGGCGGCACTACACACAGGCATTTTTATTGTATCCCCAGAAACTCAAGGGAGGGGGCGGGGAGTTGCCTAGTCACCAAAAACAAACAAAACGCATCTCACCCTCGTCGGGTAAAAACCCGCCTCCGTCGATGCGCGTGTTGAAGTACACAACACGTAGGGTGTCCACCAGGGCTGGTTCAACGCAACGAATTACAGGGTATCAGTGGGCCGATAAAGGAACGCAGTAAAATGTTATGAGGGTAAGTTAGTAGAAGAAAAAGAACGCATTTACTATGCAAAATGAGGGACACTGACAGGAAGATGAGGGGTGCTTTTAAACAGGTGTAGGCACCAAGAAAGCTCCACGGCATGGGTGTGTCGGCGTGGCAGCAAGAGGGAACTGATGGAAGCCGATTGAGGCCGGCTGTGAGTGTCACGAAGGCACTGGCGATGCACCAGGGGGGCGCTGGTGGTACATGCGGTGTTTCAACAGACGGGACGCCGACAGTGACGCCTGGGGATGCTGTTGGAGCAGTCAGGCATCAATTCTGCACCATGGAGGCGCCAGTGGCAGAGGGCTGGCTGTCGACATGTGGTACCTTTAAGGCAACAATTTTACCACGGGTCGTCGGTACTTCCCGGAGGGCGCCTTACCACCGAAAGGGGGGCCGAGGGGAGCCGTGGGGCCTTGCCCCCTTTGGATCTGCCCCTGGCACTTACGTTATATCGTGCTGAGATGAGTAGCGTAAGCTAATAGGGGCGAATTTTGCTTTGCAGCTATAGATTTTCTCGAATAATTTGGATGACAAAAAGTAACAACTATTTCATTAACTCTAATCACCGGCAAACTATAAAATTATTAGGTCTGTCGGTTGCTCCTTTTCGTTGAAGCGTTATTCCGAATCTAGAAGCTGATTCATTTTCTGGTGGCAATACTCTTACCTTTCGAACAGCAACCAGGCAACCAGAGGGCGGCTGCTGCGGGCAGCTGCCGAGATGCCTTCCGAATCGGTCTATTGGAGGTATCGGTGCAAGTGGTAGATAGTGTGACCGGATGCACGTCCCTCGTCGGTACTGGGTTTCGGGGAGTTTCACCAACGAGTGGCTCATTCGCTTACCTAAATTCTGTATTCCTGGTTTTTATGCAGAGAGAGGTAACCGCGTTTATTTTTTTATACATTTTACCCAAGTTGTTCCCAGTTCGACTGTCGGAGTCAGAGTCTCACTAAAGCCCTCAAGGGACCTGTCACGGAGACCCCGACCCCACAACCCGAACGAGCAACTCCCACAATGAAAGGTTAATTTAAAAACCACAGTTTAACGTTCCACAAAGCACAGGAACGCCCGCCCCGCCCAGGTCACCTTCTCCCCAGTCAGTTGCCAGCCGACCTACGTCGGGTGAACTATTGAGCGCGGAGCGTTTCAGGGGAACCGATCCCAAGCCTGGACATACACTGCCACTACATGTTTCTGAGCCCAACACTCTACCAACTGGGCTACCGGGGCAGCTTCTGTCTTGAGCTATAATGGTTATCGTATCACAGCACAGTTTGCATAAGGTAAGTATCCTAGCTAATGCTCTCGGAGCGCTATACGAGGATGATGAAAAGAAACAAAGTTCTCACTAAGTGGAACACCCTAATGTTCGGTGCAGTACCTCCGACCATGTTTTGAACAGTCATGCCCCAAGGATGACCTGTGCGTGCAGATGAAGCCCGCTCACGATCAGGTGTCAGGAGGTCAGCATGAGGCAACATTTCAGCATCCGCCCCATGCCCTCCCGTTTTTTATTTATTTATTTTATTTATTTATTCATTTATCTGCATCATTGCCAACTAGATGACTCCAATAAAAGTCAAAGTACAAGAAATAAAAGATTAAACACGTACGCCATATCAGATGGTCTCACACTATTCCGTCCCGGAGTATTTACTGGATTAGCGATCCTAACCCGTATCGTTGAATTTTTACCTGGGATGTTCTCGGAATAGATAATCCCTTTCCATCCCGTCCCATATATCGGGGGAATGTTGTCCCATTCTGTTCCATTGCAGCTATCCAATAACGTTCATCCAGTTTTCCACGTCATGTCGCTAATCTGCGCCTAAAAATGCTCCAGCACCGTACTCTACGCCTAATAGCGTACATATTTTTACTTCTACTAAGCGTAGCGCGTAAGCGGGAGGATTCATTTGTACCATCCAAAGATACCAAAGACAAAAAATGCCAACAAGCTAGGAACATATTTAAATTCATCCAGACTGGATTATAAGCAAATCGTTCGTTACTGGCAAAAATATCAAGCGCCAACTAGATTTGGTCAGAACCGATTGATCGTTGTAGCGGCTGGCTATGGAGAGATATAGATGTCCGTAAGTCCTGTACAATTCATACCTGTTCTGATTGGGGAATGGCCATTTTCAGGTTTACCAATGAAACTTTTATTGATACCAAAGGTTTCCTGAAGTACAAATCAGCTTCCTCAGGCTTCTCGTTGAGTCGATCTAGGCAAGCAGTTGGCCGGCCGCGGCGGGCAGTGTAGTCGGCTGACTTTCAATAACGTCAAGATTACTGATTTTTAATGATGTCACGGCTTGCTTGGTGGGTGGCTCTGGTCTACATGGAATCTTAGCACACGCATTGACGGGAGTTTGAACCACCTGCGCTTTGACGGGGGGTGGGTACCCGCCCCCCCAAGATTTCGAGAACCACGCTAGATAGCAAAAACGGGAAGCGGCGATGGATAGCCCATTGAATTCTCTATAGAAAACATTTAAGCCATTTTTTTGTCAGATCACATTTAAGGTTAGAAGAGGTCAATGCATGCCGCCATACGGATAACATGCAGATGAAGGTTTTCAGTCATTTCATTTAAACTAGTAAATATACAGCAAAACAATCTAGACCATCGGAATCCTCGCAGCAAGCCGGATCGAAATAAATAAAGTGACCTTGCTAGGTCAAATCAGGTCAAATCTAGGGTTTGGCCTGACCTAAGGTCAGTTCAATGTCAAATTAGGTCAAAATGCATGTCATTAGAACCGCAAGGATGAAGCAAACCTAATGCTGTTAAAATAAATGCTCTGCCTCCATCCATTCCTAAGCTATTCAGTTTCAACCATTTTCCTATGTATTCTCCAATGGAGAGGTGATGGCTCGTACCTGACCTTTAGTCATCGATATAAAAATACCGGAATACATTTTGTAGAGCTCGGTGGGCCCATTATGTGATATGAGTTTCAATCGGATACATTCAACCTGTTCTGATTTACGCTATCTTAAACTTTTTTGAGGTGAGATCACTAGAGCTGCACTGGTGAACTGACTTGAGGTGACCTAACCTTAACACGCGCATTGACGGGGGGCGGTACCCGCCCCCTCGGGTTTTTCGGAGATAGTAGAACAAGTACGGCGGCGCGTACGCGCCGCCGTACTTGGTATACCTTTTTCCTCATCATTTTTACAACTTCTGTGAAAATTTTAAGGTTAGCCGCCATTCTCAGGTCAGGTCACCAGTGCAGGTCGAAGTGACCCGACCTCAAAAAAGTTTAATTGATAGCATAAGTCGGAGCAGGGTGAACTTATCCGATGGTAAACTCATATCACATAATGGCCCCACCGAGTCTCTAACAAATGTTCCGGTATTTTAGATATCAATGACCTAAGGTCAGGTACGAGGCATGACCTCTCCATTGGAAATACATGGAAAAATGTTTTTACGGAATAACTCAGTAACGGATGGTGATAGAGCATTTATTTTAGCTGCAATGTAGACTCGCCTGGGCTTTGTGGTTCTAATGATATGCATTTTATATAATTTGACCCTGACCTGACCTCAGGTCAGGTCAGGTTCTGGAGCTGTTGAATAAAGCTTCTCATTCCTATACTTTTCATTTCGTTTAATTTCTCATTTGTGTGATGTTGCGATGAGGGAAGGTGTCTTTGCTTCTAAAGTAGCACTAAATGTGTTGGCCTTTTCCTTCCAGCAAGTCTGCATGTGCGCAAGACACTCTAAAATATGGTTCAGAGTGAATGCAGTTTCTATTCAAAGAGATCATACATCGAGTGTGGCTGACGGAGTGTTGGGGCGGGTACTCACTGGCTAGCTGAGTCCTGGTGACGTGCGTGGTGGTCCTTGTTGATGCCCATCATCTGCATCCAGGCGTTGCCGCCGCTGCCCATTCCTGGCGTGGCACCACCCATGCCGCCAAACATCACTGCCCGTCTCAGTCACAGTCGCACTCTCACGCCCAGTCCGCCCTCAGTCCACGCCTGCCGCCCCACATCGCTGCAGCCCGATAGTGCAGTCAGCAGTCAGTCCTCACCGCCAGCTGCGTGCTGCCCGCCGGGTACCCAGTCCTCACACGCCTCAGCCGGAGCGGCTGCGGCGTCTTCACCCGCAGACCAGCCCCGAGTCTCCTGCAGCTGTCCGCACAGCTGCCCCACTAAGAACAGCGTCCGCTAGCGCGCATGGCTTCTTGGCTTTCTTAAATGATGCCCGCCTGGGAACTTTTTTGCTTTTGGGGTGCTTTTCCTAGGAAAAATGCATCGATTGGTAATGTTTTTTAGAAACAGGATGTATTATCCTATTGCAATCAGAAGCAGACATAGCATAACTAAAATTAGGAAGTGACGAAGATATATCAATTTAATACCTATAAAAGTTGTGTTGAAATATAATTGCCATATGTTTTACATGCAATGAAAATCATGTCGAATGATACAAGGAGCTCCCATTTTTTATTTTTAGTGTAGAATAATGCAATGTTTTAAAGATAAGGAAGATCCTCTCTGCTTTTCACATATTCCCTAGCTCCCATATAACTCTCCTTGTGAATATTTTCCTTCCACACGAAGAGAAACAAATAAAATATATTCAAAGTGGTAACATTTTTTACCTCAGTGCTTGCTGCCATGTAAATCCAAATTTCAGTTTCTTATATTGCTTTACAAGTTTGTATGCCTTCACATCTCACTGTCTGTTTTAGGCCTTAGCCCAATTTCAGAATAGAGCCCAAAATTTATGCAATGGCACGAGCCAGAATCTGAAGGGGTAAACTCGTGCTGTTAAAATGAGAAAACTTTAACTATGTGTGCTTTAAAGGCACACAGTTTCTCCCTTCTAAGTAACTTCGTTATATCAACTGAGTGGTCTTTATCAGTTTGTACTAGAAATATTCGTGGAAAGCTGTCAAAAGAAGCATTTGAATATATGAGAAGCCAAGTTTTTGCAGGGCTCTGATCGGGCTTAGGGATTCCCTAACGACCAATGCACATCGTTGAAGACACCTCTAGCTCTCACTTTTTGCCAGCCTGTGTAGAAGGAAAATACTAACGAGCTGATGTATATACATGCAAATTTATATTCAAAATCTCACGTCAGACCCATACATCTATCTACATCACACAATGCTATGTGAATGTTATTAATTTCAGGTTTGGTAAGAAAATTGTACAGGAATAGTTCAAATTTCTTTTCAAGTTCTTTTCTTTTCTTTCTTCAAGTTCTTTTCTTTCTTTCTTTTCATAGTTCAGGTTTCTTTTCATTCCATTTCTGGTTCCCTGTCCATCAACTACTGCCCAAAAACAGAAGCCCATAACAGTATAAATTTTAATTGAAAATTGACGAATTAATTTCTGTTTTAAACAAAGTTGCCACTAAAACGTCCCCAGGAGCAATTGCGCTTTCGAGAAACCCTTCCAGCAGGGAAAGAGTTGGCGATGGCATATGACCCTGGCAGTTGGTGCGTCCATAAGCCCCAAAAATTGTTGTTATCATTTTTCACTAAAACGTCCAAAATTTGGTTTCCGGTGCTTTATCAATGCGGATACTTATATACTAAGTCGGAATAAATTATTATGAAACGTAACCATTTTAGATGGACTTTTAATAAAAACATTAATATATAACAGGTTAATGAATAAAGGTAGAAGGTCCAACATTTTTTAGACCATTTGCCATCTAATATTCTTAGGTTCAATCACAATTCAGGCCACTTTGACATCCCGGGCTGGTAATCTAATGTCGGATTTTCTTAACACGAGCCCTTGCACTGCGTAGTTGTGTTTAAATGTGCACCAAAGTGGTGACTTACTGAGCGCGTCCGGTTAGAACTCGACTTTGTAGCCTGCCGTGTGAGCCTGCCGCGCCTGGCCAGAAGTGGCGATACCGATCGCTCAGGTGGTCCAGCCTTCCCAGCCAGGTGGGAGCGCAGGCATCGCTGACGACAGCCGACATCTGGCTCACAAGCTGTGCTCTAAAAATGCTAAAGTGGTGGCAACAGTGGGAATCCGCAACGACTTGAAATGCAATGCTGAGTTAATCAGTGTCAGCCCCCTAGTTTGTTCCAAACGGTAGCCACACTGCCTGCAGTCACAGTTTGCCACCAGAGGCCGTCCTAATGAGAGGCACGTCACCTTGCGCGTGCTGAACGGCGTCCTTAGTCACCACAGCCGGCGGCCCAGCGCGCGGCCGCCGCACTGATGGTCGCGTCGACAGCGACGCTGCCGCCGCCGCAGTGGTCCTGGCACCCGGGCAGCTCAGCTTGTACCGTCACTACACCGCCACACGCCTGCATCGCCACTGCACCTGCCGGCCTCCAGAGCGGCGTTCACGCAGCCCCAGCCCTCCACCGCCTCACCTGAACCGCCGCCGGCGGTCATGTGCCGCGCCGCCGGTCGTCACCGCAGCCAGCGCCAGCCCCGGCGTCGACAGCGACGACGGTCGTCGAAAACGACGAGAGCGTCGATCGCCGCCGGACCAGCGGCACTGCGGCACAGACTGCGGCTGAGAGAGCGGCGGCAGAGTGGTCACCCGACACCAGCAGCGAGAGAGAGAGAGAGAGAGAGAGAGAGAGAGAGAGAGAGAGAGAGAGAGAGAGAGAGAGAGAGAGAGAGAGAGAGAGAGAGAGAGCGGCGGCAGAGTGGTTACCCGATACCGGCAGCGAGAGAGGGAGAGAGAACCAGAAAAGGAGAGGACGGGAGGGAGAAGAGAAAGAGAGAAGGGGAGAGCAGGAAGGAAGGGAAGAGAAAGAAAGAATTAGAGAGAGAGAGAGAGGGGGAGGGAGAGGGAAGGAGATAAGTGCGCATACAAACGATATTAAAAGAGGAATGGGGAGTATGGAATAGCCAGAGAGGAGAGAGCCGGCGAGTATAATTCGGAACACAGGGCGGTGGCATTTGAGGCGGAATATCGACGTTACGGGGGCAGATTCTCTCACAATTCCGTACCTCTGGGACTCGGGCGGGTTTGGAAACTGGCCGCCAGCCGTTGTACTGGGACGAATGCGGCAGTGGACGCTTCCATAAATAGATACAACGGATGTGGGTCACGAGAAAGCCAACAGAATCTTGGTTTCACGAACTGAATTATTCACGACGATGATAGTGGAACGTCTCCAGGTAATGCATAGACGAAAAGCTCATCGTTGATATTGTTTTAAAGGTCTTTTTATACATTTCAACGTCGTGCTGGTAACCGGAAGTTGGTTTGTAAAACTTGGAGACAGAAGAGTTGAGTTGAACGAGTGGCTTCCACCGGAGCCAGTGACGGATGCCTGGGGAGTCCAACTCCTGGTGTATTGACCACAGTTGACAACTAGTCTAATTATAGACAGGCTCTCAGTTTGGCCTCGTCAGAAGTTTGGTAGTGGCTATGGGCTGGAGTCTTTCACGGAAGCAGTACGTGAAGCAGATGATCTCACGTTCTTTTGGCATACTCGTATGTCTTGCTCATGCTCATGTAAGCTGCCAGAAATGTGTCAATAGTATGTGTGTGGCGCCGGCTAGTAGACTTTTTCTTAGCCTAGTTATTTCACTATTCAAATACGATCTGCAGTCTTAGGGAACTCTTTGCTGTCCCAAAATGTGTTCCGTAAGCCATAATTTGTCTTTAACTTTGCCAGAAAGAATGTATATTCATTTGGGTCATGCCTGAATATTTTAAACCAACTGAACACTTCAATTTATCTTTATTCTTTTCATTGGGTATGCCAGTATGCTTTTGATCGGAAAATCTTAATCTCGAGATCAAAACTCTTTGACAATAAATAAAACATGTTCAAAATGTGATTCCTGCTTGCTGCTGGATCCAAAATAGGACACTGTGGGTTACCAGGGTGTATTTTCTTTTGTGTTTGTACATATACAGGGTGTTTCATAAAGAATGCTATTTTTGAATTGATCATAATGTGGTTATAAATAGGTTGTTGTGGTATGATTTACATATTAATCGAAAGTGAATTTTGGGACATTTACGATTATTTGTATTTTGATAGCTGTTTTGATATTTCTGCTACTTCAAAAGTAGTCTCAAAAATGAGTTGAAACATACTGTCTTTTTTGCTTTTATCGAAAATGTTTGCAGAAATCACGCGCGTATCACGTGACCAGTATCACGCCATTGAAACTGCAGACATTACATCGTCACTGCGGTATATCACAGTCCACACGCACATTGCCTCTGGAAAGTAATTCTAAAAAAACACACATCTCAAGCTTATGAAAGCTCGGGTCCAAGCAAGCAATCCCCAATTGGTCCATGTCCCTTGTTCTACGATGTACAGTGAGGTCTTTTGCGCTGTGTCCTCCGCATCCAGTCATTCATATGGAAGGTAAGCCAATGAGTCGTTAGTTATTTGGGCTTAAGGGGCGCACCAGCCTGGCAAGGCCATATAGCGCCCAACAAGCCAATGAGTCATGTGGAGCTTGAGCCAAAAGCTTTAAACGTGTAATAATACTGAAAATTGTGCCTTCCATTTGCAAGTGCATGTCCACATGCCATTTTGGGTGCTAAAGCCTTTTTAGAGTATTGCCAGTTCCGTTTTCTCAAATATAAGCGGCCATATATCATGTTTTTTTTGTATCATTTTCCGAGTATTTTTAAGACGGGGAAATATTTGATACAAATGAAACATGTTTATAGAAAAATTTCCTACAATTTACCATTGAAATGAGCGTTTTATGGACGGATTTGAAGGATATTTAGTACTTTACTGAACATTAAAAAAATAACATTATTTCTGAAACACCCTGTAGATCCGTTCATCCATGTCTTACGGTATGTATACACTTCTAAGACAGAAAGTAATGTTGTTTATCTTTTTGGCTCAATAACTATGAGAATATACGTAGGATATATTTTATTCTAAACTGTTCAAAGGGAACGTGCCACCTTGTTGAAACTGCAAAAAGGACCACTTGTGGACAAACAAGTTTGTAAATCTGGATACCACACTTTGTTTCTACCTTTAATCGTTAAGAACAAATTATATGAAATGCTTTCTTGCAATTTGTGATGCCATCAAAACAATATGCTTTCGGAGTCCGTAAAGTACTAACCTTGATAGCAGGCATAACATAGACTCGTGGCTACAATTGATATTCTGTCCTAATTATTTATTTACTTATTCTGCTGCATCAGGACGCTCCACAATAGACATGCGGCTATTCTTAGCCTGGCATCAATTACTCGAAAACACAGTCCATGTAGAAAAGACAAGACACTATGGTTGAATAATCGTCACAAAAAATAACCGCTCAGCGTAAGCTATGTTGAATCCAAGATACCTTTACTTAACACGCGCATTGACGGGGTCTGAGCCACCTTCGATTGACGGGGCGGGTACCCGCCCCTAAGATCTCGAGAACCACGGTAGGTAGCGAAAAACGGTAAACGGCGTTGGGCTGCCCATCCACTTCCCATCGAAAACATTTGAACCATTTTTTGTCAGGTCACATTTAAGGTCCCGAGAGGTCAAAACATGCCCGTCATAGGGATAACATGTAAAATTCAGTTTTCGGGCATTACATCTGAACAAGTAAAGATAGAGCAAAACGACTTGAACTACATGAATCCTCTTAGCGAGCCGAATCGAATGATATATAGTTTGACCTCTAGGTCAAATCAAGGATTTGTCAGGTCAGGGTCAAATTATATAAAATGCATATCATTAGAACCGCAAAGCCCAGGCGAGTCTAATGCAGCTAAAATAAATGCCTATCACCATCCGTTACTGAGTTATTCCGTAAAAACCATTTTCCAATGTATTTCCAATGGAGAGGTCATGCGTCGTACCTGACCTTAGGTCATCGATATCAAAAATACCGGAACATATTTTAGAGAACTCAGTGGGGCCATTTTGTGATATGAGTTTCAATCGGATAAGTTCACCCTGCTCCGACTTATGCTATCTTAAACTTTTTTGAGGTCGGGTCCCTTGACCTGTACTGGTGACCTGACCTGAGATGACCTAACCTTAAAATTTTCACAGAAGTTGTAAAAATGATGAGGAAAAGGTATACCAAGTACGGCGGCTACGCGCCGCCGTTTTTCTCCTATCTCCGAAAAACCCGAGGGGCGGGTACCGCCCCCCGTCAATGCGCGTGTTAAAGGAACGTTCAAGAGGGATTCATCCACGCCCGAGTAACTTCACACAGGCGTGGAGGAATTCATTCACCATTGAGCCGTGTGTTAAACTGCTCCTGATGACACTTTCCACTTATGAATTTTTGAGAATACACGGTAATCAAGTTTATCCCTAATGCAATGAATAATCATTTCATTTTCGATTCTGGGCCTCTTTTTGCAAAAATTTGAACATTTAATCATTTAATTGTCTCATGTTATATTCTACGAGGTGTGACGTCACATCCGGTGGTATGCGCTGGCTGTTGGAGGAGGGCTGTGTTGAATCAACTAACTTACGCTTCATAACCCTTAAAACATTTAAAATAAGTCCCGTGTCTAAACGTATTATTATCGACTTTTTCAGTAGTCTCAGTTTTTATGAGCTCCTTCATTTTCTTAGACCTCTACCTGCTAAGTGCCTAGTCCATAGGCGGATCCAGGGGGAGGCAAGGGGGCACGTGCCCCCCCGATCGACCCTCGGCGCCCCCCCTGAAAGGTCGATGGCGCCCCCTGAAATGTCGCTTCCCACCCCCCTCCCCCAGGATGTCAAAGTCGGCGCCCACCGATAGGATTTGGCGCCCACCTGATAGCTTTTGCCGGTCATGAGTGGCACCCCCCTGGTCCGGATGGCGCCCCCCCGGGAAGGTGCCCCCCCGATCGGCAATCCTGGATCCGCCTATGGCCTAGTCGACATAATTACGAGATTTAACACGCGCCCCGCTGGGGTTCCTGGCATGACGCGCCCCGCTGGGGGGGCGTATTTCGCCGCCCCCATATCTCATTTCCCAGGCAAGCTAAAGAAAAATGACGAAGGCATTCGAAAAGTCTTGACGAGACAAAGAGATATTATAGGAATTATTTTATGTCAGGTCAATATTGAGGTCAGCATAGGTCAAAGAAATTTCGACAGGTTTACAACAGGGCAGTGTACGTTTCCCCCTCTAGATTTTACTCAGCAGAGCTAGAGCAAATATTTGTGCATCATTGGATTCCTCTCATCGTGGTAAATCGAATTATGTATAATATGACCTTACTATGTCAAATTGTGAAAATGACCTTATATCGAGCTAGGTTAGGGTTACAGGGTGACGTGGTATGGTCATGGGTCATGTTGCATAGCACTCGACACCCAGTGACAATTTAACACGCGCATTGACGGGGGGCGGGTACCCGCCCCCTCGGGTTTTTCGGAAACAACAGAAAAACGGCGGCGCGCAGCGCCGCTGTACTTGGCATACCTTTTCCCTCATCATTTTTGCAACTTCTGTGAAAATTTTAAGGATAGGTCATCTCAGGTCAGGTCACCAGTACAGGTCAAGTGACCCGACCTCAAAAAAGTTTAAGATAGCATAAGTCGGAGCAGGGTGAACTTATCCAATTGAAATTTATATCACATAATGGGCTCACCGAGTTCTCTAAAATATGTTCTGGTATTTTTTATATCGATGACATAAGGTCAGGTACGAAGCATGACCTCTCCATTGGTAATACATGGGAAATATGGTTTTTACTGAATAACGCAGTAACAGATGGTGATAGAGCGTTTATTTTAGCTTCATTAGACTCGCCTTGGCTTTGCAGTTCTAATGATATGCATTTTATATAATTTGACCCTGACCTGACCTCAGGTCAGGTCAAATCTTTGAGTTGACCTAGCAAGGTCAAATCATATATCATTCGATTTGGCTTGCTGCGAGGATTCATAAAGTTCAAGTCGTTTTGCTCTATCTTTACTTGTTCAGATGTAATGACCGAAAAACTTAATTTACATGTTATCTCTATGACGGCATGTGACGGCATGTTTTTGACCTCTGGTGACCTTAAATGCGACCTGACAAAAAAATAGTTCAAATATTTTCGATGGAGAAGCGGATGGGCTACCCAACGCCGTTTACCGTTTTTTGCTACCTACCGTGGTTCTCGAGATCTTAGGGGGCGGGTACCCGCCCCCCTCGTCAATCCGAAGGTGGCTCAGACCCCCGTCAATGCGCGTGTTAAGCACAATACAAGCAAAACAGAAGCTTTATCTAAATTCAGTGAGAAGTTTTGAATCAATGTATGCCCCTGTGACCTAACATGACCTTTGGGAGGTCAGATGGTCAAAACCTCAACTTTATGGTCAAGATCGTGGTAAGAATACACTTGAGGATTTTCAGCTTTATCCAATATTTACTGAAAACGAGCCCTTACTATTTTTCACCGTAGACTTATAAAGGAGTGACCAAAAATTGACTCCACCTTAGGTCAACAAAATCAAAATTCAGAGGTAGCGGATTTGTAGACCCTAATGACCTCATCATATTGTGAAAGTTTCAAACTCATCGGTTGGCTGATGTTCCTTAGGCGCGGCTTCAAACTCGTGTTGTTAGGTTTTTGGTCGGGTCGCTTGACCTTGGATTGCCCCCTTGAACTGACATGACCTGAACTAACAAATTTTGTCAGATGCGTAAAATTGATCAGTAATAAGATGCTGTAAGTTTCGTTGTTCTGCGTCTCTTCGTTTTTGCGTTATCTGGGGAAAACCAGGAGGGAGGGGAGCAATTTTCACCCCCAGTGAGGCGGGAAATGTTAAGCGACAAAGAAATGGAGACTTTTGACCAGTTTAGGTGCACTGAGGTGTCGAGTTCGTAATTGTTCCTTAAAATTTTTTAAACGAACCGCAAGGATGGAATTGATATCCATTTCAATTATTTCCTTAAACAAGCAAATCTATTTGGTATATTTGGAGTTTACCGACATGCAAATCTGTTAGGTTAAACAGCAGAGAAGGTATGTAGTAGGGATGGCTCATTCCTTAGCATGACATTTTCAATGAATAATAGGAGCTTACACTGAAAAAACGACACCTAGAGCGTTGGATTTCAATCTGTCTAGTCCTAAAATTACCCCACTTTCAAATATTTGTCTAGAATTCTTAGTAAATCTATTCTGACAATTAGCTTAATATTATACTAAAAAGTGTAACATTAAAAGCGGGTGGTAACTAAATTTCTCTGTTGTTTCAGCACAGGGCAGTTCCATTTGTGCTGAAAATGCAAAGGAGTGAATTTATCAGTATAGAGTATTTCTATGGAACTCGCAAACTGCCCAAAGAATAGTCTTACTCTGTGGTGAAACAATTATGCCAATAGATTAACACGCGCATTGACGGGGGTCTGAGCCACCTTCGCATTGACGGGGGGCGGGTACCCGCCCCCCTAAGATCTCGAGAACCACGGTAGGTAGCGAAAAACGGTAAACGGCGTTGGGCTGCCCATCCACTTCTCCATCGAAAACATTTGCACCATTTTTTTGTCAGGTCACATTTAAAGTCACCAGAGGTCAAAACATGCCCGTCATAGGGATAACATGTAAAATTCAGTTTTTCGGGCATCACATCTGAACAAGTAAAGATAGAGCAAAACGACTTGAACTATATGAATCCTCTTAGCAAGCCGAATCGAATGATATATAATTTGACCTTGCTAGGTCAAATCAAGGATTTGACCTGACCTGAGGTCAGGTCAGGGTCAAATTATATAAAATGCATATCATTAGAACCGCAAAGCCCCGGCGAGTCAAATGCAGCTAAAATAAATGCTCTATCACCATCCGTTACTGAGTTATTCCGTAAAAACCATTTTTCCCATGTATTTCCAATGGAGAGGTCATGCCTCGTACCTGACCTTAGGTCATCGATATCAAAAATACCGGAACATATGTTAGAGAACTCGGTGGGGCCATTATGTGATATGAGTTTCAATCGGATAAGTTCACCCTACTCCGACTTATGCTATCTTAAACTTTTTTTGAGGTCGGGTCACTTGACCTGTACTGGTGACCTGACCTGAGATGACCTAATCTTAAAATTTTCAGAGAAGTTGTAAAAATAATGAGGGAAAAGGTATACCAAGTACGGCGGCGCTACGCGCCGCTGTTTTTCTACTATCTCCGAAAAACCCGAGGGGGGCGGGTACCCGCCTCCCGTCAATGCGCGTGTTAAGACGAGATGTTTGCTGGTTTAACTACGCTAAATGAATGCATTTATTCTTCTGATCCTCATTTGAATGTGTTTTAACGATAGAAAGAGGTATTTTTTTACTACAGTCAACACTTAGGTGGAATCGTGCCATTTTGTTTTCGCTACAGTTTTGAGCTTAATCCTTGCCCCGGTGGCGGGTACGAGCCACCTTCGCCCTGGTGGGGGGGGCTAAAAAAGACTCCCCATGATCTCAAAAACTAAGAAAGCTAGAAAAAAGCACAAAATAGCAATCGAAAGCTCTTCAAAAATTATATCGAAAATACTTCAGTCATTTTTCTTGTCAGGTCAATATCAAGGTCACCAGAGGCCAAAAAGGTCAAAATCACTAATATGAGGTGTACTAAGGAAACCTCATATATCTCAGAAACTATGATAGCTAAACACATTTTTCTAACACCATTCGAAAGCTCTTGAGATGCCCTTTCTTTACAGTGCCATTCATTTTCGCGTAAGGTCAAAGCCTAGGGAGCTACAGGTCACTGAATATTGGGCATATTCTTAGGAATGTCCATAGCCACCCATGCATAAGGGCGTTTACTTTTTCGCTAACAGCTTCCAAACCAAACAAGATACAGCCATAGTTTATGCACATTGCAATCCTCTCGTCAATACGAATCGAATGATATCTGATATTGCTATGCCAGGTAAAATTTAAGAATTTGACCTGACCCAGGTCAACGATCTGACCCAACTTGACCTGGTATAGTCATAATGTATATCATTTGACTTGCAGTGACTATATAAACACTGGTGACAAAATAAAAGTTCTATCTTAGTTTATTCTAAATTTATAGAGTAAAACACCAAAAAATGCTTATTTGACCTAAAGTGACCTTTTAAAGGTCACAAGTCAAAATTTTTGGCATCAACTTCAGAAATGGACTAAGAACAGGTCGCAACCGATGTTTGAAGTTGATTCCAACCATACTTACTGAGAAAAGCTCATTTCGTGATTTTCCCTATGTATTTACAATGGGGAGGTCATGCTCTGCACATGACCTTAGGTCACCAATATCAAAAATCCTGGAACATATGTTGTAGCTCCTGGTGAGCCCAATATGTGGTATGAGTTTGAACTTGATCGATTAACCCTTCTTTTAGTTATGCGATCCTAAGCATTTTTTAGGTGAGGTCACTTCACCTGGCCTGGTGACCTTACCTGATTTGACCTTGAGCTGAAATTTTCAGGAAAGATGTAAAAATAATGAAGGAACAGCTAGACCAAGTTTGGTGGAGCTGCGCGCCGCCGTTTTTTGGTCGCTTTGGAAAAACCCGAGGGGGTCTAAAAGACCCCCCACCCGGGCGAAGGTTAAATAGAAATAGTCGCTTTAGGAAAATAAAATGCACCCCTTGGGTAGAAAAAGGCGCCCTTTGATAGCCTAGGCGCCCACTGGAAAAAGCGCCCTAGGGATGTCAAATGCACCCTTGGATCAGGACATTTTTTAAGGAAAAGTTAGTGGGGGGCATTTCTTGTGCTGGCCATTATAGTGTCTCCAGGGGAGCAAGACCCCATTTTAAGGGGGTTTAATAAAACTTAAACGTGTTAGTGTTAAACATGTTGCTCGATTTTTGTTTTATTCTAGTGTTAAACATGTTGCTCGATTTTTGTTTTATTCCATGTCTAGAGATTGTAGATACTGCCCAGGGCTGCCAGGTTTTTTTCAGCGGAAAAGGTCAAACCGAGTTAGAAAAAGGGCTAAAGAGGGACAAAATTTTATTTCCACTAAAATAGCCAAATAAATACCACAAAAGCCAGTTTTGAGGCTAAAACGATCCTTAGCGGTCATCATAAAACCACAGATAATGCGACTTGTATCACTGTTTAAAACTAATTTTTGACAGTTTGATCAGTTTGACTTAACGCAATATTTTTAGCACACTACTAATTTAATAGGAAGCCAGGGGTGCCTTTCCAGCCCCGCGTGGCCATCAAATGATTCTATCCACATAAACAGAACAATTTTTGGGATCATCAATCACCCCTCCCCCCCATTTTTTTACTAACAATTTGCTGAGCCCAGTAAAAATGGGAGTAAACCGGAAATTTGTATAACCAGCTGCTGCGGAAGGCAACGAGGAGCCCACATTCGAAAAGTTTTTGGTACTAACTTGGAAAGTTTGTTGTGAGCATCAGGTTGAAGTTTGTCTAGCCCCCTCACTTTTTTGCTGGTGGCGACGCTTACGTATGCTACCACCACAATAATAAATTAAAATGCTAAGCATTTCATACCGCCACACCAGCAACCAGTCTCAACACGCACCCCGCTGGAGTCCCTGGTATGACGCGCCCCGCTGGGGGCGTTTTCGCCCCCACCGTATCTCATTCCCCACGAAAGCTACAGGAAAATTACGGGTGGAGTTCGAAAGCTCTTGACAACACAAATATATTTTACTCTAATGATTTTTAGTGAAGGTCAATATTGGGGTCAGCATAGGTCAAAGAAGGTTCCATAGACTTACAACAGAGCAGTGTGTGTTTTCCTCTCTAGATCTGAGGAGATCTAGAGCAAATATTTATGCATCATTGCATTCCTCTCATCGCGGCGAATCGAATGATGTAAATATGACCTTGCTAGGTCAAATAGTGAAAATGACCTGACCTCGAGCTGGGTCAGGGTCACATAGTGACCTGGTATGGTCATGTGGCATGTCAATCGACTCCCCGTGGCAATATAAGCACAGTGTAAGCAAAATGGGAGCTTTATCTCAATTCAATGAGAAGTTATTGGCAAAATAATATATCTATGCTCCTGTGACCTGACATGACCTTTGAGAGGTCAGATGCTCAAAAAACTCAACTTAATGGTCAAGATTGTGGTAAGAAAAGACGGTTTGAAGATTTTCAGCTTAATCTATCCAGTATTTACTGAAAACGAGCCCATTTTATTTTTCACCATAGACTTATAATGGGTGACCAAAAAATTGACCCACCTTAGGTCAACTATATCAAAACTCCGAGACAGCAGATTTGTAGACCCTAATGACCTTATCATATTGTGGAAGTTTCAAACTGATCGGTGTGCTGATGTTCCCTGGGCCCCGCTTCAAACTCGTGATTTAGGTTTTGAGGTCGGGTCACTTGACCTTGAATAGCTCCTTGACCTGACATGACCTTAACTTAAAAATTTGGTCATATGTGTAAAATTGATCAGTGATAAGGTACTGTAAGTTTAGTTGTTTTGCACCTTTTCGTGTTTGAGCTATCTGGGGAAAACCAGGAGGGGAGGGGCGAATTTCGTCCCCCCAGCGAGGCGCGTGTTAAGCACTTTGACTACACCGTGTCCCGTCTATTCAACGAACGAGCTCTTAGCGCTAAAAACTGACTGCGCGTGAAATGAGAGTCATGTAAGAAATGCAATGTCACGGTACTGGCTGGGATGTGGGCTGCCGCTCGGTTAGAACAGGATTTTTGATTGGTTGTAGGCCAGCGTTCATCTCCAGCATTGTGATTATTTGATGCTGCGGCTGATTTGCCGGGATTTCCCGTAACTACGGGCTTTGTTTCGTCTTCGCACGATGTAGTAGACAGCCACGGGTGAAATCTTTTAACACGATTTTTGTGGATTGCCAATTTGGGACCAGAAATAGAACAAAGTTATAATTGTCGGGTGGTGTTCTGTCTTATTATCATTAGATGAGTCTGAATTTGGCCAATTTTAAGTCATCTGTCTATTTCACTGGGGGACCAATTTCCGGGAACTGGGGGGGCACTTCGGCCGACTCGGGGGGCAAATGGCCCCCCAGTTAACATGTTAAAAATGGCCTGCCTTGGATAGCGAAGGCGCCCCTGGACGGCAAAGACAACCCTGAAGAACACAAGTGCTTTGGACAGCAAATGCGCCCTTGGATAGCAAAGGCGCCCCTAGAAAGGCACCCCTTCGATAGTAAAGGCGCCTTTGGATAGCCTAGGCACCCCCTGGATGAACTAGGTGCCCGAGAAGGAAAACGAGCGCCCTTCTGTGAAGTACAGGGCCCCCTATATAACACGCGCATTGACGGGGGTCTGAGCCACCTTCGCATTGACGGGGGGGGCGGGTACCCGCCCCCCTAAGATCTCGAGAACCACGGTAGGTAGCGAAAAACAGTAAACGGCGTTGGGCTGCCCATCCACTTCTCCATCGAAAACATTTGAACCATTTTTTGTCAGGTCACATTTAAAGTCACGAGAGGTCAAAACATGCCCGTCATAGGGATAACATGTAAAATTCAGTTTTTCGGGCATTACATCTGAACAAATAAAGATAGAGCAAAACGACTTGAACTGTATGAATCCTCTTAGCAAGCCGAATCGAATGATATATAATTTGACCTTGCTAGGTCAAATCAAGGATTTGACCTGACCTGAGGTCAGGTCAGGATCAAATTATATAAAATGCATATCATTAGAACCGCAAAGCCCAGGCAAGTCTAATGCAGCTAAAATAAATGCTCTATCACCATCCGTTACTGAGTTATTCCGTAAAAACCATTTTTCCCATGTATTTCCAATAGAGAGGTCATGCGTCGTACCTGACCTTAGGTCATCGATATTAAAAATACCGGAACATATTTTAGAGAACTCGGTGGGGCCATTATGTGATATGAGTTTCAATCGGATAAGTTCACCCTGCTCCGACTTATGCTATCTTAAACTTCTTTTGAGGTCGGGTCACTTGACCTGTACTGGTGACCTGACCTGAGATGACCTAACCTTAAAATTTTCACAGAAGTTTTAAAAATGATGAGGGAAAAGGTACACCAAGTACGGCGGCGCTACGCGCCGCCGTTTTTCTACTATCTCCGAAAAACCCGAGGGAGGGCGGGTACCCGCCCCCCGTCAATGCGCGTGTTAAAAAAATTTGGTCATATGTGTAAAATTGATCAGTGATAAGGTACTGTAAGTTTCGTTGTTTTGCACCTTTTCGTGTTTGAGCTATCTGGGGAAAACCAGGAGGGGAGGGGCGAATTTCGCCCCCCAGCGAGGCGCGTGTTAAGCACTTTGACTACACCGTGTCCCGTCTATTCAACGAACGAGCTCTTAGCGCTAAAAACTGACTGCGCGTGAAATGAGAGTCATGTAAGAAATGCAATGTCACGGTACTGGCTGGGATGTGGGCTGCCGCTCGGTTAGAACAGGATTTTTGATTGGTTGTAGGCCAGCTTTCATCTCCAGCATTGTGATTATTTGATGCTGCGGCTGATTTGCCGGGATTTCCCGTAACTACGGGCTTTGTTTCGTCTTCGCACGATGTAGTAGACAGCCACGGGTGAAATCTTTTAACACGATTTTTGTGGATTGCCAATTTGGGACCAGAAATAGAACAAAGTTATAATTGTCGGGTGGTGTTCTGTCTTATTATCATTAGATGAGTCTGAATTTGGCCAATTTTAAGTCATCTGTCTATTTCACTGGGGGACCAATTTCCGGGAACTGGGGGGGGCACTTCGGCCGACTTGGGGGGGGGGCAAATGGCCCCTCAGTTAACATGTTAAAAATGGCCTGCCTTGGATAGCGAAGGCGCCCCTGGACAGCAAAGACAACCCTGAAGAACACAAGTGCTTTGGACAGCAAATGCGCCCTTGGATAGCAAAGACGCCCCTAGAAAGGCACCCCTTCGATAGTAAAGGCGCCTTTGGATAGCCTAGGCACCCCCTGGATGAACTAGGTGCCCGAGAAGGAAAACGAGCGCCCTTCTGTGAAGTACAGGGTCCCCCTATATAACATAGATGTCCTTTATCCATCTTCAGCTACTCTGGATTGGAGCAGCGCCCCTCAAGAGCAAAGGCGCCCCTGGATAAAAAGATGTCTCCGTATATCAAAGGCACTCCTAGATAATATATTGCGCCTCTTAGATAGAAATAGGCACTTCAGGAAAGTAAAAGGCGGTCCTTGGTTAGGACAGCGCCGTTGGACTGCCTAGGCGTCCCCTGGATAAAGCACCCTACCAATATCATATGCGCCCCTGGACAGCAAAGGTAACCCTTCTTAAAATAGATGATCTGGACAGCATAGGCGCCCATGGATAAACTAGGCGCCTGAGAAAGAAAACAAGCGTCTCACCTGAGAGTACAGGCGCCCCCAGGATATCATAGGTGTCCCTTTCCATCTTCAGCTGCCCTACTGTCTATGGTTTGGCACACCTGTCCGACAATCGGGCGCTCTGTCACAGTGCTTGAGCGCTCAATTCGAGCATGGACCGCCTTTAACCACATTTCATTAACCTCTAACTGAAGGCTTAGTGCTCCATCGCTGCAACCGGGTGCCTTTTTCAGTTTGTGCGCCCCACTTCCGAGAACGCTGCCCTCACCAACCAGCAGTCCTCCCCGCTCAGCAGATAACGCAGATAACCGGAGACAAAAAGCACCTCAGGATAATACAGAGGCATGTATTTCAATCATGTCTGTGATTGCAAACTACACCCAGACAGCATATGCGCCCCTGGATAGAAAGACACCCATGGCCAGCAAAGGCGCCCCCGAATAAGGCGCCCCTGGAAAGCAATAGAGCACCCCTGTGGAGAAAAAAGCCGCCTCGTGAATAACCTATGCACCGCTTCCGAAATATCCGATGCCCGTGGATAGAACAGGCTGCCTTGAATAAAACAGCGACCCTGGATAGTAAGGCGCCCTTTGATAGCATAAGCGTTCCTTAGCAACAATATGGGCGCTACATGAGATCAAGGTTCACGCGCATCTAAGCCCAATAATTGAGCAATCAATCGATGCCAAAGCACTCCTTAAAGCACGGGCGCCAAACTTCCTAAGAAGTAAAGGCACATTTAGGTAGCAAAGGCGGCCCTCGATAGTAGTGTAGGTGTTCCTGAATAACAGCAGCGTCCCTTGATAAGAATAACCCCAAGATGGCACAGGTACCCTGCTGATAGGAAAAGCGCCCCTGAATATCAAAATCACCCTCTGAATAAGGTGCCCATGGAGAGCATAAGGGCACCCTATGGATGGCAAATTGCCGCCCCTTGGATAGCCTAAGCGCCCCTTGCATAGGGTAGGCACTACTGGGTAGTATTGGTTACCTTGAATGAAAATACGCCCCTCAATACTAAGGTGCACCTGGATAAGAAAGAGCACCCCTGGGGCCCTGGGTATCAAAAGCGCCCCCGGAACAGCAAAGACGCCCCTGGATAGCTAGGTTGCGTCCATTGGGGAGCAAAGGCGCCTCTGGGTGGCACAGGTCCCTCATCGAAGCAAAGGCCCCTCCAGAGAGCATAGGTGTCCCTGATGAGCACAGGTACTCGTGGATAGTCCAAACACGACGTTGCATAAAGTTGCGACACCTATTATGAGGTATGTTATTACATCATAGTAAAGGCCATTCAGTGTTTAGATCAAGGCCACAGGTTAATTTCAAAGGTCTTGATGATCTGGCCTTGATGATCAGCGCTTGATCAAAGGTCACTGGTAAGGTTGGGCAAAGCGCTAGTTATAGCGTACATTAAGCATAATATGTTGGTTTGTGACGTAATAGGTCAATGACCTTGAACGATCTTGACCCCAAAATTTCAGAGACATTGTTTAGGGCCTTCCCTCTTGGCCTCAGCCCTGTTCTAGAGCATTCGCGCCCCGCGCCCGCATAATCACGGCATTTCCCGATGTGTCTTCAATACTTTCAATACTTTCAAATCCCAAGCGCGCGTTTTCTACCCATCTTTGTTTCCGTGATCTCAGGGAGGGGGCACCAGGGGAAAATAAAACTTGGATAAGGCACGAATTCTTACTCATTGGGCTTTCATACAATTATCGATTTTCCGCCGTGTTCCAGACTAGAAAATTTACGCATCATAAGAAACATGTGGAATTTTTACGCATTTTCGTAAAGATCAAGTAAATACACTTTGCTTACAGATTTTATTTTTCCTTGACAATTCTGTAACATTTTCCACGGAACCATTCCTGAATCAAATAACATTTGTATCAACCCTAACACTGTTGGAAGGAACCCACGATTTCAAAGTAGTCACATCTTACGTCACGGATTTTTGCTTACTTTATGCCCAAAAGTCTTGGGGAAACGTAGAGGGCTTCGAGTGGTTCGCTCTGAAAGCTTTTAAGGCCATGCCGTCACTCTGCTCTGTACGCATCTTTACATTATGTGTTCTGGGATGGAAAACTTACGCATATGGCTGGAGCTCCCAAATTTTACGCCTTGGTTTCTCTGCGTAGATCAACTTTTATTTCCCCCTGGGGGCACTTTGGGGCCCTCTCCACCGTCCGTTGACGCCGGACCCCTCTCCACCGAGCATGCTCAGCAGGTTTTGAGACTTATATTAACCCTCGGACCGTTGGTGGTGCTTGGACACCCCCTCGGCTTTTACCGGTGGCACGAAAAAACGTCGTCGCGAAGCAACACAGTACTTGTCACACTTTATCATTGATCAATTCCACAGCTTGCCCTCAAATTTTAAGGTTGCATCATCTCAGGTCAGGTCACCAGTGCAGGTCAAATGACCTCACGTCCAAAAATGTTTGGGTCGACATAAGTAAGAAAAGGGTGAATCTATCGAATTCAAACTTGTACCATATAATGGGCCCAAAAAGTACTAACAAATTCATTCCGGGATTTTTCCATCGATGACCTGGGGACAGGTACGAATCATGACCTCTCCATTGGAAATGCATGGGGAAAACGGAAATTTGCCGAAACATTGCTCTATGTCTGCAGACGAAGCTTGGAAAACCCCCGAATTCGGCAAAATAATAGTCTCCTAGGCCTCTTTATCGGTTCATGTAGTAAGTTTAGACATGTTACCTCTGAGAGTTCATCTGGGGCTTCCTAAGCAGATTGTCAGACTTAGGTCAATTGCTTTGCAGGATATGTTGATGTATCAAAAACTCTTATTTTGATGGCATTTTGTTTGGATTGCTATTGTGAGCTGATTGATATGCATATTGACTATGCTAGGCTAGATGGTGACATTGACCTAGCCCTAGGTCAGGTCATTTTTGTGTTTTGACCTAGTATAGTCATATTATACAGTATTTGATGATTCACCGTAAAGGGAGGAAGCGCATTGTGCCTAAAATGATTCTAACTCAACTCTGTCAGACGCTAGAGTCCAGAACCTGTTTATGCCCAGAAAAGCTCTAACATACCACCTTTTTGACCTGTCATCCTCTCAATATTGACCTGAGCCAAAAAGTGACCGATGTGGTTTTTTCATGAACTTTGTATGAGGTATCCACCAGTCTTCGTGTGTTATCACTATCCCGCATAGGAGCTGAGTTCAAGGGGGGGTGTTTGAACATTTCCCCCAGTCGAAGTCGAAGGTGACTCAGAGGCCCACCGGGGCGAGTGCTAATGATTTCGCAGGAAATGGTGATAGAGCCTTAATTTTGATGCTGATACGTTTTGATCGTCATTACAAATCGATAAATATGCATATTGAATAGTCTTAGTCTGCATGTATCCCTGTGTTTTTTTTTGGGGGAAGTGATTAAATTTATGCTGCTATTGGGTTTGTGAAGAGGCATGGACTTCCTGCAGATGGTCGCAGGGTTGAGCCCGCCCAGATACAGGTTTTGGCACCCTGTCAAATCTTGCCTCTGGGTGGGCTCTGGGTGGGCTCGCAATCCCCGCCTATCTTACCCTGGGGTGCGTCATTGATCGGATATTCCAGTGAATATCCGAACCATTATTGGCAGACTTGGTGATTTGGGTAGCTTCCAATGTGGATATGGACATGGGTGCCCATTGTTGTCGATTGAGTGGTATGTTTTGGATATTGATTGGATTTGTATTGATGATCAAAGTGTTCATATCAGCCTTAGTATTTTTTAAAACTTTGGTATGTTTATAGTTTTGGGGGGTTTGAAGACGCACCAGCTACTAGGGTCATTCGTCGTTGCCACCTCCACGCTGTGGGAAGAGCCTTTGAGCATCCGGCTGAACTTAGTCAGAAAACCCTCCGGGCCTTGAACCCCAAATCTGTGGCGCAGGACGCTGGCACTTTACGACTCAATCACGCCTTAGGATGGGGATTAGATAAGATAAGATAAAGTCATGCGGGTCTTTGGAAGGCACTCACAGGTGCCTGTCTTACCCGGCCGCGTCGAACTCAATTTAACAACAATTCACGGTTCTAGTCGGGGGTCTCGTACAAAAACCCCACCCAGTGCTTATCAATATAAGTCTTGAAGACATTGGTGCTCGGTGCCTCTACTACCAAAGCAGGAAGGCTGTTCCAGTCCGTGACAGCACGGACAGCGAAGTGGTTCCTCCGGATTCTGGAGACAGCCCGAGGCTTGGCGACCTTGAAGCGGTGTCCTCTCGTGGTTGCGACTGGTGGATCTTGAAATAACTCTTCCTTACGTATTCCGAGATTTCCGTGCATCAGCTTGTGCATTAAGATCATGTCCCCCCTTCGCCTTCTGTACAGCAGTGATGGAAGTTTGAGTCTTCTCAGCCTTTCTGGATAGTCAAGGTTTCGCAGTTGCGGAACAAGTTTTGTGGCTCTTCGTTGCACCCTTTCGACCAGCAACTGGTCGGCCTTGTTGAAGGGGTCCCATATAGCATTTGCGTATTCAATGTGGGGTCTGACTAGGGCCTTGTACACCAGAGGTAGTGTGAAGTTATCAAGATGGATGAAAGATCGCTTGATGGCTCCCAGGATTTGGTTGGCTTTGGAGACGGCTATAGCGGCTTGTCTACGGAATTTGAGTTCGCAGTCCACCTGCACTCCGAGGTCTTTCTCAATCTCAAGCTGAGTCAGGACTTGGTTATTCATTAAATACTGCCTCTTGGGATTTGACGTACCTAGATGGAGCACACCACACTTGGAGAGATTGAAAGGAAGGAGCCACTCTTGCGACCATAACTCCAGCTTGCTCAAGTCACTCTGGAAGTGAATCTGATCGTCATGTTTAGCTACGTTGCTGTACAACTTGGTGTCGTCAGCAAACATTTTGACTTCAGAAGACAGTCCTTCGGGCAGGTCATTCACAAAGAGAATGAAGAGCGTCGGCCCTAGGACGGAACCTTGTGGTATCCCACTGGTTACGGAACTCCACTCAGAAACAGCAGTGTTAACCCGCACTCTTTGGGATCTGCCTGATAAGAAGGACTTAATCCATTGGAGGACCTGACCTCTAACACCAAGATCACTTAGCTTTTGTATCAGACGTTTGTGAGGCACCGAGTCGAATGTCTTAGAAAAATCGAGATAGGCTACATCGACTGACACTCCCTCTTCAAGTTCCTTGCTCCAACTGCCCAATGAACAGAGCAGCTGGGTAGTGCACGACCGCTTGGGGACAAACCATGTTGGGCATCATGAAGGAACCCTGATCGGATCATGTGCACCAAGAGCTCGTCTCTAATCAAAGATTCGAGGACTTTGGATAGCACAGATGTCAGACTTACGGGCCTGTAGTTGCCTGGTAGGCTGCGCCCTCCTTTTTGTAAATTGGAATCACTTCCGCTATCTTCCAGTCCCTTGGGAGCATTCCGTGGGCTAGTGAGTCCTTAAAGATGAGGCATAGGGGATGGCTCAAGGCAGTTGCAAGTTCCCAAAGTACGCGTGGATGGATGCCATCGGGGCCAGGTGATGATGATAACTTCAAGCTTTTCAGCTGTTACTCTACCATGGCTGGCGTTAGGTGAATATATTCTAAAATATTTTCCTCCACTTGCCTTTGGAGATGGGGCACATCGCTTCTGCTGTCTTCAATGGTAGACACCCCAGAAAAGAATGATGCCAATGCCTCATTCTTTTGTGCATCATTAGTTGCAACAGTTCCATCCGACTTTTGAAGATCCTCTATCCGTGGTCTCAACTTAGTCTGAGAATGGGCATATGACCAAAATATTTTGGGGTTTTCTTTCGCCTGGGCAGCGACTTTCCTCTGGTAAGCCTTCCTTAATCGTCTTGGCAACCTGCGAAGGTCATTCCGCTTTCTCTGAAAGTCCTCCCAGGTTGCTTCCTTATCTCTAGCTGTGGAAGCTCTAGTGTACCTGCTCCATGACTTTTGCTTATTTTTCACCTGTCTTAACCCGCGCCCCACCAGGGGTCCGGCGCCACCTTCGCCCCAACGGTGGGTTCATCGATGGCCCCCCTCTAACTCCGAAAATATGGGCCTTAGCGCAAATCTGCAAAGTGCAATAGAAAGCTCGCGTGAATTCAGTAAGAAATTACTTCACATGTTTTAGTGCTCAGGTCAATGGTTTGACCTCCAGAGGTCAAATTAGGTCAAGATCGGCTATTTTCACTCAAATATGCAATGATTAAGCGAACTGGGCATAACTCTTATGTCATTAGAGCTATTGAGGCCTGGTAAAGTACATTTGATAGCAAATTGCCAGTCCTTTTTCCGCTATGTGGAACGTTAAGACCTCCCGCCAGTGGTTTGATCTCCAGAGGTCACCTCGTGACCTAATATGACCTGAGGTCACGAAAGGTCAAAAAGTGACCTTGCCGTACATCAAATGAAAGCCAGTGACAAGACAAACACGATGGTGTTTGTTTCACCGCTCTAGCTTAATTAGGTCAAAAGTTATTGTCAAAATACTGTTTTTGACCTATGGTGACCTTGGATGACCTTGGAAAAGTCAAAGGGCAAATATGACCCCTGGGATCCATGAAAGGGTGTCCAAAAACGCTGTTCTGAGCAGTCTGAGTATTTGCAATCATTTTTGTGGCTTTTATATCATGAAACAGCTTTTCTCCATGCTTTTCCAATGGGAGAGGTCGCCTCGTGACCTAACCTCAAGGCACGAAATCGAAAAATCCCGGATATACACCTTGTAGACCCTGGAGGGGTCATGAAGTGTAGGAAGTTTCAAATTGATCAACTTTGAAATGTAGCTCTTACAGAGCTCTAAAGTTGAAGTAAGGTGACCTTGGTTGACCTCGTCTGGTGACCTGACCTTGGGTGACCCGGGGTAAAAAATTTCAGGGATGATGGGAAAATGATGCAGTGAGAGGTAGAGCCCTCAGCCGCGGTGCTGCACCTCGTCGTTTTTCTGATATCTCGGAAAAACCTTAGGGGGGCCATCGATGGCTCCCCCGGTTGGGCGAGGGTTAAGACTTCTCTAGTGAGGTAGATGCTCCGTTTTTTTACGAAGGGGGCTCTGAAGAGGCACACGCTCCTCTGTAAATTGTTGTATCTTATTGATGAAGTATGAGTATCTCTCCTCCAATCCCAATTTCTGTGCTTCTTCCCAATTAGCATCATTGGCTAGCTCCCTCATTCTTGAGTAATCACCGCGGTAGAAGGCCGGTTTTGGTGGTGCTGTGGTGCTGGTAGTACACTGAAAACAAAACGACACAAGGCCCGTGTGTCAGGTAAATAAACACACGCACCTTGGGTGAGCAACCCACGCTGGATGTGTTTTGCACCGGCAGCACAGCCACGAGGTGCTACCGACACGAGGAGATTGTGTCGACTGATTTTGGCGAGAAAAATACACAATGGCTTACACAAACATTTAGAATTTGACACAGGGATTCTGTGCGCACACAGATCTTGTGTTGCTGCAGACAAAACCTTGTGTTGCGTACCCAAGAATACTGTGTTTTTCTGCCATTTTTTTGATGAGCTTCCGGCCCGTCCGCCATCTTTTCAGCAGATAACTGCTGCATATGGCGTCGGGAAGAGAGGTGACCATTGTTTGCTCGCCTTTTATTTAATAGTATAAGTTGGTGTGTTTGGCATATATCTGTGATCTAGGACGTAGTATGTCTGCCAGAGAGTCATTATTCCCTTGTGATTGTTATTCCCGAAGAGGACAGTGCAAACAAGAGCTAAAAAACTTCCAAGGTTTGGACAACCACAGACTGATGCAACACAAACAAGAAGTAAATGTTCATTGTAGAGGAAATCATACCGTTAGCTATATTTCTGTTATCTTTAAATGAAAAGTTTAACATTTCCTCACATACCTAAATGTTTTTTTCGGCATTAGCACTTTGAAAATCTTAGATGAACCACATATGAAAGTGCATTGGAGCTGCTTTACTGAAGTGAGTTCCTCTAGGGAGTAGAGTTAAAACCATGGCTTTAAATGGTTGATTTTCTGGAACCACCATCATGTCATTGGGCACCCTAGTTCCTTCAATAATGGAAACACTGCAGGTGAGTAAACCAGGTCGGCAGTCAGACGGAAGAAAAGTGTGTGTCACATTCAGATTATTTTACAGGAGAGCGAATTTTCCATTTTGCTTAACATTAGCGGAGCCCTGGAACTGAATTGAAAAGACAATATAAATAAGAAATTTAGGTGAACTTTGTTATAGCATGTGATAAGTAGATGCAGCTTGCCTTTCTGCATCAAATGATACCAAAATCTCAAATTCGAAAAAAATGTGACCTACTTTTTCTACCGTGTGATGGCAGAGGTGAGAAACAATCATTGCAGTGTTCAGAAAATTTATGTTAAGCATGAATTTGGACTGCTCTCAAGCATGTTGCAAACACCATATAAGCAAATAGCTATAGCCAATGTGCCGTGGATTCATTCAGTTGAAAAACATATATGCAATCATCTTAATTTCTCTTCGGCTGTGGGGCATTGTAGAACCTTATACTGTATATAGAAGCTCTTTGCCTTTCCAGAGGCAAATAGGTAGTAGAAAATTAACAATCTGTCTTCTAGCTTGAAAAGTAATGCAACAATATTTTACAGGAGAGCGCATTTGCCGTACAATGTGCACTAGAAATATAAAATATTTGCAGTAGGTGGATTTTAAAAACTGGCCCTGGCGCCCCTCCCCCATCACGCCGAAGATTTTCTGGAACTAGTCCAGTCTCCTGGTTCATGGAACCCATTTTCTCTTTTTCATACTACTGTAATTATTAATTTTCTTTTTTGATGAGTGAAATTACACCCATTCATATATTGCAGAATAAAAACACAGATAAAACAGTACATACAACGTATAGGAAAGATCCCGCAGGAGAAAAAGAATGGAGAAGACATGCAGCAAAGTCAGGGCTTTATTCTATTTTTACTCAATGTGCTTCCCTCAGTAGGATATCAGATTTAGGGCTTAACCTATGACTGCCCTCTTTACATCACCTTGCCCATCACCTGGTTTCCATGCGCATTGGGCTGATAAAGATACAGCTGAGGATCAGGATCCAGCGACAGCAGTTTCCATAATGCCTCAGCTTACGTACAGAGCCCTAATGGATAGAAACCTTTTTCTCCTAAAAAAATTAGTTTAGCACACATATTTCAAACCAAACAAAACACTGGCATTATGGGGACCTCAGTCTGTGGTGCCAGGTGATCTTTCCCATACAATTATCCAATAATTATATGAAATTATATATTAGGTGCCTACTGTAGAATATATTAGGTGTGTACTGTACTGTGTTTTGCTCTGTATGACAAGCAACACTTTTTCTGTGTTGTGGCTGCTTGTTAACACCCTCACATGAAATGACCGAGTCTGAAGGCCTACTCAACTTCATAACCCCCCCCAAAAACCCTTCCTTTTAAGTCTACCAATAACTTAATTTCGCCTCCATGATTCAGAATCTGCTTTACTTTCCAGCAGAGCAAGCTTCATTGTAGCTGCCTGCACGGACACAACAAAATAAAAAGGCCCTAGGTGCAGGAGATGAACCTTGGGCATATTCGATTATGAAAAGGAACGCTTGGAGGAAAACAAATTCTAAAAATATTCCTTATGATTCATTTGAATTCCGCAAAAAGTCTGATGTTTTTAAATGTTAATGAAAGCAGAAAGGTCCTTGCAACAATTCCAACGATGAAATATTGACACAAATGCAAGGGACTGCTAATTAAGACCAGCAGACAGTTTCATAAAAATTGTAGTAATGTGACATGTTTTGCACCACGTTCACCTGCAAGCTACACTGTACTCAGAAACAGAATAACCTTTCATAAAGAGCGGCAACATTCATACCAAGACAACGTAGGTATGAAATGCAGCGTAAATTCAAGATATGCGTAAATTAGGCCCAATTCCAGAATGGAATTACTTCCTCCAAATCATAGGCTGATCCAGCATTGCTGATTGGGGGGCATCCGGTCGGGGGCGCCATGAAACCTATCAGATGGGTACGAAATCCTATTGATGGGCGCCGATTTTTGCATCCTGGGGGGGATGGGAAGCGACATTTCAGGGGGCGCCATCGACCTTTCAAGGGGCGCCTGAGGGTCGATTGGGGGCATGCCCCCTTACCCCCTGGATCCGTCTATGTTCCAAATCTAACATATAACTTTTATTAAGATGAAAAAGCGCATATATTTATTTTTATTTGGTTAGTTAAAGGAAATCATTGTATTTACCTGCTCTTAATCGATTATTTTATTAATAATTATTATTTGATTATCAAATTTCTCACAAAGTTGAAAAATACTGTGGTAGAAGGCGAGCTAACAGCAGACATAATAAATATACAACACATTTTTGTTGGCAACACCCTGTTTTTGCAGTTTGCTTGCTGTGACTCGTCAGGTAGTTAGGTACTCTGTCTGGTTCGCCGCGGCCGTCTGGTTCGCCGCGGCCGTCGGATGCGCGGCGGGGGCGGGCTCAGTCCGGTGAAAATCAACCACCCAATCACCATCACCCACCATAAATGATGCGGAACCATCATGGTAGATGCGGCACGATCAACCACCACCTACCCATGAATTTATTTTATTTTATTTTATATTTTTTATATTTTCCTTTTTTCCTTTTTTCCTTTTTTTCCCCTTCTGAGCGCTTACCGCATGTCGCTCCGGCTCCGTCACCACAGCTACTCATGGAAACTACACGCCCACTCACTCTCGCGCGACTACACGCTCGCGCGACTACACGCTCGCCACACGCTCGTGACTCACTACACGCTCGCGTGAGCCGTCCCCGCCTCGTGGGTTGGTCTGCCGGGGGTCTTTTAAGGCCGTCTCCACGTGTCATCCTGCTGTTTTTAATCCATGTCTGTTTTAACCCATGCCTGTGTATGTTTCATTCGCTCGTTTTTTTGTGAATATATGTATGGAGGTAAGTCTGTCAAGGCCCTGAAAGGTTCATGTGTTATTATTGTGCAAGCGTAGGTACTCTAGTGGAACTGAGGTTGAAGTGTGCCTACTGAGCATGAGTGAACTGGGTAAGGTTTATGAACCTAATAATTTCGTGAAACTGGGAAAGGAATAGAGTTAACGTCTGTGAATAATACCTAGATGCCAGTCGGTACCTAGATCAATAGCTTTTATTTGTTGTTGTACCAAATTGCCATATAACTCTAAATATCAGCTCAACTTGCCATGAGTAAATCTTACTTCAAACTTGTGGAAGGAAGAAATTAACACCTTTTTTATCTAAATGTTGTTTACATTCACAACTTTGTCCTTCACTACAATAGCTTTGCCTGAGATTCAGAATTTCAGGAGAAATTATATATTTTTTGTTTTGCATCATTGGCTGATAAACTCTGCTACATCTTGCATAGCTTTTCAGGAGTGTTTTAAAATTCAACGTACCTACATGTTGTCTGTTATATAAAACAGGATTGGGAATATTCTATGCTACATTCTAGTGCAGAGTAGGTGATAGAGGTGTAACTTTGTAAGTAGTTGTATTTTACACTGAATTTTTATGAAACATGATTTAAGTGTATTATTCACTTTATACACTGCATTATTCTACTTCTACACTATTGACATAAGTTACACCTTTTATGGAATGGGGCCCTGAAAAGAAATCATTTTTGCTAGATACAAGCCGCTCACTGTGCAGTCTGTTGTCAATGCATAAGGCGATGAAGTCAGTGGGGATAATTGGCATGCATTGAAGGTTATAATGCATCTTTTCTATCACATTACCTGGATTAATGTGTACATGCATGCTTGCACACATTACCATACACTAGGTCGTGTAGACCCATATTTGTGACCACCTTGGCATAATTCAGGGATCAGCAACTCATGGGGTCAAAGACGTGGGGCACACTTTCATGTGGTGCACATGCGCTGGTTGACCTGGCTCCGGATTATGCAGTTCCATATGTTTGCTCGTTCAACACATTCACAATTATCTTCATCTGCTGCACATTTGAACATGCAGCTTGGTAGCGACGATTGCCCGCACTCCAGAGAGTGTACCGGCATCATGTGGTGGGATTTCCATGCTCCTATGAGAGAACTGTGTTTGTGGCCTCTGTTGTGTGTATGGTTTGTTTGTTTACCTCAGAATTCGAGGATGGCTTGAATCATCAGCTTGGTGGCACTGATTGCATGTGGCCGAGAGTACCTGTTTTTACTGGCCTATGGCAGCAGGAAAGTTGGACCAGATCAGACTGAGGGAAGTCATACAGTTTCTCATTCTTATTTGTGATAACTATGGTGTGTACTTGTTTACCCTGGAGTACATGTTTATGGTATCAACTGACTAGTGGGTATGCCATTATTCCATTGACACGTTAAGCTATTCAGTTAAATCATTTTCCCCATGTATTTCCAATGGAGAGGTCATGGCTTGTACCTGACCTTAGGTCATCGATATTACCGGAATTTATTAATACCGAAAATACTAGAATGTATTTTAGAGAACTCGGTGGGTCCATGATGTGCTATGAGTTTCAATCGGATAGGTTCACCCTGTTCTGACTTTTGCTGTCATAAACTTTGTTTTAGGTCTGGTCACTTGACCTGTACTGGTGCCCTGACTTAAGATAACCTAACCTTAACATATTGACAGAAGTTGTAAAAATGTTCAGAAAATAGGTATGCCAAGTACGGCGGAGCTACGCTCCGCCGTTTGTCAGCTGTCTCCTAAAAACCCGAGGGAGGTGGGTACCGGCCCCTCCGTCAATGGGCGTGCTAAAGGACTGATGTGAAGTTTACTCTATCCTTATGGGGGCTGCGCAATGGGTGGGCCCACGGTATTTGTTATTTTCATTTTTTATACTGCTACCTGGCTGCCTTGTAAGAGGGTCGCGGTGAACTTGAAAGAGTCTGGAAAATCCTCGTGCTGTCGTAGTTGACAGCGTTCATGTTTCGGGCACCCCCCATGAGTTTCGAAAATCCATGCCCCTATGATCTAGGCTAAAGTCTTACTATGGATTAGATATCATGGTCTTACCATACAGATTATCCGAATTTTGAGGCAAAAGACCGGCAGACTTGGACTCCGTTCTCTATGATCTCTATTTTGATCACACTCGCGCACTGCAATGTGCACAAGTGTGATCACAAAAGCGCACTAGCATCTCCTGTGCATATGAGTTGCCTGTGCTAGGAATTTATCATTTGTCATATTATTTTTTCACATAGATGTACACGTAGACATACACAATTTGCTAACATATAATTTGTTCAACACACAGGTCCACACAGGTCAACACACATGAGTGTGTTCACCTGCTCTGTCATTTTTATTCGCGCACATGCAGAGGGTTTTGTCATTGCTAATGGGTGTGGGGTGTTGTTGGGGCCTTTCCTGCATTACGCTTGTCTTCTCCATATGTCTTGCATATGCTTTCTTCAAAAAGTGGAAAATAGAAAACGAATGGTAGTGATTAACGTTCCTAGTAACCCGTCTCCCCCCTAAATCCAGAGTCTTGTTCGAGCTGAGCTAAGTGTCGGTGTCGGCGTCCGCGGACCATGGGGCCTGATCAGGTTAATAGAGAATAATAGGGGCCTGAGAGGTAATAGGGGCCTGATAGCGCCCAGTTGCTGGATTGTCTGTCGCTGCCTGTGTCCGCTGGGGATGTAAAGTCGATACCGTTTTTATTGTTTTATACTTTTAACCCTAGTGTGATGAGTGTGTAATAATACACGTGTGATGGCTTCAATGGAAAAAGATCAGGGCTTGGTTTTTTGAAATAATTTGAAAACTATTGGCCTGTTTTAAAATTTAAAACTTAATGTCAAATTAAATTTAAAACAATGTCAATAGCGATCATATAAAAACAAATGGCTTTATAGAAATTGTGTTTTGCCTTTTCCACAGTCCTTTTGAACGTCGAGAAACCGTTTTCCAGTTTTTTCTATTCATTTCTCGAATCCTCGTGTATGGCTACACTCCCCCACGTTCCCATTCTGGCGTTCCTTATTTTCTTTCAATCCTGTCAAGTGTTTCCCTCTGAAATGTACTGTCTAGGGGATGTTTGTTGTGGTGTTGTGTACCTGAATACATGTGCGGAAGCCACTGAATAAACTACTTGAAATCCTTGAAATGAAAACAGGAAAATTTAAAGGATATGTTCGCACATCCCTGCATAGATAATCTTCATTGAGTAAATTTGTATCACTTTTCTGTACTGAATTCACTGCCAACCCTGTTCCTTTTTAGGGCAACACATTTTGTGGCACCTTTTCATGCTCATTGTGCCAGTTTTCATCTGAAGACATCAAACATTTTTGCAAACACTTGAAAGCTCATAAATCATCCCGTTTCTTCATTGCGTGCCCAGTATGTTCTGAGTCATACTCAACCATTCGATACTGGAAGGAGCATTTTGAAGCAAAGCATGGAAATGCCTGGCTGCTTGCTCAGGGCACCTCTGGGCCCAGGGCGTCTGCAGTTAACAGAACCGAAGAAGGTGAGGTGGATTTGGAACCCATGGATCAAACATCTCAGAGTCAAGCATCAGGCACCAAAGATGTTCCAACGTGCTCACAACTTCCTGGCTACGTTCAGAAATCTGCTGCTCCGTCGTGTGCCAGTCTTATCGTACAGCTTAGAGCACAAAATGTACCATTGGAATCATGCCGACAAGTTTTGAGGTTCGTTCATGACTTCAGTGAAGCAGTTGTACAGGAGGCAAAGGAGGGAAAACATGAATTGCAAGACAAATGCCTGGAGTATGCAAAAAGCCATCATGCCGAAGAAAAAGCCATGAAAGAATTTCATGCCATAGAGCCTAAGCAAATCCCGATGGGTGATCACAAACCAGGGCATAACATTCAGTATGTACCACTTGTGGACCAGTTGAAGGGCTTGTGTGAAGATGGAGTACTATTTAGTGAAACAAGAAACCCGCCTGATACTTTGTCTGGACTGGAAGATGGAACCGTTCATCAGGGACTGAACGATCGCTTGAAACTAGTCATCTATTATGACGGATTCACTGTTGACAATCCATTGGGAAACAAAACTAAAAGGCATCAGCTGGGTGCTGTTTACTGTTCAGTAGGAAACATGTCACCTTCACAGAACTTGAAGAGGATTCTGCTGTTGATTCTTTTCAAAGAAGAAATTTTTTCGGTGTGTTCTTGGGAAGAAATATTGGCCCCTTTGGTGGATGATCTGCTGAAACTGGAGAAGTTTGGGATCGATCTGGATTTAGGAGGAGAATCGATGTCCAGAAATGTTAAAGTTCAGCTTGCAGCTGTCATTGGGGATAACCTTGGAGTCCATCAAATAGCTGGATTCACAGCTTGTTTCTCAGGAGGTGCTAGGATGTGCAGGTACTGCAATGCGTCCAAAACTGACATTGGATGTGTCACGAGTGCCAGTGATCTCACCTTGCGAACATGTGAACAGTATGATGCAGAGCTGAAGATCTTGGAAGAAGAAGGTTTTCCAGAACAGCTCTGTCTGGCATTTGGTGTAAGGAGCCCATGTGCATTCAGTGTGCTCGACACATTTCATCCGTGCAAGTCTCTCCCGCCAGACATAATGCATGATGTGTTGGAGGGAGTCATTCCACAGACGCTGTCTTTAGTCCTATCTCGGTGCCAGCAGGATCAAGTTTTGGACGTGTGTGCACTGAACCAAGCAATCACTGAGTTTGAGTACAGTACTGTCGACGGCAACAAGCCGGAGTGTGTCCGGCTGATAGGGTCCGCTGTGACCGTAAAGGAGACAGCCAGTGAGGCGTGGTGTCTTCTTCGCTTGTTGCCCCTACTGCTTCTGTGGGCAGGCGTAATGAAGATGACGCTGGAACGCAGCAAGGCTTTCATCTCATTCCAAAACTTTCCAAAATCGTCCGGTACCTCGCTGCGTTCACTTTGACTAAGAATGATATTTCTTCCCTTCAGGCCGAAATTGAGTCCTTTTTAGCCGAGCATAGGGAGCTTTTCCCAGGTGTACAACTGAAGCCAAAACATCACTATATGCTCCACTATAGTAATGAAATACTGAAGCATGGACCCCTCCGACGCCTGTGGAGTATGCGTTACGAGGCGAAACACCAGGAGCTGAAGCGTGTGCTAGCTCTGTCTAGAAACAGAAAGAACATCTGCAAAAGCATTGCAAAGAGGCATCAATTGCAGATCCTTGCATCCAATCTGAAGGAAAAGAAAGCGAAGACGTCTTTGTTACTGAAGGGCTCAAAGTCCAAAGAGCTGGCTGAGGTGCTGGAAGAGGACAAGGCGTTTAAGAAGATCGCAGTTGATGGTTTCCAATACTGTTCTGGGCAAGCGGTAGTAACCTCTAATGGGCTGGAGCTTATTGAGTGCGTTGGTGTCGGAGCAAGCGGCCCTTACCTGGTTGTTACGCCTGTCACTGCGGAGTTTGACAGTGTTCTTGGAGCCTTTCCACTTCAACTTCGGCAAAACACCTTTAGAAAAATAAAGTCTTCAGAGCTTCTTGATCCTGACCCGCAAGGGTGCTACATTGTGCGAGGTCAACGTTTCTGTGTTCCTCGGCACATCTCTATTCCTAATTTAGCAGCCAGGTGAGTTTTGTTCTGCATTCCCTTCCCCTCATATATACATAATACTGAATAATATACCATAATACTGAACTTACAACGGTCTTACCTTTGGTAGGACTGAATCAGTGGTGGTTCCTGGACTTGATATGGGGGGGGGGCTCGAGCTTGCCCCGCCATTGCCTCAGATTCGTCTCCGCCTATGCATTGACTATAGACGCTGGGACATTTTATGGGGGGGGACTTGAGCCCCACTACCCCCCCCTGTATCCATCACTGCTCGGAACACTTCATTCTTGTTATTGTTTGTGTGGAAGTATTTTAGGTGGAAAAAAATTGACCGCCAACCAAATTCAATGGCAACTTATCTTGATATACGCCGTGCCAGTGTACGGCGTAAATCAAGCAATTGGGAGTGGAATGAATTGAGAAGAATCGTGTGCCCTAGTAATTAATCTACCCATTATCAGTGAACTTTCGCAGATTGACATGGTTTCAAATGCAGAATGAAATATATTTGCTAGAAGTAATTTGTTTTCGTAAAATTTTACAATGTTATAATGCTTCGTCCAATTTTGTAGTTGGAAACAGATCTTGAGGAGAATATATGTGATTTAGCATCAAGAATAGCGAACATGATATCTGGCAGAGGACTAGGATAGGCTGTGAATGAATTGTGTGCAACGTCAGGAAATCAAAATTTTCACTTTGATTGCAGATAAGGAGCCACGGACACAACGATGCCCGATGTCAAGTGCCCCATCCCCGGCTGCTCCTACCGAACGGGGGAGTTTGATGCAGCGATAGCGGCGGCGCTTTTAACGGCCCATAGTGCCGTACATTCGGCTATTAATAATGCCGCAAGGTACGCAACTACCCTTCCTGAAAACAGGTACTTTAAACTCGTGAATATGATATCCAAAGGTTTATCTTTTAGTACCTAATTATCAATGTTTTTCCCTCCATTAAGATTACTCTCTTGTAGTTCTGTCCATGTCTGGTGTGCGTGAACTTGACGACACCGACTGACTCAAGTTTAAGATCCTGTAGGCTCCAGTCAGTCATATATCTATTGCATGAAGTGAATTTGTAATCAGCCGTATTATGAGACGATTTTTTGTATTGATAGTGTGCGTATCTGAGTACACTGTCCTATCACCCTCTCATGTATCGTAATTTCCCATGTATTAATTCTGCATGAAGCCTATTAGCGAAGAAGTATTGCCATTGGAAAGTTCTGCCACATTGATATAATTCGGCAAGCTGGGTTTCATTCTTGGGAGTATGTCGGATTCGCTCTGTAAAACAATAGTGGATGTGGTACAATCGAAATAGGTTTGTACAAGCTGTCAAAATTCCGACAACAGTGTGTACATATCTGAGGGCCGCCATCTCTGCTCTAAAGCTCGAGCATAGGCTGCCGGCAGGGGCGCGCAGTTCCTGGCACTGATCGTTTGGGAAAACAATGATGAGTCTTCCCAGATGAAAGAACGAATGAAAGATCAGTTCAGTTCTTTCAGCGACAGGGAATGGACGTGTTTTCCGTGTTCTTAGAAAATATAAAAATGTTCCTTTTCATCCTTCCCTGTCCTTAGAAAATATAAAAAAACATTTTCACCCTCATATTATTTTAGTTTAAATGTTCGAAGTGTGTATACAATTGTGTCTGTGTGTGTGTGTGTGTTTTTTTACCAATACCTAATCCTTATCCGTACTCTACCTGGAGGCTGTGAGCGCATGCGCCTGTGGTTGCAGCGACCCCTCCAGGTAGAATCCCATCCTCTTTATCCTCACCTTTCCTTATCCTTACCATCTCCTTGCATAGTTTATAATCACTTCATACTCATCGCGACAACGCTTTAACACGCGCATTGACGGGGGGCGGGTACCCGCCCCCTCGGGTTTTTCGGAGATAGCAGAAAATGGCGGCGCGCAGCGCCGCCGTACTTGGTATACCTTTTCCCTCATCATTTTTGCAACTTCTGTGAAAATTTAAAGGATAGGTCATCTCAGGTCAGGTCACCAGAACAGGTCAAGTGACCCGACCTAAAAAAAAGTTTAAGATAGCATAAGTCGGAGCAGGGTGAACTTATCCAATTGAAACTCATATCACATAATGGGCCCACCGAGTTCTCTATAATATGTTCCGGTATTTTTGATATCGATGACCCAAGGTCAGGTACGAAGCATGACCTCTCCATTGGTAATACATGGGAAATATGGTTTTTACTGAATAACTCAGTAACGGATAGTGATAGAGAATTTATTTTAGCTGCATTAGACTCGCCTTGGCTTTGCAGTTCTAATGATATGCATTTTATATAATTTGACCCTGGCCTGACCTCAGGTCAGGTCAAATCTTTGATTTGACCTAGCAAGGTCAAACTATATATCATTCGATTCGGCTTGCTGAGTGGATTCATAGAGTTTAAGTCGTTTTGCTCTATCTTAACTTGTTCAGATGTAATGGCCGAAAAACCTAATTTTCATGTTATCCCTATGACGGCATGTTTTGACCTCTCGTGACCTTAAATGTGACCTGACAAAAAAATGATCTAAATATTTCCGATGGAGAAGCGGATGGGCTACCCAACGTACCGTTTTTCGCTACCTACCGTGGTTCTCGAGATCTTAGGGGGGCGGGTACCCGCCCCCCTCGTCAATTCGAAGGTGGCTCAGACCCCCGCCAATGCGCGTGTTAAAAGCCACCTCATTAGTGTGGAAGTGTGAGTAAGCATGATACATATATTTCACGTTACGAGGCTCCCCTGTGTAATACTCCTGCTATACCGTTTCGCTTGCCTTATTTCCTATTCCACAGCCAATTCCTAACTGTATCTTACCATCTCCAGCATCGCCTTTGAAGAGACCATCAGCGAAGCTTCAGGAAATCCAGAACCATCCAGCGAAACCCAGGGGTATGCCATACCGTTTTTCTGTTTTACCTTCAAACGAAGCCATTTCTCGTCCTCGGCCCCCTCCTGACGTTCCCGGGCCCTTCAGATTTGCCTGTTGTGGCGACCAGCGCCCTTCAGTTTTGATACCTGCAGACCATTCTCGTGGAAAGTTATGTTGCCCCCTTTTCTGTAAAAGTATTCGGGGTCCTAAGCTAAGTTCTTGGGCGACACAGGACTTAAAAGTGCTCGGATATAGGAAAAGAGAGGCTTTTTTTAACTAATGGTAGTTTCATGTCAGCCATATATATATATTGCCTGAAGTGGATTTGTAATCAGCCGTATTATAAGGCGCTTGTTTCGTATTGATAGTGTGCGTATCTGAGTAGACTGTCCTATCACCCTCTCATGTATCGTAATTTCCCATGTATTAATTCTGTATGAAGCCTATTAGCGAAGAAGTATTGCCATTGGAAAGTTCTCCCACATTGATATAATTCGGCAAGCTGGGTTTCATTCTTGGGAGCATGTCGGATTCGCTCTGTAAAACAATAGTGGAAGTAGTACAACCGAAATAGGTTTGTACAAGCTGTCAAAATTCCGACAACCGTGCAATGGCGGACGCAAGGGGGCCATTCTGGCCATGCCCCCCCAAAGCGCTGGTGGGGGGCCAAACTATCTTTTGGCCCCCAAACGTCGGTGAAATTTTTGAAAAATATGTTCACACTAGGTCTGTAGCGCAAAAAAATCGATCCCACCCCCCCCGTGAGCGATCATGCACTTGGAGAGGTAGCTTATACTAGGTCTGTCGAGCACTGAAAGGTGTTTATACTAGGTCTGTAGAGCAAAAAATATATTTGCTTCCCCCAGGAGTAGAGGCAGACATGGGTTTGCCCCCCTTAAAACTCGGGTCTGCGTCCGCCCCTGCAACCGTGTGTACATATATTTCACGTCACGAGGCTCCCCTGTGTAATACTCCTGCTATACCGTTTCGCTTGCCTTATTTCCTATTCCACAGCCAATTCCTAACTGTATCTTACCATCTCCAGCATCGCCTTTGAAGAGACCACCAGCGAAGCTTCAGGAAATCCAGAACCATCCAGCGAAACCCAGGGGTATGCCATACCGTTTTTCTGTTTTACCTTCAAACGAAGCCATTTCTCGTCCTCGGCCCCCTCCTGACGTTCCCGGGCCCTTCAGATTTGCCTGTTGTGGCGACCAGCGCCCTTCAATTTTGATACCTGCAGACAATTCTCGTGGAAAGTTATGTTGCCCCCTTTTCTGTAAAAGTATTCGGGGTCCTAAGCTAAGTTCTTGGGCGACACAGGACTCAAAAGTGCTCGGATAAAGGAAAAGAGAGGCTTTTTAACTAATGGTAGTTTCATGTCAGCCATAGAAATATATATATATATATATATATATATATATATATATATATATATATATATATATATATATATATATTGCCTGAAATGGATTTCTAATCAACCGTATTATAAGGCGCTTGTTTTGTACTGATAGTGTGCGTATCTGAGTACACTGTCCTATCACCCTCTCATGTATCGTAATTTCCCATGTATTAATTCTGTATGAACGCTATTAGCGAAGAAGTATTGTCATTGGAAAGTTCTGCCACATTGGTATAATTCGGCAAGCTGGGTTTCATTCTTGGGAGTATGTCGGATCCAAAAACTTTATTTCACACGTTACAGTATATTCAGGTGCGATTTCCACTTTCATTGGCATCGGCGCGTGAATCACGCTTCCAGCGCGGGCCGAGGGCTGCAGCGGCGGGGTGTGGTGCATGGCGTCACCGCCGGCACCGGCGGCGACCCGCATTCCTTGCCGATGTTCTGGGAGTCACCGTACATGCGGGGAGACCAACGAAAGTGTTTTGTTGCCCCTTTACCCGCTTAAGGTACCTAGCCAATTCTGGATCCGCCATCGGGTCCCGACTAGGGCCTGCTTCCTCCGGAAGTTGTTCCGTCGCGTGCTCGGTTTCCGTTCCGGGGGACCTGCCTGCCATTTCCTTGAATACTAGACGGTATTTTTCTAGTCGGCTCGCGGGGGCTTCAGGTGTTTCTTGCAGTGGCCACTTGGTTTCTGTTGGCTCTCCTGGAACTGCTGTGAAAAGACCAATGTTTGTTGTTTCGCGAGATGAACAAGAAACGCCTGAGCAGGTTGGCATCTGCGTGTCCGGTGCACCCTTCGTTTGGTTCTCCTGAACCTCCACTGGCCTGGTGAGCTCTGGTTTTCCTGGAAATGCAGTGGCATGCGGTGCGAGAATAATTGAGGCAGCGTTCCCGCGAACAATGGCCAAAGAAAACCGTTGGAGCAGCCATTCAGTTTCGCGGCGGTCACCAGAGACAACTGCGAGGCGAGAACCTAGCTCACGGATGAAGGCCTTGGTGCTTAGGCCGCAGGCTCCACCAGTTTCAAATGCAACTGGATGAAACTGGAATCGTTGCATTAGATCCGCATATTTTTTCCTTTTCCTCTCTTCGGCTTCTTCTGCCACGGCTCCTGCCGATGTTGCTGCTTGCCCGATATTTGTTGCGGCGTACGTGTTAACACAAGTTGCATCCCACACCAGGCAGTGACCAGGCATGTCGGATTCGCTCTGTAAAACAATAGTGGATGTGGTACAACCGAAACAGGTTTGTACAAGCTGTCAAAATTCCGACAACCGTGTGTACATATCTTTCACGTCACGAGGCTCCCCTGTGTAATACTCCTGCTATACCGTTTCGCTTGCCTTATTTCCTATTCCACAGCCAATTCCTAACTGTATCTTACCATCTCCAGCATCGCCCTTGAAGAGACCATCAGCGAAGCTTCAGGAAATCCAGAACCATCCAGCGAAACCCAGGGGTATGCCATACTGTTTTTCTGTTTTACCTACAAACGAAGCCATTTCTCGTCCTCGGCCCCCTCCTGACGTTCCCGGGCCCTTCAGATTTGCCTGTTGTGGCGACCAGCGCCCTTCAATTTTGATACCTGCAGACAATTCTCGTGGAAAGTTATGTTGCCCCATTTTCTGTAAAGGTATGTCGGATCTTCAACTAGCTTTTTGGGGCGAATTTTCACATTTATTTTTCAGAACTCAGAACCACTATAAAGGAAAAAAATTGGATTTTATTGTTACACTCTGCTAACAGCAACATATTACTTGAACACAAATCCGAATGATGAAACCGCCATACCAACAGGGTCATTGCTGCTATTGCTGAAAGCGAATGTTGTTTAGCATGTTATGCTTCCATTGAAAAGTGTTCTGCCTTCTCTCTGCAGTGACCAGGCATTCCGCGTCGATGTCCATAAGCTACCAGAGGACCTACAGCAAAGGATCGAAGCCGGTGGTTCACTCGACAAGAAAGACCGCTCACTCATAATTGAGGAAGTGTATGAGCAGCACCGGAAATCTGGTCGTGGACGGTGAGCTGTCATAACATATAACATGTTTTACGAGCACGTTCCGGACCATAAAAGTGGGTATCTGAGCATCCGATCTCTAAGAGTTCATCTGAGGTCACCTCGGCAAACTGTGATTACTTAACAAATGACTTCGTACTTAATTGAGGTATGGACTCAATTTTACTTCAGTTGCGCTCGTCTTTTCACTGGGGGGTCGATTGATGTACAACAAGGTCACCATGCGACCCTGGGAGGTCAGGTTAATCTCACAACTTTACCTGGCATAGTGATATAATACATCATAGGATTTTTCACGACGAGACGAATCTATCGATGCCTTCAGATTTCCTGTAGCTCCGCTCAAATAGAATCTATATGGGTAGATTTGCACCTATGGTAAACTTTAGGGGAGAGGGTGGTTAACGACGCACCGACTGCTGAGGTCATATGGCGTCGGAGTGGGAAGAGAATGAATTATACTTGAGCTAGGGCAGGGCGCCAAATCCCGCCTCCGGGTGGGCTCGAACCCACGACATCCTGCACTTACAGAATGTCATAAGCTGTGCCAAGTGCTTGTGCCACCCAGACCTCTATGGTAAGCTTATTGAACTCTTTGACATCTGGTGACCTCGATACTAGCCTGATCTTAAGATATTCATTTTACATTTCTTCGTCTGGTCAAGGGCTTTCGAGCACCATCCGTAGTTTTCCTCTAGCTTTCCCAGGAAATGAGGCACGGAGGGGGCGTGACATACGCCTGCCGTGTGGTGCGTGCAAATAGTTTTTTTACAATGTGATACTAGCCTATTCTTTTCTCGCAGGTACTTCAAGCAGATAGACCTCTTAGTCTGCGATTTGGCGGACCAGTTCCCAGGCTTTGGTTTTGGGACTGGTACAGCAGCCAGATTGGTAAGAATTTATTTCGCCTGGTTTTCGCAGTCAGTACTGTTTAACATGTTTTCTCTCCTTCAGATTCGATCCTGGTAGCGCCATTATTGGCAAGGAAGACATGTTTACCCTTTGTTATCTCGCTGTTTTTCGCGTGTGCGTTTTTTTCGTTTTTGTTGTATTTATTTTTGACGTTAACGATTATTTGATGTTGCCATTGCCATAGCTCAGGCCGTGGCATCAAAAATGAAAAATAAGCCTTTCAACTTTATGGTTTTTTTGTCCACATTTATCCTTAGAACCATGCACACTTATAATACACTCATAATTATATAGGTGTAACGGCACTAGAGCAGTTGCGTGGGGCACAGTGCTTTAATGTCTCAATAAACACGCCCCTAATTCGATTCGTGCTTACATTTCCAGAAGCTGATCAAGGATGCCATCACAAACAAGGGCCGCAACAAGCGACGAAGGTGCGCTAGTCCCGACGTGGAGGCGAAGCGGAGGCGCATCTCTCTTCTTCCATACTACCAGCCGACTAAGGCGGAAAACGACGCTGTTGAGGTAGAGCGGGACATCGCTTTGATGAAGAACGCGAAGACTTCGGCCGGAGAAGTAAGTTTTATACGTCTCCGGCTTGAATGGATCTGCTATATATATAGATATATAAGTTCCCAGATTTGATGCGCTCCGTATATGAACCAGCGGCGGAGGTTATCATAACCACAGCTGCGCTCCTCATCGTTTTTTAAGCCGTTAGAAAAATGTAAGGTATTAACCTAAAATGTCCATTCCTCACGGGGTCATACTTTAAACCTTTCATTTTAAGACAACAGTTTTTGTCACTTGGCGTGAAAAACTCTGCGTGTTATGGTTATGATGCCATAGGATTAATATTTTTTAAAGGATGCAAACACGAAGCTCCCGTCTGTTGTGTTCCAGCTCGCTCAAGCCATGAAGAGAACACTCAATAACCGCAGGCGCATGGTCTTCAAGAGCAGTATGCGAGAGCTTCGTGCATGCTACCCATGTCTCTTCTCGGAGGAAGAGGTATATCATTTCGTGGAACGTTTTTCATCTTTTACTTGCGTCCGTGCAATCGTGCGATTTTGATGATCTCCAAATAATAGACAGACCTCCGTTTTATTGCTACTATACTATTAAAGTACTGCGTCTTTAAGACTGCTTGTGTCTCGGGTTCAATGCATGTAATGGGGCTGGATGCTCAACGCGGCCGGACTTGTTGGCACCCGCCGGGGCGTCCGCCCGCATTTAAAGCTCATTTAAAGCTCTGTGTAGGTTCATTTAAAGCTCTGTGTATTAAATTTCCGCAAATTGTAAAGTTTAAAAACTTCGGGAAATGCTACTTATCAACCATTATGCCGAACGCGAAAGAGTTCCTCTAATCTGGTTTCAATCAGGTAGCATGCTTGGTAGCGGGTAGCATGCATCTGCTTGGTCAGATCCTAAACCTCGCCCACTCGTTTGAATGTCTCGTAACTGCCAGTGGACCAGGCGTTGAAAGAGAGCTTTTCATTGTGCTCAAGGTTTGGCATTTTGCAAAGGATTGAAAAGTATGTTTTGGAAACGCCGCAAATTGAAAGAATAAACGCGTTATTTTTGGTCCACATGTTTATACAAACTCCATGAATGTCGGTTCCTAAATTTAAGACTTAGCATATGCGTAAACCGTCCATTTAAGAAATTTTACAAAGTGGGACTATCTCTCCAAGCAGCTCCTTTCCGACTCCGAGCGGCTCTGCGGTCGCTTGAGAAGAATATTAGGAGTCACCATATGACCTGTAACAGTGCCCATGGTAGAGACGATTCTCTGGTGAGCCACACAAAAAAATGAATCCTTGGAAATATGTCTTAAGAACAAATACCAAATGACCCTTAAAGGAGAACCCTCAGCATGCATTGTACAGTTCCTAATCATCTTTCAGCTCTGGAATGAGTTGGCACGTATCAAGGGCCTGGGGGGACGGCGCGGCGGAGAAGCGAGCGGCCGTCAACAATCTCCAAGAGATGATCAAACATTTCAAAAGGAAGACTGGCGTTGTGGAAGGTGGGTGCGAAATTTGGAAATTGTAAATTAAAATGAATTTGATTTAACTTTACATCTTAAGTATCTGGCATTAGCGCGCAACAAAAGGTTCCGCGGGAGTCCCTCGAGATCTTGGAAAACGCGTATTTGGGGAGGGGGAGGTGGGAGGCTATAAGTGATCCTAACCCTCGGCCCGGTGGGGGTATTTGAACACCCCGTGTGTTTCCCGGTGGCACGAAAAACGACGGCGCGAAACGCCGCCATAGTTGGAACACCTTGTCCATCAATTCTGCTGCAACATGTTCCAAAAATTTTAAGCTGGGTCTTCATTAATTTCATTAGGCTATCCACCAGTATTGGCGTTTCTTTCGCTATCCGCATAGGAGCCGTGATCGAGGGGGTGTTCGAAAATTGTCCACCAAGGTGAAGGTGGCTCAGAGGCTCGCCGGGGCTGGTGTTAATTGTGTTATGGTTCCATTGTCCTAGGTTGGGGTTTTTAACTCCGTTTTTTTTTTACAAAGTTTAGCCTATTTCAGTTAGCACTTGCATGTCACGGAAAAAATTGCCTAGTGACGTGGTAGTTCGACAACCCAGCAGTGTCCCAGAATCTAGAATGCCGGGTGCCGAGCGATACCCAGGCTAGGATAATGTTCTAGTCTGATAATAAAATAAATGTTTTCGTTGTTTCAGAAGATGCAGTGGAGTCCCTTCTCCGTGCTCTGGGAGAGAAGGACGCAATCTTCCGGGAGCCGGGACAGTCGCCGCTGAAGTCGCCCTGCTTCATCGGCCATGACCTAGTGGTTCGTGCGCACACCGTCCTGAGGTGTGACATGCTAAGTGAGCTGGAGAAACTGCTCCTATGGGGCGTGTCTTTCACGACTTTCGCCGAGAAGATCACGTATCGCGCAGTGTTTAACACTGCTAACCTCATCTCCGTCGAGGTCCTCCACACCGACCGCAACCAGAACTGGAAGCGGAGCTCCACACGCTTGGCGGCAGTCCTGAGCGCCTGCCGTAAAAGTGACGGCTGATATGTTCCGGAGCGCGACACTCGCGACATCTTCATTTATGTTTTACTCAACAACAGTCGTTTACTTTAAACGCACACTCGTTTTTAGCACGTCGAGCATAGCAAAGAGTACCCCGGCTGTCTGTGTCCGGTGCGTGGGCGCAACTTCGTGGATTCTTTTTGTCACTTCATTGTATGGTTTAGTCTGAGCTCAACAACAGATGCGTTATACTTTAAACGCGACACTCGTTTTTAGCACGTCGAGCATAGCAAAGAGTACCCCGGCTGTCTGTGTCCGGTGCGTGGGCGCAACTTCGTGGATTCTTTTGTCACTTCATTGTATGGTTTAGTCTGAACTCAACAACAGATGCGTTGTACTTTAAACGCGACACTTCCGAAGGACGCAATCTTCCGGGAGCCGGGACAGTCGCCGCTGAAGTCGCCCTGCTTCATCGGCCATGACCTAGTGGTTCGTGCGCACACCGTCCTGAGGTGTGACATGCTAAGTGAGCTGGAGAAACTGCTCCTATGGGGCGTGTCTTTCACGACTTTCGCCGAGAAGATCACGTATCGCGCAGTGTTTAACACTGCTAACCTCATCTCCGTCGAGGTCCTCCACACCGACCGCAACCAGAACTGGAAGCGGAGCTCCACACGCTTGGCGGCAGTCCTGAGCGCCTGCCGTAAAAGTGACGGCTGATATGTTCCGGTTTTCAGCACGTTTTCAGCACGTCGAGCATAGCAAAGAGTACCCCGGCTGTCTGTGTCCGGTGCGTGGGCGCAACTTCGTAGGTGGTTTCTTTTTGTCACCTCATTGTATGGTTTAGTCTGAGCTCAACAACAGATGCGTTGTACTTTAAACGCGACACTCGTTTTCAGCACGTCGAGCATAGCAAAGAGTACCCCGGCTGTCTGTGTCCGGTGCGTGGGCGCAACTTCGTAGGTGGTTTCTTTTTGTCACTTCATTGTATGGTTTAGTCTGAGCTCAACAACAGATGCGTTGTACTTTAAACGCGACACTCGTTTTTAGCACATCGAGCATAGCAAAGAGTACCCCGGCTGTCTGTGTCCGGTGCGTGGGCGCAACTTCGTAGGTGGTTTCTTTTTGTCACATCGAGTACAAATGTTGCTACATTCCCCGAATTTTGGATTTGTTCCATCCCTAACTAAATTAACTGCCCATGTTACATGATATGCTCGGCTAGCATCTGTATGCTACTTTTCGTTGGATGTTGGGAGAGATCCAGACTGCACACTCATAGGAGAAACAATGTTCCCTTGAGATGTGTTTGAATAAACTTGTAATTTCTGGGAGATGTTGTATGTTTAGATAAGTTTTAGTTGATGGGAGATGGTGTATCCTGAGCATTCTTTGTCGGCCGGCGATGTCCGTTGATGGTCTAACTCAGTACACAGCTTCGAGTGAGACTTTAATTGCCTCAGGTGAGAATTGTACATATTTTTAATCTTACTTCCAAAATATGCCGTGGAACCGACCAACTGGTAATCGAAAATGAAAAACCATGTTCCCATGCGTTTTGCTTTTTCGCAGTATGAAAAGAGCTGATCTCGAATTTTGCGGTATCCTTTCGGTGGCGACTGCCACTTAATTTCCTTTACTGAATTTGGTGTATAGATTGTATATTCAAGGCATATCAAGCCTTCTATATGTTGCATTTGAGAAAGCAACTGTGCATTGTAAATTACCCTTCTAACCATGGTTCTGCCTTTCAGGATACTGCTGCGACCTGCTAACTACATCGTGAGAGCCTTTGGTTGAACGCAAACTGGGTTCTGTTCATAAGACTGTTTTTATCACTATCTTATGTCCTGCATTTATCCCTCTTTCTCTTTTTTTTATCACTTTATCTTATGCCCTGCATTTCTCTCTCTCTCTCTCTCTCTCTCTCTCTCTCTCTCTCTCTCTCTCTCTCTCTCTCTCTCTCTCTCTCTCTCTCTCTCTCTCTCTCTCTCTCTCTCTCTCTCTCTCTCTCTCTCTCTCTCTCTCTCTCTCTCTCTCTCTCTCTCTCTCTCTCTCTCTCTCTCTCTCTCTCTCTCTCTCTCTCTCTCTCTCTCTCTCTCTCTCTCTCTCTCTCTCTCTCTCTCTCTCTCTCTCTCTCTCTCTCTCTCGTTTCAATCGTTTAATAAATGCGGTTACAATATTTCAAGTCCTCGATGAATTGAAATATTGTTACTGCACGATCGTACTGAATCATTGTTCGTAATTTTACCTATATGCTATCACATTTTAAATTCTGTTGGTTTGTATAGTGCAATGCACATGTGTCCTTTAACGTTCATTTGTACCAACTATTTATGTTAGCGTATCAGCTATGCCGTGTACGCAGTATGCCAAAATATTGTGTTTATGCATGAATAACTTGTTAATGTAGTTATTTTAGTATAGCAGAAGTGTGTTAATCCAAGGAGTAACACGCCGCTGAAGTCTGATTTTAGCAATTTTGTGCACAGGAATGTTGTGTAAAATTTTCGGGTTAATGCATAGGCGGATCCAGGGGCCAAGGGGGCTCATGCTCCCATCCCCGATCGACCCTCGACACGGTATAGCTTTTGCCGGTCAAAAGTGGCGTCCCCCCGGGCCGGATGGCGCCCCCGGAAGGTGCCCACCCCCCCCCAATCCGCAATCCTGGATCCGCCCATGGGTTAATGCAGATCTTGTGTTTAAATGCAGTGGTCAATACGTATATTTCTGTGTTTTTAGTTATTTTGGTCAAAGGAATTTTGTGTCGCATTGCTGTGTTAACACAGTGCTGTTGTGTAAATAAAATGTGTAACGCGCCAAGTCGTGTGTTTTTGGAAAATTCAGACACAAGGAGTTTGTGTAGGCTCCCTGTGTTCACACAGTACCAGTGTGTAAATGCAATGTGTAACACACTGTGCTAACACACTGTTCTTGTGTTGGGAAAACACACTTGAAAAACACACTGCCAGCGGCGACTAAAATTGTTGTGTTAGTTTGTCGCGCGGGAGCTGTGTTAACACAGCATCTCTGTGTATTTTCATGTGTTAACACAGTATCCTTGTGTCGTTTTGTTTTCAGTGTAGTTCCCTCTTCTGGCATTTGATGTGAAACTGCAGGCAAACATGGTCACTACGTCCTAAGCCAGGCAGATATTGTATGTCACTGACCAATGCTTCCTCATTTGAAAGCACCAAAATCCAGTTTATGAGGTGTGTTGCCCAGTCTGTACTTTGTTGGTTGAAAAACATGCTGGTACAGAAAGCAGTCTGACCGTTTCTAGGAATCCACGGGAAAAGTAAGATGGTGTATCACACGACATCCCAATTTTCCAGTCAATGTTGGGTAAGTTGAAGTCACCAGCGAGTAATAGATGATCAGGTTATAAGGCTGTCACCTGATTCATAAGTTTGCAGAGTGCCAAGTTGTTCTGAAGTGAACTGTTGGGACTTCTGTACAGGCAGCCAACCAACAACTTCTCGCCCTTTGCCAAATCTATCTGCCCCCAAATATGCTCCGATAAAATTTCTCCCTGAAAATTAGCCTCACGACAAGACAAGTTTCTTCTTACATAGATCGTCAGTCCTCTGATGCTCTTAGTTCCGAGATTTGGGGTTGAGGATTCAAAGTTCAAATACATTTCATAGTTTGGGATTACAAGACATGTAGGGAGAAGTGGTAAAACCTCAGCTTTGGGCAAAACTTTCGTGAGCAGAATAACATCTGGTTCACTGCCAGCAATTACTGCGCAAAGCTCCTCCCGTTTGTTAACAAACTGGTCTGTATTGCTGTACATTACCAACAGTCCCCCGGAATTTTGTTGTCAATACTGATCTTCAACTTCTGGTGTTTGACGAGGCTCACTTGCCAGAGTCAGAGATGCAGGGCCCGAGGGGACAGCACTGGTGGTATTGCCAGGTTGTGATTCCAGACTTGTGCTTCGAACCAGAGGTACCTGGTATTGAACTTCCGCTGTAGCTTCTGTAAACTCAGCCTCTGCCACCACAGACGAAGAATTCATCACCGATGCCCTACTAGTAATGTCGGGGGAAACCACTCCTGGAGCTGCCACTGTGAGGGAATGCCACAGTGCCACTGTGAGGGGAATGGGCTCCCTGTCCTGGTTCAGAGCTGGTAACAGCTCAACCCATCCTCTCTGCAGCTGGTTGACCCACAGCAGCACCCTGCCGGCTGATTACGCCTGATCTTGGGTTTTGGAGCTGCCTTGGATGCTTACTTGCGTGATAACGAGCATCTGCCCCTGGGACAGTCACTATATTGTTGCCTCTTATTAAGAGGTCGTTTTCTCCGCTTAGCCGACGCCTCTCGATCTCTTTTCTTAGCATCTTTGCTGCCTCTGGCTCCGCCTTGGTTAGGTCTGGGTTGATGTAGAGCTTACCCCACTCATTACTGTACCGGAGATCACGGGCATTTCTCACTACTTCCCATTTCACTGCTTCTGACTCAAACGTTGCTACAAGAAGCCGTGGCTTGTCCGCGATTTTCCGCCCAATCCGGTATGAGGACAAAACCCTTGCATGCAAACGCAACTCCTCCTTTACGATGACCATTAAGGTCTGGAAATCTATGTCAGAACATTCTTTGCGACCTGGAACATCAGGCTCTGGAAGGTTATGAACCACAATGTTGCAATTTACGCCGCTCTGTCTGAAGATCTTCTCCTGTTTCTTGCGGTATCTTGTCAATTTTACTACTCAAAGTGGAAATCACAGTCTCACACGAACCCTTCACAATGTCTGCAAATATTGGGCTGTTCACAATTCGTTCATTGGTCAGTATTTTAGCTTCACCGATCTGGGCTTCCATTGACGTGAGGAGTTGTGATTGGTTCAAGCTTACCTTTTGAGCATAGCTTCATGGTCAGATGTGATGGAGCTGACAGCTTCAGTTTGGGCTTTGACGAGCCTCTCCAGTTGAATCACATTTTTCTCAAAGAAAGCCTGTTGTTTTGCACAGGCTTCAGATTGCGTTTTCCCCATTGATTCAATCTTACCTTCTAAGGCCGTGACGCTCTTCAATCCCTCCACAACGTCGGCATAAGCAGTCTCTGGGGTCTTAGCCTCTTTCAATGATTGCTTTGTCAGCTCGGTATGCGCCTGACTAGTTTCTGATAGCAGCCCCATGGCTTGCTCCACAAGTTTCATAAGATCGCTAACTCCTTTATTCTGTTGCTGAACTTCTGTAGCCAAGTGTGTTGGTAGAGTGTTGGGCCCGGCCCGCTGCCAAAGCATGCAGTGGCAGTGCATGTCCAGGCTTGGGATCGGTTCCCCTGAGACGCTCCGGCGCTCAATAGCTTACCCGACGTACAGGTTGGCTGGCAACTGACTGGTGAGAGGGTGACCTGAGCGGGGCGGCCGTCCCGTGCTTTGTGGGACGTTAAACTTGGCTTCTAAATTAACCCTCCATTGAGGGAGTTGCTCGTTCGGGTGGTGGGGTCGGGGTCTCCGTGACAAGTCCCTTGATGACTTTAGTGAGACTCGACGCCAGCAGCCTTACCAGGAACAACTGAACAAAATTTATATATAAAAAGTCAATGTTTGCAGCAACATTTACGTTTACCTCTGTCTGCACGCCAACACTTACATAATTATCCATTTTATTGTTTGCATTATTTTTCTCTTCTTTAAGCTTCAAGCATTCCTCTTTTAGTTTTAGTAGATGTTATCGGAAATTTGTTGACTTGAACTTACCCTCACAACAAAGACGTTGCCATCGCACTGATGTCATTGGCTATGAGTTGGACTCTCAAGTACAGGCCCTTTGAGAGGCCCCAAAGCTGTACAAACCGGTTTGTGGCAGACACTCAAGAGCTACCCTAACCCTTCACCGCCTGGAAGTCCTCGAGTTGTCGCCAATGATGCCGAGCTGATTTGAATTGAAGACATATCGCTTTGCATATCTCCCCCCCTCTTACCTCAGCAAAAGTCAGAAAATGCCAGACCCCTCCCCCATCGGTGGCCGATAACATATGTGAACAGCCCCTTGTACTGTGACTCGCGTGGTTCGTACCCATGCTGCGCTGCACTGCCTTGCCTGTGGTTGTGCTGTGACTCGCGTGGTTCGTACCCATACTGCGCCGCAGGGTTTCGCCTGTAACCATGCTGAGCCGCAAGGTCTTGCCTGAGGTGACATGTATGTTCTTAGTAATTGTTGACATGTGTGTACTTAGAAATCCCGGGCACTATAAGACTATGAAGGTTGGTGCGCCCTTTAGCGCAAATAATCAACTTAGGAATCCAGTGAGTACCGCCTCTTGTTTCAACGTTTTGGTACGCGTGTATTTAAGCGGTACCTTCATACTACGTAGGCACAGGGACAAATACAAGCCTACTGCTTGGGAGAGGGATTATAACGGCTAAAATATTGAGAAAATATAAAGCTTACAAAAACACGTAAAATCAGATAAAACTGATCTATATCTGGCCGTTTTTGGGGGAACCATAGCTTGGATGCATCCTGTGCCTACCACTTTTTGTTTAGTTCCAAGGCACAACCTATTCTGTATGGGGTACCTACTCAGTCATTTTTTGAGTCATGTAAACTGTTGTAGTAGATTTAAGGAGGGGCCTAAATCAATTTGGTTTATATGAGACGTGATATGTTTCAATATAAATGTTTTATATTTGTTTTAATTATGGTACCTTTATATCATGTCTCCATAGAAAGAGAACCACAGATTCGTTAACTTGGCTCTAATCGGGCGAGGCGTTGACAACAATTGTCTCACTCACAGGGCTGAAATTCTGCCGTTGTGAAATTACGTTGGTACCTTGCCATCTTGAAAATATTGTGTTTTGGCTTATTTAGTTTTCGAGATCACATAGATGTGCAAACTTATTTGGTCTCAGTGAGAAAAGTCACATCATCCCTTTCAATAACCCACCAATTTTCTTATTTTTCAAATAGGAATAATGTATACAATGTTCCATTTGTTCACAACTATTCACTGTTTTTCTGTAATGGGTAGAATGTTCCATTTCCCACAGTCGGTCTCTTAGCTAAGTCAAAGTAATTTTAGCTGTAAAGCTGCACATTTAGATTCAATGCCTGCTGAGGAGGAGAATGTCTTATCATCCTTCCGTGCTTTTTATGACACTGGAACACGTATCATTGATATAGTTGACACCTTATACTTCATTTGATTTGTCAGTTCTCCCCAAATTTCAGCTCTAGGTTACCTCAGATCTTTAAAAAGAAGGCCTTTAGGCACGGGCGTGGCCACGGATTCCCTCCTATGGGAACCAGGATCTAAGGGGTCTCCTATCCCTGGTCCTGAGGGGGCCTCCTATCTTTTGGGTTCTCTATTTTGTAGGTTATTTAGGGGTTTCTCTATAAGTAAGGGGCCTCCTATGTTGGGCGTTTAGGGGCCTTCTTTATATTTAAAAGCGCCTCTACGTAGGTAGTTAGTTAGTTAGTTAAGGGCTTTTATAAGGCGTTCTGGCAAAGCACCTGCCCGCCTCAAAGTGTGGGGAGAATTTTCCGGGAGGGGTGTTTACTTAATGTTGCAGAACAAAGGGACGAATCTTATTTCAAGGAATGGGTCGCGAAGTGTAGCAACACTTGCAGGGGAGGGATTGCTACGGCAGAGATGCCGAGCCGGGGCACAGGTAGGATTTAAAAGGGTACGTGAAGAGTCTTGCCAGCGTAAAGATTAGTTTTTGAATTTTGTTCCTTGTTATCGAATAACCGTTTGCTTACGTTACTCGAGTTCCTCCATTGAAAAAGAATAATTTTGGGTTATTAAAATACCCACAAGCACCATGACGTGATGCCGCGGGTCCTACGTAGGTAATTTAGTGTGCCTCCTTTATAAGTAAGGGGGCCTCCTGGATGGGCCGTTTAGGGTACTTGCTTTGTAAGTAAAGGGTCCGCCTATGTGGGCCGTGTAGGGGCCTCCTTTTTAAGTGAAGCGGTCTCCTAGGTAGGCCGTTATGGAAACCCCTTTATTGATAATGGGGCCTCCTGCATAGATTAATTCGAAGACCTCCATTTTAAGCAGGGAGACTAGGCTCTTTGATTCTGAAGGGCCTATTCCAAACTCCAAGTATCGAAGCGGGCCTCCTGAGTCAGGTGGAGGGCCTCCAAAAACTCCACGGGGGCCATGATCCCCATGATGGTGACGCCGACCCTACCTTAAGGTCGGGTTTTTCAAATCAGGTTAAAAAAACAAGGTCAGGCCATGTGACCCAACTTCGAAAAAGCTTAGGTAGCAACTCCAGTACAATCCTTGACTTATTCCTGTTCCGCTCGAAATAATCATTTTGTTGGTGGTTGTGCTCAAATGAGTCAAATAGGTAGCTATTTATCTGCTCAAATGTGTAGGACTACATTGATTTCACTTTCGAAGCGCAAAAAGTGTACAGCCATTGCCTCTCTTGGTTGCGAGATGTCGGCGGCTGATGTAGAACTGCAACTAATTACTCTTTGCCTTTTCTGGGGACACTTACCAATTTGGGATGAATTCGTGGATCTTAATGTAACAAGTAGGAAAAACATAAATGATGGCTAGATTAAAAAATAAAAATATTCCTTTTCGGTGTAAAGGCGAGACCGTCATTAGTGGGCTACGAGTCACGGAACATTGGCGGGTCAGCGCCACCTTTTCTCTTGATTGTCGGAGTCAGCGCCATCTGCAGAGCAGCGAGGCCTCTATCTCGCCTCGAACACCCTTGATAAGACTGGGAAGTGTGTCCATAAGAAACGACTTCATAATACACCTTGCCTCCCCCCGCCATGTTCTGAACGTCCCTACACCTCAAAGTGCGTCATTGGCATCAAAGTCACGTGTGACTCATTCTGAAATCAAACTAAAAAGGTAAGATTTGTAGCTGTCATGGTTCCGTCTACCTATTTCATGGTGAATAAACTTGTTTTCGACTACTGAGATGCTGCCTGCGTGCGCCAATTGGAAAGTTTCTATTGGGTCAAAGGAAACTTGTTAGTGAAAATATTGCTGAACTTTAGTTCCTCAATTCTTTGATAGGTCTTACGACAGTTTAGCTTGATAGATTATCGTTATAATGTTTATCGTTTATAAGCCTGGTATGTATATGTACATACAGCCAGTTCCATACTGATTGGTAGGTATTAGGCCGCGAAATATGTCTCAAGTGATGGTCCCTGCCGACACCATTATTGCCCCACCTGCTGCGTTTTAACTGGATGAATGCACTTACCTAAAAAATATTTCATTAGGCTCAAAATTCGGAAGGAATTGAGAAAAGGCACAGAAATTATCGTGATGGGTGAAAACAGTTTGTGTCCATAATTTTCTAAATTGATGTCTCACCCAGTTCGTAGGGTGCCAAATTTGAAGAGCTCGCCAAAATACATTACTAGAGACACAACCTTTTGTGAGGAGTGTAATCGATTTTAAGATATTCCTTAAAACAACAGTGTGGAACGGGCTGTACTAACGTTTCTCATTCTAGAAGAAGCATTGGGGCTTTGCCGGTGTCCCAACTGCTGAAGTCGCATGGCGTTTCCATCTCTCACCATGCTGGAAGGGTATGTTGGGGATCAAGAAGTGTTGATTCAATTTTCCCGCCAGGGATTTGAACCCGGGACAGCGGCGTGGGAGTCCAACGCGGTACCACTGCACCACCACCTCCCCGCGTTTCAATTCTAAATTGTAATGGTGCGCATAAGCGTTACTTCTGGGATAGCTGATCAATGAAAGTACCCGAAACGTTCAGGAAAATAAACAAACCGTAAGTCAATATCACTGATGCCTTCCCCTCTAAAGTTCATGAACAAAATTGTTACTAGTGCCGACGACAGGGCTGAAGTTCTCAATGACTGTTTTGTTTGACGACCCCAGCCTGACACAGTAGGACTGACGCTGCCACGTGACCTGACACGGAGCCAGGCCGCAGACAAGACCTTCATTCATGTATTCTCACGCTTCCACAGCATTGACGTGACTTTGAAAGTGTTGTCGTGATGAGAATACAAATTATGGAAGGAAACGGTAAGGATGAGGAAAGGTAAGGATAAAGAGGATGATATTCTACCTGGAGGGGTCGCTGATGTCACAGGCGCATGAAGCTCACAGCCCCCCAGGTAGAGTAAAGATGAGGGCAAGGATAACCCATAAAAACACACAATCACATAATCACATGCTCACTCCGAACCTTTAAACTAAAATAATATAAGGGTTAAGATATCGTATTCTTCGGCTTCGTATTCAGTCTCTGATCTTATAAATCTCGTTCCTCATGCTGCATCTTGCCTGTTAGAGTGTTGATTTCCATGCTTCAGCACTGTCCACTTGTTGCGTATTTCTTTGATTTTCTTCAATCTCCAGCCCTGATGTTTTCGTTTACAAAACTTATTTTTGCATCTTCTCTAAAATTTAGCCATCCTGAAATATTTCAATCTTCCTGCCGCAGGAGTTTTTTTCTTGAAGTGGCTCACAAAAACACGTTGAACACAACAAAAATCAAGAAGAAAGATAAGCGGTGAAAAGACAACAGTACGTAAGCAAAAATGATGATATACCCCTTATTTTTATCTTCTAGCTCGTGCCAGCGCCATATGACCCTGGAATTTGGTGCGTCGAGCCCTTAGCTTGCACCAAAAATGATCAAGGTGAAGGAAAATTTTCCCACATCATGAAGCCAAAAGAATGCATCACTCACCAGCATGACATATTCGCTGATTTTGAATTAGAACAGGAGTATACTGATCAGTTTTGAGAGCAAAGAAAACATCATTTCCATTGAACTGAAAGAGCTGAACTTTTGAAACCTAAACTTATCTCTAAATCATTCACGCAGACGCCGAGATTCTGAAGCTCTTAACCTTCGCCCGGGTGGGGGTCTTTTTAGACCCCCTCGGATTTTTTTCCGAAGTGGCCAAACTCCGTCTAGCTGTTCCTTCATCATTTTTACATATTTCCTGAAAATTTTAGCTCAAGGTCATAACAGGTCAGGTCACCAGACTAGGTGAAGTGACCTCACCTCAAAAACGCCTTAGGACTGCATAACTAAAAGGTGGGTTAACACGCGCATTGACGAGGGGGCGGGTACCCACCCCCTCAGGTTTTTGAAAGATAGCAGGAAAACGGCGGCGCGTAGCGCCGCCATACTTGGTATACCTTTTCCCTCATCATTTTTACAACTTCTGTAAAAATTCTAAGGTTAGGTCATCTCAGGTCAGGTCACCAGTACAGGTCAAGTGACCTGACCTCAAAAAAAGTTTAAGATAGCATAAGTCGGAGCAGGATAAACTTATCCGATTGAAACTCATATCACATAATGGCCCCACTGAGTTCTCTAAAATGTGTTCCGGTATTTTTGATATCGATGACCTAAGGTCAGGTACGAGGCATAACCTCTCCATTGGAAATACATGGGAAAAATGGTTTTTACGGAATAACTCAGTAACGGTTGGTAATAGAGCGTTTATTTTAGCTCCATTAGACTCGCCTGGGCTTTGCAGTTCTCATGATATACATTTTATATAATTTGACCCTGACCTGACCTCAGGTCAGGTCAAATCCTTGATTTGACCTAGCAAGGTCAAATTATATACCATTCGATTTGGCTTGCTGAGAGGATTCATATGGTTTAAGTCGTTTTCCTCTATCTTTACTTGTTCAGATGTAATGGCCGAAAAACTTAATTTACATGTTATCCCTATGACGGCATGTTTTGACCTCTCTTGACCTTAAATGTGACCTGACCAAAAATGGTCGAAATGTTTTCGATGGAGAAGTGGATGGGCAACCCAACGCCGTTTACCGTTTTTCGCTACCTACCATGGTTCTCGAGATCTTAGGGGTGGGTGGGTACCCGCCCCCCCCCGTCAAAGCGAAGGTGGCTCAGACCCCCGTCAATGCGCGTGTTAATCGATCAAGTTGAAACTCATACCACATACTGGGCCCACCAGGAGCTACAACATATGTTCCGGGATTTTTTATATTGGTGACCTAAGGTCATGTGCAGAGCATGACCTCCCCATTGTAAATACATGGGGAAATCACAAAACGAGCTTTTCTCAGTAAGTATGAATGGAATCAACTTCAAACATCGTTTACGACTTTCTCTTAGCCCATTTAGGAAGTTGATACCAAAAATTTTGACTTTTAACGTCTGAAAGGTCACCTTAGGTCAAATAAGCATTTTTTGGTGTTTTACTCTATAAATTTTGAATAAACAAAGATATAAAATTTATTTGGGCACCAAAGTGTTTGAATAGTCACTGCAAGTCAAATGATATACATCATGACTATACCAGGCCAAGTTGGGTCCCACCGTTAACCTGGGTCAGGTCAAATTTCTTAAATGTGACCTGGCATATCAATATTGTATATAATTCTATTCGTATTGACGAGAGGATTGCAATGGTGCATCAACTAAGGCTGCATCTTGCTTGGTTTGGAAGTTATTAGCGGAAAAGGAGACCCCCTTATGCATGTGTGGCTATGGACATTCCCAGCAACATTCCCAATATTCAGTTACCTGTAGCTCTTTCGGCTTTGCCTGAGCCAAACATAATTGCCATTGCAATGAAAGAGCAACTCAAAAGCTTTCGTTTGGTGTTAAAAAATGTTTCTAGCTATCATAGTTTCTGCGATATATGAGGTTTTCTCAATACACTTCATATTAGCGATTTTGACCTATTTTGACCTCTGGTGACCTTGATATTGACCTGACGAGAAAAATGACTGAAGTAATTTCAATTTCATTTTTGAAGAGCTTTCGGTTGCCGTTTTGCGTTTTTTTCTAGCCCTTTTATTTTTTAGATCGTGGGTTTTTTATCCCCCCTTCAGGGCGAAGGTGGCTCGTACCCGCCACCAGGGCAAGGGTTAACCCACGCCCTGGTCGGCCTCCGAGCCACCTTCGCCCTAGTGGGGGTGTTTGAACACCCTCCCCCGAAGTCGGCCCTATGCGGGATAGCGAAAAAACGCGTAGGCTGGTGAGTAGCTCATACGAATTCATGAAGAAGCTACATCAGCCACTTTTTGGCTCAGGTCAATATTGAGGTCATGCCAGGTCAAAGAAAGTGGGATTCTGACGTTGATAAGTTTTGAAGTGCTGCGGCGAGGAGCATGATGATGAGTTGTTAAGATGTTCCCTGGCCTCTCCCTCGAATCGGAAATGTAAAAACATGAAGATTATATATTCGGGCACAGCCCTTCATCAGAATCGTGGAGTAAAAATCAATAATTCGCAGTCCTAGTATAGCCAGACCTCGAATTGTGCTTCACGCAAAAATGCCTTTTAGAATGAATCGTTAAAAATAAGATTGGATGTCGTGACAACAACCATATTGGTACCTCTAACCTAAAAGTAATGCCGACAATACGACAAACCTAGAGCAGTATTTGTGACAGTCTTTTCTATTATTTCAGCCAAACACTAGCTTTTGATCAACAGTGAAAAACTCGCTGAAGTACCTTAATCGGTTATTTGAATATTTCTGTTCTTCTTATTTACTATTTTTCCGTCGACTGCAGCTAAAATGCTAAACAAAAACTACCTATTAAGCACTAGTAGACGTGATACTAGATCGGTGTAAAGACTGCATACTTTCCCCTTTAAGATGATGCTATATTTTTACAATAAAAGCCTCCCTCGAATTATTTAGTTAAGATTGTACCTAGTGGTCAAGGTCAACTTTTTGTAATTGATAAACCCATTTTCCACAGCCTGCTCCTCTGGCCCAACGTTAAGCGTCGAAAGAGTATACGTGTGGCTGTAAAAAAACATTATAAATTTTACATTATACTTATTCAACAACCCTTGCCCTTAGTATGTACCTCTTAAACAAATGCAACTTTTATAGCTAGTTAATGTGAACAATCATTGGTAAATACTTGATTTTATTGGTAAATAAAATCAAGTATTCAGTGTTTGGCTGAAATAATAGAAAAGACTGTTACAAATACTGCTCTAGGTTTGTCGTATTGTCGGCATTACTTTTAGGTTAGAGGTACCAATATGATTGTTGTCACGACATCCAATCTTATTTTTAACGATTCATTCTAAAGGCATTTTGTGTGAAGCTCAATTCGAGGTCTGGCTATACTAGGACTGAGAATTATTGATATTTACTCCACGATTCTGATGAAGGGCTGTGCCCGAATATATAATCTTCAGTGTTTTTACATTTCCGGATTCGAGGGAGAGGCCAGGGAACATCTTAACAAAGTGGGATTCTGAGTAGAGTTTTTGGCTTTAACGTCTGACAGAGTTGAGTTAGAATCATTTTGTAGGCACCATTCTCTTCCTCTCGTCAGTGCAAGTAGAATTATGTATAATATGACCATACTAGGTCAAAACACAAAAATTACCTGACCTCAGGTCAGGTCAAGGTCACTTTTTAACCTAGCATAGTCAATATGCATATCGATCAACTCGCAATAGCAATCCAAATGCAAAGGTATGAAAATAGCTTTGCATTTGGATTGCTGTATCATTATAAAGCATTATAGCTGTATCATCATTTCATGCAAAGTTGTTGACATAAGTCTGAAAACTGCTTAAGTAGCTCCAGGTGACCTCTCAGAGGCCACAGGTCAAAAACTGCAACATGAACCTGGAACGGGGCCCAGGATACTACGATTTCAAAAATTTGAAGGTATTCTCAACTGTATCTACACAAATACAGCCCAATTTCGGTTTTTCCCATGTATTTCCAATGGAGCGGTCACGGTCCCTACTTGACCTTACGTGAACGGTATGAAAAATATCGGTAGATATTTTGTAGAACTCGGTGGGGCCATTATGTGTTATAAGTTTCAATACGATAGATTCACCCATTTATTACTTATGGCACCTTAAACGTTTTTTTAGGTGAGGTCACTTGACGTGCACTGATGACCTGACCTGCGATGAATCAAACTTGAAATTTTGAGGAAAATTGCTGAATCGATCAAGCATAAGGTGTGCCAAGTAATACGGCGCTTCGCGCCGCTGTTTTTCTCGCACCGCCGGATAAAAACCTGAGGTGGTGGTCAAACACCCCCAGCGGGGCGAGGGTTAATGGATGTGTGGCAACACGGCACCAGCCTAAGCCAATTTTCAAAACACGAATGGGCGCCAAAAGCGGGGGGACGGGAGACGTTTCCCCCTGTTGGCTAACCAGGGGACGTCCCCCAAAATTGTTTGGTCCATGGTCATTAATCTTGTCAGGTATCGAATGTGCTCAAAATTTGCCTCTTCTAGGTTAGGACCAGGCCGGGTCCGTCCCCTCTGTAAAAATTCCGTGGCGGCACCCCTGAAAACACGTTTTCGAAAGTCAAACAAACTTCTCTGGAGATAAATTCAGCCCAACGCGCGACACCGCTCCATGGAACGTTGAGCCCCAGATTCAACTTTTGGCCCCGGCAGTCAAAACCAACACATAAAAAACATTCCCACCCCTAGTCTTTCTCCTAAATCAGCGCCTCTCGATTCTAACTTGTATGCCTCATTAACTCTCGCCCCACGGGGGGGGTGGGCATCGAAGCCCCCTAAGGTTTTTCGAGATAGCAGAAAAGGACGAAACGCAGCACCACGGTTGAGAGCTCTATCTCTCACCTCATCATTTTCCCACCATCCCTGAAATTTTTTACCCCGGGTCACCCAGTCAGGTCACCAGGCGAGGTCAACCAAGGTCACCTCACTTCAACTTTGAAGCTCTATAAGAGCTACATTTCTCAGTCGATCGATTTGAAACTTGGTACACTTCATGACCCTTCCAGGGTCTACAAAGTGTATATCCGGGATTTTTAGATTTCGTGACCTGAGGTCAGGTCGTAAGGCGACCTCACCCATTGGAAAAGCATGAGGAAAAGCTGTCTCATGATCTAAAAGCCACAAAAAAATGATTGCAAATACTCAGCCTGCTCAGAACAGCGTTTTTGGACACCCTTTTACGGATCCCAGGGGTCATATTTGCCCTTTGACTTTTCCAAGGTCATCCAAGTTCACCAGGGGTCAAAAACAGTATTTTGACGATAACTTTTAACCTATTTAAGCTAGAGCGCTGAAACAAACACAATCGTGTTTGTCTTGTCACCACTGGCTTTCATTTGATATATGGCGAGGCCACTTTCTGACCTTTCTTCGTGACCTCAGGTCATATTAGGTCACGAGGTGACATCTGGAGGTCAAACCACTGGCGGGAGGTCATTATGATCCATATAGCAAAAGAGATCAGGAATTTTCTTATAAAATTTACTTTAGCAGATTGCAATAGCTCTAAGAGCATAAGAGCTAGGCCCAGTTTGCTTAAGCATTGCATATTTTACTGGAAATAGCCTATCGTCACCTACCTTGACCTCTGGAGGTCAAACTATTGACCTGAGGATTAAACACTCAAATTAAAATTTCACTGAAATCACACAAGCTTCCTAATGCCCCTTGTGGATTTGCGCTAACCTCCATATTTTCGGAGTTGGAGTGGGTCCATCGATGCCCCTCTCCGGTGGGGGCGAAGGTTATGCCGGACCCCCGGTAGGGTGCGGGTTAAGAGAATATACGCCAACCTAGTTTTTCTTCCATTTGAAAAAAAAACTGAAGTGAGCAGTGAAACGTAGATTTAATTCTAGCTTTGGTTACAAGGGGAATGCAGTCAACCATCATACTTAAATTTATAAGGCATGCAAACTAAGCCTTCAGGTAAATCTAAAGTAAGTTTAATTTTTAATTCCACTCAAATAGCTTTGTTCTGCACGCAACTCGAATAAATAAACTCCTTCGCAGATTTACATTATTTCCGTAAAATATGAACACACTTTTAGCTGTAGGTGGATGATAAGACACACTTTTGTTTAGGTTCTTATCAGACTCGGTCTTTCTTGAAATCAAAGACATCATTTCGTACTTGGGATGTTGCCAGGGGTCTACACAGAATTGCTTCCATGAATTTACTTTTATTTTCTTAGCCTCGAGAGGAAAAACGCTTAGATCGCTGTAGGATCCTGTATTAAGCAGGACTCAAAATTATTTCCAAACAGTTTCTGGAATCCCAACAGAAGCTGTTTATTGGCCATCAGCCAGTTTGATAACTCTAGCCTCCTGTACATGGTTCAGCAGATTACTCTTCCACCCAGGAGAAACAGGCTTTACAATCATGCAGCATCCCAAATCACTCTCACGCAAAAAAGACAACACGGAAACATTTGCGCAAGTTCTGATGAACAGTCACAGTGAACACTTCCAGTCCTGCAACACAGCTGAAAAGGTTAGCATAACCGTGCTGTCTTCGCCGCTGATCATCTTTAGATCCACCAGGCACCCTCCGCTATTCAACGCCGGCATTAAACCTCCTGCTCAGTAGCGTGACATCAGCACCCATCCTCTTCAGGCTGGCAGCCAGTTTCGCCAACCTCCGCTGGTCTTGCTTGTCCAGTAGCAGCTTGGCGACGTGAAACCTCTCGGCGGCTGAGACAGCCTCTAGCAGCTGCCGACACCGCTGCGGCCCGTCCTCGGTCAGCATCACCTCCAGCACACACCGGATCACAATGGAGAGGACGCCAGCGTCCAGCTCGGCGCCGAACAGCGCTGGCAGCTGCTGGGGCGGCACCGACCGCAGCAGGCAGACATAAGGCGCCAGAGTTCCGCAGGAGCGCAGTTGTCGCCAGCGACGCAGAAAACGGAACGAGGTCCACTCACACTGCTCCGACTCGGAGGTGGCAGCGGCATTCTGTGGTTTCGAAACCTTTCCAGTTTCTGGTTGCTCTGTAGACACTTGAACATCCCTTTTCTGGGATTCAGTTGGTGTTGGATTTTGAACCTTCGGAGCTGGCTTTTCAGTTTGCTCTGTCTTGAGTAAGGGGTCAGCTTCAACAATGCTCTCTTTAGCATGGTCCTGTTCTGCGAATTTCGGAACGATGCCGCCAGACAGTTCCGATGTTGACACAGAATGGGCATCCACGTTCGTTGGAGCAATCTCAGACGGTTTTGTGTTGCCAGGAGCACTTTTGCGGATTTCTTCAATCAAAATTTTGTCAGGCTTTTGCATTGGCACAGCATTACCAAAAATTACATTTTCTTCGCCGTTTTCTCTTCGGAGATCAGATGCTTTAATGTCCACTTTCGTGTTACTATTTTGCCCTTGTGGTGTTGTTTTAGGAGATATATTCGTTTCTGATTTTCCTGCTAGTTTTTGGGCATCACCAGCACCTTTTTCGCTGCTTATTGACTTCTCATTTTCCAGGGAATCCACTTCCTGAATCAACATCTTCTTCCTCGTCTTATCCTCGCTGCTGATGATGCTCCTTTCTACCTCTGCCAGACGCTGTTTTGCCTGAGGATTGCTACTCTCTAGCTGCAGCACTCGCTGGAAATCCTCCCGCGCCTTCAGCCAGTTTTTGGCCATTTGCTGGGCGATCCCGCGCCGAAGTAGGGCCTTCACGTTTTGTGGCTCGCGACGCAGTACATAGCTACAGTCCATCAGCGCCGAGCCGTGCTTGCCCAGCTTCAGGTTCGCCTGCGCTCGGTTGTTGTAGGCCGCCACTGTCGGGTGCACGTGGATGCTCCTGGTGTAGTAGATGGCCGCCCGCGTGAAGTCACCGTCACGGAAATACTCGTTGCCCTTCTCCTTCTCCCGCAGGGCCAGTGTGGTTTTCTCGGCGTCACTGAGACCGCTGGTGTCTGGCTGGTCTTCGATGGCCGCATCGCTCCCCTCCACATGCAGCGGGTTACTCTGCTTCTCAGGCTGGGTAGGCCCGTCCAGCTTCTGCAGCTCAGCATTGACGTCATATCGGTCCCAGGCCGCGTAGTCGAAAGATGAGATACGGGGAGCAGGCTTTTCCCCCGCCTCCGGCTTCAGTGCAGGCTTGGTCGTCACCTGGACAGTGCCACGCACCGGAGGAAGCTGGTTCTCCTTCCCGATCTTGACTTCTATGGGGGCTGTCTTAAGTTCTGCGTCAGCGGCTGATACCTCTGTCTTCCATTCCTCTAGTTCACCCAACAGCTTTTTCCTCTCCTCAGGGTTTAAGGACCGAAGTGACTTGACTGGCTGGTCAATGCGCAGTAGGCTGCTAGATGGTTTCACGGCACGAAGCCTGTCTTCTGTGAAGCGAACCAAGTCTGGGTACACACCTTCTTCGCCAGATCTTAGAACAATTAATATCCGTTCGATAATCTTGGCATTGTCACAATCTTTTAGATATTTATAGTCCAGCTGGTCTATATTAAGACCATATTTGGAACGAAGCCTTTCTCGTTTTGGACCACCTTCGGTCATGCCTGTGAATATAAGAAGTTGGAGGAAAGAGTAGCCTGTCTTGTCTCGTCACAGCTAGTCTTCTACCATTTTCTGCTTGCCCGAAAATGTTCAGCTTACGCCTCCCTGACTATCATGATTAAACAGACTTTCTCCACAAACCTGCACGACGAAATTAGCAAGCAGAAGTGCACTCACAGATTCCTTGACGTTAACGCGGAAAACACCGTTTTAGATCACTTGCGATTCAGCTGACTGACTGTCTCTGGATAGCAGCAGCAATCGATCAAACAGTTGCGCGCCCGGTGCAGCAGCGTGGCTTTTCGTCGGTTTCAGGACGCAGTTTTTCCACTGCTGGTACTGTTGTTGAAAGCGCACTGAAGAAGCTTTGCTCTTTGCAGTTGCTCTAGGTTTTATGTCATCCCTAGGCAAACCTAAAAAATTTCCTTATGCTGAATTTTTGAAATAGTATTACACTGAATAGCGGTAACGTTTTCTCGCTGCATTTCACCACACATTCTAACACACACCAGTCGCCCAAGGCCCTTAACCAGTCGCCAATGTTCGTATCTTGGCGTATCTTGCTAATGTTGATATTTGTGTGATATTTGCGCTCTGGTTGCCATGGCAACCTGAAAGAGATCTTCCTCGCTTCAATATACTCATCTCTGGGATTGGAAGGTGCTAAGTAAAGTACAAACCTTACACTGAAAGCTTCGAATACTTTTCTCGCACGTGAGCGGACGTATTATTTATACAGGGTGACCAAAAAAACGGGCCCCGACATTCATATAGCCATAACGTCAATATTTTACGTCGGATTTAAATAAAACTTTGAGCATAAATGCGTTTCTGTGTGTTGAGTAAAATACCAAAATATCAACATAATAGGATATAAACTTTTGTTCCCTAAAACATGTTCTAGACATCCTATTTTCTGTATCCGTGCATTCTCAAAAATCAACGAAAAGTCATGATTAGTGGTCGGTGTAGTGTCCTGGATATTTCCCAGGGCTGCATTTCTTTAGCACAGGAGTAATCCTGGACTCTTGGCTACACACAGTCCTTTTGCAGCCCGAAAATAGAATATTTAAGGGGTTTTCAGGGATGTAAAGAGGGACTGTTTTACCCCGCGCACCACATTCCTCGGGCAAGGTGGCCCTAACCCTTGAAGTTCTCTTCAAGCTCGACTATGCACTTCCCCGGGCATCCCAAGTGACTTGGAGTGGTTTCATTATCTGCATTGAGGTTCTCTTAGGCTGCATGCTTATCGAAAAGTCCTGCTATTCTTATATTTAATTTGCGGAGCGTTTAAACTTTGTAAGTACAATGCACAAAAATGAACAGATTAAGAAAATAGGATGTCTAGAATATTTAATATGGAATAGAGAGTTGTAGTTCTATTACTATGATATTTTGCCAACTGACTTAACCCACAAAAGCGACTTTATGCCCAAAGTTTCATTAAAATCCGACGCAAAGCATTGACATGATGGCCTTTCGAACGTTGGGGCCCGTTTTTTTGGGTCACCCTGTATAACCTGCTGTGAGATGATTTCCCCTACCGCTTACCCGGTGTCCTAACCAAACGGTCGCGGATGGTTGGCGACCGTCGGCGACCGTCGGCGTCAGTTGCAGAATGGTAATTTTGGAGGTTTGGCCGACAGAGGAAAGGTTCAGCTTTGGTAGCAATCTGGTAGCTCAAGTTGCGACAAACTGTTGCTTACCAACAATCAAAACTTACCTGGCATCAAGAACTATTAAATGAACGATCTAGGAGAAAAAGGTAATCATATCCAGTTTGCATAGATTTTTCAGCATGAATTCCAATTTGGACTATTATTCTAAAACATGCATTACATTTGATGACTAAAAACAACAGCAAATAGCACGGATATTGGCTTCTGACGCAAACCGTCGGCGTCAAAAGTTGGACATTGTTCAACTTTTGCTGCGACGCGTTGCAAAGCCGTGCGACGCGTTGCGTCAGTGCGTTTTGTGTCCTGACCGAAAATCCCGGTTGTTGCGGCAAATCGACGGCGTGCGACGCCTTGCGACGCGTTGCGTCTTGGTTAGGACACCGGGTTACTTTGTATGAAGAGCATCACTTACAAAAGTTTGCATCCGTTTCAGGCTTGAAATAGACCAGCCAGTAATCCTGTCAACATCAATAAACGTTAAGGATGAAATAGCATATCTGCGTCTAATTCAAGGCGAGGAAGACTTTACCTGGAACACAAATAATAGTGATCTGCGGCTCTTGAACCACGCACTAGTGGGCCTCCGGTGCACCTTTGCCCCTGTGCAACGGGTTGAAACCAAAAACGAAGACAAAGACTTTCGAAAGTCTTCACTGCGGTGAGGATTTTCCAAACAGCCCTTCAGTATGGGCTCCTACGTGAGATAGAAAAAACGAGAAGATTACCAAACTATTTCGGTGCATTTTTTTACTCATGTTAATATTGAGGTCATAACTGGTCAAGGAGGGTGGGTGATATGTTAGCAAAGCTTTGTGGGCCCTAGCTTCCAACTCTGTTCAGTTAGAGTCAATTTTTAGGTAACAGGTTACGGGAAAACGAATGATGAAGCAAACCTGATATTTTGGGAAATTTTCCATAAATGATCAATGGTGATGTTCGGTGAGTGCAGCGGCGCTCCACGTCGCCGTTTTTATGGCAGCGTTAGAGAAAATCCAAGCCAAGGAGCGCGTTCACATTGCCACCCCCTCTCCCGGGTAAGGGTTAATCCTCACAGAACCTGCATTGCTGCCGGCAAGTACAGTGTTCTCAAATGGCTCCCAAATCACTTTATATTCAAGAACAGTCACGTTGATTGCAACCTTCACGTAGCTTGTTCTTTTATCAGCCATGTTGAATATAGTTCAGACAGTGGTGGATGTAGAAGGCTCAACACGCGCCCCGCTGGGTCCCCGGCATGTCGCCCCCCTCCGTATCTCATTTGTCAGAAAAGCTAAAGGAAAATTAAGGAGCGCGTTAGAAAGCTCTTGACGAGGCGAATAGAATTTATGAGCGATATGTTTATGTCAGGTCAGTATTGAGGTCAGCAAAGGTCAAAAGAAGGTTCCATAGGCTTACAACAGGGTGGTGTAAATTTAGCGCTCTAGATTTGTACTCAGCTACGCTACAGCAAATATTTATGCATCATTGGATTCCTCTCATCATGCCGAATGGAATGATGTATAATATAACCTTTTTAGGTCAAATTGTAAAAATGACCTCACATCGAGCTAGGTCAAGGTCCCATAGTGACCTGGTATGGTCATGCTGCATATCAATCGACTCCCAATGACAATATAAGCACAATGAACGTAAAATAGGAGCTTTATCTGAATTCAGTGAGAAGTTATTTGCAAAATAATCACTATGTTCCTGTGACCTGGCATGACCTTTTAGAGGTCAGATGGTCAAAAAATCAACTTTATGGTTAAGATTGTGGCAATAAAACATGTTTTGAGGATTTTCTGGTTTATCTATCCAGTTTTTCCTGAAAACAAGCCCTTTCTATTTTTCACCATATGAGACCGTCTACTGTTGCTGGACGAAGTGCGCTAGCACTATTGTTATCGGTGACGTCACTGTGCCGCATCCTGTGACGTCATCGTGAGCCTCGCCGGCTAGACAGCGATGTCGCTCAAGTCTTCCGGTTGGAAACTGATTTTCTGAAAGATAGGTTTATTTGATTTCTAGGCTTATGTGGTAAACTTCTCTTGTCAAATGTTAATACAACTAATTAGTCTCCGCACTTATTTTCACCGTGAGCATTTATTACTGCCCACATAACTTGCCCTTCCGGCTCTGCCCCGACTGCCGCCTGGCGGCCAGGTCAAGCGTTGACCCCGGGTAATTTCCGCTACAGCATCGAGCGAGAGCGCACGTGTGTGGCGGGTGACACCTTCCTGTGAACGTAAGTGTATTCGGAAATGCTGTTGCGACTATTTGATATTTGATATGGAATTGTAAACGTGTTTGCGTAAAACCTGATTGATTCTAACGGTGTTAAATTTAGATGTGATTTATATTGGCTTGTGATTTATGATTTACTTGTCGTTTGCTGGGTTCTTGTCAAACGAGTGTTTGAATATTTAAAATGTTTCCCAGGGCAGAATTATGAAGATTTGAAGTCACGAGATGTTATAAAATAAAACCAGAAACGGCATCACTACTTTTGGACGACCGAGACAGCGGAAGCAGTTTGAGCATGCGGCTCATACCGACGGGGCCATGAGAGACCCCGTCTACATTTTGGTGACAGTCGGTTTACCCGTCTACACATAGACTTATGATGGGGTGACCGAAAAATTGACCCTACCTTAGGTCAACAGTATCAAAATTTCGAGATACCAGATTTGTAGACCCTATTGACCTTATCATATGATGAAAGTTTGAAGCTGATCGGTTGACAGATGTTCCTTCGGTACTGCTTCAAACTCGTGATTCTGGGTTTTGAGGTCGGGTCACTTGAAATTGAATAGCTCCTTGACCTGACATGACCTGACCTAAAAAATTTGGTCTGATGCGTAAAATTGATCAGGAATAAGGTACTGTAAGTGTGGTTGTTTTGCGTCTGTTCGTTTTTGCATTATCTGAGGAAAACCAGGGGAGGGCGAATTTCGCCTCCCCAGCGGGGCGCGTGTTAAGGACATCACCAACGTGGAGGTCACTTAAGACCCGCCTCGGTGGGCCTCCAAGCTACCTTTGCTATGGTGGGGGGTGTTCAAACACCTCCTCGAACTCGGCTCCTATGCGGGATTGCAAAAAAACGCGAACGCTGGTGGATGCTCCATGAACATTCATGAAGAAACTATCAAGTTCACTTTTTGGCTCAGGTTAATATTGAGGTCATGACAGGCAAAAGCAGGTTGCATGTTAGAGAGGAAAGTTTTTGGGAGCTAGCGTCAGACAGAGTTGAGTCAGAATAATTTTTAGGCACCATTCGCTTCCTCTTATCATGATAAATCGAATGATTTACGATATGACCAAGCTAGGTCAAGGACACTACCTGATCTAGCGTAGTCAATATGCACATCAATCGACTCGCAATAACAATCCAAACGTAATGGCATAAGAATAAAAGCTTTATCATCATTTCCTGCAAAATTATTGACCCAAGTCTGAAAACTTGCTTAAGTAGCCCAGATGACCTCTCAGAGTTCACAGGTAAAACATTTCAATTTGAACCTAGAAAGGGGCCCAGGACAATACGATTTGCAGAATATGGGGGCATTCTTAGCTGTATCTACATAAATACAGCCCAATTCCTGTTTTACCCATGCCTTACCTATGGAAAGGTCATGATCTGTATCTGACCCTAGGTCATCGATATGAAAAATCCCGGTATGCCTGTTGTAGTACTCGGTGGGCCCGTTATGTGGTAGAAGTTTCAGTCCGAGAGACTCACCCGTTTCTTATACCACTTTGAACATTTTTGGATGTGAGGTTACGACCTGCACTGGTGACCTGACCTAAGATGACCCAACCTTAAAATTTTGTGGAAAGTTACGGAACTGGTGAAGGATAAGGTGTGCCAAGTACGGTGGCGCCTCGCGCCGCCGTTTCTTTGCGCCACCGTAAAAAACCTGAGGGGGTGTTCAAACAGCCCCCACCGTGGCGAGGGTTAGAAAGACACTGATTAGTTCCGAGCACATGCCTGCGCAGTAGGCTGTTCCAAATTTTACTTTTCTTCTCAAATCATTTTTTGGTAACCCTGGATACCATGCCTATGGTCTATTTAAACTTAGCCAAGTTTTCCAATTGACTACCAGTAATTTAGATTCTTTTCATCCCATGAAATTGTAGTGTTTACCCAAAATGGCGATATATGAATTATAGACGATGCAGTGCTTTCGATCAAGGCATTTGTTTAGGGGCGGTAGTGGAGTGGTCAGCGAGGCTAGCTGCCACGCAGCCGAGCCGGGTTCAAGGCCCGGCGGCTTCCCTGAACGAGGAGCAAGCTGGCTCTCGGGAAGCCCTTCTAACAGGGAAAGAGTTGGCGACGCCATGTGACCCTGGTAGTTGGTGTGTCAATAAGCCCCAAAAATTATTATTAAGGCAATTGTTTTTGGCGCATGATTTTTGCAAGATAACATATTTATCGGAATTGTTTGTTAAAATAAGGTAATGTAAGTGCATTAAAATTCATTTTATAAATTTTCAGAGATTTTTAGCATAAGAAAGACTGATAAAATGCATGTTTTTCACAATATGTAGCTTACCATTCCTTTCGGCTACCAAATGCATTTGCAGGAGCGAGCAAGTCGATTGAACAAACAAAAACAACAAACTAGGTCGATTAAAGAAGACACGGGATGCGGGTACACAGCACGTGAAAAACATACGTGAGCACAATGGGTAGTTTTTGCATTGCTTAGGGTTTCAGTATCCAATGGCAATGGTTGGGATTCAGTATAAGTGCATTCGCTGTTGTTGTGACAGTTGGGTCAGCTAAAAGGAGTGTGGTTGTTAGCTTGTTGATCCTAATTGGATTAATTAATAAGAATCGAATATTCTTATTATTTGGCGCCGAAAGTATGCTGAAAACCATGAAGTATCAATTCCATGAGCCTGCATTTTTTAATCAAACGAGAGTGGTCAATCACATCGAAGCACTTGCTCAAGTCGAGGAGACAGAGGAGCGACAGCTCTCCACGATCATTGGCGGACAAGATACTATCAGTGATGGATACCAGCGCGCTTTCGCACGAGTGACGTGGGCGAAATCCGTGCTGGGTGGAGGATAGGAGGTGGTTGTCGGATAGGTAAACATAGAGCTGCTGATGAACAGATGGGATGACTTAGATAAAATCTTTTGGGCTCATTAGATTCCTCTCATGATAGCAAATCAAGCGATACATAATGTGACCATGCTAGGTCAAATAGTGAAAATAACCTGACCTTCCCTTGCAAGGCAATGGGGCCACTGATGGAAAATGGGAAGATCAAGGCGCGGGCACTTGCCATAGATCTATTGACCTGAATTTTTATGGACTTATTACTGACTGGGCAAGAAACAAAAACAGCCATGAGGAGCAGCGTTTTCTTTTTTTGACCGGTCTACTGATAGCTGCCACCACTTGACTGATAAATTCCGACCCTGGCTGATCACTGCCGCCCCTTGTCGATAACCGTCGCCCCTGACTGATAACTGCCGCCCCTTGGTTGATAAATGCCGCCCCTGACTGATTACTGCCGCCCCCTGACTGATAACTGCGGCCCCCTGGCTGATAACTGCCGCCCTTGACTGATAACTGCCTCCCCTGGTTCATCACTGCCGTCTCCCGGGGCAGTGAGTATCCTGGGGATATCTGGTCTGTGAGCGTTTTGGGGGAGCATCCTTCTGTGGATATCACTAACATCATGTTATATCTGAGGAGCGTTAGTTTTAATGTCATATATTCACCCCAGTAGTCCTTCGGGTTTTACATAACATCGAGTTTCATGTTGCCTAAAGTCTCTGACTTTAGTATATCGTGTGAAATTGTCTGTGTCATTTTTTCAGTATTTGTATTTCATTTCATTTGTATGTGTTTCATATAATCTTCCGATACAACTTTCATAACCTGACCTGTTTTACCACCTGAATTGTTAGAATTCGTGCGGAAATGTCCTATTTGCGTATTTTATTTAGTGTAATGGGCGCTGTATGACCCTAGATGTCGGTGCGCTCTAAAACCTCAAATATGATGATGAACCGTCTCACGGTTGGTCACTGCCGCCCTAATTCATGCCGCCTCTGGCTCATTGATGCTGTCCCTGGCATATTTTGACCCAAATGCGCGCCGCCCCGACTCATCACTACCGCCCCTAGTTCGTCACTGCCGCCTCCTGGCTGATCACTGTCTCCCCTGGTTCATAACTGCCGCCCAGATTAATCATTGCTGCCTTGATTCACGCTGCCCCTGACTGATCAATGATGTCCTTGTTTTTATTAACCCATATATGAGCGGCCTCTGGTTAAACACTTCCTCCCTCGAATCTTCACTGCCGCCACGGCTGATCACTGCCGCCCCACTGGTTTGTCACTGCCGAGGAGACCAGTCCGGCCATGGCCCCCAAAACCGGTCAAACTTAGGCCCTGCTGTATGCACAGTTTTGTCAGAAGGAATCTCTAACACCCTTCCAGAAAGCAAACAGCAACCACAATCGTCTAATCGTTATCTGTTTGTCTATTGGAGGAATTCTCCGAGCCGAGTAAATAGTAGACTGCTGTTGCCGTGCTTTTACTCTTTTAGCGTCAGCCAGGGGTGAAATTTGTTATCTCTTTGGGGTGTGCGAGCACCCCTAATCACAATAAGAGCACCCCCAATACATGTGTCGCCCCCCGGCTCAGCATTTCTGCCCTGATTCATGCCGCCTCCGTCTTACCACTGTGATCATGCCGGTCCCGGTTCATCACTACCACCCTGGCTTATGGCGCCATGGTTCATCACTGACGCCTCCTACCTATCACTGCCACCCTGATTCTTGCCAACCCTGACTTATCACTGCCGCTCCGATTCAAACAGCACCCCGCTCATCACTGTTGCCAGTGGCTCATCAGTGCTATCCCCAGCTTATCACTGCCACCCTGTTTCATGCTGCCCCAGCTCATCACTACCACCTCGACTAATGAATGCCGTCCCTGACTTATCACTTCCGCTCTATTTCGTGCCGCCCTGGGCTCATGACTGCCGCCCCCAGCTCGGGGACGGCGGATTCCATTTTTGGGCGGTTGTACAAGATTTTCGGGAGGGGGCGCCTTCCTTCTCAGGGGGAAGGGAGCGTCTCCATCCCCAGGGGGCACCTTTGGCTCCCTAGGGGCGCCCACTCAGGAGGTGGGGGCGCCGACATCATTTCCCTGCGTTGAGTCGATAAATTGGGTCTATTTTCTCCCCATGGGATGGCTTTGATGATGGGGGAACGTGCACCCCCCATCGGTGCCGGAGTACCCTTTGATCGCTAGGCGGTGTACCCCGTTTGGGCTGTGCCGCTCGAAATTTATTGCCCCATGCCGTCCAACCTAGATGCAATTAGAGCACATTTAGCGATAAAAACTATTGCTTTACAATTTAGTACCCCTTTTGGTCAGCTAAGGCATTCTGTCGCCTTTCCAAGCACCCGGGAGAGCATGGGTACGTAATCCGTGACCAGCTAATGCCTCATCATCGCCAATAATCGTACCGATGGAGCTAATCTGGTGCCCACTGAGCTGGTCTTGGCCACTTGAGCTGATCACGTGCCCTCTAAGCTGATCTGGTGCCCGTTGAGTCAAGCTGGTGCCCCTTGAGCAAATGATTGTGCCTCTTGAACCTAGCTAATGCTCTCTGAGTTAGTCTGATGCCTCCGAGCTCGCCTGGTGCCCTCTTAGCTGTTTTAGTGCCCCTTGAGCTGATCTGAGCCCCTGACCTGATCACATGCCTCGCAGAGTTGATCTACTGTCCCCTGAGCCAATATGGTGCCTCTTGAGCTGATCAGGTGCCCCCTGAGCTGGTTATTTATGTCTTCCAAGATGATCTGGTGCCCACTGAGCTTGTCTGGTGCACCCTGAGCTGATCTTGTGTTCTCTGAGCTGATCTATGTCCCTGCTTTGGTCTGGGGGCTAGGAGCTGATCTGGGCTCCCGGGCTGAGCAATCTGGTTCCCCCTGAGCAGATATGTTTCCCTCGGAGCTAAACTAATGCCCCCTGAGTCGATCTGGTGCCTCCTGAGCCAAAATTTTGCCTCCTGAGCCCTTATCATGCCCTCTGAGCTCGTCTAGTGCCCCCTGAGCTAGTTTGGTACCCCTGAGCCAATCTAGTGCCTTTTAAGCTGATCTGGGCCTCCTGAGTTGATTAAGTAATTTTTCCTTAGCAGCTCTGGGGACCTGAGCTGAGTTATGCCCACTGAGGCTGATGAAGGCCCCTGAGCTGGTATGGGGCTCCTGGGCTGATTAAATGCCTCCTGACTTGATCTAGTACCTCCAAGTTCATCTGTGCACCGAGCTGATCGGGGACCACTGAGCTGATCTCTTGTCCTCTCTCTCTGAGCTGATATGGTGCTCCCTGAGCTGATTTAGACCCCTGCTCTGGTCTAGGGACTAGGAGCTTATCTGGGCCCCTGAGCTGATCGATCCCTGAGCAGGTATATTGTCCCTGAGCTAAACTAATGCCCTCTGAGTTAATTTGGTGCCTCATGTGTTATCATTGTGCCTCCTGAGCCCATCTGATGCCCTCTGAGCTAGTCTGGTGCCCCCTGACTTAATATGGTGCAAGGCCCTATGAGCCTATCTGCGGCCCATTGAGCTAGTCTGATGACCCCCCTATCTTTGGGGCCACTGAGCTAGTCTAGTCCTGGGCCAAGCATGAGCTGCTCTGGGGGAGGGCTCTGATCCACACCAGGGGCCCCCTGAGCTGGTCTTGAATAGACAGATAATAAGAACATAAGGCCAACTCCCATCACCTCGGGGGTCACGGGGCTAGTCTAACCCCGGGGGGCACAACTGGGGGAATGAGGGGCAGCTGCTCTGGAGGACTCTGATCCACACTAGGGGCCCATGAGCTTATCTTGAATAGATGGGGAATAAGGACACAGTGCAAACTCCCCTTGTAAAATGGAGCTAACTAGGAATGAGCCGTCATCGCTAAAACGGCTTGTGATGCCTAGGCACCCGAGGTTAAATAAATTGCTTATTATACTGGTGGATTCTGGGGAGGAGTGATAAAAGGTATGTGCCCCTGAGCTCAGAGCACAGTCCCCTGAAACAGGATTTCTACTAATTAATTTAAATGAATGAAGAGCTAGTGTTCCACCATTTTCAGCCCTGCCACATCATCCCTATCCAAACAACCAGCCTGTTTACTTTTTCTTTTCTCCAACTGGGGCCGATCCTTGAAAATATGGAACTTTTAAACGCGTTAAAAAGGTATCTTCCAAATTATTCCGGCAACAAAAACTGTATTCGTTTAATGTCAATATGCCACACCTCCTCCCACGGCCCTTGTGGGAGCCACGGAACTTAATCCGCGTTCAACCAGGGCTCACTCGTCACGACAAAACCAGTGGGCATGACAAATGAAGTTTCGACTCCAATATGTGTTATCTTGCACATAGTGACAGATATCACAGGCTCCGCTGATTTCTCTGATGTCAGGTACTTGCATGAGTTGGCGGATTTGTCCTTAAATCTATCCCGAAAAGTCGTGCTCTGGCTATTCTCATGATATTTCGGTGATACTTTTTCTGGTTTTAATTCAGCTTTCCTTCTCCGTCAATGCTTGATTTGCATTTTTCTTGGACCAAAGGTACCCACAAGTTGATATTAACTAATATATAGTAAGTTTTTTTAGATTACGTTAAAAGTGCCTTTTCTCTCCCGGGGTGCCCCTCAAAGGTGGTGTACCCCCCCATACCAAAGCTCTGGCTGCGCTCCTCATCGTGGAAAGATTTAAAACTCAGGTTGGATTATTTTAAGACGTGTATGTAGCTTTGTGATGTCGCCTAAAAGCAAACACGTTTGGAAAAAGCAGTAGAATACCTGCCCAACATTGAAATAGAATGTTCCCTATGCTATAAAAGGCGCAAAAAGCGATGAATAACTGATTTGGTGCAATGAAGGGGTGCCGCCCCCCAGTGCAGCCGCCCCTATGGGGTGCCGCCCCCTACCGGCTGAGCACCCCCAAAGATTTTGGGAAAATTACACCCCTGATCTTAGTCATATATTCCTCATTGTCTGGAATGACGTAAATGGTAGACTTGTGTGCCCGCCTTATCATTATAAGGTGGGCAGACAATATATCTGCTATGCATTATATATCTGCTAGGCATTATATATACACCTAGCATATAGTAGTATAGTAGTAGTAGAATTTGTACTGGACTTTTGTACTTTTTGGTGCCATGGGTGGATTATACGCCCTTGTAAGTCCTCATATACCAATTTTGGAGGAAATTAGAAATAGTAGGGTTAGGAAATTAGAAATAGTAGGGTTTTATGTCTTGTTCGATTTAAGATGGAATGACCCTGCTAGAAAACATCGTATCGTCAATGGGTCATCTCTCATTCAATTGGGCAAAAACATTATAATTCCCAGGGGCTAGAAAGAATGGAAATTACCATTAGTTAATTCTGAAAACTTACCTGGAGACTTTAAATAGAACAAGGCACGGGGTCCAGGCTTACTCAAGTCAATTGGAAAAGGCAGGTGAAATTTGGACACCTACTGCGCAGTGCAAACCCCGCGCCCCATTCGGCGGCCACGCTCCAGTGTCAGCTATAAACAAATGTGCTGTCTTCGAGTTGAGAGCATCGAAAACATCGAAGAAAACATCGAAGAAAACATCGAAAACAACTCGGAGTCATTTTCGGAAAACCGAAGGGGGAGGTCTGATTGCACCTCCTAGGCGGCGAAGGGTTAAGAAACGGTCGAGCTCGTCGTAATAATCTAGCTCGGACAGGCTGAATTCTTATTTTTGACTGAATTTTCTGTAGAAACCATTTTCTTACACCTGTGTTCAAAATAATATGGTACTATCAGAGCTGGGGCTACCGAATGAAATTCGGTATTTCGGTACTACCGGCGGTAGATTTATCTACCGCTACCGAATCTTCGGCCGATACCGAATGGATCTACCGAATGACTTTCTTCGGTACATTTGGATTTCCCGCGCCGATTAAGAATGTTCTTAGCAGATGCAAGTCTGGGTTTGCCCCAGCTGCAGCCAATCACAGGCCGTACCGGCCCGCGCAGCCAATCAGCATCCAGCCTCAAATCAACAGATAACGCTGGTTTTGGCGGAAAGCCCACTCTATTCTTATCTTTCGAGCAGAATAGAGCCACGTCTCTCGGCGCTCTGATTGCGCCCAAAACGTCTAAGTGACTTGCAGCTTTGATAAGTTTTGAAGTGCTGCGGCGAGGAGCATGATGATGAGTTGTTAAGATGTTCCCTGGCCTCTCCCCTCGAATCCGGAAATGTAAAAAACACTGAAGATTATATATTCGGGCACAGCCCTTCATCAGAATCGTGGAGTAAATATCAATAATTCTCAGTCCCAGTATAGCCAGACCTCGAATTGAGCTTCACACAAAAATGCCTTTTAGAATGAATCGTTAAAAATAAGATTGGATGTCGTGACAACAACCATATTGGTACCTCTAACCTAAAGTAATGCCGACAATACGACAAACCTAGAGCAGTATTTGTGACAGTCTTTTCTATTATTTCAGCCAAACACTAGCTTTTGATTAACAGTGAAAAACTCGCTGAAGTACCTTAATCGGTTATTTGAATATTTCTGTTATTCTTATTTACTATTTTTCCGTCGACTGCAGCTAAAATGCTAACCAAAAACTACCTATTAAGCACTAGTAGACGTGATACTAATTCGGTGTAAAGACTGCATACTTTCCCCTTTAAGATGATGCTATATTTTTACAATAAAAGCCTCCCTCGAATTATTTAGTTAAGATTGTACCTAGTGGTCAAATAATTCGAGGGAGGCTTTTATTGTAAAAATATAGCATCATCTTAAAGGGGAAAGTATGCAGTCTTTACACCGAATTAGTATCACGTCTACTAGTGCTTAATAGGTAGTTTTTGGTTAGCATTTTAGCTGCAGTCGACGGAAAAATAGTAAATAAGAATAACAGAAATATTCAAATAACCGATTAAGGTACTTCAGCGAGTTTTTCTACAGTTAATCAAAAGCTAGTGTTTGGCTGAAATAATAGAAAAGACTGTCACAAATACTGCTCTATGTTTGTCGTATTGTCGGCATTACTTTTAGGTTAGAGGTACCAATATGGTTGTTGTCACGACATCCAATCTTATTTTTAACGATACATTCTAAAAGGCATTTTTGTGTGAAGCTCAATTCGAGGTCTGGCTATACTAGGACTGAGAATTATTGATATTTACTCCATGATTCTGATGAAGGGCTGTGCCCGAATATATAATCTTCAGTGTTTTTTACATTTCCGATTCGAGGGGAGAGGCCAGGGAACATCTTGACTTGCAGCTTGTTTGGTTTGTTATACAATGGACGTCATCATTCATTGGCGGTGCACAGACGTCTTGCAGAAGGGGCCGGGTTGGCTCAATTTCGGTGAATTGTTGCCGAAAATTAGCTTTTTACGCTTAAAATGTCCTTATAAGCTTTATACATTTAAAAAATGGTTGCCAAAGGTTCCGAAATACGAAAAAATGCTTTCGAGGCTCAAAAATGCAGCTAAAGGCTTACAGTAGGTGTTTATGGGCTATAGAATATATAAACGGGCCTTTAAAGGCATTTTCATATGCCTATATAAGGGTTTTTGAAATCTGGCGAACGGAAATACCCAAATACCGAATCATTCCGTAGGTTTTTGGAAATTTACCGAAATACCGAACCGTTTTCATTTTCAGAATACCGATACCGCCGGTAGAAAAAACAATCTACCGAATCTCAGCTCTGGATATTATCATTTGCATTCTCGACAAAAAGTTTCCCCATTACTCAGTCTAATTGACATAATCCTGATTATATGGTGCTATTGCATCACCAATCTGTCTACAGTGCAGGCCAACTGGTGCTACTCCGTGATTGCGACGGTCTCAAAATATGAGTCAGACTTTGAAAGGCTGCATATGTATGCATAAACATTGATTTATTTTGAAAATTATTTCCCCTGTTGACGAGCTCATAAATTCTTTCTAACATAACCAAGTAGCGTTCTTGGGCAGTGAACGGCTCTCCGGTCACCTTGGAAAAATAGTTGGGGGAGGCGCTTTATTACCGCCTCCACTCCGAGTGTTAAATGAAGAAATATATATTTGCCCTCCTCGACTAAATGCCTGTCTATGAACCCTGCATGAAACAATCTTGCTGATGTTCATCAGACTTGTTCTGGATCAATGTATTCACCGCCAGCAAGATTAAAAAGTCACAATTTTACTGCTGGAAGTTCCAAGATGGCTTATGTAAAATGTATTTGATTTATGCTGGTCAACATTGACATGGTACTCTCAAGCAGTTTTTTTCACGGAAAGGGAAATAATGCGCTCGTTTTATTATTTCCTCCTCGATGATGTTACTAAGTGTGTCAGAGTTGCTTAACCCGCGCCCCACCGGGGCTCCGGCGCCACCTTCGCCCCACCGGGGGCCATCGATGGCCCCCCTTTAACTCCGAAAATATGGAGGTTAGCGCAAATCTTCAAAGTGCAGTAGAAAGCTCGCGTGAATTCAGTAAGAAATTTTTTTTTCCAGGTGACGGCCGAAGCCCTGTATTTGCTTTTAAACATTCATTCTGACAAACCCAATATCAAAAATCCACCTGAACCTCGTCAAAAACATCTAATAAAGGTAACCATCCACCCCCCCTCCCCACCCAACTTTCCAAAGACCTCAACACAGGCAAAAGGGATACAGACACAGTGCCTAGGAGAGACAGATACAGATACGAAGTGAGATGCACAAATGAGGTGGTCACAGATAGGTAATATGACGACATGCATTAGATGCCAGTCACACGCGTCACAGTAACAGTCTGGAAACAGCTCTACTCTCCCTGCCGCCTTCTCCTCCTCCCAATCTGCGACACGGAGAGCGGGGCCTGTCGGTGGGAACATCCCCACTCCATAGAGATTTCCATTTATTTATATGAATTTCAATTTTGTTTCTGTGTTTTGCAATAGTTCCCTCCGTATAACAATGGGTAGATATTTCATTCCTTAAATGATTCAAGCACGGGTGGGTGGGCTCATCTTGGCTTAATTTGCACTTGACTATATACTGTTTTGTTAGAAGCAATATTAAGTTAACTACCGGTGGCGCACTTGGACAACCCAATATTACTGTGTCGTAACTTGGAAAGTCTTGACCTAGTCTAAAAATGGTTTTAAGTTGTGGTAGAATTAAGTTCCATAGCGGCTTTACTCTATCGCATTCATAAAAGAAATGTCTCATGTCGTCAACCTGAAAACAATGTGTGCATAAGGGGCTTCCAATCATTCCACGAGTTGACAAAAATTTCCGGGTGGGTATATATCGATTGATTATTCGGAAGTGAAGAGACTGAATTTTTGTTGACATTGTGCATTTATATGGAATCTCAAACACAAACACTACTAAGTGTGTCAGAGTTGCTTAACCCGCGCCCCACCGGGGCTCCGGCGCCACCTTCGCCCCACCGGGGGCCATCGATGGCCCCCCTTTAACCTCCGAAAATATGGAGGTTAGCGCAAATCTTCAAAGTGCAGTAGAAAGCTCGCGTGAATTCAGTAAGAAATTACTTTACATGTTTAAGCGCTCAGGCCAATGGCTTGACCTCCAGAGGTCAAGTTAGGTCACGATAGGCTATATTCACTCAAACGTGCAATGCTTAAGAAAACTGGGCATAACTCTTATGCTATTAAAGCTATTGAGGTCTGGTACAGTACATTTGATAGGAAAATGTCAGACCTTTTTCCACTATGTGAAACGTAATGACCTCCCGCCAGTGGTTTGACCTTCAGAGGGTCACTTCGTGACCTAATATGAATTAAGGTCACGAAAGGTCCGAAAGTGACTTTGCCGTATATCGCATGAAAGCCAGTGACATGACATACACGATGGTGTTTGATTCAGCGCTCTTGCCTAATTAGGTCAAAAGTTATCGTCAGAATAATTTGTTTGACGCCTGATGACCTTGAATGACTTCGGAGAGGACAAAGGGGAAATAGGGCTCCTGGGATCCGTGAAAGGGTGTCAAAGAACGTTTTTCTGAGCAAGGTGAGCAGTGAAAATTTGCAATCGTTTTTTGTGACTTTTAGATCATAAGACAGCTCTTCCCCATACTTCTTCAATGGGAGAGGTCACCTCGTGACCTGATCTCAGGTCACGAAATCGAAAAATTGAAAAATCGAAAAATCCCGGATATACACCTTGTAGACCCTGGAGAAGTCACGAAGTGTAACAAGTTTCAAATCAATCGACTAAGAAATGTAGTTCTTATAGAGTTCAAAAGTTGAAGCGAGGTGACCTTGGTTGACCTCGCCTGGTGACATGACCTTGAGTGACCCGGGGCAAAACATTTCATGGATGGTGGAAAAAGGATGGGGTGAGAGCTAGAGCACTCAACCGCGGTGCTAAGTCTCGTCGTTTTCTAATATCCCGAAAAAAACCTTAGGGGGCATCGATGCTCCCGGCGGGGCGAGGGTTAAGTCACTTTTATATAACAGTGGGCAGGAAGGCAGGAAGATTTCGTGCCAATACCATCTACCACATTGTGGGGTTTTTCCTAAGACGGTAGAAAGCCGCTGCTCAACTGCATAACTAGCTCTTAGTTTACGCTTCAGTATTCTGGTTGTGGTTCTCAAATTGAGTTATCAAGCATGCGAGCGCGTGGTCAGGTGGCGGAGGGCAGTGACTTCCCATCTTAACACGCGCATTGACGAGGGGCGGGTACCCGCCCCCTCTCGGGTTGTTCGGAGATAGTAGAAAAACGGCGGCGCGTAGCGCCGCCGTACTTGGCATGCCTTTTCCCTCATCATTTTTACAACGTCTGTGAAAATTTTAAGGTTAGGTCATCTCAGGTCAGGTCGCCAGTGCAGGTCAAGTGACCTGACCTCAAAAAAAGTTTAAGATAGCATAAGTCGGAGCAGGGTGAACTTATCCGATTGAAACTCTTATCACATAATGGCCCCACCGAGTTCTCTAAAATATGTTCCGGTATTTTTGATATCGATGACCTAAGGTCAGGTACGAGGCATGACCTCTCCATTGGAAATACACGGGAAAAATGGTTTTTACTGAATAACTCAGTAACGGATGGTGATACAGCATTTATTTTAGCTGCAATAGACTCGCCGCCTTGGCTCTGCGGTTCCAATGATATGCGTTTTATGTCATTTGACCCTGACCTGACCTCAGGTCAGGTCAAATCATTGATTTGACCTAACCAGGTCAAATTATATATCATTCCATTTAGCTTGCTGCGAGCATTCATATAGGTCAAGTCGTTTGGCTCTATCTTTACTTGTTCAGATGTATTGGCCGAAACACGTAATTTACATGTTATCCCTATTACGGCATGTTTTGACCTCTTGTGACCTTACATGTAACCTGACAAAAATGGTTCAAATATTTTCGATGGAGAAGTGGATGGGCTACCCAACGCCTTTTACCGTTTTTCGCTACCTACCGTGGTTCTCGAGATCTTAGGGGGTGGGTACCCGCCCCCTCGTCAATCCGAAGGTGGCTCAGACCCCCGTCAATGCGCGTCTTAATACTTGCTTACACTTTTGCTGTTGTACTTATTCAGGTATAATGAGCAACAGGTATTGTCTCCCACACACAGGTCAAGTCGAGGTACAAAGACTAGATGGATGGACAAATCATACATAATACGATACCAATATATGTGCATGCAAGAAATCTCAGTCTAAAAGTACCCCAATAAACGGTAAAAAGTAGGTAAAGCTATAGAGTGAAAGTAGATTGTTTAAACATCTTCAACAAAGATGGATGTTCCCTAACATATTTAACCACGCTGGACCTAAAAGATGAAAATATACAGATAAAAGGGTCAACCAACATTTTGGGGGCTAAATCGAGAAGAAAAAACTCGTAAAAACAGTATTTTTTAATATAAAACGGACAAAATTTGGTTCTTTTGGGGGTCAAAAGGACTATTTTAGGCTTTGAAGGGTGGCACGCCCCCTTTGGCCACCCCTTGAATCCGCCAGTGAATGGCTGGTTGCCAGCTGATGTGACGGTTGAGGGCATCAGTGGTGCGACCGAACAATCCATTCTTGATTATTTCAACTCGTTCGAAATTAGCTTTTAGGAATTGATCGCAGCCCATCCTGGTTTGAAGCTAAGGCACATGTGCCTAATTGCAAGGTCCCAAACAGGAAGGCGGAATCAATCCTACTAATGATAATTTTGTAAACGAAAATGGTATCTTACTGCAGTCGTCTTTTAGGGAGATAAATAATTGAATTTTTCTAACAGGCCGCTGTGGGAAATTCAAATATATGTCTACGGCAGATAAGTGTGAGCAGCCAGCCACATCACAAATTTGTACTGAATTCTCTCCAACCTCTCCAGGTGTGTTTCCGCAGTTCCACCCCAGATTACGCAACCCTACTCCAGGATGGAGCGCATGCTACCAAAATGGACTGCCAGGATAAATCCACTTCACATTGCAATTCTGCAATGCGAAAGTGTTGAGCACAGTATTGCCAAACTGCGAGGCTGCGAGGTGATCGTGAGGAGCAGCTGAGGCCAGTGAGACACCACTCCTTGCCTATGGAGTATCGGCGGACACCACTGAGCTCCCGGATGGTGCCGTCATGTCCGGACACTAAGCCGTGGAGCGTGAACTGCGGATCACACGCTGCCACGCCGGGTTGACACCACTCCGGACCCCAATACGTTTCCGGCATTGTAGGCCCCGGCTCGATACACCGAGCTGCTCACCAACATCAGCGATGCCCTTTTACCTTAGATATTTTTTCTCGCTCTATTGAGTTATGTTTGATGGTTAAAGGGTATGTGGCACCATCATAACGTGGTTTTAACTGAGATAGCCAAGTTGTAAAGCAAGTCGGAAAACCCGGTACTCAAAATATCATTTGTCTTGGAACTCGAGATTTCCGTAGAAAAAAACAAAAACCTACCTGAAATGTACCCCTCATGTACCCTTAGCAGCAGGCCACAGTTTATTGTAGTATTTAAAGTATATAGTTGTTTATTGTTTATTGTAGTTTGTAATGTAGTATATAAGTATTGAGTAATTCTTAAGTAATGCTTTTGTTTGTAGGTGCCGGTAATGTGCTTGTGCTTACAATGCTGCTCGCGCCGAGCAGAAAAAAGCGGCGAGTTCGCTTAAAAGGAATTGTGGCACCTAGGTACAATTCCAGACGGGATTGGTCTCAGGGACAGTATTTATCGAAAATAATGAACTTGGCGTTACTTGTGCTAAAAAATGGGTGATGGGCCCAATATTTCCTTTTATTTTAAAGGAATGTGGCAGCTTGGTGCAATTCCTGGCTGTGATGGTTTCTGGGACTATGTTGAAAATAACGGATTTGATCTTATCTCTGCTGAAAATGGCTATATTTTGTTTTATTTTACTTTCCTCTGTTCGCGATAAAAAGTATCCAAATTAACGTGACGTCAAGTGGGCGTATTAGCTGGCAACCATTTGTGCCAGATTGAATCGGTTTCAGTTGCATTAATCAGTAGCGCACTCAAGGGGGGGAGGGGGGCAGCAGGCCCGGCCATCCCCAAACGCTTCGATTCCAAAATGCCGCCCTTCCCCCGCCCAAGTCGGGCGCCGAAGGTGCCCCACATGGGGTTTGGTAACAATTGGCCGCCGCAGGCGCTCCATCGAGGGCAGAAATGAGTCTTGATCTGGATTTTAGTATCAGTTCCACTCTCACCTTGCCGCCACCGCCAGTAGCGTGCCGTCCCTGCGTTGAAGCACAAAAGTGCAGAAAGTATGCTGGCTGTCACAAACTCATTGTGACGTATGCCTCCTCTGTCACATGGATCTGGAAATTGTATTTGCATGCTTGTATGATATTTTCCATATTCTGAATGCCCTTTACCTGTCTTTTCCTTGTCGCAGTCTCTAGCAGACGCAGATGGGGGCCAATGGGTCATGGCCCCCAAAATTGCGATAATTTTGGCTGATTTTCTTTTTAAAATTTTGTTTTTACGATTTCTCCCGAGTCCCCCCTCAAACCCCGTTCCTGTGTCCACCCCTGTTTGCAGCAGACATGGTTCAAACACCCTACCATTACAGCACGAAAAGTAGTAACACATGTGTTTTCATTTTTGGAAGGAGCGCTCCCAATTAAAATTTGCCTCCCATCCCCGATTATCACCTGTCTGAAGTCCGTCCTCCTTTCAATACAAATTTTGAGGCAACGGCCAGACATAGACCTAAAATTATGCCCAATAGGCATATGCCCTCTGTGCCCTCTGTGCCCAATAGGCACAGAGGTATTGGAATTCCCATACCAAAGAAAGATACAGCGTAGTCAAAATTATGCTCTAGCTCCATACAGTTTCTGTGTGTTGCTTACTATGCTTGTTAGACTTTAGGTCCGCAGGCTCCACGTTATCATATCTACACAACATCCAATTTCCACGGACATTGTTTTGGTGCTGTTCCGCAGTTTGCGTAGATTTCCTGTCAAACTATTGTTTGTATTTATAATCGTATCTTCGGCATGTAATAGAGATATCTGGAATGGAGACCTCAATGCAAACCCTCCCCGCTTTTGGGTGTCAATCTAGAACATGAAAAGATCATTCGGTAAGCAAAGCTTGACAAGGACTGATGTACTACAGTCAATGGGAGATGTGGTGGCCGATGACTTCGATGCGTCATAACTTATAAACCGTAGCTTGCACAGGAAAACGACCATGCATTCCGGAAAGCCAAATTAGTGCTGCGTCCGCTGAAATGCATTTTAAGCATGAAATATCTAATAGAATCCGAGGAAAAGGCAATACAAATAGGTTTATCGAACTGTAACTTGCCCTTTATTATGTCATCTTTAAACGTGCCGCGTGCTTTAAAGGGAATGTGGCACCTTTGGTCGAATCCTGGAATTTAGTGTGATTAGGGGTACTTTTAGCCGAAAATCATGGAATCATCCGTGATTTGTCAGAAAAATGTACAATAAGCTCAATATTTTGATTTTTTAAATGCTGCTATAGGGAAAGAAATAGATATCTGCCTGTGGATGACGTCATGATCTGGCAACCACTACCATATTCAATACGCTTCAAGGGTTTGGATTGGCTGATACCTACCGTGACGTCAGCATATGTCGTCACACCAACAGCCATGACAACTGTGGCCTGCTGCTAAGGGTACATGCAGGGTACATTTTAGGTAGTTTTTAGCTTTTCTCTACGGAAATTTTGAGTTTCGAGACAAATGAATATAGAGTACCGGGTTTTCGGGCATGCTTTACAACTTGGATATCTCAGTTAAAACCACGTTATCAAGGTGTCACATTCCCTTTAACAAGCGCATTGACGGGGTCTGAGCCACCTTCGCTTTGACGGGGGCGGATGCCCGCCCCTCCTAAGATCTCGAAAACGACGCTAGACAGCGCAAAACGATAAACGGCGTTGGATAGTCATTTGATTTTAAATAGAAATGTTTTTGTCAGGTCACTAGAGGTCAAGGCATGATAACACGTCGATGTAGATTTTCAGTCATTACATCGGGAACTATGTAGTAAAGATAGCGAAAAGCAATATACACCATTCGAATCCTCGCAGAATGCTGAATTGAATGATATATAATTTGACTTCGTTAGGTCAAATCAAGTCAAATATAAGATTTTACCTGACCTGAGATCAGGTCAAGGTCAAATTAGTCCAAAATGCATAGCATTAGAACTGCAAAGATAAGGCCATAAAAAACCTTGTGCCATAAAAATAAATGTTCTACCACTATCATTACTAAGTTATTCAGTTTATACCAATTTTCCTATGTATTTCCAAAGCAAAGGTCCTACATCGTACCTGACCTTAGGGCATTGATATACAAAATACCGGAATATGGTTTTTAGAACTCGGTGGGCCTATTATGTGATATGAGTTTCAGTCGGATAGGTTCACCCTGTTATAGTTTATACTATCTTAAACATTTTTGAGGTGAGGTTACTTGACCTGCACTGGTGGCCTGACCTTAGATGTCTTAACCTTAAAATTTTGTTTAAAGTTGTAAAAATGATCAGAGAAAATTTATGACATGTACAGCGGCGCTACGCACTGCCGTTTTTATTTTATCCTTGAAACCCCAGGGGGTGGCTACCCCCTCGTCAATGTGCGCGTTAATATGTCAAGGAAAATAAAGGTAGTTAATAAATGGGACTTTTTCCTGATCGTATGACTTTTCTCTTTTAGTTGAAAATGCTTCATTGGCGTTTCTATCCATGTTTGGTGCAAATAGAACAGATTTAATCTGCCGTTAAACACCCACTTATACGCTATTTGACGTGACGGTAATTTAGAGACTTCTTATTGCTAAGAAAGGAAAGTGAAATCAAACGAAACATTAGGCTTTTTAGCCATTTTCGGCAGAAGTAAGATAGAATCCATCATTTTCAATACAGACTTACTTTCTGCCAATCTTTCCATGGTCAAAATGCGATAGAGATCGGGCCGCCGATCAAGAGGCATCTTAAAGTCGTCGAGTTCATCAAGTGCTTTCTCCCATCACCTAGCACGGACCCGTGCTAAAGTGCTCGGGAAATAGCACGTGATGGACTAGATTGGCAGTTCAATCTGTATCGCATTTTGGCCATGGTTATAGATTGCCCCAAAAACCACCATCGTCTGGCATAGCACCACTGTGCCGCATGCACACATTCACACATTCACACGTTCACACATTAACACATTCACACGTTCACACATTCACACATTCACACGTTCACACATTCACACTCCCTGTAATGTTGTCGTGTTGACAAGACCTGTCCGAAGTAATGTAAAACTGAAGCAAAAGTATTGTCACCGCGTCTAACTTACAGTGCATTTGGTTCTGGATTTGACTCTGAAAAGGATAATCTATTTAGTATCAACTAATACATCTGGCAGGTCAGGCTGCTGACTGGTATTGTCTCAATTCTGCGCTCAGTTTTCTCTCAGATGCTCGGAATCAAATTGTTAAGAGCTTAGGTATAAAAGAAAATCATGGCAACGGATTGCAGTCTTCAAGCAAACTTAACCTTTATATTAAAAAATTTTAAAAATTTTAATTTTTTTTTTTTTTTTTTTCTTTTCCTTCCCCGGGGGGGGTAAAATTTTAGGTTTTTCTTTTTTTTTTTTTTTTTTTTGATATTTTTTTTTTTTTGGGGGGGGGGGGGCCCCCCCCCCCCCCCTTTTTTTACGCGTATGCGTCCTCAATAAGGTTGGTAATAATCGCAGTTTGCCTAAGACCTCAGCCATTAATAAAAAACATACTTTTTTTTAATTTGCAACTTGTTCCCAGTACGGCTGTGAGTCGAGTCTCACTAAAGTCCCAAGGGACTTGTCACGAACAACCCCACCACCGAACAGTAACTCACAATGAAGGGATAATTTAGAAGCCAATGTTTAACGTCCCACACAGGGACGGCCGCGCTAGGTCCTCTCCCAGTCGGTTCCAGCGACCTACGTCGGGCACTATTGACGCGGGCGTCTCAGGGACCGATCCAGCTGACATGCCTGCACTGCATGCTTACGCGGCGGGCAACGCTCCACGACTAGCGGGGCGGCTTTGTTTTGTTTTTGGCTTGACTTTGTTTCTATTGCGTCCCGATGTATGACGATTTTGCCTCCTTAATGAGATACACTATGAATGCAATCTTGTCCACTTCAATAGACTCAAATTGGTCAAAACCGGTTGAACAATGCCGAAAAATACATTCGAAATTTTGAATCCCCCCAAAAATATTAGCATATTCTTATTTTTCTCATAGCTGAACTAGGAACGCAAGGAGGCCGTGGCGTATCTCATTCTTTTATAGGTTTTACCTGACCTTTCATTTTAGATTTTTTGGTGACAGCTTCGAGATGAGTTGAAATAAAGCATTTCTCTTCAATGTTCAGAAACATATATTGCTGGCTTGTTTTTACCCAACAAAATGTATTTTTATCGGACATAGATAATATCACACCTACTGTTCTCTAAGGATGGGATAACATTGTTGAAGATGGGTACATGTTACCCCATACCAGGGGCGCAGCCAGGATTTCGCTCAGGGGTGGGGTCGAAAAGGGCCCGTGCCACAACGCCAAAAGGGCCCTGATGGGTAAAAAGAGCCCTGCTTGTTACATAATCGTGTCCTCAGGGGGCCCTTTGGGCCCTCAGGGGCTGTCCCTGCCAACCCCCTTGGCTACGCCTGTGCCCCATACCCGTGTTAAATTACTTCTTGTCTTCAAACAGAGACCAGAAAAGTAATTTGGTTCCCCAGCCCAGACCATTGGATACCCTGAGATGAGAGGAATGTTCCCCAGAAGAAATTATAGCTTGTGGAGCAGAAGCCTGAGCGCTTGCTTTTTATTTGTCACGTTCATGTGATAAAAACAGGGAGGGCGAATTGCAGGGTGCAAGTGGTGCAGGTGCACCACTCATTTTTTTCAAGTGGTGCAAAAGTATCTTTTTTGCACCCCTTGTTCTGGCTTGGTCCAGGGAGGCGCCCTCTCCCCCGGCCTCAGCCGGCGCCCCCGGCCGGTCAGAGAAAATCAAGCCTAATTACCGCCTACCTGAAGAGGTAGGACCCTCTGTGAAAAATAGACATTTTCATATAGGAATGGCGCCCCCCTTACATCATAGCCGCGCCCTGGACAGCAAAATGCGCTCCCCCTTGAGTAAAGGCGCCCCGCTGGGTAGCATAGGCGCCCTTGGTTAGCGTAGGCATCTCCTGGACAGCCGAGGTGCCTCCGAAGAAGAGAAACGGCGCACCCGGATATCACATGCGCCCCTGGACAGCAAAAGGCGCCCCCGCAGAGACGAGGCGCCCCCTGGATAACATAGGAGCCCTTGGGTATAAAAGGCGCCCCCTGGAGAGCAAAAGTACCTTCTGGAGAGAAAAGACACCTCCCGGAGAGCAACGGCGGCAGGGAGGGCGGATTCCGCGGGACAGGGCCTGCAGTTGCACACCTTGAAAAAACGATGGTGTGCAAAAGTATCTTCTCACACACCTGGTTTTGACCTAGTCCGGAGAGACGCCTCCTCCCCCACCGATTTGGGTGGCACCCCCGGATTTGGCCGGCGCCCCCGGCCGGTCAAGAGAAAATCAGACACATCGCCTATCTGAAGAGGTAGTACCCTCTGTGTAAAATAAAATACACTTTCAAATATGAATGGCGCCCCTGACATCAAAGCTGCGTCCTCGACAGCAAAAGGCGCCCCCCCATGGAGCAAAGGTGCTCCTCTGGATAGCATAGGCCCCTTGGATAGCGTAGGCGCCTCCTGGACAGCCGAGGCGCCTCCAAAGAAGAGAAACGGCGCCTCTGGATATCACATGTGCCCCGTGGTTAACACCCCTGGACAGCAAAAGGCACCCCCCTGGATAACATAGGCACCCTTGGATAGGAAAGGCGCCCCCTGGAGGGCAGAGGTGCCTCCTGGAGAGAAAAAGACGCCCCCCCCCAAGAGCATCGGCGGCTGGGACGGCGGATTCCGCCGGACAGGGTCTGCAGTTGCACACCATGAAAAATGATGGTGTGCAAAAGTATATTTTGCACACCTGGTTTTGACCTGGTCAGGAGAGGTACCCAAACGGATTTGGGCGGCGCCCCGGATTTGGCCGGCGCCCCCGGCCAGTCAGAGAAAATCAAGCCTAATCACCGCCTACCTAGAGAGGTTGGATCCTCTGTGAGAAAGACATATTCATATATGAATGGCGCACCTTGACATCAAAGCTGCGCCCTGGAAAGCAAAAGGCACCCCCCTCCCTTTTTGAGTAACGACGTCCCTCTGGATAACATAGGCGCCCCTGGAAAGCAAAGGCGCCCCTAGACAGCAAGAGGCGCCCAAGGATAGAAAAAGGCGCCCCCAGTGGAGGAGTAACGACGCCCCTGGATAGCATAGGCGCCCTCTGGTTAGCACAGGCACTCCTGTACACCAAAAGGCGCCCCCCCCATAGAGCAAAGGCACCTCCTCTGGATAGCATAAGCTCCCTTGAATAGCAAAGGCGCTCCCTGGAGAGCAGGTGCAGAAGGGACGGCGGATTCCGCGGGACACGGTCTGCAGCTGCACACCATGAAAAATGATGGTGTGCAAAAGTATATTCTTGCACACCTGGTTTTGACCATGTCCGGAGAGGCGCCCCCCCATACGGATTTGGGCGGCACCCCCGGATTTGGCCGGCGCCCCCAGCCGGTCAGAGAAAATCAAGCCTCATAACCGCCTACATGAAGAGGTAGGATCATCTGTGAGAAAGACATTTCCATACATGAATGACGCCCCTTGACATCAAAGCTGCGCCCCCTATGAATATAGCTCAAGCCCCCTATGGATATCATAAGCTGCCTTGAATAGCAAAGGCGCTCCCTGGACAGCAGGGGCGCCCTCTGGATAGCATAGGCGTCCCCAAAACAGCAAATACGCCCTTTGATACTAAAGGCACCCCAGATAGCAGAAGCACCCCATGGACAGAATACACCCTCTGGATAGCACAGGCACCCCTGGACAGCAAAAGGCGCTCCCCGCCCCCTGAGTAAGGGATCCGGGCCTCTGGACAGCATAGGCGCCGCTGGATAGCGCAGGCGCCTCCTGGACAGAAGAGGCGCCTCCGAAGAAGATTAACGGCGCCCTTGATATCATGTGCGCCCCCTGGTTAGCACAGGCATCCCTGGATAGCAAAAGGCGCCCCCGAACCCCCTCCCCCGAGAGAAAAGGCGCCCCCTCTGGAAATAATAAGCACCCATGGATAGAAAAGGCGCCCCCTGGAAAGCAAAAGGCGCCCCCATAAAGCAAAGGCGCTCCTCTGGATAGCATAGGCGCCCTTGGATAGCGCAGGCGCCTCCTGGACAGCCGAGGTGCCTACGAAGAAGAGAAACGGCGCCTCTGGATATCATATGCGCCCCGTAGTTAGCACAGGCACCCCTGGACAGCAAAAGGCGCCCACCGCAGAGAAAAGACGCCCTCCTGGAAAGAAAAATACGCCTTCCGGAGAGCAGCGGCGGCAGGGACGGCGGATTCCGCGGGACAGGGTGTGCAGTTACACACCTTGAAAAATATGGTTGTGTGCAAAAGTATATTTTTGCACACTTGGTTTTGACCTCGTCCGGGGAGGCACCCCTCCCCACGAATTTGGGTGGCACCCCGGATTTTGCCGGCGTCCCCGGCCGGTCAAGAGAAAATCACACATCGCCTATCTGAAGAGGTAGTACCCTCTGTGTAAAATAAAAGTACATTTCCAAATATGAATGGCGCCCCTGACATCAAAGTTGCGCCCTGGACAGGAGAAAAGGCGCCCACCTCCCTTGAGTAAAGGCGCCCTCTGGATAGCAAAGACGACCCCTAGACAGCAGAAGCGCCCCTGGGCAAAAAAGCGCCCCAAATTGAGGAGTAGCGACGCCCCTGGATAGCATAGGCTCCCTCTGGTTAGCACAGGCACTCCTGTACACCAAGAGGCGCCCCCCCCAATAGAGCAAAGGCACCCCCCTATGGATATCATAAGCTTCCTTGAATAGCAAAGGCGCTCCCTGGACAGCAGGGGCGCCCTCTGGATGGCATAGGCGCCCCCAAAACAGCAAATACGCATTTTGATACTAAAGGCGCCCCAGATAGAAGAAGCGCCCCATGGACAGAATACACCCTCTGGATAGCATAGGCACCCCTGTACGTCAGAGGCACCCCTAAAGAAGAGCAACGGCACCCCGGGATAGCATATGCGCCCCTGGTTAGCACAGGCACCCCTGGACAGCAAAAGGCGCCCCCCGCCCCCTGAATCCGGGCCTCTGGATAGCATAGGCGCCCCTGGATAGCGCAGGCGCCTCCTGGACAGCAGAGGCGCCTCCGAAGAAGATTAACGGCGCCCCTTGATATCATATGCGCCCCCTGGTTAGCACAGGCATCCTTGGATAGCAAAAGGCTCCCCCGCCCCCCCCGAGAGAAAAGGTGCCCCCTCTGGAAATGATAAGCACCCCTGGAGAGCAAAGCAGAACATTTTTTAAGGAAAACTCAGTGGGGGGGGATTTTCTTGTGCTGGCCATTATAGTGTCTTCGGGAGATCAAGCCCCCATTTGGACGGGGAGGGGTTTTAATAGAATTTACACGTGCTAGTGTTAAAAAATGGCTCCCAATTTTTGTTATTCCATATTCTAAAAATTAGATATGCTGCCCAGGACTGCACATTTTTTACGGAAAAGGGCCAAACCGGGTTTGAAAAAGGGTCAAAATGGTCAAATTTTCTTTGCACTAAAAATCTTTTTTATCAATTTCGTCCAAGTTCTTCTCAGTACGGCTGTTGGAGTATGAGTCTCACTAAAGTCCTTGCCACTAAAGGGACTTGTCACGGAGACCCCGATCCCACCACCCGAACGAGCAACGCCCACAATGAAGGGTTAATCTAGAAGCCAAAGTTTAACCTCCCACAAAGCACAGGGACGGCCGCCTCGCTCATGCCACCCTCTCATCAGTCAGTTGCCAGCCGACCTACGTCGGGCAAACGATTGAGCGCCGTAGCGTCTCAGAGAAACCGATCCCAAGCCTGGACATGTACTGCCACTGCATGCTTCTGAGCAGCGGGCCGGAGCTTGACGCTCTACCAACTGAGCTACCGGGGTGGTCAAATGGCCAAATAAATACCACAAAAGTCATATTTGAGGCTAAAACGACCCCTACTGGTTGTGATAAACCCACAGAAAAAGGACAGAGCAGTCTTGTATCACTGCAGTGAACAGCGCACTGTATAAAACTGAATGTTGATAGTTTGATATTGACTTGAAATATTTTTAGCACACTGCCTATTTCATAAGAAGCCAGGAGCGCCCTTCCAATCCCGTGTGGCCACCCAATGATTTTATCCACATAATGAACAATTTGTTAGCAACATCAATTATCTTGGCCGCACCACTCCCCGCTAACATTTGATATTCTTCTTGCTTTTCATGTGAATTGTTTGCTCTTGAACAGTGACGGATCCATAGGCAGATCCAGAATTGCCAATCGGAGGGGGGCCACATTTCCGAGGGGCGCCATCCGGAGCAGGGGCCGCCACTTTTGACCGGAAAAACCTATCAGGTGGGCGTAGAATCCTATCGGTGAGCACCGATTTTCGCATCCTGGGTGGAGGGTGGGAAGCGCCATTTCAGGCGGGTGCCATCAACCTTTCAGGGGGCGCCGAGGATCGATCGGGGGGCTGAATCTGCCCCCCCCTGTGCCCCCTTGATCTGCGTATGGGCGGATCTAGAATTTTGGTAAGTGGGGGAAAGCAGAGCCTCAGAGTGCACACTTTACCATCAACTTTTCACCCAAAGGGCGCCTATGGTATCGCACCCTTCGTGTTCGGTTTTTGGTTGCCGTCATTATTGTGGATTGTATTTTAACAACGTTCTGTCCCTCCCTTTCCCAGCTATAACAGTTTGTACCAGCCAAGCAAAATGCCTATTTGGCGTGATATTTGAAACGATGAATTGCTTAACAGTTCAGTCCACACTTTTTCGGCACCTCTTGAAAACACTGTAACTGCCACTAGGTCATGGAGAAATGCAAGACACTTGGGAATATGCAACAGCCGAACATAAAGGCACATATCTGAGGATTTTTATTCGTGAAGAGGGTTTGTTAAGTTTATTTTAATATCATACATGATAAGATGATGATACATGATACATCATACATGATACATGATACATGATTTTAATATCATACATGATATAATAATTTTGCTTTTCCACGTGGCCAAGATTCATAAGATAGTGGTGAGAGGGCATAGAAAATAATCGCAGCGAGTGTGAACCTGGCCTGTGCGCTATCCCAGAAAATTGTCTCAGTGGAGAAGCTTTGGCATTGTAGGCAATGCAAACCGGACTTTAACCCACATTATTAATTGCTCCTAAGAAATAATGTTTGAACCAGATGGCACACTCAAGGAGATATAAGGAAAGTTGAAACGTTTAGATAAACACAGAATGAAGTATGTGGGCATTTTCCATCGGCCTTTATCTATATTCTTCAATTCGTCAGCATGGGAGAATTGCTCTTGTGCGTGACATTTTGAGATGTGTTTAGATAGTTTTGGTGGCCATGTGATTGAATGCTGAAATAGATCATGTCAGGAATAGGCATGTGTGATTTGTGACATAAATGGGACCAACTAGAATAAAAAGAAAACAGTTTCAACGTGTCCAAGTACTCTCTTGATAAATTGATAACTTTTTTCGTTTGTTGGCTGTGATTTGCGCGTTTAATGATCATAAGTCATTGTCCTTGAAAGGGAGATACGCAAAAAAATTATTGGCTAGATCAAAAGGTCACAAAAAGTTGTTTCAGAAGTCCTATTCTCATTTTTGCGAATTTGGCCTGCAAATTCCTTAAAATTGCTCTGAAAGTCAACATTTCTAGACCACTTTACTGGTGCACCTCTTATCGATGTAAATGACGTACCCCCGGCTAAGGCTATCAAATTCTCTAAAAATCCGGTCCCATTTTTCCTAAGCAGTGACTTGAAAGTTTAAAATTATTAGATAAAGAATTATTTTAAAAAAGCTACAGCCAAAAATAATATTAAAACAAAAATATAGGGCTTTTAAGAACTGACAATTGACCAATCAGAACGTACAGCCACCGCATAGGGGGTCACGTGGCCTTTCTGACGCAAAAATTTCGTCATCCTGGGGCTGAAACAGAAAACGACTCAAGACCCGAGGTACGAAACGGCTGAAAACTTGAGTAATTATGTTTTTCCCGTTTTTAGGGCAAACTAATTCATTTTGTATTTCTTAAAGGCATTGTAAAATTAATCAAAATACAAATACAGGAAAACAGACATTTTTATTACAAAAAACATTGTTTTTCAACTGTAAATAGTTTTCGAAAAGTAAGTGATGGGTGAAGGTTTCAGCATTTTATCGGAACTGTTAACCTATTTCGATATTAACACGCGCATTGACGGGGGTCTGAGCCACCTTCGGATTGACGAGGGGGGCGGGTACCCGCCCCCCCTAAGATCTCGAGAACCACGGTGGGTAGCAAAAAACGGTAAACGGCGATGGGTAGCCCATCCGCTTCTCCATCGAAAATATTTGAACAATTTTTTTGTCAGGTCACATTTAAGGTCACCAGAGGTCAAAAGCATGCCGTCACATGCCGTCATAGGGATAACATGTAAATTAAGTTTTTCGGCCATTACATCTGAACAAGTAAAGATAGAGCAAAACAACTTGAACCCTATGAATCTTCGCAGCAAACCGAATCGAATGATATATGACTTGACCTTGCTAGGTCAAATCAAAGATTTGACCTGACCTGAGGTCAGGTCTGGGTCAAATTATATAAAAATGCATATCATTAGAACTGCAAAGCCAAGGCGAGTCTAATGAAGCTAAAATAAACGCTCTATCGCCATTTGTTACTGAATTATTCAGTAAAAACCATATTTCCCATGTATTACCAACGGAGAGGTCATATCAAAAATACCTCTCCTGGTCTTCGTACCTGACCTTAGGTCATCAATATCAAAAATACCGGAACATATTTTAGAGAACTCGGTGAGCCCATTATGTGAAATAAGTTTCAATTGGATAAGTTCACCCTGCTTCGATTTATGCTATCTTAAACTTTTTTGAGGTCGGTTCACTTGACCTGTACTGGTGACCTGACCTGAGATGACCTATCCTTAAAATTTTCACAGAAGTTGTAAAAATGATGAGGGAAAAGGTATACCAAGTACGGTGGCGCTGCGCGCCGCCGTTTTTCTGATGTCTCCGAAAAACCCGAGGGGGTGGGTACCCGCCCCCTCCCCCGTCAATGCGCGTGTTAAGTGAGTGGCCTCCCAAAATTTTGCCGAAGATGTAAAAATAATTGACAGTTTCGTAATCAGGATTTTTCAAATAGCAAACAAAAACCACAATAATAATTTTTCGCGTATCTCCCTCTAACACGTACTGCATTTCTCTCGAGCAACAAGAATACAAAAATCAGTTAGCAGTTCCACGTAATTGAAAGAAGTTTCCAGTAACCATTTTGACAGTTACTTGGCTCATCCCGAATGCGGTCATTTTCTCCTTGTGCGAACGACCAATTATTTCGATATCCGTTTTAGGTCATCATCTAATACCTAACGCTTTTAAAAGGGTGAGTTATGTGGAGTGTTCAGATCAAAGTGAAAAGGCCATTCAGATTGATAAAACGAGTATATTTTGTCACTGACCATCCACTTATACCATCAACCATCGTCTTCAGGTCAAGTTCAGGACGCATCACTTAACAGAAGAGGTGAGCGTGCATTGTGCATGCCCAAATCGAGACACAGCCGCCCTCCCGATGGACAGACCTCGCAGAAATACGTCTTCGTCGCGTTTGATTTCGCGCACGCGTACGACGTAGTGGACCACCGCCTGCTACGCGTTCGCCTCCTGGAGATGGGGCTGCCAAATTGCACGATGGCCTGGATTTTGCAGTGGCTCCGGGACCGAAGAGTCAAGGTGGAACTAAATGGCATGCTTTCCAGTGAGCGCATTTGCGAACTGGCCTGCCGTAAGGCAGTGTCTTTTCGCCAGTTTTATTTTTGTTATGGGCGGCTCGGCTGGTGGACGCACTCCGCGCGGTTCCTGGATGCTCCCCCTACATGTACGCCGATGATACTGCGGATCTCTGCACGGGCAACAACATCCAAGTCACCAAAGACCGGGCGCAAGCTGCTGCTGGCACCCTCGTGAAGTGGGCCCGACAGCACAAAATGGTGGTATCAGGAGCCAAGATCCAAGTACTGGTGATGTCCCAATGGGCCAGGGACGCCGATCCCTTCAGTATTAAGGTCGACGAGACGTTTGCCAGTGCTGGAGACACCCTACAGCTACTTGGCGTCACCATCGATCGGCTCCTCTACTTTGGCCCAAACTGTAAGAGACTGTGGGAGAAGATCCACCCCGCAGACGAAATGAAAACGAAGCCGAAGAATCGAACAATTTCATCGTCATATTATTTTAGTTTAAATGTTCGAAGTGAGTGTGCGATTGTGTGTGTGTGTGTGTGTTTTTTTACCGGTACATAATCCTTATCCTTATCCTTACTATACCTGGAGGCTGTGAGCGCATGCGCCTGTGGCTGCAGCAACCCCTCCAGTGATCCTCACCTTTCCTCATCCTTACTATCTCCTTCCTTAGTTTATAATCACTTCATACTCATTGCGACAACACTTTAAAAGCGACCTCATTTGTGTGGAAGTGTGAGAAATACATGACACATCTCCCACCTACATCAACTGTCCGGCTGCAACTGGGGGCTGCACGATCAGCACCTCCGAACCGTCGCTACTGGCTACGTGAGAGGAGCGATGGAGCAAGCGGCCGCAGCATGGCTCCACGCCACACCGCCATTTCATGTCGAGCTGCTGGAACGCAAAACGAGAGCGTCGGCGCGTATCATCACAAGATGCACCCGCCCCACCCCAGCCATGTGCTGATGGCAGAGGTAAGACTCCCCCCGTAGCGGCCAGAAGGAGGGTACTCGCGACCCTACTGCTGGTGAAAGTCCATGGGCTGCTGCCTAAAGGCCCTCTGTGAAGACGTGCGGAGGGGACAGCGCCCTCTCGACTCTCCTCGGTGACCGGGTGGCGGCAGGTGGGCAGAGAGATGTGGGATCAAACAGGCATCTCCCTCCCCATCGAGCCTCTCCTTCCTCGACGTCTTCCACCGTGGGTGTCAGGAGAGTGAGTCACATTTCAACTAGACGTGGGCCCATTAACATCAGGAGTGCCACCTGTCCGGAAGAAGCGAGTAGCTCTCCACCACCTCGCTTCCCTGACTCAATGTGCCACATGGGTGTGAACCGACGGATCAGTGCACGGAGGGGTCACGAGCGGAAGAGCTGGGTCTTCATCGAGTCACCGGACGGAGCACATGAGCTCAGGCGACCAGCAGGCTCGCTCTGTTCTAGTTTTCAGGCTGAGATGGTAGCCCTCCAAACTGCCTGTGTCTTCCAACTGGACCACTCAGTGCACACAGAAGATCCGGTCATCTTCAACATGGCCCGCCAAGATGATGACGCATTATAGAAATAAAATGGCTTCAATGTCTGTAGATGAGACAGCGAATCGGTAAAAAACGCAAACTTCCTCGCCATCAGCTTAGACACCTGGTCCAAACAGCAGAAAATGGCATACAGCTCTGAAGTAAAAATGGCCCCTTCGTAAGGCAAACTAGAAAACTTCTCAACATCGTCACCAACAAATGCACGCCCTGTGCCATTGTCACTTTCTTTTGCAACCGTCTGTATAGAAACAGACGTGGTTTTCAAACGGCTCCGCACGCAAGTTCATAAATTACTGGCGCGTCGATTCAGGAGGCAAATTTTTGTTTTGTTGGAGTAGGTCTGTGTTCGTGTTAACTGTCGATATGAGCTATGGTCCAATAACAGCTGCTTCATGTGGTTCTACGAGGCTGCTGTCGATGCCGGCCTGTGCCAGCCAGGCACAGACTCTCACTCCCGGGTGACGGGCTGCAACGCGCGAGCCACTGTCTATCTGACAGAGGTAGGCGTCGCCAAAAAAATGTTTGGTATGTGGAGCGTGTTGGTGATCGATTTTAAAGGGAATGTGGCACCTTGGTCAAATCCTGGAATTTGGTGTAATTAGGCGTACTTTTAGCCGAAAATAATGAAACCACTCATGATTTCTCTATGATTTTTAAAATACTCATCTAGGAAAAGAAATAAATATCTGCCTGTGGATGATGTCATGATCTGGCAACCACTACCATACTCGAAATGCTTCAAGGGCTTCGATTGGCTGATGCTCATCGTGGTGTCAGCATATGTCGTCACACCAGCAGCTCACAAGAATGGCCACCTGGCGAGAGGTACATGAGAGGTACATTTCGGGTAGGTTTTAGTTTTTTCTACGGAAATATCGAGTTCCAAGACAAATAATATATAGAGTACCTGGTTTTCCGGCTTGCTTTACAACTTGGCTATCTCAGCTAAAATCACGTTATAAAGGTGCCACATTCCCTTTAATGTCTTAATGCAAAGCGAGTATCTTACTGCGCATTTGTAGCGGTATTTCATTAATTTCCACTAGCATGCTCATTATGGGTGAAGCTTGGAACGCCCCTGTTACTATTCTGATAGCGTGATGATGGACATATCGATAATCTTTTTCGCGGACTAAGGAGCGGCCTCATACACAACACAGCCGTACTCGATCTTCGAACTAATAAGTGACCTGTACCTATAACATAAGAAGCTTATAACGTAGCATATAACGATGAGCGTATAATGTGCGTATAACGTTATACGCTACCCTACCTCGTCAACACATTCAGTATTTTCAGCGTTTCAAAACATTTTTTGCGGAGTTCTTTCAAGTGTGGCACATATGAAAGTTTATCGAGTGTGAGCCCGATAAATCTGGTTTCTGTTACAACGTCGATCGGATTTCCACGAATTTACAACATCGGTTATTCAGTCTCAATGTCTATTATAGAAGTGCATGCACTTTGTCTTTGAACTTGAAAATTTCAGTCCATTGCATGTGCTCCATTGCTGCAATGTGTCAAGGCCAAGCTGCAGATGCCTCTGCGCAGCTGCTGTAGTAGACGCTGTCACCCATATTGTGAAGTCTTCAACGAAAAGCACATGACGTATGTTTGCGGGAAGTGTCTGCAATATCATTGGTCACTGCAAACAAGGCTATGAAAATCACAGAATCCTGGGCTATGCCGCTCTGTTGCTGATATCAATCCGATACGACTGAGTTTACGCGAAATCTAAAATACCCATTTTTTCGGAATATTAAAAATAAACCACCCCAAGTGACCTCGCACGCCGAGTCCAGAGTTTCAGCAGAACGCCCTTGGATAGCAAAGACGCCCCCAAGGGATGATGTCGCCCCTGGGGAGGAAGGCGCCCCCTCCAGAAAATCTTGCACCCCTTCTGGAAAATGGAATCCGCCGTCTCTGGATAAAAATATAGTATTTATTAGGGGATATTATTCAGATTTAGTTTAGATGGTCTTCAGGCCATGCAAAATTTTTCAAACGTAAAATAATCAACATTTGTATGATACTTCTCAATTTTGGGGGTTAAAATTTATTATTTTTAATATACATATTCCAAAGTAGCTTCGGACACTAATTCCGAAAAAATTAAAATCTGTTCGCAATTTCGAAAATTGTGGGCATATAAATGTGTGATGCACTCGTCAAGGTCTTCACCCATAACCCAATATCTATCTTAGTTTAAGCTCAATTGCTTTCAAAGTCTTGGTTTATACGCTTTCTGATATTCTCATTCAGAATCTGTGCTTGAAATCAAGATTAGATAAGACATTTTAGAATTGAAAAAATTGAACCGCATGTTTTTAATTTTTTTTTCCAACAATGTTAAAAGTAGTTCAAATTTACTTCCAAAATTATAGGCAGAAAAAAATGTGTCGTCCAGACAATAGTAAGTTGTTAAGCAAAGTTAAGTTTGTTTTTTCCAAATTGTAGAACTAGACAGGCCGGTTTAAAATCGCAGTAGCTGGTTTCAGCTTGATGATATAAGTTGAGTGAAAGACCATGGAAAACTTAACTATATAGGTACTTTCTGCACACAACATGGGATTCTGACTATAAAAATTACCACAACTGTACCCATTGAAACATTTACCCGCGCCCCGGTGGGCCTCCAAGCCACCTTCACCCTAGTGGAGGGTGTTTGAACACCCCCTCGAACTCAGCTCCTATGCGGGTTAGCGAAAAAACGCGAAGGCTGGTAGATAGCTCATAAAAATTCATGAAGAAACTTTATTATTCACTTTTTGGCTCAGGCCAATATTGAGGTCATGACAGGTCAAAGAAAGGGGAATTTTGAGAAGAGTTTTGGTGTTCTAGCGTTTGACACAGCTGAGTTAGAATCATGTTTAGGCACCATTCGCTTTCTCTCGTCACGGCGAATCGAATGATGCATAATATGACCATACTAGGTCAAAATACAAAAATGACCTGACCTCAGGTCAGGCCAAGATCGCTTTTTAACCTAGCATAGTCAATATGCATATCAATCGACTTGCAATAGCAATATTAATGCAATGATATCAAAATAAAAGCTGTATCATTATTTCATGCAAAGTAATTGCCTTTAGTCTGAAAATTGCTCAAATAGCCCCAGATGACATCCCAGAGGTCACAGGTATAAAATTGCAGCATGAATCTGGAAAGGGGCCCAGGCTTCTGCAATTTAGAGAATATGAAGGTATTCTCAGCTGTATCTACACAAATACAGCCCACTTTCTGTTTCCCATGTATTTCCAATGGAGAGGTCATGGTCCGTATTTGACCTTAGGTCATCCATATGAAAAATTGCAGAATAAATTTTGCAGCACTCGGTGGGCCCATTATGTGGTATAAGTTTCCATCCGATAGATTTGCCCATTTTCCTTTTATACCACCTATAAAATTTTAGGTGAGGTCACTTGACCTGCACTGGTAACCTGACCTGAGATGACCTTAACTTTTAATTTTGGGGAGAGTTGCGGAATTAATAAAGGATAAGGTATGCTAAGTACAGCGACGATTCGCGCCGCTGTTTTTTTTGTGCCGCCGGAAAAACCCGAGGGGACCCCCTCCCACCGGTTCGAGAACGAAATATTAGTCATAGAAAACATTTTTCGGCCGAAATAAAGCCAAAACCGTTATTATCAACATGGATTGCCCCGAAAGTCATCACAGTCAAGAATTGCACCAAGGTGCCACATTCGTTTTAAACCCCACTTGACAGAGAATTGATGCAAAACGGACATTTATTTCAGTTATGTGAAAATTCTAAATTCAATGGTGGTTCCAGGGCCAAAACTATATAAATATATTGTGAAGTTTATATGATATACATATATATATATATATATATATATATATATATATATATATATATATATATATATATATATATATATATATATATATACATATATATCACAACTTTTCTGCATAGATAAGGAAACTTCAGATACTGTGCGGCGTCTTTCACATAGAGACAAATGGTATAATGTCAACAATATCAGGAGCGGAGGTAGGAAAGCAGAAGTGTGTGGCAAGATGCATATTGGCAGTGTCCAAAAGGCACGCATGCATGTACATATGACCCTCGGCTACTGATACTTTTCCTATAGCCCAATTTTTATCCGCCCCTGTCAAACCCAGGGGGAGGGAGCTGACTGATCTTGTCACCATGAACCGCCTGTGGACGAATTTTTCTGTACTCGGTCTTGAATGTTTGTCCCATGCATTGCACTTAGAACACTAAAGTTCGCTTGCACCTACGTGAAAACCCGTAAATTACAACACCTGAGCACGCCTACAGTATTTGACTAATGTGTAGTATTTGGTCGGGAGCATAGTGCGGTCGCTTTTCTTCCTCCCGACTGTCCTGTAAGTAGCTCATTTAATCTGCAAGTACAAATCCAGCTACATTTGAAACCCCCTCCCTATTTTGAGTTTCTGGAACCACCTCAGTTAAAACTTTTACAATACGTGAATGAACTTTTATCTGAAATATTATGCATAACATTGAAGTATTCTAACTGCTCTCAATATTGTTACGGACGACTTTGCTCTACTAAGAGTGCAACGTACACGATAGAACTCGTCCTCCTCCCTAAATACCGAGCCATAGCTCCTCTCCTGATACATAGATTAATTAAAAACTTTCTGAGAGTCTGCTTAATTTGCTTTAAAAAAAATCAGAAACTTTCAAAATCCTATCGCAAACTGTTTTGGAGATATTTTGAAGATAAAAAACATCAGGGGTGGGCAGAATCCGCCCTGCTCCTGACAGGAATAGGGTTAAAAAGAACGCATGAACCTAAAATGTCATATACCATAGCTGATTTGGAAGTTGGAACAAATGCAAAATTATAAGGAATTGAAAGATGGTCTACCTTTTAAGCCCAAAACTTCATGAGACTCCTACATTTTTGCTAACGTCTGTCCAGAGAACAAAGATATCCGCGGCTCACGCGTGCATGCTTTCTTTTACTATTTGATATGTATAAAGTGTGTAAATCAGCTTATCAGCCAGTCATCTCTCTGCACGATTGAATGCCGAATTTCGCTGTCTTTCAAATGGAAACAAAAACAGGCAGCGTCGATATTTTCCCATGTATTCATTCTGTTTCACGTTCCCGACGTGACCATTTATTCTAAAATCTCTCACGTCAGGTGCATTGCATCGCCACATCCGGCAGTGTTAAAGCACTCTCCCTGGCTATACTTGACGAAGTTAATTTTCTCAGGTACCTCTCAGCCGACTGGCAAGGCAGTGCAGATTAACAATCGAAACCACTTCCTTCAGTATCTCACCCCAAGAACGGATTGGCCGAGTAATCCGCTGTGTTTTGAGGAATTGGACTGGACCCGGGGTTTTGGTATCCGGAGTAATATTGTCCACTTTGGAAGGTACCCTGGGGCAACTGATTGATGGGCCTGGGCCTTTGCTGGCAGCAGAAGCCAGTTCCGCCTGCCAGGCTGCACCTCTGAATAGCCACGGTGGGTAGGGAAGGGTCCCTGACTGGCTCCAGTGCACCTTTGACGAAGCCCGTGTAGCGGTCGCATTGGTTCTCGGGCACGCAGATGAGGCCGGCGCCGCACTGCACACGCACCACGTCCTTCTGTCCCGACTCGCCGATCCCCGGGTTGGTGTTTAAGTCCTCCGGCCGGATGGGAATGAAGGGACGGGAGACGTACACCACCTGAGGCTGTCCTCCCACAAACTGCTGCTGAGGCTGTCCTCCCACAAACTGCTGCTGAGGCTGTCCTCCCACAAACTGCTTCTGAGGCTGTCCGCCCACAAACTGCCGCTGAGGCTGTCCTCCCACAAACTGCTGCTGAGGCTGTCCGCCCACAAACTGCTGCTGAGGCTGTCCGCCCACAAACTGCTGCTGAGGCTGTCCATTCACAAACTGCGGCTGAGTTTGGTCTGTGACCGACTGAGAAACAAAGTTGACGGTTGTCTGGTCGGTGCGAGCGGGGGCCTGCCCGTCGATCTGGTAGCTGGGCAGAAAGGGGTTGTAGTGTCCGACCTGATCAACGGGTCGGGGTGTCACCTGGATGCCGGCACCATAGTCCACAGAAGAACTCGCCGCCTGCGTCAGCACCCGGAACGCGGTCTCAGGGGCTTGCGGTTGATCGTTACCACTATGGTGGTCTCCGTTGTGATGGCCGCCGTGGTGATGGGGGTCTCCCGGCAGCAGGTCAGGAGCGGCGACCACCAGCGCGGCACACACCAGCACTCCCAGCGCGCTCCTCATGCTGGCCATGTCAGTGCACAGATCCAACTGCCACCGGTTGGCATGGCAGACTTCTTATGACCGTGCCATTGCAGGATGTGGCCGCTGACTCCTCCCACTGTTGTCGCTGGATTTCCAGGTTCCCCGCCGGTTGCTGGACCCGGACGTATGGATTAAGATGGGTTTGCTGGATGCCATCTGAGAGGTCTGAGTGGACCATTAGTTCTACGGAACGCCGATACTCGTCAATTATGGCTTGGCTTTCAGCAGGCTGCATATATTTGGCATGTTTTGTGTGATAAATTATCATGTTGCAAATAGTGATGATCAGGAACCTCTGAAATCGTGACGTCCGGGGCATAATGATGCATCTAAGCTACGTAGGCACATCGCTGTGAAATAATGGACTAACCCATCAGCCCATTTATTCTTTTTTCTTAGATAAATTCCCGGGTTTGAATTGAACTAGAAATTATCTCTGCTTCCGTTCGTGTCTTGCGAAATTGGAGCGTGTGTGTGAGTATGGTAAAACTCCCCATCGCATTTCATTGGCATTGACTGAATGTGTGTTTTTTTTTAGATCAGTGAGGCAGTGAGGCTGCGTAAATGGGACGCTGATTATTATTAGTTAATGTGCATTTCTTTACTGAACCCATTGGAAGCAAAACTTGTCAATTTTGTACTGATCAACTTTTCAATGAAACCTTGAAACACCGACCATTCACATGTCTCTTGGAGAGCATGCTTAAAAACGTTGGTGGAGCCCTTTCTTTCCTTGCTTAAAACATTAAAAAGCAGCTTAAATGTAATTGGGAGCACTCTGAAGTCACCCTGACCGTTCTGGATATTCCAGCATTACCTGGATGTTTCTTTCTCTATCTTATCATGTGATCATGCCCGTTCATGAAGACCACCAGATTCTGTCCAGGAATAGTCTGAAAAAGCGCTAAGGCGATTTGTTAATAAGGCTGAGAAACGTCTTGTGCTTAAACCTATTTGTGCCAGTTGGGTCACAAACGACCTAAAAACACTGGATGATTATTTCTCTTTTCTTAACTACTGAATAGTGAATAAAACGTAATAAGTACGCCACTGAAATCCTTACAAACTTTGCTAGCAATGCAGTTCAATAATACGGATATTGAACGTAACACTTGTATGGTGAGCGTCTTCAGAGAGGAATAAATGTACTCCGATTGAATACCGATGGAAGAAAATCCACCATTATTGGCTTTAATAGCTTGTTATTGTGGTTTGGAATGACCTGAATCATTAACTATAGATTTTGAAAAGCATTTGAAAATGCACACACCCGAAGGATTTACGAAACAGGAGCGTCCACAGGCGCAATGTTAGAGTCCTCACCATAAGTACACGAATTAACAGAACGTGTTTAGTTATTTGTACTTTCTCTTCCTTGTGGTTGGCGCCAGATGAACTAAGCCGTCGATGCGCCCTAGAACCCCGTAGGTAATGATGCCTTCCTTGTGATATCCTTGTTTCCTTTTCATTTTACCAATTTTAAAGCCCTTGCGGCTGATACTTTTAGTAATTGAGTCAGCTTGCGCTGACGTGAATGCATTGCTACAACCTAGGGAAACTGTCCTTTAAACTAAAAAAACTAGACTAAAAAGTCACCCCGGTAGAGCAGTTGGTACAGCGTTGGGCTCCAGTCCGGGGAATGGGTGACTTGGTGGATAACATGATAATCTCCTAAGCTATCGATCGCGGGTTCAAGTCTTTTTTGGGGGGGGGCTTATCGACACACCAACTGCCAGGGTCATATGGCGTCGCCAACTCTTTCCCTGTTGGAAGGGTTTCTCGGGAGCCAGCTTGCTCCTTGCTCAGGGAAGCTGCCGGGCCTTGAACGCGGGTCGGCTGCGTGGCAACCAGCTTCGCTGACCACTCCACTACCGCGCCACCCCCGCGGGTTCAAGTCCCGGCGAAACCTCTGGATAAGTCGATCTTATCCCCCAAATCCTTCCCAACAGGGTGAGAGTTGGTGGCGCCGCAAGACGCCGCCAATGGCGACCTTGGCAGTTGGTGCGTCTTTAAACCCCAATTATTATTAGGGCTCCGGACCCATAAAAATGTGCAGTGGCAGTGCACCGGTGAAAGCTTGGAGTCGGTTCTCCTGAGATGGTCTGGCACTCAATATTGACCCAACGTAGGTTGGTTGGAAACTGACTGGGAGTGGACCTGAGAGGGGCAGCCGTCTCTGTGCTTTATGGGGCGTTAAATTTTGGCCTCTAAATTAAGCATTCATCGCGGGAATTCCTCATTCGTATGGTGGGGTCGGAGTTTTTTGTGACAAGTTCCTTGATGACTGCAGTGAGGTTTTAATTCCAAAAGCGGAACATGCAATAACTTGGTTTTTAACCTAGACCCCATAGTGTAAGCAGTTTGACCGCACCGGTGGAGCTACGGACACAAAACACTTAATTCCACCGCCGTGGTGTAGCGTTAGTGGGAGAACCGGGTTCAAATTGAGGTTCTAAAACTATTTTTTCAAATAGCAACATATGTACAGCTGAAATGTTGGAACGGGTACTGTAATGAAGGAAAGCAATCAGAATCAAGTGCAAGTAAATGTTTTCCAATAAACAGAAGCATAGAACAGTGGTTTGTATCTTTCCAAAAATGAAGGTTCAAAAGAACCACTCCGGAATGACAAGAGCCTAACCATTACACTACAGCTTTTCCTTAAGTACAGCTCTACATGGAACAGTCAGCGGTGAGTAGTTCCTCATAAATCTCAAGTTGCGTTTAACCCCCGTCCCAGTATGCCTCCGATTTATTTCCACCCCCAGGGAAAGTTTTGAATTCCCACCCCCTCGATCTCGGCTCCCATGCCAAATATCAAATAAAAAACGATACCAAGCAAGCGTTGGTAGATTTTACATAAGAATTTCTACTAAATGATATCGGTCACGTGTTTCATCAGGTCAATGTTGAGGTCGTGGCAGGTAAAAATGTGATTCCTTTTTCGTCTCTAGCGTCTGACTGGGTTAAGTTGGAGTGTATTTTCCAGACATCACCCGATGTCTGACGTAACAACAAAACGAATACTGTATAATATAAGCACACTTAGTCAAAAGTTAAAATGAATTGAAATACGGTCAAGTAAAGGTCGCCATCTGACCTAATATTAGTCCATATGCATATATAAATTGACCTACAAGGACAATACAAACGTAATGGTATCAAAATAAAGCATTTGTCCTCCTTTTCTGCCAAGCTATTGATCCAAGTCTGCAAACTGTTTAAGTAGTGATATATTACCTTTTAGAGGCCACAGGTCGAAACTTCCTGTGTGACCCTGGGAATGACCAAATATGCTTTGTATTTGAGAATAGTGAGTTCCAATCATGCCTACAGAAAAAAGGGCCATGTTTTATTCATTTTCCGTTTTTCCCATGCATATACAATGGGGAGGTCATAACCCTCCTGACCTTAGGCCACCGATAGAAAAGCTCCCGTTACTTCCAGTTGTGGGGTACTCAGTGGGTCTGTTATATGATATGAATCTCAGACAAAAGATTCAATTCATTTTCACTGGTGTCACTTGGAACATTGTTGGTGGTTAGTTCACTTGACCTGCCCTAGTGACCTGACCTAACATGCCCCAAACCTTGAATATTGAGGAAAGTTTCACAATGGATTACAAATAATTGCGCTAATTACAGCGGCGCTGAACGCTGCTGTTTTTTTGGTCACCATCGGAAAGCCCAATGGGGCAGATCCAACACTCTCCCTCACGGGGGCGAGATTAAACCCCTACCCGATCACGAGCATTGGGGGCCATTTACTCATAGTCCCATCCCTAAATAGAAAACGATGAGTTTAGTAGTAGTTAGTCAAATTATGATAACTACCCGAGCTCCCAATCCAAACAGCGTGAATGAGGCAAGGAAAAATACAGATGTATTTGTTTCCAACTGTGGGATTTATCAGTTTTTAGACTAGCTAGCACTTTTCGCAAGCTCTATCAGACCAGGGTTTGCGCGAGGTTTTTTATTTTGGATTGTTCTTGATTTCATTGATATGTAGATACACACACATGCGTGAAGGCAATTCAATTTGACTTCAATCCAGAATTTGTCTCCGAAACCTCATGACCTCAGCCTTGTCCTTGAGAACCACCACTTTGACATACCCGTCTATATATGTGAGCACGCAACACAGAAGCGGGCGAGTCATCGGTGCTGGCCGGTGGTCAGCATCCGGGAGGAGCCTCCAGAGCTCCTCGCGCTGATCCAGATCACCACGCGTCGGGAGCAAAGCCTGCTCAGCGGCCATACATTAAAACCCGTCTGGTGCTAAACTCCAGCTGGCAAAGGTAAGGCGCCGGCGTGGCTAATGACTGAGGACAGTTAAAGGTGCGGAGCCTGGCGCCATAGAACTGTGTGTTACACAGTGTGCAAGCACCGGTTACTGTTATCCCTGGGGCGTCACGTCAGGTCGCGTCATTACGCCACTCAGTCACCGCCATATTGCTGGTGGCGCAATGGTATCATTTCTGCACTGTATTTTCCATTACTTATGTGATTTAGAAAATAGCTGTTAATTTTGAACTTTTTGACGTTTATAAACTTTGTCTCACTCTTGTAGAAGCCGAGTTACACCCTGTTTTGTCAGCCTCATTTTAGACAAACGGAATTGCCTTATACGGGCCTAGCAATGCCATTACAACTCGCTGACCTGACCTATCTTATTTCAATTTTTGATCATAAGTCTCGAATTGATATCCCTAGAGGCCTGCAAACCGACGCAGGTCTCGTCTGAATCGGCTCAGAATTATTTGCGAAAAACCGAGGGGGGTCAGATCGGACCCCCTAGGCGGTAATGGGTTAAGGTCCAAGCAACAACTCATCACTATTCGAGACTGTTCAGCTATCGTTTTCGCTGACATGTACCGTACTAACAAGATTTCACAATGCAACTTTTAAAATTTTGAATATGTTTAAAAACCTAGCTGTTCAAAAGCTTCCGCCGCTGAAACTAAATTATCTAACATTGTTTGATGTTCATAAGTGTCCTCTCCCATCCTCGTACCAAAATTTCCGTGTGCTGTATTGTTTTGGTCAATACGAAATTTCTGGACTGAAAAATCTAAATATATTAAAAAGTGTGTATTTTGTTAAGATTCACCATTTGCAATACTTGACATGGCTTGTGAGGTCACTCACTGTCCCAGTTCCGACAATTTAGAAAAAAAGAATAAAAACGAATGACACTAATAACAAATAACTAACTTTCAAGTTCAGTGTATAACAATAACTAACTAGGTTTCAAGTTCAGTGTGAGGACCTGGTTAACTAGGTTTCAAGTTCAGTGTGAGGACCTGGTTAACTAAAGCGGTCCCAGATCAACTGAGGGGACTCGATATAAACTCAGGGAAGTCACCAAAAACTCAGGGGCCCACCGCAGAGGTTCTGCGGCCTATGAGGCTCAGGTTAGTGTCAATCGGGTATTTCAGTACGGAGCCGTTAGCCAGGACAACTGTGATAAGTGGAGGTGGTGGATACGACACCTCAGTTTTCGCCATGACCGAAGATAACTGTATTATTTGCTCATCGTTCTTCAGTTGGTGTCAGTGGGTGCTTTCAGCATTTTCTACCAAGGTGCCAGTCGTTAGCTGGCCCGAAATATGCTTGATGGTAAACGTGAACTTGCCCTCACTAAGAGGAAGCTTTCATGAAAATAAGCATTTACAAATCCTTTTTAAACGCGTTTTTCATTGACACTGGCCGCCTTTTGGGTGGTAAGTTGGCCAGTGGCGGATCCAGGGGGGCAAAAAGGCATTCCCCAAACGGAAAAGCTCGGGGCAAAACTATGTTTTTGACCCCCAAAGCGATCGACCTCCTTTTTCCCCTACTCCTTTTTAGTTTATAAGCAAAATTTTGGTGTTTCAACTCTCAACTTCACACAGAACATAAGTTGATAAGATGTTCCCTGGCCTGTCCCCTCGAATCCGGAGATGTAAAAAACACTGAAGATTATATACTCGGGCATTCTATATGTCGCTGCTGAAGCCTATTAAGCTTTTCGGGGCCCCTTTTTTTGATATAGGGGCCCCTCAACAGGCCCTGGGCCCTCTGAGCTAAAAGCTGGAGCTCTGAGCTCTGAGCCCCAAGCTGGATTAGTGTCCCTTAAGCTAATCAGGGTCCCCTGGGTTGGTACCGTTTTCGTTTAACTGATATAGATCCCTTTAGCTTGTTAGGGGCCTGTTGTGCGTATCTGGGTACTAGTTCGTCGAGGCACCCAGCTAGTCTGGCCCTATTAGTTTATGGGCCTTCTGAGCTGCTGCAGGGTCCCCTCAGAGTGTCTGGGCCCCATTGGTTGAAAATTGGACCCCTGGTTTAGTTTTGAGTCCCTGAGCTTATTTAGAAACCGTTTAAATAGGTAGGCACCCCACGCTGGTCTTGAGAATCCTGTGTTGGCACTGAGGTCAAATGAGCTCGTCGGGGGCCCTTATCTGGACCCCCTTAACTGGCACGGGCCCCTCAGCTGATTTTGGAGACCCAAAATCCCTCCTACCGGATTCCACCCACGCCAGATGTCCTGACTCCCTGAGGGCCCCTGCGGGCCTTTGGGGATTTTTCCCGCGATCAGCGCTGAGGTCCCCTCCCCCGAGACAAAGCTTACAACATGTCTCTGTCTCTATACTCTAGCGTCTGTCAGAGTGGAGCTAGAATCATTTTAGGCACAATTCGCTTCCTCTCGTTACGGCAAATCATCAAATAATGTATAATACCTATGACTATACTAGGTTAAAACATAAAAATGACCTGACCTAAGGCTAGGTCAAGGCCACCATCTAGCCTAGCATAGTCAGTATGCATATCAATCAACTCACAATAACAATAAAAAATGGTATCAAAATACGGGTTTTATCAATATTTCCTGCAAAGCAATTGAACCAAGTCTTAAAACCTGCTTAGGAAGCCCCAGATGAACTCTCAGAGGTAACATGTCTAAACTTGCAACATGAACCGATAAAGAGGCCTAGGATACTATGATTTGGGGAATCCGAAGGTATTTCAAGCGGCGTCTGCAGACATAGAGCAATTTTTTGGCCAATTTCCGTTTTACCCCATACATTTTCAATGGAGAGGTCATGATTCGTACCTGTCCCTAGGTCGTCGATGGGAAAATCCCGGAATAAATTTATTAGTACGTTTTGGGCCCATTATATGGTACAAGTTTGAATTCGATAGATTCACCCTTTTCCTACTTACGCCAAGTTAAACATTTTTGGGGTGAGGTCACTTGACCTGCACTGGTGACTTGACCTGTGATGACGCAACCTTAAATTTTGAGGGAAAGTTGCAGAATTGATCAATCATAAGGTGTGACAAGTACTGTGTCGCTTCGCGCCGACGTTTGTTTGTGCCACTGGGAGACCTCGAGGGGGTGTTCAGGCACCCCCCAATGGGCCGGAACGGGGCGCGAATACTCTAGAACAGGGCTGAGGCCAAAAGGGAAGGCTCTAAACAATTTCTGAAATTTTGGGGTCAAGGTCCTTCAAGGTCATTGACCTATTACGGCACAACCCAACATATTATGCCTAATTTACGCTATAACTAGCGCTGTGCCCAAGCTTAACAATGACCCTTGATCAAGCCTTGATCATCAAGGCCAGTCACCTTTAAAATTGACCTGTGACCTTGATCTAAGCACTGAATAACCTTTACTTTAATGTAATAGCATACGTTATAATAGGTGTCGTAACATTATGCAACGTCATTTAGGCTCTGTCCAGGAGTACCTGTTCTCATCAGGGACACCTATGCTCTCTGGAGGGGCTTTTGCTTCGATGAGGCACCTGTGCCACACAGGGGCGCCTTCGCTCCCCAATGGACGCAACCTAGCTATCCAGGGGCATCTTTGTTGTTACGGGGTGCCTTTGATACCCAGTGCCCAAGGGGAGCTTTTTCTTATCCAGGTTCACCTTGGTATTGAGGGGCGTATTTTTATTCCAGGTAACCTATACTACCCAGTGGCGCCTACCCTATGCAAGGGGCGCTTAGGCTATCCAGGGGTGGCAATTTGCTATACATAGGGCGCCCTTATGCTCTCCATGGGCACCTCATTCAGAGGGTGCCTCTGATATTCAGGGGCGCTTTTCCTATCAGTAGGGTACCTGTGCCATCTTGCGCTATTCTTATCAAGGGACGCTGCTGTTATTCAGGACGGGGGCGGGTACCCACCCCCTCGGGTTTTTCGGAGACAGCAGAAAAACGGCGGCGCGCAGCGCCGCCGTACTTGGTATACCTTTTCCCTCATCATTTTTGCAACTTCTGTGAAAATTTTAAGTATAGATCATCTCAGGTCAGGTCACCAGTACAGGTCAAGTGACCCGACCTCAAAAAAAGTTTAAGATAGCATAATTCAGAGCAGGGTGAACTTATCCAATCGAAACTCATATCACATAATAGGCCCACCGAGTTCTCTAAAATATGTTCTGGTATTTTTGATATCGATGACCTAAGGTCAGGTACGAAGCATGACCTCTCCGTTGCTAATACATTGGAAATATGGTTTTTACTGAATGACTCAGTAACGGATGGCGATAGAGCGTTTATTTTAGCTTCATTAGACTCGCCTTGGCTTTGCGGTTCTAATGATATGCATTTTATATAATTTGACCCTGACCTGACCTCAGGTCAGGTCAAATCTTTGATTTTACCTAGCAAGATCAAATCATATATTATTCGATTCGGCTTGCTCCGAGGATCCATATAGTTCAAGTCGTTTTGCTCTATCTTTACTTGTTCAGATGTAATGGCCGAAAAACGTAATTTACATGTTATCCCTATGACGGCATGTGACGGCATGTTTTTGACCTCTGGTGACCTTAAATGTGACCTGACAAAAAAATGGTTCAAATATTTTCGATGGAAAAGCGGATGGGCTACCCAGCGCCGTTTAACGTTTTTTGCTACCTACCGTGGTTCTCGAGATCTTAGGGGGGCAGGTACCCGCCCCCTCGTCAATCCGAAGGTGGCTCAGACCCCGTCAATGCGCGTGTTAACCAAGGGGCGGATTTTGCTTTCCTGGAGCGCCTATTTCTATCTAAGGGGCATATATGTTATCTAGGAGCGCCTTTGATACCCGGAGGCGGCTTTTTGTCCAGGGACGCCTTTTTCTCTTTAGGGGCGCTGCTCCGATCCAGGGCAGCTGAAGGTGGATAAGGGACATCTATGTTATACAGAGTAAGCCTGTACTTCCCAGTGGGGCGCTCGTTTTCCTTCACGGGCACCTAGTTTATCCAGGGGACGCCTAGGCTATCCAAGGGCGGCTTTTCTATCGAAGGTTTGCCTTCCTAGCGGCGCCTTTGCTACCCAGGGGGCGCCTTTGCTGTCCACAGCACTTGTGTTATCCAGGGTTGTCTTTGCTGTCCAGGGGCGCCTTTGCTATCCAAGGGTGCATATGACATCCGTAGGGCGCTTTTTCCAGTGGGCGGCTAGGCTATCAAAGGGCACCTTTTTCTACCTAAGGTGAGCATTTTATTTTCCTAAAGCGCCTATTTCTATCTAAGGGGCACATATGCTGTCCAGGGCACCTATGTTACCAAGAATTGCCTTTGCTGCCCAGGGGTGCCTTTCTAGCCAAGGGCGCATATGATATCCGTAGGGCGCTTCATCCAGGGGGCGCCTAGGCTACCCAGGGGCGCTTCATCTAGGGGACGCCTAGGCTACTCAAGGGTGCATTAGTTCCCCATGGTGCAATCCTGCTATCTAGTGGCGCCTTTTCTTTGCCGGGGCGCTTTTGTTAGCTTTCTAAATTTCATCTTCAACATTTTACTGGGGTGCAAAAGACCATTAACACGCGCATTGACGGGGGTCTGAGCCACCTTCGCATTGACGGGGGTGGGTACCCCCCTAAGATCTCGAGAACCACGGTAGGTAACGAAAAACGGTAAACGGCGTTGGGCTGCCCATCCACTTCTCCATCGAAAACATTTGAACCATTTTTGTCAGGTCACATTTAAGGTCACGAGAGGTCAAAACATGACGTCATAGGGATAACATGTAAATTCAGTTTTACGGCCATTACATCTGAACACGTAAAGATAGAGCAAAACGACTTCAACTGTATGAATCCTCCCAGCAAGCCGAATCGAATGATATATAATTTGACCTTGCTAGGTCAAATAAAGGATTTGACCTGACCTGAGGTCAGGTCAAGGTCAAATTATATAAAATGCATATCATTAGAACTGCAAAGCCCAGGCGAGTCTAATGAAACTAAAATAAATGCTCTATCACTATCCGTTACTGAGTTATTCCGTAAAAAACATTTTTCCCATGTATTTCCAATGGAGAGGTCATGCCTCGTACCTGACCTTAGGTCATCGATATCAAAAATACCGGAACATATTGTAGAGAACTCGGTGGGCCCATTATGTGATATGAGTTTCAATTGGATAAGTTCACCGTGCTCCGACTTATGCTACCTTAAACTTTTTTGAGGTCGGGTCACTCGACCTGTACTGGTGACCTGACCTAAGATGACCTAACCTTAAAATTTTCACAAAAATTGTAAAAATGATGATGGAAAAGGTATGCCAAGTACGGCGGCGCTAGCGCCGCCGTTTTTCTGCCATCTCCGAAAAACCCGAGGGGGGCGGGTACCCGCCCCCCCGTCAATGCGTGTGTTAAAGGCGCCTAGTGTTTGGGCAGGGGCGCTTTGCCATGGTTTTAAGGACTATGTGTTAATTCAAGTGGAATAAGTGGTATCTACCACCTTGGCGCACGAAATGGGTACAGGCGCGCCGCTCATATCGGGCGCCTTCGGCGCTAAGGGGGGCCGGGCCCCCTGGCCCCCGCTTGGATCCGTCACTGATACCTATATATATGATATTCAACATTTAAACGTAAATATTCTTTTTGCTCATCGACTTGAGCTTGCCCCCCTCTCCAGGCGACCTGCTGCATCCGCCCCTGTCCACTATCAGGTAAAAAGCCTGGGCGACGTCCCCACCTCTAAACCAATCGTGCCTAGGCTGTCATAATGTTCAAGCGCCGCCCCTGGGTTGGACCCACCACCCCCCCTCCTCCTCCTTTCCCAGACGATGATGGTTGCTACGGTAAGAGCGCAGGTGGTGCCGGTTAAGACAAGTGCAAAAATCTGAGAGGTGGGAAGATTTTCCCGTTCACTTTTCAGATAAATTAGAATTGGCATGCAAAGTCAAAGATCGTTGGTCCTCATTTCGAGATTTTCGATCAGTGACAAAAGTACCGAAGCCAGTGCCAGCAAGGCCCGGCTGCCGCGGCCTCCGCTGCGGTGGTGAGTTCACCTTCTAGGCCAACCCGCAAGGGCTTGACCCCACGACCCGCCGTGGGTGGAATGGCGGAACATGTCTCGGAGAATGCTCTCAAACGCGGAGGCGCGCAGCGGCGCACACAGGAGAACTCCTGGGGGAGAGACTGGATGCAGTATAGGACTGATATATCCTAGCCCTCTGTCGCCTCTGACATATCTACTATTCAGTTCTGCAATCCGCCGAGGAGGCCTAGGCCAATATCCCCGTGCCGTGGTGAGGGTCTCTGGCTGGGCAGGATGCTCAGCTGAGATGGATGAGACACCGCTCTGCTCACGGCCGCTGGGAGGGGTGGTAAGACTCCGGGCTGATGTCAGCTCAGGATGACGCTCAAGGTCGCACGTCTGCGAATCACCTGTTGGTGCAGGCGGAAGCTAGCCTGTCATACCCGCCGAGGAAGGTATTACAGCGCCGAACGAGGTCGTCTGATTGAGACTGGGAGCCAAGGTGGAAGCTGAACAGCCAAGGCTGGTGCGACATTTTAGCTGCCTGAGTGGGACGGGGCCAGTTATTTTCCCATAGTTGTTATTCTACGATTATTACGCTAGTTTTGTTGTGCGGTGACACAGTTAGTTGTTAGGATGTGTATGTCGAAGAGACTTCCTTTTTACGTAGGTATATCTGTTACAATTGTGTTCTGAACATGATCAACATCAGAGTTTTTAGGGGACAGACGTTCTACGTCCCAATACTAGCGCCATTTAAAATGTGTTACCGAATCAACCAGGCAGGAATTAAAAATACACAGTCTTTCCCACAGCAAAAACATCTTAGTAGGATACAGAAAGCTACCAGCAACCATATATTTTATTTACTTAACCCGCGCCCCGGTGGGCCTCCGAGCCACCATCGCCCTGGTGGGGGGTACAATACAATACAAAAACATTTATTATTGACAGACATTCAACATTATTACATATGAGACTGGCACAAAAGCATAAGCGTAACACGCGCATTGACGGGGGTCTGAGCCACCTTCGCATTGACGGGGCGGGTACCCGCCCCCCTAAGATCTCAAGAACCACGGTAGGTAGCGAAAAACGGTAAACGGCTTTGGGCTGCCCATCCACTTCTCCATCGAAAACATTTGAATCATTTTTTGTCAGGTCACATTTAAGGTCACGAGAGGTCAAAACATGCCCGTCATAGGGATAACATGTAAATTCAGTTTTTCGGGCATTACATCTGAACAAATAAAGATAGAGCAAAACGACTTGAACTATATGAATCCTTTTAGCAAGCCGAATCGAATGATATATAATTTGACCTTGCTAGGTCAAATCAAGGATTTGACCTGACCTGAGGTCAGGTCAGGGTCAAATTATATAAAATGCATATCATTAGAACTGCAAAGCCCAGGCGAGTCTAATGCAGCCACAATAAATGCTCTATCACCATCCGTTACTGAGTTATTCCGTAAAAACCATTTTTCCCGTGTATTTCCAATGGAGAGGCATGCCTCGTACCTGACCTTAGGTCATCGATATCAAAAATACCGGAACATATTTTAGAGAACTCGGTGGGGCCATTATGTGATATGAGTTTCAATCGGATAAGTTCACCCTGCTCCGACTTATGCTATCTTAAACTTTTTTTGAGGTCGAGTCACTTGACCTGTAATGGTGACCTGACCTGAGATGACCTAACCTTAAAATTTTCACAGAAGTTGTAAAAATGATGACGGAAAAGGTATGCCAAGTACGGCGGCGCTACGCGCAGCCGTTTTTCTACTGTCTCCGAAAAACCCGAGGGGGCGGGTACCCGCCCCACCGTCAATGCGCGTGTTTAGTCTTGGTGCCTCTCTCCCATACGCCATACACGTAAAGCAACATATTCTGATTTTTCTCTGTTACAGTTGTCACACACAAACTAACAAACACACACACACACACACTCCTCAGCCAATGTAGAGTTACCTAACAAACACACACACACACACACACACACACACACACACACACACACACACACACACACACACACACACACACACACACACACACACACACACACACACACACACACACACACACACACACACACACACACACACACACACACACACACACACACACACACACACACACACACACACATACACATACACACACACACACACACACACACACACACACACACACACACACACACACACACACACACACACACACACACACACACACACACACACACACACACACACACACACACACACACACACACACACACACACACACACACACACTGAACTATTCAATCGCTGACCACCACTCGGGCACCGGGTAACAGGGGAGCACAGTTTGTCACTGCCTGTCGCGCGTCAATTTCGAACACTGAATCTTTCGGTGCTGATGAGAAATGACTGAAAGGAATAAGCGACGTCACGCCCGCTGCCGGCACTCAGGCCACTGCATCGTAGGATAATTTCTATTTGTAATGTACGTTTTAGCGTTCGAAAGTTAAAGTTGAGTATTCGGGATAACGCTCTGAAAAGCAGGGTTCGGGATGGGTCATGTAGGTAAGGGACAGTCGAGTATGAAATGTACTACCGTTTCAGATACTGGTATTTGAACACCCCTCTCGAACTCGGTCCCCATGCGGGATAGCGAAAAAACACGAACGCTGATGGATAGCTCATACAAATTCATGAAGAAACTATGTCAGTCACTTCTTGGCTCAGGTCAATATTGAGGTCATGACAGGCCAAAGAAAGTGACATTTTGAGTTAAGTTTTTGGGCTCTAGCATCGGACAGAGTTGAGTTAGAATCATGTTGTAGGCACCATTCGCCTCCTCTGGTCACGGCAAATCGTATGATGTATAATATGATCAAACTAGGTCAAAATCAAAAAATGACCTGACCTCAGGTCAGGTCAAGGTCAATTTTTAACCTAGCATAGTCAATATGCATATAAATCGACTCGCAGTAGTAATCCAAACGCAATTATATCAAAATAAAAACTTTATCATCATTTCATGCAAAGTTATTGACCTAAATCTGAAAACTGTTAAAATAGCCCCAGATGACCTCTCAGAGGTCACAAGTCGAAAATTGCAAAATGAATCTGGAAGGAAACCCAGGATACTACGATTTGGAGAACATGAAGTTATTATCAGTTGTATCTGCACAAATACAACCCAATTTCTGTTTTTCCCAATTATTTTCAATGGAGAGTCATGATCTGTACTGGACCTTAGGTCATAGAAATTAACACGCGCATTGACGGGGGTCTGAGCCACCTTCGCATTGACGGGGGCGGGTACCCGCCCCCAAGATCTCGAGAACCACGGTAGGTAGCGAAAAACGGTAAATGGCGTTGGGCTGCTGCCCGTCCACTTCTCCATCGAAAACATTTGAACCCTTTTTTGTCAGGTCACATTTAAGGTCATGGGAGGTCAAAACATGCCGTCATAGGGATAGCATGTAAATTCAGTTTTCGGCCATTACATCTGAACAATAAAGATAGAGCAAAACGACTTGAACTGTATGAATCCTCTCAGGAAGCCGAATCGAATGATATATGATTTGACCTTGCTAGGTCAAATCAAGGATTTGACCTGACCTGAGGTCAGGTCAGGGTCAAATTATATAAAATGCATATCATTAGAACTGCAAAGCCCAGGCGAGTCTAATGCAGCTAAAATAAACGCTCTATCACTATCCGCTACTGAGTTATACAGTAAAAACAATTTTTTCTCGTGTATTTCCAATGGAGAGGTCATACCTCGTACCTGACCTTAGGTCATCGATATAAAAAATACCGGAACATATTGTAGAGAACTCGGTGGGGCCATTATGTGATATGAATTTAAATCGGATAAGTTCACCCTGCTTTGACTTATGCTATCTTAAACTTTTTTGAGGTCGGGTCACTTGACCTGTACTGATGACCTGACCTGAGATGACCTAACCTTAAAATTTTCACAGAAGTTGTAAAAATGATGATGGAAAAGATATGCCAAGTACGGCGGCGCTACGCGCCGCCGTTTTTCTCCTGTCTCCGAACAACCCGAGGGGGCCGGGTACCCGCCCCCCCGTCAATGCGCGTGTTAAAAGTCCGGAATGTATTTTGTAGCACTCGGTGGGGCCATTATGTGGTTTGAGTTTCAATCCGATAGATTCCCCCATTTCTTACTTATGCCACCTTAGACATTTTTGGAGGTGAGTTCACTTGACCTGCACTGGTGACCTGAACTGAGGTGACCCACCCTTAAAATTTTGGAGAAAGTTGCAGAATCAATCAAGGATAAGGTGTGCCGGTGCTTCGCGCCGCTGTTTCTTCGTGTCGCCGGAAAAACCCGAGGGGGTGTTAAAACACCCCCACCGGGGCGAGGTTTAACACGTACAGTGGAGAGGGGTCCGGCGTCAACGCGCAGTAGAGGGGTCCTAAAGTGCCCGCCCTGATATCTCGGAAACCAAGAGGGTTAGAAAACACCCGTTGGGGGTGCGTGGGGGCGATAGTGACCTACATTATGACCAAGTTTCATTGACCTAGGTCAATATCTTCAAGGTCAAACGAGGTCGTGAAGGTCAAATCTGGGCAGTGCTGGAGGCCTATTGGGAAATGCCGTAGTTATGCGGAAAAAGGCAGGAATATACAAAAATGGACTAAGTTCATACAGGGAAGGTATGCACCACACAATGTTTTCTAAAATTTTGAGGTCAAGGTAATTCAAGGTCAGTGACCTATTACGTAACAATATGACATGTTTACAATAATGTACAATTTAACTGGCACTATAGCAGCCTTTGGGTGGGAATTGTGATTTTGACCTCGAAAAAGACTTTTGACCTTGAACTTTGACCTTGACCTGAACCTTTAGTAGCCTTAACTATGAATTCATAGTATAACATACTTCATACTGAAAGCCATCTGACCAGAATACTGGGGTCAACGACCTTGAACTGTGATCTTTGACCCTAACCTTGGCCTTCATGTGGGTTGGGATTGACATATGACCTGATTAAATGGCTTTATGACGTCACCACTCGGTAAACAGTGCAGGCGAACTAGTGCAACCACGCGGTTGCGACGGCTTCAAAATATAGGTCTAACTTTGAAAGCCTATAAGTCAAAATATGACTGGCCTATTATCAAAATATCTTCACCAATCAACGCGCTCATAAATTCTCCCAAATGTGGCCCAGTAGCGTTCTCTCTGACGGCGAACGGTTCTCCGGCCACCTCGGAAAAACAGGTGGGGCAGCCTAGGATCCCTCTACTGCGCGTGTTAAGCCCCGATAACGTTTTCCCCTCTTCGGAAATCGTCATAGATGTGTTGATGCAATAAAATATTGATTGCTAGTATATTTCGTAAATGTTAACACGCGCAGTGAAGAGTGGTCTAGCGTCAACGCGCAATGGAGGGGGTCCTAAAGTGCCCCCACTGAGATCTCGGAAACCAAGGTTAGAACCCAACCAAGGCACTATAGCAAGGCACGGAAACCAAGGCACTATAGCAGCCTTTTGACAGGGGAAACGAGGGTTTGACCTTAAAAAGTGTCCTTTGCACTTGACCTGTGACCTTGACCTTGACATCGAGCAGCCTTAAGTATGAAGCCAATAGTATAACATATATCATACAAATAATCTGTCATCTGACGGGAATACTGGGGTCAATGACCTTGACCTGTGACCTTGACCTTGATGTGGGTTGAGTTTGACATATAGATGTGGGTTAACATTGACTATATGACGTTATGACGTTAGCACTAGGTCTACAGTGCAGGCGAACTGGAGTGACTGTGCGATCGCGACTGTTTAAAAATAAAGACAATTTGAAAGCCTACATATAAGTATGAAAGATATTGCGATTTTCAAAATTCTTTCAGCAATCGACATGCTCATAAATTCTCTCAAATGTGGCCAAGTAGCGTTTTCCGGCGGCGAACGGTTCTTCGGTCACCTTGGAAAAAATAGATGGGGGCACTTAGGACCCCCTCCGCTGCGCGTGTTAAAAGTTAAGGTAATATCAGTGGCGGATATAAGCGGAGGGAGCTTGAGGGCTCAATCCCCTCTCGAGCCCTGCCCCCTGCTCGAGCCCCTGGAGAGGATACTCGAGCCCCTGCTTCCCCTCCTCCCCCCCCCCGCCCTAATGAAGTCCTGGATCCGCCTCTGGGTGGAAGGAATCATTTTCCAAATATTTTAGTGATATCAACACACAAAATTGACTGGGCTTCTAATGCAGTGCTGAAATTACGCGGATAAAATCCCTGGGCACCAATTACTCAGGCACCTGTCGGCTTGAAGCCAAAGCTGGCAATTCAGCTTGTTTGGTTGTCACAGGACAGATGTGTGCCGTCACATTCGATTCATCTGCTCTCAGCCTTCTATTACTTCGAAACACCACTAGCCACTAATCATGCCTCGCGTCACGCGAGCTGCAAATAGTCCAGTTTAATCCCGATCGTCCTGCAGTTTAAGAGGATTGGGGTTCAACACTCCATACTTTTTCTACGATCTCCAGCTGAACACAACAGTTGGAGCGTGACAAAGCTTCAAGCAAAAAGAAAAACACTCTACCGAACAAAGAGAGCAGATACAGTTTTTCTGGCTACAGGGTAGTGGATTTTTCAGATTAAACAAAAAGTTGGAGCAACCATTTGCAATCATTCTGACTCGCGCAGGTAATAGCTGAGACCGCGCATGATTCCTTATTCTAAGACTTCTCCTCCTGGTCCTGCAACCAGGATTGTGGTAGCGTGAAGAAAGCTGCATGAACCAGAGTTGCTGAGCGGTTCCTCCAAAACCGAAGGAGGAATTCTGTTGGGAGCAGCACATGTAGCTACGAATGTTCCCCTAAAATCTATGTTTCCAGGAAATACCTATATCTGGCATTCTTCCAGTGACTGTAAGGTGTACAGCTACACGGAATACAAGCTTTTTTGTTGATTTTACGGAGGGAACTTAGTGTTTCTTTTGATGTGAGAGTCGAATAGCCCAGTATGAATATTCCTGTCGGTGTTTTTCAAATAGTTTATTTCGATCGTCTGATAATATTTTTTGTTTTCCGTTCTTATTATTATAAATATTTGTTCAGTAGGAATATCAAGCGATGGAGAAGTAAGCGAAAATATAAGCACGGACTGGTTCAGACCAGGTCGCCGAACGGTTGGGGCGGCCCAGCCCTCAGCTAACGCCGTCATCCGGTTCACCTTTAATGTGTGTCCACCAGCGCTATCAGACACAGAGGGTAAACCGCCACCTCTCCGAGCGGGACACGCCGCTTTGTGAAATTCCAGACTGGTCAGACTGAGCCGCTCTAGAATGTGGTGACGTCATAATATTAAATCCATTGTGTGGTAGCAATTGACAATCTGAACCGTGCATACTCCGGTGTGTGTCATCTCCTGTATGACGTCATATGATGTGTCAACCAATAGGTCGAAGATCCTCCGTCTGATTAGCATCCGGATGAAGGGAGAAGACAGAGGTCAGAAAAATAATGTACTCTCTCCAACGGAAACCAGTATCTTTCCCCGACATCTGCAAGTTTTCCCCGAACGAAAAGGGCTTTTAGAGTCTTACAAAAGAGGAAATTATTATCCCCAGACCACAGAATGAGTCGATTTGATAACAAATAATGATAACATATTGTATTGAATGGATTAATGTCACCTCTATGGGTATTAGCCTCAGTTTTGAATACACTCAATCTGCTGGTTTCCCAAAATTTCCCAGCTGAGTTGTCAGGATAGTGGTTTTTCTGACCTCTGGGAGAAGAAATAAGCACAATATGGCTTGCTTTTATGCACCTTCCGCTGTTTGATTTGTCGAACCGCTTTAGTTTTTCGCGACCGTAGTGCTGTGTTCAGTGCTTGATGTAATCGGCATATTGCATGCCACACCACGGTTTCATCAGCATTCAACATCATGTCTTGAATTTCAGGAAACGTTGTTGCTGCAGATTTCGATATAATCAACACTTACGATGCCTCAAGTGCAGCCCGTCCGCACATTTACCAGCTTTGTTCAATGATATGCTCTAGTCGGGGGTGGCCTCGAGGTGGTGGGATGCTCCCACTCCGCGGCCTGGAGGGTGGAGAGGTGTAAGCTCAGTCTCCAGACCTGGCAGTGCCGCACGGGTGGGCCTGGGGTCAACATGAGGGCTGCGCTGGGAGTGCTGGTGTGTGCCGCGCTGGTGAGCGCCGTCCCTAACCTGCTGCCGGGAGACCCCCGGCTGGCTGAAGGAAGTGACCACCACCACGGAGACCACCACGGAGATCACGGAGACCACGGAGATCACGGAGACCACCATGGAGATCACGGAGACCATGGAGATCATGCCACTGATGCCTCTGCCCCGGAAGGTACGGTAGATTACGGTGCCGGAATCCAGGTGACTCCTCGCAAAGATGATCAGGAGGGACACTTTAATCCCTTCTTACCCAGCTATCAGCCTGTTGCTGACCCCAGGCGTCCCGCTTCTCGTCAGCCGGATGGACAAACACCTAATGGACTCAGCCAAGAGGCCAGTAACTTCAACCAGCGCTTAACTAGTCAGCCAAACCAGCAAGCATTGCGCCCTTTTACACCCATCCGTCCGGAGGACCTAAACCTGAATCCAGGTGTTGGAGAGTCGGGGCAAAAAGATGTGGTGCGGCGAGAATGTGGCTCCGGCCTCATTTGCGTACCGGAGGAGCGGTGTGACCGTTACACGGGCTTCGTGAAGGGTGTCCTGCAGCGCACTGAAGACCCCTCTCTGCCTACCGTGGCCATCCAGAGGTGCCAGCTGGAGGGCAGCACTGGGTTCTGTTGTCAGCAGAAGCCCAGGCCTGTTCCGCAGTTTGAGAACCAGGGACAGCAGCCGCAGACGTATCCAAACCAAGCTCAGTCGCCTGCCTTTCAGTCTGCCAACCAGCAGACCTCTACACAATTTTCGAACCAACAGTCTCCTCAGGTATTTCTGAGCCAGCAGCAGCCTCAGCAATTTTTCAATACGCAGCAGCCTCAGCAAATTTCCAACGAGCGCCCTCCTCAACAGTTTTCGAATCAACAACGGCCTCTTCAGCAATATGAAGACCAGCAGTCTTCTAAACAGCTTGGAAACCGACCTCTTCAGCAGTTTTCAAGCCAGCAGCAAGCATCCCAACAGTTTTCCACTCAGCTACAGCCCCCTCAGCAGTTTGGAAACCAACAGCCTCTTCAGCGGCCCGTAAACCCACTGCCCTCGCGTCCTTTCGATCCGATTAGACCAGAGGACCTGAATCTGAACCCCGGTGTCGGAGAGTCTGGTCAGAAGGACGTTGTGAGACAGGAGTGTGGCTCTGGCCTCATCTGTGTGCCTGAGGAGCAGTGTGACCGCTACACGGGCTTCGTGAAAGGTGCTTTGGATAGCGCCACTGACCCTTCACTTCCTACAATTGCCATTCAGAGATGTCAGCTTGATGATAGTACAGGGTTCTGTTGTCAGCAGAAGCCTAAGCCTCTTCCGCAGTTTGAGAACCAGGGACAGCAGCCTCAGGCTTACCCAAACCAGGCTCAGCCGCCTACCTCTCAGATTGCAATTCAGGGGTCTCCACAACAGTTCTTGGCTCAGCAGCAGCCTCAACAACAGTTCTCAGCTCAGCAGCAGCCTCCACAACAGTTCTCGGCTCAACAGCAGCCTCCACAACAGTTATCGGCTCAGCAGCAGCCTCCACAACAGTTCTCGGCTCAGCAGCAGCCTCCACAACAGTTCTCGGCTCAGCAGCAGCCTCCACAACAGTTCTCAGCTCAGCAGCAGCCTCCACAACAGTTCTCGGCTCAGCGGCCCCCTCAGCAAATTGCGAACCAGCAGCGGCCCCCTCAGCAATTTTCCAACCAGCAGCGACCCCCTCAGCAATTTTCCAACCAGCAGCGACCCCCTCAGCAATTTTCCAACCAGCAGCGGCCCCCTCAACAATATGAAAACCAACAGCCACTCAAAAATCCAGGAACCAGGCCTTCCCAACAGTTTTCCACTCAGCTACAGCCCCCTCAGCAGTTTGGAAACCAACAGCCTCCTCAGCGGCCCGTAAACCCACTGCCCTCGCGTCCTTTCGATCCGATTAGACCAGAGGACCTGAATCTGAACCCCGGTGTCGGAGAGTCTGGTCAGAAGGACGTTGTGAGACAGGAGTGTGGCTCTGGCCTCATCTGTGTGCCTGAGGAGCAGTGTGACCGCTACACGGGCTTCGTGAAAGGTGCCTTGGATAGTGCCACTGACCCTTCACTTCCTACAATTGCCATTCAGAGATGTCAGCTTGATGATAGTACAGGGTTCTGTTGTCAGCAGAAGCCTAAGCCTCTTCCGCAGTTTGCAAACCAGGGACAGCAGCCTCAGGCTTACCCAAACCAGGCTCAGCCTCCTGTCTTTCCACCTACGAACCAGCAGGCATCTCAGCAGTTTTCGAACCAGCGCCCTCCCCAGGAATTCTCCAGCCAACAACCTTCTCAGCAGTTTTTTAATCAGCGGCCTCCTCAACAATTTTCCAATCAGCAAACTTCACAACCGTTTTCGAACCAGCGGCCTGTACAACAGTTTTCAAACCAGCAGCCTGTTCAACAGTTTTCTAATCAGCGACCCTCTCAGCAGTTTTCCAACCAGCAACAGCAGCTTCAGAAGTTTTCAAGCCAGCAGCTTCCTCCCCAGCAGTATGAAGATCAACAACCGTCCGCAGTACAGGAGGGGAAACCGCCAGAGGCCCACACAACAGTTTCCAAACCAGCAAAGACCCCCTCAGCAATCTGAAAACCAGCAATCTTCCCGTCCCTTTGAGTCGATCAGACCAGAGGACCTGAATCTGAACCCTGGTGTCGGAGAATCCGGCCAAAAGGACGTAGTGAGAAGAGCATGTGGTGCTGGCCTTATCTGTGTCCCTGAGGAGAGATGTGACCGCTACACAGGCTTTGTCAAAGGAGCGCTGCAGAGAACCTTAGACCCCGCCCCTTCCCACCGTCGCCATTCAGAGATGCCAGCTGGAAGATACTACTGGTTTCTGCTGTCAGCCCACTCCTCGAAGGCCCAATGGAGGTCGGCCAGTTTCTGGTGGAAGGCGTCCGCTTCAGGGGAACGAACGAGTCCCCCAGAGCGGAGGGCAGTCATTTCCCAGCTCACCAAATACACCTGTTCGCCGTCCCCTTGGTCCTCAGCCAGCTAGGTTTTCAAACAACCCTTTCCTTAATAGTGCCACCTCGGGTGTCTCACGCCCGCAGGACAGGGTGTCGGCTGGGCCTGGACCTCGACCTCGTCCCTCTTCTGCTCCAACTGCGCCACAGCGGGGCGTGACAGGGCGACCTCAGAGCGGCGAGGAGATCAGGTGCGGGGATGGTCTGGAGTGTGTCCAGGTGAACCGCTGCGGAGCAGATGGCTACATCACTGACCGTGCCGGACTCGGTGCCAGCAGCCCCGGCCTTCGCACGGTAAGGGAAACATCTCTCAAATAGCGTACTCGGCACATGGGAAGCCCAAATATTGCAACTATTCCGATAGTCATGATATTAATGATAAAGAGGATGATGCTGATGATGGCGATGATTTCATTACTCTCTTACCAGTTTCTCGTTCCACCCTCTTGACAATCACTGCTCATCTGCGCAGTTTGACGGAAATTCATGTTTAACGTGACAGTTTCCTCCTGCACATTTCAGGTTTACAGAGTACTCTCCCTGACTGCTATTGTCTGACTTATTTCAGTTTTGTATGACGGCGTACCGAAAGAGGGGAGTCTGCTGTCGGACAAGACCAAGGTCTGCCCCACAGTCTGGATCCCTGTCCACATCACGACCTGTGCCTCAGAAATCACAAAGACTTCAGGTTAAGCCTAATTCACCACTTCAGAAAGCTCAAGGACCTTCAAAATCCCAGCCACAACAGCAGCAGCCAGGGAATCCCAATCAGCAGCCTGATGTAGCAAAGCTTCAGTCTGGGTTATCATCCTCCGGACTTCTGCCACCGCCACCTTCAGAGACTTTCGGTCCCGGTGCCCCGGCTCAACCCTCTTCACCTTCTGAGGCTGACCCAGAGATACCGCCCTCGTCCGAGACTGACCAAGAGACACTGTCCTCCCCTGGGGCTGACCCAAAGATATCGCCACCGTCTGAAGAGGAGTCGGTAGCTCCTAGTGAAGACACAGGAGTCCCCTTTGGCTGCGGTCTGAGTCGACCCATTGAAGCGCCGGGGATCCAAACAGCAGAAGGAGAGGCTGAGTTTGGTAAGTACTCCATAGGGTGAGACCCACTGGTCCGTCCTCTCTCTCTCTCTCTCTCTCTCTCTCTCTCTCTCTCTCTCTCTCTCACCCATAGCCGCCCCGGTAGCTCAGTGGGTAGAGTGTTGGGCTCCGGCTCGCCGCTCAGAAACATGCACTGGCTGTGCATGGCCAGGCTTGGGATCGGTTCCCCTAAGACGCTCCGGCGCTCAATAGTTTACCCGACGTAGATCGGCTGGCAACTGTCTGGTAGGATGGTGATCTGAGCGAGGCGGCCATCCCTGTGCTTTGTGGGACGTTAAACTTTGGCTTCTACATTAACCATTCATTGCTGGAGTTGCTCGTTCGGGTGGTGGGGTCGGGGTCTCCGTTTCAAGTCCTTTGATGACTTTAGTGAGACTCCGACTCCAACAGCCGAACTGGGAACGTCTTGGACAAAATTTATAAAAGAAATGTGCTTAAATTAATTCATCCATTGACCTTGAAGATATTGATCTAGGTCAATGAAAATTGGCTATGATTTAGATCACTAAAGCCTTCATTCGCCACCCAACCGCCGTTTTCTAAGTACTTTAATTTCCGAGATATAAGGGGGCCTACCGGGACCATCTCCAGTGCGCGTTAGTGCCAGATCCCTCTCCGCTGCAGCTGTTAACATTAGAATATTCATTTTTGAGCAGGTTTTAAGTGAATTGCATCGTGTATTGACTCACAGAGGTGGGCGTTGCTACCTATTGTTGAAATCGCTACCGCTACCTCCGTCACTCGGACTGACTGAAACCACTATCACTTCTAGCGCTACCTTTTTAAATCGCTAAACCGCCAGTTGGTAATCCGGTATTTCGCTCTCGCTACTTTTTGTTATAAAACGCTACTAAAGCGCTACCTAAAACTTAATTGTCATTGTTGGTTTCAAATGAATGTTTGTCCTTGTATACCATGTAAAATTAACAATTTTGTTGCAAAATATGCAAACAAAATCACACAACAAAAAATATTCCTTTAACTTCTTGTAGCTTTTTCTGATGGAAGAAAGAACAACACTTCTCCCGGTTGCCATTTTTATTTTATTTTTTGGGGTTGATGGCCCTATTAACAGACTGTCGGTAGCGGTAGCGGGTTTGAATTCTTTTGAGTCCGCTACCCGCTGCTCTGCTACTTTGTGGTAATACAAACCACTCTACCGTTGGAGAGTATCTATCTACCTATATAATAACTATCTCTACCGTTTGGAGAGTCCGCAAGTAGCGGAGTAGCGGAACCAGAGGTGCAGAAAGTATACTGGCTGTCACAAACTCAATGTGACGTATGCCTCCTCTGTCACACAAAGCTGGAAATGATAATTTTATACTTGAATACTATTTCCAATATGCTGAATGTCATCTACCTGTCTTACTTTTTGCAACGGACAAGGTTCAAGCACCAAGCCATTACCGCATGAAAGTAGTAAACTGTGTTTTCATTTTTAGATCATGTTTATGTTTTGGAAGGAAAATTTCCAATTATGGATCATTGTTTTCAGTATTGGGATCATAACTATTATTGGCAACTCTGACTGCAGTTTCCCCCCAATGACATGCATTTCCCTTTTTGAAGAAGTTTCCATTTTTGGAAGGAGTGTTCCCAATTATGGTACATTTCCCCATGATTAAATGTGGCAATTATCATGAAAATTATTATTGGGAACTAATCTATAAATGGGAGCGTACACCTACACACAATTGGGAACCCTGATCACAGCTCCCCCCCCACCCCCCACTGAACTTCTATCTCACATATCAACAAAAGGGACAAAAATGTCAATGTCAACATAGGATTTGGATCTACCTAAAATGTGTTGGTAAAGTGGACCTTAGGTAGCATTTTTATAGCCAGATCAAATGCTTAAAATTTCCCCCAACACCTGATTATCACCTGCCTGGTCGTTCCTTCTTGCAGTAAAAACTCTGAGGCAACTACCCTGCATAGATGTAAAATTATGTCTATTGGCCTAATAGGTACAGAGGTATTGGAAGTCTCATACCAAAGAAAGATCCAGTGTATAAGTCAAAATCCTGCTTTAACTCCAGGCAGTTCAGGTCCTGTGTGTTGCTTACTACCACTTGGTAGTAAGCAACACACCCCCAACCAGCATTTTTCAAAGTCTCTTTCTTTCTGAGATTTTCTGTGATTTTCTGAGATGAGAAGGGGGTCTACTAGCCCCCTCTAGTGCACGTTAGTGCCAGGCCCCTCTCCAGTGTGTGTTTTAACACTTTGTGGAGGACTGCATTGGCACACATTTGCTATCTGTGCAATATTGACATGATAATTTGATCATGAAATCTCACCTGAATTACTGTTGTTGCCAGTCTGTTGCTGGCGCCAGCTCTCCCAAATTCCTCCAGCTCCAAATCTACCTAACCAATCTTGATCTAGGGCACAAATAAGGTAAGGCACAAGCAAGCTAAGGAATGAAAAACCAAGTTTGATGTGTGAAAGTGCATCAGTATCAAAGTAGCCTACATTCATCTTAGATTAGCCATGGGCAGCACTATTTATTCCAGCTAGTTTTAGCCTGCACTTATCTCAGATATACCTAATAAATATGCCCTCAAGAGAAGTAGCTTCCCACTTGTTCAAATTTTTTGGCAGGCTCTACATCACACAAACATTGCGAACTTGTCTTGTCGCTGTTGCGTAGTTTAGGTAGAATTGCTGCCCAGCTATGTTTATTTGTTTCACCCATTTAGTACTTTTCCTAGTAGCTTTTAACCGTACTTAATACTAAATTCAAAGAAATAGGGACCGTTAAATCGAAGATACTCAAACTTTAAATATTATTTAACCTGACAAAATGGACAGAGAAGTACTTGATAACGTATCTGCGTTATCTTTAATGCCTTAAATATGCCCACAATCATGTATTTCTCGAAAAAATTGACTGTCACATTTCGGGCATCTAGGCGGCAACTTTCTGGCAACTACTAACAATCGGCACCATTGGGCTGCATGTTAAAATCTGGCAACTGTGACAGCGGTTTCCGGGTTTTCTGCAGCGGGGGTCTCTCGTTTTAGTAGAAACTGAACACAGTACCAATATTGTATCAATGATGGTACGCTGTGCAATTGGAGGGCAGAGTTGCTAAATTAAAATATTCGCTACACACATCATTCTGTATTTCGAAAATGTGTGGTTTGATTTTGAACCATACAGTCACGATCGCTATTTTGTCACACTTATACACCTCGACTATCATAAATGTGTCACAAACTCCAGTAGCCGAGTTGGCAAGTTTCTGCACCTCTGAGCGGAACTAAGTAACAGACCGCCGGGTTCTGTTGGGGGTCTCCGCTTATTTACCTCATTTAATTGTATTATTTACTTATATGATATAAGTCCAGAAATAATGACGTGTTCTCACTTTATTGCTGGAAGGGAATTTGCTCCAGTGGGCTCTGCCGTGGAAAGTGTGAACTGGCTCTTATGAAAGCAAAGAAAACAGCATGCTCTTTTTCGGCATATAATCTTGCCAAAAAATCATAATACTCTTTGACGTGGTTTGAATTACTTTGGATCAGGCTGGATGAATGAACCTGCGTATCACCACTCACAGCCTATATGTAAACTTTTGAATATTCTTTTGATGAGCTAGCCGGTCCCAATCATACACATTTTACTTGTGAATATTTGAAATATTTGGTTTAATGCCCACTTTGTGCGTCATTGTGCAGTGCACCACACCTCTGCTATTGTCTTGGGAAATCCGTGCAAACAGTCAATGCACCTGGTGGATAGGGAGCTAGGAGCTACAGCATATTGCCTTAGCACGAAATGCTTCTTAGCAATGCGGTAATGCTGGAGTCGTGACTCGTGCTATTTTTCCTAAACAACAAAAAGTTTTTAGCTTTTACATTTAACAAGTTGTTTACAATGTTCAAGCCACGTAAGGAAATGAAAAGCTTATCCCGAATTCCCGAATCACTAGATATCTATATAAATAGATATAAGTTTATAGAAACCCTTGAGTTATTACACCGTTTCAAAAATCCACAACAATCATACCCCGGGCCCTGTTTGTGCTTTCATCATTCTTATTTGTGTTTTTTACATTGTTTCTCAGAGTTTATTAAGCCATTCCTTTAGCATATATTTACCATCACGAGGCTTTATATATATATATATATATATATATATATATATATATATATATATATATATATATATATATATATTAAACTAGTCTACAATTTCAGATAAAAAACTGGGCCCCATAATTTACCCAGAAGTCCTGTCCTTGTAGGCTCATTACAATACCAGCTGTTGCTCTATGCTTATTTCTGCGCTGGATGACACGTCCAAAGTCGCCGGGTTATTGATGTCTCGCTGTTTGGCTTTTTGCGACTTCTTGCGCAGCTAATGCCGAGGTCCGGGTCCGTGTAAGAAGGCGGAACGTGGCGCACCATCTATCCTAGGCCCTGTGATGTAATTAGAGGTATAAAGCAGCATTAGTTCTGCTTCCAATACGAGGTAAAGCAGCTTAAACTTCTAATCATACACCGCATGCCAAGCAAGCTGTTCTTCGCCCCGCTGGGCTCTTGTCTGGCATTGCAACATCCTCAGTGTTGACTCAGACTACGTTTATAGTCATTGAGGCTGCTGAAAGAGCAAGTTGTATCTGGTTGGTATATTCACACTATTTCCCATTTTTGCATTCATGTCGTTTTCAAAACATATTCACGAGGAAGGGATTTTCCTCCTTCACTTTGATAGGGAAAAGGAACAAGCAAGCTAAGATTGAAAAAAACAGGTAAATTAAAAGCACGGGCATGCAGTACTGGCGCAGTCAGAAACGTATAGCTCAATATATATAAATATTAAAATGAAATATCAAAACATTTGTACAATTGTGTTCCTCACAGCCTGTTGGTTTAGTTCCGACTGAGTGGACCATTGGGAGAGGCAGCACCGCCACCATGTCACCTCTGCCCTGCTGGTCTGCGCTGCGCCCAGTTCCGTCCGCCAGATCAGCCTGGACTGACGCGAGACGATGATGTAATTGGCATACCCCGAGTCCTCCCACCTTCATACGTGACTGGCGCCCGAAACACGTAAACACAACACTTGAGCCATTTACCCAGCCGAAAGAAACTGGCTTGCTTAGTTAGCTGTGTAATTGCGGTGGTAATTTTGTTGTTGGTGTATTTTGTGCATTCTAACTAGCCGTGCATGTGACGAAGCCTCATGGTCACGCACAGTTGCGCTTCAGTATATAAAGCCTAGAAAATAACACCAAAGCGTCTGCCAAACCACACTGACAAAACTGCCATTTAGCAATATTATACCAAATAATATGGCCGATGCACCAAATACTACTCCAGCAGCCCGAGTATGTATAACGTAGATGCAGATCAAATTGTTTGAGGTTTATTTATTCCACAGTACCGTTTTTTCAAACTAAATTCGTTAACTGATGTTCATTTATTATGACATTGGGCAACATATGTGTGTGTATTATCGGCAGATAACATGCACAGATTAAATAGATAAAACTGAAATTCATTGAACCAAGATTTAATGACCCTCCATTTCTTTCGAGGAATATGCTTACAGAAACTTCACAACAGATCAGCTTTGGCCTCATACATCCCTGATCATCCAAAACATTATTTTTTTAATGCTTTGTAACTTTTTAACGCTTTGCCTAGGGTGGGTGAAAATAGTTTTACTGTCCTTGCTTTGCTATTGTGATAAAAACATCCGAATTAATTCCGTAGCGAACAATGCGTTTTTACAAGCTCCACAAAATGAAGGTCACATAGTTCACACGTTAGACTCAAGGAAGGTTGGGCCGGAAGTCATTCGGCGCCCTCAGTGCCTGACGTCATGCTCGTTTCGATGCTGGATTATGAAGACGGCACCCTGGGTCTCACCATACTCCAGCGGTTGGTGGCGTGACCGCGGCGCATCCTGGAGCCTCAGTAATATGTCGTTACAGGTAATGGGAGCCTGGAACAGTTTCCGATGCCGAACCACCGCCTCTCCGTGGCGCGGAATCCACCAGTGGTCCCAAGGACGGCAACAGATCCAAAGAGCTTGTGTCCAGCTGCATTTGATAGCTAACTATTATTATTACATCTTCAGGACTAACGTATTCAATGTCACGTATTATTGTATTCTCAGGACTAGGGAATTCAGTGTCACACGGGCCAAGAATGTTGTCAAAGTTCGGGATAGTACGGGAAGGTTTCTCAGCTAAAAACTACTCCCAAAGAACAGGAGATGCAGAGAACTTCAGGCTATAGGTAACTATCCGTTTGACCATTGTCCAGCTGTGCTTGAAACATCCGTTCCCGGTTTTCAGAGGTGTTGTGTTTCAGTCTGGCATCGCAGTCTCCGTCTTGAGTGGAACATCCAGGGTCGAACGGATGACTACCCCAGGGCTCCTGTGACAACGCGTGGCGTTGGCTGATTTATGAATTCTCCATTGTTTGATCAGCAGCTATGCAGCAGTTGACATCATCTAGTCTGGTCCTCCTGACTTTGTTTTTCTTTATGAGCTAGCGTTTTGTTTATGAAAAAGTCTAGTGTGCAGACGGATCCAAGAGGGAAAACGCACATGCCCATCCCCTTCCCTGTCAGAATTTGATCCGCTTAAAACCCCGGTAAAACTTTTCCATCGATGATTTAGTGATGAGGTACTCACACATAAGACCAATATAACCATGCTGAAACATCGTAGGTTGTGAACTTTATAAATACCAAAATGTTTCCAATTAATCTTAACATCCGAAGAGCTATCAGGAATAGCTCTGTATCAATGTCACAGCATAGACGGATTCAGGATTTCCAATCGGTGGGGAAGCACCCTCACTTGTGCCGCCTGGATCTGCCTGTGTCAAAACACATCTAAGAGTTTGGTAAAATGCAAAGGAGCACGTAAATGAAATGGGGTTTTGGTAACATCTTGAAGGGAAACTACCGGGGGCGTAGCCAGGATTTCGCTCCGGGAAGGGGCGGCGCCCCGAAAAGGGTCCCTGCGGCTGCGCCAAAAGGGCCCTGATGGGTAAAAATGGCCCTGCTTGTTACAGAATAGAGTGCTGTGGAGGGTTTAAAAGATGGCCCTGTCTGGTATGAAATTTCAAATTTGGCCACAGAGCATAGTGCGGGCGAGCCGCGCTTTGCGCGGCCCGCGTTCTCAGGGGGGCCTTCGGGCCCCTCAGGGGGGCGGCTGTCCCTGCCTCCCCCTCCCCCTTGGCTACGCCCCTGGAAACTACCACACCTGGATGTTTGCGTCCTGTTTTGTAAACATTACCATAATCATGCACATTCAAAGCTTTCAATATTTGTAAACTTTCCGCTCTGCGAGTTATTATGGTTTATCCCCAATTAAGCAGGCGCAAAATGCCCAGAAAAACTGCATGGATTATATTTACGAAGCCTTTTTCTTTCAATGAGATGCTAATGCCAAAAAGTGGTGCTATTTTTCAGGTGTTATGTCTTCCACCAGAACAATTAAAATATAAAGAGAAAGTGACACTGCGCCCGGTGGCCGTTTGACTCTGTTTATCGGTGTTTCTGCACCGCCGTGTGACACGGTTTCCCGGTGCTCTCTCTCCAGGGGAGCTGCCGTGGCAGGCTATCATCCTCTACACCAACTACACCTTCGTCTGCGGTGGCGCCCTCGTCAGTGACCTGCACGTGGTGCTGTCGGCCCACTGCGTCCAGTAGTAAGTCGGCAGAGCGGTGGTGGGGTGTGGGCGAGCCCGCTTGCCACTTGTCCGACCTGGGCTCAATGCGCAGCGGATTGTCTGAGCGAGGATAAATCTAGGTAGGGAAAAACGGGCAACATGGTCACCGAAGTGATGGTGTGAGTTTCCAATGGTTTAATAAACTTGTTTCGTTAATATTTTTGTTGTAGTATTACCTCAGACATTCATCTACCACTTTTAAAGCAGCCATGTGTCCATAATTATTATCTTAGAATTTGCGTGGAGTTTAGAAAAAGTCCATTTCATCCCACCCCATGCGGTAAAATGGTAACCCAATGGGGTAAGATGGTCATACCGTTTCAAATGAAATTTCAGCCAACTAGGATCGCTAATTTACGCTAGTTTTCATGCGTGTCATGGTTGTTACGGGGTTGCCATGGATTTTATTCGGTTCGCCTCATGACATTATGTACGCCATGCAGCGTGACACGAGCTTAAGCCAATCCAAGAGGAAGAGTTTGGTTATCCTGCCTGGACCGAAGAATTAACTCTGGGACGTAGGAACCGTGTGAACAGTGCAGGGCTATCGCTTATAGGAGGCTCACCTCAGCGGTCCCACCTTAGGGAGCCCACTTTTTTAACCCCATCGCCATATGGGACTGTCATTGTATTCTCCCATACAAACTATAAGCACCCCATGTCCATCTTGCCCCACGCATGGTGCCCGTCCTACCCCACTTTGCTCCTCCTAAAAACTTGAACATGAACCAGACGCAGTTGTGATTGCACTTTCAGCGACTATGATGAACTTTTTTATATAATTTTGTCCAAATTGTTGCAAGTTCGGTTTTTGGATTCTGAGCCCCTCTAAAGTCATTACGGGACTCACGGAGACCCCGACGCTACCATCCGAACGAGCAACTCCTGCAATGAAAGGCTTATTTAGAACCCAAAGTTTAACGTCCCACAAAGCACAGGGACGGCCGCCCCGGTCAGGTCACCTTTTCACCAGTTCGAAACATTGAATCTAAATCTAAAAAACGTTTTGCGGCTCAATAAGCAATTATATTTAACGAACAATGCATATATATATATATATATATATATATATATATATATATATATATATATATATATATATATATATATATATATATATATATATTTTGAGTAGTTGGGCAATATATCCACTTCGATGCAACGACTATTGAATAGTATGGCTGATTCGCACTTGGATAACTTCTTTTGTTGTTTAATTATATTATTGATGGCTTGTTTGGTTGCAATTGAAATTTCTTTGGTCAAATCAGTAAAGTTCATTAAAAATATTACAAATATAAGTTCGAGCTTTCGAATGTATTGGACATTCATTATCAAGATAAGAGACAGAGCGGCTCACTATATAGCGGCTCACTCACAATATAGAATAATAATAACTGTTGGGGTTCAACGACGCACCAACTGCCAGGGTCATATGGCGTCGCCAACTCTCACCCTGTTGGAAGGGATTTTGGGGATCAGATCGACTTATTCAGAGGCTCCGCCGGGACTTGAACCCGGGACCGGTGGCTTAGAAGACAAGGGTGCTATCCACTAAGCCACCTCATCCCCACAATATAGAAACACTGTACTGTATATACACATGTACTCTATAACATACCATGTGTTAACAATGTGAATGTTTCTATATTGTATTGTAATGCCTTGTGACTAACTATGTATTAATGTAGTGTGACTATGAAACTGTGACAAGATGATATAAGAATTGTAGTTTTGTACTCATGAGATAATTTCATAGCAAGTAGTCTGCAAAAATGTAATGTTATTTCTTTACATAGAAGGTCTTTCAACTGATTTGATCTCATTACTCGGTGATATATTTTTCAAACAACTATATTTAGGAAACCGTGAGCCGCTCTGTCTCTTATCTTGATAATGAATGTCCAATACATTCGAAAGCTCGAACTTATATTTGTAATATTTTTAAGGAACTTTACTGATTTGACCAAAGACATTTCAATTGCAACCAAACAAACCATCAATAATATAATTAAACAACAAAAGAAGTTATCCAAGTGCGAATCAGCAATACTATATATATATATGTATATATATATATATATATAGATATAATATATATATATATATAAGCATACGAGCGATGGCCTTATGAAATTGATTGTAAAATGAGTTTTGGATTTTGCTGTAATGAAAATTGTATAAAATCTATCGAGCCTACCGGAACGTGTTGGTCCCACCCCCACACGCCAAAAAGAAGCGTAGTACACGCTTTTCCGGTCTTGGCCCGGTCAGTTTATCCCAAAAAGGGGGTGTCCGTCTTACCCACGGTGTCCGTGTTGCCCCATTTTTCCTACCGAGAAACCCTTCCAGCAGGGAAGAAGCGGAGCTGGCAACGCCATGTAACCCTGGCTCGTTGATCCCTGGTACGGTGATGAATCCAAAAAAATAGTATTTGTGAGATACAGGCTCAAAAAGGGAGAGAACGGGAGAGAGAGAGAGAGAGAGAGAGAGAGAGAGAGAGAGAGAGAGAGAGAGGAAGAGAGAGAGAGAGGAGAGAGAGAGAAGAAAGAAAGAGACGTATAGGTTGTATACTGAAGATCATTTGCCTAAGTAACAGAAGCGTTGGTTTATAAAATGTTTGGTGTTCTTACCTCCTCGTTCTCTCCTGTTACAAATGCGGGGTTCCGGATGATATTTGGGGATTTTTTTACTGCTGATAGTCCCAAAGCTACTAAGACCCAATATTGGATTAAGATACTCCTGGTTTTGTGCTCATGTGTCCTGCAGAGACAATGTAACCGTTGACAATAACCCCAGAAAGCTATTCATGATGTTATTTTGGATGATCCTTGCTTTTCAATAGCACTCCAATCAGGGTCGGATCCAGCCGGGTGGTGTGAAGACGGGGAGGGGCAAACCCATGTCCGGGAGCAAGAGAAAGAATGTCACCTAGTGAAGTTGGCGCCCTTCAGTTCTTCTTTCTCTTCATAGGGAATTTTCTCACCTTCACAGAAGTACCTGTCGAACGGACAAAACGCTTGAAACTGTTTTTGCTGACGTGACATGTCCTCCTCAATTAATCAATTATGAAACACTGGTTTGTTGGGGGAGGGAAGGAGGGTTTGGCCTCTCTTTTATTTCGCTTTGGGGGACATGACCGGATTGGCTCCCCTGGATCCGCCCGCGAAGGCACCATCCAGTGAATGGTAATCAAATCAGCATGTTTTGGAGTATCGGGTGTGCAGACGTTGACCCTTGCGCCCTTTCTTGTCTCCATGTGTCCTCGTGCTGTGCTTTTAAACTGACGTCATCTCAGAAATGATCTCATCAATTACCCTGGCGGATTCAGCAAACTTGGTGACACGTAAACACTTATTGAAAGTCAAGCACTGCACAAATATTGAGAATGACTTGCATTAGCCGCCTCCCTCACCCATCCCTTGAATGATTAGTATCCGATGACAAAGGAGATGTGTCTTGGCGTGGCCCAAGCGCCCGAAAAACCATTGGTACACCAAGCAATGTCTCACAATCCAATTTACGGCCATGGTACCAGCCTTTGCTGGAAAAAGCTTAGCATTCGTGAAACCAATATGAAAGCCAAACACTCTAGAATTATATCAAAACAAAACTTTTTGGAAGGTGCTGGGAGACATTCAAACAGATCAGGTCATCAGGTCAACTTCCAGGTCAAGTCAATGATCTAGTTGACCTCAATGACCAGGTATAAAGGTCAAGTCCGTATTGGAAGCAAATCAACTAGTTCAGTGTCCATATAATTTAAATGGACTATTCATAAGCCATTCTGCATCATTTACGCTAATTTAGTGCGTGTCTAATCATCTGGCATTGCTTACACCCCTTCAAGGTCAAATTAGGTCAAAGAAAAAAAAGATCAAGTCGGTATTGAAAGAAAATCGTCTTGTTCAGTGTCCATCTCGTGCAAATTGACTGTTGATAAGACATTTTGCATCATTTACGCCAAGTACCAGCTTCATCATCTGTTATTGCTTACAGCCCCTTCAAGATCAAATACGGTCAAATTTCGAAAAAAGGTCAAGTCCATGACCTTTTTTAAGATGCAAACCAACTAGTTTATTAAAATTGACTATTCATAGGCCAGTGTGCATCATTTACGCCAAGTTAGTGCTTGCTTCATCATCTGTTATTGTTTACACCCCTTTCAAGGTCAAATAAGGTCACAGGTCGAAAAAGGTTAAGTCCGTATCGGATGAAGGTCAACTAATTCGGTCTTCATCTCATTTAGAAATACCGAATTGGAACACGCATATGTAGTCGTTTTTCGACGCAGCGTTACCACTGAGGTCGCGCAAGGTCGAATCTAGCTTATTAAAGGTAAATAAGGTCATGAAAGGTCTAACCTGATGAAAGGGATCCTCGAAGGCTGGAAGAAAATATTCTGGGCCAGTTCATCAACAAATGCTGGAAAGAACGATGAGAGTCTGGAGCATTCACGTGAAAACGGGTACGGGCGCTCAAATGGCCCCAACATGCTTCCAGTTTTGAGGTCATAGCTCCGTGACCTTGAAAGGTAGGAACAAATCGTTTTTTAAACATGTGCAATGAATGCCCTAGAGGATATACAAAATGTCAAGACTTTTTCTCAAAAATATTGTTTTCCATTCCTGAAAAACCTTAGAGAGGGGGCTGCAACAACCCCCCTCTACGTGCGAGTGTGAAGTATCCACTCACGTGTTCCTAATTAAACTTGAATGACTTCTTAGACGCTTTTGTCTTTGATCTGAAATTTGCTCGCAAGTATGCCAGTGCTTGCTTTTGCCTGGACAAGTAATGATGATGATTATAGTTTTAGGGCACTGCAGCTGCAGAGGCTATACGTGCCCGTCAGTATTGTATTACATTATCCTAAGATTGTCCTTATTAGCTAAAGTGGGCTATACAGAATGTGTGAAATCTAAGAATCTCTAACTGATATGTATACTACGTCAAAATCTTCTCTCAGGTAAGCTAAAACGTTTCCAATGTTTACGAGTGCATCATCCCCTAGGATCTGTACCAGCGGAACTGGTGGAAAGAATTGGAGCTGACTTCGTTTCAGCTGGTCGCAGCTGTCAGTAGCAGATAAAACGTGCTGCACTGTGAGGCGGCTGCCACAGTGCGAACATTGCTTGGGGGCGGTGCCTAGACAAGTAAAGTGGGGCGTGAAGTGAACCAGCATTAAGTTTATACTACCTGTGTCTGTTTCAGCTTGGAGGCCAGTGATATTCTGGTGCGACTGGGAGAGTACCAGATTAACTCCAAGAAGGAGCCCTATCCTCACCAGGACATCGCCGTGGATATAATCTATATGCATCCCGGTAAGCAAAGCAGAGAATTTACATTTCATTTTGTCTAAGCAACTGCTAAATTTGGTACTTAACTTTGCGTTTAACTGTGTGACCAGAACTGATAAAACCAAGGATCATAAAAGCTATCCAACAGGGTGAAAATTTGTGCATGTTGTGACTGAAACTTGTTGGACAAAAACGCTTATACCCAGAGCAGTCTTCAGTCCTATAGATTTGTTTTACCTATGAATGAATTGCAATTTTTCGTTAATTCATTTTCCCTCACTCTCTTTTCCGTCCTGTATTGTTTATTTTTTCACGTGTTTTTGCATTTTAACTTTTGGCACACCTTTAGTCCTGTGAGCTTTTGAAACTCTTTTGTATATATTTTATTTAGTGTTAGGGCGCCACATGTCCTTTGTTGTCGGTGCGCCATAAACCATCAACTATTATGATGATGACCGTCCTGGGGCATTCCAGGACAGATCGACCAAGGCTTGACACCACCATGTCTAGAAAAAATCTGAAACTTTGTCCCCGGGGTAGTTTTGGGCCAGAAACACGCCTGTGAGAATCTCAGCCCCCTCCGACCAACGGTGACCGAGTTATAGCCCGAGGCACTTTCGGGAGGTCACGTTGTAGACTCATCTTTGATGCTTCATAACTCAACAACGCATCACCTGATAAACAAGTTTTGTATATCATTGAACTCGTCTTGAATTATAGTTTATTTCGAAAAAGAAAATCTTAAAATTTGAAAATTTTTGACTTTTAATTTGTTTGACCTTTTCCTTTTGACCTAGCTTGACCTTTTCCCAGTTGAAATTGCCCTTTTAGACACCTCAAAAATGTTTCTTCATAAAATATCTTTCGATAGCAAAAATAAAAAGAAATGCGTTCTTGCTATAAGTTCCGAATATTTAGCACCTAAGGTAGGTATGTACACGGTTTTTGACCATTGCGGTAGTACAGCCTTATGTTTAACGCCGCAAATATAGCGATTGCTTTTGTAATCGGTCGCTGGAAATCATACTCCATTGTCTTTACGAAATTTTAATCGTACAAGTATCTGAATTTATGACAATTAACACGCGCCCACCCGAGGGGGTGGGCAACCGGCCTCCTCAGGTTTCCACAGGTAGTAAAAAAACACCTTCGCGCAGCGCCACCGTACTTCATGTACCTCTAACTCAAAATTTTTGCAGCTTCTGGCAAAATTTTAGGTCTGGGTCATACCAGGTCAGACCGCCAACCCAGGTCAAGAGACCTAACCTCAAACTTTGGGAGGTGCATAAATCATATCAAATTTAGCCTATCGTGGTTAGAATCGCATTACATAGTAAGATCGCCTAGCAAGATAGTTTTTCGTAGCAGGATTTCTATATCGATAATCGGGAGCAGGGCAAAGGTCATGATCTTTCCATTATAAAATGCATGGGGCGATTGGTAAATTTTGATAACTTGCGAGAATTGAGAATTGTCGAGAATTGCGATGGAGGTTGTATTTTTACATTGTCGTGTCTGACTTGCCACTGCAGTTCGATTAATATTCTTTTTACCATACAGACCTAAGCCTGGCTCTAGGTCAAAGCAGGTTAATTTTGACATTTGACTAGGCAATATTATAAGATACATAATCCGTTTGGGCTCAACAAGAGTGTTCCAATGGTGCTGAACTTTTCTTTCTACGGCTCTTCTCTGTCACCTATTATGCCACAAAAATTTAGGTTTCCACTTAGTTCCCGTAAGAAATACTGTAACCTTGAGCAACCTCAAAGGCGACACGACCAAACGATTGTATGTAACATATTCGGTAATGATTAAAACTGGCTATTTAGCGGTATCACTCCCAGTGCACTGTGTCATTATTTATCTGGGATTCTCGGATCCGTGTCAGCTATGAAATGATCACCTTGTAAAAATATCATGAGGCAACCTGTTCAAGCGACCAAGTCGAATGCGTTACAATTTCAGGACATTTTGTCGAATATATGAGCAGATTCAAATTACTTTTGGGAATGAAAACCTTTCAGACACGTTTGTTTACATTGCATGAATCCTCTCAAACATATGCTGTGCTGCACTGGATCAGCTTGCATCGATACTATTTTCCATCTCCGGGAACGATGTAATTGTGTGAGTTAGTGGTGCTCATAGGATAAGTTATACTTGTTTCAATTATTGATAAGGTCGCGACATCTTTGTAAATTTTCGTTTAAGGCTGAAAGGCTCATTATTAATAAGTTCATTTGCCCTCGTCTCCCTCGAAACAAGGAATCCCTTTTTATCACTTTAAATGGCTGCAGTTTTTCTGTTTATAAATATTGCCCAAGTTGTTGCCAGTTCAGTTTTTTTATACATTTTGTACAAGTTGTTCTCAGTTCGATTGTTGGAGTCGGGGTCTCACTAAAGTCATCAATGGACTTGTCACGGAGACCCCGACCCCAGCATCCGAACGAGCAACTCCCACAATGAAGGGTTGATTTTAGAAGCCAACGTTTAACGTCCCACACAGCACAGGGACGGCCGCCCCGCTCAGGTCACCCTCTCACCAGTCAGTTGCCAGCCGACCTGTACGTCGGGTAAGCTATTGAGCGCCGGAGCGTCTCAGCGGAACCGATCCCAAGCCTGGACATGCACTGCCACTGCATGCTTCTGAGCCGCGGGCCGGAGCCCAACGCTCTACCAACTGAGCTACCGGGGCGGCAAGGAGGCGGTTTTAGGAGTAGGTGTCTCACTAGAGTCATCAAGGGACTTTTTTACGGAGACCCTGACCCCACCACCCAAACGAGCAACTCCCACGATAAAGTGTTAATCAAGGAAACAAAGTTGAAAGTCCCACAAGGCATAACGACGACCGTCTACCTCAGGTCAGCCCCTCACCACTGAGTTGCCTGCTGGTCTTCAGCATTTACGGTACCTACCACCTCCCAGTTGACCTAAATTATTTTTCCAGAAGTTGCAAAATGTTGTGTTAGAGGTAGATGGAGTACGGTGGCGCTGCGCGAAGGTATTTTTTACTACCTGTAGAGACCTGAGGAGGCCGGTTGCCCACCCCCTCGGGTGGGCGCGTGTTAATTGTCATAAATTCAGATACTTGTACGATTAAAATTTCGTAAAGACAATGGAGTATGATTTCCAGCGACCGATTACAAAAGCAATCGCTATATTTGCGGCGTTAAACATAAGGCTGTACTACCGCAATGGTAAAAAACCGTGTACATACCTAACTTAGGTGCTAAATATTCGGAACTTATAGCAAGAACGCATTTTTTTATTTTTGCTATCGAAAGATATTTTATGAAGAAACATTTTTGAGGTGTCTAAAAGGGCAATTTCAACTGGGAAAAGGTCAAGCTAGGTCAAAAAGGAAAAGGTCAAACAAATTAAAAGTCAAAAATTTTCAAATTTTAACATTTTCTTTTTCAAAATAAACTATAATTCAAGACGAGTTCAATGATATACAAAACTTGTTAATCAGGTGATGCGTTGTTGAGTTATGAAGCATCAAACATGAGTCTACAACGTGACCTCCCGAAAATGCCTCGGGCTATAACTCGGTCACCGTTGGTCGGAGGGGGCTAAGATTCTCACAGGCGTGTTTCTGGCCCAAAACTACCCCGGAGACAAAGTTTCAGATTTTTTCTAGACATGGTGGTGTCAAATTGAAATATTTTTGGTCGTTTTGTCGTGGAATGCCCCTCCTGTATCATCAGTTCCCTGGCTAGGTGCATCCTGAGCAGAGATCGGAAAACTATCCCAACCTGCTAACGTTGATAGTTGCAAATGAACGTCATGTGTGTGCATTATTTCCTTCTGTTGGCTTCCGCAATCCTTTTTGGAAGCATGCCTTATTTCAAAAATAAAATAATAAAACATGTATGAGAAAATTAAAGAAATCGGGGTTTGAAGGGGAAACTGTCTTTTGCCCTCTGGATCCACCAGTGGTTCCAGACCTGACACCATCACAAAGAGCTCGTGAAGTTGTATTTTACCGTGAGATGGCAACAGCTAGGTGCGCTGCGCCGCCTTGCTCTTGCGAACAGTTAGGCTGTACCGCTGTACAACCTCATTAGAGTTGCCTGTAATTATGTTGCGCCGTCGTACACGTGTGTAGTAGGCCTGTGGTAGACTGCACCGCTGCACGCCTGGCATAAAGGAGCCTGTAGCTATGCTGCCCCGCCGTACACATCGCAAAGACTGCGCCGTTGTATGTACACAATTCAAATAAAAGTTGCCAGTCTCTGTGCTGCATACGCGGTTTCAGGGGGACAATGGGGGCATCCAGCTCATCCCGATCAAACCTCAGCGCCCCCTAAAATGTTCGCGGGGCTAGAGGGCTTATCTCATCCCCCTTCAAAATGTAAGGGTGCCTATAGTACCTGCATATCCGGAGACTGTATCGAGGCAGCGGCTAGAGTGAGGCTCTCGAGTCCCTTCCCCCCTCCCCCAATGAAGTTCTGATTCTGCCGCCGCCCCCCACCGTTAGGAAATCCTGGGTCTGTCTAGGCTATTATGGGCCTCCGTATGTATCAGTAGTCGCGTTTCTACGAGCAGCGGTATTGGCCAGCCCACGGCTGGCGAACACACACGGATTCCAGGGTTGACTTGGGTAAGGGGGAAGCAGCCCAGGGCTGGCAAACACAGGGTACTTGGTGAACACACATATGCTAGGGTTGACTTGGGGAAGGGGCAGCCCAAGGTTGGCAAACACACACACGGTGCCAGGGCTGACTTGAGTAAGGGGGCAGTCGAAAGATTGGGCTGTAGCCCGAATAGCTGTTTTTTCCTTCTGGACTCAATCCACATAATTTTAGAAGACTAAATCGAGTGTTGTCTTTAAACTCCACTCATCATGGTGTTGGGCTCGCGCTTGTTTTGTCTGTCAATGGTGACAAGCGCACGTCAAGGAACAAGACAAGTGGGGCCTAACACGAGCATTGACGGGGGTCTGAGCCACCTTCGCTTTGACATGGGGGGCGGGTACTCGCCCCCTAAGATCTCGAGAAACACGCTAGGTAGCGAAAAACGGTAAACGGTATTGGGCAGCCCATCTACTTCTCCATCGAAAATATTTGAACCATTTTTGTCAGGTCACATTTAAGGTCACTAAAGGTCAAAACATGCCGTAATAGGGATAACATATAAATGAAGGTTGTCGGTCATTACATCTGGACAAGTAAAGATAGAGCAAAACGATTTGAACTGTACGAATCCTCGCAGCAAGCCGAATCGAATGATATATAATATGACCTTGCAAGGTCAAATCAAAGATTTGACCTGACCTGAGGTCAGGTCAACGTCAAATTATATAACATGCATATCATTAGAACAACAAAGACAAGGCAAATCTAATGCAGTTACAATAAACGCTCTATCGCCATCCGTTACTAAGTTATTCACTTAAAACATTTCTCTCGTGTATTGCCAATGGAGAGGTCATGGCTTGTACCTGACCTTAGGTTATCGTTGTCAAAAATACCGGAACATGTTTTAGAGAGCTCGGTGGGCTCATTATGCGATATAAGTTTCAATCGGATAAGTTCGCCTTGTTCAGACTTATGTTATCTTAAACTTGTTTGAGGTCAGGTCACTTGACCTGTGCTAGTGACCTGACCTGAGATGACCTGACCTTAAAATTTTCACGAAAGTTGTAAAAATGATGAAAGAAATGATTTGCCAAGTGCAGTGGCGCTACGCGCCGCCGTTTTTCTGCTATTTCCGAAAAACCTGAAGGGGGCGGGTACCCGCCCCTCCCCCGTCAATGCGTCAAATCCCCCTCCCCTCCCCCGTCAATGCACGTGTTAAAGCAGCACTGGATTGGATGCTCCAGGAAGCTGGAATTTCAGTCGAGAGGAAAACAACAACTAGTCGTGCTGTAGCCCAATCTTTTAGCTTGCCCTCCTCCTCCCCCTCCCCCAAGTCAACCCTGGCACCATGCATGTCCGGTCAACTCCTGCTTAGTGTGGGAATCACTACGGCAATTCCATTGCGTGTAAACAGTACTTATGATCGCATCTATTTCGCTATTTAGAGATAGAAACGGTCGGTCACGATGTGTCACTAGTGCTGAGAGATTGTAGTGGTGTGGCTCAGGTAGGAATCCAGGAACTCTCTCACGGAGTGGCCGGCCTTGGGAGTTCACTTGTCAGTTTTAAAAAGAGGCGCTGCAGCTCAGCCTGTGTGGAAATTTTCCTGCGATGCGAATTTCTATGACCAGGAGCACCACTTTTGTCCTGCGCGTCTGCTGATAGACTTCACATGAGATGTGAAGCGTCCTCACACTGCGGAGTAGCTGTCCGCTTGGGCACTTACTGGGCACCGCTTCCAAACGCAGTTGAACTCCGCAAATATAGGGACGACCAATATTTTGGAGGGGTGCCCCTCCCTCCGTGCTCGTTCCTGTTACTATGCGCTACCCCTGCGTGCCGGATGGGGGATGCGCGACTCAGAAGTTGAGCGCTTGCCTTCTGAGCCACAGGTCCTGGGTTCATGTCCCGATAGAGGCTCTGATCTCTCAAATCCCGCCGACCAGGATGAGAGCTGGTGACGCCGTATAATCCTGGCAGTTGGTGCGTCGTTAAACCCAGCAGTTGTTATTATGATTGCCTGCTGGATGGAGGGACGCCGCCCGTCCGGCTCCGAAGCAGGGGAGGTGACTGTCCCCACTGGACTCGCTGGATCTGCTCCTGACATAGTTGGGAATATTGGCTGTACGCAACTGCCGGGAAGGCTTTAGTAGAAAATTTGACTGTGGTGGTAAATCCCACCCAACGCTTGTGTTTTAATTCATGCAAATGTGTATTAATCTGAATGATACCAGGTGTATCAGAAAATTTCCAGGACTGGTATTGGTGTCACAAAATATGTACTTCGATTCCGAATTACAAGCTTGAGGTTTTCCCCTTCAAAGTAATCAGTTTCAAGGGGCCGTGAGCTGGGCCGTCTATAGCGCTTTTGTCACCTCATTTTACATTCGAGGTCTCTGTTTTATATCGTCAAGAGATGAGCTTAGAGCGACGAACAAATTTGAAGTTTCTACATCGGTCGGGAACAGCTCCGTCAAAGTCAATTTGATTGCTGCAGAAAATGAACGGGGATGAGACGATGCTACGCTCACATATTTTCGAGTCCTGCAAGACGTTTAAAGAGGGGAAGTGGGAATGTGGAAGACGTGGGCAGGAGTGGTAGGCCTTCAACACTCAGGACTAGGCAAACGCCCAGCGCGTCCAGCGGCGGACGCAGACCCGAGTTTTGGGGGAGGGGGCCAAACCCATGGCTGCCTCTCCTGTCCTCCTGGGGGGAGGGGAGGGGGAACGTGCGATTTGGGTGCTCGACAGACCAAGTACATGATCGCTCTAAGGGGGGGTGCGAAGATTTAATTGCTCGACAGACCTAGTGTATACACCCTTTTAAAAAATTTATCCGGCCTTTGAGGGCCAAAATATAGTTTGGGCCCCCTTCCAGCGCTCAGGGGGGGCCATGGCCGGAATGCCCCCCCTGCATCCACCAATGAGCGCGTCAGCCAGATGGTGTATAGCGGTGCTCAGGTGACTGTTGGACTGATACAAGTGAGCCGGAACTGGACTGATATACGCCTGGGTGACTATCACTCAAGATTTGGGTGAACCTTTGTGATCGTCTTCATCTCAAGTTTTGGAAGGATCCCGGGAGGAGAATCCTTCCAGGAGCGCATGCAGGCATGACAAAAAAGGATAAAGTGCGCTAAACACCAGTATGATTAATCTGGAGAGAAAGCTTATTGTTGGTTGTTTTGATCCAAAAGTTACATTATGAGAGATTAGCCCACGCCCCGGTGGGCCTCCGAGCCACCTTACCCCTGGTGAGGGGGGGTTGAACACCAAAGCTAAAAAAGGCGGAAGTTGGTGGATAGCTCATACAAATTGAAACTATATCAGACACTTTTTGGCTCAGGTCAATATTGAGGTCATTACAGGTCAAAGGTGGCATTCTGAGTAGAGGTTTTGGGCTCTAGCATCGGACAGAGTTGAGTTAGAATCATTTTTAGGCACTGCTCGCTTCCTCTCGTCGCGGGAAATCGAATGATGTATAATATGACCATATTAGGTCAAAACACAAAAATGACCTGACCTCAGGTCAGGTGAAGGTCACTTTAACCTAGCATAGGCAATGTGCATGTCTATGGACTCGCAACAGCAATCCAAACGCAGTGATATCAAAATAAAAGTTTTATCATCATTTCATGCAAAGTTATTGACCTAAGTCTGAAACCTGCTTAACACGCGCATCGACGGGGGCGGGTACCCGCTCCCCCTCTGGTTTTTCGGAGACAGCATAAAATTGGCCGCGCGCAGCGCCGCCGTACTTGACATACCTTTCTCTCATCATTTTTACAACTTTCCTGAAAATTTTAAGGTTAGGTCATATTAGTTCAGGTCACCAGTACAGGTCAAGTGACCTGACCTAAAAACGAATTTAAGATAGCATAAGTCGGAACAGGGTGAACTTATCCGATTAAAACTTATATGACATAATGGGCCCACCGAGTTCTACAAACTATATTCTGGTACTTTTTATATCCATGACCTAAGGTCAGGTACGAGGTATGACCTCTCCATTGGAAATATATAGAAAAAATGGTTTTAACTGAATAACTTAGTAACGGATGGTGATAGAGCGTTTATTTTAACTGCACAAAATTTACCATGTCTTTGCGGTTTTAATGATATGCGTTTTATCTAATTTGATCGTGGTCTGACCTCAGATCAGGTCAAATCCTTGATTTGACCCAGCAAGGTCATATTATATATCATTCAATTCGGCTTGCTGCGAGGATGTATACAGTTTAAGTCGTTTTGCTCTATTTTTACTTGTTCAGATGTAATGACCGAAAACTTTAATTTACTTGTTATCCCTATGACGGCATGCTTTGACCTCTAGTGACCTTAAATGTGACCTGACAAAAAATTGTTCATATATTTTCGATGGGGAAGTGGATGGGCTACCCAAAGCCCTTTACTGTTTTTCGCTACCAAGCATGGTTCTTGAGATCTTCGTCGCCCCTCCCCCATCAAAGCGAATGTGGCTCAGACCCCGTCAATGCGCGTGTTAAGTAGCCCCAGATGACCTCTCAGAGGTCACAGGTCAAAAATTGCAACATGAGCCTGGAAAGGGGCCCAGGATACTACGAGTTGGAGAATACGAAGGTATTCTCAGCTGTATCTACACAAATACAATGGAGAGGTATGTATATGGAGGCGATCCCGCGGCGACCTGCAAAGCGGATCCTAATATACGGATCCTGATACAGATCCTAATATATGGAGGATCCGTATCATCATGTATTACTTACACTTCCACACAAATGAGGTCTTTTAAAGTGTTGTCGCGATGAGTATGAAGTGAAAATAAACTATGGAAGGAGATGGTAAGGATGAGGAAAGGTTAGGATAAAGAGGATGGGATTCTACCTGAAGGGGTCGCTGCAGCCGCAGGCGCATGCGCTCACAGCCCCCAGAAAGAGTAAGGATAAGGATAAGGATTAGGTACCGGTAAAAAAACACACACACACAGACACAATCGCACACACGCGTTTAACACTTAAACTAAAACAATTTAAGGGTAAAAATGTTTGATTCTTCGGCTTCGTATTCATTTTGTCTTCGATCTGATAAATTTTGTTGTTTGCGCTCTATCTTGTCTGTGACAGCGTTCGCCTTCATGCTTCACTGATGTTTAATTGTTACATTTTTTTATTTTCCTTAATCTCCAATGCTGATGTTCTTTTTCACAAAACTTGTTTTTTCTTGTTCTCCAAAAATTAGCCACCCTGAAATAATTTAATGTTCCTGCCGCACAAGCTTTTTTCTTGAAGGAGCTCACAAAAACGCGTGAGACGTAACAAAAAATCAAGGAGAAAGATTAACGACTAAAAGAGGATAGTAGACCAAAATTGATTATTTACTTCTTATTTGTATCTTCTTCTAGCTTGCGCCGGAGACGGTCGAGGCGTATGAAAAATAGCACAATGTTGCCAAAAGATTGTATCCTCCACCCGTACTTGACCTTAGGTCATCCATATGAAAAATCATGAAATAAATACATGTTGTAGCACTCGGTGGGCCCGTTATGTGGTATAATTTTCAATCCGATAGATTCTCCCGTTTCTTTTTTATGCCACCTTAAACATTTTTTTAGGTGAGATCACTTGACCTTCACTGGTGACCTGATATGAGATGACCCAACCTTAAAATTGTGGGGAAAGTTGCGGAATCGATCAAGGATAAGGTGTGCCAAGTACGGCGGCGCTTTGCGCCGCCCTTTTTCTTGCCGCCGGAAAAACCCGAGGGGGTGTCCAAACACTACCCCCTCCATCGGGGCGATGGTTAGGCCTCTAACTTTTTTACGCACCTTGTATGTGCGAAATGCATCTGAAGCTTTTTAGTCCGACGAGCCCTTTTATTTTAGACGAGCCCAGACATTAGTTTCTTCCTTTGTATTTTTAACAATTATTGTTCTGTTGGGAATGAAAAGGGTTCATAATCTGTTTCAGTGGGACGAGTATTTAGTTGCTGAAAATGTTTTTATATGTTCTAGCACTTTGTGCGACATTTCACAGTTTTCCAACCAACTTTCAGGCCAATTGAAGTAGAGCAATGATGCGGATGGGAACATTTTGTAGGTGCCACTAATCGTTAATCGATTCTCGACTCGCTTTAGCAATCTCGAATGTCTCTCGGAAGAGAATAGCACCTCAACAATCACTGGAAATTTGCACTGCGCATTGTTGTACGTATACACCTGCTGAGGGAGCTGTTGTCGCCGGCAGGCTTCCGCCAGGGACCACTGTTCCGTGACATCGCTGTCCTCAAACTGAGCTCCCCAGTGAAGCCAAGTCCCCACATCAGCGCCATCTGTCTACCGAGGGAGAACCAGAGCTTTGCAGGTCGCCGCGGGATCGCCTCCGGCTGGGGCCTGGCCGCTTTCGATGGTATGTAGTTGATGTGTGAAATGTGTGTGCTGAAGTCGCCCTTTCTGATTCTTTGTTTAATTTTATACTTGATGATCGGGCGTTTAGCTTGGAATGTATGTAAGTCTTGCAAACTCGATCAATGAGCCCGGTATAACGTCCGGTGTCCAGAGGCCGTAGAAAGTTCACCATTTTGGAAACACTGACTGCAGGCTGTGATTGAGATATTCAGTCGCAATTCCAACCTTGCTAAGTAGAATAGTCTTGTTGACTCTCGGACTTATCCACGTTGAGCCTCCTATGCACGTCATCTTATAACAAAAGTGATTCCGACATGAAAAGTTGTCTCCAAAAGCTAAGGAGCCCTATGAATCTAACAGAAGAAGAAATGACTTCAAAGACGGGAAAAAACAAATGTGGAACGTTAAGGTGGTATTATATTTCTCCAGATTCTTTTCAAACCTGGTTATACACGGCGGAGAACAAACATTTGCTTTGTATGATCCCACACATCTGTCTCCAACAAAGTTGACAAGTTTGAATATTTTCTGACACCTGCGTGATATCGCGCATTTCCCTAAGTCCTATTGCTTAAAAACTGATATGTATAGATATTTGTTCATGACAGGGACCTGCCACTCGTAACAGTTTCGCTGATTTTTAAATCGTATACAAATTTTGAGGGCTCTTGTGAATGAATAGAATGAAAAATATTATCAAGCACACCGAATGTAACCAATATTTGAGCCTTTCTCAATAGTTTTCTTGGTCTTCTCTGTCCCGGAAAGTTGGTGGGATGACGGACGGTTTTCCGCCCCGGCCAGTGTTGACAGTGCGACAGTGTCAGTGTGACCAGATGGCACTGTGTGACGTCTGTCTGTGCGACGTCTGTCTGTGTGCTGTCTGTGTGACATCTGTCGGTGTGCTGTCTGTGTGACGTATGTATGTGTGTTGTCTGTGTGCTGTCTGTCTGTGTGACGTCTGTATGTGTGCTGTCTGTCGGTGTGTTGTCTGTGTGACGTATGTCTATGTGCTGTCTGTATGTGTGACATCTGTCTGTGTGCTGTGTGACGTCTGTCTGTTTGCTGTATGTCTGTGTGACGTCTGTTTGTGTGCTGTATGTCTGTGTGACGTCTGTCTGTGTGCTTCTGTCTTTTTGGCGTATGTGTGACGTCTGTCAGTGTGCTGTCTGTGTGATGTATGTCTGTGTGCTGTCTGTGTGCTGTCTGTCTGTGTGACGTCTGCCTGTGTGCTGTCTGTCTGTGTGCTGTCTGTCTGTGTGCTGTCTGTGTGCTGTCTGTCTGTGTGCCGTCTTTCTGTGTGCTGTCTGTGTGACGTCTGTTTGTGTGCTGTCTGTCTGTGTACTACTCATGCTCATACTCATTTATTTCTTCTTTTACAGAACATCATTACATGTGCAACCCCAATTGGTGCAAAAGCGCCGAAGCGCTTAGATCGTGGCACCGCTCGGGTGTCATAGCTACAATCACGGTAGCGCCGCCGTAGGTCTCACCGCCCACGCCCCGCCCCCGCACGGGTCCCGCACCACGCCGGGCCGGCTGAACGGTCGGCCGCGCATGACTGCCAGTTACCAGTTCAGGCAAACCTCCGGCTGTTGCTTATGAGGCGGAAAACCTCCCGAGCTACTGCGCGCTCGTTGCCTGGGTGAAGAGAAAAGTCAGAAAGAATAACGTCGATTTTAAGCTTACGGTGTAGGTTTTCAAATGGTCTGTTAATTATTGAGCTAATGTTGTTCATCATAATTTGTCTCTGTATAATAAACTTTGGACATTGTAGAAAAAAATGTTCCGTTCCCTCCCAGCTATAACCGCAGTCGCAGCAAGGTGATTCAGCGATTTGGACTTGGTGCAAATGACCGTTTAATTTGGACATGCCTACTCTTAGCCGAGCTAAAAGACAATTCTCGATTTTGGAGCCAAAATTGAAGTACTTAGGTGGGTCGTATTTTTTGTAGTGTTTTTCTAGTTGTTGTTTGAATGTGTTGTGAGACTGTAATTCTGAAAGGTGTCTAGGTAGCTTGTTGATAAGTTTTATTGCGCTGGGTAGGAATGAAGACTTATAGTGTGATGTTCTAAATGATATTTCCGTCCTGCTTCTGGCGTTTCGAAGTGAACGGTAAACTGTGTTTGCCCGTATGTCTGGTAGGATTCTTTGGATATAGTTGGGGGTTGTACCATGGGTAAGTCGGTGGAAAAACTTCAATTTGTGCTGCTCACGCCTAATTTTCAATGGGGACCACCCAAGCTCGTGTCTTAGATTGTCTGTAGAAGTTCTTTGTAGTGTCGATGTCACTAGTCTGGCAGCCCCGTTCTGAAGTCGCTCGAGTCGCTGTGCGTCGTCCACTGTCAGGAGTCCGTCGTATATTATGTCGGCATAATCAAAGTGGGGCAGCACGTATGTCTTGTAAATTTGAGCAAGGACTTCTCTGGGTAGGTATGGGGCTATCGGGTAAAGTGGACCGAGTGTAGTAATTACTTTTTGACAATGTGGTTAACGTGGTCGTGGAATCTTAGGTCAGTTGAAAGGACTAGTCCCAGGTGTTTGTGCTGGCTGGCCACAGGGATAGCCTGGGAGTCAAAAACAAGGTTTGGAACTACTTTATTTCTTCGGTATGAAAATGTCTGCTGGATTGTTTTTAATGCGTTAAATTTAATTAGCCACTCCTTTCCGTAGTTTTGAATTTGGGTGATGTCGTCTTGGAGGGATTGTTGTACATGTTGGATATTTTCTGGCTTGTGGCTTGTAATAAGGCAAGCGTCATCTGCGAAAAACATCATTTCGTTTTCAGTTTTGCCAGACAAGGCATTTAGGTACAGTAAGGCAAGCAAAGGGCCCAGGACAGATCCCTGTGGACAGCCGGCGTTCAATGGAAGCAGGGAAGATTTAACATTGTTGATTTGAACTGTCTGTTGTCTGTCAGTCAAGTATGAGTGTAACCAGGGCAAAATGTCTGTCAGTCCGAACTCGTGCCTGCATTTTTCTAGCGGTGTGTGACGTCTGTCTGTGTGACGTCTGTCTGTGTGCTGTCTGTGTGTGTGGCGTTTGTCTGTGTGCTGTCTGTGTGACGTCTGTCTGTGTGACGTCTGTCTGTGTGCTGTCTGTGTGTGTGGCGTCTGTCTGTGTGTGTGGCGTCTGTCTGTGTGCTGTCTGTATGTGTGACGTCTGTCTGTGTGCTTCCTGTCTGTGTGACGTCTGTCTGTGTGCTGTCTGTATGTGTGACGTCTGTCTGTGTGCTTCCTGTCTGTGTGACGTCTGTCTGTGTGCTGTCTGTCTGTGTGACGTCTGTCTGTGTGCTGTCTGTATGTGTGACGTCTGTCTGTGTGCTGTCTGTATGTGTGACGTCTGTCTGTGTGCTGTCTGTCTGTGTGGCGTCTGTCTGTGTGCTGTCTGTATGTGTGACGTCTGTCTGTGTGCTGTCTGTCTGTGTGACGTCTGTCTGTGTGCTGTCTGTCTGTGTGACATCTGTCTGTGTAATGTCTCTATGTGTGACGTCTGTCTGTGTGCTGTCTGTCTGTGTGACGTCTGTCTGTGTGCTGTGCGCACCAGCGGGTATCGCTGCCAGTCTGCAGAAAGTCGACGTGCCCATCCTGGAGAGCGGCGTGTGTGAGGCGCAGCTGAAGAAGACGAGTCTGGGCAGCTTCTTCCAGACTGGACAGCAGCTTTACCTGCGCCGGCGGCGAGGCTGACGTCAATGCTTGCCAGGTAGGTCATCAATCGCCTCTGTAGCTGTCCTTATGTTCCTGAGCCGATTATTTTCAGTGTCTATTAGGGTGGAGTGAAAAAATCAAAATTATTTGGATCGTTCCTTAACATTGTTTTTCTATTGCGCTAGGCCTTATGAAACTCAGAAGTGAAAGAATTTCGGAAATCGGACCACGGGAATATGAGCAATATCGAGCATTTATACCTGGATGTTTGAAAAACTTTTGGCGTTGCAGTCTCCATTGGAAAGCTTTGGTGCTAGCGTACGGTGGTTTACGGGCTGGCTGTTAGAGCAGATTACGTGCGTCTTGAAGCGTGGGAATCACCCTAAACACATGCAAGAGGTGAAAATAGATCTCAGCTAGTGGATAGGCATATTTCAGCTGCAGTGGCGGATGCAAGTGGGGGGCAGGGGGCTCAAAACCCCTCCCCGAAATATCTGAGTGCGTATAGTAGATGCATAGCTGAGGTTGTTCGAGGTACTGATGGGGGTGGCCGAGTCCCTAGACCCCTTAAATATGGTCCTGGATCTGCCACTTTTCTGTTGTGTATTAGACATGTGCAAGACTCAACGACGAATCTCTTTTAAGGCGAGTGCCAATGGCAACTGTAGTTGCCTGAGGCTAAGTTACCGGAAGCTGGTATGAGTTGCCACGGCATACCACCGGAGCAACGACCACTATCCCAGAAGATATGGCAGCTTAACCCTATTTCCGGCAGGGGGGCTAATATTGCCCCCCCTTCAGGTTTTTCAAGAATATCTCCGAAACGGCTTGCGATAGAACTTTGAAACTTCCTGACTTTTCCTAAAACTAGTACAGGCAGGTTTTCTGAAATTTTCAAGATTATATATTTACCAGGGGCGGAGCTATGGCTGGGTTTTTGGGGAGGTTCTATCCACAAACCAAGTATTATCGTATGCGATGGGTTTTTTGTAAAAGGAAGCCGTCTCTGCTGATCCTGATACCAGTTATATGGTTTTATTATATCATTTTTTATGTGAGATGATAGTGCATTCACAATTGTCACTATTTGTATTCATCAGGGGCGGTTACAGCAGTTCAAAATGGGGGGAATGTTATCAAGAAGGACTAAACGTTAGTAAGTGAGAAGACTGCTTACAGCCGTGTCAGGGCGAATACAATTGGGTATATGAAAATTCAAAATAGTTATAACCCAATTCCAGATTACCAGAGGCGTGTCCAGTCACTACACATTTTCAAAATGTATATTCCCAGCCAGTATCACCGCCGCGACTCAATATCGTTGTATATTGAAAATGTGTTTCCAATCACCCCCACCCCCCCACGACGAGTCCTTGATCCGCCTATGTCACCCCCTTTCCCAGAGCTGCCATGGGGGGTAAAAATTATCAGAAATTAAATTTCAACTAGTCGAGGGACTAATATACTCATGCATACCATTCGCATATTGTTGGTATGTATTTTACCCCACTGTTTTACCTTACTGCATCCGCCCCTGATGAGTTTTTCACTTTTTTTCTCATTTATTTATGTGTCAAAGATGCCAAGCAGTATATGACGGCTTCTAATCCGCGTAACAAAAACTTTTTAGGTTGTATATATTTCCCCTCATAGTCCTGGTCCTGGAACTGCCATTGAATTTCGAATTTTTGCGTAACTCGAGTATATGAAAATTTTGGGTCAATTATTTGTAAATCTGAACTAGTTTTGTGAAAATCGTACAACAGAGACAAGGGTTATGGAAAATCTAAAAAATACACAAAAATTGTATATTTTGCACGACCTTCTCCTAAAAAATAAAAATTTTGAAATTTTCTTTTTTTCAAAATAAAGTTTAGCAGCAGAGGAATCTATGGCACTTTGAATTTTCAAAATCGGCCGGTTAGATTACGAGATCTTAGGGGGGCCGATATTGCCCCCCCCCTGCCGGAAATAGGGGTAGCCGGGAGCCTGACGGAAATAGGGTTAAGTTGCCACCAGGTGCTCACAGCTTTCATGTTCAGTGCACGCCTTAGCGAGATATCCGCAAATTGGAGGGATGAGAAAGGTAAAGTTTGGTGCCGAGACAAGTTACCGCTCGCAACACATTAGTCACTACAACATTTTCGCTGGTTTGGATTGCGACCCACCCAAACACCGGGAAAAGACGGGGGAGGCAATATTAAGTGCTTGCGTCGAGACAGTTTGTAAAACGTACCAGGTCTTCGGAAATGCAAATCGACATCTGTGTGTTTCTTTTCTGTATCTACACGGAAAGTGTTAATTGTGTGTCGTCGCTCTAAACAAAACGAGAACAGAAGTACTTCTTGGACTTCCTAAGCATCTGTATTTAAAACCGAAAATGACGAGGAATAGAAGAAGACGACTCAGGCGAGAACTATGGGACAGAGATCTGATTGTCCCATCGGCCGAGCTTCCCGTTTCAGAGCTTCCAACATTGAGGGATGTCTTGCGGAAAGGTCGGCTGATGAAAGAGTGATCAGCCGATTGGAGCGAGAAAAAATAGCATGTGAGATTTGCGAGAAAAATGACTCCTGATATGTATCGGCACTGCAGTTAAAGGGAATGTGGTACCTTTATAACGTGATTTTAACTGAGATAGTTAATTTGTAAAGGATGCCGGAAAACCCGGTATTCAATGTATAATTTGTCTTGAAACTCAAAGTTTCCGCGGATAAACGCTAAAAACCTACCTGAAATGTACTTCAAATCTACCCCATCCAGGCAGGGCACAGTTGTCAGCTGTTGGTGTGACGATAGTGCTGACGTCCCGGTGAGTAATCAGCCAATTGAAGCCCTTGAAGCCTATTGGATATGGTAGTAGTTGCCATATCATGACGTCATCCGCAGGCAGAGGTTTATTTTTCACCCTAGAGGAGCATTTTAAAATCAAAGTATTGAGCTCATTGTACATTTTTTAAGAGAAATCAATGACGTTTTTATGATGTTCAGCTAAAAATGCCCCTATATACACTAAATTCGTGGAACCAAGGTGGCACATTCTCTTTAAACTAGTGACCGAGGCGTTACGTTCCGTGCGAGGGTTTGAGAGGCGCGAGGGGTACATTAAGGCGGGGATGAAGTTTCACGAACTGATGCCAACATCTTATACGAAGCATGACATGAACCTATCCATGAAACAAAAATCGGTCGATTGATTGCTGTGTCTTGTAATCGTACTGGATTCCCCGTCAATCCGTCACCAACTCGGAAAGCCTCCAGCCATGCATTTACTATATAGGCACTCAGACATTTCAAGGAAGGGGTTTGAGCCCCTGCCCCCCTCCCTCTTACATCTGCCACTGCAACCAAAATATACCAATCCACTTTTTGGGATCTATATTCCACCTCCAACCTGTGTTTGGGGTGATCCCCACGCTTCAAAACGCACGTGGTCTGCTCTAACATCTAGCGCTTAAACCACCGTACGCTAGCACCAAATATTTCCTATGGAGAGTGCAACGCCAAAAGTTTATCAAACATCCGTGCATAAATGCTCGATATTGCTCATGTTCCTGTGGTCTGATTTCCAAAAATCTTTCACTTCTGAGTTTCACAAAGCCTAGCGCAATATAAAAAATGTTAAGGAACGATCCATACAGATTGAATTTTTTCACTCCACCCGGGTGGAGTGAAAAATTCAAACTATGCACCCTAGTGTCTATGTATCAGGGAATCCGGATCATTCAGGCCGGCGGCAGCCCTTCACCAGCTCCGGGATCTGTTTCATAACACAGGCCTGGCTGCTTCCTGTTGTGAACCTTTGAATGCATATCAACAAAAAAGCGCCATGTGGAGCCAGCATCGCAGATTCGGTCGGATACCACTCACGATTTTTTTAGAACGTTTCCGGGCTGATCTGGATGGAGACACGTTGCATGCTGTAACGTGATCAATTCGACGACTTGTTGCCAAAAACCGATGTCACCTGTTCCCAGGACGGTGGAGGTCCGTTGTCCTGCCGCGTCTGACAGTGTCGCCTGTTCCCACGACGGTGGAGGTCTGCTGTCTTGCCGCGTCTGACAGTGTCACCTGTTCCCAGGACGGTGGAAGTCCGCTGTCCTGCCGCATCTGACAGTGTCGCCTGTTCCCAGGACAGTGGAGGTCCGCTGTCCTGTCGCGTCTGACAGTGTCACCTGCTCCCAGGACGGTGGAGGTCCGCTGTCCTGCCGCATCTGACAGTGTCGCCTGTTTCCAGGACAGTGGAGGTCCGCTGTCCTGTCGCGTCTGACAGTGTCGCCTGTTCCCAGGACGGTGGAGGTCCGCTGTCCTGTCGCGTCTGACAGTGTCACCTGCTCCCAGGACGGTGGAGGTCCGCTGTCCTGCCGCATCTGACAGTGTCGCCTGTTCCCAGGACGGTGGAGGTCCGCTGTCCTGTCGCGTCTGACAGTGTCACCTGCTCCCAGGACGGTGGAGGTCCGCTGTCCTGTCGCGTCTGACAGTGTCACCTGCTCCCAGGACGGTGAAGGTCCGCTGTCCTGCCGCATCTGACAGTGTCGCCTGTTCCCAGGACAGTGGAGGTCCGCTGTCCTGTCGCGTCTGACAGTGTCACCTGTTCCCAGGACGGTGGAGGTCCGTTGTCCTGTCGCGTCTGACATTGTCGCCCGTTCTCAGAACAGTGGAGGTCTGCTGTCCTGTCGCGTCTGACAGTGTCACCTGTTCCCAGGACGGTGGAGGTCCGCTGTCCTGTCGCGTCTGACAGTGTCACCTGCTCCCAGGACAGTGGAGGTCCGCTGTCCTGTCGCGTCTGACAGTGTCGCCTGTTCCCATGACGGTGGAGGTCCGCTGTCCTGCCGCGTCTGACAGTGTCGCCTGTTCCCAGGACGGTGGAAGTTCGCTGTCCTGCCGCGTCTGACAGTGTCCCCTGTTCCCACGACGGTGGAGGTCCGCTGTCCTGCCGCGTTTGACATTGTCACTTGTTCCCAGGACGGTGGAGGTCCCGCTGTCCTGTCGCGTGGACGGCCGTTACTTTCTGGCCGGAGTTGCCTCCTGGAGCATCGGATGTGGAGTCAAAGACGTGCCAGCAGTGTTCGCCAGCGCCCCCTCCACCATGGACTTCATCGAGGTCGCAATGGGGCTCGCACCTCCCGACACTAGCGCCAACAGTATCAAGCGGGCTACCGACAGAGATGAAGGTTTTTCCGTACGGCCGCTAGGTGGCGGCATCGGGACGCATTTTCACGTGCATTATATCAATGATCATACTCAGTGCCCCTAACTCTGTCTTAAAACGCGCATTGACGGGGTCTGTGCCACCTTCGCATTGACGGGGGCGGGACCACCCCCTAAGATCTCGAGAACCACGGTAGGTAGCGAAAAACAGTAAACGGTGTTGGGTAGCCCATCCACTTCTCCATAGAAAATATTTAAGCCATTCTTTGTCAGGTCAAATTTTAGGTCACGAGAGGTCAAAACACGCCGTCATAGGGATAACATGTAAATTAAGGTTTTCGGCCATTACACCTGAACAAGTAAAGACAGAGCAAAACGACTGGAAACTATATGAATCCCCCCAGCAAGCCGAATCGAATGATATATAATTTGACCTTGCTAGGTCAAATCAAGGATTTGACCTGACCTGAGGTCAGGTCAGGGTCAAATTATATAAAATGCATATCATTAGAACTGCAAAGGCCAGGCGAGTCTAATGCAGACAAATTAAATACTCTATCACCATCCGTTGCTTGAGTTATTCCGTAAAAACCATTTTTCCCATGTATTTCTAATGGAGAGGTCATGCCTCGTACCTGACCTTAGGGCATTGATATCAAAAATACCAGAACATATTTTAGAGAACTTGGTGGGGCCATTATGTGATAAGAGTTTCAATCTGATAAGTTCACCCTGCTCCGACTTATGCTATCTTAAACTTTTTTTGAGGTCGGGTCACTTGACCTGTACTGGTGACCTGACCTGAGATGACCTAACCTTAAAATTTTCTCATAAGTTGTAAAAATGATGAAGAAAAAGGTATGCCAAGTACGGCGGCGTTACATGCCGCCGTTTTTCTGCTATCTCCGAAAAACCCGAGGGGGCGGGTACCCGCCCCCGTCAATGCGCGTGTTAACATGTTCTCTGAAGTGTTACAACAGTTTCACTGGGTGGGCTTCCTTTCAGTTTAAAGCTGGACTACTTGGGAGCAAAGTTGGTTGTTATTTTCTGACACCTGCGTGGTATAGCGGTAGAGGTCGACCCTATGATGCCTGCTCCCAAGACTGATTTCATAGTTTGACTATTTGCCGTGTGTTACCCAAGTTCTATTTTTGCATGTGTTTTCCGTGCGTGAAAATTTTCAGGACCGTATGAACATTGCAATTAGTGAGCAATGAATATCCCAAAAGTTATTTATTATGACTATGCACATATCTAGCTCGGTAAACATTTGCAATGTCGCTAGTTTCTGTGCGGTATCTATAGGTACCAATGCTTAATTTTTAAAACAGTCTAGAAAAATTCCTAATACGCAGCAATGATTAGCATGCATAGTGTTTGTGTGTTGTCCAGTTGGTAGCCAAATATAAACCTTCAACGAGACATTAAATCACGTTTTAAAAGGACTAAGAGACTTCGGCCCAGTAAAGGCTCGGACCTGTTTCACTTTGTCAGCTGCATGCCTAGTAGGGGAGACTGGGGTCAATTGTAACAAATTTCACTTTTCTGGTTCTGGGGAAATAGTGTTTTGAGTTAAAGCACGTATAACTATATTTTCATCAACTTTGAAGATTTTGCAATGTGACGGACGTAGAAATATTTCCAAATGAAACGAATTAGGAGTCAAAATTGCACTTCTAAAAAAATGTACTTCAGCTGTTACAATTGACCCCACGTGAGGGGCAATTGTAACAGCACCGGGGGTCAATTGTACCATGTTAAAGTCGTATGAATTTCGACGATTTACTTTTACCATAAAAACATCCTAATGCAAACACTTCTGCATCTGCGGCCTTCACTTCAGCTTCATTGACCGTCTCCAGTCGAGTCCCGCGCTTGGTTGTGCGGGGTCGAAAACGAGGCATTCTCTGAAAGTGCGAGACATTTGTTTTAAAACGGCCGATGCAGTTTTTTAGAAATATGAACACAAAGACGAATACCGGTGATTTGAATAATCCCTATAAATGACCTGAATAAACCGCGTTCAAAATGTTTACAAACATTTACCTACTTATCAGTCCGGTCAGTAAATCTTGAACTTGTTGCCGAAAAGTAATGACCCTTTCTAGAACCAAAAGCGTATTATTTTGGGCACATTTGCCTATTGAACTGGCAACTTACAAAAACATACTTATAATTTGACTGAAATCTCGTAAATTTTTCAAACTGGGCACATTTAGCCTTAGCAGTTGACGTGCTCTTAAACCCCAATTATCATCGTTAATTTTTCAATATAAGAAATATTATAAAGTGCAGCCCACATTGCCACTTTTCCGAAACATATACCAACCTACGAACAAACATATCATTGGGAAGCAATGTGATTATCATAAACAGTAGCGCACCCACGGGGCAGCGGGTCCGCACTACACCCTCCCCCTCCCCACTGTAGAACCCAGGGGGCAAAGAGGGCAATTCCCCCAAATCGCCCGATTTTTGTCGATTTTCTTCAAAATCCATGTTTTTCGATTTTAGGCGCTATGCCGCCCCCAATGGTCGGCCTGGATCCAGGCCTGCCCCTCCTCGACGTGTTAAGTGCCTCCTCCCAAAAACAGTTGACACTATATTTGCGAAACAAACACTTCATCGCTCCCCCGCCCCCCCCCACAGGATATGATGATTGATCCCTTTGGGTGAACAAGTGCGCCCCCTTCATTGGCCTTGACGTCCCCTCGTCAGCCCCCAAACGAACATCTTGCGTACGCGCCTGATCAGAAAATCACTAACCTTGCTACTGCATTTGTGCAATAGAAGCAAGTTTAATACGTCGTAAGGCCATAGGAGTCAATTGTAACATTGCTACATTTGACCCCAAGAAAAATGTTACAATTGTCCCCATCACAACGCGCAATGTCTTACACCAAATTGCCGCTCAACGAGCTGGCCTAGGGGACAGATTCTGTGCTAATTTCGTGACCTAATTAAACACTCTTTATGCGCTGGAACTGTCTCCGCTGTACCTTATCATACCCATCAATAAGCTTATCATCTTTAAATATTTCAAAAGTTACAAAACACCCTCAAAAACACAAAATTGTGAACAGCGTCTGACTTACCCGCCGCACCGAGTTGAAACTTCGTTAACAAAGGCAGCAGCTGATTGCGCATTTCCGGTTGTACCACAAGCGCCATCCATTGATTAGTTTAGACGATATGGCCAGTGTTACAATTGCCCCATGTTACATTTGACCCCAGTCTCCCCTATGCATATCTACGTGTGTAAATGCAGTTGCATGAAGTGCATAATCTCCCTCTAAGCGTCAACTGGTCAAGCTCCGAATAAACATGGGATGCCTGCTAAGGATTCCAAGCCTTTTTGTTCAGGATGCACTGTCAGGACCGACTGCAGTAGCGTGGACGGATGCAAGGAGCCCTGGGGCAACGCGGCTCCCCCTGATGCAGAGTCGACACCTCTCTCAGATGCGGCGCCCCCGAGCTGCGAGTTCTGCGGCCCCGGTCTGGTCTCCGCCAGCCCGACTGAGAGATGGTCCCGCGCTCTGGTGGAGGAGCTGTCTCGGGATCAAAAATCACGCTCGCGTTCGTGACAGAAATAGGTATTGAACCTCGCTTAAAAATGGCAGGTGAAAAAATTCGCAGCTTTGTAAGCCTTTGTCAGAAACAGCAGCTGCAGGTTAGTACCGGTTAGCTAGGCGAGCACAGGCTGCTTTTGGGAAAAGCCCGCCGCAACATGGTACTCAAGTCACGCGGAGTGACCATTCCTGGCGTAGTGTCACCGATAACTGTGATTTTTAGGAATATAAGCACGGTTTTCTCATAACCTGCGTGTCTCATCCCCTTAACAAAGACTGTTCTTAAAAAATGTATATATTAAAATGGTCAGTCGCACATGTTGAGCTGTTTAACATGTCCACCTATGAGACGGGGGCGGGTGCAAACCCATACCCACTCCTCTCATAGGTGGATCAAGGAAATCCCATTGCGGGGATACATGGCCTGGAGGGGATCTCACACGGACAAAGGGGCGCCATGGGCGGCAGAATCTATCAGGTGGGCGCCAAATCCTGTCACGGGACACCGATACTCGCATCCTGGGGTGAAGGTGGAAGGGGGATGGGAGGTCATGTTTCAAGGGGCTGCCATCTACCTTTCAGGGTGCTGTGACCATTTCAGGGGGCGCCGAGGGTCGATCGGGAAGTAAGTGCTCCCTCTTGCCCTCGGTATCCACCTATGACCCCTTGAAAGTCCACTGCGGGTAAAAAATTCAAGCAAAAGAAAAAAGGCGGTGCACAGTCAGGGGCGTAGCCAAGGGTGGCAGGGACAGCCCTTAGGGCCCGGAGGGCCCCCTTGAGAACACGAGCCGCGCTTCGCGCGGCTCGCCTGCACTATGCTCTGTGGCCAAATTTGGCATTTTATACCAGACAGGGCCCTCTTAAGCCCCTTCAGCACTCTATTCTGCAACAAGCAGGGCCTGTTTTACCCATCAGGACCCTTTTGGCGCTGTCGCAGGGGCCATTTTCGGGGCGCCGTCCCCCCTGAGCGAAATCCTGGCTACGCCCTTGCACAGTCCAGCCGTGGATGCATTTTATCCGATCCCTCACTCAACTTCCTCCGCGATCATAAAAAGATGTTGCTGATCGTTAGCATGCCAATATATTTTTTAAAACATACAAAACATGGGCCAAAATACGACAGCGCGCTTCTATCAGTAGTTTATAATCAGGTCTGAAGTATTGAATTTCATACGAATGTAACGAGAAATATGACTCAGCCATCACCACATTCACAGAATACACTTTCGACCAGCTGGCTTATTTCGTATGTCGACATCTCTCGTTTCAGCGACTAATGACGCCAAAAAGAAATCACGAAATGCACAGCAATCACAAGGAGCATCCAGAGTACTACAACGGTCACGTTCACAGGGTAGTCCCAAAGAACACATCTGATATTTGATCGCTAAAAAATTAAGTCTGACAAATTAAGAACATTTTCCTCCAAGATGGATATCCAAGATACCTGATTGAGAGGGCACTAAGATCACTCAGCAATGATAAGCCTCAAAAAAGTGCAAACACAAACATAACTCAAATGAGCGTGTCTATAGGCGTCTACCTTATAGAAATGAAACAGTACCCTAGTAGCACACAGCATTGTGACGATGATCGTGGATATGTTGTCAAAACAATATTGTCATGACAACATTTCTGCAACATTGCTAAACATTAAATCATTATTACAGAAAATAACATCACTAAAAGACGTGTTGGGGTTCTACGAACAAAACACCATTGAAACGGTACTTTGGTATGATTTTGTATTAATTATCGGAATAATGCAGACATGAAACTTTCCGTAATATTGTCTAGACAATATTGTCAAAACATTGTCTCGTGTCCACAAAACAATATTGTGACAAGATTGTTGGGCATTGTCGCCGCTATATATGCACAACATTGTTACAACATTGTGACAATGTTGCTTTATTACTAAGGTATCTAGGCGCGTAAATGGGATAATTAATCTAAAACTAGATATGTGAGTAGCATGGTTCAGTGGACCTATTCACACAAGCAAAAACTAGTTCGTTCGTTCTTCACACTGCCTAAATGTCCCGGAAAATCCCGCCGTCACGCGTGTCCAAATGAGTTAAAGGATAGATGCAACGAATAACGCTGTATGTAAAATTACTTGTAAGTAATGTAAAAACAAACACATCAATAGTTTTTATATCGGCGAGAGCACTCGACCAAAATGACATGATAAGTGGATGAGAATGAATTACATAAATATAAAGGACTTCTCCACTAGTGAAAATGAAAAACGTTCGGAGCTTTCGGCTATATTTTATCAGCCTTCGTCAGCGAGTGGTCGGATCGATTGGTGGACATCGGAAGACAAGACACGTTGCAAAAATTATATCACAAGTGCAAAAAGGATTCCAGGAAACGTGCACGATTAAGAAAAGTTGCCTACCTGAAGAACATCTTAGTAACAATGCAAATTCTCATATTTTGATATTCAACGATTAAAGGTGGCTTACACAGTACAGCATAATAATGGTAGGTACTTAACACACATTATATGCTAGTATAAAAATTCTAATGGTTAGTAAAGAGCTAAAAAGAGAATATAGGATTCATTGCAACATCATAGTTAATAAAATTAGCAACAAGTATCTAATAATAACAGTAGGTACTTCACACATTAAATACTAGTACACCTGTCAATATTAAGTAAAAAGCTACAAAAATATACAAAAGTTAAGAAACACATCCTGCCATCCTATATATCACTAAAAATATAAATATGAAATATATAATACAAATACAATACATGACAATCCTACAACAATAATATAAAAAACTAGCTGATCAAAAACATATGTTAAAGTTATCGAAAAACTATTTAGGGCTGTTTCTGTTTGCTATGTATGGTAGGAAGCCACCTGTCGTGAAACATGCTCCCAGAGTTCCGGTTGATGTTGGCGTCGTTCGGCGATGTCAGTACCGTCTTACGCCGGCCAGCAGTGCGGATGTTTTTACTCTAGCGTTTGGCTGAGTTAAGTTAGAGCCAAAACTTAAACGTCGTTCGATGCCTCTCTTTATGGCGATTCGAATGATGTACAATATGACCATACTAGATCAAAGTATAAAAATGGCATGACCTAGGGTCAGGTCAAGGTCATCATCTAACTAAACATAGTCAATATGCATATCACTTGACCTGTAATGACAAATCAAACATCTGTAGGGGGTTAGTCAGCACCCTTCCGCCCCACTTGGGGAATGGTTAAAAAATAAAAATCCGTTGCTTAAACTCGAGAAAATGATTTTTTTGCATGGTCGACCTTATATTTGTGTGTACCGTCTAAAACCGCGTGAAAAAGTTTCGATTTCAAAAAAGTGTTATAACGCGCACCCTATATATATATATATATATATATATATATATATATATATATATAGACTATATAGTGCATGCGAGCGTGTACTAGCTGTGGTGGCAACCTGTAAAATGACCTCGGGTAGGGCTTTGGGCACGAAATTAAAAAAAACTGAGTTCCGTCACATTTAACGTTTTTCCGCGGACCCCCGAGTCGCGGGCCCCCTCCACGAACGATCGCCTCCCCCCGTCTTGAATTCGCCCCCTTCTTGAGGAAATCCTGGATCTGCCCCTGGTTAGTTCGGTTTTACGTTTTGACTTAGCATAGTCATATTGTACATCATTCGATTAACCGCAACAAGAGGAAGCGAATGGTGCCTAAAAAGGATTCTAATTCCACTCTGTCGGAGACCAGAGCCCGGAAACTCTTCTCTAACATGCCACCTTCTTTCACCTGTCATGACTTCAATACTGACCTGAGCCAAAACGTGACCGATGTAGTTTCATCATGAATTTGTATGAGCTATCCAATAGCGTTTGCGCTTTTCGCTATCCCGCAGAGGAGCCGAGTTCAAGGGGGATGTTGAACACCCCCTCCCCACCAGGACGAAGGTGACTCGGAGGCCCGCCGATGCGAGTGTTAATCTGCTGCGCCTTCCCATCGTCGTGTCCTGAAATACTTCTATCCAGCCCTGCCCTTCCCTTCCCGCGCCTGCAATCACCTTATCTACCCTGCCGTCCCCATGTTTCCCTGCCTTCTCTCTTCCTGTTAGGCCCTCCTACACCGGGCCATGCGCCTCACCTGCCCTCCCCTGCGCCTCTTCTGCTCTGCCATTTCCTCGACTACCCTGCACTTCCACAGTCTGCCCTGTCCTTTTCCTTGCCTTCCCTGACCTCATTGCGTTTTCCAGCACTCGGATTCGTCTAAACTGGATTCGTTTTAATTATCCTTTGTTCTCGGCTTTGTCTCTCTTGCCCTTTCCCCCACCTGTACTACACTCACTCTTATCATGTTGGCTTGCCACGCCTTCCATTCAACCACCCTGAGATCCCCTCAACTGCCCTGTCCTCTCATCTGTCCTTCATCTCCATCGTTTGCCCTGAAATTGCATTTTTCTGTCCTTTCGCTCCTTTGCTTTGTCCTCCGCATCTGTCCTGCCCTCTTTCACTCCCATCGTCTGCTCTGCATTGTCCCATCTGATCTGGCTTTCTCTGGTCTACCCTGAATATGCCTCCGTCTGACATCCCCATCACCCTCGTCTGTTCTGCCCTGCTACTAGTCTGTCCTGTCTTCTTTTTGTCTGTACTGCTTCTGCCTTCCCTTTGATCTTGTCTACCCTTCGCTTCCCTTATCCACCCTGAGATCTTCATTATCTGCCCTGTTTTTGTATGGACATGCCGCGTTTCCACTCATCTTGCTGGAAATGTCTTGTTTATCTCACGTCCTTGCCCCTTTAGTCTGCCTGTTCCACGCGTGCTTTGCACTTCATCTCCTCGTCTCTTTTCTCCTGTTCTCCCTCTGCCTGCCCTGTCCTCACTTGTGTGCGCCTTGGGTAACCTTCCTCTTCTTCCATGCCCACTTCCCCGGTCCCTTGCCCTTTCTATTATTCACTGACCTGGTGTGTATCTTTGCATAGTTTACGTCTAGTTTGTTTGCCACTATTTCGTTTAGAAAACGGCAAACCCTATGTCACTTCGGTGTATGACTAAACCAAATCCTATGTCACTGGCAAGTATGACTGCCTAGCGTGTCCCAAAATTAAGAAATTTTTAAAATTTAATGTTTACCCTTCTTTTTCCCGTGCAGTGTGACCTGAAACGAAATTGTGCAAAAAATTAGGCATTTAAATTAATGTTTGACCCCAGCGCAAATCGCTAAGGTTTTACCCAAAGCTCTCGATGGAGACTGCAACGCTTGAACACGAACTATTTCGGTTGTTCCATCGTAATGCGGGACTCCAGCGTAGGGCGTCTTATGTTTTCTTCTCTTTTTAAGCTATGTTTTGTAAGAATTATCTTTTAGCTATTGTTTGCATGTCATTTCGACTTATTTCCACAACAATTACTTGACGTTCTTCGTTTTACATAGAACCATATTCTATTATAAGGTACACAACCCTTATCAGATTAACTGGACGTTTTTCCTTGCAGAGTCAGAAAAATAAGTTTTATAAACATTATATTTGATCCTCAGACTAGAAAGACACAGTGTCAAGACACATACACGTTATTATTTTTTTAATAGATTTTGTCCAACTTGTTACCAGTACGGCTGCTGGAGTCGGTGTCCCACTAAAGTCCTCAAGGAAGACCCCGACCCCACCACCCGAACGAGCAACTCCCACAATGAATGGATAATTTAGAAGCCAAAGTTTAACGTCCCACAAAGCACAGGGACGGCCGCCCCGCTCAGGTCACCCTCTCACCAGTCGGTTGCCAGCCGACCTACGTCGGGTAAACTATTGAGCGCCGGAGCGTCTCAGGGGAACCGATACCAAGCCTGGACATGCACTGCCACTGCATGCTTCTGAGCAGCGGGCCAGAGCCCAACGCTCTACCAACTGAGCTACCGGGGCGGCTATATTCAATACGGAACAAAAGTCCTTCGCTACATATAAACATCCTTCTAGAGGGTCCCTGGCCAGAGGTGTACGCCAGAACTGATTTCCTAGTGTCGGGAAACGGCTTGTGCTAATGCTCTACAACTTGCAGTAGGTGCTGATGGCCAGTGGTGGATGGGGGGGGAATACATTGCCCCCAAACAGAAAATCTAGGGACAATACTATGGTTGCACCCCCTCCCCAAAGCTGTCGACCTCGTTTTTGCCCGGACTCATTTTTAGTCTACACGCAAGGTTTTGGTGTTTCTACTTTCAACTTTAAACACAGCCACTCAACTTCAGTGTAAAAATTGAGCCCTAGATAGCAAAACAAGCATCTTGTGGCTACAGCTTTGACCCGGCGACGTTTTTTATTTGGTTATCGACTCTTCAGCTTACCCCCACAGCTTACCGTCTAGTTAAATTGTGCTATGCTATCACTGCGTGACGTTTTTTTCATCGACTTTGGCTTGCCCCCCAGACCTACCGGCTAAATCCACCACTGCTGTCGGCTCTCCTTACTCTTAGTTAGGCAGCCGATATAGTCATTTATCAGCCTAACCCCTCCCTCCGCTGCGTTGTTCGCGAACTGCAGGTTTCGGATGAAGGCCTCCAGCCTATCGTAACCTGGGATACCGTCCCATGGCGGGCACTCAGCCAGAAATGACGTGTCAACCGACAGGCTTTAAAACATGAGATGGGACTGCGTGCCCGCAAACTTATCCAGCGTCAGATCCTCCACGCTTTAGAGAAAAGCTAAAAACTACAGGAACTGTACCCCCATGGACAATTTCCAGGTGATTTCCTTCGATACAACAGCGTCCAATACCGGGTGGCAGTACCGGGTTTTCCGACTTGCTTTACAACTTGGCTGTCTCAGCTAAAATCACGTTATGAAGGTGCCACATTCCCTTTAAAATGTGGAGGATCAGACGCTGGATAAGTTTGTGGGCACGCAGTCCCATCTCATCTTTGAAAGCCTATCGAAGCTGCGGGGTAAGCTGAAGAGTCGATAAGCAAAATAAAAAACGTTGCCGGGTCAAAGCTGTAGCCACAAGATGCTTGTTTTGCTATTAAGCAGGGCATTTTTTAACGAAAAGTCAGTGGGGGGCCATTTCTTGTGCTGGCCATTAGGGTGCATCAAACGCCCAGACTTTTGAAATTAGCTACGCGGCCCGGCCCAATTTTTTGCCTTGGACCTAGTGAGTCCAAATATGAAATATTTTGAAATTTCGAAAGGGGCTAGGGGTGCCACCTAGCGGCCAAAGTTTTCAATTTTGACCATTTTTAGATATACTTTGGATTGGCCGCAGAAGTCGTCTCATTTCATTAGTGGACTGTTTTGTGACCAAACACTGTTGCACTGGCCTAAAAGCACATGCATGCCCAATTTCATGGATTTTAGACATCTTTTAGGGGTGCCTCCTAGCGGTGAAAAAAATCAATTTTGACAGTTTTTTTTACAATTTGTTTAATTAAATGTGGGGACAGAATCATTGTGTATTTTGGTCCAGCTGAAACGAGATTTTGCGGAATCGACCTCAAGGTACTTGCGAGACGGATTTCATGCATTTTTTATTTTTTATATGGCACTACCTGGCGGCCGAAGTTAAAAATTTACATTGGCTTCTGTTCATCCATGTTTATTTATTGAGGACACTGGTCCTGCTTGCAGCTAATTTTTTGGGTGATAAACTACCGTTTTACTGTAATTTGATGCCTTCTCGTACACACAAGGCTAAGAACGAAGATTGACGGAAACAAGTTGTGGGGAGCGGACATGGAAACTAATTACTGCTTACACCGTGGTAGAGTAAGACAACGAATGGAAAATACGGCTCCCCATATCAAATTTGACGGTTGAGCTTCTTGAACGGCAGGAGTGTTCAGACGCAGTGGTGAACATGGTGTTTGCCACAACAGAGTCGAACACAGGTCATCGATCAGCCGCCTGCATCCAAATCCAAAACCGGCTGAACAAGGCTTTGCTCTGGTCTGCGGACAGGCACTAAGTCGGGGAAAAGTCCACGTCAGTGCTTTCAACAGACTCGATATTGAGAAATTCTGCTTGCCTAACCAATAATTCTAACAAAAACCTACTTACGTTCATTAAACACTGAAGAAAAACGGGCCAAAAATTAACAATATTTCTAAACTGATTATTTATCAAGATAAGCGAAATATGAAAGACGGTTGAGTTTATCTTTCAAATAAACTCAACTTCACCAGAAAGTCGCCCGTTCCTGATGGAACTCAAAGAGAACCTCCTTCCAACTGTCTGTCCGAATCAAAGCTGTGATGACCACGAGGATTTCAGAGAATTATGAATTACTTTCCTTGGCTCAAATAATCCAGATGTATATTTTCGAGCAATGCGTAGAGCTAGATGGATGAGCAGACTGCCTTATGCGATGAAGATATGCACGTCCGAGCACCACATTCCCAACGTTCAGGACGAAAAAAGCTCCAACGCAGGAACTAATGTCAAAGCTTTGGCGGTTCGGGACCTTCATCACCTCCGTCTATGGCTTGTAATGCATGATATGCCAGGACGCAGTGGATTCCCCATGGCATGATCTGAATCTTAATCACCTGTTATGTCACAATCCTGTTATGGGGACTGGGTGAACGAAGTTGTTGGCACCGGTGCACTGCTGGCTTTCAGCCATCAGCGGTACTTCACCTTAGAGATGGTTCCCTTGCTCTTTTCAGCAACTTGACATCTCAGCCTGTGCGAAGTCAGCTTGCAAAACGTTTTCTGGTGGTGAAGCTCAAGATCATACCCGAGGCACCTCTCAGTTGTGAAAGAAGTGGGTCCGGGAAACCGTGTTTTTTATTTTATTTATTTATTTTTTATTAGAGCCACTCCCAACATGCACACTTGCCCAATTACAGGGAGTATTGGCGTGGGTGTTCAAGGATCCTCTCCACCGGGTCAAATCGGACACGGAAGGCGGTTTCCCGCCGTGGGAATTGAACCCACGTTAATCCATGCTATCCGATCCGAAGACTGGCAACAAAGTCACCAGGCCACCCCGGCCCCAGAGTTCGCAGAGGGTGAGCAGAGAATAAGTTGGTAGACCTGGCTGAACCTGAATCGTGGTCTAAATTCAGACTCCTGAAGCTAGACACCGGGTTCCTAGAGCTGGATGTCAGTGACGGGCCTGACTCATCTACCTACCAGGCAGCAAGGGTAAAGCCCAGGGCCATGCATGTTCCCAATGATACCGCCGTAAAGGGAGGAAAGATGGCCTCGGACTTTCAAACGACAAGTAGTCTAAGCGACACTTGCAGAACATTCTGCAAGCGGTTGGGAAAAACGAAAAGGCAACCTGATCTACGCTAAAGGAAACCGAAACACAAGTAATCTGTGTGCTCAAGAAAGTGGAGTTGTGTGAATAGTAGAAATAGAAACAGTCAAGTGTGACTATCAGTGGTCAAAACTAGCGCAACTGAACATGACGTCTTGTCGAGGCCATGAGTTGTGAGCGCGGCAGTGGAGTGGTTAGCGCAGTTGGCTTCCACGTAGCCGACCCGGGTTCAAGGCCCGGTGACTTACTTGAACGAGGAGCAAGCTGGCTCCCCAGAAACCCCTCCAAAAGGGTAAGAACAGGCGACGCCGTATGACCCTGCAGTTGGTGCATCGATAAGCCCCAAAAATCAATCAAACAGGCCGTGAGCTGTGCTATGAATGTCTCTTACAAATCTCGTATTTGTAATCGAAAGATCGGTGTAAGTTAATTACAATAATAACATAAGCAATAACCTAAAGTAACATGATTACAATAATCTAAGACATTTCGCGTTAATTTGGAAACATCGGCTCTTGGCGTTAATCATCGTACATGAGCTTAGCTCCCACAACGGTGCTTTTCATGCAAGGTACTTACGCTGGAACCTTCAAGCATTTCATATATTGATGAATCAAGATGTTTTGGTCTCAGCATTGTATAACTGGCCTTGTATTGTAATAGGAATAATACCTCAAATCGATGAACGATTGGGTTCTTTCCTGAAATATCCCAACTTAGCCGCCCACTGTGCTCCGGTGAATTTCTAAAATAAGAGGAGGTCGTGTGAGAACTACCAAAAACCATGAAACGGCATGGAAGAAAATGGATGATTTGATGAAAAAAACGGAAAAGGAAGATTAAATATTGGTCCGGAAATTTTGAAGGTGATATCTGACACTTGAGAGGAATTTGCAACACAAATTATCGTTGGAACTCAGCCAAAACTTCTTACTCATTTTTGTCATAGTCATTAATTTCTTAAAAACTTAGAAATTAATTTCGGCCACCAGATGTCACTCATTGCCAAAAGTTGTAAATGCCTTTACCAGATACTTTGACCTACAGGAGTAGTTCATAATTACAACAAAGTTCTAATCCAGGATGGTTCAACAATTATTTTCGATAAAAACTCACCAAAACGCAAAACGTTGCAAACTTCTACCGTCAGGTGGCACCCCTAGCTGGCGTCCAAAATGCGCAAAGTGACTGCACAGGTAATTTGGAGCTTGGAAAACAGTATTTGACCACTGCTGGGTCCTATTTTATGATAATGCAATTTCCACGGGAGACCCAATGAATATTAAAAATTGCAAAAATTTGAAACTTTGACCGCTAGGTGGCACCCCTAGCCCAATATAGATTTTCCAAAAAATTGGGATTTGAGGTTTTCATGTCTGAAACAACAAAATGTGATGGGCCGCTAAGCTAATTTATCCAAAAATGAGAATCATGGGGCGTTTGATGCACCCTACTGGCCATTATAGTGTCTTCAGGGGAGCAAGAACCATTTTGAGGGGGTTTAATAAAACTTAGACGCGTTAGTGTTTAAAAATGTTTCTCAATTTTTGTGTTATTCCATGTCTAGAGATTATACATGCTGTCCAGGGCTGTCAGGTTTTTTCAGCGAAAAAGATCAAACCGAGTTAGAAAAAGGGCAAAAGAGGGGCAAAGTTTTATTTCCACTAAAATAGCCAAATAAACAATACAAAAGTCAGATTTGAGGCTAAAAAGGAGCCATAGCGGTAGTCATAAAACCACAGAAAAGGCAACTTGTATCACTGTTTAAGACTAATTGTTTTAACACACTAAAAAGGCTAAGCACTTCATACCGCCACACCAGCAACCAGTTTTACGCACTTTGATTACACCGTGTCCTGTCTAATCCACGAAAGAGCTCTTAGCGCTGACAACTGACTGTGTGTGAAATGAGAACATCATGCAATGTCGCGGTACTGGCTGAGATGTGGGCAGGGGCGCAGCCAGGGGGGACACAAGGGGCACGTGCTCCCCCATCGGTGCCGGAGTGCCCTTATGATCGCTAGGCGGTGTACCCCATTTGTGTCATGCCGCTCGAAATTTGGTGTTCTACGCCGTTGAACCTAGATGCAACTAGACCGCATTTAGTGATTAAAACTATTGTTTGATAATTTAGAGCCTTTGTCGTCAGCTAGGGCATTCTGTCGCCTTTTTAAGCACCCGGTAGGAGTAAGAGCACATATTCCGTTTCCAGCTAATGCCTCATCGTCGCCAATAATCGTACGGGCGGAGCTAATATGGTGCCCCTTGAGCTCATCTGGTGCCCACTGAGCTGGTTTTGACCCCTTGAGCTGATCACGTGCCCTCTAAGCTAGTCTGGTGCTCCTGAGTCAATCTGGTGCCCCCTGAGCCATAATTGTGCCTCCTGAGCCCATCCCATGCCCTCTGACCTAGTTTGGTGCCTCCTGATCTAGTTTGGCGCACCCTGAGCCTATTTGGTACCCTTTAAGCTGATCTGGGCCTCCTGAGTTGATTAAACAATCTCCTTAGCAGCTCTGGGGCCCTGAGCTGAGCTGGGCCCACTGAGGCTGATGAGGGCCCCTGAGCTGGTATGGGGCTTCTGGACTGATTAAGTGCCTCCTGACTTGATCTGGTACCCCCCGAGCTGATCTGGGCCCCGAGCTGGTCGGGAAAGACTAAGCTGATCCCTTGTCCTTTGAGCTGATATAGTGCTCCCTGAGCTGATTATACCCCCGCTCTGGGAACTAAGAATTTATTTGGGCCCTCGAGCTGATCGATCTGGTGCCCCCTGATCATTAATATTGCTCCTTGAGCTGAACTGATGCCCACTTAGCTGATCTGGTGCCTCCTGAGTCATCATTGCGTCTCCTGAGCCCAGCTGATGCCCTATGAGTTAGTCTGGTGCCCCTGAGCTAATATGGTGCCCTTTAAGCTGACCTGGGCCTCCTGGGTTGATTAAGTGATTTCCTGAGCAGCTGTAAAGTCCTGACCTGAGCTGGACCCACAGAGGCTGATGAGGCCCCTGAGTTGGTATGGGGCTCCTGAGCTGATTAAGTTCCTCCTGACTTGATGTAGTACCCCCGAGCTGATCAGAGCCCCGAGCTGGTCGGGGACCACTGATCTGATTGATTGTCCCCAAAGCTGGTCTGGTGCCCTATGAGCCGATCTGCTGTCCCCTGAACAGCTCTGAGGCTTTTGAACTGATTGGGCCCATAGCTGGCGAGGGATCCCTGAGCTAATTTGGTGCCCCTGACTTGATCTTGCCCCTTGACCTGACTTGATCTTGCCCCTGACCTGACTGGGGGCCCCTGAAATTATCTTGGGTCCCAAGAGCTGATCTGGGCCCCAAGAGTGGATCTGGGTTCTGGGGGTACCCTAAGCTGGTCTGGGCGCTGAGCTTGTGATAGCCCCTTAAGTCGGCCTGAGGCCCCCTGAGGTGATCTGGCGCCTTAAACTGTTCGGGGGCTTCTTGAACTGGTTTAATTCCCTATGAGCCTATCTGGGGCCCATTGAGCTAGTCTGATGACCTAATCTCTGGGGCCACTGAGCTAGTCTAATCCCTGAGTGAAGCATGAGCTGCTCTGGGGGCCCTGATCTACATCAGGGGCCCCTGAGGTGGTCTTGAATAGATAGAGAATAATAACACTAGGCCAACTCCCATCATCTCGGGGCGGGGTCACTGAGCTAGTCTAGTCCTTGAAGGCACAACTGGTGGGATGGAGGAAGCTGCTCTGGAGGGCTCTGATCCACACCTGGGGGCCCAGAGCTGGTCTTGAAATGATGGGGAGTAAGAATACAATGGAAACTCCCCTTGTAAAAGGAGCTAACGAGGAATGAGGCATCGCTAAAACGGCTTGTGATGGTTACGCATCCCTGGTTATATAAATTATTATACTGATGGTTTCTGGGAAGGGATGATAAAAGACATGTGCCCCCAGGCCATTTTTTAACATGTTAAATGGGGGGCCACTTGCCCCCCCCCAATCAGCCGAAATGCCCCCCCAGTGCCCGGAAATTGCCCCCCCCCAGTGAAATAGACAGATGACTTAAAATTGACCAAATGCAGGCTCACCTAACGAAAATAAGACAGAACACCACCCGATTAGTATAACTTTGTTCTATTCCTGGTCCCAAATTGGCAATCCACAAAAATTGTGTTAAAAAATCTCCACCCGTGGCTGTCTACTACATCGTGCGAAGACGAAACAAAGCGCGTGGTTACGGGAAATCCCGGCAAAGCAGCATCAAGTAATCACAACGCTGGAGATGAGCGCTGACCTACAACCAAACATCCTGTTCTACCCGACTAGAAGCCCACATCCAGGGGCGCAGCCAGAGCTTTAGTATGGGGGGCAAACCAACTTTGAAGGGCACCCCGGGAGAAAAGGGGCACTTTTTAACGTAACCTAAAAAAACTTACTTTATCTTTGTTTATATAATTTTTTGGGCATCTATGGTTCAATAAAAATGCAAATCAAGCATTGACGGAGAAGAAAAACCAGATTAAAAAAATCACCAAAATTTCATGGAAGTAGCCAAAACACGACTGTTTTGAATAGATTTAAGGGCAAATCAGCCAACTCATGCAAATACTTAACATCAGATAAATCAGCGGAGCCTGTGATATCTGTTACCATGTGCAAGTTAAGAAACATTGGAGTCGAAAATTCATTTGTTATGCCCGCTGGTTTTGCCGTGACGACTGAACGCTGGTTGAACGTAGATTAAGTTCCTCGCCTCCCAGAATCGCCGTGGGACGAGGAGTGGCATAATTATTTTTGAAGAATACAATTTTTGCTGCCGGAATAATTTGGGAGATACCTTGTGAACGCGTTTATTAAGTTCTATATTCTCAAGGATCGGTCCCAATGAAGGGTATTGAAAAGGTGAACAGGCCGGTGTTTTGGATGGGTATGGTGTGACAGGGTTGAAAATTGTGAAAACTAGTTCTTAATTTAAATAAATTAATAGAAATCCTGGATTAGAGGACTGTGCTCTGAGCTCAGGGGCACACAGGGCATTTTTAAGGGAAAGTCAGTGGGGGGGGGGCATTTCTTGTGCTGGCCATTATAGTGTCTTCAAGGGGTCAAGACTCCATTTTGAGGGGGTTGAATAGAACTTAGACGCATTAGTGTTAATAAAAAGTTTCTCAATTGTTTAGTTGTTCCAAGTCGAGAGATTATAGATGCTGCCCAGGGCTTCCAGGTTTTTTTCAGCGGAAAAGGTCAAACCGAGTTAGAAAAAGGGCCCAAGAGGGGCAAAATTTTATTTCCATTAAAATAGCAAAAACACACCACAAATGCCAGATTTGAGGCTAAAATGACCCTTAGCGGTAGTCATAAAACCACAGAAAAAGCAACGTGTGGCACTGTTTCAAACTAATTGTTGACAGTTTGGTATTGACTCACACAATATTTTTAGCACACTACCCATCTAATAGGAAGCCAGGGGTGCCCTTCCAACCCCACGTGGCCATCGAATGATTTTATCCACATAACCAGAATTTTTTTGGGATCATCAATCAGCCCCCCAACCAATTTTTTACTAACAATTTCCTGATCTCATTCAAAATGGGAGTAAACCGGTAATTTGTATAACCAGCCGTTGCGGAAGGCAACGAGGAGCCCAAATTCGAAAAGTTTTTGGCACTAACGTGGAAAGTTTGCTGTCAGCATCATGTTGAAGTTTGGCTGACCCCATCACTTTTTTGCCGGTGGCGACGCTTATATATACTACCACCACAATAATAAATAAAAAGGCTAAGCACTTCATACCGCAACACCAGCAACCAGTCTTACGCACTTTGACTACACCGTGTCCCGTCTAATCCACGAACGAGCTCTTAGCGCTGACAACTGACTACGTGTGAAATGAGAGCTTCATGCAATGTCACGGTACTGGCTGGGAAATACCCTGTGGATGGAATGTGGGTTTCCGGTCGGATAGAACAGGATGTTAGATTGGTTGAAGGCCAACGTTTTTCTCCAGCGTTGTGATTAGTTGATGCTGAGGCTGCTTTGCCAGGTTTTCCCGTAACTATAGTTATAGTAACTATTTACTTAATTTATAACTATAACTATTATATTACTATATATAATATATATATATAACTTATATATTATAACTTATATTATATTACTACATATATATATATAACTATATTATTTACTATAACTATAACTATAGTAACTATACAAAGCGCCTATAGGCGCTTTGTTTAGTCTTTGCACAATGGAGTAGACAGCCACGGGTGGAAATTATTCAACACAATTTTTGTGGATTGCCAATTTGGGACCAGAAATAGAACAAAGTTATAATTATCGGGTGGTGTTCTGTCTTATTTTCGTTAGGAGAGTCTGCATTTGGTCAATTTTAAGTCATCTGTCTATTTCACTGGGGGGCCAATTTCTGGGCACTGGGGGGCATTTCTGACGACTGGGGGGCAAATGGCCCCCCAGTTAACATGTTAAAAAATGGCCTGCCCCAGGTGACAGTGGTGCGAGCTGCAACCGCTTTCTCATCTAGAGAAATCAAAACATTTGCCCAATAGCAGTCTGTCCTCGGAAAAATACTGGGCCCGCCTCTGCGAGAGCACCTGCTACTGCGACGCGTCTGACCTTGCCCGCAGCGGTTCTTGGTCACCTGAAGGGTCGTAAAGCGTGGAGTGTGCAGCGTAATACGGTTTACAACCAACGTGTCACGTGGGCAATCTTTGTAACGAGATATATGAACGAATGACCTGACATCTGTTGTTTGGGAAACAGGGTTTTAGTTCTGATGGGTCATGTCATATGGCGCATGTGTCGAGGGTAACGCACCCTTAAGAACACAAAATATAATTGAGTTTTTAGAAAGCACAGGCACAGAGAAACACTTTTTTAACGTTATTTAAGGTGAATTACTGGCCACACTTAGAAAAAATGTTTTAAAAATTGAATACAAATTTTGAAAAACTTGAAAATAATTATTTTTGGAAAGCTTAATTCTATTACCAAAGTTGGATAATAGAATGTTAAATGCAATGACCTTTTAAATGAGCATCCAAAACGAAGGACTCCACAGAAAATGATGATTGTATGCCACCATGTTTTGCCAAAAACACAGATTTTCACGACTTTCAGCAATCTATAACTCCAAAATCCGTATTTTGAGAAAATAAATATTCTCAAATCTAAATTTTACGCCACTGATAACCCTGTGTACGAAGCTGAAACGAAATCAGAGACTATGCTATGTACAATCTAGGTGGTGCCTGGTCGCTTTGTCCTGGAACGCCCCCGTTATGACGTAATGCGAGAAGGGTTATACTATCAAAAACTGGCTACTCACTTTTATGTTTTCACTTGTGTGTGCAAATATGTACTTTCTAAACAGCAGATTGTAGCCGACACTTGATCGCTTCACTTCATATCTGAATGGAACACGTTGTTGATTTATAAATTCAAACAAACAAACGGACAATTTTTGGGGTACCAGCTTCTGACGGGGTTGAGTGAAAGCCAATTTTTAACACGCGCATTGACGGGGGTCTGAGCCACCTTCGCATTGACGGGGGGACGGGTACCCGCCCCTCCCCTAAGATCTCGAGAACCACGGTAGGTAGCGAAAAACGGTAAACGGCGTTGGGCTTCCCATCCACTTCTCCATCGAAAACATTCGAACCATTTTTTTGTCAGGTCACATTTAAGGTCACGAGAGGTCAAAACATGCCGTCATAGGGATAACATGTAAATTCAGTTTTTCGGCCATTACATCTGAACAAGTAAAGATAGAGCAGAACGACTTAAACTATATGAATCCTCTCAGCAAGCCTAATCGAATGATATATAATTTGACCTTGCTAGGTCAAATCAAAGATTTTACCTGACCTGTGGTCAGGTCAGGGTTAAATTATATAAAATGCATATCTTAGGACTGCAAAGCCCAGGCGAGTCTAATGCATCTAAAATAAATGCTCTATCACCATCCGTTACTGAGTTATTCCGTAAAAAATATTTCCAATGTATTTCCAATGGAGAGGTCATGCCTCGTACCTGACCTTAGGTCATCGATATAAAAATACCGGAACATACTTTAGAGAACTCGGTGGGGCTATTATGTGATATGAGTTTCAATCGGATAAGTTCACCCTGCTCCGACTTATGCTATCTTAAACTTGTTTTGAGGTCGGGTCACTTGACCTGTACTGGTGACCTGACCTGAGATGACCTAACCTTAAGATTTTCACAGAAGTTGTAAAAATGATGAGGAAAAAGGAATGCCAAGTACGGCGGCGCTACGCGCCGCCGTTTTTCCCTAATCTCCGAAAAACCCGAGGGGGGCGGGTACCCGCCCCCGTCAATGCGCGTGTTAAGCATCCTTGAACTCCTCTCGCCACAGCAGATCGAATTATGAGTGATGTGACAATGCTAGATCAACATGCATGATAACCTGACCCGACTTCAAGTCGAGGTCACTTTCTGCTTTGTTGTGGTTCTTATGTTTATTAAAAGATTGTAGGTGACGATACGAACACAGAAACATAAGAATAACTGTTTTTATTGCAGCTTAATTCGACCCCTTAACCAGTAGGCATTTGTCTGCATTTAATGCTTATTCTTAAAAATGTGCAATAACCCGTAACAAAAAGTTGGGAAGGTCATCAACCCTAATTCTGTATGTATTTACATTAAACCACATAATAGAATTCCAAGGGATTGAACACGATGAGTGTTCAGACAATCAAATTGTTTACTTTTCGTGTCGTTAAGAGGATATAATGTGTTATATTTCTGCGAAAATAAATAAGCTGGCTACAATTGGAGACCTCCGACCGGAGAGGATACTTCATAATGGCTTGATGAGCATTGATAAAAATCAACAGGTGGTGAGTGCTACATACGTTTCCAAAGAATAGGTCCAGCTTCTGTGGTAAATCATACATTTGGCCGATTCGGTTCCAATCGTGGTCATCATCCAGAAGCTGGAGCATTCCGAGGTCGTGGTGCGGCCGTGCCGCTATCTGGAAACCCCCTGTTGCTCTGGGATTTCCAGGTGCGCCGCGGCGCAGTCACACGGGCTCCGACCCTGGGACCGACACGTCAGCCTCCGCTGGATTCATGAGTATGGAACAGTCCCGTGGATAGCGAGGAAGTACTGTCTAGTTATGTGTGTCATTCCAGTAAGGAGCAAGATTTACAGACATCGAAGTAGAATAAATGTGAATAAGTAAATAGGAATGTAAATGACATGGAAATGACTTACAAGAGAAGGAGCTCTTTCCAGCTGACGAGGTATCCAGGTATTTCCATATCTCATCCAGCTCATGCAAAAAGAGGACGAATGATCTTCCCTAACTGATGGTTTGCTTACGTATAGTAGACATTCCTGACTGGGAGGGCTTTAATCTGCCAGTGAATCTCACCCGTTGTTAAAAGTAGACTACCATGAAAGAGATGTGATTTAAAGCTGAGCGTGTTTGTCCACGCGGACCTGCTGATACCGAAGCCCGCTTTGTTTACGCCTCGAGCCTCGAAGCCCATATTGATTATCTTTCCCTTTGACTGCAAATCTTGTGGCTCATTCAAACTACACATGAATCACAAAATATCTGGTCGATGTCAAGATATAGCGGTTCAAGAATTCACACCATGCGAAAGACCCTTCGTCATGTCACATCTTGTTAGTAATTAGGATGCATTTATGTCTAAATGCATTATACACATGCGTATTTTGTGACTGCAAACCCATAAATGGCCTGTAGTATGCCTTCCCAACCCCAATGTCCGTTTTGGGTAGAACAATGGAACATGAGCTAGAAACTGCTATAACCGATGGCGACGTTGTGCACTTCCTGCTTTAGCTCTGCTGCAAAGCCTGAGCCGTGCCCCGGCTGTGCAGGCGCTGAGCGAAAATAGTGGCAGGCCATAAACGTGGTCATATCTCACACCAGTGGATTTATTTCCAACTTAACTGAGACTTTCTCTCGGAAAATCTCAATATTTGCATTAAGCGCTCATCATCCTGATCGCTTTCATATTCCATTCTGTCTCTAAATTCAAAGCAAGCTCATTTCCAAAGTGATTGTCGATATCTGTAAAACATTTTTCAATCATAGTGCCACTGAAGGTCACCACTTTTGAAGAATCTCGATGTGTTGCTAAATAAATATAGCAGCGTTTTAAGTATTTCGCCGTATTCGGTGCGCACACCGCCACGCCCACTCCCCACACACACAACAGTGCCGAGACACGCCACAGCGGCCCGCTCAGTAGCCGCCGCCCAGATTAGCCAGCGCCTGCTGAATGACATTCAACTGGGCCTGGGCACGCCGAATGTTCTCGGTGGCCTGAGCCAACGCCGTGTTGATGTCGCCGGAGGCAAACCCTCCGCGCGAGTCCAGACCGCCGAACGGAAAGCCTGGCCCGAACATGCCGTTGAAGAAGGTGCCCTCAGTGCCGCTCTGGAAGCTGGTCTGGACGCCGGGGATGGAGCTGACGGAGGTGCTCTGGAAGCTTCCGCGGTTGCCGAGGCTGTCGACGGCGCCGCCGGCGCTGGCGGAGGAGCTCTGGAAGGTGGTGGTGCCTGCCGCACCGGCGCCGGCCCCGCCACCGAACCGGTTACCGAGACCGTCCACTACACCTGGCGAAACGGCACCACTCCGTGAAAAAGGCGGGCGCAGGGAGAGACCGAGACCGTCCACTACACCTGGCGAAACGGCACCACTCCGTGAAAAGGCGGGCGCAGGGAGAGGCCGAGACTGTCCACTACGCCTGGCGAAACGGCACCACTCCGTGAAAAAGGCGGGCGCAGGGAGAGACCGAGACCGTCCACTACGCCTGGCGAAACGGCACCACTCCGTGAAAAGGCGGGCGCAGGGAGAGGCCGAGACTGTCCACTACGCCTGGCGAAACGGCACCGCTCCGTGAAAAGGCGGGCGCAGAGAGAGGCCGAGACCGTCCACTACACCTGGCGAAACGCCACCACTCCGTGAAAAGGCGGGCGCAGGGAGAGGCCGAGACTGTCCACTACACCTGGCGAAACGGCACCACTCCGTGAAAAGGCGGGCGCAGGGAGAGGCCAAGACCGTCCACTACACCTGGCGAAACGGCACCACTCCGTGAAAAGGCGGGCGCAGGGAGAGACCGAGACTGTCCACTACGCCTGGCGAAACGGCACCACTCCGTGAAAAGGCGGGCGCAGGGAGAGGCCAAGACCGTCCACTACACCTGGCAAAACGGCACCACTCCGTGAAAAGGCGGGCGCAGGGAGAGGCCGAGACTGTCCACTACACCTGACGAAACGGCACCACTCCGTGACAAGGCGGGCGCAGGGGGAGGCCGAGGCCGTCCACTACACCTGACGAAACGGCACCACTCCGTGAAAAGGCGGGCGCGGGCAGAGCGCAAAATAAGCACGGGACAGGCGCTTCTGATCGTATCGTGGAACAGTCACGTCCCACCTATTATCCATTCACAACACGCTCGAAATGTTCTTTCTATTTTCTTTTCGGGCTCGCATGACGATGGAACACGACCATGCGCTGTGTGTGGCCACTGACCTCCGACGGACATGCTGTTGCTGTTGACGAAGCTGGCGACGTTGCCGTCGGCTCCGGAGACAATCACAGCCAGCGTGTACTGGCCGGAGGCGGAGTCTCCGACGTCACGCAGCACCAGACGCGATGGCAGCGAGCCTGACCTCTGCGCGCCACGCACCGCGTGGTCAGACGTGGGACACCACACCACAGACATGGTACACAGACGCAAGACAGCTGGATACAATACTCAGACCTGATCGTAGATATGTTAGCAGCCATTTCTGCCCACAAGAACGACGACGAAGAAAACTAATTATACTCGCGAAAATATGTCATGCATTGTGCCCAGCACACGATTCTCATACACTAGCAGTTTCCTAGTTCACAAAACGTACTAGCACAATGTACATTGAATAATCTGCATAATAGTATGACAGATGGCGGACTGACGTCGATGTTGATGCCTGAGATGGAGCCCCAGGTGGAGCTGGGCTCCGGGTCCTCGGTGTAGGTGAGCAGGGTGGTGTCGTCCTTGGTCCAGCGCAGTCGCTGGATGGCCTCGCCCGGTCCCAGCTCGTAGTCGGCCTCCAGGTAGACGGTGGAGCCGTAGTCGGGCGTGGCCGGCACTGTGAACGTCCGCAGCACGAACCCGCTGCACGCTGCAACAGCCACCGCCGCCCAGTCACCTCTCTGATGCTTGGCCCCACCCATGGGTCTGTTAGGAACCCCAACCAAGCGCAGGCTTCTGCGGAGTCGGACCCCTGAGCTCGGCCTAAGGAATGAAGTCTAGAGGGCATTGAGACAATTTTCTGCATGCCGCAGTACGTTTCGCTTTATATCAGGGCTGCAATTCTGCAGAAAGCCACATGAGAGCTACAGATGACCGAAATCATGACACTCATGATAGCACAGGTAATGAGGAGCGAATGGAGCATGGGTATCAACTGGAATGTACCAATACCTTTGCCCTGAATGCAACTGGAACTCCTATTTACTCGTGTGCGACGCTTTTCTGTGGCACTAGTGGCCCATCCAGACCACCCTTTACACCGAGCCACCCATGTGACCAGCGAGGGCCCGTGGTTACCAGCCAGTACTGCTGGGAGAAGCCGGGACGGCCGATCTGGAGAGAACCAGACCCCATGTGAATGCTCCCGTACAATGTCGGAGCTCCCAGTCGCAAGCAGGTGCCCTGCTGCGTTGGGCTGGGCTGGCCTGGGTCATTTGGGGTCCTAGTGGCTTCCGGGGTCATTTGCCGTCAGCCAGGTCCCTAAAGGGAGATGGGTACCTAGTCTGGAAGGAGCCTATCTCCGTGAATAGCCGGAACAGCCATTCTGTGATCATCACGGGCTTGTGGTTAGCCATGGCATCAGTAGAGATTTCAAAATCATTCTTGCTGCTCTATTTTCGTGACTCTTAAAATTTCAGGGCTCGTCACATTAGTATATATTGCTCTTCTCTAGATTACAGCCGTGTCAAGGATCATGATTCCTTACATGGATATGATGTATTAAAATTAAAAGCAGAAATATATTTCCTTATTGAAACATTTTCTAGAACTGAGGTCACCGTCCATGCTAAGCTGACCATATTTTTCTATTGGATGCTTCCTATGGGATCAATTAAGTGCACGAACCTTTCAACAAAACATCAACTTTTTAGAGCGAAATGTAGACGGAAAAGATTTACCTACGCCACTACTACGGCTTCACCGCAGCAATACATAGGAGTCGAAATACAAAGGTCGGGAAGCTAGGCCACCAGTCGCGTGTTCTAATGCTCCCTGTCATTGGTTACTCATAAGATTCTGTTGGCAGCGAGCTTTATCGATTTTTTTTATTGAGCTCCACCCAGTGGAAAGGGTACAAAAAGCGAGTGCCGAGGTGGGTGCGGCTGAGCTCGGCAGGGGCAGCGTCAGTCGGGAGGCAGAGGCCCGCGGCGCCGGGCTGAGTGGTCTGTCGGCGAGCAGTGCTGTTCTAACTCAGCCAAGGTGACCTGAAGACGTCTGATGTAATCACCACACTCCGGGGCAGATACTAAATCACATTCACTGGTACAACAACACCACGCCGAAAGCTGGAGATGCTGATGCATCTGTTGCCGCCAGCGAAATTCTGACTTGGATAATGGAGATGGACTGGTGCATTAGGAAATCCCAACACTTTTGCGGTGGCAGGTACCTACACTAGAGCTGGAATTCCCATGCGGGACATGCGAAGAATACCAGGATGCACTGATTAAGTCTAGTCAGTCACCAATTCAATTTTCTTAAGAGACTATAAGAACAAAAGATGCTCGTCTAAACAAGAAGTTCGCTGCATGACGCTCAGGATTGCCACCGCGTGGGAAAAAGAAACAGCAACTCGGTCCCATGGTCATTGCCCAAAGATAAAACAATTACATGACTCGGAAACTGAAAACAAAGGGTATCAGATCCTATGCACTCGGTTCATTGACAATCGCTTATTCTGAAGCGAATGTTCGCCTGGTAGACCAAGTCTTCCAAGGACGTGTCATCCGGGTTGATTGTTTGAACTGCGTTCAGCTATTGATTGAAAGAACCTTGAAGCACTACTTGTTGTGCATGTTTTGATCTGTCGTGGTATGCACGTCGGGAAAGGACTCTTCACAACTTTTCTCCAAAGTGTTCCCCATTTCAGCCCAATGAGAAAAACATCGCAATATTCATAACCCGCCATTGGCTGATGATAAAACTGACTCAGTCTGATGAGTTTTGTTTTTAGAAAGAAAACTTTCTTGTCAGCAGCAGGTTAAGATTTACTGCCCCTTCCCACCTGCCTCCAAAAATAGTTTTGCTGGCGTTGATGCGTATGTGTTGCACGCTTAAAAAGGTTAAGCTAAAAATTTTCCCAAGGGTGTGTTAAAGTGCTGGTGCATAGATAAACAAATGTTGCATCTATTTGTTGTTCATTTGATAAAACCTCAATGATGTCTGATGCATGAATAAACGTGAAAAACAAATCTCAAATGGTATTAATCTGATTAACAGTTTTGATTTTTTTGCTTGGTTTATTTAGTTTATAGCTGGTTAGTAAATCATTCAGTCGCCTATTACCTAGTTGTTAATTATCAAGGTGTTTATTATTTAGTACATGTAGTTTTAATTCCATATAGTTCTGCGCAAGTATTCAAATTATTTATCATTATTGTACATGATTGTCTTTGATGGTAAGCTTTCCTGGCAGGGTCACTTTTTAAATCCCCAGCTCAATACCCTATTTACCCCAAAATGTTCTCAAATATGGCCTGCCCAAGCGTGCGACCATATTGGGGATTTCACTGGTTATATCGGAGATAAGATCCCTTATAAGTAACTAATTACATTCTAAGCAAACAGTTCTGGATATGTTTGCACAAAATGGAAAAAGTGCAACGAAAACATTAAAATGAGCTATTTTAGCGATCAAAAGAAAATAACGAAGAGGAAGACAACAATACTTGTTTAGGCCTATTCCTGTCAGATTCCTGGCTACCCCTATTTCTGTCAGTAGGGAGGACTTAACGATACGGTAAACAAATCTACCTGTCCGATTAAAAATTCGCGTGGAATCGATTTGTCTCATGCTAAACTCAATTCATAAAATTGAAAAATTTGTGCACGAAAATTGGCAAAATGTGCAGGACATATTTGTAAAACTGTTCTTTTTAGATTCGCCATATCTCTTGGCCATGGTTTATTTTTACAAACACTAGTAAGTACAAACACAAACACCAACTAGTAAGTACTGAAAGAGAGTTGATGCAAATTTGTCATAGTTTTCAATCATTTAGAAATGTAAAGCTCAATGACGGTTTCAAAGCTAGACCTATATGAGATATATATATATATATATATATATATATATATATATATATATATATATATATATATATATTGCCTGTTTTTTTGTCGTTAAGATTAGCAAACGTGAGATACTGTGTGAAATTTTTGAAATTGAGACAAATGGTATAAAGTAAAAATCATCAGAGGAAAATCCAGGAAGGTAAAATTGTGGAGCAAGAACAATATTGACAATGTCTAAAAAACATCTGCGTATGTTCCTCGGCTATTGATACTTTTCATAGTGCACAACTGCATCCCTCCTCGCCAGCCCCGGGGGTTCTGAATGACCTTGTCACCTTGAAATGAATTTTTCTCTATTCGGTCTTGGGACCAAATGCATGCTAAAATTATTGTCCCACTCATTGCATTTAGTATACTAAAATACGCTTACACCTACGCCAAAATCCTCTAATTACTTATAATACCTGAGCACACGTATGGTATCTTATTAGCACGTGGGGCATGGTTAATTTCGTTACTACTTCTACTGGATTTGCTTATTAATTTTAGAGACACCATTTGGATTTTGGATGTATTTTCGGAGCTTTCGAAAGACATGCGACTACCTTCGTCAGTGATCAAGTGGCCAGTCAGCACATAACATAAAAGTACAAAGGTTTAAGTAATGTCTTTTTGACACTTGCCCTAAAATTTGAATCCTAGTGAGGATTCGGACTACATAGTTCGACAATTTTCGATTGCTGGTCAATTTTCTATTGAAGTCTAACCATTCGAATTCTTCTTGTTCTCATAAACAAATTTAAGGCAGCATATACAATAAATAAGAACAACAGATGCAACAGCTGAATTAAGTACATTTAGCATCACAGAGAAAAATATCATATCTGGAAGAAGCACACACAGGGTAAGGTTATACGTATACAACATCAGGGGTGTAATGCCCTGGCTCAGCACAACTGCACTCGTATTACCACTGCCACCCTGACTCATGCCACCCCTTGCTCATTACTTCGGCCCTGGCTCATCACTGCCGCCCTAATTTGTCCCATCCCTGGTCCATAACTGCCGCCCCCGACCCATTACTGCCGCCCTCGGCTTATCACTTCTGCCCTGATTCGTTCCGCCCCTGACTCATCACTGCCGCCCTGGGTATTAGGGCAGAAATACAGGACATGCACGGGTACAGTGAAGACGTTGTGATACCTATTGATGTTTACAGCACAATACACACATTGTTTGTAGTGCTCTCGGTGAGGTTTCACGTAGTGATTAAGTCCTTGCCTTTCGTTTCACTTTTCATACATTCTTCCAGTCCGAAGGTATAATTTAATCCCCAATAACTCAATCGTGGATAAATTTACAACTCAGACTGGATTCTGTTAACACCTGTATGTAGCATTGGGATGCCACCTAAAAAGCAAACATGTTTGGAAAAGCCGTAGAGCGCTCCGGCGTTCAGTATTTTACCCGACGTAGGTCGGCTGGCAACTGACTGGTGAGAGGGTGACCTGAGCAGGGCGGCCGTCCCTGTGCTTTGTGGAACGTTTAACTTCGGCTTCTAAATTAACCCGTCACTAGATTGTTTCAGGAGAACAACTATGATACGAATTTGAGCGTGAGCGTTGGCAGACATTATTCAAAGATTTTTACTTTAACAATACGCACTGGCTAGACGGAGATAGTCGAATCACATTCGAAATCTCCAAAAAATACAACTGGTAAATAAAAATCCAACTGGTATCTTGAAACACTAATCAGCACACTTGGTATGTCCCAGTCAAAGACGATTTACCGCAACATATGTAACTACTGGAACAATGGTAACCTATACTCTGGGCACTGCAGATTAGGGGGCGGATTATAAAGCTGGCCACTATAAATGGGCCTCCCAGAGTTTGTACAGTGCAGTTTCCTGAGCGGAAATATGGAGGATCAGTTCAGTAAGCGGCGACAGTTACATATGCCGCGACCTCCATCGGTGCCATCAAATCGGAATGGTTCGGTGGTGTCCTAATTATTAAAACGCACCATAAAGCTGTGAAGTGGTTTTTTTCAAGTGGCCTGTTTCTCGCCGTGGAGTGCAATTGCTTGATGGCCCTGACCGGGAGATTTATAGGCCAGAAGTGATAACCCTGTCTTTGGTCCCGACAATGCCCGGGTGCAAATGTCTCGCCACAGTCAGACAGACAAAACGGAGGCCGACATCCTTCACTTCCGAACGGGCCACACTGTATTGGTGCGTGCACAGCCTGCGACATTCGACTTTGACAGCATCTTTGTACGATCACAGGTCTGAGTACGAGCACAGGTCTGAGAACGATCACAGGTCTGAGTACGAGCACAGGTCTGAGTACGATCACAGGTCTGAGTACGAGCACAGGTCTGAGTAAGATCGCAAGTCTGAGTACGATCATAGGTCTGAGTAGGAGCACAGGTCTGAGTACGATCACAGGTCTGAGTAGGACCATAGGTCTGAGTACGATCACAGGTCTGAGTACGATCACATGTTTGAGTGCGATCACAGGTCTGAGAAGGATCACAGGTCTGATTACGATCACAGGTCTGAGTACGATCACAGGTCTGAGTAGGAGCACATGTCTGAGTACGATCACAGGTCTGAGTACAATCACAGGTCTGAGTAAGATCACAGGTCTGAGTACGAGCACAGGTCTGAGTACGATCACAGGTCTGAGTACGATCACAGGTCTGAGTAGGACCATAGGTCTGAGTACAATCACAGGTCTGAGTACGATCACAGGTCTAAGTACGATCACAGGTCTGAGTACGATCACAGGTCTGAATAGGAGCACAGGTCTGAGTACGATCACAGGTCTGAGTACGATCATAGGTCTGAGTACGATCACAGGTCTGAGTAGGAGCACAGGTCTGAGTAGGAGCACAGGTCGGAGTACGATCACAGGTCTGAGAAGGATCACAGGTCTGAGTACGATCACAGGTCTGAGTAGGACCATAGGTCTGAGTACAATCACAGGTCTGAGTACGATCACAGGTCTGAGTAGGATCACAGGCGTGAGTAAGATTGCAGGTCTGAGTAAGATCGCAGGTCTGAGTACGATCACAGGTCTGAGTAGGAGCACAGGTCTGAGTACGATCACGGGTCTGAGTAGGACCATAGGTCTGAGTACAATCACAGGTCTGAGTACGATCACAGGTCTGAGTACGATCACAGGTCTGAGTACGATCACAGGTCTGAGAAGGATCACAGGTCTGGAGTACGATCACAGGTCTGAGTAGGACCATAGGTCTGAGTACGATCACAGGTCTGAGTACGATCACATGTTTGAGTGCGATCACAGGTCTGAGTAGGATCATAGGTCTGAGTACGATCACAGGTCTGAGTAGGAGCACAGGTCTGAGTACGATCACAGGTCTGAGTACGATCACAGGTCTGAGTAGGAGCACAGGTCTGAGTAGGAGCGCAGGTCTGAGTACGATCACAGGTCTGAGTACGATCACAGGTCTGAGAAGGATCACAGGTCTGAGTACGATTACAGGTCTGAGTAGGACCATAGGTCTGAGTACGATCACAGGTCTGAGTACGATCACATGTTTGAGTGCGATCACAGGTCTGAGTAGGATCATAGGTCTGAGTACGATCCCAGGTCTGAGTAGGAGCACAGGTCTGAGTAGGAGCACAGGTCTGAGTACGATCACAGGTCTGAGTACGATCACAGGTCTGAGTAGGAGCACAGGTCTGAGTAGGAGCACAAGTCTGAGTAGGAGCACAGGTCTGAGTAGGACCATAGGTCTGAGTACGATCACAGGTCTGAGTACGATCACATGTTTGAGTGCGATCACAGGTCTGAGTAGGATCATAGGTCTGAGTACGATCACAGGTCTGAGTACGATCACAGGTCTGGAGTACGATCACAGGTCTGAGTACGATCACAGGTCTGAGTACGATCACAGGTCTGAGAAGGATCACAGGTCTGAGTACGATCACAGGTCTGAGTAGGACCATAGGTCTGAGTACGATCACATGTTTGAGTGCGATCACAGGTCTGAGTAGGATCATAGGTCTGAGTACGATCACAGGGTCTGAGTACGATCACAGGTCTGAGTACGATCACATGTCTGAGTACGATCACAGGTCTGAGTACGATCATAGGTCTGAGTACGATCACAGGTCTGAGTACGAGTTCAGGCCTTAAGGGTGCGTTACCCTCGACACATGCACCACACGACATGACCCGTCAGAACTAATACCCTGTTTCCCCAACAACAGATGTCAGGTCATTCGTTCATTCATTTCGATACACAGACCGCCCACGTGACACGTTGGTTGTAAACCGTAGTACGCCTCCGCATTCCACGCTTTACGACCCTTCAGGTAAACAAGAACCGCTGCGGGCAAGGTCAGACGGGTCGCAGTAACAGGTGCTCTCGCAGGGGCGGGCCCAGTATTTGTCCGAGAGCAGACTGCTAAAACCTTTGTCTTGATTTCTCTAAATAAGAAAGCAGTTGCAGCTCGCACAACTGTCACCTGGGATGGACCAAAGCTAGCCAAATGACATTTCAAGCATGGCTGTGGATTGGCTACGCTCTTTGCGTCAGTTAGCAGCTAGTTAGTTGTAGGATCCTCGACTACTTCGTCCACTTTCGTGACCAAACCTTGTGGACCCACTTTCTTCCTCCCAAACTAAGCTAGTCCTTTTCCATCCTGGTAAATATATCAGAAATATTTCCGTAATATCCTTGTTTACTGTTTTCCGTGAGAACCTCAGGGAAATTTAACGACTTCTTCCATCCCGAAAAAAATATAAAAAAACGTCGTCCATCCATTCACATAACATACCCTCTTTATGCGGAGGGCCCTAACTTTGTAAACATATAGTGTCTTCTTTTGAAAGCTATCGTTTTTCAGCATTATTGCTCGGCCCGCCTTGCGTCGGTGGTGCGTCATTTTCCGTGCGTGTGTAAACACACACACACGCACATACACATGACACATGGGCCGGGTGCCCGCATTTGTGATCGCCTTGGGGTTTTCTTAGAGATTCCCCGCCCCGTGACAATCACGGAAAGGGGCGTGCGTTCGTACGGGACTCACTGACTTGCTCACCCACCGAACCCTGAGGCGCGCAGCTCCATGTGTTTACCAAAGTATTTATTATGGAACATTGTTCTGATGCTCGGAGATGGGGGGGCGTTGTATCCCTCGATCATGTGCGGAGTTTTCCTCACTGTGATCGAGAAGTGTTTCTGATCATAGGGTAGTTTGTGTTGTAATCGACAAAACACGTGTTCTGTCTCAATCCCGTCCAGACGCTTTCTGACCACATCAGTTCGATATAAACCAAAGCCTTTGTAATGTTTTAGAAGCAGTTTCTTTAGGTATGGGCCCTGACCTAGGACAGTATCGAAAGATGGTCTCCGAAACATATGAGACCGTCCATAAAGTACAGAAGGAAAAACAAGGGGGAGCGGGAAGTCAGCAACCGTTTTTTTAGACGTTACAACAGGGCGTAAGCAAGTATTACCATGAGGGGGGGTTAGAATTATAAGAATACATGTAACGTAATTTATGGATAGGCCCTCAGCTCTGACTTAGAATTAAGACTGATGTGATTCAATGGAGTCCACACATCATCACCATTGGATTTTGGAATTGTTTGTGTGACCTTTTTATGAGGAGAGGAACCGTGAGAGATTCGTGTGAATACGTGTGCTGACGTCCAAATAACCCTCACATGCCTCCAGTCATGAGTCAGTAGTTCCCTGATGTTAGGAGCTAAAGGTACGTGTGTGCAAAACACGCGCAATAAATGTTCTATAGTCCGCATAGATTTTCAAGACCTGAACGACGATCCTGAAATATTCGGCAAGTATTAGTGGGTGATGCAACACCACCTCCCTGCAAAATTTCAGTGGGGTGTCATTAGCCATTTCAAGGAGTATCGTAATCATTGCAGGGAAAGCCGTAGTTCAATTGGGCGAGAAAGTACCCTCTTTCTGGAAATTCACAGTTCCAAAAATGACTTTTATGGAGTCTAAAGGATAAAGAAAACACGTTACTGTGTCAGTGGACCAAAATATATGTATACATCACAGCAAAAAGCAGAATAAACTGATATTTTGCTAACAAACTGCAAAGTGGCAGCATCAGCAGCAAATAATTGCATCGGGCTTCACGCCCCGAGAGCAAAGAGGGTTTACCGGTCGAAAATTCGGAACATTGAATGCGATAAAGCTGATGGACTAAGGAACGAGACACCCAAGTCATCACATGGCTGCCCCAAAGTGGGAGGATCATACGCAGATCCAGGAGAGCAAAGAGGGGCACATGCCCCCTCTATCGACCCTCGGAGCCCCCTGAAATGGCCATGGCGCCCCCTGAAAGGTTGATGGCACCCCCTGAAATGTGATGATGATGATTGTTCCGGCCATCGAATAAAGATATCCACATGGGGGTGCTTCGTTAAAGTCGCCCCAATCGCCGAAGGAAGCTCTGGCGATTCCGGTTTGGATGACAGCCGATTTGTGGCCAGGACCCGCGCCGTTGCACCGTCCCCGCCGTCCAGGTCCCACCTGGCTCCCTCTCGGGACCGGAGGTGGCTGTCTTCGGGACCGTTTTTTATGATTTCCCGGGCTTGGATACCCGCATTGCAACCTCGATCAGCTTGGGTGATCCAAGGCATAGGCGTTGGCCGTCAGCCCAGTCTTTTCGGTAGTCGGTTTGGTCCACTGAGTGGAGATGCATTCGTGAGTCTGTCGGTCCTGTTTTTATACAAGTAACTAGATATTTCGGGTACGAATTAGTGGCTATCATTATATTATTATATTGTAGTGTGACAGTTTTCTACGTATTGTGCGATGAATAAATTATCTCCACCCGCTATGCACGAGATATGCACAAATACCAAAAATAACAATATCTTTAGAAACCAGCTTCAGGGAGGTTCCATGACGGGAGTATCATAAAGAATATTCTTCCAATATTTTTCCGATCATAAAAAATTAATCGCAGAGACAAATCTAAAACAAGTGCAGCAAACTCGACAATTGAATCAAAACTGACCTCAGTCCTTCCATTTTCATTTCAAGAAAAACGTGACGTCTTTAACAAGACTCCCCCTGAAATGTCGCTTTCCGTCCCCCCAGGACGCAAAAATCGGTGCCAACCGATAGGATTTTGCGCCCAACTGATGGGTTTTGCCGGTCAAAAGTGGCAGCCCCCTGGTCCAAATGGCGCCCCTCGGGAAACTGCCCGCCCCCCCGATCGGTAATCCTGGATCCGCCTACGGGGGAGGATACCCTAGTCACCAGCCTCGGTGATAACAGGTGCTGGCAGAATATGATACAGAAGTCTGACTCGCACAATTGCTTGCCTTTCCGTATGAGAAGTGTACTACGGGGACACACTAGTTGAGTTAATCGCTGCCCTGAAGTCGTCGTCGCTAGCACTCTGCTCAAAGGACAATTGCTGCTTTCTTTTCCCCTGAAAGATCTTGTCACTCCAGCCCGTGGTGGCCAGAAATGGGTCTTACTGATATTGGTAGAGCCTGGTGTTCTGCCGTTTGTATTCCGCTGAACGGAAAGTGTCATCCTTGATAATGGCGATGGAGGCACAATGATCTAAATCCTGGAATGCTTAGTAGAGTGTGACACCCAGGCGCCCTGAATTTCCTTCAATTTTTCCCCTTCATTTTTTTCTAACTCACTTTTCCAAACACTTTTCCTGGGGATTTTTTTTAGCATAATTCAATAATCCTAGTATATATAAAACCATCTAGTGTGGAAGGAAAGACAAATTTGATGAAAAAATGCGCGAGTAAGGGCTAGTAAGGGCTGTAACCGAGTTTCAACTAACTCCCACAATATTATAGCGTTTGGACTTTCTACTCGCCTTCCATATTTGCAAGTGTGAATTTTACACTCACTATCCCAATGCAAAACCAGTTTTGGGACACTGCAGAATGGAGTGCTGCGAAATCCAAAAGATTATCAACATACTGAACGCGTCTTTTTTCTGAGTGTCACCTTCCCACACTGCTCTTTGTCAGCAAAAGTATTCCATCAAGCAGTCGTCGGAAGTTCCACTTGTAGTGTATTCCGTGGACGCCATGGATCAAAATCTATTCACATTTAAACTTGCGCTGGTAACAGTGGCATCTCCATAAAAGTCCGGATCTTCCGGCTGCTGGTAAGGTTGTATTTTAGACCTTTCTCGCTGTCGGAAGTTTTGCCCTGCTGAGGGAGGATGATGAGCAACAAATGAAGAAGGCTTCCATAGATCTTAGCTGACCCCGGAGGTTAATTTTTGGGGTTTTCACTCGTTGGAACAGATCTCTCGCGGCGGCTTTTGCTTCTAGTGATCATAGACCAATCAATTTCTAGGTGTCCCCTAAAATCGATTATTTGGGTACCTAAAAGGTATGAAAAGGATTTGGGCGGGTCAATTCGGCATAAACCTCCCTCAGGATCGTTCCCTGTCACCCGTCTCTCCTTGATATTGCACACAGCTGACATCGGTAAAAACGCCGTCTTGGGTCAACTAGGCCATTTGACCCAAATCAGGTACAAATAGGTAGCTCAGCCTATTCTTCATTTGTACTTTAAATGTGTTAAGAATGGTCTATTCTGTCAATATTATTTCGAAAACACACCTCGTAGCTTTCTGGTACGATTTTTTTAGCTGCAACTATGCAAAATTTATTTCATGCTGATTTCCCGAACGCGGACAGTGACCTGATTAAGACCAAATTTTGATCGGATGTCCAAAATAAACCATATTATGGAAAATTTGCGGGGCGCTCATTTTTAAACAAACATAGGCAAAATGTGAAGCCACATCGATTTTAAAAAACACCAATGCAGCAACATTTCATATGTTAGTAGACTCATGAAGGCTCATATTGTCCAGTTGCAGAATAATGTGTGCTATCCAGCTTCGGCCAGGCAGGCCGAAACTGGCCAGAAAGTGAGGGGATCATAGACCTTCAGCCTCCAACTCTGGCACTACATTTTCCACTGCAAAAATGAAAGCTAACCAGATTCTGGCCTATTTTTGCTGCCAGTTAATCACACTGAAAAATTTACTGTGCCCACAAATCCATTAAAAACGAAATAAACATTTTTGCTGGAAGTGAAATTGCCTGGTCTCACCTGAGGCTCATTTTGTGAAAACAGCCTGTTAGTTACCCTCACTGGTCCACAAGAGGAGGTAAGACTTGAAAGAAAGGACGTGCTTGAAATGCGGTCATGAGACGGAGTGAGCTAGCGAGCGATAGGAAGGAAGTGAACGCAGGACTGCATTTCCCAAAAGACGGCTTTGTGTTGAATCTTCTTTGTATGTCATGAAGATTTATCTCCACTCCGTCGGATCTATGGGACCAATTGGAGCAAGGATCACATCGGCAGATCCATGATTTCCGGTATTGTTGCATAGGCAAAAAAACTGCATCCATGATTGTGACAATGTAGGGTCTGCACATAATTGACTGTTTTTTGGTCCAAAACATGTGGTAGCCATCGGCTTAGTATGATGCTCAGTGCCCCTGATCATGCTGTGTATGCTTTATTAGTTAATCATATATTTGGGATATTACAGCAATCGTAATATAAAAATATAAGTAGAATTCGCAAAGCCCCATTAATGTTTTACTGAGACCTCTTAGCAGGGGCGTAGCCAAGGAGGGGGCAGCAGGGACAGCTGCCCCCCTTAGGGCCCGAAGGGCCCCCTGAGGATACGGACCGCGCGAAGCGCGGCTCGCTTCCACTATGATCTGTGGCCAAATTTGAAATTTCATACCAGACAGCGCACTCTCAAGCCCTCTTCAGCACTCTATTCTGTAACAAGCAGGGCCCTTGTTACCCATCAGGGCTCTTGTGGCGCTGTCGCAGGGAATTCGAGCGAAATCCTGGCTACGGCCCTGCCTCTTAGTAAATACAAATGTGTGATAACTGAGAATTGTTGCTCCAATTTTTTCCTCCTGCCTTATTTCAAATTGCTTTATTTTATTCATTTTGTGTTTTATAGCACAACAAGAATACATGGTTGCTTGGATTTAAAACATCAGTCCCACTAAAATATTCGAATTTTGTTATGGGCTACACTTCGACTGCTTTCGATGAAAACATCACCCCCTGAGCGATGCTCCCCTGTAGAGATAAACGCTCCCGTCGGACCTTTTGTCCCCCTCTCTGTCTCCTCGGTCGGTTAGTCATTCTAAAATTCCCGAGTATTTTTTATGGGGGGGACGTTTGCAAGCCCGAATTAGCTATTTTCGTCTAATTACCACGATATTATTTCACAAGACAAGTAGCTATTTCTCTTGTTAATGGAATACAGAAGTTACCGAAATATCATCAATCATGATTGGACAATCGGTCGGATGAAGTCTGATGCTTTCGTCTCAGTTTGGAAATTGTAAGAGCACTGATCATGGTTTTTGAGAGACAACAAATTGTTAGGCGGACTTAAAATGATAAAACATCAGCAGCTAGATTTCACTTCTTGGTACGAGCAGGTGCGATGCATCGTTTTAGATTCTTGGAAGTTTTTCAAAGACAGAAGTGTAGATTTTATTATAAAACTTGAAAACTGTTTTATACAACTTAAAAAAACTTTTTCGCCGAGCCTTTTTTAATTTTTATTTTGTATGGGAATGGTATGGAAGAGATAGCCACAAAACTTTGTCGTTTTCGTTTTCTCGATCTTTACCCTGAACACATCATTGTAGCTCACCTCTCGCTCGTCTAGACCATCGATCCAATAAGAAAACACCTTGCGGAGATGACTGAATGTTGGGGTGGTAAAAACTGAACCAGTTTTGATGACCGGGATGATGTAATATTAATTAGGGTGAATCCCATTGTTTTTTTTACAATTCCTTAATATCCTCATTTCAAATATTTGATTCAACAACACGGTAGTCAAAGTTCATTGCAAACTCTATGGCTGTGGCGGATCCAGAGGGGAGGGCAAAAAATATTTACCCCCCCAAACGGACAAGCTCGGGTAGAACTATGTTGTGCCTTCCCCTCCCCCCACAAAGTCATCGACCTCCTTTTTGCCTCGACTCCGCTTGAGTTCATAACCGAGATTTATGTTCCCTTAACTCTAAACTTCAAACAGAACAAGTCAACTTCAGTGTAAGCATTGGGCCGTGGATAGCAAAAGCAAGCATCTTGTGCGCATATTTTTCACCCCGTGATGGTTTTTTGCCTTTCGTCCTGGGCATTCCCAAAAGCTACGGTCAAATTATATTGCGGCAACATTTTTCACTGTGTGACGTTTTTTTGTTTGTTGCGACTTTGCCTTGCCCCCCTCCAACCGACCGGCTAGATCCGGCACTGCCCAATGGAGACGTCCTTATCTACTCAGCAGGGCCTCAGCAGCCGGATCCCGTCCTCAGTCGGCTGCCACGTGACTGGCGCGCGCCCGAGGCACAGAGGAACCGGTCACGCCGGTAAACAGGTGTCCGTGTGCCAGTGGCGTAGCCAAGGGGTGATCAGGCTATAGGCTCTCCTTTTGTTCAATATTTCCTATCCAAATTTTTGAATATATTTACTTTGGCTTCTAACTGCAGTTTCTCTGCTATCAACCACCTTGAAGTATTTCTTGTAATGCCACTGCTCCTGTCCCATTCACCAAATCATGAATGAACAGACCTGGCTCAGCGGCGACTTATGCGAATCTGGTACTGCCAGCGCCATCTATTGGGAAAGTTTTATAAAACTTGAAATAACTTTTTCGCCGAGCCTTTTTTGGTTTTGATTCTGTATGGAAATTGTAAAGAGGAGTTAGCCGCAAAACTCTGTTGTTTCCGTTTTTCCGATTTTTACCCTGAATTTTTGGAAAACGCTTTCAAATTTCAGCTTCTAATATCTTTCTTATAAAGCAAAAATTTAAAAAAGTACAACAACAGAGTTGTGGAGACTGGCTCCTAGAACATAGGCCCACTCACACGGTTTCAATGATTATATTATGTAAAAAGGTATTCAAACTTTAAGTTTGAGAAATTTGAAAAAGAAAGTCAAATTGTACAAAAACCAGAAATGCGTCACGCTTGAAATATCAACTGCCGTAAAGATACACATATTGTCTACTTTTGCTGAAAAAATCACGACGATGGCCACCTTACTTTACGAGATATTTCACGAAATATGCTCCCATAGGGTTAACATTGATAACGCACCCTTAAGTTCTGATTTTTCCGGATCACCATTGATTTTGGGGATATTAAGGGGTCCAGTCGGACCCCCAGGCGGCGGCCGGTACGAAAAGAGCCCAGGCTGTGCAGGCTTAACCCTCGCCCCACCGGGGCCATCGATGCCCCCTAAGGTTTTTTTCGGGATAGTAGAAAAACGACCAGGCACAGCAACGAGGTTGAGGGCTCTACCTCTCACCCTATCATTTTCTCACCATCCCTGAAATTTTTACCCCGGGTCACCCAAGGTCAAGTCACCAGGCGAGGTCAACCAAGGTCAGGGGCGTAGCCAGGATTTTGCTCAGGGAGGGGTGGTGGCTCGAAAAGGGCCCCTGCGACAGCGCCAAAAGGGCCCTGATGGGTAGAAAGGGCCCTGCTTGTTACAGAATAGAGTGCTGAAGAGGGCTTAAGAGGGCCCTGTCTGGTATAAAATGCTAAATTTGGCCACAGAGCATAGTCCGGGCGAGCCGCGCTTCGCACGGCTCGTGTCCTCAGGGGGCCCTTCGGGTCCTCAGGGAGGGGCGGCTGTCCCTGCCGCCCCCCCTTGGCTACGCCCCTGACCAAGGTCACCTCATTTCAACTTTTGACCTCTAAGAGCTAAATTTATTAGTGGATTAATTTGAAACGTCGTACACTTTATGAACCCTCCAAGGTCTACAAGATGTATATCCGGGATCTTCCGATTTCGTGACCCGAGTTCAGGTCACGAGGTGACCTCTCCCACTGAAAAAGCATGGGGAAAAGCTGTCTTATGATCTTTAAGTCAAAAAAACTATTTCAAATGCTCAGCTTGCTCAGAAAAGCGTTCTTGGACACCCTTTCACGGATCCCAGGGGTCTTATTTGCCCTTTGACCTCTCTGAGGTCATCCACGGTCACCAGGGGTCAAAACAGTATTTTGGCAATAACTTTTGACCTAATTAAGCTAGAGCGCTGAATCAAACGTCATCATGTATGTCTTGTCATTGGCTTTCATTTGATATACGGCAAGGTCACTTTCTGAACTTTCGTGACCTCAGGTCATATTAGGTCACGAGGTGACCTCTGGAGGTCAAACCACTGGTGGGAGGTCATTACGTTCCGCATAGCGGAAAAAGCTCTGGCATTTTCCTATCAAATGTACTTTACTAAATCTCAATAGCTCTAATGGCATAAGGGTTATACTCAGTTTGCCTAAGCATTGCATATTTGAGTGAAAATAGCCTATTTTGACCTAACTTGACCTCTGGAGGTCAAACCGTTGACCTGAGCGCTTAAAGATGACAAGTAACTGCTTACTGAACTCACGCAAACTTTCTAATGCACTTTGCAGATTTGCGGTAACCACCATATTTTCGGAGTTAGAGGGCATCGATGGCCCCGGTGGGGCGAAGGTGGCGCATGACCCCCGGTGGGGCGCGGGTTAACGCCCGCCCCGGTATACCTCCGAGCCACCTTCGCCATGGTGGGGGTGTTCAAACACACCCCCCTCTCGAACGCGGCTCCTATACGGGGTAGCGAACAAACGCGAAAGCTGATGGATAGCTCATAAACATTCAGGAAGAAACTACACCGGTCACTTTTTTGGCTCGGGTCAATATTGAGGTCATGACGGGTCAAAGAAGGTGGCGTGTTAGAGAAAGTTTTGGGGCTCATTATATTAACTAATTCATTAACGGGGCTCAAGTCACACATTAACGGACAGCTAATATCGACTAAAATCCTGAATAAAACCCTGAGTGTTTTTTGAAAGCAATCGGCTTCATTGGATGACTTCGGCTACTTGGGACGGGAGGAGAAGGAGCATTACAGATTCAGGTTCCCCTGGATTCGCCCCTGTATGCACTGAGGTAGCGGATTTTCTCTTTAACCCTCACCCCAATGGGGGTGTTTGAACACCCCTCTCCAGTTTTTCGTCGGTACGAAACGCCGCCGTACTTGGCACACCTTATCCTTGATCAATTCCGCAACTTCCCTCACAATGTTACGGTTGGGTCATCTCAGGTCAGGTCACCAGTGCAGGTCACGTGACCTCACCTCAAACAATGTTTAAGGTGGCATAAGTAAGAAATGGGTGAATCTATCGGATTGAAACTTATACCGCATAATGGGCCAACACAGTGCTACAAAATATTGTCCGGTATTTTTCATATCGATAACCTAAGATCAAGTACGGATCATGACCTCTACATTGGAAATGCATGGGAAAAACGGAAATTGGGCTGTTTTTGTGCAGATACAGCGGAGAATATCTCCATATTCTCCAAATCGTAGTATCCTGGGTCCCCTTCCAGGTTGAAGTTACAATGTTTGACCTGTGACCTCTGAGAGGTCATTCGGGGCTACTTAAGCAGTTTTCAGACTTGGGTCAATAACTTTGCATGAAATGATGATGCAGCTTTTATTTTGACATAATTGCGTTTGAATTGTTATTGCGAGTCGATTGATATCCATATTGACTATGCTAGGCTAAAAAGTGACCTTGACCTGGCCTGAGGTCAGTCATGTTTGTGTTTTGACCTAGTGTGGTCATATTATACGTCATTCGATTTGCCGTGACGAGAGGAAGCGAATGATGCCTCAAAATGATTCTAACTCAACTCTGTCCGATGCTAGAGCCCAAAAACTCAATCAAAATTTCACCTTCTTTGACCTGTCATGACCTCAATATTGACCTGAGCCAAAAAGAGATCGATATAGTTTCTTCATGAATTTGTATGAGCTATCCACCATCATTTGCGTTTTTTCGCTATTCCGTATAGGAGCGGAATTCGAGGGGGCGTGTTCAACCACCCTCCACTAGGGCGAAAGTGGTTCGGAGGCCCACCGGGGCGCGGGTTAATACAGCGATACCACAAATTCAGGGCGATATCACAATATCAGGCTGAAATGGTGTTAGAACACTATGTGCTGTGGATGTCTGAGTTTGTCCTACGAAAACAGCATCAAACCACCGAAAAAAACATCAGAATAAAATGTTACCACATTATATTGGAGACTAACAAGGGCAATAACAGACACTTACTTATAACTGCACTAAAAAGTGATTCTTTGATGTAAAAGAGCACAAAAGCTTACATACTCACACTGGCCTTGGCAAAAGCCTCTTCTAGACCCTACCAAAGCTCCTTCTAGGCAGGACAGTTAAATGTAAAACTGAGTCATGTGTAGCTACGCCCGAGCTTTGGGCGGTATATGGACTTTTCAATGCACGTGGAAGTGATCGTCTCCGTGAAAAAATAGTTGCTTTGACTAGGCGAGATGGCATCTACTATGGCAAAGCAACATTGAGGACCAAGCGATAGCGGGCCGGAGCGAGCCGGTCTCCTCGCAACGCCTCTCATGGGGGGGGCACCATAATGGCGATGCTGGAACTCCAGCCGTCAGCAGGATCACTGTGTCCTGGCAGCACCAGATGCGTTGGGAGCTGATGTGACTGGCACAGTCCAGCAGCACGCGACTAACGGAAGCGAAAAATGCGTCCTTGTGCACAGCGCGCAGCCAGCTCCTCATTAGAATGTACAACTAGCGTTTCCATGCAGTGCACTCTCGCCGCCTCTGAAGCACGCGGCTGGTGCCGGGATGCAGTGTACTATTGCCGCCTCTGAGAGTGAGAAGCACGCGGCTGGTGCCGGGATGCAGTGTACTATTGCCGCCTCTGAGAGTGAGAAGCACGCGGCTGGTGCCGGGATGTACTATTGCCGCCTCTGAGAGTGAGAAGCACGGGGCTGGTGTCGGGATGCAGTGCACTATTGCCGCCTCTGAGAGTGAGAAGCACGGAGCTGGTGTCGGGATGCAGTGTACTATTGCCGCCTCTGAGAGTGAGAAGCACGGGGCTGGTGCCGGGATGCAGTGCACTATTGCCGCCTCTGAGAGTGAGAAGCACGGAGCTGGTGTCGGGATGCAGTGTACTATTGCCGCCTCTGAGAGTGAGAAGCACGCGGCTGGTGCCGGGATGTACTATTGCCGCCTCTGAGAGTGAGAAGCACGGGGCTGGTGTCGGGATGCAGTGCACTATTGCCGCCTCTGAGAGTGAGAAGCACGGAGCTGGTGTCGGGATGCAGTGTACTATTGCCGCCTCTGAGAGTAAGAAGCACGGGGCTGGTGTCGGGATGCAGTGCACTATTGCCGCCTCTGAGAGTGAGAAGCACGGAGCTGGTGTCGGGATGCAGTGTACTATTGCCGCCTCTGAGAGTGAGAAGCACGGGGCTGGTGCCGGGATGCAGTGCACTATTGCCGCCTCTGAGAGTGAGAAGCACGGGGCTGGTGCCGGGATGCAGTGCACTATTGCCGCCTCTGAGAGTGAGAAGCACGGGGCTGGAGTCGGGATGCAGTGCACTATTGCCGCCTCTGAGAGTGAGAAGCACGGGGCTGGAGTCGGGATGCAGTGTACTATTGCCGCCTCTGAGAGTGAGAAGCACGGGGCTGGAGTCGGGATGCAGTGCACTATTGCCGCCTCTGAGAGTGAGAAGCACGGGGCTGGAGTCGGGATGCAGTGTACTATTGCCGCCTCTGAGAGTGAGAAGCACGGGGCTGGAGTCGGGATGCAGTGTACTATTGCCGCCTCTGAGAGTGAGAAGCACGGGGCTGGAGCCGGGATGCAGTGTACTATTGCCGCCTCTGAGAGTGAGAAGCACGCGGCTGGTGCCGGGATGCAGTGCAGTGGACCAGCTTCTCCAGATAGTGCACAGGTGACAATTTTTGAGGTTTGGCCGGTGATGCCTATCTCTGACGCTACCAGATGCGGCCGGGATCGTAAACCGCCGCATGGGCAAAGTTATGCACCTCAGCATGGAAGGGGCTGGTCAGTCGCACGATATAAAGTCAGCTTTCGGCAGATACTTCAGTCTGAGTCAGCTCACGGTACAATTTAGATGCCCACATCGGGCCGGGGTCCATGTCACGACCATGTGACGGAGAGAGTCGTAAACTGACTGCCGAGTTTGTTCGAGTCTGCGACGCCGACCATCACGATGACAAGGCGCTTACCAAGATGGCCTTTCTTCAGGGCCAGCGCAAGTATGCGGGGTCCAGTTGGTTTCTCCGTCGGTGAAGGTAGTTATTGGGCGGTTGCATGTGGCACCTTTATAATGGGATTTGAACTGGAACAGCCATTTGATATAACGTACCGGAAATCACATGGTTTGGCATTTGATTTCTACCAGAACACACCTGCGGAGAAAACACCACCTCAGCCGCTGATATTGCCTTATCGCCATATAAAACAGAATCAGCTGCTTTAGCGTCTCTTAAGGCGGATCCAGGTGGGCCCGATTCTGGTATGCCCCACACCCTCCCCTCGCCCCACGTGGCCGCGGTGACCCTAACGAAGCGGATTTAACATATTTTCCGTCAAAAAGATACTGCGGTTTTATGTAGGACTTCAACGTCTTTTTCCCCAGAAGTAATATTACATCAACTTTAAGGTTTTTCAGGATTTATAACATCCGTTGATAAATAATCGTCCAATAGATTCGAAATATCCGATAAATAACTTTTTTACATACAGTACCAGAAACTAAATCCCGAAAAACCTTAGAGTTGACTGCACCTTTATTTACAATTTTTGTCGATTTTAGTTCTCCTTCAACGGAAGACTTAGATCCACCCCTGCCATCTCTAATGTTGAAAACCATGAAAAATAGTGCATATTGGCAGAATATATAGTGATAATTATGATAGAGCTCCATATTCAAATATACCGGATCAGCACACTCGATGAGATATAAGGCGCACAACAGTGTTGAATAACTTTGCGGCGCAGTATGTCGCCCTTGGGTTTGGAATCTGTGTTTGAAATGGAACAACTAGTCAACTAAAAACGTTAGGGACATGTAATTTTGACAGGATTGTAGCTGAGATGATTTATATGCCCAGTAAAAGTATTCATCAATAACTTCGATGACTACATCACAGGGCCAAAAACGTAGCATTTTTGTTAAAAAACAATTACAGCGTGAATGCAGGCAAAGAAAATTCAAAAACCGACTTTTCGATGCTAGATTCGAAATAAACGGGTCCGAGAACATTGGAAATCGACTGGTCTCAAAATCTCACCAAAAAATTGCCAGAAGGGCCATGTGGCCAAATTCCCAAATGGCCATGTGCGGTTGTGCAGAATACTGTCCGAGTATGGAGATTGTGTTGTATCTGATTGAGATTGTACGATCATATCATTTCAAGATGGACCTTATTTCGTGCACCGATAAAGGCCCGGCGCGGCCATGATCTCCACCGTGACACATTCCTGATATTGTGATACTAGCCTGGTATGCATCGTGGAACCTTTTCCCCGCGACGTTAAGGTTGACAGCCAGGCTGGATTAATCCCGGGCAATATTGATCAATCGCGGCGACAGCACAGCGCCACGCACGGAGCGCGGCGGAGGACGGAGCAACCAAGGCAAATACCACTGCACCGAAACCGAAACGCCGGCAGATCGCCGTACTTGTTGACGTTGGTATACTTAATCGCCCATCCGCAACTGGGCCTAGTGCGGCATGTACTACGAATCGAAGACGAGGCCTAAGGGATTTACGACGCACCAACGGCTGAAGCTCATGGCGTCGCAAAGATCGTCCTGTCGGAAGGGTGCATAGGGGATCAGGAAGTACTTACTCAGTATTCCGGACGAGGACCAGGAAGTACTTACTCAGTATTCCGGACGAGGATCAGGAAGTACTTACTCAGTATTCCGGCCCGGCTCAGCGGCGTGAAAGCCCAACATGCCACTGCGCCCCAGCGTCCCCTGCGTATTAATAATCATTGCGGATTGCAAAGCTAGGTTGAGCTGCCCTGACCGTCAGTGATTACTCCGCGAAAACAGGAGCGATTCCGCTGTGAACCTGACGCTTGCGCCCACTCCCCGACAACCGGTCCTTCTCCCTCTCCGCCTTACCGTGGGCCAGGGCCAGCGCAACGATCGCCGTCTTCCACATGGCTCTTGCAGTGGTGTGCAGCTGCAGGGACAATCGACAAAGGCTGCTGCCCTTACACTACTGACGGCAGCAGGCGAGCCCAGTGCGTCGCCTCATATCCCCTCCCCACAGCCCCGGCCTGTGACGTCACAGCCTGCCGGGGAAACACGCGCCCGGAGCGCCCCCTGGCGCGGCGCGGGAGGGGGCGCCGGCAGCCATCGCGTGCTGACAGGTAGGAGCTGTCACCACTCCCGGCGGCGGGATGGAGACTCCGTTTCCAGGAGCAGCAGCCGGAGGTCACGGCTACCCTCAGCGGCACCCGCCGCAGGCAGGCCAGGGCTTTCCCGTCTTCTCCGGAGCATCACAATAGCCGCGCCATTGTTTTGCAGTGAAGGGGGCGGCGCCTTTGTTTTGGTGGGTGATGGGAGGCAGTCTGGAGAACGGCAGACCCTATCAAAACACGCCCCATCTCATCAACCCATCAATCAGTCTTAGCTCTCCTAAACGGGGCACAGGTGTGAGGCATTTCACGTTTATTTCACATATATAGAATACGCACATGGCGACCACTGGGCAGCCCTGGGGCCTACAACATCCACTGCCGCCATTGACACATAACGGAGATCACAAATACATCTCTTCTGAAATCGAAGCCCACATTTCGCCTGAGCGTCTCGGCTTCCAATACTGATGGCGTCCTGACAACCAGCGGCACACAGAAACGCCCAGCTGTGGGACAAGCTCGATATCTGGCCTATCATCCTCAACAATCGAAAGGGTAGACATGTTACCTGGTCCATAAGCCACCCATAGACTTCAACTATGAAGCATTTCGCTAATGTAAGACAAGAGTATACTGCAAGTGGTCTAAACAAAGAGAACATCGCCTCACACAGCCATTTGGAACGTTCCACATTTCAAAGAAGCCCTCTGAACTGTCAACATCCGATCTAAAGCTAGTCACAAGAACCATGCGAATCCTGTTCTGTTGGATGGTTGCATAAATCCATTTCCCTATGAGTTAGGTAGCCATTAAATAACATTGAATTACTATTCTTCGCTTCCAAATACCCCGTTAGAAATTCAATATCCAAAATACCCCTTGAGGCTGGTAGTGTGAGATCATAAAACAAAGGATTCTACCAGTACACTAAAAAAAACCAGGAGACGAAGTCTGATTTCGGCTCCGGCCGTCCGTCCCACAGTGCTCACTAATGGGGCATACCAGGTAGAGCTGAAATGCACTGCGGATATGGAGCCACCCACTCTACTAAATAATCATATAAAAATAGTAAAATGCCAGTATGTTCCTCCTATTGCACACAGGTGGAATCAATAGCCACCTTTGGGCGTCCTTCAGGGGCGAGGTCAAGAGCCCAAATAATTCCATCACGTGACAGGCAACTGGTGGCTTCTCCATAGGAGCACGATTCCAGTCCTACTAATAGAGCGTGGTCGTGCCGAGACGACATCCTTACACGAAACAGAGAAAAATCATGAGCCTGACAGCGAAACTAAAAACACGAACACAAACCCATAAACACAAACGAAGCAACAAATCCGGATAGCGCAAATAGTCGCTGGGAAACGCCTAGATCAGAGTGTTAACAGGTTTTCCAACATCAACGCAGACCGATTATGGGTTTCAAGGATGAGCAACGCAACAGGTAAGGGATATAACGAAATTTTCCGGAGAAATGCAAGAGGGCTTCCTGTTCTCGGGAAAATTATTATCTACCTCCTCCGTCTGATACAAGATAACGCTAGATACCCAATTAGAGCGTTTAACCAATCCCAAAGTCGAGGGCGGGCACTGAACACAGACAAGTCGCCCACGTGTTCCACGACAGTTTCACTTTTTGGCCAATACTATACCTTACTGCTACTTTTTTCGCTCTGAGGTGCGATGGAAGAGCTACGTATGACGTATACAATCGACTTTGACAAAAGTGGTCCTTCCTTCGCATAATAGCGCTGAAGCCAGATTTGATGCCGCCAACTTCTCATGTACAAACTCCATGTTTACTCTGTCAGAACCAACGCTCCGACGCCTCGGGATTGCCGCAGATTGCGATTATCATGAGCAGAAGCAGTCAACCAAATGCAATATAACAGAAACAAAACTCCCCGACACCATGCATGTTCTTGCAAATGTGTTACAAAAACGATAATTTCCACAACAAAGTCATTGTCGAACGTTTTCAAACCTGTAATCATTTCTTTCAGGCGTTAAAACTAACGAAACCTCCGAGGACCTATGGCGTTCACTATAAGTCAGAGCCATATCTCAGTGTCGTGCCACCCACATGTCAGTCGAGATCGGACCTGTACATGTTCAGAACCGGTACCGGTTGGCGTTTTTCCCATCTCGGTTTATAGCCGGTGTTAATCCCGGGAAACACGGCCGGCGCGGACTGCCCCGTACATCACCAGTCAGATGCCGGCTTCTCAACCCGGGGGCACGGCTAACCGCACAGCTGGCGCCTGGCCGGCCGGCTGGGGGCGGTGGGGTATCTCCCAGGTACACCTCAATACCCTCCACCCAGAGAAAGTGCGCCGCCATCAGCGCCACCCCACAGTCTAAGCGTAACCCATGGAGCATCCTAGCAAACCGCTATCTAAGCGTAATCATTGGACCGTCCTAACAAAGCCACCTACGCCGGCACACTACGCCAACTGCCCGCGTCCGCCCGCCCTGACCAGCGCCGACGCGGTCCCTCCCAGAAGCGCCGTCTATCACTGACGGCACGTTACTACCAGCGCCTCCTATCACCCTCCGCGCCGGCGCCACACAACGCCGGCACACCCACCGACGGCTCAGAAGCGACACAGCCAGCCGCGGCTACAGCGGGACAGCAGCTCCACACTCGACCACGTCGGTGATCCCCTACAGCGTCACTGCGGAGGTACGCACACCTAACGCCCTGCCCCGGCTACGCCGGCGGCGCGGCGGGGTAAGCAGGCCTTCTGACCAACAACCAGCATCCGCCTACACCAAGCACCAAGCCAACCTGCCTACATCGACCGACACTACGCTACCGAAGCGTACACCCAACACTGCTACACTACACCCTACCAACAGACTATTGAGCCGAGGACCCATTCTCCGAAAATAGAGTCATTTGCGGGCGAGGGAGATCAATGTGGCGGAAGACTGCCGATGCTTCCCCACACACAGAGCTCACCGATATACATCCACTGTATGAGCAGCTACAGCAAAGCCAGAGCAACACAGCGCAAGTCCCGCAACCTCCCAATGTGCGATAAGCTGCCCCCACAAACCCGCGAGCCACAGGCGCTTAGAACGCAGGGTCTAGAACAGCCGATAACACAAGGTAGCAGCAGCCTCGTTCCCCGGAACCGGACCTCACCTGCACAAATCATCGTTGCCGGCATTTGGCACGAATAGCGACAGCAGCGTGGACCACCGTGAGCCACGCATCCATCAGCAATGTCCTGTAAATACCAGCGGCTGGAGAGCCACCATTAAAATACTGCAGGGCGCCGACAGCCCCTCCGCTTCTGTGCGCACAGTCCACCTGTATGAACCATTGCCGCGACAGGAAAACAACCGGCCCAGTCTCCTCGGCGCAAGTAATTACGGAATGGCAGATAAGGTAGCTGGGTCGCGGTGGTATATGGCTGTATTCGTACTCTTGTGATGACGGTGTTGGGCCGCCGCGCGTGTCCCGGGCGAACGATGCAAAGCAGAGGCTTGCTCTGCAGAGCACGACCGCCGATGCACTCTGCGCCGCAGTGGATTCTAGCACCCCTGTCAAAAGCCCCCAAACTATACTAGTAGCTAGGTCAATAATCAACCCGTCCACAAGCAAATAGCCGGTGATTCCTGCTCTTATCCTAGAGCATGCCATCTGCTGTGCTGGCCTCAGACTACAATTACAAACAGCAGATGAAATCACGTTCCAGATGACACAGCATGTAAGCTCTCAGAAGCGCGGTACACATGTGGTTTCAGGCGGAACCAGATCGATATTGAGCAAACATCGAGCCCGTATACAGCAGAAATGCCTCAGTGAGATCAGCACCGGCCTCTGTCAACGCTGCTAGAGGGCCGGGCCTGTGCGACAGAGGACAGCAGCAATGTCAGCAGGCCGGCTCAGTGCTGCAGGCCCGGGGAGCTGGCCGGCTCAGTGCTGCAGGCCCGGGGAGCTGGCCGGCTCAGTGCTGCAGGCCCGGGGAGCTGGCCGGCTCAGTGCTGCAGGCCCGGGGAGCTGGCCGGCGGCGTGGAGCTGTTGGGGTCCACCATGACGCCGTCGATGAGGGCGGCCGCCTCCAGACTGGCGCCGCCGCAGGAGGCGCCGCCGGTGCCGGCGTCCTGCCGCAGACGGCACGCCCGCGTCAGGCCACCGCCTTCACCGGCAGCAAATGCCAGTCTTTCAAGCTAATAGGTCTGGACCAAAATGTATCGTCGTGCTTTAGGCCAGTAATATCAAAGGCCCGGATATACTGATCGTTTACATTGTATTGCAAAGTCCTTCCCATGTAGTAGAGCTGGTGTATTTGAACAGCATACGCAGAATACACACCTGGGCTTTGTCGTACTTGGCCTTACGCCAGGAGAAGCGTTTGTCGCTGCTGAAGTCGGAGGCGGAGGAGTTGTAGGTGGGGTTGCTGAAGGTGAGCGTGGCCTCCTGGTGGGGCGCGCGGCCCACCAGTCGCGAGCGTCGCATCAGACACAGCAGAACAGCCCCCAGCAGAAGCAGCAGCAGCCCGGCCGAACTCAGCAGCGCCGTGGTCACCCCGCTGGGTTGGTCCGAGACCACCTCCTGACTCTGGGGACAAAGAACTAGCTCAGTACAGCTGGTCCGAGACCACCTCCTGACTCTGGGGACAGGGCCATAGCTCAGTACAGCTGGTGCGAGACCAACTCCTGACTCTGGGGACGGGCCATAGCTCAGCACACCTCCTGACTCTGGGGACGAATACCAGAACTCTGACTCTGGGGAAGGGCCATACCAGTACAGCTCGACTCTGGGGACGGGCCAAGCTAGCACACCGACTCTTGGGACGGGCCATAGCTCAGCACACCTCCGACTCTGGGGACGGGCCAAGCTCAGCACACCTGACTCGGGGACGGGCCAACAGTAACTAGACGGCACAAGCAGACACACGGGAGGGCCAAGAAAGCTGACTGGGGACGGGCCAAGCTAGCACACCTCCGACGGACGGGCCAGATCACACACCCCGACTGGGACGGGCCAGTCAGCACACCTCCTGACTCTGGGGACGGGCCATAGCTCAGCACACCTCCTGACTCTGGGGACGGGGCCATAGCTCAGTACAGCTGGTCCGAGACCACCTCCTGAGTCTGGGGACAGGGTTAAGTCTCAGCAGAGATCCTGCAATCCTGCTCCAGACTGTGGACAAGGTCACACTCCAGCACGGTAAGTGTGACGCATCTGCATGACAAAAATAGGCTGACAGCCAAAACGGCAATGTTTCTTCCTAATCAAATCCATCATCTTCGACAAAGGCGTTCAGATAATTAGGAGTGCCGCGCTCATTCTTATATCCATAGCGTCCATTGCCGCAGTTGAACACCTACGCCGAACATCTCTGTGCAGCCGATGTCTGCGCCACACCAGAAGCAGGCCAGCGGCACTTTCTCCTCTGTCCGCGGCAGCCTTACCTCGGAGTGCGGTCCGGTGGTGCAGGGGCGCTGGTCAGGCACGTCGGGACAGGCACAGACGTGCTGTCCACCGCCGCGGTACAAACACAGGTGCGAGCAGCCGCCGTTGTCGCCGGAGCAGACGTTACTGCCGGTCTGGCGCTCCGACGCCGACGCCGCCACGCCCATGATTCGCTCCAGGTCTGCCGCGGCGGGGCGCGCACCGTCACAGATGGGAGAGGGTGTACAGCATCACAGACGCGGGGAGGTCGCGCATGATCATAGACACAGGGCGTTCGTAAACAGCTCTGCAGACCGGGGAAGTCGCACATGTTCAGACATAGGGAGGTCGCACATATTCAAAGAGAGGTCGCAAACGGTCACAGAGACGGATGAGGTCATTCGACGCAACAGAGGCAGGGGAAGAAGCCCACGCAAAGCAGACAAAGAGGGGATCACATCCACAGATACAGCGAGGTCACATACGGACAAATACAGTAAGGTCAAAGAGGGACAAATACACGGTGAGGTCACATCCGTCCACAGATACAGTGAGGTCATACGGAAAATACAGTGAGGTCACAAAGGGACAAATACATGGTGAGGTCACACACGACTACAGACATAGACCTCGGACAAATATGGTAAGGTCACAAAGGAACAAATACACGGTGAGGTCACACACGACTACAGACACAGTGAGGTCACACACGACTACAGACACAGTGAGGTCACACACGACTACAGACATAAACCTCGGACAAATATGGTGAGGTCACAAAGGGACAACTACATGGTGAGGTCACACACGACTACAGACATAGACCTCGGACAAATACAGTGAGGTCACAAAGGGACAAATACATGGTGAGGTCACACACGACTACAGACATAGACCTCGGACAAATATGGTTAGGTCACAAAGGAACAAATACACGGTGAGGTCACACACGACTACAGACATAGACAAATGGTTAGGTCACAAACAAATACAGGTGAGGTCACACACGACTACAGACACAGTGAGGTCACACACGATTACAGACACAATGAGGTCACACCCGACTACAGACACAGTGAGGTCACACACGACTACAGACACAGTGAGGTCACACACGACTACAGACACAGTGAGGTCACACACGACTACAGACATAGACCTCGGACAAATATGGTGAGGTCACAAAGGAACAAATACATGGTGAGGTCACACAAGACTACAGACATAGACCTCGGACAAATACAGTGAGGTCACAAAGGGACAAATACACGGTGAGGTCACACACGACTACAGACATAGACCTCGGACAAATATGGTAAAGTCACAAAGGGACAAATACATGGTGAGGTCACACACGACTACAGACATAGACCTCGGACAAATATGGTAAGGTCACAAAGGAACAAATACACGGTGAGGTCACACACGACTACAGACACAGTGAGGTCACACACGACTACAGACATAAACCTCAGACAAATATGGTGAGGTCACAAAGGGACAACTACATGGTGAGGTCACACACGACTACAGACATAGACCTCGGACAAATACAGTGGTGAGGTCACAAAGGGACAAATACATGGTGAGGTCACACACGACTACAGAAATAGACCTCGGACAAATATGGTTAGGTCACAAAGGAACAAATACACGGTGAGGTCACACACGACTACAGACACAGTGAGGTCACACACGACTACAGACACAGAAAAATAACGGTGAAGTCACACACGACTACAGACACAGTGAGGTCACACACGACTACAGACATAGACCTCGGACAAATATGGTGAGGTCACAAAGGAACAAATACATGGTGAGGTCACACACGACTGCAGACCTAGCCCTCAGACAAATATGGTGAGGTCACAAAGGAAAATATACATGGTGAGGTCACACACGACTACAGACACAGTGAGATCACACACGACTACAATACGGTGAGGTCACAAAGGGACAACATACACGGTGAGGTCACACACGACTACAGACACAGTGAGGTCACACACGACTACAGACACAGTGAGGTCACACAGGACTACAGACACAGTGAGGTCACACACGACTACAGACACAGTGAGGTCACATACGACTACAGACACAGCGAGGTCACACACGACTACAGACACAGTGAGGTTACATACGACTACAGACACAGCGGACACAGGCCGGCCACGACCATAACCCGCTCCATGTCTAAAGGCAACGCTGGTAATGTCTGGCTTGGGGAAATGCTGAAGCATAGCCAGCCTTCTGGGTGTCAGCACTATAGGCAAGCTGTGGCGGGCCGTCTCAGCCGCAGCTGTGGCGGGCCGTCCGTAGCGCAGACTTCACTGACCGGCCCGGACGATGCTGCGCTGGCTGCCGTCTGAGCTACGGGCCTGCTCCAGTGTCCTGGCCTCCCAGTCCGTCCAGTACAGCCACTCCCCAGCTGTCGGCAGCAGGGAGAATCAGTACCCCCGCCGACGGAGAATCAGTAACACAACCAACGGCAACAGGCAAAACCAGTACCCCAACCGACGGGAAACGGAGAATCAGTACCCCAGCCGACGGGAACAAGAGAGTCAGTACCCCAGCCGACAGGAACACGAGAGTCAGTACCCCAGCCGACGGGAAACGGAGAATCAGTACCCCCGCCGACGGAGAATCAGTAACCCAACCAACGGGAACACGCAAAACCAGTACCCCAGCCGACGGGGACACGGAGAATCAGTACCCCAGCCGATGGGAAACGGAGAATCAGTACCCCAGCCGACGGGAAACGGAGAACCAGTACCCCAGCCGACGGGAAACGGAGAATCAGTCCCCCAGCCGACAGGAACACGAGAGTCAGTACTCCAGTCGACGGGTGCAGGAGAATCAGTACCCCAGCCGACGGGAAACGGAGAATCAGTACCCCAGCCGACGGGAAACGGAGAATCAGTACTCCAGTCGACGGAAAACGGAGAATCAGAACCCCAGCCGACAGGAACACGAGAGTTAGTACTCCAGTCGACGGGTGCAGGGAGAATCAGTACCCCAGCCGACGGGAAACGGAGAATCAGTACTCCAGCCGAAGGGAAACGGAGAATCAGTACCCCAGCCGACGGGAACACGAGAGTCAGTACTTTAGTCGACGGGTGCAGGGAGAATCAGTATCCCAATCAACGGGAACACGGAGAATCCGTACCCCAGCCGACGGGAAACGGAGAACCAGTACCTCAGCCGACGGGAACACTGGAGCCAGTCTTTAGATTATGGGAATGTTGAACAGCCACTTCGCTAACTGACGGAAACACATGATAGCGTAGTTCTTCTCCAGTCAACAAAATACATACACATGACACTGATTCCCGGACACCCAGCTTTGCACGCGACGGCTTTTGCAGGACTTAACAATTACGCTACGCACCAGCGCAATTGTTTAGTCCACACGTCACAACACAATCCATATTCATTCTTGACATTCCACTTAAGGCACGCCAAGCCTCTACCCACCACGGTCAGGCCGAACGGATGGTGGGCCTGCTTCACCAGTAGGCGGCGGTCACCACCCTCCAGGTCGCAAGACTCGATCCGGTGCAGCCGAGCGTCAGCCCAGAACACCCTGCCGACAACGCACCGCACGTCATCACTGGTGCAGCCCAGAACACCCTGCCGACAACGCACCGCACGTCACGACTCGTCAGCCCACAGCACCCCGCCGACAACGCACCACACGGCACCTCACGATACATGTCGTCAACACGTCACTGACTTCGTGAGGACATTTAACATCCTATTGCGAATACGGACAGACCAGGCGAATGTCCCTACATGGTACAGCCAACAGTTCACAGACTACGCGACCGCGCGACCACCGTGGCAGATGCCGCACCGCGTGTTTCCGTGGTAGATGCCGCGACCCTCGTGGCACATGCCGGGACTCGAAACACCCATTACGTCATCCAGCAAATACATCACAATCGTGTGACCAACGAAAACCCCGCCAACGCCTCAGATGTCACAGCCCTAATCTTTCATTTGTCAAGCATGCCACGGCCCTGAACCGGAAAACAAACACATCCATGTTTCCCGTGCATCACGTATCCATTTGCACGGCACAACTGCAGACGTGACGTTCGTACTAGCACTATCTCTGCGCACAAACAGTCCTGCCACCAAAGCGTCTGAGACCGTTCTTGGGGACGTCCAGTGACATCGGCAGCTCAGCCCGGTCATTGGCCCGAACTGCAGACACCGCTCTCACCGTTGCCGGGAAGCCGCCAGTCCGGTGGGCTGCTGCAGAGCCTCAGTTACCAGTCGGCGCCGCTCGGAGCCGTCCAGCCGGGCCGTCTCGATCCTGGGCGGGGCGCCCTGGTCTACCCACAGCAGGCGGCCCTCCAGCGGCAGCACCGCCACCGCGCGGGGACGCTCCACCTGCCAGCGACGCCACAGCAGAGGTGACCACGGAGAGGCTCGGCAAGGGCAGCAGGACACTGTCCAGACGGGGCCGGCCGGTCGGAGCTGAGAGTGATACACTGGAAGGGACTGCTCAGGAATACAGTACACGGGACGGCCTCTTACTCTACTTGAGGAAATCACACACAAATGCACTTCAAGTGAATAAGGAGTTATGCCGTCTTGCATAACTGCACAGTAAGAGACACAAGCAGAGCAATTCATACCAGAGAGCACTCAGGCTGTCGCCTGAAGCACTTTATACCGTGGCACCTGTTAGGTGAAAAACACTTCAGTGCCCCGCTCCCTTTGGGTGATAAAACTACAGCACCCCACGCCGGCTGGACGAGATCACTACAATAGGCTGCACCTGTTCGGTGACGATGCGGCGGCGGCAGCAGGCGTCCAGCGAAAGCACCGACACGGCAGGGGCGCGCGCGTCACTGAAGAACACCAGCCGGGCGGCCCAGTCCACCGCCACGCCCTCTGGCCAGACGTCCGGCGCACTGAGCAGGGCGCGCGCCGCCGCCAGCGCCGGCGTCCGCATGTCAGCCCAGCTGCGCACAGAGACAGGCGTCAGACCTCAGAGGTGTCAGGTCACAGAGGGACGGGGTTAGAGGTGACAGGTCCCAGAGGGACGGGGTTAGAGGTGACAGGTTCCAGAGGGACGGGGTTAGAGGTGACAGGTCACAGAGGGACGGGGTTAGAGGTGACAGGTCACAGAGGGACGGGGTTAGAGGCGACAGGTCCCAGAGGGACGGGGTTAGAGGTGACAGGTCCCAGAGGGACGGGGTTAGAGGTGACAGGTACCACAGGGACGGGGTTAGAGCTGACAGGTCCCAGAGGGACGGGGTTAGAGGTGACAGGTCCCAGAGGGACGGGGTTAGAGGTGACAGGTCCCAGAGGGACGGGGTTAGAGGTGACAGGTACCACAGGGACGGGGTTAGAGGTGACAGGTCCCAGAGGGACGGGGTTAGAGGGTGACAGGTCCCAGAGGGACGGGGTTAGAGGTGACAGGTCCCAGAGGGACGGGGTTAGAGGTGACAGGTCCCAGAGGGACGGGGTTAGAGATGACAGGTACCAGAGGGACGGGGTTAGAGGTGACAGGTCCCAGAGGGACGGGGTTAGAGGTGACAGGTACCAGAGGGACGGGGTTAGAGGTGACAGGTCCCAGAGGGACGGGGTTAGAGGTGACAGGTACCCAGAGGGACGGGGTTAGGGGTGACAGGTCCCATAGGGACGGGGTTAGAGGTGACAGGTACCACAGGGACGGGGTTAGAGGTGACAGGTCCCAGAGGGACGGGGTTAGAGGTGACAGGTCCCACAGGGACGGGGTTAGGGGTGACAGGTACCCAGAGGGACGGGGTTAGAGGTGACAGGTACCACAGGGACGGGGTGAAAGGTTAGAGGAGACAGGTCAGCCGGGCTGCGCCCAAGAGTGGGTGTCGGACGACATCGGACCAGTCGAACTGAAGACAGCACGACGCGGAGACGGACTCCCTCACTTCACAGCCTGAAATCATCACACCGGCACCAGCTACAACAAGCGAAAATATATTAAGACGTACAACACTTTCAACGACGACGGGTTCTATAAAACTCAGACTCGGTTCGGCCTCTCAGACTAGCACCCGGGTTTTTATATTCGAAATTATTCCAGCCTCTTGAAGCGTCCAAGGAGAGACACAAAGGCTTTGCCTGCGCAAGATGGTAGAATTGCGTGCATCTGCACGTGTGACCTTACCTAAAGCAGTTTCAGAGAGGTATTATGCATGGGTAAAGGCCAGCGGAAGATTTCCACTTTACCGCTCCCTCCAAACACCAGCATATTTACTAAAAACACGGCATCCCTGTGGAGCCTCGGTTCCACTGTAAGTAGCCTACCGTATCTGGTTGAGTCCCCGATCGGTGAAGACCACGCCGTGCTCGGCCTCCATGGTGTCCAGATGAGCGGCGCTCCTGATGCCAGTCACCGGCAACGTCACCTCCCACCGCTCCGGCGTGTCCAGCGACACCCGCGCCACACTGTCGGCGGGCCCGACACGTCAGCGGCTGGAACTGTGGATGGCACGGTCAAAATAGATCACCCATGCGTCGCTGCACTGAGCACAAGTTGAGGTCAGGACCGCGAGGAGTGATATTTCCGAGTCGCATCCACCTAAGCACATGCCATAGATTCAGACAAGCCCGTCTTCAATAGAGGCTTCCTGAACCACACGCTGCTCCAGGCTGGCCCTGACCTGTTGAGGGTGAGGTAGACCAGACTGCGGTGGGGCCGGGCGGGGCAGGAGCGGCCATCCTCGCCTACCGTCAGACCGGTGCCGCAGAGGCAGGCTTGGCCGTGCGGCCGGCGCAGACACAGGCCCTCGCAGCCGCCGTTGTCCTCGCCGCAGCCGTACCGCACCATCGCGCTTTCTCTCTGCAGGCAGGAGGCAGTCAGCACCTCTCACACAGCCCGGCACAAAGCCACAGCGCTGTGTCTGCAGAACAGGAATGAGGCAGCAACTCACACACAGCCCGGAACAAAACCACAGCGCTGTGTCTGCAGAACAGGAAGGAGGCAGCACCTCTCACACAGCCCGGAACAAAACCACAGCGCTGTGTCTCTGCGAAGCAAACGGGGAGGGGCAAGCCGCACACCAGTCTTGGCAGAGCACAGGACACAGCACATCACGGAACACATGAGAAACCCACGATAAGGCAGAGCACAGGACGCGACAGGAAACAGCCGTACATAGGACACCGAGTTCAATATGCTTAATATTTCGGGTTTCTTTTCTTTTTTGATCACCAACGGAGAAGTCCCCAATTACTGATCAAATACAGTCGGCGATGATAAATTATTATCACTCGTACATACAAGCACATTTTCTTTTCTGTTGCTATAGGTACCTGGCTATTTCACGATGGGATATTTTTCGTGTCACATGATTCTGCCATTCCATTTTTCACCTCCCGTTCGACCAATCACGGTCAGCACTGGCCAGTTCCCCGGTAGCCGAGCGCAGTCTTACGACCCCACCTCGAACAGTATCAGCCGGGAGAGGTGGTCCAGGGGTCTGGTCAGCAGAACCGGCGACGCCGCCGTGTCGTTGACGGCGCGCCGAAACACGCCGCCGCCGCGTCGCGCCTCCGTCCAGAACAGCTCCGAGACACGGTGGGCCAGTCCGAACGGACGGGAGAGGCCTGCCGGCGCCAGCAGGGTCATCCAGCAGCGGTCAACTACCGCCAACCCATCCCAAACAGATGCTTCTGAATACTCTGCCCAACTTACCACACTTAATTTGGCAGTAATCTATGTTGGCATTAATGTGTTAGCTGTATCAAATAAATGAGATCTACAGTTTCAGAAAAAAACACTCAATGAAGCCCGCTGGCCTGGCCATCCAATGACGCGCACCTTTGACGAGCACGACGCGGAGCGTGCCGTTCAGCTCCGAGATCTCGATCACACCCCGCTGGTTATCGCACCAGAGCAGGCGGTTGGTCAGCGGGTCAATTAGCAGTGAGCTGGGCCGCCCCAGTCGTCCCTGCACCACCACAGCCCTGCCGCAGAGGCCGACGGTCAGTGCAGAATATCAGCAGCGAGCTGGGCCCTCCAAGCCGTGCCTGCACCACCACAGCCCTGCCGCACAGGCCGACGGTCAGTGGAGAATATCAGCAGCGAGCTGGGCCTATCCAGCCGTGCCTGCAATCGATATCCATACTTAAAGCAGCGCCCCGGCATAGCACAGTCACGCAAGCAAACCAACTCACGGCTACTCTAAAGCCTACTGAAGGCGGACACACGCACGACGGACGCAGTTCCCGCGGACACGACACGGATCTCCCATTAGGAGCGGTTCGGCCAGCGCCGCTCCGCTCAATGTGCCCGGCTGGTTGACATCAGCTCACCGGTTAGAGCCGTCCATCCAGGCGGAGTGGATCTGTGCCTGGGCGTGCCAGTCGGCCCAGATCAGCAGGCCGTGCCGGTGAGAGACGGCCAGCGCGCGCGGCGGACGCTGCTGGTCTGCTATCAGAAGCTGCCGCCGGCTGCCGTCCAGCTCACACACCTCCACAGACCAGCGCACCAGGTCCGCCCAGAACAGCTGCAGCAGAGAGGCAGCTCACGCACCCCCACAGACCAGCTCACACACCTCTACAGACCAGCTCACACACCTCCACAGACCAGCGCACCAGGTCTGTCCAGAAAAGCTGCAGCAGAGAGGCAGCTCACACGCCCCCACAGACCAGCTCACCAGGTCCGCCCAGAACAGCTGCAGCAGAGAGGCAGCTCACACACCCCCACAGACCAGCGCACCAGGTCCGCCCAGAACAGCTGCAGCAGAGAGGCAGCTCACACACCCCCACAGACCAGCTCACACACCTCCACAAACCAGCTCACACACCTCCACAGACCAGCTCACACACCCCCCACAAACCAGCTCACACACCTCCACAGACCAGCGCACCAGGTCCGCCCAGCACAGCTGCAGCAGAGAGGTAGCTCACACACCTCCACAGACCAGCTCACCGGGTCTGCACAGAATAGCTGCAGCAGAGAGGCAGCTCACACACCCCCACAGACCAGCTCACACACCTCCACAGACCAGCTAACACACCTCCACAGACCAGCTCACACACCTCCACAGACCAGCGCACCAGTTCCGCCCAGAACAGCTGCAGCAGAGAGGCAGCTCACACACCTCCACAGACCAGCTCACACACCTCCACAGACCAGCTCACACACCTCCACAGACCAGCTCACACACCTCCACAGACCAGCTCACACGCCTCCACAGACCAGCTCACACACCTCCACAGACCAGCGCACCAGGTCTGTCCAGAACAGCTGCAGCAGAGAGGCAGCTCACACCCCCCCCCCCCACAGACCAGCTCACACACCTCCACAGACCGGCTCACACCTCCACAGACCAGCGCACCAGGTCCGCCCAGAACAGATGCAGCAAAGAGGCAGTTCACACACCTCCACAGACCAGTGCACCAGGCCCGCTCAGAACAGCTGCAGCAGAGGGGCAGCTCACACACCTCCACAGACCAGCGCACCAGGTCTGTCCAGAACAGCTGCAGCAGAGGGGCAGCTCACACACCTCCACAGAGCATCTCACGCACCTCCACTGAGCAGTTCACACGCCTCTACAAAGCATCTCACCACAGACCAGCTCACACCCATCATCTCCACACAGCTCAGACACCTCCACAGAGCGGTGCAGCTGTTCCACCCACAACAGTTGCAACGCACTGCCCGTCTAAACAATTTACAAACCTCGACCAACCTGGCCAATTCAAGCAGACGTCATCCATCGACTCCCCGACAATCCGACACGCGTTCACCATGGTCATGTCGGCGGCGTCAGCGCACCTTACTGCCGACGGCGTCGAAGGCGAGGTCGGAGACGTGGCCCAGCTGGTGGGTGACCAGGGGTCGGGAGTGGGTGCCGTCCAGACTGGCGCTGACGATCTGTCGCCGGCCGCGGCTCCAGTCGGCGTACAGCAGACGCTCTGTGGCCCGGCCACAACACCGGTTACTGGGCCGTGTGTACGTGTGTGGAGGGGAGAACACCGGCCACTACGCTATGTCTGTGTGTGGAGGGGAGAACACTGGTCACTGTGCTGTGTGTATGTGGGGGAGAACACCGGCCACTGCGCTATGTCTGTGTGTGGAGGGGAGAACACCGGCCACTGTGCTGTGTGTGTAGGGGAGAAAACCGGCACTGTGCTGTGTCTGTATAGGGGAGAACACTGGCCATTGTGCTGTGTGTGTAGAGGAGAATACCGACACTGTGCTGTGTGTATGTGGGGGAGAACACTGGTCACTGTGTTGTGTGTATGTGGGGGAGAACACTGGTCACTGTGCTGTGTGTATGTGGGGGAGAACACCGGTCACTGTGCTGTGTGTATGTGGGGGAGAACACTGGTCACTGTGCTGTGTGTATGTGGGGAGAACACCGGCCACTGCGCTATGTCTCTGTGCGGAGGGGAAAGAACACCGGTCACTGTGCTGTGTGTATGTGGGGAGAACACTGGTCACTGTGCTGTGTGTATGTGGGGAGAACACCGGCCACTGCGCTATGTCTGTGTGTGGAGGGGAGAACACCGGCCACTGTGCTGTGTGTGTAGGGGAGAAAACCGGCACTGTGCTGTGTCTGTATAGGGGAGAACACTGGCCATTGTGCTGTGTGTGTAGAGGAGAATACCGACACTGTGCTGTGTGTGTAGGGGAGAATACCGGCACTGTGCTGTGTCTGAAGAGGGGAGAACACTGGTCACTGTGCTGTGTGTATGTGGGGGAGAACACCGGCCACTGTGCTGTGTGTATGTGGGGCAGAACACCGGCCACTGTGCTGTGTGTATGTGGGGGAGAACACTGGTCACTGTGTTGTGTGTATGTGGGGGAGAACACTGGTCACTGTGCTGTGTGTATGTGGGGGAGAACACCGGTCACTGTGCTGTGTGTGTAGGGGAGAATACCGGCACTGTGCTGTGTGTATGTGGGGGAGAACACTGGTCACTGTGATGTGTGTATGTGGGGAAGAACACTGGCCACTGTGCTGTGTCTGTCTGTATAGGGGAGAACACCGGCCACTGTGCTGTATGTATGTGGGGAGAATACCGGCCACTGTGCTGTGTGTGTGGGGGGAGAACACCGACATGGAGGGGAGAAAACCGGCCACTGTGTTGTGTATGTGGGGGAGAACACCAGCCACTGTGCTGTGTGCATGTGGGGGAGAACACCGGTCACTGTGCTGTGTATGTGGGGGGGAGAACAGCGGCATAGAGGGGAGAACACCGGCTTCTGTGTTGTGTGTATGTGGGGGAGAACACCGGCCACTGTGCTGTGTGTATGTCGGAGAGAACACCGGTCACTGTGCTGTGTGTATGCGGGGAGAACACCGGTCATTGTGCTGTGTGTGTGGGGGAGAACACCGGCATAGAGGGGAGAACACCGGCCACTGTGTTGTGTGTATGTGGGGAAAACACCGGTCACTGTGCTGGGTGTATGTGGGGGAGAACACCGGTCATTGTGCTGTGTGTATGCGGGGGAGAACACCGGTCATTGTGCTGTGTGTGGGGGGAGAACACCGGCATAGAGGGGAGAACACCGGCCACTGTGTTGTGTGTATGTGGGGGAAAACACCGGTCACTGTGCTGGGTGTATGTGGGGGAGAACACCGGTCACTGTGCTGTGTGTATGCGGGGGAGAACACCGGTCATTGTGCTGTGTGTATGTGGGGGAGAACACCGGTCATTGTGCTGGGTGTATGTGGGGGAGAACACCGGCCACTGCTGTGTGTATGTGGGGAGAACACCGACCACTGTGCTGTGTGTATGTGGGGGAGAACACCGGTCACTGTCCTGTGTATGTTGGGGGAGAACAGCGGCATAGAGGGGAGAACACCGGTCACTGTGCTGTGTGTATGTGGGGGAGAAGACCAACCACTGTGCTGTGTGTATGTGGGGGAGAACACCGGCCACTGTGCTGTGTGTATGTGGGGGAGAGCACCGGTCACTGTGCTGTGTGTATGTGGGGGAGAACACCGGCCACTGTGCTGTGTGTATGTGGGGGAGAACACCGTTCACTGTGCTGTGTGTATGTGGGGGAGAACACCGTCCACTGTGCTGTGCTGTGTGTGGGGGGAGAACACCGGCATGGAGGGGAGAACACCGGCCACTGTGCTATGTGTGTATAGGGGGGTCAGATCCACACTGGTGGCGCTACTTGAAATCATGTACACCACACACATTGACTGAGATTCTGGCGCTATCTGCATGCCCACGCTATCTACATTCACCTGCACCACTCACCTGGCGCTCAGTAGCAGTATCTAAAGCACAGTCGTCACGAAGCTTTCATTGCACCATTTTATTGGTGGTGAAAAAAAAAACATCCAAGGCAATGAGAAGTGATATTCAATACATCATCTTAAAAGTCTGCCGTCAAAGCCTAAGCAAGATAGGTGCGCTGGGCGGTGGTGGTACTGACCGTTGCGGGTGTCGACGGCGGCGGCGGTGATGAACAGGTGCCGGGGTAGCGGCAGCACCGAGTCGGCCTCCAGGGCCGCCGCCCACGTCTGGTCAGGCTCCGGCAGCGCCAGCCGGCGCACTTCGCTCTCGCTGGTGAAGAGCAGGCCGTGCCGAGGACCCGGTGCACAGCCGCGGCCGTCCTCAGAAACCGGCACCCCTGCCGGACACGGGGTCCAGCGGGCGTCCGACAACACCGGCACCCCTACCGGTCACAGCGGCCGTCCCAAGACACCGGCACCCCTGCCGGTCATGCGGCCGTCCTACAACACCGGCACCTCTGCCGCACACGGCGGTCGCACGAAGGAAAATAGCCGCAGTCCGTATAGTCATACCTGGGAACTAGCCGACAGCTGACAGGTCACGTTTGGCAACGAATTCGTCCTGGTAACGCCACATTCGGCAGTCAAAAGGCTACTCCGCCTCACTCTTGGAGGAGGGTGACACATCGTGCAAATAGCCACACGTCACCACGGAGAGAGCAACAAACAAGACACCAACTACTTCCCGTTAATACTTACCAGACCTGCCACTGTTTTGCGGCCTTCTATCTTCCCGGCATGTGGCTAGTTCGAAGTTAATGATATATCCACCAATCAATTCGCCACGTCACCCACGAGTCCCTTTTGCAGGTTCTATGCCCGGTCAATACCGCGTTTCTGTGGTTGGGAGCAGACCAGTTACTTGCAACTCTGCTCTGATGCCGAAATTTAAACGAACAGCAGGGAGTACTGGTCACCAGAGAAACTATTTGACATATCTAAAACCAAGGACAAATTCATCCACCAACTAGATCAAGTAGCACCACTAAGACCCACTCGGTCCCGTCAAACCAATGCGCAACATGTATCTGCGGAAACACAGTGCCTGTTGCGACAGAGACGCACCGCTCTCAGTAGCGGTGACCGCGCCGAGTATGCGCGCTTGAACCGCCTCTGCCGAGCTGCCATCCGTGGCGACTGTGTGACAGTGTACACCAGAGAGATCAGTCAGGGACGGCGCGGTGGCTTGTGGCGTGTCCTTCAGCCGGTCATAGGACGCAAACAACAGCAGTGTACTATACCGAGCATCACAGCTGATGCACTGAATGAGTATAATGTCTCGATCGGGCCAACTACAGCGGCCAGTGTCCCACCAGCTACGACTGTCGTGCCTACGGTTTTTGCCTCGTGTTATGACTTGCTCTTTTAAAGTTCGACCCATTGACATTCAAACGCTTTGTATAACTTTAGCTTCCATGCGGCCTTCGAAATCCACAGGTGTTGATGGAGTCAGTATTTCACTGTTTCAAAAATATTTCTTTGGGATTGGCTTTCCTCTGCTTGATATCATAAATTCTTCTTTGAAAACCGGGTCTGTTCCAAAGGATTGGAAACATGCCCTGGTGACTCCTATCCCAAAAGGCAAGGTGGCTGCGGAGCCATCTGACACTCGGCCAATATAAATCCTCCCGGCTATTACTAAATTGGTAGAACGTGTCGTGCAAAAACAACTCTCTCATTACCTGGAAGACAACAAATTACTTTCCGATGCACAACACGGCTATAGAAAGCACCATTCTACCGAATCAGCTCTCCATGTGATCACTGACGTAGCTCTTCAGGCTATGCAAGAAGGTAAAATTTCAATTCTGGTACTCTTGGATCTTTCGAAATGTTTTGATGTAGTGCCGCACTCAAAATTACTTGATAAACTTAACATTTACGGTATAGAGACCAGCTGGTTCCGCAGCTACCTTGAGGGCCACACCCAGCAAGTTCAGATGCGTGGTATCAAATAAAAAAATTCGGGATAATAACATTGGGGTTTTCCAGGTAGGATCATTATCATGTTTGATGTACATGCTGTATGCTAACGACCTGAGTTTGTGTGTCGGCAGCGATGTCACAGTCGTGCAGTACGCTGACGACACACAGGTTCTTGTCAGCGGCAAGAAAGGTAATATCCAGCAGGTCGTTACCCGCATCCAGGCTGCTCTGTGCTCCATGCACCAATGGTTTTCTCAGAACATGAAAATCAACGCTAAAAACAAAGATGTTAGTACTTGGTACACCAGCCATGCTGCGTGACATACCCCCAATTTCTTAAAATTTTTTGCGGCACCACAATACCTGACTCCAGAGTTGTTCAGAACTTGGGCCTAAGCATCGATCGACATCTAAATTATCAATCACACATTGATGTTTTATCGCGTAAGTGTACCGGAGTTTTGTTAGCACTGAGTCATGCCAGACATGTTATACCGCGAGCTGCCCTTAAGACTATCGTCGAGGCACTTGTTTTCTCCATTGTGCGTTACTGTTTATCTATATACGGCTCGTGTGGAAAAGTCCAGATCCATCGGGTACAGAAAATTATCAACTTCACAGCGCATGTTGTGACCGGGCGCCGGCGTTATGATCATGTTTCGGATGCTGTTAAGCAGCTTGGCTGGCTCACTGCCGAACTTCTAATCTAATACCTCACTGCTACCGCTGTGAACCGAACTGTGGTGATGGGACTGCCTGCACACATCAGACAGACTTTTGGACTGCGGGGGAGTGAGGTGCACAGCCACGACACCCGCAATGCCAACGCGTGGACTCTGCCGCCGATACGCTCTGAGGTCGGTCGCCGCCGTTTGTGTTACAGAGGCGTATCTATACTCAACCAAATAGGAATACGACCTGGTGCACCCCACTTTCGACAAGATCTGAGAGCGGCGCTGATACGCCGTGGTGCTGAATAGGGACGAACGTGCGCTTGATTTCTGGTTGGCAAATGATGCGAAAGTGTCGATCGATATTGAATGTTTATGGCCATGCATGTGTATATTTTAGGTTGTGATCCCTTTTTACTCTTTATTTACAGTTTGACGTGGACAGGTGAAAAGCCCTTTGAAGTGGACCTTGTTTGAATGAATCTGAATCTGAAAATCTGAAATGAACCAAGCTTCGACGGCCACTGCAAATGGGCCCAGATTTGTCCAGTGGAAAACGCGACGAGTAGTGTAATCGGCTCTCTCTCGACAAAACCTCCAGCGGCGCCGCTGGGAGCCAGTAGGCCGCTGGCGCGTCTCACCGGTGGGACAGTGGCAGACAGCGGCGGCTCCCGGCGCCGGCAGGCACAGGTGGGAGCAGCCGCCGTTGTCGCCCCAGCAGCGGCTCCTGCCGCGCTCCGCCCTCTCTCCCAGTACGGCCAGCGCCAGCGCCGGGTCGGCGGCGGCGGCGGTGAGGCGGGCGGCGGCGGCGCCGGCCACGCTGCCGTTGTACACGCCGCCTCCGGAGAGCCAGAAGAGCTGGTGGCCGGTGGCGGTGAGGCCGGCGGGGCGCGACACTGAGCCGTACAGCTGCCGGGCCGGGCCGGCGCCGGAGGCAGACAGCGGCGCCGCGCTGATGGTGCCTGCCGAGATTGCCGCAGCTACACAGCGCGTCCGGCCAAACTGCGCCACACGCTTAGGATAACGCAGCATGACTGGGGGCTAATCAAATCGTTATCTGTACAAACGGATCCAGTTGTTCCACCACACAGGAAATTAACAACATAAGTTTTACGTAGGCATCATCAAGCACCAGCACCAGCACCATCATCAGCACCTTAACCTTGCCTAGTGCAAACAAACAACGGAGATAGCGTAAGCACAGCTGATTCTCCATTCTAACAATAATGTATTCAAGAGGCAAACCTACTTAATTGTCTGTTTGGCCTACAGTTGGTGCTGACGTCGGCGCTTACCCCACCGTCCCCCCCACTAGCATGGGTACCGATACCCACCTAGTTGTCCGTCCGACCAGTAGATGGTGCTGGTGTCGGCACTGAGCGTCAGCGCTGTGACGGCGCCCAGTCCTGAGCCGAAGACCACGGAGCGTGCCGAGCCGTCCATGCCGGCACGCTCTATTCGGGCGCCGGCTGCCGCGTCGTCAGCGAGCGCCGACCAGAACATCAGGCCGGCTGCGGAGTCGGCCGGGGTCAGAGCCCTCACATATCCATCTCCTCAATGGCTGCGTGGCAACTGGTGACTTTACCTATTCTCATAAACATTCAAAGATATATTTTGCTTTCCTACAACTGTCAGCTGGTTCTGCTCTATCCTAGCGGCCTCCTGCAGATTTGAGCCACGACCTCTGTCCAACAGTGAGAGGATAACCTGGGCACACAACTTCCTGGCGCGAGCTGACCTGCCTGAGCAGCACCAGCTGACCTGCAGGATGGAGCGCCAGCGCGGTGGGGCGCCGCAACCGCAGCAGTAGCGCGCGGTGTCGGCCGTCCGTGCTCATCACCTCCAGTCTGCCCAGGGTGGCGTCGGTCCAGTACACCAGGCCGCCGGCCACCGCCAGCGCCGTCACGTTCACTGCCGAGGCCAGCGGTCAGCACTCGACCACGCCGGCCCCAGCGGAGACCACCCGGCCACGCCGGCCCCAGCGGAGACCACCCGACCACGCCGGCCCCAGCGGAGACCACCCAACCACGCCAGCCCCAGTGGAGACCACCCGACCACGCCAGCCCCAGCGGAGACCACCCGACCACGCCGGCCCCAGCGGAGACCACCCGACCACGCCAGCCCCAGCGGAGACCACCCGGCCACGCCGGCCCCAGCGGAGACCACCCGGCCACGCCGGCCCCAGCGGAGACCACCCGACCACGCCGGCCCCAGCGGAGACCACCCGACCACGCCAGCCCCAGTGGAGACCACCCGACCACGCCAGCCCCAGCGGAGACCACCCGACCACGCCGGCCCCAGCGGAGACCACCCGACCACGCCGGCCCCAGCGGAGACCACCCGACCACGCCAGCCCCAGCGGAGACCACCCGACCACGCCGGCCCCAGTGGAGACCACCCGGCCACGCCGGCCCCAGTGGAGACCACCCGACCACGCCGGCCCCAGTGGAGACCACCCGACCACGCCAGCCCCAGCGGAGACCACCCGACCACGCCGGCCCCAGTGGAGACCACCCGACCACGCCGACCCCAGCGGAGACCACCCGACCAAGCCGGCCCCAGCGGAGACCACCCGACCACACCAGCATCAGCGGGAATAATACACGGGCTATGCACCATAAAATCTCAACGTGTGTTGTCGTGAACACTGGTAGAATATAAACTACAACATAATCGCATTCATCATTGCAAAACGAAAGCACCAGTTCTTAAGGGTCATTGCTGAGCAAGACGTGAACCAGCGATCACCCACACCAGTCCCATATCTATATTGAGCAGTAGCCGATCCTGAGGCTGCTTCTCTTCCCAAAGTGCGCAGGCGCGGCACTTACAGAGGTCGGCGTCCTGCAGTATGTGGTGGCGAGAGCCGTTCCAGAGGGCGCTGTGCATGGCGCCAGTATCGGCGTCCACCCAGTAGAGGGTGTCGTAAGAGGCAGCGGCTGCTCCTGGCAGACCGGCCCCCGTCACCGGCACCGCATGCGCCGGCCCGCCCTCTAGCGGCCACAGCCGCAGACTGGAGTTCTGTGCCGTCAGCAGAGCAATAGAGGGCAGCGCAGAGCACTCCGTCAGACTGCCGCCGGGGCGGGTTGTGGTTAGCCGAAGATGTAAGGGGTAAGCCGGCTACTGCACCAAGATGGATGACATGAGTAAACATCTGTTTCATGAAGCGACCCCTTACCAAAGGATGTCTCTTTCCTTCCATCTAACGGCTGGTTCCGTTCTAGCCCGACCTCAGTCAGTCTTCACCCCCCCCGTCTCCTCTGAGAGCCAGGAGCCCACCTGCCGTCGCTGAGCCGCAGTCCGGCGGCGCAGGCGCAGGTGCGGCCGCCCGGCCGCGGCAGGCACAGCTGGGAGCACCCGCCGTTGTCGCGGCACCGCTGAGAGACGCCCGGCTGCCGCAGCGGGTGTACGGCGCGCACGTCCATCGGGTGCTCCAGGTCCCGGCGCACCTGTCGCACACCGTCCCCTGCCGGCGGCGGAGCACGTCAGAGGGGGAGAGAGAAAGCCGTGAGAGAGGGGAGAGGAGCATGTGAGAGGACGGGGCACATTAGGAGAAGAGGGGTACATCAGATGGGAGAGGAGTACCTCAGAGGGGAGATGAGCACCACAGAGCCCGTCAGAGGGGAAGAGGAGCACACCAGAGGGGGCGGAGCACGTCAGAGAGAGCAGAACACGTCAGAGAGGGCGGAGTACGTCAGAAGCGGCGAGAAGAACGTCAGAGGGAAGGGGGAGAAGCACGTCAGAAGGGGAGAGGAGCACCTCAGAGCCCTTCCGAGAGAGAGAGGAGCACACCAGAGCGGACGGAGCACGTCAGGGGAGAGGAGCACGCCAGGGGGCACGTCAGGGAGGGAGAGGAGCACCTCACAGCACGTCAGAGGGGGTGGAGGACGTCAAAGGGAGGGGAAGGAGCACGCCAGAGCCCGGGGGAGTAGTAACGGGCGACACCGGGCTGCCAGCACAGCAGGGAGAGTGGAGGAGTTCATACAAAACGTTGACCTTCCAGGAATCCCAGACTTCTGAAAATGTATACATAAGGAAAACAAGACGCCATGAGATCGAGAACATGAAAACAATACTTCCGATCCAAAACGTTGTCTTCATCACGGGGCCTCACGGGATGTATAGTGATAAATGTAACATTTATATTGAACCCTATAAAAGCCACAACAATCCGAATTCCTGATGAGCTCATTTCGTGACAAATGGTCCACTAAATATTAAAAAATTGTACCACTTTAATACGATCACCACCAGTGGGAAATTACTATCAGAGCAGTTCTATCAGAAATACAGAGGGAGACACACGGCGCAATTATCACCCAGACGGGTAGGCGCATTTAACACGTGGAAACACCGATTTCGGCCGTGCAGCACGGGCTTCTGCCATTTGATACACGAAAGGGGCTGCACATACTTGTCTTGGGAGTCCCTACGTGCACTCTAACATGAAATTATCAATCAATCAATCTGGACGGCGTATAAAGAAGCAGCTAAACCCGAGCACAGCCAAAGCGAAGGCTTTCCGAACTTAACCAGCCACGAAGCCAGCCCGAACTTATTGAGCGTTGGAGCACACCCAGCACAGAAACAACAGGTGTGAAAACAATTGAATTTATCTAGGGGCATAAACCCGGTGAAAGAATATAAAACTGAACGACAATCGAATCGATGCTTTCAGACCTGCGTTTACAGCAGAAAAATACAATAATCCCACGTTACAATAAGCGAAAACCCATTCATTGAAACCAGTTATGCCCACCGACAAAATCAAGACGAACTATAAATCAACCACGGCCAACCATACATGAAAAGTGGAAAAAATATACTCCAGCACGTCATAAACGAGTCCAATACATAAATCCTCAAAAATGCATACGTAATGAAAACGAAAAGGCGTGTTTGGGTGGTATTGCACATAGAAACACGCTCCCACTACGCAGCTACAAAATCGGCAACTAAAAAAAAAACTAACCAAAGCAGTCTCCCTGACAGGAAAGCGTGCGGCCGATACAACAAATTCATATTTAGAAACGGGCTGGTGTAGATGGTACAACCAGACCCAATTTCTCTACGCTGGACAGTGTGGATGGAGCATTTTCGCCACTGAACACATTTGCAAAACGATTAAGCATAGTCTTGGGGCGTGTGAAACGAACATGTTGGTAGATGCATGAAGTTTGTGTTCAGAATAAATAATCCAATCTCTCTTGACATGTTCTGGGTCACATAGGTGTAGTTTGAGGGATTAACCATAAACCCTGCGGGATCGGCCCGTTCCGCAGCATAACGGGCCCACCGCGCAGGTAGGTGTGAGTGGAGGGCGGGACCGCATGGCGAGTGGTGGCGGGTTCCCAACCAAACAACCGCACCGTACCCGAGCCCCGGCCAGCCGTTCCCGAGGTAACGGCACCGTGGCTGCGTGAAATTACTCTACGTCCGCATCAAGAGCTCCACACGCGGTTTGTCCCGGATCATGACGCGTACTTCAGTGTAATCTTAGTGGCACGCAGCTAGTTTGGATATACCTGCAAGGGTGCAGATATTTGTCTTAGCCCGTGCGTTCCCAGTCCGGCCGTGCTGCTAGATACAACGTCCGTGCCCGTGTTGTACCCGTATCTCATGCACAGTGGATACTGCATGGTGTGCATGCACGGGTGCAGTGTACCGTGGCGTTTGTCGGCCGCATGCAGAGCGTGCGTTTTCCAGTCGGTCCAGTACAGTGTGTCCTCAAACAGCGCCAGCCCGAAGGGGTGGGGCACGCCGTGGTCCAGTACCTGTAACCAGGCGCGGGTCACCACCGCTGGTCGCCGCCGCCACCGCTGCCGCACCGCCACCTCCCAACCACAACTGCTGCCGCACCGCCACATCCCAACCACAACTACTGCCGCACCGCCACCTCCCAACCACAACCGGCACCTCCCAACCACAACTGCTCCCGCACCATCACCTCCCAACCACAGCCGCCATCTCCTCAACACCACTGCTACCGCATCGTCACCTCCTAACCTCAACCACCATCTCCCTACAACTGCTACTGCGCTGCTGCCGTACCGTCACCTCCCAACCTCAACCACCACCTCCCAACCACAACCGTCTCTCCCCACCACAGCTGCTGTCGTACCCCCACCTCCCAACCACAACCACTACCTCCCAACCACAACCACCATCTCCCCACCACAAATGCTGCCGCACCGCCACCTCACAACCACAACCGTTATCTCCCAACCACAACCGCCATCTCCCCACCACAACTGCTGCCGCACCGCCACTTCCCAATCACAACCGCTATCTCCCAACCACAGCCGCCACCTCCCCACCACAACTGCCGCCGCACCGCCACCTCACAACCACCATCTACCTACAACTGCTGCCGCACCGTCACCGTGACTGAGGTTGCACCACCATCGCAACCTCCTAAACAGTATCACTATCTCCCATCCACCACAACTGCCGCTACATTGTCGTCGTTGGCTATAAAAGCCGCAATCGCCAAACCGCCACCACAACTGCACCACTTCCACGACCATCTGAACACAACCACAGTTCTGTCTGAACAATATCAAAAGTTACATCCACCACACCAAAAGAACCCACTGCTTCCGTCGGCAGGGAAGCGATTTCTCGGAAATCAGGCAGCCTGTAGCCCACTACTGTCGACATACCCCTGAAGAAGTCTGAGCAGCTACCAGTTCTACACACTCTTCAGTTCCCGGTACCAAACACCACACAGAACGCATGGTTCAAGGTAAAGGTGTGGAGACATTCTGCGCCCGCAGATACTCATTTGCGCTCTGGACAATGTAAGGTAGTTTCCTGTTCCTTGTAGGGTATGCAACAGTTATGCATAGCTGGATAGCGTTTCACAGAGCAATCTCATTTCACTAGAGCTCACGGCTCATCTCGCCACAACTGACCATGACCATGTGACCTCCAGCAGCTGACAGCCCGCTGACCATGTATCCTCTAGCTGACAGCCGACTGACCAGTCTGACCTCCAGCTAACAGCCGACTGACCAGTCTGACCTCCAGCTGACAGCCGGCTGACCAGTCTGACCTCCAGCTGACAGCCGACTGACCAGTTTGACCTCCCGCTGACAGCCGACTGACCAGTCTGACCTCCAGCTGACAGCCGACTGACCAGTCTGACATACAGTCGACTGACCAGTCTGACCTCCAGCTGAAGGCCGACTGCTCAGTCTGACCTCCAGCTGACAGCCGGCTGACCAATCTGACCTCCAGCTGACGGCCAACTGATCAGTCTGACCTCCAGCTGACAGCCGGCTGACCAGTCTGACCTCCAGCTGACAGCTGACTGACCAGTCTGACCTCTAGATGACAGCCGACTGACCAGCCCGACCTCTAGCTAACCGCCGACTGACCAATCTGACATCTAGCTGACAGCCGACTCAACAGTCTCAACAGTCTAGATGACAGACCTCACAAACCACATGACGGCGGACTGACCAGTGCGCGGCCGGTGCCGTCTAGTTGGCAGGCGGAGATGCTGTTGAGTTTGGCGTCGGCCCAGTACAGTGTGTCGGTGGTGTAGTCTAGAGTCAGCCCATTCGGCCAGGCCAAACGCTCCGAGACGATCGCGCGGCGGTTACCACCGTCCCCGTCCGCCCGCTCAATTCGCGCCTCCGTCCCTGTACCACCAGTTCAGGTCAGGTTAACTGTCCGCCCGCCGTTCCTGTACCACCAGGTCAGGTTAACTGTCCGTCCGCCGTCCCTGTACCACCAGGTCAGGTCAGGTTAACTGTCCGTCCGCCGTCCCTGTACCACCAGGTCAGGTCAGGTTGACTGTCCGCCCGCCGTCCCTGTACCACCAGGTCAGGTCAGGTTGACTGTCCGCCCGCCCGCTCAATCCAAGCCGCCGTCCCTGTACCAACAGGTCAGGTTAACTGTCCGCCCGCCGTCCCTGTACCACCAGGTCAGGCTAACTGTCCGTCCGCCGTCCCTGTACCGCCAGGTCAGGTCAGGCTAACTGTCCGTCCGCTGTCCCTGTACCAACAGGTCAGGTTAACTGTCTGCCCGCCGTCCCTGTACCGCCAGGTCAGGTCAGGTTAACTGTCCGTCCGCCGTCCCTGTAGCACCAGGTCAGCTGAACTGTCCGCCCGCCATACCTGTACCACCAGGTCAGGTCAGGTTAACTGTCCGTCCGCCGTCCCTGTACCACCAGGTCAGGTCAGGTTAACTGTCCGTCCGCCCGCTCAATCCAAGCCGCCGTCCCTGTACCAACAGGTCAGGTTAACTGTCCGCCCGCCGTCCCTGTACCAACAGGTCAGGTTAACTGTCTGCCCGCCGTCCCTGTACCACCAGGTCAGGTCAGGTTAACTGTCCGTCCGCCGTCCCTGTAGCACCAGGTCAGCTTAACTGTCCGCCCGCCATACCTGTACCACCAGGTTAGGTCAACTGTCCGTCCGCCCACTCAATCCCCGCCGCCGTCCCTGTACCATCAGGTCAGGTCAACTGTAGCACCAGGTCAGACCATCTCTCTCCGCCCGCTCAGTGGAGGGGGAGGGGGGGGCGTCACGTCAACCACTCACGTCCTCGTTGTCCGAAACACACCGCTGCGCTTCCAGCCCTGCTGAGTCTGGTTAGTTACATCGTATCAGGTCAGTTCGAATCCGGTCAGCTATCGCCGCCCGCCCGCTGGGTCTGCCCCTTCCGTATATGGTCAAGTCAATCATTTAACACGCATGTCAAAGAAGGACGCATTCGCACAAAAAAATGAGTCCAACAGTAGATGAACCCTTCCAAATTACTGAGCTGGTCACAAATAAGTTCATTGACATCTTGGACAGATCAGAATTCCCCTAGGAGAAAAGCAAACGAACTATAATAACCACTTTCATATCCCTGACATCACACGCCGGTAAATCGGAAGCAGACTCGATCCGTGGCGCGCTGCGCCGTAGTTTACAGCTGTTATTAACAAGCGTCCACACCAGCCCCTGCTTCAGAACGCACCGACATCAGCCCAGAAGAGCAGCGCCCGCTGCGGGTGCAGGCAGACGGCGCGTGGCTGCTCCAGGCCGCCGGTCAGCAGAGTGCGCCGCAGCGAGCCGTCCAGAGCGGCCACCTCCAGCAGGCCGGGCCGCTCATCGGCCCAGTACAGCAGGCCGTGAAGCCAGTCCACCGCCAGGCCGGCCGGCCGCTGCAGTCCCGACACCACCACCGCTGGGACGGGGGAGGGGAGTCAGAGCACGCTACTGGGACAGCGGAAGGGAGTCAGAGCACGGTACTGGGACGGGGGAGGGGAGTCAGAGCACGGCAATGGGACGGTCAGGGGCAACGGGGAGGGGAGTCAGAGCACGCTACTGGGACAGCGGAAGGGAGTCAGAGCACGGTACTGGGACGGGGAGGGAGTCAGAGCACGGCAATGGGACGGGGGAGGGGAGTCAGAGCACGGTACTGGGACAGCGGAAGGGAGTCAGAGCACGGCACTGGGACGGGGAGGGAGTCAGAGCACGGCACTGGGACGGGGGAGGGGAGTCAGAGCGCGGAACTAGGACGGGAGGAAGGGAGTCAGAACACGACACTGGGACAGGGGAGGGAGTCAGAGCACGGCACTGGGACGGGAAGTCAGGACACGGCACTGGGACGGGGGGAGTCAGAGCATGGCACTGGGACGGGAATCAGGACACTGCACTGGGACAGGAAGGGACGGGGGGGAGAGGGTGGGACGGGGAGGGTAGGAGCTGGGACGGGGGGGGAGAGAGGTCGGGAAGGGAGGGTAGCAGGTATGGGACGGGGGGTAGAGCACGGAGGGAGGGGAGGGTAGGCAGGTACGGGAGGGAGGGTAGAGAGGCATGGGCGGGGGGTAGAAAGGCAATGGGACGGGGAGGGAGTAGAGCGCGGAACTAGACGGGGTGAAAGACTGGGACAGGAGGTAGACACGGCACGGGACGGGAATCAGGACACCACTGGGACAGGGGAGGGAGTCAGAGCACGGCACTGGGACGGAGGAGGGGGTCAGAACACACCACTGGGACAGGGGAGGGAGTCAGAACACGACAATGGGAAAGGGGGGACGGGAGTCAGAGCACAGCACTAGGACGGGGGATGGGAGTCATAACACGACGCTGGGACGGGGAGGGGAGGTAGTACACAGCACTAGTCACTGGAACGGGGGAGGGGAGGTAGTACACAGCACTAGTCACTGGGAGGAGGGAGGTAATACAAGCACCAGTCACTGGGACAGAGGGAGGAGGTAGTACACAGCACCAGTCATGGGACGGATGGGAGGGAAGAAGACACAGCACTAGTCACTGGGACGGGAGGAGGTAGTACACAGCACAGTCACTGGGAGAGGAGGAGGTAATACACAGCACCAGTCACGGACGGGGAGGGAGGAGTACACAGCACAGCCACTGGACGGAGAGGAGGTAGACACAACACAGTCACCGGGACGGGGGGGAGGTAGTACAAGCACAGTCACGTGCCAGGGGATGAGACACAAAACAGTCACTGGAGGGGGAGGGAGGAAGTACACAGCACCAGTCACTGGGACAGATGGGAGAGGAGGTAGTACACAGCACCAGTCCTGGACGGAAGGAGGTAGTACAAGCACTAGTCACTGGAACGGGGAGGGGAGGTAGTACACAGCACTAGTCACTGGGAGAGGGAGGGAGGTAGTACACAGCACCAGTCACTGGGACGGGGAGGGGAGGTAGTACACAGCACTAGTCACTGGGACAGATGGGAGGGGAGGTAGTACACAGCACCAGTCACTGGGACAGATGGGAGGGGAGGTAGTACATAGCACCAGTCACTGGGACAGATGGGAGGGGAGGTAGTACACAGCACCAGTCACTGGGACAGATGGGAGGGGAGGTAGTACACAGCACCAGTCACTGGGACAGATGGGAGGGGAGGTAGCACACAGCACTAGTCACTAGGACGGGGGAGGGGAGGTAGTACACAGCACCAGTCACTGGGACGGGGGAGGGGAGGTAGTACACAGCACTAGTCACTGGGACGGGGGAGGGGAGGTAGTACACAGCACCAGTCACTGGGACAGATGGGAGGGAAGGTAGTACACAGCACCAGTCACTTGGACGGATGGGAGGGGAAGAAGTACACAGCACTAGTCACTGGGACGGGGGAGGGGAGGTAGTATACAGCACTAGTCACTGGGAGGGGGAGGGGGAGGTAGTACACAGCACTAGTCACTGGGAGGGGAGGGGAGGTAGTACACAGCACCAGTCACTGGGACAGATGGGAGGGGAATCAAGACGCGACAGTGCGACCAGTGGGACAGAAGGTCAGGAGCGACAGTCACTGGGACCGGGGAGAGAAGTTAAGACACATTCACAATGCCTGCTGACCGAGGTACTAATCAACAAGAGGATCCGCGAGGGTCGGTGATAGGCCCCACTCGAACTGTCGCGGAATGTCCCACATGTTATTTATACCTACGATGGGGAACCACCAGCCCAACCGCTCTCTGGCTGGGTGTAAAATTTCAGTCACGGATACATCGGCCGATTCTACGGCAAACACACAGTTGAGTACAGCACCCTGGCCCGTACCACTCGTCACTTTTCTATCCTGTCTAAAATGGTAGGATATTTCGTTACCTATTCCTTTTTCCTACAACAAATCAAAAAGGCTGTTGATATTCGGTAGAGGGGAAGCTCTGCTGGGAGCACAGTCGGCTGGCGGTAGACACTGGAGCGAGTGCCCACTACTTTCCGGTGCAAAACCAATACGTGAACATTCTCCATTCTGGGTGATTTTTGGTGTCAAACTTCAAGTCACTATATTACGCTGGGAACTGGAACGCGCTTAAAAAACTCAATTTTCGGCGCCCCAACAAGGGGAAGACCATATTGGCCGATAAGAAGGCCATATAGCATTTTCGCTTGTTAACGGACGGTCCCGTGCAGCGTGTGCAAACCGACCCAGCAGACTCACCGGGCGGGGTGGCGCCGCTGAGTTGCGACTGGTAGATGGTGTTGTGCACGGTACCGACCCAGCAGACTCACCGGGCGGGGTGGCGCCGCTGAGCTGCGACTGGTAGATGGTGTTGTGCACGGTACCGACCCAGCAGACTCACCGGGCGGGGCGGCCCCGCTGAGCTGCGACTGGTAGATGGTGTTGTGCACGGTACCGACCCAGCAGACTCACCGGGCGGGGCGGCGCCGCTGAGCTGCGACTGGTAGATGGTGTTGTGCACGGTACCGACCCAGCAGACTCACCGGGCGGGGCGGCGCCGCTGAGCTGCGACTGGTAGATGGTGTTGTGCACGGTACCGACCCAGCAGACTCACCGGGCGGGGCGGCCCCGCTGAGCTGCGACTGGTAGATGGTGTTGTGGACGGTACCGACCCAGCAGACTCACCGGGCGGGGCGGCGCCGCTGAGCTGCGACTGGTAGATGGTGTTGTGCACGGTACCGACCCAGCAGACTCACCGGGCGGGGCGGCCCCGCTGAGCTGCGACTGGTAGATGGTGTTGTGGACGGTACCGACCCAGCAGACTCACCGGGCGGGGTGGCGCCGCTGAGCTGCGACTGGTAGATGGTGTTGTGCACGGTACCGACCCAGCAGACTCACCGGGCGGGGCGGCGCCGCTGAGCTGCGACTGGTAGATGGTGTTGTGGACGGTACCGACCCAGCAGACTCACCGGGCGGGGCGGCGCCGCTGAGCTGCGACTGGTAGATGGTGTTGTGGACGGTACCGACCCAGCAGACTCACCGGGCGGGGCGGCCCCGCTGAGCTGCGACTGGTAGATGGTGTTGTGCACGGTACCGACCCAGCAGACTCACCGGGCGGGGTGGCCCCGCTGAGCTGCGACTGGTAGATGGTGTTGTGGACGGTACCGACCCAGCAGACTCACCGGGCGGGGTGGCCCCGCTGAGCTGCGACTGGTAGATGGTGTTGTGCACGGTACCGACCCAGCAGACTCACCGGGCGGGGTGGCCCCGCTGAGCTGCGACTGGTAGATGGTGTTGTGCACGGTACCGACCCAGCAGACTCACCGGGCGGGGCGGCGCCGCTGAGCTGCGACTGGTAGATGGTGTTGTGGACGGTACCGACCCAGCAGACTCACCGGGCGGGGCGGCCCCGCTGAGCTGCGACTGGTAGATGGTGTTGTGGACGGTACCGACCCAGCAGACTCACCGGGCGGGGTGGCGCCGCTGAGCTGCGACTGGTAGATGGTGTTGTGGACGGTACCGACCCAGCAGACTCACCGGGCGGGGCGGCCCCGCTGAGCTGCGACTGGTAGATGGTGTTGTGGACGGTACCGACCCAGCAGACTCACCGGGCGGGGCGGCGCCGCTGAGCTGCGACTGGTAGATGGTGTTGTGGACGGTACCGACCCAGCAGACTCACCGGGCGGGGTGGCCCCGCTGAGCTGCGACTGGTAGATGGTGTTGTGGACGGTACCGACCCAGCAGACTCACCGGGCGGGGCGGCGCCGCTGAGCTGCGACTGGTAGATGGTGTTGTGGACGGTACCGACCCAGCAGACTCACCGGGCGGGGCGGCCCCGCTGAGCTGCGACTGGTAGATGGTGTTGTGGACGGTACCGACCCAGCAGACTCACCGGGCGGGGCGGCCCCGCTGAGCTGCGACTGGTAGATGGTGTTGTGCACGGTACCGACCCAGCAGACTCACCGGGCGGGGCGGCCCCGCTGAGCTGCGACTGGTAGATGGTGTTGTGGACGGTACCGACCCAGCAGACTCACCGGGCGGGGTGGCCCCGCTGAGCTGCGACTGGTAGATGGTGTTGTGGACGGTACCGACCCAGCAGACTCACCGGGCGGGGTGGCGCCGCTGAGCTGCGACTGGTAGATGGTGTTGTGCACGGTACCGACCCAGCAGACTCACCGGGCGGGGTGGCGCCGCTGAGCTGCGACTGGTAGATGGTGTTGTGGACGGTGTCCAGCCAGAAGAGCAGGCCGTGCGACAGGTGGTAGTCCACGTACGCCGCGTTGGCCAGGCTCTTGTGCGCCGTGGAGAGGGGCGCGCCACCCAGGGTCACCTGCAGCGCACGTACAGACAACATGATGACGGCTCAAATAAGCCTCCTCCTCCTCCTCCAGGGCCACCTGCGCCGCAGGATAGAAAAGGCGACAAGACTAGATGTGTGCCCCCCCCAAACCACATACGCAGACGCTATGACGAGAGGTATCCACCTGCAGGGTTCATTCACAGCAGCCGAACAAACGAGGCGTTGAGGGGGGACGGAAAGCAATGCCCACATGATGCGGCCTCAACGGGGTGGTTAGAGGGGCAAAAGCGATAACACGAGGCGCACGACACCACAAGCCGGATTTTAACCAAGTAACCAGCTATCGGGGTGTCTATCAGAAAATCGGCAGCGTACACAGATCAGCACTCTGTCCGCTGTCGCATACCTGCTGGACGGCGTGCTGCAGCGCCAGCAGCAGGGAGGCGGGCGGCAGAGGCGCCCGGCAGCTGAAGCCGTCCGGCCGCAGCTCGTAGCCGGCTGCGCAGCTGCATTTGTAGCTGCCCACCGTGTTGGTGCAGAGCTGGCTGCAGGGTCGCCAGCTGCACTCGTCCACGTCACCGCAGCTGCCGCACACAGCCGGTCACACGTACGCCACGCAACACTGGCGAGACCTCAGTCATACGGCGGAAAACGCCCGAACACGGCACTCGCACAGACGGTGATAGCGCAGCTATACACCGGACGAGCGCCTTCAGAGCAAACGTCAACAGAAAGGCATGTGCTCTCTCCTGCTCCAAGACACGCTAGCCCATACACAAGTGTAGAGAGAAACGCCTGAAAAAAACATGAGCATATCCGTGGTCAAACCAGGAATATTCAAATCACGATGTATGTCATTGGTAATCCACAACGCTACAGTCTTCACCCTTGTAATTTCCCAGCACCTCGATCCGGGTGAACAGCACCATGCGGTTCTACTTGCCTCGGCTGGGCCGGACGACTCTCGCGGCGCGACCAGTCTCACCTGACCCTGTCCGGGTGCAGGCTGACCTCACCTGACCCTGTCCGGGTGCAGGCTGACCTCACCTGACCCTGTCCGGGTGCAGGCTGACCTCACCTGACCCTGTCCGGATGCAGGCTGACCTCACCTGACCCTGTCCGGGTGCAGGCTGACCTCACCTAACCCTGTCCAGGGTGCAGGCTGACCTCACCTGACCCTGTCCGGGTGCAGGCTGACCTCACCTGACCCTGTCCGGCTGCAGGCTGACCTCACCTGACCCTGTCCGGGTGCAGGCTGACCTCACCTGACCCTGTCCGGGTGCAGGCTGACCTCACCTGACCCTGTCCGGGTGCAGGCTGACCTCACCTGACCCTGTCCGGGTGCAGGCTGACCTCACCTGACCCTGTCCGGGTGCAGGCTGACCTCACCTGACCCTGTCCGGGTGCAGGCTGACCTCACCTGACCCTGTCCGGGTGCAGGCTGACCTCACCTGACCCTGTCCGGGTGCAGGCTGACCTCACCTGACCCTGTCCGGGTGCAGGCTGACCTCACCTGACCCTGTCCGGTGCAGGCTGACCTCACCTGACCCTGTCCGTCTGCAGGCTGACCTCACCTGACCCTGTCCAGGTGCAGGCTGACCTCACCTGACCCTGTCCGGGTGCAGGCTGACCTCACCTGACCCTTTCCGGGTGCAGGCTGACCTCACCTGACCCTGTCCGGGTGCAGGCTGACCTCACCTGACCCTGTCCGGCTGCAGGCTGACCTCACCTGACCCTGTCCGGGTGCAGGCTGACCTCACCTGACCCTGTCCGGGTGCAGGCTGACCTCACCTGACCCTGTCCAGGTGCAGGCTGACCTCACCTGACCCTGTCCGGCTGCAGGCTGACCTCACCTGACCCTGTCCGGGTGCAGGCTGACCTCACCTGACCCTGTCCGGGTGCAGGCTGACCTCACCTGACCCTGTCCGGCTGCAGGCTGACCTCACCTGACCCTGTCCGGCTGCAGGCTGTAGCCGGGTCGACAGGTACAGTTGGGAGTGACGTCGCCAGCAGCAGTGAAGCACAGCTGCTTACACAGGGAGGAGGTCGGGCAGGGCGTTTGCAGGCACGCCTCCTCGTCTGCGGGAATGCAGCACCTCAGACAGTACACCTCCCAGGATATTCACAGAAGTCAACCAGCTAAGGATGCTCACAACTCAATTCGAATATGCTCCGACTCGCAGCCACCACTATCTGACTACGGGACGGCACGCCTGAACGGACAGACGGGACCTGTGGTACCCCCTCTTGAAACTTGGTGGTCGCCATCAAATCCGCCTCCAATACGTCACAGGACATGCAGAGATTGCTGAACACAAAGTGGCTGATCAGACGGCCAAGGAAGCAGCAGCACAAGACCAATAACATGTACCAATAAGCCTGGCTGCTGCAAAATCCCGCCCTAAAGCAGCATGTTGGAGAAGAAAGGACCGAGAGCCAGTAGAGAGCACGTCACTACGACATTGCAGGGCCCGCAAAAATAGTATTAGCGGACCGGCAAGGCCTCACAAGACCAGGACAGGTAGCCCTGGCCCGGTTCCGTACGGGCCACTCACCAACACGAAATCCTATCGATACAGAATCAGAATAAAAACTGACCCAACCCGCGAGAAATGTGACCAGGAACAAGAGCATGCTCTCCCTCTATTTTCCAACTGTCCTGCCACCGCAAAGCTGCGGTACGAAATACTTGGCCACCACGACCATACCCTGACCGAAGTATTCGCCGAGACAAATCGAGATGTTAGTAGCGGGGAAAAACCCAGGCACTGGTGCTATCACAGTGGTCACGTGACGCCATCGACTGCGCCATCAAGGTGGCCGGCAAGACGGTGGCCGCGGGCGACCACCTTAAGCTCCTGGGTGTAACGCTGGACCGCCTGCTCCACTTTTTTCAGGTATATTTTACATACAAAGTTTCATCTCAAAAACACTCTTCCAGCGCTACGTCAGCATCACTCGCTTTACTTCACCTGAGTGAATCGCTACACGCGTCTTACGTAGGAGCGAGAGAGCCTGTGATTTGGAGAGTGACATTTTGTGTGTTTGGTTGTTGGTATGGGTAAGAACGAGTGACTATGGGTATGGACTGTGTGCAGGACTGGGAGTGTGACGTGTGTGTGGGTGAGTATGGTGAGTGTGTGCGTGCATGCGCGTATTGCTTCAGCTTGTGTGCAATTGTGTACTTGTGTAATGAGTATATGTATGTGACAGCATGCACTTTGTGAGTTACATTCCAACAATGCAAAGACAAAGTACACTCCGGACGCTATTTTCAATTTCAAGTGATATTTTGCGGCCATCAGAGAGCTATGACTGGTGGAGGGCCAATCTTCCCATCTCTCCCCATTTTTCGTAAAAATTCCCGATTCTATCCTTCTTCCTCGCAACTTTTACCTCTTTTTCGGCTTCTAACCGTAAATACTGCATAAAATGTGCCGCTGCTGGTTCTTGTTTAGTTAAACGGGCTTTGAAAATGACCAACTTGGCTACCGTCACTATAAGAATATCAATTTGTTTACCGCTTTCAAGGGAGGGAAGTAACCAGTCTGGCTTCTGAAAAAGGTAGGTAACACTGTACTGCTCGCGTAGCTGATTTTGAATATTTCTAATATAGATTTGGGTCTTTGGGCATGACCAAAACAGGTGCTCTATAGTTTCAATGGATTCGCAACAGAAGGTGCATAACGCAGATTCAGCTCTGCCTATAGAGTGAAGGTATCTATTTGTAGCTGTTATCCGTGACATTACTTTGAAATGAAATGATTGCAAATACGTACTCTTCGTTGTTAAACATATGGCAAACATACTCCCAACATAGGGTGATTCTATGCCATCTTGTCTCCATCGATTTATCCATAGTTGTTGGGAATGCTCATATTTTTTTCTTAAATCGTTAATAAATTCTCGGTAGGCTATTTTTTTCGTGTTTGTATTTTTGCTAATAAGCGCAATCTGATATGGCAACGTTGGCTGGGGAATTTCAGACTATTCGCACAGTTTTGTACATTTCTAGGTAGTCCGCGAATCAATGACTGGTAACACAGAAAAGTCATTGGTATATTATAAATACGTTGCAGCTCGGCATGTGTGAAAGGCCTTGCAGCATCAGTATTTACGAGATCACCGATGAATCGAAGACCCTTAGCATCCCAATCCTTCACAATCGTGGTTTTAAACTTTGTAAAATTAGAAAACCATAGTTTACTGGTGAGAACATCCTCATCTGGAGGTTTGTAAAGTTGAATGAACTCTGCCCATGATTCTAAAACGTTCAACCAAAATGGATTTTGAATTGTCTTAACAACTTTTCTAAACTTTATGTCGCCGTAGGTAAGCAGTTGTTGCACTGGTGGCAAATTACGTCGAATGAGAAGCGTCCATGTCTGTTCCGAGGTATATAAGCGTTTTACCCACCCGACTTTTAAGCTTTTAATGAATGAGGGCAAGTCTGTGACGTGTAGGCCATCATGCATTGTTCTTTGTGATAATTTGGCACGTTTTACTGGATCGCTTCTATTGTTCCAAAGAAAATCATGAAAAATTTTGTTGAGTCGCTGAATCATGCTTGGGGAAGGAGTTGGTAATGATATAAAAATATGTACCAGTTTAGACATCAACAATGATTTAATTACAGTTACTTTACCCATCAATGTTAAATTTCGTCTCCTCCACTGTGTGATCTCGTGACGAATGGACTCAACTTTCTCTTTTAGGTTATGTTCAGTTATTGAATCATTTGTTTTATTGAACTTAATACCCAGAACCTTTAATTCGTCAACGAAGGTGATGCCTAATGTATTATTGCACAGTGTTGCATTTATTGGTCCGATTGGTAGGCACTTCGTTTTGCTTACGTTTAGTCTGAGGTTCAAAAAGTGTGAGAACCTTGTCAGTTCCGTGATAACTGCTGTCAAAGAGTTCTCGTCGGCTTTGACAAACGTGATCAGATCATCAGCGTATTGGGAGACGCGAATCTCGGTAACGTATTCGTTGCGGATTCCAATCTGGATTCCACTAAATTGCGTTGACATTTTCAGCTGAGAAGCAAGAGGTTCCACTACCAAGTTGAACAAATATCCACTGGCTGGGTCGCCCTGCCTAATACCTTGACTTAAAAATATTTTATCTCCTAGAAATCCATTCAGCAATACTCTAGAAAAATTTCCTGAATTAAGGTATAATAAGTTAATAAGTGATCTAAATTGCGGTCCAAAGTTATAGGACACTAAAGCCTTTTTCAAGAAGCTCCAAGAAACGGACTCGAACGCCGCCTCAAAATCGGCTGCAAGAATGAGGCCAGATTGCTCCTCCTGGTTGAGGTAATCAATGACATCATAAACCAACCGCGTATTTTCTCCTAGGTATCGGCCTTTAATGTATGCTGACTGACTCGGAGAGATAAGAGTGTCCATTACGCTTTTAAGCCTGCTAGCAATGACAGTAGAAATAATTTTGAAATCTGTGTTCAAAAGGGATATGCCTCTAAATGCCTTCAGGGAATGTTCTGCCTGACCCGATTTTGGAATGAGAGTAACAATTCCTTCCCGAAATGAATTACACATATGCCCTTGCATTATGTTGTTGTTGAGGACTCTTAACAGGAAAGGACCAAGGAAGGTACAGAACTGTTTAAAGAATGGTGCTGTAAAGCCATTAGCACCTGGAGAACGCCCTTTTTCATGCTGTTCAACGCCTGCGTAAGCTCGATGAGAGTGACTGGCTTATCTAGTTCTATTTGCTGAGGGTGGCTTAATCTATTCTCAATTGTATTTTGTAGAAAACCCGAGGCCTCTAACAGATTATGGGTTTCTTTGTATTTTTTTGAAAAATGCTTAGTAAACTCCTCTAAAATTAGTCGATTATTAGTGATAAGCTGGTCTCCTTTCTTTAAACAATTTATTGATTTTCGTATCGAGTTTCTTTTTTCAAGATTGAGAAAATACTTCGAGCACTTCTCCCCCTCTTCGTGCCATGCTACCCTGGATCGAGTAATAAAGCCTTGAATTCTCGGTGCTCGTATTTCCTCCAGCCTGTATTTTGCTCTTGCTAAATGGTTGTAAATTTCGGGAGATTCATTTGGAACTAACTTTTCTAACCGTTCAATTTCCTGCATAATTTTCGTTTCTTCATTACGTTGTCTCCGCGCTTTGCGCTTCGAATATTGTACTGTTTGGCCCCTAATCATCATCAGTAGAGTTTCATAGAAAAGATTGATATCAATACTAAATTCTAGTTGAAAAAAATGTAATGGGTTCGATCGGAATTCGTTTGTATATATTGGAAGTGCGTACTGGCTAACTTGCTCATTTATGCAGTCTTTAATACATGTTATGTATTGAGGGTCGTCAAGGAGGCTTTCATTAAACTTCCAAAGTCCTGGGCCCCTTTCGAGATTTGGCTCCTTGATAGACCACGTAACGCTTCTGTGATCAGTTCTATATGCGGGAACAATTTCACAATGGTCAATGTGTCTAGCCAGTTCGTTGTTGGTAAATACCATGTCTAGTCGACCAAATTTTAAGGGATTGGGTTTACGCCAAGTGAACTGATATTCACACGGGTGTCTATTACGCCATAAATCAATCAGATTATATCTCTCGATGACTTGAAGGAAACGGCGTTTTGCATTTATGTTACCTTCTCGGAAATAATTCGAATCTCTCTGAAGGTCCATAACAAAATTCCAGTCTCCAGCAATCACTAGGTTTTCAGGTACCATTGATTCCATGCATCCTTCCAATTCGTCATAAAAATTCGGATTATCTTCATTTGGTCCATAAACACTAATGAAGGAGTACACGTTTCCACGTATTTGACAATTTATGGCCTTAAAGTTACCATTCGTACCTTCAGTCTCCGATAAAATGTCGTGAGGCAATGTATGTTTGATAAGGATTGAAGGACCTCGACTCAAGCTCGACTTGCATGCATGATAACATTTTCCTTTCCATAAAAGATCAAAGTACGGCACTGATCGTTTTGTGAGGTGAGTATCCTGTAAAAAGATTACGTCGTAAGAAGACTTTTTTAAAAAATCGACAACATCTCGTCTTTTTTGTTGTGAGGCAAGCCCTCTACAATTCATAGTCATGAATCGCAATTCAGACATTTTTTAACTCTGTAAAATCCAGTCTGGAATGTACTCGAAGGTTGAAGTAACAAGTTTTGTCTTTTTGTACTGCTGCTTGTAGTGCTGTCGAAATGTTTGCGCAAGCTGAATTATGATGTAATGTGTTTGATGTGTGATGCGTGTTAGATGTGTTGGACACAGGGCTCCCTGCAGTCACTAGACGAGCGCCACCTATAACTAACCTGGCACACGGATGCTGCCCATCTGGCAGCACCAAGCACCAAGCACCGCCTGCTCCACTTCGGAACCCACTGCAAGACCCTCAGGACGCGAACCAGACCCCGACTCGCCCATCTCCGCACCCTCACCGGACGAGACTGGGGCCTCGACGAGAGGATGCTCAGGATGGTGGCCAACGGATACGTCCGCGGCGCCCTGGAGCACGCGGCCGCTGCCTGGCTACCGGCAACGCCCCCCCTCACACGTCGAGGTCCTGGAGAGGGAGATGCGAGCGGCTGCCCGTATCATCACCGGCTGCCCCATCTCCACCCCAACTCACGCCGTTATGGCGGAGGCCGGCTTGGTCCCGGTATCGGCGCGCCGCACCACGCTGGCAGCGCGGTTCCTGGCGAAGGCCCGAGCCCTCCCGCCATCCGACCCTCTCCGAGTCGTGGCAGACGCCAGAGCCCCAGCAAGGCTCTCCACAGTCACCGGCTGGAGGGACGTCGGCCTCGCGGCGTGGCAGGCCGCGGGCATCGCGTCCCCTGTGGAGCCTGTCCCCCCCCGGCACCTGCCCCCTTGGACGAGCCCTGTCACGGTGACCTTCCGGTTGGATGTCGGGGTGGGGGTCCTGGCCGAGACACCGCCGGACCGGAGAAGAGAAGCCGCCACCCTGCACCTATCATCGCTCCCACAATGCGCCACCTGGATTTGGACCGACGGATCTGCGGACTCCGGCGTGCTGAACGGCGGGGCTGGCGTTTTCATCGAGGAGCCCAATGCCGAGGAGCACTACCTGCGAGTCCCCGCCGGAGCGTTGTGCTCGAGCTACCGCGCGGAGCTCGTAGCGCTGCACGCGGCCCTCAGACACGTCCAGGAACACCCGACGCACGTGGAAGACCCCATTGTCGTCTGCACCGACTCGCAGGCGGCACTAGCCACCCTCCGTCTAGGACCCCCCAGCCCAGACGTCACCCCTTGGGGCGGCGATCTGGAAGTCCCTGTTGGACATTTCATCCGACGGCCGTCGCATCCACCTGCAATGGGTGCCGTCTCACTGCGACATCCGAGGTAACGAGAGAGCCGACCAGCTCGCCAAGGAGGCCTCTCGACTCCCACAAGAGCACGTCCCGATCGACGCGAGGACGGTCCACCGATCGGCGGCAAGAGCGGCTCGTTCCCGGGTCGCCCGCGACCGCCCCCCAGGCTGGTACCGCCAGCTGATGGGCGAGCGGGTCCCGCCGCCCTTGACTCACGTCGAGAGGGGGACGGCTGTCGAGGTCCATCAACTCCGAGCCGGCCACTGGTCCGGCTCGGCAGCCTACCTCCACAGGATAGGGGCAACCCCTCCCGGCAGTGCGCCCAGTGCGGCGACGTTCGCTGCCGGGTCAGTTGGTGTCGACTCTGTCGGGAGGAGCCGGATACCCCCGGCTCACATCCTGGGGAGGTGTCCGGCCCTGATGGCCACGCGCCATCGCCTCACCGGAACCATCTACCCGAGTCTGGAGGAGATGCGTGGCGACGACTACGTGGCGGCCGTGGCGAGGGCTGCCAGGTCCCTCAGGAGCCGGACGGCTACACCTCCGTAAGGAGGCTGGAGGGAAACTACTACTACTACTACTACTAGACAAATCGAGTGCTCACGTATTTAAGAAGGCTGGGGCACATCTATTGCCCCCAATATGGATAAAACCTAGCCGGAAACCCAATAACAGCCAGAAAGTCGAACATGTTTACAAATAAAATCAAGCCACATTGCGACAGCAGAATCCATTTACGTGCAATTGTGCGTCACGAGAATCGCCCACAGCGTCACCTGTCTCTCCAAGGCAAGCCCAAGACCAGGTCTGCCCTAGCTAGCGCCGCCCAGGCAGACCACTGACCCTGTCCGAAGCGGCACTGTTGGACGCCGTCGCACTGCTGGTGCCCCGGCAGGCAGGTGCCCTCCGGACACTGATGCTGTCCCGGCTCACACTCGGCAGAGCAGCCCTGCTCGTCGGCGCCGTCTACACAGTCCTGGTGGCCGTCACACCACCGGTCCTGAGCCTGAGGCGGGGGACAGAGGTCACAGGGGCGTACAACAGTCACCGGTCCTGAGCCTGAGGCGGGGGACAGAGGTCACAGGGGCGTACAACAGTCACCGGTCCTGAGCCTGAGGCGGGGGACAGAAGTCACAGAGGCGTACAACAGTCACCAGTCCTGAGCCTGAGGCGGGGGACAGAGGTCACAGAGGCGTACAACAGTCACCGGTCCTGAGCCTGAGGCGGAGAACAGAGGTCACAGAGGCGTACAACAGTCACCGGTTCCTGAGGCGGGGGACAGAAGTCACAGAGGCGTACAACAGTCACCGGTCCTGAGCCTGAGGCGGGGGACAGAAGTCACAGAGGCGTACAACAGTCACCGGTCCTGAGCCTGAGGCGGGGGACAGAAGTCACAAAAGAGGCGTATCAACCAGTGCCACCAGTCCTGAGTTCCTCACCGGCAGGCAGGCCCGTCGTTGCAGGCGAAGTCATCAGAGGCGTAGCAAGCGGAGTCACCGGTCGCTGTGCCTCGTCGCGGCGGTCGGCGCAGTCCGAGATTCCATCGTACACCAGAGGCCTGAATACACACAGTCCCACCTGGGAACGGGAGGGCGGGGCCTCAACAAGGAATGTAAACACACGAGGCGTACAACAGTCTACCGGACCTGTGCCGAGGGCGGGGAACAAGAAAAGTAGGCGTACACGAGGCCCGGATACACCGTCTCACACCTGGGCGGGAGGGTGCGCGGCGTCAACAAGGAGTGTAGAGCGTACAGACGCCTGAATACACACCGTCTCACACCTGGGAACGGAGGGCGCGCGTCAACAAAGAGTGTCACAGAGCGTACACGACAGTCGATCCGGTCTCACCTGGAAGGAGGGTGCGCGGGGCAACAAGAAGTGTCAGAGGCGTACACGACGCCTGAATACACCGGTCCACACCTGGGAACGAGGGTGGGGCGTCAACAAGAAGTGTACAGAGGCGTACACACGCCTGGATACACACCGTCTCACACCTGGGACGGGAGGGTGCGCGGCGTCAACAAAGAGTGTAGAGCGTACAACAGTCACCGGCCCTTTGTCTGAGGACGGGGAACAGGACGTGCACAGGCGTACAACAGTCACCAGTCCTGAGCCTGAGGCGGAGAACAGAGGTCACAGAGGCGCACAACAGTCACCGGTCCTGAGCCTGAGGGCGTAGGACAGAGGTCACGTAAAAACATCAACAAGCTACTACAGCGAAAAGTATGTATCTCCTTCAAAAGGTGTGTAGCTTCCCAGCGTGCGTCTCAGCCAGGATGCACACCGCGCGCAATTCCTCGGACCGGCAGGCAGGCGCCGTCAAAAGTATGCAGGCGAACTCGTCAGCGGCGCAGGCTGGGAACGGAGCGCCGCGCGCTGTGCAGTGTGAGCTCGTCGCGGCCGTCGGCGCAGGGTCCGAGCTTCAACAATCGCACACCGCACGACGCCTGGATACACACCGTCTCACACCTGGGAACGGGAGGGCGCGCGCCGTCAACAAGGAGTGTAGAGCGTACACGACGCCTGGATACACACCGTCTCACACCTGGGAACGCGAGGGCGCGCGGCGTCAACAAGGAGTGTAGAGCGTACACGACGCCTGGATACACACCGTCTCACACCTGGGAACGGGAGGGTGCGCGGCGTCAACAAGGAGTGTAGAGCGTACACGACGCCTGGATACACACCGTCTCACACCTGGGAACGGGAGGGTGCGCGGCGTCAACAAGGAGTGTAGAGCGTACACGACGCCTGGATACACACCGTCTCACACCTGGGAACGGGAGGGTACGCGCCGTCAACAAGGAGTGTAGAGCGTACACGACGCCTGGATACACACCGTCTCACACCTGGGAACGGGAGGGTACGCGGCGGCAGTGTGGGACGGGAACTGGGCAGGGGTGAGAGTGGAGGCTGACTGAGCGAAATGGCTACAAGTTCTACTGGCGATAACGACGCAACTTTACCCGTCGAAAATAATTGGTAGAGGGCATACGCAACCAGGTTTAAGGGATGCTGCAAGCCTTGCCGATACTGCAGGTATATTTTTGCATAAATAAATATAGAAACAAGACTCAACTCATACATTCAAACTCACCGCATCTCGCCGGGTGCACAAGCAGACATGTTGCAGAAGAGCTCGTCGGAGCCGTCGCCGCAGTCGTCGGCGCCGTCGCACACTTGGCTGGCATCCAGGCAGAAGGCGCCGCGCCGGCACCAGAAGCCGCCGTCCACGCACGGAGCGGGCGGACCTGGCGCAGAGAGCAGAGGCTCATCGCTGCTGGTATACGGCGGCACACAACGCACTACAAGTAACGGCGGCACACAACGCACTGCTGGTAACGGCCGCACAGAATGCACTGCAGGTAACGGCGGCACAGAATGCACTGCAGGTAACGGCGGCAAAGAACGCACTGCAGGTAACGGCGGCACAGAATGCACTGCAGGTAACGGCGGCACAGAATGCACTGCAGGTAACGGCGGCACAGAATGCACTGCAGGTAACGGCGGCACAGAATGCACTGCAGGTAACGGCGGCACAGAACGCACTGCAGGTGGGTCATTCCACCATAAATCGACCAAAAATTTCGTAAAATAGAACCCTTCTATTTTTGATTCTCTCCGAAATTGGTGTCAAGGGGGTTTCAAAGATGTAGAATCTAACCATGGTGCCAAAAAATTATTTGAAAATTTGGTATGGCAGATATAGCCTCCGGAATTTTTCGGGGGTCACCATGTAGGCAATGTTTTGAAAGCCTATAGTTTTGCCACTTTTTAAATGATTGTAACGATATTTAAAATTTTTGTTCAACATTTAGCACACTTTAATTTGGCTATCTTCGATTTTTATATTTCGGAAAAATTGACGTCATGACCTCGTGACCTAGTTTTTGAACGGTGACCTTGACCCGCAGTACAGTGAAATTTATAAATTCGTGTAAAAGCATTTTTACCTTTGAAAATAATATTTTAGATAAAGTAATAAAAAATATGGCTTTCGCGCTAAATATACTACTTCTTACTTCCGAAACATGACACTAGGTGTCACTATGGAGCTGTACCATCCTAACTCACGGTATGGTTAATGCCAGTGACGACGGAACTTCCGAATTTAAGAGGGGCGCCAAGGAATTTTCAACCAATTTCTTTCCCGTCAACGCCATAGGGGGTGTAAACCCTTACACGTACAGGGGGGGTGTTGCAGCCCCCTCAGGTTTTTCAAGAATTGAAAACTAGCTTCTTAAGTTAGAGCCTTGAGATTTTATATAGCCTCTGACGCATTCATTGCGGACATCTTGCAAAAAGAATTGTTCCTACCCTTCAAGGTCACGGAGTTATGACCTCAAGAGTGGAGGCATGTTGGGGTCATTTGGGCGCCTGTACCCGTTTTCACGTGAATGCTCCAGACTAGTATCGTTCCTTTGCATCATTTGCTCATGAAATGTCCCAGAATATTTTCTTCCAGTCTTCGAGGCTCATTTTTATCAGGGTAGACCTTTATGTCATTTTTTGACATTCAATGACCTTTATTTGACCTTGCGTGACCTCAGTGATAACTCTGTGACGAATAGCGACTACAGATACGTGTTTCAATTCGGTATTTCTAAATGAGATGAACACCGAATTATTTGACTTGCGTCCAGTACGGGCTTAAAAGGCACACAACGTATTTACGAGATACAAGTTTAAAGCAGGTCGAAACCCGGTACCCAATTCATTGTCTGAACACGAATTTCCGTAAAAACTAAACCACCACCAGCCCCCAGCCCCGCGCCGGCGGCAGTGGACAGGTGGACGACTGCCACGTCACGATACACAGCCAATCAAGCCCGAGCGTTTCAGGAGTGGCCAGATCGGAATCATCCACGGCGAATATTTCTTTCTAGAGGAGTATTTTAAAAACCAAATACTGAGCTTATACATTTTAGAAAATCAGGTGGTTTCATTATTTTGACAAAGACGCCTAATTACACTAAATTCCAGGATTCGACCAAGGTGCCACATTCCCTTTAACCTTTTTTGACCTGTGACCTTTTTTACCTTGAAAGGGGGTAAGCAGAAACAATTGAAGAAGCAAACTTACTTGGAGTAAATGATGCAGAAAGGTTTATGAATATTCAATTTGAATGATATGAACACTAAACTAGTTGGTTTGCATATTACATGGACTTGACCTTTTTTCGAAATTTGACCTTATTTGACCTTGAAGGAGGTGTAAGAAATAACACGTGACATGCAATAGCACATGCATTTGCCGTAAGTGATGCAAAATTTCTTATGAATTGTCAATTTGCATGAAAATGACACTGAACAAGACGTTTGTTTTTCTTCCAAAACGGACTTGACCTTTTTCAACCTTTGAACTAATTTGACCTTGAAAGGGAAGTAAGCAGTGACAGATGATTAGAAACTCACTTAATTGGCGTAAATGATTCAGAATGGCTTATGAATAGTCCATTTAAATGATGTGGACTCTGAACTAGTTACTGTCACTAGGAGGTATTTTTAAGCTTGAACCAGTCCCATGCAATGCAATGCACCACTAAAAGTCACCAATGGTTTGATTTTAGTGCCTAAGACTTCTTCATTATAAAATAGCTAAAATAATGAGTATGCTGAGCAAAATTCACTACGAGATTACCATAGGTCAAGTTTAAACACGTTTCAAAATGCCACAAGAGATTACCAAAAGCTGTAAAAGCCGAAGTGAGGTCATAACATGTTTTAAATTCAAGCTACCTCCGGTGGAAGGCGACACAAAGCCTCAAAAATACAAACATTTTCCCTAATCCTCACCCCACCTAGAATAATGAAATCGATGGTCCCCTAAGGTTTTTTTCGGAAACAACAGAAAAACAACGAGGGGAAGCACCGTGGTTGAGGGTTCTACCTCTTACCCCATTATTTTCCCATCATCCCTGAAATTTATTACCCCGGGTCACCCTAGGCAGGTCACCAGGCGATGTCAACCAAGGTCACCTCACTTTAACTTTTGAGCTCTACGATAGCTACATTTCTAAGCCGATCGATTTAAGACTTTCGACACTTCATGACCCTCCGGAGTCTACAAAATTTATCTTCGGGATTTTTCGATTTGGTGACCTGAGGTTAGGTCACCAGGTAACCTCTTCCATAGAAAAAGCATGGGAAAAGCTGTCTTATGAGCTAAAAGTCACAAAATAATCGTAAATGCTCAATTTGCTCAGAAAAGCGTTCTTGGACACCCTTTCAGGGATACCAGGGGCGATATTGTCCTTTGACTTATCTGAGATCATCAGAGGTCACCAGAGGTCAAAAACAGCATTTTGACGATAACTTTTGACCTAATTAAGCTACAAAACTGAATCAAAGGTCATCTTGTATGTCTCATCACTAGTTTTCATTTGATATACAACACGGTCACTTTCATACTTTTCGAGGCCTCAGGTCATATTAAGTCACGAGGTACCCTCTGGAGGTCAAACCACTGGCGGGAGGCCATTATTTTCCAGATAGCGGAGAAAGTCCTGGAATTTGCCTATCAAACGATTTTTGCTAGATTTTAATAGCTCTAATCGCGTGAGAGCTATGCTCAGGTTTCTTAAGGATTGCATGTTTTACTGGAAATAGCCTATCGAGACATCACTTGACCTCTGGAGGTCAAAACATAGACCTGAGCGCTTAAACGTGTTAGTAAAATCTTACTGAATTCGCATGAGTTTTCTAATGCCTTTTGCAGCTTTACGCTAACTTCCATATTTTCGGAGTTAGGGGGTCATTGATGGCCCCCAGCAGGGCAAAGGTGGCGCCGGACCCCGGTGGGGGCGCGGGTTAAATGCTTGTAGAAATGACATCATAGTTCGGTGATTCAATGTGACGGGAACACACTTATTTTCAAAAGATGTACATTGACCCAAACAACCATACATGTCATTTACAACAGCTAAGTTCATTCCCAAAGGGACAATAAAGTGAATTCAAAATAGGGGAGGGCAACCCCTATTCCTGTGTTTGTGTGTTAAAATGCTTCAATTCTAGGTTGACTGTTTGATTTTGATTCTTCAAATGTTTTTATGTTAAAGTTGCAAGTCAATTAGAACATGAGGTTCGATAGCATAGCTCCACAGTGACACCTAGTGTTATATATATATGAGGCTAAAAGTAGTATATGCATTTCGAAAGCCATTTTTTTCTTTCTTTGAAATGAAAGACCACTACCATATGTCAAAACGCTTTCAAGAGAATTTTTTAATTTCACTGTACTACGGGTCAAGGTCACCGTTATAAAACTAGGTCATGAGGTCACCAAACATTTTTTGTTTAAATTTCAAAATTGAAGATAGCCAAAATGTTGCCCGTAGAATTTACATCCTAAAACTATAATTTTTTCAGAAATCATTTGAAAACTTTTGGAGCTATAGGCATTCTAATCAAGGCCTGTATAATGACTTTCAGAAATTGCCGGAGGCCATTTCTCCCAAACCAATTTTTAAATAATTTTTTGGGTGCCATGGGTGGATTCTACGCCCTTGTGAGTCCCCATATACCAATTTTGGAGGAAATTAAAAATAGTAGGGTTTTATGCCTTGGTCGATTTATGGTGGAATGACCCAGGTAACGGCGGCACAGAATGCACTGCAGGTAACGGCGGCACAGAACGCACTGCAGGTAACGGCCGCACAGAGGTGTCACTATCAGCGGTCTGAGGCTAGAAGAGAGAGTGAACAGGGCTGACAATGAAAAACTTTTGGGCCCGTCAGTCTGAGATGAGTTTTCTCTTCGGCAAGGAACAGGCATTCACCCGGCCAAATCTCTCTCCTGCCCGAAGCCAGCGTCCAGGCTGGCTTCAGAAGACGGTTCCGGCACGGAGCCAGACTGAGAGCTTGGTCCTGAACCACATCACTTATACAAAGATGCCAAAGGGCCGTGAAACCAGCTAGGACTTGGGTATTTCTCCTAATTCCCAGCGTTGACGTATGAACGAGTTCAGCGCCGGGAGTGCGACACCCCAGCGACAGCATCAGGGCGCCACAGCGAGTCGAGTCTCACCAGCGCATCCGATCTCGTCGGAGCCGTCCTCGCAGTCCGGCGTGCCGTCACAGCGGTACAGCACGTCCAGGCACTGGCCGTCCCCCCGGCACTGGATCTCAGCCGGACCGCACCGCCTGCCGCCCAGCACAGCTGACGTCACACATGGGGAGACACGGCAGAGATGAGGTGACGTCACACGGCCGGGTGGCTTCACAGAGAGGGAGGCACTACACAGAGGAGGCGACGTCTCACAGCCGAGGGAGGGTGCGTCACATAGAGGGAGACACGACACAGAAGGGGCGGCAGCACTCAGGAGTTTACGTAATTTGATGCTGAATACCCCGCATGTGCTTTCGGGAGTATTACAGGCCAGAAACACTAAATACATGAGTCATCAAAATTCATATGTCCATGGGAGGTCGAAAACGCACTGCAACCCTTAAATAGATTGATGATAAATATAACACACAAATTGAAATCAAGTGCTTAGAAATGAGTTCTTTAGATTAGTGTACGGCGTTAAAAAACCATTACTATCTCAATCACCGGGAATTCATTAGAAAGACACCGTGGCCCTCAGAAGCTTATCTTCTTCCAACACAATATCTAACTCCATTGTCTCTGATGGGGACATATTGCACAGTGGCTGTAGGTCCCTCAGTTGCTGCACCACAGAAAGACATCACATCTGATTTTATGGCCTGTTGCACCCCTGACAGGCCCCCTCTCACCTCAGCCGTGATGATGAGCCATTCCCGTGCCAAAGTCCAAGTGGTTCATCCATTCGCGCAGGACTCTGATATGGAGATGGCCCGGTTCACCCTGCCCCCTGACCACAAGTACAGCTGTGGGTCACCCCCTGACCCCTAGTACAGCAGTGGACCACCCCTGACCTCAAGTACAGCTCTGCAGCACCCTCTGACCTCTGGTGCGGCCGCGGATGACCCCTGACCTCTGGTGCGGCCGTAGGTGACCCTTTGACCTCTGGTGCCACCGTGGGTGACCCCTGACCTCTAGTGCGGCCGTGAGTGACCCCCTGACCTCTGGTGCGGCCGTGAGTGACCCCTGACCTCCGGTGCGGCCGCGGGTGACACCCTGACCTCTGGTGCGGCCGTGAGTGACCCCCTGACCTCTGGTGTCACCGTGGGTGACCCCTGACCTCTGGTGCGGTCGCGGATGACCCCTGACCTCTGGTGCGGTCGCGGGTCACCCCTAACCTCTGGTGCGGCCGCGGGTGACCCCTGACCTCTGGTGTCACCGTGGGTGACCCCTGACCTCCGGTGCGGCCACGGGTGACCCCTGACCTCTGGTGCGGTCGCGGGTCAGCCCCTGACCTCTGGTGTCACCGTGGGTGACCCCTGACCTCTGGTGCGGTTGCGGATGATCCCCTGACCTCTGGTGGTCGCAGTCATCCCCTACCTCTGGTGCGGCCGCGGGTGACCCCTGACCTCTAGTGCGGCCACGGGTGACCCTCTGACCTCTGGTGCGGCCGCGGGTGACCCGACATCTGGTGCGGCCGTGGTGACCCCTGACCTCTGGTGTCACTGTGGGTGACCCCTGACCTCTGGTGCGGCCGCGGGTGACCCCTGACCTCTGGTGCGGCAGCCGGCAGCCGGTCTCGTCACTGGCGTCGCTGCAGTCGGGCACGCCGTCGCAGAGCCAGTCCACCAGCACGCAGGCGCGCCGGTGTCGACAGGGCGTCTGGCCGCGCAGACAGTCGCCGGCCACGCCCGGGCACGTCTCGTCGCTGCCGTCGCGACAGTCGAGCACGCCGTCACAGACGCGGTCACGCGCCACGCACTGATCACCGCCACCGCCGCACTGGAACTCTGCGCAGAGGTGTGACGTCACTGACGAGACCGACACACGTGACTGGCAGGGTCTGTCGTTCAATGTCGTCCGGCGACAGGTCGGCGAGGTCTGACACTTAGATTTGCTGGGGCTGAAATTGGAAAAAAATTTGTTTCGCTCATTTAAGACAATATGATCTTAGCGGAATCAGAACACTATATGCTACGTTAGGACGTGAGCAAAAGTTGAAAGGGCACACCTGCAACCGTTAGTGTTAACAAACGAAATTCATCCTCTCTTAAATGCTGTTTTTGGTGTTTTCAGGTTGGTAAACCAAACGTGTTTCGCAGGCTCACCGTTTCCAGTGCAGACTACTGCTTCCACTGGACTCCATGGAATGATACCTGGGTACACCAACATGTGTTCAACACAGACACACACATTCATAGTAACAATCCAACCACAGTTAATCACACTTGCAATTCGAAGCCGCAACTCTTATATAATCCGACCTGGCAACAACAGTGTCCCAAAACCTGGGGTGCTGGGTGCAGAGCGACACCCAGTCAAGCAGAATTTTCCACTCACTTTATTTATTTTTTTGCTGAATTCTCCACTCACTTTTCAATTATGGTTCTAGTTACCAACGACACAATTCACTCACAAAGTTAACAATACTCAACAATACTTACTACAAAGGCCAGTTCAATTGCCTCCTCTACTAACGTCCACTGGAAAAAGAGAGCAGCAGAATCGAATAGAACATCACCAAATTAACTCGGCTCTTATGCGCCTCTTTCGCTTTTCTGCAAGAAAATCTGGCAACTTCTATTTTTCTGGCCAAGTATACCTGGCATCCTTACCTCCACCGATTTCAGTGGAACAAAAGAATCGAAATTCTGGCGCAGGCAAGACGCTCAGTGCCCCCCCCCCCCGAGAAAGTTCCAGTGGGTGAACACCGCCACTAAATTCCACCACTCACAAAATTCGTGAGTGGAAAATTAGACGCCCTAGCCTTGTGTTGCCAAAGAAATGAACTGACCGCTTTGAGAGATACATTTCTGGAAAGCAGTTTATCTGTGCACATGATTTCTAGGCTTATGTCCTTGAAAAGTTGTTTTTGTATTTCTGGTACCGAGAATAGTGGAAAACCATTTTTGGTCATATTTTTGTTAAAAGCAATTATCTTGAAATTTGTATGCCAAGCAGCATATTTTTGACATTGTATCGTAGAAAATTGACCATTTATTGTGAAGAAAATCATTTTTATCCGTATCAGCCCTTCATTGCTGCGTCCACGCCGTGTGACACCCAAATTCACTCACGACACCCTACGACACCCTAGGCATAAAAACGCTGGTATTTTAGTTGAACTGAAAGTGTCCGGTATTTGAATATATTGAAACTCTACATTTTCATTAAATGAATTTTTCTGGCAACAAGAATGCATCCAGTTACCCTTCAAACATCGGCACTTTTTTGTATGGCTGGTCTACGGCGTGGACTTACCAAAACGCCGTCTTTACATCTAGTAAATAAAAGCGGCATCTTTAGGCTTTTTGAAAGGCAGGTTGCATTTTCGTTATTGACAAAACATTGTTTGTCTTCCTCTTTGTGTGATTTTATCTGTACAATTTTCTAGCGTATAAGGATTCAGAAAATTGATTTAGGGAAACTTTTAAAATGCAAATTATGTAGATCAGGCGACCGGCAGGCAGTAAGCTATGAGAAATTTAAAGTCGTAGTCGCTCTAAAGCTGTCGCAACGGTCGCAACCAGCCGCGCCTGGCTGATGTAGACGAAAGGAAGAAACAAAACAGAAATAAGGCTGTAGCTTCGATTAGATTCATATGAAGGTGAGAATATATGTGAAGAGGAGCAGGGGAATTGACAAGTAAAGAAAAGAAACTTTTAGCAAGAGTCTGGAAGAGTTTATTGCCATGATAGAAAGTTTGTAGTTTCGTCTGGGTTACTTAAGTGTAGGCCAAGGCTCTACTGGGCCCTAGCATAGGTGTATGCGAGGTGCAGTGATTGAGGTCAGGAGTGGCCTCCGAAATTCCGATAACTATAGGTATAGGAGGGGCGTTGTCCCGGACAGAAAAACTATACAGTGTATGCTTAGATAATAAATTTAGGCACTAGGTATTGCATGAAAAATCCCTTCTTTATTTTTCACCACTTCCCGGTCTCGGAGGCCTCCTCTGCAGAGTTGGTCTAAGGGGGCCCCGATATTTCGTCTCAGAGGCTTTTTAGAGCTGGTCATATTGATATGGGAGAGGAGAGGAGGGGCACAAGAGTTGGTCTAGGGAAGCCCCCCCCCAAGAGTTGGTCTTCATCTCACAAATGTTAGTCTTGGTGGCTCCCAGAGTTCTTTCCCCCCGAAGGTTGGTCTCAGATGCCCCCCAAAAAAGTTTTTTCGTGACAACTCACCAATGCCTTAAAAAAATAATTGGAGACTGCATCAGGGGGCTTCAGTTGGTAAAGATTTACCTGTTTAACTCAAAATTTTCACATGGTAATGGTCAAACAATGCTGCTTGGGGACGATTTAAAAATATTTACTTTGAGAAAATTGAACAAAATATCCATCCCTCAGTTCAAACAAGGGCTCTGAGAGTTTACCACCTGAGTACACAACTTGGAAAATTTTTACTCCACCATACATTTTGAGGGAAATTTTCCACTCACTCGCCATATATTCCGAGCTGAATTTTCCACTCGACACCCTAGCGCAAAACCTATTTTGGGTCACTGGGCAACAATGTTCGAACACTATTCAATAACCGACCGGATCTGGCCCGCTACTCGGCAGGATGAAGAACGTTAAACGTACATTGAGCAGAAGGGTCTAACGGCACGGAAAAGTGCAATTTCTCGGGAAAAAATGTCCGCATTGATCTAAAAAATATATTTAGATATACAGCAGATCCAAGGTCAAGTTCTTACTTGCACAAAACTGCTCCAAATTATCTCAATAACCGTAAAACTAAGGCGTACACCTGGGCCGGGGCATGCCCCATCTTCGTTGTACATCACTAGTCAGGTTATATGTTTCTTAGCTTTAAAGTTAATTTCATTTACCACGTTAAATCGCACCTGGAAATGATAACCTTGCAAACACGCTCTATGAAACATAATCCCTGTCGACGCATATTTCCCGTCGGCGGGGTTTAGCCAAACATGGACAGCCAGGGGAGCAGCACGGCACCAGATCAGTCCCAGTATCAGTCTACATCATTCCCAGTCTACATCAGTCCCAGTCTCAGTCTACATCAGTCTCAGTCCCCGTCTACATCAGTCCCACTCTCAGTCTACATCAGCCCCGGTCTCAGCCTACATCAGTCCCAGCCTAAGTCTACATCAGTCCCAGTCTACATCAGTCCCATTCTCAGTCTACAGCAGTTCCAGTCTCAGTCTACATCAGTCCCAGTCTCAGTCTACATCAGTCCCATTCTCAGTCTACAGCAGTCCCAGTCTCAGTCTACAAGTCCCATTCTCAGTCTACATCAGTCCCAGTATACATCATCCCCGGTCTCAGCCAACATCAGTCCCAGCCTAAGTCTACATCAGTCCCAGTCTACATCAGTCCCAGTCTACATCAGTCCCATTCTCAGTCTACAGCAGTTCCAGTCTCAGTCTACATCAGTCCCAGTCTCAGTCTACATCAGCCTCGGTCTACATCAGTCCCATTCTCAGTCTACATCAGTCCCACTGTCAGTCTACATCAGTCCCATTCTCAGTCTACATCAGTCCCAGTCTCAGTCTACATTAGTCCCGGTCTCAGTCTACAATCCCTGCGACGCGCGCGCCCGCCCGCCTGCTCGCCCGCCCACCGCCCACCCCACCCCACACACACAACCACACACACACACACACACAAACACCCACGCCACGCGCAGCCACGCGCACGCGCAGCGCACGCGCACGCGCACGCCACGCGCCCCGCACGCGCCGCCAGCGCAGCGCACCAGCGCCGCGCACGCGCACGCCACGCGCAGCGCACCACGCGCCGCGCAGCGCACGCGCACGCACACGCCACGCCACGCGCACGCACGCACGCACGCACACGCACGCACGCACGCACGCACCACGCACGCACGCACCACGCACGCACGCACGCACGCACGCACGCACGCACGCACGCACCACGCACGCACGCACGCACCACGCACGCACGCACACACACACACACACACACACACACACACACACACACACACACACACACACACACACACACACACACACACACACACACACACACACACACACACACACACACACACACACACACACACACACACACACACACACACACACACACACACACACACACACACACACACACACACACACACACACACACACACACACACACACACACACACACCACCCGTCGGACAACCCAAAGTAGAGACTGCTCAACCCACAGATCGCACAAATTCCATGTGGTCAATGTTCAAATTCAGACTGAAACTCTCCAGGTAGTCAGAGTGCTGGGAGATGATGCATCCAGAGTTGGATGAAAGGTCCGACGTCGGACGACGGACCCGTTCACGACCGAGGCAGCAACTGGCCTCCTAATTATTCTGTCTCTTGGTTCTTTGATGCTCCCAACAGAGACAATGACCCAGCTACTCATGAGCAGTATGGGGGAAGGAGGGCAACGACAGTTTATCCGTGATAATACTTTTGATCGGCCGTCTTCTCTACAGCAAGGCTGACATTTGTTTCGCATACTGGTAATCAGGACACAAGAAACATCAAACGACCGAGGATGATAGTTGACCGCTCATAATGGATGAGAATATACCACAGAAGGAGGAATAATTTAATTCATAAATATGATAGTCCAAACTATTCTGTCATGTACACGTTCAATATTATGAGACCCTGAAAAGGATATATTGAAATATACTAGGCAGGTGAAACAGATAAACATATTTTACATGGAAAATACATATATGAGCGTTCCTGTTCCAGAATATATGCAAAAAGTAATTCCAGAAAAGAGCAAAGGTCCAATCACATGACACACTCCAGAAAATCCCTACTGCTTGCATTAGCTATTAAGAGTATTCCAACAAAACAGGACTTACTGCATATTACAGCCATGAACCACATCATGGCTGCCGAAGACGGCGACGTGAGCTCAGCAGCCCGTTTCATTGCATGTCACACTGCAGAGAAGACACGAACTGCGTGAACCTCGCAGTCTGTTTCATTGCATGTCACACTGCAGAGAAGACAAGAACTAGTTGAACCTCGCAGCCGGGTTCATTGCATGTCACACTGCAGAGAAGACACGAACTGCGTGAACCTCGCAGTCCGTTTCATTGCATGTCACATTGCAGAGAAGACAAGAGCTAGTTGAACCTCGCAGCCGGGTTCATTGCATATTGCACTGCAGAGAAGACACGAACTGGGTGAAGCTAATAGACCTGTGGGCTTGCTGTCATTTATACACGTCATCACTTTAACATTCAACGGTCAGCTGATGAATCGCCTTTGTGAGAGTCTGGGTATTGAGAAGAGGCGCTCGTCACCGTACCACCCAGAGGGTGATGGGTTGGTTGAGCGCACCATTCAGTCTATCAGACAGCTGGTCAGATGCAAGCTGCAACGTCAGACCGAACAAACACAGTGGCCGTCCGTCCTCAGTGAGGTCTGCTGTGTGATATATATATATATATATATATATATATATATATATATATATATATATATATATATATATATATATATATATAGGTAATTCACTGCCTAAATTTTCTACCTCTTCTAATGGATTTCAGACTAATGAACTGATATACGGTGGAAAGTTGCGTGCGCTTCAGTTAAGCCTGCATGGGGCAGTTGAGGCGTCCGAATCGGGAGTCAGTCCCAGAGCACACGTCGAGGAGACATGTCACCGCCTCGGTAGTATCCACGAGCAGGCTTTGCAAAACATCGCCAGAGCCCGTGTGTCAAATCAAAACAACACTGTAACCAGGGTAGGAAGGATAGTGATGTGCGTCCCGGAGATTACGTGTACCTCCGAAGAGAAATGCGACATTCCTCCCTAGACCCGATGTATGATGGTCCCTTTCTTGTTCTAACCCGACATGATGCCAATGTTTTGTTGAGGATGGGTAACAAAGACAAAGTAGTGCATTTGAATTGCTGTACAAAGTGTGCTTTCAGAGTGGATGACGCCCCGTACCGTGTGTGCCGACAGGTGCACTCCTAGATCCGAGCGGGCGTGACGGCGCGTGCAGTCAAGCTGCTGTGCTGCAGCCGTCGCGCCCATCCGTGTGTGGTGCGGTGCCGGAGACGTTGCACGTTCCCTGGACCTGTGAGTTCCCGCGTTCTGGTGTTCCCGCAGATGATCACGATGAATTTGTTGACTGCTGGAACCGACCCGATGTCACCAAGGTTGGAGGAAAGGCGGAACACACCCCGAAATAGGCGACCACCACCTCACCTCAGGGATTATGTGCCATAGTTTGTTTTGAGCCTCTGGTCTCTTTTTGGGGGTACGTGATGCCGTGATGAGGCATTGCATGAGCTTGTCCGTCGCCTTTATCGCACGTCGGCCAGGACCCAAGCGTGTATGCACGTTATATTTGTTAGCATGTGCCTGTGTGTATGCCAGTCCGTGCGTGCTGCTCGCTTGCTGCATATCTGATTACGGCACTCTTCTTTCGGACCGTTCTCATATAATTTCATTTCTACGGAATACACTCTGCCAGCAAGTTATTCGTCGTCTGGGTCAGAACACTTTCCAACAACATCATCGGTCTTTACAAGCTCGTTACAGGCAAAATCAAAGCCTTTACATCAGGCCTTTAGACTAAGAATAAACAAGAGAACTGATGGATATTGTGCCTCAGGAGAGTGGCGAAGGTTTGCCTGGTGCATGACACAGTGCATGTTGCTAGATGCTTGCTGCGCGCTCGTTACGCTTGTGCACAGCTGACTGACGTCACGTGGCCTGTCGGCGTGAGAGTGCTCACCGGGGGAGTTCACTGCCGTTCGGTGTTGGCCTGTGTTTATTAATAGCTTGTTTTCTCGTCACCAGGTAGCATGAGTTCCCATGTGAATACATATTTTTCCCACACTTCGTGTTGATCTTACATGGCGCGGTCGTTGGCGAGAGGACTCCAACTCAGAGCTCGACAATGTCAACGCCTGCAGAAACCCCAGGAGCAGCGCAACAACCTGTGCTCATCACACTAACTGAGGGACAGCTGCAGACGCTCCTCGCCACACGGGATGCCAATCACTCTGGTAACAGTCGGACCCAGGGGCCTAGCCGTTCCACTGTCCAATCTGACATAACTGATGAGGACTGGCAGTTATTCTTGTTCCAGTGGTACCTAGCGCTAGAAGAACCAATGTGGCCTGTCAACTCTCACAGCTATTCGTGATAAGCTCATATCCACATGCACACCTGAACTTGAAAAGCACTGTTCCATCTTGTAGGTACTGGTTTGAATCCCTAACAGCAGAACAATTGCTTCACCAAATCAAGGATACGGCTGTCAGGGGGCTGAATGCAGAGGTGCACAGACATCAGTTCCATGCCATGAAGCAAACACAAGGAGAAGACATCAAACAGTTTGTGTCACGTCTGAGATCAAAGGCATCACTTTGCTCATTTTCGGTCCAAGCAGACAGAATTACAGCAGACTCCATAGGGCCAAAACCAATAACCTATGAGGAGGATTCGTTACGTACACAGATGCAGCCAAGTACAATTCCTTTAAGGAGATGTACCAGGCACTACAAACAATGGAAGCTGCAGACACTAGCCGGCTTAAGCTATCTGATGCATCTCCAGTCACTGCAGACTTGACTGCTGCACACAAGTCAGACTGAAAGACTCAAAGAAAAATCGCTGGGGTATCGGTTTACCATCAAGCATGTACCTGGTAACGGTAATCTAGGTCCCGACGCAGCATCGCGATTCCCGACGGGGAAGTGCAGCACTGTTTCTTCCGTAAAGACTCCGGAATCAGTCGGATCGCTATTCTCAGCCCATCTCCGACACCGGCCTAATGACGATGCACAGGCGTCCCACGCTCTTCACGCTGGCTTGCTTACTGATTTCACTGCTGCTTACACAACATGTTCTTCTGAAAGTCTAAGGGCCATCACATGGAAACTCGTCAAGAAAGGGCCCAAACAGACCAAACATGCACTGACTTAGTCAGTCTTATTGAAAAAGGCTTCCCAGCACTAAGATCTGACCACTACCTGAACACCTTAAGAGATTTTGGCCTATGCAGCAAAAACTGTATCATTTTGAGGGCGTCCATTTCATAGAACACAAGATGCTCATCCCAAAATCAGTGTGCGCTGAAATCCTAAATCTCCTCTACTCTGCTCACCAAGGAGAAGTGGGGATGAAAAACAGTGCTCGTCGCCGGTTTTTCTGGCCTGGCATGGATACCCACATTGCGCAAAAACGGATGCAGTCCAGGATCCTGGCATGGGTCTTTCACAGCCCTGGGATCCAATGATGGAGGCTTCAACTCCCCATTTTCCCTTCGAGAGTATGTTGTGATTATTTTGAGCTGGCTGGTCATCACTATGTAGTGCATGTGGACAGATAGGCTTGTTAGATATCACTTAAGTTCGCGATGAAACATAACGCACATTGACCTCACACGTCCGGCGATGGTTCACTCACTGGGGCGTGCCAAGGATCTTGGAGTCTGATGGCGGACCACCGTTCAATGGGGGTCAGTTCACGGCTTATATGGATCGGTGGGGTATTTCTCACCGTCAATCATCGACCTAGTACCCACAAAGCAACGGCCGAGCAGAACTGAAACCATGACACGTTTATTCGGCAGCAGCATCACTTGAAAACACAGGCGCTCCCACATAACGGCATTAGGCTATTTAGATGTAGGGACAGAGAGGAGACGGCGACGTGATCTCGGGGCCGCCCCCACACAGGAGAGAGGGAATGCCAGCGGTGCAGCACCCAACCCCCCTCCCCGAGACACCGGCAACCCCGCGACGGAAGCGAAGCGGCCACACAACGGATCACGGGCGGGAGCGCCACCCGGCGGCGGTCGGAGACGAGAGCAACGGAGGGGAGGCTGGACCCCCGAGTGACCAATTCAAGGCCAACGACCGACGCGTATATATTTACATGAGAGCGCTACCCGGCTACGGCGGCGAACGCGGACGGAGGCGGGAGCGACGGGACGCGAGCAGATGGTGCAGGGGGGACCCCAGCACGAGCCGACGACCGGCACCAACGGGACGCGGCGGCGACTGGACGGCACGACCGAACCTGAGCGCATCCAGCACGATGCCAGCGCCCCTAACGGCGACGCCAGCACCCCCGCGATGATGTTAGCGCCCCAGCGGCTGCAGCCAACCGGAACTGGCTGTGAAGCCGCAAAGCGACACCAGCAGTGCAGGACAACACCAGCAGTGCAGGATCCTTGGTAACTGATGGCGTCACCCAGGCCCTGTTACAGTACAGGAACACTCCGCTCACGGGGCATTGACGATCACCAGCCGAGATTATATTTGGCAGAAGGATACGTGACTGCCTCCCCACACCCACGTCTGGTCGGCCGGAATGGAGGCGCCAAAGGATCCTGAGGGAACTGAGCACCACTCACCTCCATGCCTGCATATCGTTATAATGAGCACACCCAAACCCTTCAACTGCTCTGTGTTAGAGATAAGACATAGTCTTATTGCAGAACCAGAACAAGGCATATCATAAACATTGGGATCTAACAGGCATGGTTCTTGAAGCGCTAGCAAATCGACAGTACCAAATCAAAGCCATGGCAGTGGGAGAATCACATTCCGCAATAGGCGATTTTTACGTCTAATTCACCCATTCACGGCCACAGAGGGTAAATTAAACATGGCTGACTCGCCACTATCACGGCCCACGTCAGGCACCCACCACCCTTACATGAATCCGGTGCCCCTGGCAGAACACTACCACAACAGCACTCCTCTGGAAGCCACATATGATCAGCGTGAGCAACACTCTCAGCCGTCAGAACTCGATCAGCCTCGGTGCCTGGACACGGCCCTGTGGCAATCTTCGAGTCAGATTCACGTCTACGACGTTCGATGAAGGAGTCCACCATTCAGCTGGGGGCAGCGGCCTCCCGTGCAGCCTCCCGAGCAGCCACAGACCACTACAGACATCGCTAATCCAGCTCCTCTGAAAGCTCAAACTCCACCAGTCAGCGGTTATCTACAGATAAGTTGCTGGAGGATGAAGAGAAGACTCGTCCCGTGCCCCGCCGGAATACACATCATGTTGTGCCTAAGCACCATCTTTCCCCACAAATGCGTGGAAAATGGCACAGTGAGGCGAGTGGTGGATCCAGGGATGTTGGCAGAAGATAGTGAATTGATAGGGGTCGGCAAACCGAAGTAGAGAGGTTTTGTAAGTTTGACTCATGAAGTCAGCCATACTGCCAGTCTGTTGATAATATTTTGAATATGTTATCACCTCGCCCCTGTCATTCCCGGTATTTTGAAGCATTTCTATTTGAAACCATTCATGTTCATTCAAAAGACAGCACACAAGATGCACACACATGAGGCATATGTGGGTCAATTAGCAGGGCCAGCTGAGGGAGGCTGGATGGGAAGAGGATTTGAAGTTGGGGTTAGCAGCTAACCTCCACAGCCGTTGAGCTGTTTCCAGATCTGTGAACCATCTGCAGATACTCGATGGCTTCAATGAGAGCATCATGATTTTGGAACGGTCATGTTGCTTACGAGGACACTGAAGGGACGTCTCTCCCTTCAACCTCACCATCCCGGAGAGGCTCTCAATGATGACTATGATGACTGATGTTGTGGCTCACTCTCATCAATGAATGAATGAAGCTTCCCGTCTGACCCAAGCAGTTGCACTTCTCCATTCTTACTGCAGGGGAGAAAACTTGCTGCAGGGGGAGAAAACTTGCTGCAGGAGTTGTGTTGTGGTGGCATGTAATGGGACAATTACAGTTCTAGGAGACTGATCAAGTCACATTGGGATGAGTCCAGAAGTGGGAAGTGAGAGGAGGAATTTATGGAAAGGCAGTGCAAGTCTCATCTCAGAGAAATCGTACAAAAGGTGTACCCCCTGGAAGTGGCGGGGGAACACAAAGCTGAATGAAAGTGGTGATTTCTTTGGCGTCAGCATCAGCGGGCGTGGATCCCTACCCTGTCTGTGTACCCGCTCAGAACACAAGTTAAACAACACACATGCGGTCTGCAGAAAGACAGTCACACAGAAAACGACAGCAACAAATTTAGGTCTAACGTTGATGACAGAGGCAACTGAGGGAGGCAAAGGAAATGCAACGTCAAACAACAAGGTCAGCGTCACTACAACGCTCAAACTCGGTCTAACCGTGATTCAGACAGTCTAACGGCAATTCAGATGTTGCACCCCGACCCCACGCACAACGCCCTCCACCAGTACTGCTCTCCACATGAGTGTGTACTCCAACAGATAACCTACAGTTCCTTGTAACAGTGTGATCGTGTTAATGTGGCTGACAGGTCTACAGATCTACAAATCACTAACTTTGTGTTTGCATGATAGGGCTTCCAACTAACAGTTTTACCGTAGTGGGTTGGTACGATCTGAGGGGGATCGGAACAGAATAAATCTGTTGAACGGCAGTGGTAGCTTTTCCTCATCCACACATCTCAGAACCGGTTGGCACTGATAGCAGCATAGTTCGTGAAGGCTAGAACAGGTAAATACAGTCAGCATCGGTAACCGGGAGGCCATCAAAGATCATCCTCAAAATCCCTCAACAGTGCCCACCTCATCACAGGGCAGCTACTGGGGTTCAGCATAAAAACCGCCGCCACTGCGACCACCTCACCGTCAACATCAGGCAGACCTTTAACATCCAGAGGGTGCTCCGGGTCAAGTCTGCAAAGTATGGCAGCAGGCCAGACGAGTCGCACCAGCCATCTAAAATTCTCACACTGCCAGCCACCAAAAATTCACACTAATCTTCTATATACCAGGGAGAAAAACGCACCCAGCCTACCCACAAGATGCAATGCTACCTCTCTTATTAGTTAATTAGTTGAGGACTTTTCATAAGGCCCCCTTCTGTTTCTTTATAACCATATTGATATAGCCATTATTTGTTTGGTTTTCAGTGTCACCTTCCTCGCACCAGTCTCACAAATTCTCACCAGGTTGGTAAAATTCGCACCACTCACTCCTGTCTCCAAAAGCACTCACACCAACGAGATCTCGTTGAAAATGCCATACTTTGCACACTGGCTCCGGGTCCAACAGTTTCGTCAGCAGCAAACACATCACCCCCACCAGTTCTTATAATTCACTATTACCTATATACAGCTAGAGTCTGGAAAACACTGGAAATAACCTGAATGTATAGATCCTCATGTCAACCCTGACTCCCTTCTTGATTAATGGGTGGCTTGAGGTGCATGGAGCATGAGGTGCAATGTGCATGGGAACCCATGGCAATGGGAACAGTGTAAAACCAAGGCAGCAGACAGCTGCACATCTACCTACTAGATGGAGCCGACTCAATAATTTCAAGTTCAGCACGGGCAAAACAGCATTGATGTCACAGTTTCCCCACAGAAAAGTCAAATTCATTACACACCCACAAATTGTTTGTTGTTGATTATTCGCTCCTGTGCCCGCGATGCTGGCGAACCTGAGCCAGCGCGGAGCCAGCGGACAATCGGCTCACATCGGCACAATCGGCTCGGCCTTTCGTATCCTCTAAAAAAGAAGAACTAAAAAACCTCCAATCCCTCCCCAATTTGGAAATTTGCAGAGCAAGGCGCTGTTTTTTCTCGCCTAATATCCAGGGGCGGACGCAGACCCGAGTTTGATTCCATAACATGTATTCCTTCATTCATACGCAAAGATACCTATGCACGATACAGCAAGAGGAGAGTAGAGGATACTGATATGAAGGGGATGGCACTGGGGTTAAAGGGACATTGTCGCAAAAATTTTATTGGCTAGATCAAAAGGTTACAAAAAGTTGTTTCAGAAGTCATATTCTCATTTTTGCAAATTCAGGCTCAAAATGTCTGAAAATCGGCCTCAAAGTCAACATTTATAGACGACTTTACTGAGTCCTTATGGTAACGATAAAGTGACGTAGATCCGGCTATAGCTATCAATTTATATATGAAAAAATGTCAAACATTTCTTTTAAAGCAGTTCAGTAGGTAAAACCTATAACATCAAAAATTATTCTATAAAAATATATTTCCAAAACGCTTTTGAAAGAGAAATATAGGACTTTAAAGAAATACCAACAACCAATCAGAAGCCCAGTCCTTATAGGATCTGGTCACGTGGGCTTATCTTACATCAATGTGATGTCATCATGGCTACCCATGAACTATCGATATTCACCATTTCAAAAACCGCGGCAAACGCGAAGATATGAATACAAATTCTATAACACTACACTAATTAGCGCTGCGGTCAGGCCCGAATACCCTAAAGATTATAATTAATAATTGTTCGTTATTGCATGATTGCATTGCAGCTAAAATGATACAATAAAAAGATACGGGTAGCGCGATCCAGAAGAGCCTCCTTTGAGGCATGAAGAAAGCTTTGGGTGGTTTTTCGGACGAGGAGATTGTCGCCTCCCCGGTCTCGTGGATCAACATATCGTCGGTAATCTGCACGTAGAATATTTTGAGCCTTTGATGTCGTCAATTGAGATTTTCTTAGAGGAAAAAAATCTATGCGTGAAAAGTTAATGAAACAACTTGAATTTTTGCCATCCATCTTTGCTGGCCACCAATGCTTATTGAGGTTTTGTGTAGTGAGTGTAGTGAGTTAGTCAAACACTAATCCTATCAAGTATGGGCAATGCATTTAATGTTTCTGTTCTGCATTAATTAGGTTCATGAAGTTGCCAAAAAGCAAATTGTATGCTTAATTGATAACTATTCATTTTGGCCCACTGTTATAGCTGTGGTCTCGTTTCGTCTGTCAACACCAATCAGCGAGCAGCATTGAGTCCCAGTCTGCAAAGTATGGCAGCAGGCTAGACGAGTCACACCAGCCACCTAAAATCATTGCACTGCCAGACACCAAAAATTCACACCAAACTGCTATATACCATAGAGAAAAATGCACCCTTTCCTACCCACACAATGCAATGCTACCTCTTGTATTAGTTAGTTAAATACTTGTTATAAGGTCCCCTCCTGTGTCTTTATAACCATTCAGCCATTATTTTTTGGGTTTTCCATGTCACCTTCCCTGCACCAGTCTGGGAAATTCACACCAGGTTGATGAACTTCACACCACTCACTCTTGTCTCCTAGGGCACTCACCCTGACGAGATCTCGTTGAAAATGCCATACTTTGCACACTGGATAGAGTCTATGTCACATGGCTATAGCCTCTCCCTGAGAACCGATCTTAGAACCAATCTTAGATTTACAGGCTGGCTACCTGCTGTGGTGCTGCTGGAAAAACAGTAACAGCACAACAGTGGTAGCATACTTTTTTGTGATTGGTAGATAAGTATTCTGGTTCATTTTTGTCTGATTAGCCATAGCACATACTAGAGACAGTTGTGGTATTTCTTTTCTAGAGGAGAGGCTCAAGGGCTTGCGGACAAGGCTGTGCTGGCAGACGGAACAAGGCTTATGAGCAGTGTCAATGCCAAAAAGTCCTCATTTTATTGTTGCACAGGTGAACTTGTGTACCAAAATAGGTGAAAATTATTTGGTGATGGCAATTCTCCAATTATTTAAGCATATTATTTTTGAATTGCCCATATTCCCTCTCTTTTTGGTCTAACTTTATATTTACAATATTTGTGCACTCTAGTAAAAGTCTATATCAAGCTTGTAATTTGAATTACAAATTTCTACCTGTTACAAATACTGGCTCTGCACAATGTGTGCATGCTAGTGCATTTGCTGCTTAGCTTACCTTTTAAGTATGAAAATGTTTTTGATTAATTTTACAGATTGAAACAGATTTTCCATTTATTTTGGTACCATACAGTACATAGTAGTCAGTGTACTCCTATCTACTTATCAGATCCATTTACTCATATTTCAAGTGCTACTGTTTGTTTCCAGACATGAAAGTGACTGTAGCATGAATTCATCCATCTGCCCTCGGAAAATGCCCATCTGCATTCATGCCCATCTGCAGATGAATTCATCCATCTGCCCTCTGAAAATGCCCATCTGCATGCTTTTTATAATTGATATTAAAAATGAACTGAAGGAAAACTAGGATAAGATGTATTATGATTTGAAACACTAGGAGTGTACCCAATACAACAATATAATTGTGAACAAAGAGTATGGATAGTCATGTAGGAATGACAGGGGGCAGTCTTGGGTGATGCAATTTTTTGTGTTTTCCTGGAAGAATATATGAAAGATTAGGCGGGTCGCTTCAAAGAGAAAATTTGTTTACTAGAAAACCTGTCTTTTGTAGCTGCTGTGTATCATCAAGCTATCGTCCCAATGGACCAGCTTGTGTATGATCATTTTGTTTGTTAGTTTGAATGGGATGAACCCAATCAGACCGATTCTCCCATAGACCTGAAATTTGGAATATTTGTTTCCTATTGTTGGCCAGTGTTGAAATAATGTATTGTAATTTATAAAAAAACATGAATTTGCATGGTTCCACCTGACCCCTCCACAAACCCATGATCTAGACTATAGATCATCTTTGGGGATGTCTTTGTTCTTGAATATATATATATATATATATATATATATATATATATATATATATATATATATATATATATATATATTGCATATGTTTAAAACAAGATTCAGTGATATCTTGTTTGCTTTCATTGTGGGCTTGTGATATTTTATTTGTACCCTTTATTTGGTCCCATTTGTTCCTGCTGTGAAAATATCTTCTAATTTAAGAAGAGCCTACCCCAGCAAGCTGAACGCAAAACAGAAATAATCAGGTGTTGCCCCTCGACAGTGACTATCGCAAATTACGCCTGCTGCTGGAAGACAAGCTTCAGAGGACGAGCAATGGAATCCCAGTGTTGGCAGAGTACCACAGCCAGCAGTTTTTTGCATTGAACACGAACCTGCCTGAGTGCACCTCGGTCGTCTGCCTGTGTGCCCGCAGTATACGTTCATGTATGTGCGTAAGTGGTGTTTATCGCGGTATATTAAGGCAAATCCTCTGAGGACCTCAGTAAAACATGCCATTAAAAGTATTTTTTAGCCTAAAGGTAAGAAAACTAGTAATGCATAGGGTCTTTATAGAAAAAAATCAAGTGGTCAGATTTTGTTGGTGGTCGTAGGTGCGAAAGTCGGCGAAAATAATAAGTGACACCTCTGTGCTCAGACTATTGCGGTGAACATTTTATCAAACCGTGTAGCACTTATTGTGGACAGATGCAAAATCTGTTTTGCTTTTGATGTACACTCAGTATTTGGTTCGCTCCCAGTAGGGCTGATAATCCCGGGACATTTTTGCAATCCCGGGATCCCGGGATTCATCGACCCTCAATCCCGGGATATCCCGGGATCCCGGGATTGGGAATTTTTTCAATAAACATGTCGAAAACTAGTGTCTGCTTTAGATAACGTATGTGGCGTATTCTTAACAGCATAGTAAATATTTCCCGTTAAGGATAACTCATAGCATAATATTCTCACCATGCGGAAAGCACATGAAAATTCATATGGACGCTAAACAGAATAAAATGCTCTGCTCCCCAAACAAATAAAGACATATGAATGATATTGACAATATATATTTCTTGGTTATATTTCTAATCATATTACAGTAGAGGTATTTACCTATTGTGACCCGGCCTATTCTGTCCTGGTCACAAAAGTCACCTGCCACGATAGTAGCACTTGACCCGTGCCCCACCGGAGGACAGGCGCCACCTTCGCCCCATCGGGGGCATCGATGGCCCCCTCTAACTCCGAAAATATGGGGGTTAGCGCAAATCTGCGAAGTGCATTAGAAAGCTCATGTGAATTCAGAAAGAAATCACTTTGCATGTTTAAGCGTTCAGGTCAATAGTTTGACCTCCAGAGGTCAAGAAAGGTCACGATAGGCTATTTTTACTCAAATATGCAATGCTTAAGAAAACTGGGCATAACTCTTATGCCATTAGTGGTAACGAGATCTGGTAAAGTACATTTGATAGGAAATTGCCAGACCTTTTTCCACTATGTGAAACGTAAAGACCTCCCGCCAGTGGTTTGACCTCCAGCGGTCACCTCGTGACCTTATATGACCTGAGGTCACCAAAGGTCAGAAAGTGATCTTGTTGTATATCAAATGAACGCCAGTGACGGCACATACACGATGGTGTTTGATTCAGCGCTCTAGCTTAATTAGGTCAAAAGTTATTGTCAAAATACTGTTTTTGACCCCTGGTGACCTTGGATGACCTTGGAAAAGTCAAAGGGAAAATATGACCCCTGGGATTCGTGAAAGGGTGGCCAAAAACGCTGTTCTGAGCAGTCTGAGCATTTGCAATCATTTTTGTGACTTTTAAATCAAAAGACAGCTTTCCCCAAGCTTTTCCAATGGGAAAGGTCGCCTCGTGACCTGGCCTCAGGTCACGAAATCGAAAAATCCCGGATATACACGTTGTAGACCCTGGAGGGTCATGAAGTGTAGCAAGTTTCAAATCGATCGACTAAGAAATGTAGATCTTATAGAGCTCCAAAGTTTTAGTGAGGTGACCTTGGTTGACCTCGCCTGGTGACCTGACCTTGGTGACCCGGGGTAAAAATTTTCAGGGATGGTGAGAAAATGATGCGGTGAGAGATAGAGCCCTCAACCTGTGCTGCGTTTCGTTGTTTTTCTGCTATCTTGAAAAACCTTAGGGGCATCGATGGCCTCCCGGTGGGGCGAGGGTTAAGGAAGCAAAGGGCATCAACGGCCTCGTCGCCGAGACTCGACCGCACTTTTGTGACGATATTCCCGACAGTTGAAAACACACGTTCCGACTCAACACTCGTAGGGACTAAGTCCTTGAGCCAGCTGTAGGACAGAGCTATCGTACCTGTTCTTCCAGAGACAGGCAGGTTTTCCAACTCTTTCCTAATGGCCTTGGTCATAAGCGAAGGATTGGAGAGACTTAGTCTGGATGCACTTGAACTGTGATCTGGCTATGGAACTCTTATCTAGAGCTTGTTGAAGCATCGACTGAAGCGACTGCGCTGGTTCAGGATCATCAGCGTCCATCACTTCTGTATCTACACCTACTTCGGTAGCATGCATCTGTTCTCCCATTCTTCCCATCATATGCACAACTAAGTCCTGTACTTCCTTACGAGATAGCTAGGATGGAATCCAGGTCTTCCTCGGTTTTAGAAACGTAGTAGGAATCCAGGTTCCTCATTCCTGTCGTAGGTTCCGATGTTTTGGAGCTACTTTCACCGGACAAGTTCTGCGGGGTCTCCCTGGATCGGGATGGTCCAGCAACGCTTTCACCACCATGCTTACTCTTGAGATGGACGTTAAGTCCTTTTGTTGATCCTCCAGCTATTTTTAATACCTTTTTACAAAGGCGAAATTTTGCTGTGCTCCCATCCGGACTTCTAAGAAAATTTTCCCACACCGCACTGCCCTTAAATTCCACAAAATCGGTCATTGGCCCTGACTGCCTTCTGGGTCACACTGACAGCAGGCACTGAGAGTAACTGAGTCGGAGGACATGCTCCCTCACAGATACGACGAGCAATTCGACCACTCCTATTCGATGGTCGAGGTAGTCGGCAACCTCCCGAGTAATATGACCTGAAACTGAATGCTTGAGGGGACGACGCCGCGGCGAGAGAGAGAGAGAGAGAGAGAGAGAGAGAGAGAGAGAGAGAGAGAGAGAGAGAGACGAGCTCGAACAGAGAAACTGACACGGTGTGATCTGTGAAGCGATGCCAGGTATAATCTACGTACATGCAGAAGGGAGAGCCTGGCTTTTGCTTGTGTTTGAACATTTCAGGCAGGTGAAATATTAAGCATAAGACAACGCTGTAGCATGTTGTTGGATTCTATAATGATTTTTAATACTATCAGCGACGCTTTCCACGCTATTTTTAGTGCTGGAAAATATCGGGATCCCGGGATTCGGAAATATATAATCCCGGGATTCGGGATTAATACAATCCCGGGATCCCGGGATCCCGATCCCGGGATTATCAGCCCTAGCTCCCAGCCTTCTTAGAGTGCACTTCAAGGACTGGAAGCTAGGAGCTGGATACCCACTGGTGGGTTCAGGGAAAATTTACCTTCCTCCCAAACTCTGCGATTTTCACCGACCTTTAAAAAATGTGTATTCACGATTTTGGACCCTGTCCTCCCCTCCCCCCACAAAAAACATTGGCCTGGATCCGTCACTGACGTACTGAGTTATATCCTCTAGTCCACGTTGCACTCGGAAGACTGCTCGTTGGGGACTCGCAGACCTGATTGTTGCACGCGTTTCTCACCTGCCGAGGGCTATCACTCGCTTGTAATTTCCTGGTAGGTTATATTTTCTCATGTTTTTGTGAGATTGAATATAAGCCTCATTGATCAACTGATATCTGTTGGTTTTTAAAAGTAGATGAATTTTGCATTGCGTAGCCGAGGAGCATGATTATAAATTGGTAAGATGTTTCATGGCTTTGCCTCTCGAATTCTTGACGCAAAATGGAGCCTGTGATCACACTGTGATCACATATTCGGGCACAGCCCCTCGTCAGAATCCTCACAATACAATAAGCGAAAACTTTTGGTCATAGTGTGACCAAGGCTTGAAATTTAGATCTGATTTGGAAATCGAATGCTGGAATAATGCAGTTTAGTACTGGAATATTCAAATATTGGAACTCGATTCGAGGTTATCCTAGCACTCTGACTAAAAATGTATGTGTTCACCTATTATATTATGAGAATTTTGGTGAAGGGATGTACCTGAATATTTATCAGTGTGTTAGCCCCATTTTGGAACTATGATTCGAGGAGGCTGGTCATGAAATATCTTATCAACGTAGATAATCTAATAAACAATCTAATAAAAATAACGGTAAATATACTATTTTATATAATGATATGATGTTATATGAAGTGCTTCTGGAATTGTTTGTTCTATTATGAGAAAGGACCGTTTCCGAACTCCGAAGTATTAAAAATAAACGCTTATCATTTTCATAAACAAATGTCACTCATGAGGCTAGCAGCTTGCTTGTCTTAAAGCTGCGATGCGTCATCTTAGGTTTAGACTCTGTGACTACCAATGTTAAGATTAATTGTAGAATCCTTTTTATTTAATACGAACTGTTCCAGGCTATAATTTTGAGGTATATTTTCTTGATGTGCCCTGATCAGAAACTAACTCAACTTGAAGTAAAAAACAATGTATTCTTAAATCTTGTATATCTATATAGGGTAAGGGCGGGTAAGAGTACGCAGGAGATAAGAGTACGCAGCAGCTGTTTTGGTTGCTTAGCAACCACTGAGATGGTGGATACCCTGGTATAAAAAAGCAAGGTCCGTGCCTAGGCTGCACACCAAAATTCAACGTGCTCCTGTTCTTTCCGCGGGAGTTCCGAGCAAAATAATTTTCTGGGCACCCTTGAAGTAATATTTCTTAACTGGGTAAACTTGTAGACCATGCTTCAATTATCAAAAGTATTGTATTACGGTCTGTCTTCAGTAAGAAAGCTGAGCTGGGAGTGTGCTCCAGGACCGCAGCTCACGCAAAAATGCCTGCCAGCATGTTTATGAGGACTTTCTTCCCAAGGGAGCATGTCCGGCAAGAGTACGCAGTAGACCATTGGGCAAGAGTGCGCATGCTTAAGAGATAGGAAAATTTGATTTTCGCTCGGAACAGAGTCCGTCATTCATATTGGGAAAACCAAACGTTGCAACATAGTTCTTGTATATTCAGAACGATATAAAATCATACAATCGCCTAGTTTGGCGACAAAAAACTTCGCAATATGGCCTGTGCACCTAAAGCACAGCGGGGCATCAGTGCGTACTCCAGCCTCCTCTCTTGCGTACTCTTACCGACCCACTTCGGCAAGAGTACGTACGTGACTTTTTATTTTTGATGGGCTCGTGGCGAGTTCCTTTCAGAGACATCGAATTGAAACATGGACCATACATAGACAATTCTTCAGGCTAAACAACCACATAAGAATATTAGCTGTTAGGCTTATAGGAGAAAAGTCAAAGCCTTTAGAAAGTTAAGTGCGTACTCTTGCACGGTCTTCCCCTACGAAAAAAATTAGAAAGAGCTACCACCACGGACAGAGGAGTGAGGTGGCCAGTCCATCTCCAACCTGCAACACACAACAAACGTTCCCCCTGAAACAAAAAGTGATCAGGTTTGGGTTCGTGGTGCCTTCCACACTTTTGTTAGTTCATCCAAGGATCGTGGTGGCTGCTCTCTGGTTCCCCAGTTCTGACGCATATCAAGAGTTATTCTTCCGTATCACATTCAGCTATTCTCCGGTTCTCTAGACTACGTGTTTTTATATTCTCCGGAGACCAAAGAATTACAATTATATCAAAGATTTAGATGTCGACGGACACATTTAATCTGATTGATTGATTGAGTGTTCCGGCCATATGGGAGGGGGGCGCCCCTGCAGGCGCCCCAACCGCCGCAGGAACATCGCCAGCCGTCGTGGGTCCGCCAGCGCTTCCCGGATGGGCGGGTCGTCCCGTCCAAATATGTCCCAGCGCAGGTCAGCGCGCGCAGGGCACCGGGTCAGAAGGTGGTGGAGGATCTCGTCCTCTCCATCGTCGCATTCCTGTAACGTGGCCTCCGGGTTCAGGCCGATCCTCTTTCGGTAGCTGCACAGGAGAAGGGAGTGGCCAATGCGCAGGCGCTCCACCTCCACACTCTTCTGCCGTGAAAGGCCCAGGCGGTCTTTCAGGGTGGTCCGCCCTGGGAGACCGCCACATTTAATCTCGAACACGTTTTATCTCGTACGGATTAACGTTTTATCTCGTTGTTTTACCAGATTAACACGCGCATTGACGGGGCTCTGAGCCACCTTCGCTTTGACAGGGGGCGCGGGTACCCCCTAAAATCTCCAGAACCACGGTAGGTAGTGAAAAATGGTAAACGGCTTTGGGTAGCCCATACGCTTCTCCATCGAAATATTTTAACCATTTTGTCAGGTCACTTCAATCGGATGAGTTCACTTTGTTCCGACTTATGTTGTCTTAAACTTTGAGGTCAGGTCACTTGACCTGTACTGGTGACCTGACCTGAGATGACCTAACCTTAAAATTTTGACAACAGTTGTAAAAATGATGAGAGAAGGTATGTCAAGTTTTTTAACCTGAGTTTATTTTTAACCCGAGTGTGTTATGTACCTACCTAATAAATGTGTGGTGGCTTAAATTCCGTGGCGGCGCCCCTGCCTAGTTTTCTTTGCCTAGTGTTAGGAGTGTATGTTTTACCATGTACTGCGTTTTTACTGTTAATATACGCGTATGGATACAAGTGCGGCGGCGCTACGCGCCGCCGTTTTTATGTTCTGTCTGAAAAACCAGACGGGGGGGGCGGGTACCCGCCTCCCGTCAATGCGCGTGTTAACCCGCGCCCCACCGGGGGTCCGGCGCCACCTTTGCCCCACCGGGGGCCATCGATGGCCCCCCTCTAACTCCGAAAATATGGGCGTTAGCGCAAATCTGCAAAGTGCACTAGAAAGCTCGCGTGAATTCAGTAAGAAATTACTTCACATGTTTTAGTGTTCAGGTCAATGGTTTGACCTCCAGAGGTCAAATTAGGTCAAGATCGGCTATTTTCACTCAAATATGCAATGCTTAAGCAAACTGGGCATAACTCTTATGCCCTTAGAGCTATTGAGGTGTGGGAAAGTACATTTGATAGGAAATTGCCAGTACTTTTTCTGCTATGGAAACGTAAAGACCTCCCGCCAGTAGTTTGACCTCCAGAGGTCACCTTGTGACCTAGTATGACCTGAGGTCACGAAAGGTCAGAAATTGACCTTGCCGTATATCAAATGAAAGCCAATGACGAGACAAACACGATGGTGTTTGTTTCAGCGCTCTAGCTTATACAGGTCAAAGTTATTGTCAAAATACTGTTTTTGACCCTTGGTGACCTTGGATGACCTTGGGGATGTCAAAGGGCAAATATGGCCCCTGGAATCCGTGAAAGGGTGTCCAAAAACGCTTTTCTGATCAAGCTGAGCATTTTCAATCGTTTTTGTGACTTTAAGATCATAAGACAGCTTTTCCCATGCTTTTTCAATGAGAGAGGTCACCTCGTGACCTGACCTCAGGGCACGAAATCGAAAAATCCCGGATATACACCTTGTAGACCCTGGAGGGGTCATAAAGTGTAGGAAGTTTCAAATCGATCGACTCCGAAATGTAGCTCTTACAGAGCTCTAAAGCTGAAGTGAGGTGACCTTGGTTGAACTCGTCTGGTGACCTGACCTTGGGTGACCCGGGGTAAAAAATTTCAGGGATGGTGGGAAAATGATGCAGTGAGAGGTAGAGCCCTCAACCACGGTGCTGCGCCTCATCGTCTTTCTGCTATCCCGGAAAAACCTTAGGGGGGCCATCGATGGCCCCCCGGTGGGGCGAGGGTTAAACGATTAATTAATCTCGAGACACATTAATCTCGAGATTAACACATATAATCTCGAAGAGCCACCCCTGCTTTTTATTGGGCCGGTTTCTGGTCCTTGGTTTGCACGAAAACCGGTCAGCCTTCAATAATGGTCTTCAGCAAAGGACACAAAAGACATTTTCGAACGGCGAACAGCGTGTCCCGCTGGTCAGAAAACAGGGGAACTGGTCTCCAATAGAGGGAAATCCGACGGATTGAGAACCATTGCAGGGAGCTGGAGACAAGCCGATTCCAGTTTGGTACGCCAGTCAGATTAGAAAAATATTTGGGGCTAATATTCCCTTTCCCTCAACTACCCGGACGGAGGGATAACCAGAAGAAATTATCCTTAGAATATTTACTTCATCCCATAGGAGGATCCAGGAGGGCAAAGGGGGCACGTGTCCCCCCCTTCCTCTCTCTGATCAACTCTCGGTGAACCCTAAAATGTCGCGTCCCATCCCCTCCCCCAGGATGCGAAAATCGGCGCACACGGATAGGATTTAGCGTCCATCTGATAGGTTTTGCCGGTCAAAGGTGGCGCCCCCCTGGTCCGGATGGTGCCCTCCCCGGAAGTTACCCCCCTCCCCGATCGGCAATCATGGATCCGACTATGCTTTATCCATTAGTACGCATGAACAAACAAGAAGAAAATCAGAAAAATTGTTTTTACAGTAAAAACTTCCACGACCTAGATTCGAACCCGTATTACCCGTGTGAGAGTCGGGAATGGAGGCCACTATACCATCCCCGCTGTCCGATACCTGCCCGATTTTAAAACTTTCCTGATTAGTTTTCTCAAGCCGAATGTTTTGGACAAACTAATCTAATATTTGTATTTTTAAGGGTTAATAAAAATAAATTGAATACGAATACAGCATAAAACATTTTCTATCCTCAAAAAATCATTTATAGAACTTAAAACTTCGATTGATAGAATAGAGGTGAAGAGCAGGTTACAGCCTATTATTGATATTGTTAGCAAATTTGAATAATTGTTGAGTGGCCTCCAAAAATTTAGCTGAAGATAAAGAAATGATTGATAGTTGCAGAATCAGGATTTTTCAAATATTAAGAAACCACAATAAAAAATTTTTGCGACAATGTCCCTTTAAGGCGCGATGAGTGCGAAGGGGGCGGGGGAGGGGGTTTGGCGGCGGACGCGAACGGACCAGCGCGGACGCGCACGCACGCGGGACTACGAGTTAGAGTCGACGAGTTGGATCGGCGGCGGTGTGGTGACGGAGGGTATTAACAGGCGCATTGACGGGGGTCTGAGCCACCTTCGCATTGACGGGGGCGGGTACCCGCCCGCCCCCCTAAGATCTCGAGAACCACACCAGTAAACATGCCGACGTCGGGCCGACGTCGGCTGGTCAGCGGTTATGTCTGCATATGACGAGGTCCAGCCGACATCCAGCCGACATCCAGCCGACATCCAGCCGACGTCCAGCCGAGATCCTTGCCGACGTCCAGCCGAGATATACCCGCTTTCATGTCGGGCCGAGGTCGGGCCGAGGTCGGGCCGACATCCACCCACTCTCCAGCCGACATCCGCCCGCTCTCCAGCCGAGATCGACCCGCTCTCCAGCCGAGATCGGCGCGCTCTCCAGCCGAGATCGGCCCGCTCTCCAGCCGAGACCGGCCCGCTCTCCAGCCGAGATCGGCCCGCTCTCCTGCCGACATCCACCCGCTCTCCAGCCGAAAGCTCTTCAGATTTGGGCTCTTATCGTTGCCTCCCGCACCAGCTTGTTATAAAAATATCCAATTTCCTCCCATTCTGACTGAGAACAGGAAATTGTTGGCCCATAAGTGTGGAGGCCCAGCCCCCCTGGTGGCGACGCCCCCCGCTGTATTGAGAACTCTAGCCAGTTCCCTTTGCTTTGTACAGAGATAGCACACACATGTTAATTTGATACTTTTGGCACTAATGAGGTCAATCCTGGTGCAAACGTGGTGAGCAGCACTTGAAATGCTTTGCAAATTGAGTTCATAGTTGGGCTCCAATGTGAACAGCAAAGCTTTTAACTAAGGAACTCCTTTACAAACTGAGCCAGTTTCCAACACTTCCATTCCGCCCGTCACTTACATGCTTGTTTCCAGTTTGCTTGATCCAAACCAAACCAACCATGGACACAATTCCCGCGATAGATCGAAACGCACACACAGACTGCACGCACACGGCGCTAAAAATGGAGGCCCGTACTTTAATTTTTCGCCAATCAGCGGTCAGCTAGCGACACTTCCGTTGTGGCTATGTTCTGTAGGCGTGATTTTCTCTAAATGCAGTTTTTTATCTCAAAACTTGGCATTGAAGAACTTAAAAACACAATAAGTATTTTTAAGCTAGAATTTAATAGGGAAAAACTATTTCAATACTTCCAACAAAATTAAAAAAATCACTCCCGAACGAATCCTCCAAGCACCACGGTGGGGCAATCTCGGCCTGACGTCGGCGTGCCGCCGTGTGAAACCTGCCGAGATACCGACGTCGGGCCGAGCTCGGCCCGACGTCGGCGTGCCGCTTACGAGATGCCGACGTCATCCCGCGATCTGCCGACGTCGGCCCGATGTCGGCATGTTTACTGGGCCGACCTAAAAAAAGTTTAAGATAGCATAAATCGGAGCAGAGTGAACTTATCCGATTGAAACTCATATCACATAATGGCCCCACCGAGTTCTCTAAAACTTGTTCCGATATTTTTATATCGACAACCTAAGGTCAGGTACGAGGCATGACCTCTCCATTGGAAATACGTGGGAAAAATGGTTTTTACGGAATAACTCAGTAACGGATGGTGATAGAGCATTTATTTTAGCTGCATTAGACTCGTCTGGGCTTTGCAATTCTAATGATATTCGCATTTTATATAATTTGACCCTGACCTGACCTCAGGTCAAGTCAAATCCTTGATTCGACCTAGCAAGGTCAAATTATATATCATTCGATTCGGCTTGCTAAGAGGATTCATATAGTTTAAATAGTTTTGCTCTATCTTTACTTGTTCAGATGCAATGCCCGAAAAACTGAATTTACATGTTATCCCTATGACGGGCATGTTTTGACCTCTCGTGACCTTAAATGTGACCTGAAAAAAATGGTTCAAATGTTTTCGATGGAGAAGTGGATGGGAAGCCCAACGCCGTTTACCGTTTTTCACTACCTACCGTGGTTCTCGAGATCTTAGGGGGCGGGTACCCGCCCCCGTCAATGCGAAGGTGGCTCAGACCCCCGTCAATGCGCGTGTTAATGAAGATGAACCAAAAATGTTGGGGCGACGTCCTCCTTTGTTTGGCTAATACCTAGGAGAGACACGTTCCCCCCAGTTTTCGGCGATCACGCGTGCCAGTGTTAACACATCCAAGACCACCCTGGGTTGAGAAGAAATTTCAAGCCTCATCCGGACAAAGTATGGCTAATGCTTAAAATTATTTCATTTGTTGTGATTAGTTATAAGGTTGCTATTTTGTTTTTTTTAATTTGGAGCCTGAATGAGCAACACATTTCTTCCACTATTTTCTCAGCTGATCTGGAGTTTTTCTAGACCTACCTAGATGTTTTAGTATAAAATCGAGGGACAGCTAGAATGCCAATTCGCTTCAGTTTCGTCAAAGAAGAGAGCAGGAGGAGGAAGGGAGAGAGAGAGAGGGAGAGAGAGGAGGCGGACGTAATTCACGAGTGGAGCGAGCAGCAGCGGCGAAGGAGACGCCCCTCAGAATTAATATACTGGCTTTTTTATTTTACGACTTTGGTTTAATTTCTAGGAGCGTGTCGTCGTTGAAATTGCTGTATAATAATATTTTAGCTTAGAGTAAGGTATCCATCAATTGTATTCAAGCTGAAAAATGATGGAAAATTCAAAAGATGATGGGTACTGCAGCATTAATTTTCTTAAGTATGTTCTCTACATGTTTAACTTCGTATTTATGGTGAGTCATCAGGGTGATATATATATATATATATATATATGGCTGGAGGTTGATGTAGCCAACTGTCAAAACTGTATCACAATTGACTGTATTGACCTGCTCTGTCTTGTTTTTTTCGTGCACGATGGCTGATTTTCTCGATGCTCGTGGTGGGGGGTGGGGTTGGGCACTTTCTTTCTGTACTCTGTTTTCTTGTCATCCTCGTCTACGCTCCAGTGTGCAAAGTATGGCATTTTCGACGAGATCTTGTCAGTGCTAGTGCCCTTGGAAACAGGAGCGAGTGGTGCAAATTTTATCAACCTGGTGCAAATTTGTGAGACTGGTGCGAGGAAGGTGACACTGAAAACCAAACAAATAACGGCTAAATGGTTATGAAGACATAGGCGGGGGCCTTATGAAAAGTCCTCAACTAACTAACTAATAAGCGAGGTAGCATTGCATCGTGTGGGTGGGAATGAGTATTTTTTCCCTGGTATATGGCAGATTGGTGTGAATTTTTAGTGGCTGGCAGTGCAAGAATTTTAGATGGCTGGTGCGACTCGTCTGGGCTGCTGCCATACTTTGCAGACTGGCCTACGCTTGACTCTTGTCTTCATATCTGTCTTGCAAATGGCTTCTCCCAAAAACGGAAACAATAAAAATTGAAGGGAAAAAATATTTAATAATATATTCAATAATATATATATATATATATATATATAATATATATATTCATAAATATGTATTTATTTATTTACAAGTTTTGAGAATTATCTGGGAAAATAGTTAAGGGAGACATTAGGAGACGCAAGGTTTGCAGAATTTCTGAATGGAGTTAGCCTAAGCCACTAACCATGGTTTAGCCTGAGGTTGAGAATTGCCATAGTAAAGGCTATTGTAGCCTAGGCAAACTCTAACTTGAATTTCTGTGATAATGCCCCCTTAATTCTGACCCTATGCAGGCTAAACATGATCCTCCAGGCATTAGCATATGCACATTGCTGGCTAGGTGGAGGTTATCTTAAACTGTGTCTACTTTCTGGAATATTTTTCATAGAAATAATGTATCACTGGAATCAGGGGACCAAACTCTCCCTCTCTCCCTTGCTCTCTCTCTCTTGTCCTACTTGCTAGATGACGGTAGTTAAAACTGTTGTGTTGTGCCTATTGTTGTGATTATGCTCGTGGGTGGACGGTACTGTCAGGGCTTCTTAAGCAGTGCTCTGTCCGCTTTTACATGTGTCTTGTATGTTGTTTTAAACAGAAAATAAAAATAAAAAGGCCTCAAAAAATCTGTCCTCTGAAATATCTCCGGATATGTTTGCGTTTTTAGTTTCGTTGCTGCCAATCCTCGAAACGCTTGTAAGAATTGAAGGCTATTCATGCATGCACTGAATGCTGTGAGCCTCTGAATCTACCATTATAAAAAGGGTGTGGGTCACAGTTGTACGTCTAGTCATGATTTCGGCCTTTACGACCGCTCACGTTTATTCCTGACTGATTCCTACAAGAGACAAGCGGAGCGAGCAAGGGATATCGCGAACATATGCCTACCTGAAGGTCACGCATCCGTGGCCATATGATATTGGAGGATATTGGAGGTTGGTCTGGGTGGGGAAGGCATGATATAGGGAGTCAGCGCGTTATTTCACCCCGGCTTCGGACGGGACGGGCACCGTTTGGCCCAGAGGGGGAGGGGGCTGCAGCCCCGACTCGAGCTATAACTTCACCGATGGGATAGCAAGGGCAGTGGCACGGAGGGCAGCTGACTGCGAACTCGGGGCGACCGTGGCGGCGAGACCCGAGCGTGAGCGGGGTGTCCGCCGGTACGCTGCACAGAACGCACAGTGGTTCGGGTTGAATGTACAGTTGACTTGATATATGTGTTTCCAGTTTGCATATGTTGAAACATGTATGCTACACACTCTGTATTTGTCTGATATAGATTCTATAAAATTACTTTGTTGTTTGCACACGCTTTATGTACGTTCAGTAATTGGCGAGCCAAAGACAGCTGTGTGCCGCGTCGCCTCTGACACCGCTGCCGGACAGCTCTCCGGGCTGGCCGTGCTGGGCGTGGGCATCTGGTCGCTGGCAGCTGAGCCGCACTACGTGCTCCTGCTCTCCACCACGCCGTTCGGCACGGCTGCCTACGTGCTGGTGGCCGCCGGAGCGCTGGTCCTCCTCACCAGCCTCTGTGGCTGTATCGGCGCCCTCCGCGAGAGCCTGCCCTGCCTGCTCAAGGTGAGCTTCCACTGGCCGTGTGGGCAGAGCAAGTTTCCGGCAGTTTGTAATAAACTTTGGTTTTTAATGGTTAAGAAATACTTGTAAAACTATGTATCTTTAGATATCTGGCTTGAATAGTCTGTAAAAGATATTCTTTTTATTACTACAAGCTTTCACAACCTTGTGCTTTAGTTTTCTCCAGACTGTGCCTCTTGCACCCTGTACTGCTGGTTTGACTTAGGCTTAAATGTACTCGACTTATCATTCATTCAATACCGTCTCCCTGTTTCCTGTAAATCTTCTGAAATCGCATGCAAAGGTTATTGCTTGTCAAAACATCCCACTAAGTTACAGATTTAAATTAGTCTGAGGGACATGTGTTCCAGTACCCGTCCATGTTGCTGATTGAGTGACGGATTTGTGTTTCCGTACTCATCCATGTTGCTAATTTGGTTACGGATTCTGTTCCCCGGCACCCCGCCCCGAAAAAACGCTACTTTTTATATGGTTGTCCGAAACACTTAACTTTAATTTTGGAACAGTAAAACATATGCCATATATAGGAATTATTCTAGGGGACAGTGGCCAGGGCGCCGGCGACGGCCGTGAGATTGCCTACTCATTTCAGTCATTTCTCATCTGTATGAAAGACTCAGTTCGCAACATTGGCACAGTGGCGGGCAGCGATAAACTGCGATCCCCTGTTACCCGGTGCCTCAGTGGCGCCCAGCGATCTACAAGTCCAGTGCTTATGCGTGTATGGATGTTTGAGTTTTTTTGTGTATGATAGATGTAATCGAGAAGTATAGTTTTCACAAATGTGCGGACCACTTGAGAGTTAGGCACCAACTTAGGTTTTTAGGTTAAGGTTGGTTATGTCTTAGGTTGTTGGTAACTTAGATTCTTGTACAGATCCCACATTTAGTTTGTCGGAATCGTGTCAATAATGAATGTATTTGTGTTGCGTTGTATCCAGCAGACGCCATTGCCTCTAACTGTGGCAGGTGCCGTGTTGCAGTACACAGGCTGCCGCTGCTGCTGGTTGAGTGAAGAGCGCCGTGTTGCAGTACACGTTTGTGCTGCTGCTGGTTGAGTGAAGAGCGCCGTATTGCAGTACACGTTTGTGCTGCTGCTGGTTGAGTGACGAGCGCCGTGTTGCAGTACACGTTTGTGCTGCTGCTGATTTTCCTGCTGGAGGCGATGGCCGGCGTGCTGGCGTACGTGTACCAGGTTCAGCTGCAGGGCCAGCTGGCCACGCACCTGAAGCTCGCCTTCGACCAGTACGGCGCCGACTCCAGCTACACGGCCGCCATCGACGCGCTGCAGAGAGACGTGAGCTGCCGGACGGCGCGGCAGCAGCGGAGATGACGCAGGGTCCAATCTGCGGGCTCTGACTGGGGATTATGCAATCAGCACACTGAGGATTTCATGCCATGCTTTTATGTTATCGCAGACTCATAATGTCTACTCATTGAATTATATAAGAGTTTTATACAATGCCGTACTTTCTACGAACGTATTATCGTTCATCAAAGGAGAGGGAGAATAGTTAGTTGTCCTGAAAATATTCTGGAAAAATAATTGTCCTATCACTTGAAGTTCAATTCCAAATAACACTGAAACTCAGTCGTGGGTTATGCAGGCTTCAAAGCACATTTCGCCTGAGCCCAACGTGCATATGTCCTGCCCTTTATACACATTCTACTTCAGTGCTCGGTGCCTGGATGATATGCATCCGTATCCAATGGATATGATGTCTTCCACAGTGGTCAGTAGTGTCCCAGCCGGGGTGGCGGGACAGTGGACGGGGTAGTGTGCTGCAGTACCGGCCCAGTACTGACCGGCCGCCTGTCCCCACAGTTCGACTGCTGCGGCGCCACCTTCCACACCAACTGGGAGCACAGCGAGTGGCGCCACTCCCCCCTCAACACCGACCCTTACCGCAAGGTACCGGACAGCTGCTGCAAGACGGAGGTGCCCGGCTGCGGCCAGCGCAACCACCCCTCCAACATCAACCAGCCGGTGAGACCACATCAGGTGTGAACACCGTGAGCCAAGGGCTCTGGTGTTGGATTCCCGGACAATTAATGCACTTTTGTGTTACTCTGGCTCTGACATATTTTTAGAATCTGTGAGCGGGTTTGAAACCCATGTTTTAGCATACTTTCAACTCTCCGCTCACTTGCTTCTAACTACTGCTACCACCGCTTCAGTTAATTTTTGGATGTATTTCTGTTTATCTTTTGATTCTTGTTTTTTATCAGAATCACTTGGCATTCTGAGAGAAGCTGTCTAAACACAAGGTTATGCATTTCGTTGTGTCGATGGTCAGTGCATTTCGTGTACACTATGTAGGTCATGTAGTTATTTTTAGTGTCTGACTTGGCCTGTAGCTGAAGATGTCTCCGTTGGCGATCGAGATTTATCAACTGAATGAAAACATCAATGTATAGTAGGTATTGCACATATTATCCCTATCTTCTGTGCTGAGTGATGCAGGATGGTATGTTTTTAATACATCCATGCACAATGATTATAGCACGAGTGCACCCCACTCCGCACGATTATGGTGCTGATTAGGCCTGTGGCTCCCAAACCTCTTCTGAAGGACAGCTCCGAACTCGAGGACAAAAGCGGAACTTTTAACAGGATTTGCTCTAAAGATACACGGGATTCGGAATCCGGTCGGATATCACCGAACTATCCGGCTCTTTTTGCAATTCGGCCGGAACGTGGATTTAAGGGTGAATTGGTCGTAATTTCCGAGACTCGTATTTGAAAATATACACACTAATTAATGGACAGAATAGTTACTGTACGTAGTTTTTCGTTTTTCGTAAGTTTTTCGTAATCACTTCTGAACAGTGGCGCAAGCAGGGGGGTCATAGCCATCCGTGGGTATTTGTGGCCTGATTCTATTTTGGGGTTTGCTTGTACAGCCTGAATTGGGTTGGTTTGGGTGTGCTTGGGTTTTGCTTTGGTTTGATTTGGGTGTGCTTGGGGCAGTGGCATAGCCAAGGGGAGTCCTTGGGGTGCGCGGACCCCGAGAGGCTGGCCCTGTTCACTGTAAAGCACAAGTGATGGTCTCGGGGGACGCAGATAGTTAGCATTGGTCTCATGGGCCCCCGAAAATTCTCGGGACCCCAAGTGTTTTGCTCGGGGACCCCCGATCTTGGTCTTCAAAGCCCTCGATAATCAGTCTCGGGAGCCCCCGAACATCGGTCTCGAGCATTACTCCTGGGAGCTCCCAAACATTTGCCTTGCCCCCCCCCTCCTCGAGTATCACTCGGAGGCCCCAGAGACCCCTGCTAGATACCAAGCTCGGGGGGAAGGGCGAGAGCGATGCTCTGGGGTGTGTGTCTGTGTTGAGGATGTGATTCTCGCAGAGGGGAATGTCCCTGGGATTGACATATACATAACTTATGGGGCGCCGAACATCGGTCTCGTGGCCCCCGAGTATCGCTCTGGGCTCGGGGGCCCTGAGGATCGGTCTCTTGGCCCCAAACATCGGTCTCGGATCTCCCGAGCATCGTTCTCGTGACCCCCGAGCTTGGTATTAGAAGCCCTCGAGAATCAGTCTCGGGCACCACGAACAAATCGAAGTCAAATCCTGGTTTCGCCATTGCTTCTGAACGTGTTTAATAGTAGTTTTGCCTGAGATATGTCACAGAAAACAAAGGTCCACGTGTGCTTTGAAAATTTAAATTCCATTATAATCGCTTGTATTTAACGGGTATGACAGGTAATTGGTACAAAGCAAGAGCAGACTCCTACCAGGGGATGGAGAATCTACACCACAAACGCTCGAGATTTGTCACATAATAAATACCTGATCGGATCTTCGCTGCGAGAAACGTTTGAATTGTCAAAATAGTATATTCTAAAGAACTCATAGTATGAGAACCATTTGACTAAAGTAGTATTACAGCGGGACTCGTCATGGTAGTCGTTTTGATGATATGAGTAACGGAGCTGGCCGTGTGCCCGTTGAGGCGTGCAGAGCTCGGGGTGTGTGCGGCGCCGACGCGGCCCTCCCCGTCGGCAGGGCTGCGTGCACCAGCTGGATTTCGTCATGTCCCAACACCTGGTGGTGATGGGTGCCATCGGTGTCGGCGTCTCGGTGGTGCAGATCTTCGGCGTCATCATCTCCCGCTGCCTCTTCGTCAAACTGAAAAACTACAGACGCGGCTACTGAGCTGAAGCCCGCTGATGGGCCGATAAGCCTCGGCCGATGGAGGAAAGCCTTCAGCAACATCAACCGAGTCTTCGGTTGAATCTGTTTCAACTGCGCGCAAGCACGCTCGCTGAGGCGATATTTAGTGGGAACTTAGAGCTCTCAGTTACCGCCGTAAACGTTTGGTATGTCTAGTTATCGCTCCTGCTGGCTCGCTGGTTTGTGTCTGTTGTGTTAGAACAGCTGGGTGCTGTTTATGCCTCTTTTGTGCTGCAGGGTGAAGGAAGCCTGCAGTCCAGCAAGAGGTGTTGTAGACGGGTAGGCAGTGCGTACTGCGTGGTCCACTTGCCTAGAATATTTTTGCTGGTAAGGAGGCGTCTTATGTTGTGGCTAATTGTGATGTTTCTCTTACAGTATTGCTTCGCCAATGAGAGTTCAATTTCGAATCTCCGGCGCAGTTGTCGTAATAACCTGCATTTTGTCCTAAACATGGGATCCTAAACAGCATATTCTTGTAAACATTCCTGTCCAATACGGAATCTCTTGAAGCGTTCTTAACCCTGTTTCCATGCTGTTGTCAGCAGTAGTGTACTCGTGCCTTAACTCACTGCCTTGTCAGGACAGTGAGCTTGCCAAATGTAGGCTAGTGTGGTAATGTAGAGCTTCTCCGGTGCCGTATCGTTTCGGCCTTTTACAGGGTTAGTTGATGGTCGTAGTTCGCGCTTGTGGCAGCTCGTAGTTTGCCCGGCCAGTGTAGTATTTTAAACAGTTGTCCAACCATGACATCTTCGTCCGCGATGACTGCCAGCTGGGCTCTGTCCTTATCAGCTGCTCTGTGTCGTTTTATATGTACTTATGTGATTGTGGGCCTTAACAGGGTAGATAATTCGACAGGCAAGCCCTCGCAGGACAACTGGACCTGCAGCTAGATGGAGCCGTGATTATTGATCGGTTAAAACCACAATTGTAGTGATTGACGAAGACTCGAAATGCCGAAGACTTGAAATGCTAGGGGGTCTGAGGGCCCTCGTTTGTGGCAAATATTTGCGTGTGCGGCGTGCCTCCCTCAGCCCGGCTGACGTCCCCACTCCTGTCGCTGCCCGCTAGCCTAAACCTAGGCTCCGTCTCCTCGGAACCCGACCCAGCCATATCGGTGGAGGGCGCTCTTGTAGGTGTTCCCGTGGGCCCCATGGTGATGTAGGCGCTCGTCTGGCGAGTGACGGAGGAGCGGGTCGGTGCGAATGGGAGCTTGTTGAACCGCATAGCTCTGGGTATCTCACCCGGTGCGGTCCCTGGTCTTCAACTACAACTCCCGCCGCCGTCTGAAGGCGTCGAATCCCACACTCATGCATAGCTTATTCCCATTATATCCACACCCACTGGTGCGCTGGAGACGCGTTTACTCTGTACTTAAAGTATCGCGTGTGGTTAATGCTTTGGAGGTCTTTGTCTGTCATATCATGATGAGGAGCACTTCATTGAAACTTCACACGCATCGTGGTACATGTAATCATCGCACTTGGCGTATGCATCTATGTGCAGGCCAAACAGACAATACTGTTTCGTCGTCAAGGATTGAACACATATGCTTACTGTACTGAGTACTTTAATAGTTGTTCTTCTATCTTGCTGTGTCATGAATAAACCTACTTGTGTGACTGGATTGGCGGCTTTGTTTTCATTTCACCATATTTCTCAGCCCCGTCGATAAGATGCGCTCAGCAAATATGACGTTGTTTATCGTGAGCTGTGTATAGATGCAGGATGATTTAATATTTGGTTCGGTGGTATGCTCCAATTGTGTTATTGGCAATGACAATGTGGGTGACAGATTTCCAATTAATGAAAACTCTTCCTTCTTTCGTATGTTCACATGACTGCACCATTGGGTGTACACTTTTGAAAGCGGGGTTTCGTCGACTCTCCGGGGGTCCAACCGTCCTCATTATACCATGACTATGAGGCTGTCCAGTTTTCTATCCTACCTGATATGCCTAGGACTGGGGCCAGCGCCCTGTCAGCCTTTCGAGCCGGCAGTGCTGCACTTCTTGATTGCCCGCTTGTGAGAAGGAGGGCGAGGTGGATCGTTGAGCAGGAGTTGCCTGCTGCTCGGCCTTTTTGGCGAGGACAACGAGGAATGTGAAGAGCGGTTAGACTTACACTGGACGTGGTCTTGTTCCATCTTACTGTCGCACTGGGCGAGGCGTAGCAATCCAGTGCCGCAAAGGATTTTGTCCAGCGCTGTATATGCCGTGCCTAACAGCTCCGGCTGTGGTACCGGTATGGGAGGCTTAATATTTGAAACATATCTCATTTCACTGCTTGCTAAAAATGTCCCGTCAAGTAAACGTCTATACCAAGAGGACTTGAGATTGTGAGCATGCCACTCACTCGCCTGCAATTGATATTTTGGGCAAAGTTGTCGGAAGCACCAGCTGCAAGATGCGCTTTGGACGAATACATTAACCGTTGTGAAGTCGAACAGACAGTACATTCTGTCATCACTGACTTCGTTGAGAAAATGCTCGCTTCACCGATTTGTTTGTCCATCGGCGAATAGCCAAATGACGCATAATTAAAAAAAATATGGCAGTAGGATGAATAAACGTACTTACGTAACCAGATTTGATTACCGGTCGTATTTTTCATATTTAGGTTCTCTCAGGACTCTCCTACCGAGAAACGGTGTTTCAAATGCATGTTACTTTTTGAGCGCATTGATATCCATACTTCTAACCCCTGTCCCCCTATGAACCCGACGTTGTACACTTCGGGGCTGGGCCGCACTGGAGGAGTTTGGGAAACCGCTGTAAATACACGCTTTCCACATAGGCTGTGAGTTCTGGGAAAATTAGTTTGTTAAACTCTGGGTTTTCCGCCGCGCTGTCACATTGTGATCTCTGCCTAAATCCCATAAAAAGGTGCCACATTCCCATAACGCGAACTGTACTAGGCCTCGAAGCCCCCTCCCCGCAGTGGAGGAGAGGGTCCGAAAGTGCCCCCGCCTATTAGTCCAAAGTGACTGGAGAACCTTACACAGCCGAAAACGCTACTTGGATCTATTTTAGGGAATATAACGGTGCGCCAATTGCTGAAATAATTTTATAAATGTGGCAGTTTTTTACTTATAAGCTTTAAGTTCACACCTATTTTCTAAGATAGTGACAATCGCGCTGTCGTACCAGTTCGCCTGCATTGCAGACTGAGTGGTGACTTCATAACGCCATATTAACACGCGCATTGACGGGGGTCTGAGCCACCTTCGCTTTGACATGGGGCTGGGTACCCCCAAGATCTCGAAAACCACGCTAGGTAGCAAAAAACGGTAAGCGGCATTGGGTAGCCCATCCACTCCACCATCGAAAATATTTGAACCTTATTTTTCAGGTTACATTTAAGGTCACTAGAGGTCAAAACATGCCGTCATAGGGATAACATGTAAATACAGGTTTTCGATTATTATATCTGAACGAATAAACATAGACCAAAACAATTTAGACCATTGGAATCTTTACAACAATTTAAATCGGATGATGCTTAATATGTCCTTGCTAGGTCAAATCAGGTCAAAATATGTCACTTGACCTGAACTAAATCAGGTCAGGATCAAATTACGTCAAAATGCATATCATTAGAACCGCAAAAACAAGGCCAATCTAATTAAGCTAAAATAAACAATCTACTGCCATCCATTACCAAGTTATTTAGTTAAAACCACGTTTCCAATGCATTTCCAATGGAGAGGTCATGGCTCGTACCTGACCTTAGGTCATCGATATAAAAAATACCGAAACGTATTTTAGAGATCTCAGTGGACCCATTATATGATATGAGTTTCAATCGGATAAGTTCAGCCTGCTCCGACTTATGCTATCTTAAGCTTTTTATGAGGTCAGGTCACTTGACTTATACTGGTGACCTGACCTGAGATGACCTCACCTTAACATTTTGACAAAAGTTGTAAAAAGGATCAGAGAAAAGGCATGCCAAGTACCGTTTTTGATCTCCAAAAAACCCTAGGGGGGGGTAGCCGCCCTCCCGTCAATGCGCGTGTTAACGAGATGGTAAGTCCAGGTCACCTCACATGAAGTTCAAGGTCACAGGTCAAAGTCTTACCAGCATTTTCAAGGTCATTGACTCCAGTGAATGAAATAATTGAATGACTGACCCGAAAATTTCAGGATTTTTGTTGGACACTCCCGCTATAACCTTGCTCCGCTTTTAGTATATTCCAGACTTTTTCCGCATAATCACGGCATTTCCAAATGGGTCACTAGGTCACGGAAAAGTGGTTATAAGCTTGAGCATACCCCCTACACACACACACCCAAATTGGCGTTTTTTCTAAACCTGTTGGTTTTCGAGATCTCAAGGGTAGCTTACCAGGCCCCTCTCCAGTGGGGTTGTTAATTTCCGAATTGACCAGCTGTGAATAGCATGGGCGGAAACATGGGCGAGCCAGAAACCACCACGCCCAGTTTATTTAAGAAAGCTCGCGTATATTCGACAGTTTGTACTTTCCCCATAGGCTCCACGTTCCTGCTGCACATTCAGGATCAGTGGTCAACCTTTCTCCCGACACAGCCGGCAGAAGATTTACATAACTTGGTGACTGGTTCGCCCTGCCAGCGGTGATTGCCATACACAGGTGTGCTGCCACAGCATTTGTCCGTGCTGGCAATGGTCCACAGGTGGATGCTCAATAACACCCCATTAGCACTGTCCCCGCTCGCCGCTGCGCATTTCTCGCCCTGCCGGCGTGAGACTCGGCCGCTCTCTGCTGAGCTCAGCCCTCAGTCGTTCTCAGACGAAGCTTTCCCAACTTCGCACCGCCATGTCGCCACGCTCAGTAGAACCCTGGTTCGACGACACCGCCGTCGGGGAGCCGCACGCCACAAGACGGCGGCAGATCCTCTCCTCCCACCCCGAGGTCAAGTCGCTGTTCGGCCACAATCCGGAGCTGAAGTGGCAGGCGCTGTGCCTGGTGGGGGTCCAGCTGTCAGCGGCCTACTACACCCGGCTCCTGCCCTGGCCGGCCGTCATCGTCGCCTCCTACGCGTTCGGCGGGTTCTTGCAGCACGGCCTCTGGTCGGTGATCCACGAGTGCAGCCACAACCAGGCTTTCGGGTACGCCAAGCCGCTGGCCAACCAGATTCTGGCCATGATTGCCAACCTGCCCATCGGGTTTCCGCACGCGGTGGCGTTCAAGAGGTACCATATGCTGCATCATCGTTACCAAGGCAACTCCAAACTGGACGCCGATGTGCCGACCGAGTTCGAGGCACGTCTGTTCGGCACCTCCATGCCGGGGAAGTTTTTGTTTATCTTGCTACAGCCCTTCTTCTACTACACCCGGCCGTTGCTGGTGAACCCGCTGCCGCCCACCTTCCTGGAGCTGGTCAACGTCGTGCTGCAGCTGACCTTCGACTACTACCTTGTGTCGCACTGGGGCTGGAAGCCGATGGTGTATCTACTGGGTGGGTTCTTCCTGTCGATGGGACTGCACCCGTTGGCTGGCCACTTCATCGCCGACCATGTTCAGATGACCAAGGGCCACGAGACCTACAGCTACTACGGGTGGATGAACCAGCTGATGTGGAACGAAGGCTACCATAATGAGCACCACGACTTCCCCAACGTGCCCAACAAGCGGCTGTCGGACCTGAAAGGAGATGGTGCCGGAGGTGTACGGCAAGCTGCCCAGCTACGACTCCTGGCCCGGCGTCATCTGGAAGTTCATCTCGGACCCGAACATTTCGCTGGCTAGTCGGATCCGGCGTCACGAGGAGCCTGGAAAGGGACTCCGCGTGGACGACAAGCTAACTGATTGAACAAAAGCAATGTGTAAGGGCCAGGGAGTTGGGAAAGTCAAGTACTTGGTGGCAAGCCAAGACTTACGAGACAAGAAACTCTAAACTACCGATCGGTTGGAAACGTCTGAGGTTCTCCGTCTTACCTACAAGTTAAGATACGGTATTGTTATGGTAGGAGGGCACCAGTTTGAAATGATTGGAGGCTAGGTCACGTTGTAAATATAACTACGTGTTCACTATTACACCAAACGCTCATGGACTCCAGTGAGATGTCTCTGGCGGATCAGTATAAGATTATGAGGCTTTTGGTAAGAACTGGAATAAAATCGACCGCCTAAGGTGGCATTAGTTTTGCTGAAGTGCTGGAAATGGTTCTATCGTGTTGCAGTTAGGTATCACCCTGGGCTAGCGGCCGAGCGCAGTCTGTCTCACTGTCTCCTCCGTGCAGACAAGTTCAAATCTGAGCTGCTGTAGGAACCTTATGCACGAACCCGTCGTTATTTATATTGTAATGGACCGCTCTTGGGGCGTTCCTTGGTTGTTCGTATTTGGCGGTGGAGCTGACGCGCGGACAAAGCAATGAAGAGCGGCCACCAGCCTGTGGACCGGACGTGTTTGGCTAGTACTGTTTTTCCCCGACTTACTACACTAGATGGGATGCCCAGAAGTGCCACGCCAGAGCGTGATACATTTTGGACAGCGTGACAGGGCTGTTTGGAGCATAAGCGTCGGAAAAGGGGGCCTGCCCCTCCCCACTTGTTGGCCAAGAATGTCCTGATCTCAGTCTAAATGGAAGAAAAGCGGACATTTTTATAACCAGCCCCGTCAATGCGAAGGTGGCTCATACCCCGTCAATGCGCGTGTTAATGCTTTAGCAGGCTGCAAGATAACTTATCGTATACCCCATACTTGAACAGTGATGCAGTCCATAAGATACAGAAACACAAAACTTATACACAATAGCCAATTAAGTGAACAATTTGCACTGATTAATTTGTTCACAATGAGGCCAGCACGTCGAACCAAGTACTGAAATTAACCAAACACAAAATTGTTAGGTTGAGTCAACTCAGGTCAGGTCACCAGTGCAGGTCTGACCTCACCTCCAACAATGTTTAAGGTAGCATAAGAGTAAGAAATGGGTGAATCTATCGGATTGAATCTTGTACCACATCATGGGCCCACCGAATGATACAAAATGTGTTCTGCGATTTTTCGTATCGATGACCTGAGGTCAAGTAGGTACGGATCGTGAACTCTCCATTGAAAATGCTTGGAAAAAAACAGAAAATAGCCTGTATTTGTGTAGATAAAGCTGAGAATACCTTCTTATTCTCCAAATCGTAGTATCCTGGGATCCTTTCCAGGTTCATCTTGCAGTTTTTTACCAGTGATCTCTGAGAAGTCATCTGGGGCTACTTAATCAGTTTTCAGACTTAGGTCAGTAACTTGGCATGAAATGATGATACAGCTTTTATTTTGATGCCACTGCCTTTGGATTGCTCTTGCGAGTCGATTAATATACATATTGACTATGCTAGGTGAAAAAGTGACCTTGACCCGACTTATGATCAGGTCATTTTTGCGTTTTAACCTAGTACGGTCATATTTTATATATTTTATATGATATTATATTTTATTATATTATATATTATATTTTATATATTTATATAAATATTATATTATTTATTTATTTTATTATATTATATTATTTATTTATTTTATTATATTATATTATTTATTTATATTATATTATATATCATTCGTTTCGCCGTGACGAGAGAAAGCGAATGGTGCCTACAAATGATTCTAACTCAACTCTGTTCGATGCTAGAGCCCAAAAATATACTCAAGATACCACCTTCTTAGACCTGTCATGACCTAAATATTGACATGAGCCAAAAATGACTGGTATAGTTTCTTCATGAATTTGTATGAGCTCTCCACCAGCGTTCACGTTTCTTCGCTATCCGCATGGGGCCGAGTTCGAGGGGAGGGTGTTGAAACACCCCCTCCACCCACGAGGGCGAAGGTGGCTTGGAGGCCCACCGGGGCGCGGGTAAGTACATAGTTTTGTTCTAGTGCCTTAATAGTTTCGAGGTGTTTTTGGTTTCGTACCTATAAGCATGTGTCATCAACATATCAGTAGAGCATAGACGGGCATATCTCAGGATATGAGAACAGAGGTTTTCAAGGTGGACCATGTAAAAGTTTGCGAAGAGTGGCCCGAGCGGTCATTTCTTTAGGTACCATTCACTTCCTCTCGTCTCGTCCTCTCGTCACGGAGAGAGAGAGAGAGAGAGAGAGAGAGAGAGAGAGAGAGAGAGAGAGAGAGAGAGAGAGAGAGAGAGAGAAAGAGAGAGAGAGTAGCATTAGGCTATGGTACTCCTCTGACGCTTTGCGTGTCACATGTCGGGTTAAGCATGCAGGCAATGCGTCGAATTATCTTGTCAGACAAAGAACACGACACGGGTCAGATTTGAACCAGGGAACTTCTGCATGAAAGACGAAAGTCTTTGCATGTCGCAGGACTAAAACATTTCTAATGTTGTTTTAGTCCTGAATTCAAAATGACCTTAAAGTCAAATATATATACATATATATATATATATATATATATATATATATATATATATATATATATATATATATATATATATATATATATATATATATATATATATATTGAGTAACTTCGAATTTCACCTCTCAGTGAGCTTTTACTTTTGACCTCATCTCACAGATTACCTAAATGTGAAACATATGGGGCGTTCCAGGACAAATCGACCAGGCACCACCTGGATTATACATAGCATAGTCTCAGATTTCGTTCTAACTTTGTGCACAGGATTATCAGGGGTGTAGAATTCAGATTTGAGAATATTTCTTTCCTGAAAATAAGGGTTACTGAGTTACAGATTGCTGAAGTCGTGATAAACCGTGGTTTTAGCAAAACATGGCGGTATACAATCATTATTATCTGTGTAGTCCTTCGTCATGGATGCTCATTTAAAACGTGATTGTATTCAAAATTATATTATCCACCTTTGAAAATTTAGTTTTTAAAAATATATATTTTCAGGTTTTTGGAAATTTGTATTCCATTTTTAAACAATATTTTCTAGATGTGGCCAGTGATTCACCTTAAAATGACTTACAAAAAAATGTTTCCCCTGTGCCTGTGCTTTCAAATGAAATGAATTATATTTTGCGTTCTTGAATTTATTGATGTCTAATCAGCCAAAGAGTGGCGCCATGTGCGCGAAAATCGGGCGCCCGGTGCACCCCACCGATAGCCGACTGGCACTTCGACAAACCGACGACACGCACGCGTGTGGTGCTCAGTGGAGACTATGGGGTAGAAGTTTGTTGCTAGAGAAACATGCATCTACATAAGCACATGGTATTGTGGAAATTTTCATAAGGTAAGGGTGTGACCTTGACAAAAACATATCTTCCAGACTTTCTTTTTCTTTCATCTTTTGTTTTCGGCTTCAGTAAATCTCCATTAAGAGTAAAGAACGTAAACAACATACGTTATAAAGCATGTGTTTTGAAGCAAGGTGGAATCAATATTAGTCAGGTATTGGATGGAAGCAAATTTATAGTTAACCCGCCCCACCGGGAATCCGGCCCACCTTCGCCCCACCGGAGAGGGCCATCGATGGCCCCCTCTAACTCGAAAATATGGGCGTTAGCGCCAATCTGCAAAGTGCAATAAAAGCTCGCGTGAATTCAGTAAGAAATTACTTACATGTTTTAGTGCTCAGGTCAATGGTTTGACCTCCAGAGGTCAAATTAGGTCAAGATCGGCTATTTTCACTCAAATATGCAATGATTAACAAATTGGGCATAACTCTTGTCATTAGAGCTATTGAGGCCTGGTAAAGTACATTTATACAAATTGCCAGTACTTTTTCCGCTATGTGGAACGTAAAGACCTCCCGCCAGTGGTTTGACCGCCAAGGTCACCTCGTGACCTAATATGACCTAGGTCACAAAAGTCAAAAAGTGACCTTGCCGTATATCAAATGAAAGCCAGTGACAAGACAAACACGATGGTGTTTGTTTCACCGCTCTAGCTCAATTAGGTCAAAGTTATTGTTAAAATACTGTTTTTGACCTCTGGTGACTGGATGACCTTGAAAAGTCAAAGGGCAAATATGACCCTGGGATCCGTGAAAAGGTGTCCAAAAACGTTGTTCTGAGCAGTCTGAGTATTTGCAATCCTTTTTGTGGCTTTTATATCATGAAATAGCTTTTCCCCATGCTTTCCAATGGGAGAGGTCGCCTCGTGACCTGACCTCAGGGCACGAAATCGAAAAATCCCGGATATACACCTTGTAGACCCTGGAGGTCATGAAGTAGGAAGTTTCAAATCGATCGACTTTGAAATGTAGCTCTTACAGAGCTCTAAAGGTGAAGTGAGGTGACCTTGGTTGACCTCGTCTGTGACCTGACCTTGGGTACCGGAGTAAAAAATTTCAGGGATGATGGGAAAATGATGCAGTAAGAGGTAGAGCCCTCAACCGTGGTGCTGCGCGTCGTCGTTTTTCTGCTATCCCGGAAAAACCTTAGGGGGCCATCGATGGCCCCGGTGGGGCGAGGTTAAAGGGCTGTGTTATGACAGTAGTGTATTAGATTTAGTGGCATTTGGTTCGGTTCATCAGCAGACTAGGCTGAATCAATGGACCAAAAAAACAGTTTTAATTTCTATTGAGGCATGAAAGTGACCTACTTTGGTTCACAACGGTAATAAGGAATTGAAAGCACGCAGCAAAGAATAAACCAACATCAAAGGATCAGTTCAACCAAAAGTCTATCTGCTATGACGGTAGTCCCGTCCAGCAGCGGCAATAAATGGCAACATCGACTTCGGCTGCAACTGTTGGAGCGCCCAGTGAGTCAGTCGATGATGATTGTGTCTCCGCAGCGAGCAGCTCTTCAGTAACTGCATCCGGCTGCTGTCTGACTCTTCTTGAGCAATTGTGACGTTTTCCGAATTTAGATTTACTCTGTCTTGTAAGTAGGCGTCTTTCGCGGGGAACACTCGACGGGGTCAGCACGAGGTTCTTTTTTTGGTCCCGGTGTCCTGGAGCCGGGAACGGATGCTGGGCTCGGCCGAGACTTTTCCGAGATCAACTGGGTTTGTACCGGGACCGTGCCGGGACATCTGAGGATTGGAGAGCGTAATTATCTTAACTAGGACCTGTGTTCCTTGGGGCCCATATCAGATTAAGGTTAGTTAATTTTTAACCAATTAAGTTATTTTTCCCTTAGAATTTGACGAATAAATAACCTAAGATGGCTAACTACGCACACAAAAATGGTCTTACTTTAGCCTATATGGGGCTGTTCATAAATGGCGTCACAGGGGAAGGGGGTGCGGGCCGAAAAGTGATATACCATGGCCAGAGCTGGAAATCTCTTCTCGATGCAGGGGGTCTTGGGTGGGTTAACGGCACGGGCAATACAAGCCCTTATTTAGTTGTAATAGGCTCCATTCGAAAATGAAACGAAATAACACAATTACACATAATTCATGGCTGGCATAGAAAATCGAAGTCACTGGCTGAAACGTAGACAAGGCTGCAATTTTTTTCCTATTAACCTGACTTTTGCCGGGACCAATGCCAGGACCACGTTGGGTCTTGCCGGGACCAGTCGAGCGGTCCGGGACGCGCCGACCAGGAATCTAGAAAAAGTAAATCCTGTAGTCAGCACAATACGTCCTCTTTTCCCGTGACATTCTACCACTCCTATGTCGCACAAAAGTTTGAACACCAACACCGACAGCAGACAACTGGCGTCCGAAACAAATTAGCCACCTTAAAGTCATGCTTTATCTCCATTTGACAGCCAACTGCCCCAGTAACAATGTCATACTAACTGTGGAGGACGTGCTCCCAGTTCCATGAGCTGCGCACTAGACGATCTGACACCTCGCGCGTGTCATAAAGGCACTGACACACGAACCGGGGTGGAGACCGCACAACTGCGGCCAAGATTCATCCGTGTTGGATACGATGTCGTTTCAACACGCAAAACAGACCAAGCTTGCACAAATGCACAAGTCTCTTCATTTTCAAAATCCAGATGTATGACTCAAATCCGTAATCGGTTTTATGGGCAACGTTAAGATATGGCGAGTCGTACACCCTTAACGGAATTAAAATTGCATTGATTTCACCCTTTTGTTGACTACGTGTTTTTCTGCTTTTATTTCCCACCTTTAATCACGATTGCAAAAGTTCATACGATCCCGAGTCAATAAATTGCCCGTGCCCACGCACCGGCGGCCGCGCCGACGAAGGCCGGGCGGCCGATTTTTGCGCGCATGGCGTCATTCTATGACTGTACGCAACACATAATTAACTTCACTAAACAGAGGAGATGTGGGTGCGCATTTTTCTAAGAATACCTTTAACGCGAATTACTGGCCACATTTTGAAAAAAATAGTTGGAAAAAATGGTCAAATATTTCTAAAATTTTTGAACATTTTGAATAAAAAACGAGATTCTTTAACCTTAGCTATTACATGCTCAATCTAATCCCGTGTCATTTGAAGCTAAGAAATGAAAGTTAAGGCTGAAAATAATCGTTGTATATCACCATGTTTTGACGAAATCGGCGACTTTCACGATTTTCTTCAGGTTATAACTCTGAAACCGTATGTCTGAGGAAAGAAATAATCTCAGATCAGGATTCCACGCTCCTGGAAACCCAGTAGACGAAATTGGAACGAAATCCGAGACTATGCTATGTAGGGGCCTGGTCGATCTGTGCTGGAACATGAATACGTGCTGGAATGATATGTGCGTGACACACGAATCGAAACGCAAAATGTTTCCAGATAACTTTGATGACTTTATTAATGGGGTTGGATAAAATCCTGGTTAATAGCAGCTAGAGAGGAAAATGGGCCGTGAAAGGCAAAAATCAGGCCTTGCCCTGACCTGGAAGCTGACCTGATGGGCGAAGGTAATAAATAATTGAAAAAAAATCGCGAGCTATTGTGACCAGCAACAACCTAATTTTACTGTGCAGCTTTAACGTGGGAAGGGCTCGCAGCACTCCCTTCCCCCTTCTGTAAGGGCGAAGGTAGCGAAAACGGAACAAGTGCAAGGGTTAAGATGGCACGCTCCAAGTTTGGGAAATGCAAGCGCTTTCCCTCGAATATCACGTTCGCTCTAAATAGCCACTACGCAGCAAAAAATTAACTCTGGCTTCACAATTTCGGATATTTCCACAGATTTATAGGATTTGCAAGAGTAAATGCAATTGGCGTTCCCTTAAAACTTTATCAGTTTTCGTACGGAACGTTTAATCCCTGAGCCAACGTTTCACCGAATTATCGGAGGAAATGGCCAAAAAGAAAAATGCGGACTCTCTCAATGACCACACAGACCACAATGCAAGTGGTCCTAGTCACAAGATTTCGGCGGCAACATGCAAAGGAATTGCAAATTTGACTCAGTTCATTGTTATCACTTGCGCTCTGGCCGGTTTTATCATTGTCGTCTATCTGTGCTTGCAAAAACTTCGTCATCGACATGTCCTGGAAAGTAAGGAGACCGTTTCTATGAATGAAGCTTGGTTCAAATTCGCGGTTTGCCTTAGACCATTTGTGACGCCCTCCCTTCTAAATCTCTTTTACCGGCGCCATAAGCGATACAGCGACATTAACAATTTTACAGCCTACCTGAACTCTCTGACGGATGTGTCGTGGAGACCGACAGCATGGCTGGATGACTCGTTGCGGCCAGAAGAGTACAAAAAGTATTTTCAAAAAGTGCACCCGTGGAACAGAATCAAGCCGAGAGAGCTATGGGATTTCCGATACGTCTACTTTCAACGGGCATTTCAGGAATTCAAAATCAATAAGAAGAAGATGGCTCAGCAGCAGTTTCCAGGAATTTCTGCCAGCAATGACGCCATCGACAATGGATACACGGTACTGAAAAGTCCTGCGAGTGTTGGAAAGATCAACAAAACTCAACCTGCTAACATTTTATTTGGAGACTACAACTTCAGCCCGACGTATGCCGCGTGTTTGAATATTTCTGTCAACGAAGACATGTCAAAGAGGCAAATGGAAATCAACATAAAATTTCGTGGTCACATCGAGGGTGACTCAGGCGATGCAGTGCAGGGAACTGGGAAGGATACTCCCCAGATATCACTCTTTGAAGCGGCTGACCTGTTTGTGTATGATGCACACGAATATTTCACCGAGTTCCCCGTGGTTCACCAGTTCACCAAGTACAGCATTCAAGCGCACTCTCTGGAGCGGCTGTTTGTGAAGGGCTCCAGGTACTACCGCTCCAACACGGAGCACTGCAGAGCCCACCGCGACTACTCCCAAACCAACTGCCGCCACTGGTGCGTCGTCCGCGCCCTCTTCGACAACATCAACTGCACACTGCCCTGGATGAAGCCCATACAGAGGAAGCCGTGGATATCTAAGGACCACAAAGCGCTGAAGGAGTGCAGCTCTGCTGAGGAATTTATCACAACGCTGGAAGTACAGACGCAGTTTTTGTACTCAAAGGGAGGAAGACCACCAGAACCAGTGCATCAGTGTTTCCGAGAATGTCCCGACGGATGCACATCATACAAGGTAAGTAATTGCGGTAAAATAACGTGTCTTTTTGTTACTTCATATACCTTGCTTCCAGCCTTTTTTGGATCTGTCACTAATGGACTTCTTTCCCAGAGCGACAGTTTCACATTCTCAGAAAAAGGCCGAACGTTGCCACGGCCGGCGGAGACCTTTCGTCCAAGGACAACTTCAATAAAGTCCATCTAGTCAGTAGGAAATGCTCTCAGCGGTCATTTAACCCCCACCCGAGTGGGCTTCCAAGCCAGCTTCACCCTTGTGGTGGGGGTTTAAAACACCCCCTTGAACTCGGCTCCTATGCGGAATAACGAAAAAACGCGAAGGCTGTTAGATAGCTCACACAAATTTATGAAGAAACTAAATTAGCTACTTTTTAGTCCACGTAAATATTGAGGTTATGACAGGTCAAATAAGGTTGCATGTTGGGGTAGTGTTTTTGGGCTCTAGCGTCGGACAGAGTTGAATTAGAACCAATTTTAGGCTCCATTCGCTTCCCCTCATCACGGAAAATCGAATGATGTATAATATGACTATGCTAGGCCAAAACACAGAAATGACCTGACCCGAGGTCAGGTCAAGATTACTTTTTGATCTAGCATCGTCAATGTATGCACATCAATCGACTCAAATAACAATCTTAACACAATGGTGTTATAATAAAATCGTTATCGTCATTTCCTGAAAAGTTATTTGAACGGGTCGTAAAATTCAAATCTTGGTTGTACTGAAGACTTATTAGAAAATGCTGTGATTATGCGGAAAAAATGCCGAAAATTCACCAAAAAGGACAAAGTTCATAAAGGGAAGGTCCCACACAATTTCTCTGAAATTTTGAGGTCAAGGTCATTCAAGGTCAATGGCCTATGATGTAACAATATGACATATTCATTGATTCAGAATTGATTTCGGCTTTGGAATGGCTCGCTAAACTTAATAAAATTACATATATTACTGGTGACTTCAATTTTGATCTTTTGTAATTGGAAAATGATTCCTACGTTAAAAGTTTTTTTCTGGACCATGTGCTCGTATGATTTTCTTCCTACGATTTCAAAAACGACCAGACATTCAGGAAACTCAAATACGCTTTTAGATAACATATTTACAAATGAGTTACCGTCCATAAAACTGTCAGGGATTGTGTTGAGTGATATTGCGGATCATTTTCCTGTTATGATAATTGCAAAGGAATGCGTGCCGCAAATTGCTACACCTACTCAATTGACTTGCTTTGACTATAGGAAAATTAATGAAATGAATGATTTTTTGAGAATCGAGTTACACTGCCTCGAAGGTGAGACAGATGCGAACATTATAGGTGACAAAATAATAGATTGTTATCAGAAAGGTATAGTGAAATTCTCTTATAAACATAATTGTAATCGTAAGACCCATCCAAGAAAACCTTGGACTTCACCTGGCATCCTGGCCTCCATTAACTTAAAAATGTACTCTACGTCAAATCACTCAAAAGTAAGGACGACAATGACCTAAAGAAATTCAAGAGGTATAGAAATGTTTTGGTTCAGGTGATTCGTAAAGCGAAACAAAACTACTGCGCATTTGAACTTGAAAAAGTAAAAAACGACTCGAAAAAAAACCTGGAAAACAATAAATGAACTAAGAAATGCATCAAGCGAAAATAGTAGCCTATCAGAAACAGTTTATGACAAAGAAGGGTTTAAGACAAGTGGAAGTAGAAGTCTAGCGGAAGCCTTCCACAACTTCTTTTCTACTATAGGTCTGGAGCTAAAACAAAAAATACATCCCTCTGCTCTTGACCCTATAATTCAGGTACCATACTGTGAACAGGAGCTTCAGCTATATGCAACAAATGAGGACGAAATCGACTCTATTGTACAAAATTTGAAAGATGTAGGGACAGGTGTCGATGAAATTAATACCAAATTATTGAAAAAAATATAAAAGTATCATTTCCTACCTGAATCAATTTTATAATGCTTTGGAAAATACAGTCTTTCCTGATTCTCTGAAAGTTGCTGAAATTAAACCTATATTCAAAACAGGTGACAGATCACAGTTGACAAATTATAGACCTATTAGTATACTACCAGTGCTATGAAAGATTTTGGAAAAACTACTGTTTACCCGGCTAATGGAGCACCTAGTTGCCAATTCAATTATTTACAAAAACCAGTTTGGGTTTCAAAAAATAGATCAACGTATATGCCTATTATTATGCTACAAGATTATGTAACTTCGGGGTTCGAAAATGGGGAACATGTTCTTAGTGTTTTTATTGATCTTAAGAAAGCTTTTGATACTGTAGACATTGAAATTCTGCTAAAGAAAATTGGAAGGTATGGCATGAGAAATAAAGCGAATGATATGTTAACTTCTTATTTGGCAAATGGAAAACAGTGTGTAAAAATTAATAATGAAATATCTCAATTTAAGAATACTACTATTGGTGTACCACAAGGGTCTATTTTGGGACCAATTCTATTTCTCTTATATATAAATGATTTGCGTTGATAAATGAAAATATGACCTGTCTTCTTTATGCCGACGATACTGCCCTATTGTTTAAAAACAAAGACCCAGAAATCTTGCAACAAGTTGTTAATTTTGCTCTTCGGAACGTATCTGATTGGTTTTCCGCTAATTATCTTTCCCTTAATGCTGGTAAAACTTTCAGCCAGCATTACTCTCCATTTCAAAGTGAGCTACGGCTAAAAATATCATTGTACAATCGGGAAATACAAGAGAAAAATTAAGTTAAATATTTAGGAGTTATTTTTGATCAACAACTAAAATTTAATGCTCATATCAACTATGTACCAAAATTAGTCGATGCATTGGGATTATTCATAGGATTAGATACTTCATTCACGAAAAAATAGCTCTGCTTCTTTACAACTCCTTGGTTCATTCTCATTTAAATTATTGCTGTCTAGCTTGGGGGTAAATTACTCATCACAGTTGAACCGTTTAATTGTGTTACAGAAAAGAGCGATCAGACTTATTGCAAATGTTAATCTACCACATAGTTCTGAACCATATTTTGTCAAATTTGAAGTTTTAAAAATTAGCGATATAGCAAAATCCCAAATGCTTCTTCTAGTACACAAATTTCTTACAGGCTCGCTTCCTCATTCACTCTGCAGTATGTTCAAAATAAGAGAAATCAATCATTATGAGACTCGGCAAAATGTGATTCTTGAACAACCATTTTCTAATAGAAATTTTCGTTTGTTCAATACTCCCTGCCTTGGCCCTAAATTGTGGAATTCCATTTTCATCAATCAATTTCAAGTAGTTGCGAATGTGCCAGCTAGCAAAAAAGTAATAAAAAATATCATAAAAAAGAAACTGTTGGATTTGTATGTCAACCAATAGACCAGATCTTTTCGCATCTCCTCTTATCCCTGTGGTGGCCGAACAAGATATGCGTGTTTCATTCTGTGGCGAATCGCTTCTCTAGATTTGTAGTGTTAATAATTTTGTTACAACGAATAAAATGAAGTGTAAGAGCTAGACTGTTTCATCTAAACCAGGTTAAAAAACACGTCATTAATAACGTATATTAAACCTGTCTGTGGTTCAGCACCCGGGGTCAAGTTGCTCTGCGATGTTTCCACACTTGACAAATATAATGCTCTTATCTTCAGTCACTCTCGCCTCATCATAAAAAAAATCAGAACCGGTGCTAGTCCGCACTGTGGTGTTCCCGAAAAAGCATGCTCACATCTAAAGTCACTCTCATCTCATCATCATCTGAACGAACTCCATTTCTCCTAGAGATCATCATAAGTGAGTATAACATGATTTTTCTTCTTTCTTTCTTTCTTTTGTTGACAGGACATCTGGTCAGACAATGAAGATGCGGAAAATATATCTTGATAAATCATGAGCTTCCTTTCTTTGCCTTTGAAGGTCGGTGCGCAACAGGTTTTTCCTCGCCTACTGGCCTGAGGGGGTTATGGAAAGGGGCTCATACATACATAATCATGCTTTCATATCAAGTACCTCTCACCTCATCATCTAAAAAAAGGCTCAATTCAATTAAAATATCATGCTCTCATCTTAAGTCACCCTCACCTCATCATCATAAAAAGTGTTTCAGCACGCGGTGGTAGTCCGCACTGTGGTGTTGCCACGTGGGACTCGCAAAAATCATGCTCACATCTTAAGTCACTCTCACCTCATCATCATCTAAAAAAATCCCCCTCAGTCAGCCCTTGTTTTCTGGTAGATGTTAGCAGTTCGTCCACTTGTCTGCTAGATTCCAGGGAATTACTAACTTAGATCCGCATGGGGTAGTCTGCATGGAAATGAGCACTAACACTATACGATTATGTGTGACCAGTCTCTCTATTTTATTAACAGTGGGTTAATGGTCGAGGCTTCTGTAACATTTTACAGAAGCCTTCTTTAAGCAACCTTTTATAACAATTACTTAAATAGTAACACAGTTGTTTTTGCTATCTTATGTTTTTGCTTCATTTCCTAGCAGGGCGTGCCGCGACTCGCTTAATTTTATGTTTCTGGTGTTAACGTAAGGGTGCTGTTGTCGCTGGGATCGCGGTGGGGCACGCCTGGCTGCCTTTTAAAATGGGGTGGTGGACCTTTTAGAAAAAAATGGCAGCTTTATCTCAATTCAGTGAGAAGTTATTGGCAAAACAATCACTCTATGCTCCTGCGGCCTGACATGACCTTTGAGAGGTCAGGTGTTCAAAAACTCAACTTTACTGTCAATATTGTGGTAGGAATAGACGGTTTGAGGGTTTTTAGCTATATCTATCCAGTATTTACTGAAAACGAGCCCATTCCATTCTTCACCATAGAGTTATAATGGGGTGACCAAAAAATTGACCCACCTTAGGTCAACAATATCGAAATTCCGAGATAGCAGATTTGTAGACCCTTACGATCTCATCATAGTGTGAAAGTTGCAAACTGATTGGTTCACTAATGTTCCCTGGGTACCGCTTCAAACTCGTGATTTTAGGTTTTGAGGTCGGGTCACTTGACCTTGAATTGCTTTTTGATCTGACATGACCGTAACTCAAAAATTTGGTCAGATGTGTAAAATTGATCAGGGATAAAGGACTGTAAGTTTCGTTGTTCTGCATCTCTTCGTTTTTGCGTTATCTGGGGAAAACCAGGAGGGGGCGAATTTCTCCTACCCGCGGGGCGCGTGTTAAACATTTATGGAGGTGAGGTCATTTGACCTGCACTGGTGGTCTGACCTAAGATGACCAGACTTTAAAATTTTGGTGAGAGTTGCAGAATTGATAAAGGATGAAACCTGCCACGCACGGCGGCACTTCGCGTTGCCGTTTTTTCGTGCCGCCGGAAAACCCTAGGGGGTGTAACACCTCCATCAGGGCAAGCGTTAAGACAGCTGATTCACATGTTTGTATCTTACGCACTTTGGGTAGGGTGCATCAAACGCCCCACCTTTTTGAAAAATATTCTGCCTCGCTCCTGTCACCAAAATTTATTTGTTACGCATCCCCTCAGGGGACTGATCTTCACTTGCCGGATTCGTCCGGCAAGTAAAGATTGGAGCAACGGGGTGTGACGCGCCCGGGGCCCCAGTCAGCCTTGGGAGGCACTTTGTCGCATCGCTGCGGATACATCTTTTCTAGCCCTCCGGCGGCCGCCGCCTCTTCCGACTTCGGTCGGTTAGAGTCGGCGTCTGTCGTCGGTGGCTCTGGTGATGAGGTCCTCGGCGATGCTGATGGCTGCCTTACGGGCCCTTTGTTACCTGGTCGGTAACCGTATTGGATCGGGTCAGCTCTGTCCTGCGCCTCCCAGTATGTACCTCCTGTTTGTTTTTGTTTTCTTATTTTATTGATTATTTTTAGTTCCTGTCCTCTTTTTACGCTTTAGTTATTGGTTCCACAGTTATTTGCCTTCTTCGGTGAAGGCGGTAAGGCAAATAACAAATAATGGCAAATAATGAAGGTAAATAATATTTTATGGGTGTAAGGCGCCCACTCGAGGCCTATCTCGAGCCCCGGCGACGAGGTTGACGGGATCCTGGGGGGGGGGTTGAGGTTCCCCGTCCTCGGGCGGGTCAGTCCCGAGGGCTCCAACACGCCCCCTTTGGCCCAGATATCTCGATCCAACCGGGGGTAAGCCGTCCGTAGGCTGCTGCGGGCGGCCTAGCTACGCGGCAGTGTCTACGGGCACTGTTGCTCAGTCCAGCTGGGCAGGGGGGATTATGTTTCGGGCGTGCGGCGCGGCGCCCTTCGCGGTGGGGACTGAGACAGTTCTTGCCGGGCGCGACGTGGGCCGGGGTTTCGGAAACCGTCGATTTGCGAGACTCCGGCCTGTTGCGCGCGCCTGGTGGACCGCAGTCTCCGCCGCGTGAGGGCTGCCACGTTTTGCTTCCTCCCGACTCATGGCCCTGCCGGCCCACTGGGCTGATGGCGTCAAGGGAGTAGGTGCGTTCTGATCGGAGGGGTTGTGTGAGTATCTCTCGCCCCTCTGAGACGGGCGCGCCTACCCCCGTAGGCACTGTACCAGCCCCCGGGCCCAGCTATTGACAGCTGACAACCCGGGGGGCCGAAGGTAAATTCATTTTCCATGGCTGCACCTTCCCCATGCTCTACCGGATTGACCTCAGGCACTACGACCCCCGCTCCGACCTCAACCACCGCTGTTACTGCTCCTAATACCGCTGATACGATGGATCCTACCTGACCGACCCCCTGCGCGAACGACCCCTGACCAGCCAACCCCTTTGACTCTTGTCATAAAGGTCGAGGATAGGTCAATGAGGTTGAACCCATTTCAACTGCACGGCGCTCTTGAGGTCTACAAACCTAAGCGCCCCTACCGATACAGAGACGGTAGGATCGAAGTAGAAATGGGAAGCAAGCTTAGCGCCAGCAAACTTCTGAATGCCACCTCTCTACAAATCCGTACGGCGAACAGAACACTATCCATCCCAGTCACTGTATCTCCACACTACACCAAAAATCACTCTCGCGGTGTAATCAGCTGTGCCGACCTATCTGACGCTACTGACGAGGATGTGCTCGCAGGACTGAAGGACCAAGGAGTCATTGAGGTGAAAAGAATGCTTAGGAGAGTTGACGGCCAAAACTCAAACACTGGTACCTTCCTGCTAACGTTCTCTGGAACAGATCTGCCCGAGAAGGTACGGGTCGGCTGGATAGCCGTAAAAGTACGTGCATTTGTGCCCAACCCCACTCGATGCTTCAAGTGCCAGAAGTTCGGACACGTCGCCAGCAGCTGTAAGGGTCTAGAGCGATGCGGACGATGCTCTGCGACTGAGCACAACTCTGCCAACTGTGAGGCCCACACTCCTAAATGCGTAGGGTGTGGAGGTGACCACGAGGCGTGGAGCCGATCGTGTCCCAGGCTCGCCGAGGCAAAGGAGGCACAAAAAAGGAAGGTGTCACCTCCCTCCAAAGTAGCACCAACTCAGACACCCCAGGTCCCGAGGTCTGCTGCCCCAACTAGCACGCCGTACAGAGACGCCCTGGTGGGAGGTCAGTCCGGCGCCTCACCAGCTGAGAACCCCACACAGTCCGAAACTTCACTCAACTTCGACATAAACATGTGCCAGCTAACATACCTTTCCCTCCGTCAATTCCTCTCACTAATCTCTGATCTTCTCTCACACAGATCGGCTGAGCCCCGCGCCACATCGACAGGCAGCACAGACACTTCTGAAAAGGCAACACAAACTTCATTGCTGGAGCGCCGCGATGCTGGCACGGACCCCTTGAATGTGAGGTCCCCAGCGCTAAGACAACCATGCAGACTGACAGCCCTGACAGCGAGCACATACAGGAAGTCTCTGGTAAACAAGCTCGAGAGGACTCGCCAACCCAACCACATTCTCCCAAAGGTCCGGCAGCACCACCACCTGCAACGACGGAGCGCACCGCGCCCACGCTCAGTCGAGCTGACCCTCCTCAGGCAACCGAAGCAAGAGAATCAACAAAAGCACAGACACAAGTTGTAAAGGGAACTACAAACAAAGAACAACAGTAACAAAGTAAAAAAACGTAAACTCGTGGCCACAGCAACAATTGGAAAAGTAAAGACTCAAAAGGACGAAGGCACAGGCATGCCTCCGCCGCCAAACCCTCCTCCACGGCCGGAAATTCCAGCCACCACGAAGACACCACCACGGTGTAGCCTTCAGACTGAGGAAGTTTATCGCAGCTACCTAAACGTTAACCCCACTCTACCTCAGCACAAACAAGTGAACCCCTCAGGCCAAAGACATGGCTGCGAGCGAGGTCGCTCGAATTCGGTAACAATAGACCGCGGGGATAGGCACCGCTCCCAATCAAGAGAGCATGCAAGGCGCCCTATTTCAAGGGAAAGGCTGCAGGAGCGACGCACTAGCCACTCCCACACAGAGACGCTGAGCGGGGGTGTGCCGTTTCAGGCGCCCAGTCACCAACAATGAACATGACACATATTCATTACGGACTCCTTTTACTCACCACTTTCACTCTGATGACAACTCTCCTGCAGTGGAATATGCGGGGATTCCGAGCAAACACGAGCGACCTCCAGGCGCTGATAGCCGCCAAAACCCCCGTTGTAGTCGCACTGCAAGAAACAAAATTAAAACAAAACCACACATGTAACATACACCATTACAAAACATATCGCTACGACGTTCTCACCACCTCTGTCGCCCACGGAGGAGTAGCCCTTCTTGTTCATTACTGTACCCCCTCAATCGTTTTTCACTTACAAACCGATCTACAGGCAGTAGCGGTGACTGTCGACCTCAACGACATCAAATTAAAGGGAATGTGGCACCTTCACAACGTGATTTTAACTGAGATAGCCAAGTTGTAAAGCAGGTCGGATAACCCGGTACTCCATATTTCATTTGTCTTGGAACTCGATATTTCCGTAGAAAAAAGCTAAAACCTACCTGACACCAGCCCCCCTCAGCCCCCCGTCTCCGGCGGCCATTGTTGTGAGCTACTGGTGTGACGACATATGCTGACATCACGATGAGCATCAGCAAATCGAAGCCCTTGAACTGTTTCAAGTATGGTAGTGGTTGCCAGATCGTGACATCATCCACAGGCTGATATTTATTTCTTTTTCTAGAGGAGTATTTTTAAAAACCAAATATTGAGCTTATTGTACATTTTTCAGAGAAATCATGAGTGGTTTCATTATTTTTGACTAAAAGTTCACTTTATTACACTAAATTCCAGGATTCGACCAGGGTTCCACATTCCCTTTAACAATTGTTTCTGCGTACATTCCTCCTGCGGAAGAGTTTCCAGTCGGTGCGTTTGAGAATTTGGTGCGACAGTTACCGAGACACAATACGATTTTAGGTGATTTTAATGCACATAACACCGTTTGGGGCTGCCTACGCTCCAACCGACGCGGAAGGCGCTTAGATGATGTAGTGGTACGCCACGACTTATGCATTCTTTACACTGGCCACCCCACCCACATTACACTTCCGTCAGGAGCAACATCCGCGATCGATTTGTCCTTTTGCTCTTCATCAGTAGGCGATCGTTTTAGTTGGCGAACACACTCGAACCCGTGCGGGAGCGACCACTACCCGATCTGGCTCTGGTCCCAGACTCCTCACGCAGGACTGAGGACGCCACAGTGGAACCTTAAACGTGCAGACTGGGAGGGTTTCACAGCCGACTGTGATTTGGATTTTACCCCGGATGAGGACGAAACAGCAACGAGTTTTTACGATGTAATACGTTCCCGATTAGTTGACGCGGCTAATACTTTTATTCCCAAAACCAGTCCACTTCCACGCCGTATCTCTGTACCGTGGTGGACTGACGAATGTAAAAAAGCTATCAAAGGACGACAACGATGCTTCAAAATTTTCACAGTACGCCCAACAACAGACAACTTGATACGATTCCGACGTGCCAAGGCTCTTGCAAGACAGGCTGTTCGAGGCGCGAAGCGCAAATCATGGAGAGCATACATTGACACCATAAGTAGGCTTACACCTCTGAGTACAATCTGGCGCCGAGTACATCGCCTATCTGGTCGTAGCTCCGCTATATCGCTGCCTGTGCTCTCTGGACCTAGTAGCAATATCCCCAACCCTGCAGATGTCGGAAATGCTTTTGGAAGGACCTGGACTGTCCGCTGGCAGTCCGGCTGTACCGATCCCAGGTTTAAACGGTACAAACAGCAGAAGGAACGCGTCCCAATAAATTTTAGCTCAGCTGAAGACATATAATATAATGAACCCTTCTCTCATGAAGAGCTTAGAATAGCTCTCTCTCACGGGCAAGGAGTACAGCTCCCGGTCCAGACGCCATACACATCGGCATGGTCAAGCATCTTAATGAAAGGTCGTTCGAGGCATTACTGGCCTTCTTCAACTGGATATGGGTCTCGCATGACTTCCCTAGTTCATGGAGAGAGGCCACTATCATCCCAGTCTTAAAACCGGACAAGGACGGTAACGACCCCCTACACTATCGACCCATCGCCCTGACCTCAAGTGTGTGCAAGCTTATGGAACGCATGATAAACGCATGTCTGGTGTGGTATTTGGAAAGCTCCTACATTTCTCAAATGATCAGTGTGGGTTCCGTGCAGGTCGATGCACAACGGATCACCTTGTCTCGTTAGACACCTCAGTCCGCAGTTCGTTTTCTTTCAAACAATATGTTTTCGCTGTATTCTTCGATATTGAGAAAGCTTATGACACGGCTTGGCGACATGCAATTTTAGAGAAAACCAGAAAAGCCGGTATCAAAGGTCACATGGGTTATTTCATAGACAATTTTATGAAAGAACAGAACTTTAGAGTGAGAGTAGGCAACTCCCTGTCAGACAGCTACTGTTAGAAGGGCGGCGTAGTCCCAGGTGGGGTGTTAAGCGTGACCCTGTTCGGTATTTTAATCAATGACATTTGTAGCGCCTTACCTCCGACAGTCGAGAAATCCCTGTTTGTTGACGACTTCGCGGTGTGGATCAGCACACCCACGTCTGTTTCAGCGCAACGACAGCTTCAGATATGCCTTGACCAGCTATCTGAGTGGAGCCTGAGAAACGGTTTCAAGTTCTCAACGGAGAAAACTGTATGTGTGCACTTTTGCCGCCGCCGCTCATGTCCTGATATTAGCCTCCGGCTGTACGGCAGGAGAGTACCTGTCGTAATGGAGACAAAGTTTTTAGGGATGACACTGGACAAACGCCTTACATACGCCACTCACATATCACTGCTCCGAGACAAGTGTTTTAAGCGCATGAACATTCTAAAAGTAATGTCCCGCACATCATATGGAGCTGAAAGAACCACCCTTCTCAGGCTATATCGCGCTCTCGTTCGATCGGTTTTAGACTACGGATCGCCCGTATATGACAGCGCCCTGAGCAGCATGAAACAACCCCTTGACGCTGTCCACCATGCGTGTGTGCGTGTCGCCACAGGTGCATTTCGCACCTCCCGTAGGGCCAGCCTTCTGGTAGATGCAGACAAGTCCCCTCTGGACCTGAGAAGGAAGCGCCTCAGCCTTGCGTATGCCGCCAAAATCAGATAATACCCAGACCACCCAACATTCAAATGGCTATTTGAGCCTTCACTAACCAAATCTTTTTTGCAGGGTCGGGCCAGCTCTTCTAAAGCGTTATGCACCCGGATCTCAGAATGGACAGAACAATCAAACATAGACTTCAGCGCGATAGCAAAGAGGCGTCCCGAACGTCACGAACCCTGGCGACTCGCTCCTGTTGAGTGCAACACAAACCTGCTGCGATTCAATAAAAACACAACACCATCAGTAGAGCTGCAACAACTAGCACTGGAAGTAATCGAAACATATGCGGGATACGCTATCTACTACACTGACGGCTCTAAGGGGTTGGACGGAGCCGGATGTGCATTCACAGGCATGGGATCGTGCCAGAGTTTTAGCCTCCCACGAACAGTCTCAGTTTTTACTACAGAACTTTACGCAATCTTCAGAGTTTTACAATACTTGCACCACAGCCCTCAGACCCGAGCTCTCATTGTGACAGACTCTGCCAGCTCGTTGAACGCACTTCAATCACACCACCCAGCATCATCCTGGCTCGTTCCAGCTATCAGAAGGCTACTGACAGCTGCTTTTACACGAGATATGACAATCAGATTCCTCTGGGTTCCAAGCCATGTCGGGGTCCCAGGAAATGAGAGGGCAGACCAAGCTGCTAAAGTAGCGTTCACGCAGCCTCCGATGCATCGGTTTAAAGTTCCTGCCAGTGACCTGAAAGCTGAATTTAACGAGCTCCTGAAGGTAGAATGGCAGGCCAGGTGGGATGCAGAACCAAGCTGCACACTTAAACGTCTGCGGTGTAGAATAGGAAAGTGGGAGTCCAGTAATCGGAGGAACAGACAAGAGGAAGTCTCATTAACTAGGCTGCGAATAGGCCACACATATGCAACGCATGCTCATTATTTGTGTGGCTCCGACCCAAACCTCTGCTCTCACTGTGGAAACCGGCTGACCATGGAACATGTGCTCGATGCTGCTGCTGGCTGCGAACAGATTCGTGGAATCCGCACCAGGTTCTTCCCACCAACACCATTGAACGATTTACTCGGTGACAGTGCAGCTGTAGACATCCGTAGCATCCTACAGTGTTTAAAAGACATCAAGTTCCACATCATCTACAACCCACGTTAATCCAGCCTTACATGTGGACATGCTCTACTACTTTATTACACTCCTTTAGTTATTCTTATTATTATTACACACCCTTAGTCCTAACACACCCAGCAGCACACTGGAAATGATTTAATTAGATAACGATGGGCACATATAGCCTCAAAAGCTGACGTGCCCTAAAACCCTAATCATGATATTTGTTACGCACCCTGAAAGCATCCACCATGCCAATTTTGAAGACTATCTGAATTGACCTAGGGGGTCCGCATCTGTCCTGAAGTTCGCGAAATTTCATGAAATTCATCATTGATGGTGTCCACCCACAAGTTGTTCAAAACTGGATTTCGAAGTAAAATTTCCTGTTATTTTACAAATACATACAAGTACCATCCTACAGCCATCTAACACATTACTTCTGAAAGGTTTCCGATTTCATCCAGGGGTCTGCAAAACGTCTACCTCTACCCAGAAAATCACCATATTTCGTGAAATTCGATACCGCTCGAACAAACAATTTAATACAGCTACAAGACAGGACAAGTGTCCTTTACTTCCAAAGCTTCAACTTTCGCTTTCAGTCATGCCCAGTTAAATGCAAAACATTCTGTTAGAGCTCCGTGCCCTGCCCGGCGGTCAAAAAGTAGGATGTCAGTTTGATGCCACGCTCAGCACAGTCGTTGATGACGTTAACGCTATGCGCTGTCCATCGGTATAGGCGGCGGTTTGCGGCCGCTCACTGATGGGCAGCTCCAAGAAGGACGCGTCAATATAGAACGAGTTCATCATGAGCCAGGAGTCGCCGCTGACCAGGTTGGCCAGGCTGGTGGAGGCTTTGACCGTCGGAAATGTCGGCTTGTCGAAGCCCGTGCCGGAGCAATCGAGATGCTGTGTGCGCGGCACGTCTGGCTTGACGGCCAGTATCTGCTGATCCTGTGCATTGGGGATCGACATCACGGACGGCATTTTCGCCGAACAGGGGGCACCAGCTCCACTGTTACGTACCAATGGTGCTGCTAGAAGACACAGAAAGCACTCTCGGCGATCGATTTTTTGACGCACGTGTATTTGTTTAGTGTCTTGATCAGCGCGAGGTCGTTCCACGCATCTCGCGTGACGGAGCTACTCATCTGCCACCACGCGCATTTCACGTGAGCCATGAAGTCTATGAAGTCCAGCAGCTTGCATGCGCCGCCGCCAACGTGCCACGAGGCAAGTCCGTGATTGGCTGCTCGAGCAGACCAAGCTTAATTTCGTGGATGACCCCTGCCATCCAGCGTGCCTGGTGGATGCTTCCTTAGCCAGCTTGTCTGACGCTTCGTTTTCTGGCAGGCCGCAGTTGGCTGGCACCAATCGTAGGTGCGACGGGCGATGCTGGTCTGCCAGGGACAGGAGAGGAGACCAAATATTGGCACTGATGGGGTAGCGTTGAGAAGGAGCTCCTTCCTCCAGAGTCATGAGCGCCGCCTGCCAGTCGAGACAGATAACCGCTGTGCCGCAGATGACCACTGGGCTGTCTCGATGGACTCCGCCTTAAATTGGTGGGCGGTGTGGGATTCTGCTCCAGCCGCAGGGTGGAGGGTACCTTGGTTATCCAAACAGAGGGCAACTCAGCGCTCTCGCAGGGCCGAGGGCTGAGTTCATTTTCGGGCTGATAGCCAGGAGTGTCGAGCAGCTTGAGATCGACGTTGTCGATAACAACCACCGTGAGCCACTATTCCCGTCGGTGATTGTCCGTCGAGGTGGCATGAGCTTGAGTGTACCGTCCCGAGTCCTGGCAGACTCCGCTCCTTGCACGGATGGTGTGCGCGTGCTCGACGTTACCCACGGCCTTGCAGTGAGACCGATTGACAGTGGCGTACGAACGCGATATTCTGGTTGTGTCGCCGCCGCCCTCCTCGGTGATAGTCTCCGCTGGCGCGGCCTACTGCGTCGGTGTGATATGTATTCGCGTCACCATTGACACCAGGCGGAGCCGCTTGTGAAAGCCGAGGGGTATGAACGCGGCCATGTCGGGTGGCGGCTGGCGATGGTGGCTCCAACTCGATGGCTTCTTTGACGTCGAGGTGCATCGACGCCGCTCTCATCGTCCAAACAGCTGAACGCTGCTGCGGACGTTGATGCAGCTGCCTCTTCGAAGGCACGCGCCCTCCTGCTGTCCTGCCGGGCTAGGCGCTCCGAGCGGCGTCGGCTCAACTATCACGTACCATTAACACGCACAGTGAAGGGGACGTCCTAAAGTGCCCTGCCTCCACCTATTTTTCCGAGCAGGCCGGAGAACCATTGCCTCCGAAAAATGTTACGTAGTTGCATTTGAGAGAATTCATGAGTGTGTCGATTGGTGAAATAAGTTTGAAAATCGGTCGACAATGTTTCGACCGATAAACTTTCAGTCAGGCCTATACTTTGAGACCGTCGCAATCGCGCTAACGCACCAGTTCGCCTGCACTGAAGAGCGAGTGCTGACGTAATTACGTCATATAACTGGGCTACATGCCAAAGACATCCCACAGGAAGATCAAGGTCATTGACCCAAAGGATTCCGGTCAGACGGTAGGTATTATTCTGTATGACGTATGATAAGCTATGACTTCATAGTTCATGCTACTCAATTTGAAGGTCAATGGTCTATTTTCAAGGCCAAACACTCATTTCCTGCCCATAGGCTGCTAAAGTACCATGTAGGTATATTTTACGTTATTGGGAATGTGTGATATTATTACATCCTAGGTCAGTGACCTCTAATGATCTTTACCTCAAATTTTCAGAGAATGTTGTGTGGGACCTTCGCTCTATGCCCTTGTCTGCTTTTAGTGTATTCCTGTTTTCCCGCATAATTAGGACATTTCCCGAGAGTCTCTCCAGCACATCCTAGTTTTGACCTTTGCGACCTCGTTTGACCTTAAAGATGTTGACCTAGGTCAATGAAACTTGGCTATAATGTCCACCACCATCGCCCTCACACACCTCTAAACGGGCGTTTTTCTAAAAATCTTTTTTTTTAGATTTCAGGGGGGCACTTTAGGGCCCCATCTGCACCTTGACGCAAGACCACGCTCCACTGCGCGTGTTTACGATTGGTGTAAGCGGACTGCCGGTGGATGATCGCGGTGGGGTCCTGGTGGCTAGGAGCATGCTGAGTGTGGTATGTGTACTTTTTAACCAGTGTCTTCTTTTAACCTGCGTCTACTGAAACACCTGTATGGCTATGCTTGTGAATGGGCTGATTGATGCTGACGGATGATGCATATTTAGTGCTGATGCGGACCCCCTAGATGACATCCGATGTTGCTTGCATTTCGCACAGCATCATCGTATTACCAAGGTAACAAAATGAGCCAACAGACAGGACGTTTTGAAGACATCGGGGCATATGATGCACCCTAACTTTGGGGCTAGAGAAAAACCAAAGATAATTTTTTTAATCTCAATGCTTGAAAGCTGAAAGGGTCAAACATATTGTAATGCAACCGATGATTACAAAAAAACTGACAAACAGGGACTTTTGGGATTACATATTAGGGTTCTACATATAAAAATGTCCCAGAAACAAGAAAAATAAACCAAGTTGTCTTCTGAATTCTTTATACATTAGCTGAAGCAGCGTGCCGGCTTAATGTCCATCTATCTTTATATTTGGTCGGCTAAATAAGGCCTTTCAGCACTTGTGTCGCATTAACTTCTGCGCACACTCTCAGGAAAGTAGCAAAGGAAATATTTTCGTCCTAAAATCTTAAATATTTAACAATATTCTCAGACAAAAGAGGGGCAAAGGGACTGTTCCAAAATTTCTGGGAGTAGGGATTAGGTGGGGGGAGGGGGTGTTTCTGGCCTTCCGGGCCCCTTCCACTCCCCCACGGTGGCGATGCCTTGCATTCAGGTGCCCAGTTGTTTCGGTTTGACATTTCATGAGTGCGCGGCGTATATCACTCAGGTGCCCGGGAGTTTCGATTAGACATTTCATGAGTGCGTGACGCGTGTCACTCAGGTGCCGGGGGGTTTCCATTAGACATTTCATGAGTGCGCGGTGTGTGTCACTCAGGTGCCCGGTTGTTTCAGTAAGACATTTCATGAGTGCGCGGTGTGTTCCACTCAGGTGCCCGGGGGTTTCGATAAGACATTTCACGAGTGCGCGGCGCGTGTCACTCAGGTGCCCGGTTGTTTCCGTTAGACATTTAATGAGTGCGCGGTGTGTTCCATTCAGGTGCCCGGGGGTTTCGGTTAGACATTTCATGGGTGCGCGGCGTGTATCACTCAGGTCCCGCGGGTTTCGGTAAGACATTTCATGAGTGCGCGGCGTGTTCCACACAGGTGCCCGGGGGTTTCGGTAAGACATTTCATGAGTGCGTGGCGTGTTCCACTCAGGTGCCCGGGGGTTTCGGTAAGACATTTCATGAGTGCGCGGCGTGTTCCACTCAGGTGCCCGGGGGTTTCGGTAAGAAATTTCATGAGCGCGCGGTGTGTTCCACTCAGGTGCAGCTGCTGTCACTGGGAAGTAAGTCAATCGGAAGCAACTACGGCATCAGCCTCACTGTCTCACCGGAGGTCGACACCGTCAACACGCACTTCGACTACCAGGCAAGCAGAACTGTGGGCACACCAGAGCCGGGGGTTGCGCAAGGTTTTCGTCCAAAGCATGTACCCTTACTTTCGTCCATCACTTAAAGGAAATAGACAACGTTGTCAAACTTCCAAAAATAATAATTTAAGAACAAGAGAGGTATAAAAATCAGGAAGCGCATTTCCCCCACTTTCATACGCTAAAAACAGAAATATCTCCTCTTTCTAACAATATTTGACGTAATCAAAATAACAGCTTTAATAATCACTGAAATTTCAAACCTTGATCAAAGACTCGCTACAAAGGCCCATTCACAGCGTTTCAGCATGGGAGAATCGCATGCAGGGTCTGTTCAAATACATGGTAAAATAATTGTAGGACCCGCAACCGATTTTCCGCTGAGGACGTCCGCTCTCATCATCAGTATCGTGTTTGTTCAATTGCGACGGCATTCGTACTCTCGGCCCGCCCGTCCACACTGTTGCAAAAACTGAACGACAGATGACGTTGCGGCCGCCGTAACTATTCAGTGGTGGAAAGATGACGCATACGCCTGATGTAAAGAAACAAGACCAGACTTGGATTTTGAAAAAAACACAGTTGATTCTTGTTTTTGCAAGTACGGGGAAGGAGAATGTGATGGGTGTTGCGGCCATTGGGCGCATTTCGGCCCAATGGCCCTCTGCAATGGACGCCTACTCGCCTGAAGTTCTCGGTGCAAAGGCAGTTGCATGCTGGTTCACTGGCCAGCGTGGTATTTTCAGCCACCGGGCGAGGCTTAGGGCTTACGGCCAATCAGGTTACTGCAACCATATGAAAGGTATTTCTTCAGAGTTTGAAATAAGGCAAAAAGAACGTTTATTTTAACTTTAAAGCTGGAGGAAATTTTATGCCAAGAGTTTTGGGTGAAATTAAATATGCCAATAGTGATTTCTTAACACGCTCTACAAAACTGCTATCTCAGTTCAAAACCCATTACAAAAGTGGGGCACTCCCTTTAAAGGGAGATACGCGAAACGATTTTTATTGGCTCCATCAAAAGGTCACACAAAGTTGTTTCAGAAGTCCTGTTTACATTTTTTGCGAATTGAGCCTCCAAATGCCTTCAAAGCGCTCTCGACGTCAACATTTCTAGACAACTAATCGATAATTTTCATTATCGATCAAATGACGCAGCCTCGGCTATGACCATCAATTTCTCTAAGAACTAGGTCATATCTGTCCTAAACACTGGTGTAAAACCTCGAGCTATCAGAGAAACACTCCAAAACTCTTTTGAAACAGAAATATAGGGCTTTAAAAATCATAATTGACCAATCAGGAAACTAGGAATTCTTATACAATGGTCACATGACCTATCTGACGCAAAAGTTCCCTCAACCTGGGAATTTTGTAGAAAACGACTGAAGACTCGAAAGTACGAAAGGACTGAAGACTCGAGTAGTTATTTTATGCTCCATTTTTAGGGCAGACTGATCCATTTTGTAGTTTCTAAAGGCTTTATAAAATTAATATTGGAAAACAGATATTTTTATAACAAAACCAATTACTTTAAAAATTAAAATAGCTTTTGAAAACGAAGAGATGAGGAGCAGGCTGCAGCCTTTTACCGGTACCGTTAACATATTTCAATAATAGTTGAGTGGCCTCCCAAAAATTTTGCCGATGATACAAGTGTAATTGACAGTGCCGTAATCAAGATTTTTCAAAAAGCAAGAAACCACAATTATTTTTTTCGCGTATCTCCCTTTAAAGGGAATGTGGTACCTTGGTCGAATCCAGGAATTTAGCGTAATTAAGGGTATTCTTAGCCGAAAATAATGAAAGCGTCCATGATTTCTCTGAAAAATGTACAATGAGCTCAATGTTTCGATTTTTAAAATGCTCCTCTAAGGCGAAAAATAAACCTCTGCCTGTTTATGACTTCATGATCTGGCAACTTCTACCATATTCAATAGGCTTCAAGGGATTTAATGGCTGATTACTCACCGTGACGTCAGCGCTGTCGTCACACAAACAGTTGACAACTGTGGCCGCCTGGCTGGGGTACATGTGGGGTACATTTTAGTCTTGTTTGTTCAAGGTATTATGGTTCCTGAGTTATGAGGGATTTCCTAAATGGATCCAAATTTGACCCGTTTTGACCCACTGTGACGTTACCGATCAAATAATATGGTTCTAACTTAGCTTCAAAGCAGAAAAGGTAAGATGCTCCAGCAATTTTTCAATTTTTCCAGATTACTTTTGGTTCACGAAATCGTAGGGGTTCCAATCGGACACCCCCCCCGGCAGTGGTGGGTACGAAAAGAGCTCAGGTGGTGCCGGCTCAATACTGTATCTTGTTCCCTTCAAAAGATATAAACACAATCATTTTCGAAAACCGCTACTTTGACGGCCTCTGGTGACCTTGGTATTGAACCGATCCCAAAACGGAGATAACGTACAGATTATTCGTTTAAGGGCTTTGGAATGATAAGATAAAATCATGACTTTGTGACTTGATCTGACCTGATGCCAATTTTTGACCATACGTTCTCAAATCGATCACCTTAGAGGCGTACGATGCAGCGCGGGTCTCATTAGAAGCGGTTAGGATTCATTTGCGAAGAGCCGAGGAGTTCCAATTTGACTCCCCAAGCCATTAAGTATTCAGTTGGGTATACCAGTGACGAAGATGGTGCATAGATTTAACACGCGCCCCGTTCGGAGGGGGGGCGAAAATCTCGCCCTCCTGGTTTTCCCATATAACGCAAAAACGAAGAGACGTAGAACGACAAAACTTAAAGTTCCTTATCCCGGATCAATTTTACGCATCTGACCAAATTTTTTAGGTCAGGTCATGTCAGGTCAAGGAGTTATCCAAGGTCAGGCGACCCGACCTCAAAACCTAAAATCACGAGTTTGAAGCGGTGCCTAAAGAACATCAGTCAACCGATCAGTTTGAACCTTTAACAATATGATGACGTCATTAGGCTCTACACATCTGCTATCTCGGAATTTCGATATTGTTGACCTAAGGTGGGGTCAATTTTTTGGTCACCCCATTTTTAGTCTATGGTGAAAAATAGAAAGGGCTCGTTTTCAGTAAAAACTGATAAATAAAGCTGAAAATCCTCAAAACATGTATTCTTACCACGATCTTGACCATGAAGTAGATTTGTTTACCATCTGACCTCTCCAAGGTCATGCCAGGTCACAGGACCATACAATGATTGTTTTGCCAATAAATTCTTAGTGAATTGAGATAAAGGTCCTAATTTTGCATTGTGCTTATATTATCACGGGGAATGCATTGATATACAACATGACCATACCAGCTCACCCTGTGACCCAGACCTAGCTCGATGTCAGGTCATTTTCACAATTTGACCTAGCAAGGTCATATTATACATCACTCAATTCGCCACGATGAGATGAATCCAATGATGCGTAAATATTTGCTCTGGCTCCAAAGAGTAAAAATCTAGAGGGGGAAACGTGCACTGCACTGTTGTAAGCCCATGGAAACTTGTTTGACCTATGCTGACCTCAATATTGACCTGACATAAAAATACTTCGTATAATTTCTCTTTGTCTTGTCAAGAGCTTTCGAACGCCGTCCATAATTTTCCTTTAGCTGTCCTGGAAAATTAGATACAGGGGAAATATCAGCGGGGCGCGTAATGCCAGGACCACGGGCGCGTAATGCCAGGACAGCGGGGCGCGTGTTAAATGATGTAAAAATGACCTAAAAGTTCAATATTTAACCTGAACAAAAGCAAAGGCCACAATGTAATCTTACCAGGGCTGGATATCTCTTCTCGACCCAAAGGAGGGGGTTCTGGGTGGGTTAACGCTGGCACGGCAATACAAGACCCATTCAAAGTCTTTGGGAGACCCAGAATCCAGGCGGGAGCTGAGCCCCCAACCACCCCCCCAGGGTCTCCATCCATGGATCTTACAAGGTCATGCCTCATATCATTTAAATCCTTGAGTCAAGACAATACAACACTGATGTCTGGTCAAATTGTGCTCGAATTATAAGGGATTTCCCAAACGAGTCCAAAGTCCCGTGACGTCACGGGTCAACGAATATTGTTCAGCCTGGGCTTCAACGAAGAAGACGGTACAGTTTTTCTTGCGCCCCTTCATTTTTTCGCATCAATTCCAGCTCCCGAGTTAGTAAGGGGGTTTTGATCTGACTCCACTAGGCGGTGGTGGGTATGAAAAGTGCCCAGGCGGTGCCGGGTTAAACTCCGCTAAAAACAAACTGCATGTGATGATGGGGATAAATTGCAGAGCTAAAATTGCTAATTATTTCAATATCTATGGTTAGTAAGAAATAATGCCTTGCAAAACTACCTGAAAAACATGGGAGAAGTGCATTTACCGATAACCAAAATGTTGTTGGTGTTTGATTTATATCTGCAGACTATAAAAAATACGATGCCCTCTACGACTACAGTCTCTTCAAGCTGGACTCTTAGGAAAACAAAAATCAGCCCAAATTTATCAAAACCGTTGCTTTTGAAGAGAGCCACCAACCTCCATTGCCCTACCAGCCGCTGTGCACGGCAGGTACTGACGATGGTGGCCGAGCTGAGCGCCTCCATCAGCTTCCTGCTGGGCCTGTCGGCCATCGCCATCTACGACTGGGTGATAGCGTTCGCCGTGTGGGCGGCCATCAAGCTGCGATTGTACCGGCCGCCACCCGAGGCGTCGGACCAGGGCCAGACTGGCGCCGGCGGAGACGAGGTGGGCTGCCCGCACACTGAGCACATGAACCGCACTGGAGAGGACAGGGTGGGCTGCCCGCACACTGAGCACATGAATCGGACTGGATAGGAAAAGGTGGGCTGTCCGCACAGGGCCTCGTCTAACATACAAACTAGGTGGGACTCGTCCCACCTAGTTTGGCCAGATCCCACCTAGTTGTAAAGCAAGTCGGAAAACCCGGTACTCAATATGTCATTTGTCTTGGAACTCGATATTTCCGTAGAAAAAGCTAAACCCTACCTGCAATGTACCCCTCATGTACCCTTAGCAGCAGACCACAGTTGTCATGGCTGCTGATGTGACGACATTTGCTGACGTCACGATGAGCATCAGCCAATCGAAGCCCTTGAAGCGTTTCGAGTATGGTAGTGGTTGCCAGATCATGACGTCATCCACAGGCAGATATTTATTTCTTTTCCTAGAGGAGTATTCTAAAAATCAAAATATTGAGCTTATTGTACATTTTTCAGAGAATTCATGAGTGGTTTCATTATTTTCGGCTAAAAGTACGCCTAATAACACTAAATTCCAGGATTGGACTAAGGTGCCACATTCCCTTTAAGAAACCTGGGCAGGGCCAGGGCTATTAGATCTGACCATTAGAGCTATTGAGATCTGGTAAACATATTTTCATAGGGAAATGCCAGGGCTTCTCCGCTATGTGGAATATAATGACCTCCGGCCAGTAAGTTCACCTCCAAAGGTCACCTCGTGACCTAATTGGCCTGATGTCACGAAAAGTCAGAGTATCCTTACCGTATATCAAATGAAAGCCAGTGACTAGACATACACGATGACGTTTGATTCAGCGCATTAGCTTAGTAAGGAATCAAATGATCCTAACTGAAATATATGAATAAATATAATACAATGAATAAATTAACCCAGTCTTTCGCTAGAAATAAAAATTATTTGTATCTATTTGTATTTATTCATGTAAATGAGCAACAGGTATAACCCACTAATAGCTCAAGTCAAACAAGTAAAACAAAGACATGGTATTTACAATGAAATGATAAAAATGATACCCGTGGCATTCCGAAATAGGCAACAAATTCACGCGCTCGCCCTAAATTTTGGTGTCATTAAAAAATTATAAAAATAAGACATCATTATGACACAAAAGCCTTTACAATCATAAAAGTGGGTATACAAGATGTGCAGGTACAAAAAAACAAGATGAAGGTAAAAACTTTCACTAAAACATAGACTAAAACAAGAGCCACACGATAATCAAAACAGGTGCTGCCTGATGTGCTTCACTACAGCACCTTTAAAAATATGGCATGTGGTGGTAAACGGGTCGATTGTGGGACACTTGATTGTGAAATCATTGAAACAAAGTAAAGCACGAATAAAAACACCTCGCTTTACAGTTTCGACGCGGCCAAATGGAACCTGAAAAACTTGTAGTTGTACCCCCCTGGTTCGACGCTGAGGGACGTGAAAGGGAAGGCTCCCAAGCAGGAAGGAGGAGTCTATCTTGCCCATGATTATTTTTTAATGAAGCATAAATCATATTGATATCTTCTTTGCGAGAGACTGGCGATTTTGAATAATTTTAACAGGTCGTGATAAGAAAGCACGATAGAAGGCCGAGATGTATGAATGTGGGCAGCTAACCACATAAGAAATTTGTTCTGAATTCTGTCCAGCCTTTCCAAATGAGTTTGAGCAGCCCCTCCCCAAATGACGCAACCGTATTCAAGAATGGACCGAACATTGCCAAAATATGCTGCTAGAATGGGTTTGTTTTCAGACTTCCCGCGGCTCGGCCGGTCTGGAGAGATCGTATGAGCACACCCATCGTCCTATTTGCCTTGCTGACGGTGTAATCGATGTGGTTTTTAAAGGTTAATTTCGTGACAAGCCAAACACCCAGATCTCGAACCTCTTCTACGTGATCCAGATGTGTTTTGAATTTTGTACCGGGCCAGAATTGGATGTCTTTTCAGAGTCATTCTAAACGAGCAGCATTTTGATGGGCTGAGGTTCAGTTTCCAATCGTTGGGCCAAACTGCTAGCCAGTCAAGGTTCTTTTGAAAAAGTTCTGAGTCCTTTGACCCGGTGATTTTGTGAAAGAGCTTTACATCGTCAGCAAAAAGAAGAATATTTGTCTGGATGTTGTTCGGGAGGTCATTTATGAAGAGTGCAAAGAGCAACGGAGATATCAGACTACATTCCGGCGTTCCAGAGCAAACCTGGGTCCAATCAGAACATTTTCCATTCATAATGTCTCGTTGTTTACGATTGCACAGAAAAGTTTTAAGCCAATTCAAAGACTGTCCGGAAATATTGTAGGATTTTTGAAGTTTGTGGAGGAGAAGTTTATGGTTTACGCTCTGAAATGCCGAAGAGTAGTCAGTGTAGATGACATCTGTCTGATGGCCTGAAGAGATGGAATCCCACGCATTTTTTAGGAGACTAGCTAAATTTGTGTCACAAGACCTGCGTGGGACAAAACCGTGTTGTTTCTCGGTTAATACGGGCCGAACATGGGAAAGCAGGGTCTCATACACGCATCTCTCCAGAACTTTGCCGAACAGCGGGAGGACTGAATCGCTGCGGTAATTTTCAGGTGAATTTCTGGTAGGTACCTTTTTTGAAAATAGAACAATGTTTGCCTCCGCCCACTTGCTCGGGAAAAACCCTCGATCGACTAACTTTTCGAACAGTATGTATGGACAATGGATGAGCTAATTCGTTACGGCATTCCTTAATGATCCGAGCGCTGATATTGTCAGGGCCACAAGCTTTGTATATCTGAACGTCTTCTATTATCAGAAAATTATTTAACATCTCTTGCCCTCAATAATAGTTTGACAAAAAATGTTAATGATACAGTTTCAGCATTTTTTAAGGGCAGCTAACCGCTTTTCACGTTTATTCGTTACCCCGCTCGGGACCCTAGTTCAGGGGTAAGGTTGACAACTCCACCCACTGGGCGAAGGTGGATGTGAGGCCCACTGGAGTGTAGGTTAAAAGCCTCCGAGACCAACTTCCCCCCTCCGAGAAAAATGTTGGGACCCCAGAGACCAACTCTGGGAACCCCGAAGACGAACTATTAGGACCCTCCGAGACAAGGATTCCGATGACGACTGAGCTTACATAATCAACTTTTGGAACATTAATACCAGCCCCGGTGGGCCTCCGAGTCAGTGATAGTGGAACGTTCAAATATAGGACGGGGGTGCACCAAGGGCTTTTCAACCCATCTCTTTCAAGTAAACGCCATAGTGATAGTGATACAATTTCTGGTTCAAGAGGAGCACCGTGCCCCGGTGCCCCCTTCCCCCCAGGAATTTCCACCGCCAGTGCTCCAAGCCACCTTTGCCCTGGTGGGGATCGGGAGGTGTTCAAACACTCCCCCCGAACTCGTCTCCCATGCGGGATAGCGAAAAAACGCAAACGCTGTTGGATAGCTTATACAAATTCATGAGGAAACTACATTGGCCACTTTTTGGCTCAGGCCAATGTTGAGCTTATTACAGGTCAAAGAATGTGGCATCTTAGAAAAGAGTTTCGGGGCTCTAGCTCTGAAGAGTGGAGTTAGAATGCCTGTTTAGGTACCATTCTCTTCCTCTCGTTACGGTGAATTGCACGATGTTTTATATGACTGAGCTTGGTCAAAAGAAAAATGACCTGCCCTAAGGTAGAGTTAAGGTCACTTTTCAACCTAGCACAGTCAATATGCGTATCAATTGGCCCGAAATAACAATACAAACGTAATAGAATCAAAATAAAAGCTTTACCATCTTTTCCTGAAGAGCTGTTGACCCAAGCCTGAATCCAGCTAAAGTAGCCCCAGATGACCTCTGAAAGGTCACAGGTAAAAATTTCAGCATGAAGCTGGAAAGGAGCCCAAGATACTACGATCTGGAGAATATGAAGGTCTTCGCAGTTGTATCTACACAAATACAGTCCAACTTCTGTTTTACTACCCGGCGCTGTATTCAACCACCGTTGTATTTACGTAGCGCTGTATTTACGTGGCGTCTTAACTACCCGGCGCTGTATTCAACCACCGTTGTATTTACGTAGCGCTGTATTTACCTGGCGTCTTTACTACCCGGCGCTGTATTCAACCACCGTTGTATTTACGTAGCGCTGTATTTACCTGGCGTCTTTACTACCCGGCGCTGTATTTAACCAACGTTGTATTTACGTAGCGCTGTATTTACCTGGCGTCTTTACTACCCGGCGCTGTATTTAACCAACGTTGTATTTACGTAGCGCTGTATTTATCTGGCGTCTTTACTACCCGGCGCTGTATTCAACCACCGTTGTATTTATGTAGCGCTGTATTTACCTGGCGTCTTTACTACCCGGCGCTGTATTCAACCACCGTTGTATTTACGTAGCGCTGTATTTACCTGGCGTCTTTACTACCCGGCGCTGTATTTAACCAACGTTGTATTTACGTAGCGCTGTATTTATCTGGCGTCTTTACTACCCGGCGCTGTATTTAACCACCGTTGTATTTACGTAGCGCTGTATTTACCTGGCGTTTTTCTACCTGGCGCTGTATTTATGTGGCGTTTTGACTTCTACCTGGCGCTTTATTTACCTTGCACTTTAACTATCTAGCGCTGTATTTCCCTGGCGCTGCATTTTCCTGTCCCTGCATTTTCCTGGCGCTGTATTAATCCGGCACTTTAACACGCGCATTGACGGGGGTACCCACTTCCCCTCGGATTTTTGCAGATAAAAACGGCGGTGCGTAACGCAGCCGTACTTGGCATACCATTTTTCTGATAATTTTTACAACTTTTGTCAAAACATAAGGTTAGGTCATCTCAGGTCAGGTCACCAGTACGTCAAGTAACCTCACCGCAAAACAAGTTTAAGATAGCATAAGTCAGAACAGGGTTAACTTATTCAATTGAAACATATCACACAATGGGCCCACCAAGCTGTCTAAATTATGTTCCGGAATTTTTATATCGATGACTCTAGGTCATGTACGAGCGATGACCTCTCCATTGGAATACCAAAACCATTGGTGAAATCCCATATTTGACCTAGTAAGGTCATATTATATATCATTCGATTCGGCTTGCTGCAAGGATTGCAATGGTCTAAATTATTTTGCTCTATATTCATTTGTTCAGATGTAATGCCCGAAAACCTTAATTTACATGTTATCCCTATGCTGGCTTGTTTTGCCCCTCCCCCTCCGTCAAAGCGAAGGTGGCTCAGACCCCCGTCAATGCGCGGTTAACTAGCGGACGCAGTGTATGTCTGGTGCTTTAACTATCTGGTACTGTATTTATTTGGCGCCTTAACTACCTGGCGCTGCATTGCCCTGGCGCTGTCTGGCGCTTTAACTACCTGGCGCTGTATTTACCCGCCGCTGTATTTCTCCGGTGCTAAGGATAATTGTTTTACACTCTGCCCGGCAGGACAGTGGGACCAAGCTGAAGGCCGGGGTCGCCGACAGGGCGAGAAGCCCGGCAGTGGGCTCGGCGAAGCCCACCGACAGCCAAGTGGTGTCGCAGAGCCCCGGGTCTCCAGCCGAGCCGGCGTAGACCGGTAGGGACCGGCAGCCAAGTGGTGCCGCAGAGCCCCGGGTCTCCAGCCGAGCCGGCGTAGCCCAGTAGGGACCGGCAGCCAAGTGGTGCCGCAGAGCCCCGGGTCTCCAGCCGAGCCGGCGTAGACCAGTAGGGAATATGCATCGGTGCAATCTAGTAATGGTCGTTTGATGCCTCACAATGTGTTTGTTCCTATGTCAGACGAGTCTACGCGTAACTCTGCTGATATATTGCGCTGACATTGCGCTACTGGCCATTACAGCACAGATATCATATATGATATTCTTCCTGGTGCTACTTTTCAGCATTTTGTTGTCTTCGTCAGCTGCCCCCCCCCCAAAGAAACTTCAAGACTGTGGGACATTACCCCCCACCCCCAACTTTCGGGATACAGTTTTTTTCGAAAAGAGCACCCCACGCAGGCCGAATTCATATACTTCAAAGTAAAATGTTTATGATTCACGTGCAGCTTCTGTGCCACGGGCTGCTGCCCCTGTTGTCTTGGCGCACTTGCGATATTTTTCAACTGATTGCTCATTCTCCAGTCAGGCTGCGTTTACTGCGGGTTGCTCTGCTGATGCAATCTGCTGCTTTGCGGATCTTAGGAGGGCCAATAAAAATGGTGAAGGTAATTTGTTGTCCCACTTTGTATGTGCGGATATTTCAGTCATTACGTTGTGAACTGAATTTAGTTCTGCTGCAGTTTTGATAATAAATGCAAACTCTCTGACTTGCAGGCATTTGACAATATTTTGTGTTTTCTTTTTCTGTCACCACTTTCCTCTCTCTCTCTCTCTCTCTCTCTCTCTCTCTCTCTCTCTCTCTCTCTCTCTCTCTCTCTCTCTCTCTCTCTCTCTCTCTCTCTCTCTCTCTCTCTCTCTCTCTCTCTCTCTCTCTCTCTCTCTCTCTCTCTCTCTCTCTCTCTCTCTCTCTCTCTCTCTCTCTCTCTCTCTCTCTCTCTCTCTGTCTCTCTCTCTGTCTCTGTCTCTCTCTCTCTCTGTCTCTCTCTCTCTCTCTGTCTCTCTCTCTCTCTGTCTCTCTCTCTCTCTCTCTCTGTCTCTCTCTCTCTCTCTCTCTCTCTCTCTCTCTCTCTCTCTCTCTCTCTCTCTCTCTCTCTCTCTCTCTCTCTCTCTCTCTCTCTCTCTCTCTCTCTCTCTCTCTCTCTCTCTCTCTCTCTCTCTCTCTCTCTCTCTCTCTCTCTCTCTCTCTCTCTCTCTCTCTCTCTCTCTCTCTCTCTCTCTCTCTCTCTCTCTCTCTCTCTCTCTCTCTCTCTCTCTCTCTCTCTCTCTCTCTCTCTCTCTCTCTCTCTCTCTCTCTCTCTCTCTCTCTCTCTCTCTCTCTCTCTCTCTCTCTCTCTCTCTCTCTCTCTCTCTCTCTCTCTCTCTCTCTCTCTCTCTCTCTCTCTCTCTCTCTCTCTCTCTCTCTCTCTCTCTCTCTCTCTCTCTCTCTCTCTCTCTCTCTCTCTCTCTCTCTCTCTCTCTCTCTCTCTCTCTCTCTCTCTCTCTCTCTCTCTCTCTCTCTCTCTCTCTCTCTCTCTCTCTCTCTCTCTCTCTCTCTCTCTCTCTCTCTCTCTCTCTCTCTCTCTCTCTCTCTCTCTCTCTCTCTCTCTCTCTCTCTCTCTCTCTCTCTCTCTCTCTCTCTCTCTCTCTCTCTCTCTCTCTCTCTCTCTCTCTCTCTCTCTCTCTCTCTCTCTCTCTCTCTCTCTCTCTCTCTCTCTCTCTCTCTCTCTCTCTCTCTCTCTCTCTCTCTCTCTCTCTCTCTCTCTCTCTCTCTCTCTCTCTCTCTGGGGTTTAGGTATGTAGAATTAATGGCTGTTAGTGAGTGACATTAAAGTGAGCAGACATTTTGCGGAAAGTAAGGGATCTCAGTAGTGAGCTGATAGATCCGCCACGTCCTCTTATCCACGATTCATCAGTAGGTGGTGAAACTCAGGCGTTGACACCCGCCCCGGTGGGCCTCCTGAGCCACCTTCGCCATGCTGGGGGGGGGGTGTTCAAACACCCTTCTTCGAATCCGGCCCCTATGCGGGAGAGCGAAAAAACGCGAACGCTGGTGGATAGCTCATACAAATTCATAAGGAAACTAAACAGTCACTTTTTGGCTCAGGTCAATATTGAGGTCATGACAGGTCAAAGAACGAGGCATACTAGAGTTTCGGGGCTCTAGCGTCTGACAGAGTTAAGTTAAACTAATTTTTTAGGCACCATTCGCTTTCTATCATTCCGGAAAATGGAATCATGTATGATATTATTATACTAGATCAAAACACAAAAATGAGCTGCCCTGAGGTCAGGTCAAGGTCGCTATCTGATCTAGCGTAGTCGATATGCACATCAATCGACTCGCAATAACAATTAAACGTAATGGTATTGTAACGGGGGTTTCTCGGGAAACGGGGTTTTTCGCTTCTCGTGGGGGCCTGGCACCGGGGTTGTTCTGTGCGGCCATTTCCCCACCACCCGTTACGGAATATTCAGGGAGACAGGCGATGCGGTCGGGAGCTGGGCGCGCCTCCAGGACCGTTAGCGAGACACATAAGACACGCAGGTACAACAAACAATGAGCCATTTCATGCACATAGCCAAATAAGCTCCCAATGTATGAGCCAACATGCGTATACCCCCTTTTTGAAAATTTTAGAATATTCGCGCTAGCCCAAATAAATATCTGCGTAAATTAACACGCGCATTGACGGGGGCGGGTACCCGCCCCCCTCGAGTTTTTCGGAGACAGCAGAAAAACGGCGGCGCGCAGCGTCGCCGTACCTGGTATACCTTTTCCCTCATCATTTTTGCAACTTCTGTGAAAATTTTAAGGATAGGTCATCTCTGAAAATTTTAAGGATAGGTCATCTCAGGTCAGGTCACCAGTACAGGTCAAGTGACTCGACCTCAAAAAAAGTTTAAGATAGCATAAGTCGGAGCAGGGTGAACTTATCTAATTGAAACTCATATCACATAATGGGCTCACCGAGTTCTCTAAAATGTGTTCCGGTATTTTTGATATCGATGACCTAAGGTCAGGGACGAAGCATGACCTCTCCATTGGTAATACATGGAAAATATGGTTTTTACTGAATAACTCAGTAACAGATGGTGATAGAGCATTTATTTTAGCTTCATTAGTCTCGCCCTGGCTTTGCGGTTCTAATGATATGCATTTTATATAATTTGACCCTGACCTGACCTCAGGTCAGGTCAAATCTTTGATTTGACCTAGGAAGGTCAAATTATATATCATTCGATTCGGCTTGCTGCGGGGATTCATATCGTTCAAGTCGTTTTGCTCTATCTTTACTTGTTCCGATGTAATGGCCGAAAAACTTAATTTACATGTTATCCCTATGACGGCATGTGACGGCATGTTTTTGACCTCTGGTGACCTTAAATGTGACCTGACAAAAAATGGTTCAAATATTTTTGATGGAGAAGCGGATGGGCTACCCAACGCCGTTTATCTTTTTTGCTACCTACCGTGGTTCTCGAGATCTTAGGGGAGGCGGGTACCCGCCCCCCTCGTCAATCCGAAGGTGGCTCAGACCCCCGTCAATGCGCGTGTTAATGCGCCAATCACCTCAGGGGGCCTCAAGCCAACATTAGGGGCTCTCACAAGCTCAGAGCCCAGACCAGCTCAGGGTACCCTCAGAACCCAGATCCGCTCTTGGGTCCCAGATCAGCTCTTGGGGCCCCAGATCAGTTCAGGAGCCTCAAGTCAGGGGGCAAGATCAAGTCAGGGGCACTAAATCAGCTCAGTGATCCCTAACCAGCTCGGGGCCCGATCAGTTCAAATGCCCCAGAGCTGCTCAGGGGACACCAGATCGGCCCATAGGGCACCAGATCAGCCTAGGGGACAAACAATCAGATCAGTGGTCCCCGACCAGTTCGGGGCCCAGATCAGCTCGGGAATACCAGATCAAGTCAGGAGGCACTTAATCAGTTCAGGAGCCCCATACCATCTCAGGGGCCCTCGACAATTCCTACCGGCCCAGCTCAGCTCAGGGCCTGGGAGCTGCTCAGGAAATAACGTAATCAACCCAGGAGGGCCGGGTCAGCTTAACACGCGCATTGACGGGGGTCTGAGCCACCTTCGGATTGACGAGGGGCGGGTACCCGCCCCCTAAGATCTCAAGAACCACGGTAGATATAAAAAAAACGGTAAACGGCGTTGGGTAGCCCATCCGCTTCTTCATAAAAAATATTTGAACCATATTTCCAGGTCACATTTAAGGTCGCGAGAGGTCAAAACGTGCCGTCACAGGGATAACATGTAAATTAAGTTTTCGGCCATTACATCTGAACAAGTAAAGATAGAGCAAAACGAGTTGAACTTTATGAATCCTCGCAGCAAGCCGAATCGAATGATATATGATTTGACCTTGCTAGGTTAAATCAAAGATTTGACCTGACCTGAGGTCAGTTCAGGGTCAAATTATATAAAATGCATATCATTAGAACCGCAAAGCCAAGGCGAGTCTAATGCAGCTAAAGTAAACGCTCTATCACCATCCGTTACTGAGTTATTCAGTAAAAACCATATTTTCCATGTATTACCAATGGAGAGGTCATGCCTCGTACCTGACCTTAGGTCATCGATATAAAAATACCGGAACACATTTTAGAGAACTCGGTGAGCCCATTATGTGGTATGAGTTTCAATTGGATAAGTTCACCCTGCTCCGACTTATGCTATCTTAAACTTTTTTTAGGTCGAGTCACTTGACCTGTACTGGTGACCTAACCTGAGATGACCTATCCTTAAAATTTTCACAGAAGTTGCAAAAATGATGAGGGAAAAGGTATACCAAGTACGGTGGCGCTGCACGCCGCCGTTTTTCTGCTATCTCGGAAAAACCCGAGGGGGCGGGTACCCGCCCCCAACCACACCATATTAGCCATGGAGCACCAGACTAGCTCAGAGGGAATCAGATGGGCTCAGGAGACACAGTAATGATTCAGGAGGCACCAAATCGACGTAGGGGGCATTAGTTAACACGCGAATTGACGGGGGTCTGAGCCACCTTCGCATTGACGGGGGGCGGGTACCCGCCCCCCCTAAGATCTCGAGAACCACGGTAGGTAGCGAAAAATGGTAAACGGCGTTGGGCTGCCCACTCGCTTCTCCATCGAAAACATTTGAACCATTTTTTTGTCAGGTCACATTTAAGGTCACGAGAGGTCAAAACATGCCCGTCATAGGGATAACATGTAAATTCAGTTTTTTTCGGCCATTACATCTGAACAAGAAGAGATAGAGCAAAACGACTTAAACTATATGAATCCTCTTAGCAAGCCGAATCGAATGATATATAATTTGACCTTGCTAGGTCAAATCAAAGATTTGACCTGACCTGAGGTCAGGTCAGGGTCAAATTATATAAAATGCATATCATTAGAACCGCAAAGCCCAGGCGAGTCTAATGCAGCTAAAATAAATGCTCTATCACCATCCGTTACTGAGTTATTCCGTAAAAACCATTTTTTCCAATGTATTTCCTATGCAGGGGTCATACCTCGTACCTGACCTTAGGTTATCGATATCAAAAATACAGGAACATATTTTAGAGGACTCGGTGGGGCCAATATGTGATATGAGTTTCAATCGGATAAGTTCACCCTGCTCCGACTTATGCTATCTTAAATTTTTTTGAGGTCGGGTCACTTGACCTGTACTGGTGACCTGACCTGAGATGACCTAACCTTAAAATTTTCACAGAAGTTGTAAAAATGATGAGGGAAAGGGTATACCAAGTACGGCGGCGCTACGCGCCGCCGTTTTTCTACTGTCTCCGAAAAACCCGAGGGGGGCGGGTACCCGCCCCCCCGTCAATGCGCGTGTTAAGTTCAGGGGGCAGTATATCTGCTCAGGGTGCACCAGATCGATCAGCTCACGGGGCACGTTCAAGTCAGCGGCACTAAATCAGCTCAGGGATCCCTCACCAGCTCGGGGCCCAATCAGTTCAAAAGCCCCAGAGCTGCTCAGGGGACACCACATGCCCATAGGGCACCAGTTCAGCTTCGGGTACAAACAATCAGATCAGTGGTCCTCGACCAGCTCGGGAATACCTCATCAAGTCAGGAGGCACTTAATCAGCTCAGGAGCCCCATACCATCTCAGGGGTCCTCATCAGCCTCTGTGGGCCCAGCTCAGCTCAGGGCTTTAGAGCTGCTCATGAAATCACGTAAGGAGGCCCAGATCAGCTTAAAGGGCACTAGAATAGCTCAGGGGGCACCAGACTGACTACGAGGGCACCAGATCATCTCAGAGGGCGCATGATCAGCTCCAGGGGCCAAGACCAGCGCTCAGGGGGCACCAGGTGAGCTCAAGGGGTACCAGATTAGCTCCGCCAGTACGATTATCGGCGACGATGAGGCATTATCTGGAAACGGATTACGTGCCTATACTCTTCGCGGGTGCTTGGAAAGGCGACAGAAAGCCCTAGCTGACCAAAAGAGGCACTTAATTGTCAAACAATAGTTGAAATCGCTAAATGCAGTGTAGTTCCATCTAGGTTCAACGGCGTAGGGCACTCAATTTCGAGCGGCATGGCCCAAAGGGGGTACACCACCTGGCAATCAAAAGGGCACCCGGCACTGATGGGGCACGTGCCCCTGTGCCCCCTGGCTGCGGCCCTGGATAGTATATAAACTACGGGAGGCATTTAATAAGTTCAGGGGGCCCGGATCAGCTTAAGGGACACTTAAAACAGCTAAAAGAACACCAGGCAAGCTCGGAGGCATTAGACTAACTCAGAGAGCATTATATACGTTCAGAAGGCACCATTATTTTCTCAGGGGAGGGGGCACCAGATTGACTACGAGGGCATCAGATCAGCTCAGGGGGCACATGATCAGCTCCAGGGGCCAAGACCAGCGCTCAGGGAGCACCAGATGAGCTCAAGGGGCACCAGATTAGCTCCGCCCGTACGATTATTGGCGACGATGAGGCCAGTGGCGGATCCAGGGGGGGCAAAAAGGCAATTGCCCCCCAAAACGGAAAAACTCGGGGCAAAATTATGTTTTTGCCCCCCCCGCCAAAGCGATTGACCTCCTTTTCCCCCGACTCCTTTTTAGCTTGTAAGCAAAATTTTTGTTCATCTCTCAACTTTAAACAGAATTAGAGAAGTTCAGTGTAAATATTGGGGCTTGGATAGGAAAAAATGTATCTTGAGGCCATATTTTTCACCCTGTGACGTTTTTTTTGCTTTTCATCTCCAGTTCCGAAAACCCTACCGAAAAGGCATATTGTAGCGCAAAATTTCACTGCGCGACGTTTTTTTTTGCTTCTCGACTTTGGTTTGACCCTCCCAAACCAACCGGCTACATCCGCCACTGGATGAGGCATTATCTGGAAACGGATTTCGTACTTATACTCTTCCCGGGTGCTTGGAAAGGCGACAGAATGCCTTAACTGACCAGAAAGGCACTTAATTGTCGAAAAATAGTTTAAATCGCTAAATGCAGTCTAGTTCCATCTAGGCTCAACGGCGTAGGGCAATAAATTTTGAGCGGCACGACCCAAAGAGGGTACACCACCTGGCAATCAAAAGGGCACCCCGGCACCGATGGGGGCACGTGCCCCCTGTGCCCCCCTGGCTGCGCCCCTGACTGCAAGCACAGACCACTGGACATAATGTCACACCTCATTGGATATTACATAAGACAATTAAATGATTAAATGTCCGATTTTTGCACAAACACGTCCAGACTCGGAAATTAAATGCTTATTTGTTACATTTGGGATGCACTCAATTGCAGTTTATTCTCACAAACTCGTAGGAGAGCGGCTCTATTAGCGGCAGTTTGACATATCAATATGGATTCAAGGTGCAGAAGTTCATGGACGCGAATGTGACGTCTCTCAGGCGTGAAGTAATCCCTCTTGATCGTTCCTTTACGTAAAGGTATTGACCCCGGTCATGCTCACCAGAGGCGCTAGTGCTCCCTCCAAGATGGCCGCGAAAGAGGGACTTCGAAAGGTAAACAACGTTAGTGGGGCCTGGGAATACCATGGTAAGCGGTGAATTATACGTGTTTTATGTTTGGTATGTGGCAGCAGCTTATAACCAGCCACTACGGAAGGCAGAGAAGAATCCAAATTCGAAGAGTTTTTGGTCCCAAGGAGCAAAGCTTGCAGTCAGCATCAGGTTGAAGTTTGCTGCCCCCCCCACTTCTTTGCCGGTGGCGACGCTTGTGTTTGGAAACGCATTTTCCATCGTACATTCAAACTGGAATTTCAGACAGCTTGAAACAAATAAAAGGCGTATATCTACCGAATTATTTCAAGATGTCAGTTTTCCGGGCTAAAAGGAATGCAGCCACATGTGGCTGCATTCCTGCAGGCATCTCCGGTGGCGACGCTTGTGTTTGGAAACGCATTTTCCATCGTACATTCAAACTGGAATTTCAGACAGCTTGAAACAAATAAAAGGCGTATATCTACCGAATTATTTCAAGATGTCAGTTTTCCGGGCTAAAAAGGAATGCAGCCACATGTGGCTGCATTCCTGCAGGCAGATCCAGGGGGACGGCAAAGTGGGCACATGCCCCATAGGCAGATCCAAGGGGCAAATGGAGTATGTGCCCCCCACCATCGACCCTCGGCGCCCCCTGAAATGGCCACGCCCCTGAAAGTTCGCTTCCCACCACCACCCCCTCCCAGGATACAGAAGTCGGCTCCCACCGATAAGGTTTTGCTCCCATCCGATAGGGTTTCCCGGTCAAGAATGGTGCGCCGCCCCCCGGGAAGGTGTCCCTGATCGGCAATCCTGGATCCGCCTATGATGACGGCCCAAGGATTAAGGCTTACTCCTGCTAGAAGCAGGCTCAAGGGAGTGGAAGGAGGCATAAGCGGAACTGGAGATTGCCTCACAGCCAGTCTGCAAAGTATGGCAGCATGCCAGACGAGTCGCACCAGCCATCTAAAATTCTCGCACCACCAGCCTCCAAAAATTTGCACCAATCTGCCACATACCAGGGAAAAAAATGCACCCATTCCTACCCCTACAATGCAATGCTACCTCAATTATTAGTCAGTTAAGGACTTTTTATAAGGCACCTCCCGTGTCTTAATGGCTATTCAGCCATTATTTGTTTAGTTTAAGTGTCACTAACCTCGCAAATTCGCACCAGGTTGATAAAGTTCGCACCACTCGGTCCTGTCTCCAAGAGAACTCGCACGGACGAGATCTCGTCGAAAATGCCATACTTTGCACACTGACCTCACAGCAGCGTACCAGGTCGATATGAATGGAAGTCAGATGGCTTAAAATGTCTGCAACAGACAGCAGCATTTGAGCCTATCTTCTTCACAATTCTCAGTTTCGACTTCCACTGCTTGGACAGCACCTTATCCTGAGGAAATTTGTGAAAGCTGAGACTTGGACACTTTCTTCGGAAGGATACACACTGAGGAACAAAGCAGTTCTGATTGGATGTAATAGTTATCCGTCTCCAGGGGCGCAGCCAGGGGGGCACAGGGGGCACGTGCCCCCCCCATCGGTGCCGGAGTGCCCTTTTGATTGCCAGGTGGTGTGCCCTTTTTGGGCCGTGCCGCTCGAAATTTAGTGCCCTACGTCGTTGAGCCTAGATGGAACTAGACTGCATTTAGCGATTTAAACTATTGTTTGACAATTAAGTGCCTTTTTGGTCAGTTAGGGCATTCTGTCGCCTTTCCAAGCACCCGGGAAGAGTATAGCCACGTAATCCGTTTCCAGATAATGCCTCATCGTCGCCAATAATCGTATGGGCAGAGCTAATCTGGTGCCCCTTGAGCTCATCTGGTACCCCCTGAGCGCTGGTCTTGAACCCTGGAGCTGATCATGTGCCCTCTGAGCTGATCTGATGCCCTCGTAGTCAATCTGGTGCCCCCCTGAGAAAATAATTGTGCCTTCTGAATCTATATAATGCTCTATGAGTTAGTCTGATGCCTCCGAGCTTGCCTGGTGCCCTATTAGCTGTTTTAGTGCCCCTTGAGCTGATCCGGGCCCCCGGAACTTATTTAATGCCTCCCGTAGTTTATCTACTGTCCAGGGCCGCAGCCAGGGGTCACAAGGGGCACGTGCCCCCATCGGTGCCGGGTGCCCTTTTGATTGCCAGGTGGTGTACTCCCCTTTGGGCCGTGCCACTCGAAATTTAGTGCCCTACGCCGTTGAACCTAGATGGAACTAGGCCGCATTTAGCGATTTCAACTATTGTTTGACAATTAAGTGCCTTTTTGGTCAGCTAAAGCATTCTGTCGCCTTTCCAAGCACCCGGGAAGAGTATAGGCACGTAATCCGTTTCCAGATAATGCCTCATCGTCGCCAATAATCGTACGGGTGGAGCTCATCTGGTGCCCCCTGGAGGTGATCATGTGCCTTCTGAGCTGATCTGATGCCCTCGTCGTCAATCTGGTGCCCCCCTCCCATGAATAAATAATTGTGCCTTCTGAACCTATATAATGCTCTCTAAGTTAGTCTGATGCCTCCGAGCTTGCCTGCTGCCCTATTAGCTGTTTTAGTTAGCCCTATTAGCTCTGAGTTAGTTTGATGCCTCCGAGCTTGCCTGGTGTACTTTTAGCTGTTTTAGTGCCCCTTGAGCTGATCCGGGCCCCTGAGCTTATTTAATGCCTCCCGGAGTTGATCTACAGTCCAGGGGTGCAGCCAGGAAGGCACAGGGGGCACGTGCCCCCATCACTGCCGGGGTGCCCTTTTGATTGCCAGGTGGTGTACCCAATTTGGGCCGTGCCGCTCGAAATTTAGAGCCCCAACCGTTGAACCTAGATGTAACTGGACCGCATGTAGCGATTACAACTATTGTTGGACAACTTAATACCTTTCTCGGTCAGCTAGGGCATTCTGTCGCCTTTCCAAGCACCCGGGAAGAGTATGGGCACCTAGTATGTGTCTACCTAATGCCTCATCGTCGCCAATAATCGTACGGGTGAAGCCAATCTGGTGCTCCTTGAGCTCATCTCGTGGCCTCTCAGCTGGTCTTGGCCCCTTGAGCTGATTACTTGCCCTCTAAGCTGATCTGGTGCCCCTGAGTCAATCGCGTGCCCCACTGAGCAAATAGTTGTGCCTCCTGAACCTATATAATGCTCTCTGAGTTAGTCTAATGCTTCCGAGCTTGTTTGGTGCCCTGATAGCTGATTTAGTGCCCCTTGAGCTGATTCGGGCCCTCGAGCTGATCTCATGCCTCCTTAAGTTGATTCTGTATCCTAAGTCAATATGGTGCCTCTTCAGCTGATTAGGTGCCCCCTCAACTGATTATTGATGTCTCCTTAGATGGTCTGGTCCCCCCTCCTGAGCTGGTTTGGTGGGCCCTGAGCCCACCTTGTGTCCCCTGAGCTGTTATGTTGCTCCCTGAGCTGATTTAGGCTCCTGCCATAGTCTGGGGGCTGGGAGCTGATCTGGACCCCGAGCGGATTGATCTGGTGCCACCTGAGCTGCACTAATGCCCCTTAGTCGATCTGGTGCCTCCTGAGCCCATATGATGCCCCCTGAGTAATCTGGTGCACTTTCAGCTGATCTGGGCCTCCTTACGTGATTTCATGAGCAGATCTAAAGCCCTGAGCTGAGCTGGGCCCACAGAGGCTGATGAGGGCCCCTGAGATGGTATGGGGCTCCTGAGCTGATTAAGTGCCTCCTGACTTGATCTGGTATTCCCGAGCTGGTCGGGGACCACTGATCTGATTGTTTGTCCCCGGAGCTGATCTGGGGCTTTTGAACTGATTGGGCCCAGAGCTGGTGAGGGATCCCTGAGCTGATTTAGTGCCGCTGACTTGAACTTGCCCCCTGAGCTGATCGATCTGGTGCACTCTGAGCAGATATACTGCCTCCTGAACTTAACCAATGCCCCCTGAGTCGATCTGGTGCCTGCTGAGTCATCAGTGTGTCTCCTGAGCTCATCTTATTCCCTCTGAGCTAGTCTGGTGCCCCATGGCTAATATGATGCCCTTTAATCTGACCCGGGCCTCCTGGGTTAATTACGTGATTTCCTGAGCAGCTCCCAGGCCCTGAGCTGAGCTGGGCCCACAGGGGTTGGTGAGGGCCCCTGAGATGGTATGGGGCTCCTGAGCTGATTAAATGCCTCCTGACTTGATCTGGTATTCCCGAACTGATCTGGGCCCCGAGATGGTCGGGGACCACTGATCTGATTGTTTGTCCCCTAGGCTGATCTGGTGCCCTATGGGCCGATCTGGTATCCCCTGAGCAGCTCTGGGGCTTTTGAACTGCTTGGGCCCCGAGCTGGTGAGGGATTCCTGAGCTGAATTAGTGCCCCTGACTTGATCTTGCCCCCTGACCTGACTTGAGGCCCCTGAACTGATCTGGGGCCCCAAGAGCTGATCTGGGGCCCAAGAGCGGATCTAGGTTCTGAGGGTACCCTGAGCTGGTCCGGGCGCTGAGCTTGTGAGAGCTCCTTAAGTTGGCTTGAGGCCCCCTGAAGTGATCTGGCGCCTTAAACTGTTCTGGGGCTTCTTGAACTGGTTTAAGGCCCTATGAGCCTATCTGTGGCCCATTGAGCTAGTCTGATGACCTCATCTCTGGGACCAATGAGCTAGTCTAGTCCCTGGGTGAAGCATGAGCTACTCTGTGGCCCTGATCTACATCAGGGGCCCCTGAGATGATCTTGAATAGATAGATAATAAGAACACAAGGCCAACTCCCATCATCTTGGGGCGGGGTCACTGAGCTAGTCTATTCCCTGGAGGCACAACTGGGGGATGGGGGAAGTTGCTCTGGAGGCCTCTGATCCACACTTCGGGGCCCCAGAGCTGGTCTTGAATAGATGGGGAATAAGAACACAATGGAAACTCCCCTTGTAAAACGGAGCTAACGGGGAATGAGGAATCTCTAAAACGGCTTGTGATACCTAGGCACCCCTGGTTATATAAATTGTTTATTATACTGGTGGATTCTGGGAAGGGATGATAAAAGGCATGTGCCCCTGAGCTCAGGGCACAGTCCCCTAAACCAGGATTTCTACTAATTAATTTAAATGAAGAACTAGTTGTTACAATTTTCAGCCCTGTCACACCATCCCCATCCAAACCACCGGCCTGTTCACCTCTTATTTACTCTTAACTGGGACCGAGCCTTGCGAATATGGAACTTAATAAACGCGTTCAAAAGGTATCTCCCAAATTTTTCCGGCAGCAAAAATGTGTTCTTCCAAAGACACTATGCTACTCCTCGTCCCACGGCGATTGTGGGAGGCAAGGAACTTAATCCGCATTCAGCTAGGGCTCACTCGTCACGACAAAACCAGTGGGCATAACGAATGAATTTTTGATTCCAATATGCCTTAACCTGCCCATTGTAACAGATATCACATGCTCCGCTGATTTCTCTGATGTTAAGTACTTGCATGAGTTGGCTGCCCTTAAATCTATCCAAAAAATAGTGTTTTGGCTACTTCCATGGCATTTTGGTGCTATTTTGTTCCTTTTTTCGGTTTCAATCGAGTTTTCCTTCTCTGTCAATGATTTCTTTGCATTGTTATTGAACCAAAGATGCCCAAAAAATTATATAACCAAAGATGTAGTAAGTTTTTTAGGTTACATTAAAAAGTGCCCTTTTTCCCCGGGGTGCCCCTCAAAGTTGGTGTGCCCCCCCCATACGAAAGCTCTGGCTGCGCCCCTGTCCGTCTCACCTCCATTTTCCTTGAACTTTCCAAGATTATAACAAACAAGAAAATAACGCGAGTCTTCAATATTCACGTCCACCCGACATGAACTACACTTTTTCACAGCAACGAGTTCACCACGACTGAAAATAAACTTTCAAAACCTATATCGCGTTCAACAATGCGCCGGATATGAAGCAGCCTCGCCAGACGTTAGTCCCTCTACTGGCGTTTTTAAAAAAATCCGCCAGGTGCCAACACTTTCGATGACCGAGGACAGCCAGTGCAGATACCGGATGTGACGTCACACCTCGTAGCATATAACATGGGAAAATCAAACGAATGTATATCCAAATTTGTGCAAAAAGGACCCAGAATCGAAGACGAAATGCTCATCTATTGCATTTTGGATAACTTTGATCATCGTGTATTCTCACAAATTCGTAAGCGAGCAGTGCCATTAGCAGCAGTTTGACACACAGCTTATTGGTGAAGGAATTCCTTCACGCCCATGTGACGTCACTTGAGCGTAGAGGAATCCCTCTTGAACGTACCTTTAAGTAAAGGTATCTTGAATGCTGGTTGCTGCGTACCCTTGTCCCACCTCAGACATAATTAGCCACGCTAACCTGTGTTTTAGAATGTATCGGCAAAAACATTGGGAACGACAAAACAGGCATCTGAATCGTATCAAACCACAGCTCCGATCTTGGAATTCTTGCCACCAGAATCACCGGAAAAAAGAAAGAATTTTAGCGAGACTCCGAATTGGTCACACTTCATTAACACATCAGTATATTTTTGACCGCATGTATGGAATAACAAACCCCCCAGATGCCACGTTTGTGAAGATCCCTTTACGATAGAGCATTTCCTCTTAAAATGCCCAATCCACAACCTACACCGTCGTCCCATTATGGATTACTTCTTCCAGGAAAACATCCATCCCTCATTGCCCATTCTCCTTGGCGATGAACATCCCGAATTACTAAACCTCCTTTTCACCTTTCTTTACAGAACACGGTTAGAATTATTTATATAAGTTGAAAGGGTTTTCCACACAATTTGGCGAAACGTGTGGTTTTTACCTAGGATAGGTTTGTCCTGGTTTTTTACCTTCGGGTTTTCCAGGAAATAATGTTTAGCTGATCGTTATCAGGACACATATACACAACCCACCCAAAATCCATCACCACACATCCACTTCCCCAGTCGCGCCTGCACTACCCGAGCGAGCGGCCCCGGAACTGCGCCGGGTGTTTATACGCCCTGTGCAGGGCTCGGGGCCCCGGGGGTGCGAGGCCGGCTAATTACACAACACCCAAATGCGCACCACCTATTAGGTTATATATTCCTCGTCGCGATTTCGGCCCAAAATTCGGTGTGCATTTGGGCTCAGAGGACCTTGGCCAACATCTCTTTAGAACTGGGTCCCATTGGCCCTCCAAAACTGGCCGGGTACCTCTAAAGTTTTCCTCTCCAGCGGATGGAAATTCCTCTGCTGATGACTTAAAAAAAAAAAAAAAAATGCGGTGAGTGAGTGAGTGAGTGGTGAATGGAAAATAGTACTATTTGATTTGTTATCATAATAGTTTTGAAGAGGGGTGGATTGTGTGAGAGAATTGATGTGAATTTGTGGACCAGTTACACAGTTTCAAAGTATTCAGGCAATGCCGGAGATATGATTGAGTTTTATTTTGGGTGTACACGTAAGGTAGTATTCATACATTCCAGGGGATTTTCTCAAGCCATGACAGATCAAGGGAGTACTTGGAAATAAGCAAATAAGCAGCAGTTTCCGTTTTGACCTTTTGAGAGCCTTTGTGTGCAAAATAAGATGTTCTGGCACTCCATCTGGTGCTTGTACTACTTAGTTTCTTAGTGTTTTCAGTCCAAAAAGGAATAAAATAGAAAAAAATGTGCTTTCTTAAGAGTGAATTATTCCATGAGCATGGGTGTCATGTTGATGTGGTGTGCATGCTGAAGGCTAATTGTGAGTCTGTGCATTTTTTGTGATTGGACGGGTAGATGTAGGTGCACCTTAAACAGAAAATATCTAACAAATCACTGTGCCTTTGAAAGTGACATATAACATTACTCATGTCCGGTAATAACTGGTCTCAGTATGGGTCTGGTGTTGACACACAAATGATTAATTAACTTTTATTGCCAAATAGCAATATGAAATCCTTCTCAATCCTAATTGTTCAAAACTAAAATTCAAAAACAAAATCCAAAAGAAATCCTTTAAAACTATTAAACCTGAAAATTCTGTAAAATGCCACCCTTGTGATCACACTTTAGGAAAATATAGAGTTGAGTCAACTCAACTCTGACTCACAACTTGGAGGCTGGCTTCAATTCTGGCTTGACTCAACTGCCAGTGTGCAAAGTATGGCAGCAGGCCAGGCGAGTCACACCAGCCATCTAAAATTCTCGCACCACCAGCCTCCAAAAATTCGCACCAATCTGCCACATACCAGGGAAAAAATGCACCCATTCCTACCCCTACAATGCAATGCTACCTCAATCATTAGTCAGTTAGTTAAGGACTTTTTATAAGGCCCTCTCCTGTGTTTTAATAGCCATTCAGTCATTATTTGTTTAGTTTAAGTGTCACTAACCTCGCAAATTCGCACTAGGTTGATAAAATTTGCACCACTTGGTGCTGTCTCCAAGGGCACTCGCACCGACGAGATCTCGTCGAAAATGCCATACTTTGCACACTGGCTGAACTGGTTGAGTAATGGAGTCAACTCTGAATTGACCCAAACTTGGAAGTGAGTTGACTCATCTCTGACTCAAGTAAAACTTGATTCAATTCAAAGTTGACTCTGACTGAGTCACAATCCAAGAAGTTTTTTTCAAGCAGAAAAGTAGCATATTAGTGGAACAAGTGTGTCAAGAAAAAAGTAGCATATTAGTGGTCAGTGGACTCACAAAAATTTAAAAGTGTTATCACTACTGTTGGCCATTTCAGTCCTACTCAGGAAAATTAGGAGATGGAAAAAGGAAAGTCAGAGTAAATCAGATATGCAAAAGAACATTAAGAGGGAATGCATCATACTTTCCCACTTTGAAATCCTTCAATAGGTCAACAAATTTTCATGTCACAAAATAAAAGCACAGTTTTCCTTCATATATATTTCCAGAGAACAATAAAACACCAAATTTCAGGTAGCACTTTGGTTAGTATTATAACAGACGTTGGGCAAACCGCTGAGTCCTGGGGCGCCCCTCCCCCTCCTGCGGCCCTCCCGCCAATAGCTGCTTAAGTATCCACACTAATGGTGGAACAGGGTTGTGTCGCCTCCCCATGTTCCCGGAGGTCTTCACGGTGTCTCCACGAGACGGGGCGTGCTCGCCCAGCCTGTACGAATTGTGGCATATTTGTGAGCTTTAGGAGCCAGCCCCGATTGCATTTCATTGCTTATGTTCGTTTTACTGTAGTGTCGTATATTAGTATCAATATATGTCGATGGATTCAGAACAAAAACAGTAGCAGCAGTGTAGAGTTGTGGGTAGTGGTTTCCCAGTTTGGAAAAAAGTACCTCAGTAGTGGTAGTGGGTTCAGTTAACCAGGATTGTGGAAGCAGCAGTAGCAGTTTCCAAATATTGGTAGCAGTGCTGACTTCTGGTGGTGACTAGAACCAGTGGCTAGTTATTGCCTGAAGTCAGCATTGAATTGGGTTTTCATCTACATATTTATGGTTTTCCATTGGCTTTCTCATTCTTGTCTGCCAGCAACGCCCATGCAATAATGGTCATGGGATTGGAGGGAGCAGAAGTGCTTAGGGCTCACCATGTCATATTTGTTATCAGCAGTTTGAACGAGTGGTTGTTTTTCTCAAGGGGAAAGTTGAAGATGTCTTACTGAGCATCGTCTGTGCTGAAGGCCCTGGCAGGTGATGTTGATAGAGTATAGTTACTGGATAGAGTACTTATTGCTCAAAGTCAACATTAAACTGCCAGCAGGGAGATTCCAGGAACAATCGACCAAGGCCTGACACCACCATGCCTAGAATAAATCTGAAACTTTGTCTCTGGGGTAGCTTTGGACTATGAGCACAGCTGTGAAAATCTTAGCCCCTTTAACCAACGGTGACTGCGTTATAGCCCGAGGCATTTTCGGGAGGTCGCCTTTGACTCACCTTTGATACTTCATAATTCTAAGACGCCTACCCTGATTATTCAATGAACTAAATGGCAAAAAACAGTAAATGGTGTTGGGTAGCCCATCCACTTCTGTATCGAAAATATTTGGACCATTTTCTGTCAGGTCGCATTTAAGGTCACTAGAGATCAAGACATGCCATCATAGGGATTACATGTACTTGAAGTTGTTCGGTCATTACATCTGAACAAGTAAAGATAGAGCAAAACAATTAAGGTCATTGGAATCCTCACAGCAAGCCGAATCGAATGATCTATAACATGACCTTGCTGGGTCAACTTATGTCAAATATAGGACTGGACCCAAGGTCAGATGACAGTCAAATTAGGTCAAACTGTATATTATTAGAACTGCAAAGACAAGGCAAATCTAATGCAGTTTAAATAAACGCCCTATCACCATCCATTACTAAGTTATTCAGTTAAAACCATTTTTCTCATGTATTTTCAATGGAGAGGTCATGGCTCGTAGATACCTAGCCTTAGATCATCGATATAGAAAATACCGGAAAGGATTTTAGAGAACTCGGTGGGCCTATTATGTGATATGAGTTTTAATGGGATAAGATCACCCTGTTTTACTTACGCTATCTTAAACTATTTTTGAGGTCAGGTCACTTGACCTGTACTGGTGACCTGACCTGAGATGACCTAACCCTAAAATTTTGACCAAAAGTTGTAAAAATGATCAGAGAAAAGGTATGGCAAGTACGATGGCGCTACGTGCCGCCGTTTTTATTAGATCTAAAAAAATCGAAAGGGGGTGGGTACCCTCCCCCGTCAATGCGCTTGTTAAGGTCACCAAGCAAAATAATCGTTCTAAGCAAGGTTTCTACATCGATATCCCGGGACCAGGTAAGGGTCATGATCTTTCCAGTAGAAACGCAGGGCTGATTTTTCCTAATGTTTGTCCCACATGGAAACACCACCGAGCGTAGTCACACCGGTTGCTGGACCACAGACATGTTTAATATCCGTCACATAATGATGTGTTTTGAGTCTTTTTAGTTACCGATGAGGTGATAATGACTTAAGATGTGAGCATGATTTTTGCGTGTCCCACGTGTGAACACCACAGTGCGGACTAACACAGGGTGCCAAAACACTTGTATGGTGATGGGGCGAGGGTGACTAAGATAAGAGCATGATATTTTGTGTGTCAAGAGTGGAAACACTACAGAGCCACCTGACCTAGGGTGCTGAACCACAGACATGCTGATATACTTTACTATAACGTGTTTTGAGCCTATTTTAGATAATGAGGTGAGAGTTACTTAAGATGAAAGTATGATTACGCATGTATGAGCCCCTACACACATAACCCCCTCAGGCCAGTAAGCGAGGAAAATAATGCTGCGCAGCGGCCCTCAATGGCATAGGAAAGAAGCTCATGATTTACCAAAGAGATGTTTTCCTCATCCTCATTGTTCGGCCAGATGTCATGTCAACAAGAAAGGGGAAAAGAAAAAAGATTCATGTCCATCCATACTCACTTACGATGATTTCCTGGAGAAATGGAATCCTTTCAGATGATGATGAGGTGAGAGTGACTTTACCATGATTCCATAGTGCAGACTAACAGGGCGCTGAAACTTTTCCTTTTTTTGACGATGAGGTGAGGGTGAATTAAAATGAGAGCATGATATGTTGTGTGTCAAGCATCGAAACAACGCAGAACAACTTGTATCTGGGTCCTGAACCCCAGACAAGTTTTACATACGTTATTAATAACGTGTTTTCAGCCAATTTGTTGATTTCGATAACTTGCGGGAATTGAGAATTACTAAGAATGGCGATGGAAGTTTGGTTTTTACGTCATCGTGTCTGGCCTCCTACTGCAGCTCGATTAATGCTCACTTTTATCATGCTGACCTCACCTTGACCTTAGGTTAAAAAGGTCAATTTTGAATTTTGACTAGACAAGATTGTAAGGTATATCATCCGATCGGGCTCAACAAGAGCATTCCAATGGTGCTGAAAATTTTTATTCGGCTCTTCTCTGTCAGCTATTATGCCACAACATTTGGATACCCATTGTATTCCTTTAATGAATACTTTGACCTCGAGCGACCTCAAAAGTGACCCGACCAAGCGATTGTATAAAACATTGTCGGTAGATGTCAATACGGGATATTTACCGCCGTCGCTTCCAGTGTACCGGTCATTTTGCATGGTTTACTGAACAGCGGAGATGACTAGCATTTAGGCCACGGAACCTGCCTGAATCAGACGGCTCCAAACACAGCACTGCGATGGCACATGTGTTTTTTCAGAACTTATGCCTGGAGTATGAAAGCGAGGAAAATGACAAAAAATGTACATCTCTTTATGGAGACCTATGCTGCAGAATACAGATATGTAGTTTGCTTTGTCAAATTGCGCCACCACGCACACGATTTTAAAGCAATGCAAAAGTTTAATTCGTGTAAAAGGTCTATTGAAGCAAAACACAAATGTTTCCGCTCGGGCGCCTGCAACTTTATTGAGAGCTCGGTCAAACCGGGAACTTATCTCGATGGGTTAAAAAGCCCAGTGAAAGATAAGATACTTAATGCGAAAGGTACGCATGGTTTTCTTACGTATACATTTTTCAACACGATTAAGTACTTGTTCGTTCCACTATCAAACATAGCCAATGTTGTCAGGTGTCTGTTGTCTGATGTCTAATGTCTGTTCACCAATGTGATTATGGGTAAATGGATCAAAATTTCCATAGAATACCATAAGTAAATACGACATTCATCACTGTTCTTGAAATCTCTACATACAAAGGATGAGGATTCCGTGTTTCGTATGCCTATGTTTGAACCAAACAATGTCGTCTAGTCGTGGATAGTTTCCAATGCAAAGGTAACATTAAAGATACCGTTATAAATTAGTTGTCTTACCTAAGTAGTGAGTGATCTGACGGCCATCATTACAGGTGAATGAATGCGCTTATGCTGGACGAAGTCAGTGTCGATGTCGTCCCGGATTATTCCGTTGTCCTTCAATGGTTATACAAGGCATGAGGAGTGTGGAATTATATATATTTGGGTGGTGCCCGGTCACCTGGAATGAAATGTCAGCACAGTTGTAAGACATCCTTTAAATGTTCGCATTTTTCATTTCAAGTACTATTACGTGGTGAAATATAGTTCACCCGGCCCGTGGAAGGGCTAAAACAGACGATGCATTGTACCATTGCTTTTAACATGGTGTCTCTTGATACTGTTTCAAATTTGGGCACCCTCAATCATAAAAAAACAGCCGGGAAGGTAGAGTGAGATTTTTTACAGCACCTACTGCAGCAGTGGTAGAGACCTACGAATGAAAATTGTCAGTACTGAAAACATGGAATCCATGTAACAAATATGTCGTTTTGTTAGAAACACATACAAAAATATCAATAAATACATTCAGTGTCTGCCAAAAGCCTTTCGAAGTGGCATTTTAACCGGTATCCGTGCCCGCTTTGAAACAGGCCATTTTTAACATGTTAACTGGGGGCCATTTGCCCCCCCAGTCGGCCGAAATGCCCCCCACCCCCAGTCCCCGGAAATTGGCCCCCAGCGAAATAGACAAATGACTTAATGGTTTCGGTACAGGCGACGTGGCCCTTTTTTATTTCCGGGGTAGTCAAGGTAACAGCAATTGTGATGATTACCAAGGTAGGTGTTATGGTGATTGGGAGGTAGGTGAGGGGCTGGGGAACTTAATATAACAAAAATATTATACAACCAAACACGTTTAACGGATCCAGTTTACTTAAGGTATAATAAGAGGTCAAAAGTATTTACAATACACCTAATACTAGACGTGAAAAACCTGTGTTGTCGTACTCTTCATTATATACGGCAAGTACTACGGGCAGGTATATTAGGTACGAGGTGACGGAGGTAAACCGGCGGGAGGTCTTATGTAATGGAAGACCAATCAAATTACTTACAGGCAAAAATGGCATAAATATCAGTGTAATCATTCATATTAAAACGATTGACCATTGACAAGGTAAACCATTGACAAGCACAAAACATAATTAATTACAATTACGCGAGCTATGCGCTAATTCCGCCCATATTTTGATAGAGGGCGGGGGGGTGGCCACGCGGGGCGTTAAAATTTACCAAATGCAGACTCGCCTTTCGAGAATACGACAGAACAACACCCGATAATCATAACTTTGTTCTATTTCTGGTCCCAAATTGCAATCCACAAACATTGTGTTAAAACAATTTCCACCCGTGGCTGTCTACTCCATCGTGCGAAGACGAAACACAGCGCGTAGTTACGGGAAATCCCGGCAAAACAGCCTCAGAATCAACTAATCACAACGCTGGAGAAGAACGCTGGCCTACAACCAATCAAACATCCTGTTCTATCCGACCGGAAGCCCACATCCCAGCCAGTACCGTGACATTGCATGATGCTCTCATTTCACACGCAGTCAGTTGTCAGCGCTAAGAGCTTGTTCGTGGGTTAGACGGGACACGGTGTAGTCAAATTGCTAAGACTGGTTGCTGGTGTGGCGGTATGAAGTGCTTAGCCTTTTTATTTATTATTGTGGTGGTAGCATACATAAGCGTCGCCACCGGCAAAAAGTGAGGGGGCCAGCCAAACTTCAACTTGATGCTGATAGCAAACTTTCCACGTTAGTACCAAAAACTTTTCGAATTTGGGCTCTTCGTTGCCTTCCGCAGCGGCTGGTTGTACAAATTTCCGGTTTACTTCCATTTTGACTGAGATCAGGAAATTTTTGGTAAAAAAGTGGGGGGGGTGATTGATGATCCTAAAAAATGTTCTGGTTATGTGGATAAATCATTTGATGGCCACACGGGGTTGGAAGGGGACCCCTGGCTTCCTATTACATGGGTAGAGTGCTAAAAATATGGCGTCAAGTCAATATCAAACTGTCAACAATTAGTTTTAAACAGTGCTACAAGTCGCTTTTTCTGTGGTTTTATGACTACCGCTAGGGGTCGTTTTAGCCTCAAATCTGGCCTTTTGTGGTGTTTATTTTACTCTTTCAATGGAAATGAATTTTTTCCCTCTTTGGCCCTTTTTCTAACTCGGTTTGACCTTTTCCGCTGAAAAACCTGCCAGCCCTGGGCAGCATCTATAATCTCTAGACTTGGAATTAACTCAAAATTTGAGAATCATTTTTTAACACTAACACGCGTCTAAGTTTTGTTAAATCCCCTCAAAATGGGGTCTTGCCCCCGTAAAGACACTATAATTGTCAGTACAAGAAGTGCCCCCCCCCACTGACTTCCTTAAAAAAATGCCCTGCGTTGAAATGCTCATCTTTCAAACATTGTGAGATACCTGTTCAAGTGACCAAGTAGAATACATTATGATTTCTGGGCAACATGTTTTACATACAAGAGCCGATTCTACTTCCCCCTGGGATTAAAAGCCTTTCAGATGTTTTTCATGTGTATGATGCCTCTCAAATATATGCTGTGTATTGCACTGTGTCACCTTGTATTGATGCTACTTTTCCATCTCCGGGAACGACGAAATTATGTGGTAGTGGTGCTTACCGGATAAGTTATACTTATTTCAATTATTAATAAATTCGCTAAACTTTGACAATTTTCTTGCCAGGGTGCAAGGATAACGTAACCAATTACTGATAAGTTTCTTTACCCTCGTCACCCATGAAACAAGGGACCACTTTCCTATCACTTTTAATGGCTGTTAGTGAATAATTATTCCAAAATATGATACTGGACGAAATTCCATCACTTTAAGTTACATAAATTTAAATAAAAATGTTTCTCATTTCATATTTTATCGTTATTGTGTTCTCATCCAGTGCTCGCACAGACAGTGACTACATATGTAACGACTATGTCCCATAGGCCACTCAGAGACCTATCTGTGATGAAAAAATTTTGAAGTTCATGACCAGAACGCCATTTAATATTTTGTTTTACTTAAACATAAAAGGTAAAACAAAATTTTGAAAGCGCCTTAAAGGCCATTTTCAACTGCCAAAAGGCCAAGCTAGGTCGCGAAAGAAAAGAGAAAATGGTTAAGGAGTAAAATTTGGAAAATTTTGGATTTTTATTCTTGAATAATCTTTATTTCAAGATGAGTTCAATAATATATAAAATTTAAACATAGGAGCATGCGTATTTGAGTGAAGAAGTATCAAAGACGAGTCTATGTACAGTGTGCCCTTTCGAAAATGCCTCAGGCTATAACTCGATCACTGTTGGTTGGAGGGGCTAATATACTCACAGCTGAATTCAGTGTCCAAAATTACCCCGGAGACAAAATAACATATTTTTTCTAGACATGGTGGTGACAAATTAAAATGTTTTTGGTCGTTTTGTCCTGGAATGCTTCAGCATTTAGTTTTAATCAGTAAACATGTTTTATCATTCTTTCTGTTTGTGGGTGAGTAGAGTAAGAGGTCGTTTGAACCCTAAATGGGGATTTTTATATATTTTTTAGCTCCTTTAGCAAGAAAGCAAAAAGCCAGTTTGACCCTTTTTTGGTCATTTTGCAGACTCGATTTTGCCATTTTCCATGGCAAAAAACTGGCAGCCCTGACCCCAACGCAGCATCCGTGCTGCCTTTATCGTCGGTGCAAGCATGACCAGAACCGGGCGGGCTGCGTGGCGATTCGGGCGGGCCCATATACTGTGTCAGTAGCGTGGTGGTAACGTGAGGAAACCTTGATCAGAAAACCTTGGCTCGAGCCCAGGGTGCGCTCGACAATTTTAATAAAAAATTATTTGGAACAAAATAGACTGCTTTCCACACATTGACATGCGGCTCTCCTGCGCCGGTGGCGTTAGCTGACGCCGCCGGCTGAAGTTTGCCCTTGTCAACCACACCGCCACCGCTGGACTTTTGTACTTGTCAGCCACACCGCCACTGTGGGGTATTCGCCCTTGTCAACCATACTGCCACCGCTGGTCTATTGTCCTTGTCAGCCACACCGTCACCGCTGGACTTTTGTCCTTGTCAACCACACCACCACCGCTGGATATTCGCCCATGTCAACTACACTGCCACTGTTGGGTTTTCGATCATGTCAACCACACTGCCCCCTTGTATCTTGTGAGATCTTTACGGAGCTCACCCTTGCATTACTGGGGTATTTGGATGACAAGTTACTTTCCTGCTATTTATGTGGCCTGATTCCTAGATGAGCCTGCTCGGTTTATTGTCCCAAATTACTGCATCATCAAGCTGACTACTGTAATAGGCGAATATTAACAACATTGATATTCCAAACGTACGGCTACCCGTGATGCTTATGGCTCACTCCTCTACTCTCATGGAGAACTGAAACTACCACACTTGTACTCTTTATAAGCTGTTATCATGGAAGATTCACGGTTTTGATATGTAGTTTTCTTCTATTTCAGACTCTGAAAATTGTTTCCCTAAGATAAGATTGATAAGAAACGATTGTTAACACAAGCCCGCAGGTGTCCGGGCTGCAAGCAGAAATAATGAATGGAGACTCTGCTTCAGTGGAGGGTGAAAGCAAAAATGGGGACGCAAGAAGCAGTAAGTACTTTTGGCTGTGTTTGTTTTAAGACAGCTCAGCTTCTTTTTCAGGTTGTGTTGACCGTGTGGTGACTACCGGCCTTCTGACTTTCTAGCCATCCAGCTCGGACTTGTACTTTCAGCACTCAGCTTCTGCCAAAGTCACTCTGGTGCGCTATCGCAGTGGTATGCTACTTAGACATTTGTCAGGTCGATGGAGGCCTAGTGCTTCAATTCTGTCTTTCAGAGAGTTTGAAGAGGAGGTTTTAATGGCTAACCTGCTACCTTTTCAGCTATCATCTCGCTGCCTAACTAGGGACCATGTCCAGTATGAAAGGTAACTCAATTATGCTTTCGTCTAATAGTTTGCCCATTGTTCTGATTATAACGATACGTCGTGCACGCCCGTTTTGATACTTTCATGACTCTAACATTCCTCTTATTTTTTAGAACTATAGTTAATGATTAAGTCACGGATTTCTAGTAACCCCTTTAGTGTCCAACGCATTGAGTTGTGGACTTGCATGCCATTTTGTCCATGGTGTACGGTGTGAGATGTGACGGTGAGACCTGTGCTGTGCGCCGGCCTGCGGAGTATGATAGCCGCCCAGCCTGCCGCACACCTTGCGCACATGATGCTGACTGGCTTTCGAACCTGCGCGGTGGCTCTGTCCTGGCTGGACGTCTGCACGAGTCACAGCAGTGGGGAACAACTAAATAACGATTAAGAATGGCGCCCATTTGGTTCTCTTATCTTGCTGATATATGTTTCGTAGACTGTAGTCTGAAGTTCACACGCTTTTCTAACATTTGTTTGTGTAACATCAGCGAAACAGGACTGGCATTGGACCCTTCTGCGGTGTGTTAATTTTTTCCACGTAAGATTGCTGTAACCCTACGGTATGCAGACACTTTCTAAGGGCGTGTTCCTCGTGGACCCATCTGTGGCCATACACCCTGTCGCTGGACTACCTACGACCACTGCTAGGCTATTTATTGTGGGAGGAAAAGGGAGGCTGGAAGTGAACATAAATTACAAAACATGAGATGCTTCAAAATGTTGTTTGATGGCATGCAAAGTTCTCCTTACAGCGTTGCGCTAATTATCCTTTGTTTCGAGGTCAGTCTGGGATGTGGCTCAGGCAATATAAAGAATCACATAAACTTGATATGAACGGATAAAGTGGAGCCGGGAACTGCTGTGAGCTGACCCGTTGGCTGTGTTGGGTATGGCTGTGTGTCGCTGAAGCTCGGCTTATGTGGATGCAGTGGAGCCGTGAGTAACGATTTGTGTGCTGGACGGGCAGAGCGCGCGCTGGTGCGCCGTCGTCTGCAGCGCAGCTCCCATAGCCAGAGCAGCACAGAGTCGGGATGTGCCTCGCACACAGGTCAGCTGCACGGCCGGTGTTGTGGCCAGCGGCTTCTGCGGGGTGCCGGCAGCGCGCGCATGTCTGCTGTTGCCTCTGTTGGTGCCGCTGCGCTCTCCGATTGCTGCCTGCTCCCTTTGACGCTGCATTGTGGAAGACGCTCCCTTCGTTGGCGTCATGTCGATTTAGTGCTGTTCAGTGAGGAAGGTAGCCTGCCACTTTGTGAGGTGTCGGGTGACGCGTTAGCTGGATGTTCGTTTGGGAGTTCGGTTGTTGTACTCCTTGCTTGGGTGAATGTCTCGACTCGACAGATAGGAAAGGCCTGCCGTTTCCTCACCTGCATGTTGGACCTGAACGCTGCCGTTGTTCATTTGAGCGTTTGAGCTTTGATATATTCAGTTAGGTACTGCTTATACTGTTTTACCATTCGACGGCAAATCGCTTGGTGTTAGTTCTGTGATGCTTCGCATACCTCTGGAGTTGACCAATCATTTTGAATTACCTGATGTTTAAGCATTGATTACACCCAGCCGGAAAGTTTTATTATATTTGTTTTATTTTTAAGTGTGCTGTGGCCTGTACTTCTGGCTTGTGACCAGATACTGCTAGTTTTGTGACGTGCTGACAAAAACAAGCCCCAAGATTGTAAGCTGCTTCACTTAATGTGGTGCTTTGCTTATTTCTGCGGTACTGTTCTGACAGCCTACTCAGTTTCTAGCCGTGATCGCTTCACTATAAGGTCAACCAACTATACGATTTTTTGGACCCCAGTCCACATCATCACATCATCATTTACCAGTAATATTCGTAAAGTACCATGTTATTCAGACGTATTCGACACGCACAAAAATAAACGCTAACAGTTATTTCGCAGACAGGGAGAGGGGGCATTAGTGATCAGTTATTATATTTTATCAGAATTTATTGTGAGCGCAATACGTACTCTAGAGACTTAACTAGGAGTGACATGAAAAAGTTCATAAAGCTGTAGCATAGGCTAGCGGGCTTGCGAGTGACCTAGTTTTCCGGTACATCCCAATCAGCAGGGGATCTAGCCAAGGCTATAACGTTGTCATGACAACCGACACCGAAAAATTGTAGATAACAGCTGAAGCTGTCTCCTCACAGTTAGTTTAGCTCTTTTCTTTTGACACCCATCTCAATGCTGGTCGTAATTTTGTAGTTCTGCTGGGTGTGGTCAGTATAACCTAAGGGGCTGTTCTTTTATGGCGTCAGCTACCGAAGAGGGAGGGGGACTGACTTTTCGGACGATTTCTGACTGGAGATCATGGGCGATCGTGGAACTTTTTTATTGAGAGGGAACTGTGCAAATCCAGGGTAATTTAAGAGCGGGTAAATCAAAGTTGCATTGCCAAATATAATAGAACTGTAGTATGGTATCAGTTTTAACCACATTCTAGAAGTTATGCTAGCCAAGCACGTTCATATAACGTTAAACCACAAACTCCTGCAGCCGGTGGCTGTTTGGGTGTTTTTGGCTGTTTCGTCAAACAAAATAACAAGGGGCCTTACGCTATTGTTGCGGATTCTTCATGTGTTATAATTATTTTCACGGCGGAATTTATGCTGCTAGCTACTGTTCTTTTTCATATTGTTTCTTTTCTGTGCTGAAATATTTGCTTTTTAAGCCTTCTCCGGTTCTTCCATGCGTTAACAATGCGCACCGATGTTTTGGGCTGTGTAGGTACCTAGTTATTATTCGTGGATGCTCAAACCATTTCTCACCAGTCTGTAAAGTTGAACATGTTACGTGACAACGAGATCTTGTTGCAAAAAGTCCTCCTCGGCAGTGCTATTTTTACCTTTCACTTGTTGCATGTTTGGTGTCTTTCCAGGAGCATGTATTTTGGTATTTGATTGGGGGTGCAAAACTTTGAAACAATGTCAATAACCTCCAAATTAAAGGAATAGTATAACATAGTGTGTTTTGGCCTTCTCACAGACCCGTTTCACTCGAGACAAAAATGATTTATTTAATGAAAAACCCAGAAAACTTAAACAATAGTTCAATATATAATAGAAGCCGTTTTTACTTCGTTCGTCACCGGCTTCTGACCATTTCAACGTCATATTCGGGATGCTCAGACCCCCCCTTCCAAAGATATATAAATACACGCTACCGCGCCTTTCACCAGTGTTTTTGAGGCGGACAGCAGTTCTGCAGACGAGAGGGGTCGTGCAATTTCAGGCGATTTCTGCCAAAGGGGGTTCAGCCATTTTCTGACGATTTCTGGCAAGGGGGTGGGGTCCGAACACCCCCAATTTTGGCTGACGTCATATATGAACAGCCCCTAACTACACAATGGGAGGAGGGGGGGGGGAGTGTTCAGTGAACCTAAACCTCCCGCTGAACACCACTTTCGAAAACCCCAAAATTCATCGGGTCTGGGCCCATTTGTACCTTAAGCTAGAGCTGCTGTCAAAATTACCAAAATTAAGTTATCTATCTTGCTGTAACCGGACAAATATCGAATGAAAATTAGGTGGAGGCTGTGACTGGAAGGCTCCCTAGTCGCCCAGAAGTGAAGTCTGTGTTCACACTAGCTGCACGTGTCGGCAGGCCATGATCTGACAGCCACCGACTCGCTGGGGAGCAGCAGGCTGGAGATGCTGGCCTCCAGCCCCGAGGCCCTGGTGAGTAGCACTAGTCAATCACCAGTGCCATTCAGTCACCACTACCCCAGTGCCAGTCAGTCACCAGTGTCCCAGTGCCAGTCAGTCACCAGTGCCCCAGTGCCAGTCGATCACTAGTACCAGTCGGCCCATCATAGCCACGGTATTTTTCTGTGAATCTTGCTCTGCATATGGTCTCATTTCATATATTACTCACACTTCCACACTATTGAGGTGGCTTTTAAAGTGTTTTCTATTGCTGTTGGCATCAGAAATTATGGCCGAAAAACATAACAGCTGTGTATATTTTTTTCGATAATTTGGAAAGATGAGCTTTTGTCTGGGCAAAGAGTTGCACCAATGTACGACACGTAGAGTCCCATGTGCTGGATGTCGCGCTTCTGGGGCTGTGACAAGGTCTGTTCCTGCTGCGGCGCCGTCCCGACATCCCGCGCGGGCTTTGGCCGCTTGGCTGCTGTATCCCAGATAGCGGGCCACGGGCTTTGGCCGTTTGGCTGTTGTGTCCCGGATAGCGGGCCGCGGGCTTTGGCTGTTTGGCTGCTGTGTCCCGGATAGCGGGCCACGGGCTTTGGCCGTTTGGCTGTTGTGTCCCGGATAGCGGGCCAGCTGTTGCCCCGGTCGGGTATTCCCTCGTTTTAAATGCTAGTTATTTTAAGGGGTCCGTGAGCTATTGTGTCGTTTTTTATATGTTACTCATCCGTCGCAAAATAAAACAGTCTGTCTCCAGGAGGCGCTCTGAAGTCCCAATAACTGTGGTCATGATAAAAGAAAATTGAATGACATCCATCTGCATCTGCTCTGCACTTCTAACCAACGGCCACATTAAGCCAACTAACTTAGAAATGTAGCGAAATAGAGTCATAATTTGGTTTAAGCCCAAAGTCAAGGTAAGCCCCCTCCCTCACGCTGTCGGCTTCAAACTGTCTTGCCTTCTTGTTGATAAAGTGTGGGATTCTTAAAGTCGCCTTTTCGTCATATATTCACTTAAAGCAGCGTACATTCGCCTGTATTGCCTTGGAAGAAATACTTAGCGGCTATCCTTGGAATGTGTTTTATCATTGCCGCTGATCTAGCCTTTTCGAATAGCTCTAGAAAGTTTATGGAGAAATAAATTTGCCTTTTGAATATCTGTGCATATTTTTATTTCACAGCCATTTTCTTCCTGACTGAACATTGCTTATCAATAGTTAATGAATTTCTGAAGAGTGTGCGTGTAATAAATGGTAAGGACAAACTAAGATTTTTCTTCACTCACTCTTAGCGAATCACTTAGGCTTGTGCGACTTTCTGCGATAGGTATTAAGAGTGCATGCGATGGGGCTTGTATTCTCCTCGTTCTTTAACCCCCCCCCCCCCCCCCCCCCTAAATCTCCCATAACTCAAAAAAAAAAAATAAAATAAAAAAAATTTTTATTTTTTTTTTTTTTTTTTTTTTTTTTTTTTATTTATTTTTTTTTTTTTTAATTTTTTATTTTATAAAAAATAATTAAATAATTTTTTTTTTTATTTTTTTTTATTTTTTTTTTTTTTTTTTTTTTTTATAATTTTTTTTTTTTTTTTTTCTATATAAAACATACCCCCCCCCCTCCTTTTTTTCCCCCCCTCCTCCCCTTAAACCTATTTCCCAACAAAAATTACATTTTTTTTTTTCAATTTAAAAAAAAAAAAAAAAAAAAAAAAAAATTTTTTTTTTTTTTTTTTTCTTTTTTTTTTTTTTTTTTTTTTTTTTTTTATTTTTTTTTTTTTTTTTTTTTTTTTTTTTTTTTTTTAAATTTTAAAAAAAAAAAGTAAATTTGTGGCTTGATTGGTTTGAAAAATTTATTTTTTTTTTTTTTTTTTTTTTTTTTTTTTTTTTTTTTTTTTTTTTTTTTTTTTTTTTTTTTCCTTCTTTTTTTTTTTTTTTTTTTGGGGTCCCCCTTCCCCTCACCCCAAGAAAAAGAAAAAATAAAATTTTTTTTATTTTTTTTTACCCTGGGGGGTTTTGTGTTTTAGGAGTTTTTAAATTTTTTTTTTTTTATTTTTTTTTTTTAAAATCTTTTATTTTTTAGGGGGTTTTTTTTTTTCCCTCCTCTTTTGATTACATTTTTTTTGGCCCGGGGTGGTTAAATTTTTGGGGGGGTGGGGAAATAATGGGGGGGGGGGAGGCCCCCCCCCCGCCGTGGTCCCCCCCCCCTTTGTTTTCTTCTCTTTTTAAAAAATTCTGGGGGGGGCCCATTGGTCCCCCGGGGGGGGGGAGGTTAACACCCGCATTGGAGGGGGTCTGGCACTAACGCGCACTGGAGGGGGCCCTGGTAGCCCCCCTAAGATCTCGGAAACTAAGCGGTGTAGAAAAACGCCAGTTGGGGGTGGGTGGGGGCTATGGTAATCTACATCATGACCTATTTTAATTGACCTAGGTCAATATCTTCAAGGTAAAACGAGGTTATAAAGGTCAAATCTTGGCCATGCTGGAGAGCTATTGGGAAATGCCGTGATTATGCGGAAAAAGACGAGAATAAGCTTAAGACGGACCAGGGTCATAGAGGTAAGATCCCAATTAATCTTCCCTACCATTTTGAGGTCAAGGTCATTGACCTAGGAGGTAATACGGTATAGTACCTATAATGTACAGTAGGGCTCAGTGAGAAAATAAAATTTAATATTTTTGTCCAGGACACATGTTTTCTGATGTACCAAGGAATTTATTGTTGGTTTATCCTAAATACCACCTATAACTAATAATTTATCCTTTTTGCATTTTCTAATCTGGGCACTCCTTCCTTTGCAAAACCGAGCATGAAGAATGCAAGTTTCTCGATTTCCGGGTCCTTATGGCGAGATATTGGAATTTTGTGGTTATGGACCCTGGAAAATGTACCCCAAACACAACCGCCTTACTGGTTACCTTTCCCCTGATACGGTCCACCTAGCATGCGATCTCAGCAAGTCAGTCAGGATGAGAAAGAGCGTTATGACAGGGTCAAAGGAAAATGACAGGGATAATAACTATGATAGTTGGCATGGGATACTATTGCTGCCTCGGTAGCCCAGTTGGTAGAGCGTTGGGCTCCAGCCCGCTGCTCAGGAACATGCGGTGGCAGTGCATGTGCAGGCTTCGGATCGGCTCCCCTGAGACGATCCGGCGCTAAACATTTACTTGACGTATGTCGGCTGAAACTGACTGGTTATAGGGTGACCTGAGCGGGGCCGCCGTCCCTGTGTTTTGAGGGACGTTAAACTTTGGCATCTTAATTAAGCCCTTCATTGTTGGAGTTACTCGGGCGGTGGGGTCAGCGTCTTCGTGACAAGTCCCGTGATGACGGGAGACGAGAGAAGCACGCCAGAGCTATAAAGCCGGATGTCTTCGGTAAGCTGAAGATGGAGATGATTACTGAGGAACACTATGCATTGTCAGATGAGCCAAGTGGTAGATATTTGACGCACTTTGTGTCTGAGACTTAAGTCCATCTTGAAAAGCCTGCTTTGAAGGCTGCCCAGGCCCTGCATGACATCCTGGAGCAACACGAGTCCACTGAGTCCCTTCAGATCCTTATTGGTGACTCCACCAACATGAACACTGTATGGAGGGGAGACAGTCACGCTTTTCTGGAAAAAAAATCAGGAAGGAGGCTATTCTGGTCCATATGCTGTGTCCAAACGAATGAGCTGCCTCTAAAGCATTTAATTGCTGCCATTGTTAACCATTCTAGCTCAGCCATGGGCTTCCCAGGCCCGGTGTCCTCCTTCCTCTCAGAGGTCAACGGCATGGCCTACAACCCAGAGTTTAGGGGACTGTCTGGAGGTGAGGACGTCATCTGCGTACCGGATAGGGTATTGGATACAATGAGCACAGACAGAAATACTTCTTACAAGCTGGTCCAGCCAGTAAAGGATGGCGGTCTCCTTCCTGCTATGCAGGAGATGCACTGCGGCTCACTATACCATGCCAGGTGGCTGACCACTGGGCAGAGGCTGGTCTTCGTGTGGACTGGGCAGCACGGTCTAACTGGCCAGCTCCTCAGGACGCTGGAGATCCTTTTGAGGTTCTGCATCCAGTACTAATTTAGGTTTACCTTTAAAATGAAGGTCAAACACTACATTGTAGATGCACTCTATCATATTCTGATCATTCTCAGGCATCTAAAAACTCAGCCAAAGAATGTGAAGGACACCAGCACCTTCTACGTGAAGACAGGGTCATGGTGCTCCCACCCTAGTGCCTCTTGATCTCCCTGCTAGCCAGTTCCGACTCCGAGGACAGGCAGCTTGCCATCAGCCATATTCTGGAGCTGCGGGGAGGAGCTCCAGAAAAATAGCCTGAGGCCGACGATAACACCTAAATTGAACCTTTCGACAACCGCCTTGATCAAACCTATCAGCTGGAAGCCTCGGGAGGTACAGGAGCCCAGCTTCATCTGTTCCATCTCCACGACTTATAAGAGCTTCTTGGATGTGCCTTGGTTCCTCCAAAGTTAAAGGTTGGTGAAGTTGTTGCAAGAGGCGGTGGCTGCCGTGTGTAGACGCCAAGCCAGGGATAGCTACATCAGCACAAGGCTGCACCACAGGGAGGAGATGCCAGAGATCACCACCAAGAGGCAAATCCTGGCAACAATCTATGTCTGAATACTCCAGCGAGGTATGGATGGTGGCGCACCATGAGCGGGAGCGGCGACGACTTCGGTGGTCTGGTCGAGGGTCGACTGCGGTGATCTCTAGATTATATAATTCGCCACTTCGCCAGCATGGAGCCGGGCCGGGGCGGCTCCAAAACCAGCATCGACGACGGGATCTTTACTGCGGGGTAGTACTGACAGGCTTGAACTGTATGTTTGGTAATTGTCAGCTTTGGGGAGGGCCGCTGGGATCGTCCCTGTGATGCGTCAGGTCGGTGACTCTGGCGGGAGTTGTTTGCCCTTGCAGAGGCCGGTGCTAGCACAGCGGGATGGGTTCTGCGGTGTGAGTCATGGGCAGTGACGGCGGCTCTGAGCGCCTAGTCTGGGCAGTGAGCGTGATGGTGTCCTCGCGCACCCGTAATCGTGAGTGCTCGATGGAGACTTAGCTGAAGCAGACTATCAAGAACTTGGATGATGTGGACAACAATAGACGGATTATAAAGTGTTTCAATTTCTTCTGTTGGTATGGCTGTATTGATCTCGCTGTAGTGCACCCACACATTCGTTTGTGACGTCACATGGTGCTGACCTATGTGGCAGGCCAGGCGGCCCAGGAGGCTTCAGGGCATCTATTCAGCCCTGGTTAGAGGACCCATGGGTCACCATAGCAAACAACCGTAAGAGTAACCTGACAAATCCGTGCCCTCGGAACGCCTGGCTCGAGCCCAGGATGTAATTTGTAGCGGTTTTGCTAAGCCGGTATATAGCTGTTCAGTGCTCAGCCTAGCCACCTACAGTGTATTGGCTGGCTCCCACTGGGCGCATCCCTTGGGGCAGGGAAAGGTAACTTGGAATTGAGCTGGCGTTGTGTGTCTGTTCTAAAATCATTGACAAAACTGTATTCCGGAATATAAGTTCGTGGATTAAATGCATTCGTCTCTGATGATCTTCACAATTTGTAAACAGCGTTGACATTTATGATAGACTTTTAGACAGCCCGCATTTTGCAAAGGAAGGAGTGTTCAAATGCGAAAATGCACAAGAGTAAAACCGTCTTAAAATTGAATTTCACATAGGAAAATATGTGTCTTAAGACGAAAATACAAATTTTCCTATTTCCGCAAGATTCTCACTGAGCCCTAATGTACAGCCCCCCCTGCAATTGAATCTGTGCACACTGGGCTCAGCAGTTTTTGTCTAAATTCTGGACCACTATTGCTCCCTCGGTCATGATGAAATATACAGCATATGGGTATTGCCCTTGGCTTTAGATATTGTCCCCAAAACCGGGTTCCCGGTTCGTAGTTTGAAAATAATTTGCAGAAAGCATTTTTGATGGCTGTCTCGTGACAATTTAGTTTTTCGCTGTTAGTTTCTAAAACATGAGACTGCTGAGTATTAGTGGGTACGTGACGGTAGCTGGGAGCAAAACACACAAGCTGAATGTTGAATTATGACTCCGCAAGCAGATGTTCGCTCACACTATAACAAAAACTTCCGAGCCTAGTGTGTACAGATTCAATTGCAGGGGGCTGTACACTATGATTATAATGTAATGTACACTATGACTAGCACTTTAGCCACCGTTTGGCGGGAAATGAGGATTGACCTTTACCAATGACCTTTGATCTTGACCGTTACGTTGAGGTAACTTGACTATGACGTCATTGCATAATATACGTCAGACCGGGTAACGCCATATGACCGGGAGCACTGGGGCCAATGACCGTGAAAGAGCAGATATGACATTGATCTTTGACGTTTGAACTTGACCTTGACCTTTAGGTGAGGTGACCTTGACATATCATCCCGGTTAGAGGGCGTTATGACGTCACCACTCGATTCCCAATACAAGTGAACTGGTCCGACCACGCGACTACGGCGATCTCAAAATGCAGGTCTGAATTTGAAAGCATGTAAGTCAAAAATTTTGGACCAATTTTCAAAATTTCTTCGCCAATCGACGCGCTATTAAATTCTTTTAATGTGGCCAAGTATTGTTTTTCGGCTACTAGCTCTCCAGCCACCTCGGAAAAACAGGTCGGGAGTCTCCGAGGCCCCTTCAGTGCGCGTGTTAAATGGGCTCAAATACAGACTAAAGGCTGGAAAAGTTTTGCGAGAAATATCGAGATTCACCCGACTTGACCTTAATACCTTTTACACTTTGGTGAAAGCCCAGCATTTTACCTTCTCCGGGGAGCCACCATCGCCACGGTGGGTGATAAGGGTTAAAAAAGTCTTCGTCGCCAACTCGAAAACTAAGAGGGCTCAAAAGACATGGAAAAACAAGCGAGAGCTCATCCCGAACGAAATCGGACCTACTGGAGTATTTTTCTCGTCACACCAAAAGTGAGATAACTAGGGTGAAAATCCGTCGACATTATGTTATAAGGCATTCTTATAAACCTTTAAAGTATGTCACATTGCGGAGGCCATGCCATTTGTTAACATCTATCAAGTGACTTGCGATGCCAGATGAGAAGGGTTGGAACAGTAGGGTAGCCCCTTTTAATTTGAAATCTAAAACGTGCGGAGATTCAATACAGAGAGTTTGGGGTGATGTGGAATATTATAATAATGGTTTCTCGACACGCTTTACAAAACTGGTATCTCATTTCAAAATCCATTGTAAAAGTGGGACACTCCATTTAAGGAACTGTTATAACACAAGTGCTGTACCGCTGCGTGCCACCTTTTCCTGTTTGCCTCAGACCTTGACCTCAGACTCTGAGGAGGTGGAAGTAAGAAAAAACTGCCTGGGTAGAAGCTAATCAAAGTGCAATCTGAAGCCTTTCACGATTCCGATTATTCAAGCCAAGTATTGTTTTTTTCGTAGGAGAGTTTATTCTGACTTAACACCCCCTTGTCTCTCCTCCGTTTATCCCGCCACCCCACCCGCGCTGGATTAGCACCCCTCCCCCGTCGGCGGCGGTGTCGTCGGCGCCCCAGGCTGTGCCCCGCGGATGCGACAGTCGCCGGCCGGACGCCGGGGTTGGTGGGCGGGAGCATACCGCCATGAGTCTTTGTAAGCAGAAAAGTCGGTCGTATGGTGGTGGTGGTACCTCGTCCCTATGCCCGAAAGCTGAGCCTGAGCCGAACGAACAATATGGAGACAGACTGGTGAGCCTGGTGGGGTCGGGGAGACGGTGTGGAGCTGGCCGGGTCGGGGAGACGGTGTGGGGCTGGCCGGGTCGGGGAGACGGTATGGAGGCGGGCGGGGTCGGGGAGACGGTGAGACTAGCGCTGGGGGAGACGATGGGGCTAGCGGGGTGGGGGGAGACGGTACTGCGGTATGCCAGTTAGAGTTTGTATTTGGGTCATCTGCTTCTTTGTCAGTTGAGGAGTGGGTTGTAGTTGGCTGGCGATCGATTGATAGTCGCGGAGCAACTATTCGCTATGCAGCTGCCACCCGGCTGGCACAGTGTGCCGACTCTGTGCATTGCTCCTGACTGCCCACTCACTGGGCCACTAACCTGGTCACCTCACCGGCGAGTAGTTGTGGGAGGTCTGAGTTTCAGAATTGTCCTGTGGGACGGGCCCTTGGTCGCTGGTAAGGACGCAGCTGTAGCGAGTACCCTGCTCCTGGATTAAACGCGTACCCCATTGGATGTAAGTTTCCGCCGGTGGCAGTGGATGCAGTGGTAGCCATGCGGTCCCTGGGGCCTGATATACCCCTGGACATTTTCCGTACATGTTATCTGGGAGAATGGTCAGAAATTTTGCTGCGGTTGGTACTGTGGCATCAATCCGACAAGGACCCCTAGCATTGTCTGGGCGTAAGTGAAAGCCTGGCTAAGCGTGTCTGTCGACCAAGCGCACTTCTTGGGATGGTGGTACTCTGCTGAAACTCTGTTTATCGTGGTCCCGGTCTGCGCGAGGTGTGATTGTCGGTAAGTGACTGATCGGTGCAGGTGATCAGTTAACCATGCTGATGACTGGAACCACTTTGTAGTTTCAATGGAAGGGACTCAGAGCCGTCGGCAGCGGGAACCAGGAGGAGCGGCTTCTGCGCATCACTAGGGGCCCTGCTGTGTCCGGGTTGTTGTTTTAGCTCTCTCTGGGCCCTCATCGAGGGCCATAGCCGAACGGCTCCCTGTGGCGAAGGTAGCCGCCTGCCAAGGCTGCCACCAGGACGTCGTGCCGCAGCTGCGTCGGGTCGAGTTAGATCGAGCCTCGGAGGTGCAGGCGGGCTCCAGCAAGGGACGGGCAGCGCAGGAAACATGTTTCGGCGTGTCCACCTTCTCGCGGCAGACGGTGCAGAACCAGATGTCTGATCCCATCGGTGAGGTCTGTCCCGCGGCACCCCCAGCTAGTAATGGCAGCACCGCCCGGAAGTTGGTACAGACGACTAGCGGGAATGTGGTGGGGGGGGCGCCTACCATATGGACGAAGTCATCCAGCGCGGTTATCGGGGGGGGAAGCGCTCGGCACGAGGGCTCGAGCAGAACGCTCCGGCCGCGGTCTGCACCTCCCGGGTCTCACCAGACTGTAGGACGTAAGGGTGCCGCCTCTGCCTCGCGAGGTACCCGCCACTGCCGAGCCGTCAGACCAGATCCAAATGGCTTCGAGCGGCAGGCCGGCTAAGTGTTCTTCGGCCGCCGAGCGATGCATGCTACCGTCTGGGGCGCTTCGGCGACCGCTCGGACTGAATCCAGGCTGATGTTGACCACTTCCCAGCAGACCATGGTGGCACTGCGGCATGGCCAGGCCCTCCATATTAACCCCCGCCAGGCTGAACTCCCTCAATGCCTCCTTCCTGGTATTGCGCCAGCCGGAGGTCATACCATCCGCGCTCGGGCCGTCGGTAGGCCTGCCTCCGCCATGAAGGGGTCCGACGTGGTCGACCGCGCGAGCCGCGGCGCGCCTCCCTGTCGAGGAAGTCGGCGTGAGAGTCGGAGGCCTCGGTGAGCCAGGCCGCAGCTGTGAACTCCAGCGCTCCGCGGATGTAGCCGTTGGCCATCGTCCGCAGTTGCCGCTCCCGCAGTCCCCCTGATCTGCCGCCCAGCTGGCGCAGCTGCGTGGTCCTCGACTTGACTCTCCTCAGGGAGGTGCAGTGTTCTCCGCAGTGGAGGAGTCTGGCGAACGTCACGCCCGGAAGTTTTCGGTGTGGTTGGCCGGGTACAGTCGTCCCTGCAGCCTTGATCTGAAGTTACTGGAGTCGCGTGTCCACTGAGAGGACCAGCGGCTGTGTGTTTTGTCCCGATATGGATATATTCACTGATTGGCCCAGCGGGCCATTGCGTTGCCGCGCTTCCCAGCAGGCTCGTCCCGGCATCATGGACCTGAAGGCGCAGACGGGGCCACGGTCATGACCCGAAGACCCGGCGGCGGGGTTCACTCTTGGATAGGTAGCACACACCCAGCTCACCTCCGTCGCCGTCAGTTCCTTCATTCTGATTGACGGGGGAGGGCATTAGTGGGGCGGATACGTACAGGGACTATTCAGGCGCTTTGGTTCTGCTCCGCCTCCAGGTGTGTCCTGACAGTTGGTGACGCAGGGGTGAATTGTATAGGGCTCCGTAGGCGAAATTGATGCGGGCGTAGGCTATGTAAGCCGATCGGAGAGTGCGCCAGTAAAGTCCGTAGTTTTCTGCCGGCGCTTGTAGGCACTGCCTCCTCTCGACCTTGCGCTCCCTTAGTGCCACAACATGGCTGAATAAGGTAAATTTGTTGTGAAAGACGAGTCCGAGGAAGGTGGGGTCGTCTTCGTAATTCAGAGGTCCCTTGGAAAAATGGAGGCTGCAAAAATTATTTCGTCTGAGACATTTCCAATTTTAGGCTAATTGGAACGGCACTAAAGTTTATTATTTCAAGAATGAGCAGAACCGCACAATGAGCCAAGATGAGTGCCATAGATCGGTGTTTGGGCAGAGGCGGTGAGGTGTAGCCAACGGTGGGCCATGTTGTGTGCAGTTGATTGTGGACCTTGGCGTACCGTGAGCAGAGATACCGTCGCTGATTTCCAATAGACGACGGTTATCTCTGCTGCGTGGCTGTGCTGCATTTTATTTAACCCTTAGTTTATTCCCTTTCAAAACTTCGGTTCTACATTTTTCGTTACATTTTCATGCGCTGATAAGAAATCGACCCAAACGTGCATGATTTAAACCTGTGACGTCACCGCTCAGCTGAGTCGTGACGTCACCAGCGCCTTGGCCCGGGCTGAATCAGAGCGGTCTGAAGTGGGCGGCCGGGGCTGCCGTTTGTTGACCGACAGTCAACAGTCTGGGCAGAATCAGCTATGACACTGTCAACGGCGCGGCACGCCTCTGCTCCACACTGCAGTGCTCAAAGCCCATCTCAAACCAATATTTGACTGCGAAAAAGAACGAGCCATTGACAAATTGATGATCTCTGTTGTGGACGGCTTTCTTCCGTGTGCAATGATGTCCGGACAGATGTATTCAGACGACAACCAGTTCAGTTTAAAAGAGACAGGTTATCGGTGCACTGACGCAGGAGTAAGCGACGCGCCGGGCCGACGGCTGATAGTGCGGCAGTATCGCCCCCAGAGTCTAAGGCCGCTGAGCTGGGTCAGGCGCAGGTGTCCCTACGCCGCCAGCGCTTCAGTTTTTTATTTAGCTCGCTTAGACCGACTGGTCAGGTTAGTGTTGGGCTCACGTGGCGCTGCTCAGCCGCGGGGAAACCAACACAGCAGCCTCACGACCCTCGTCAATGTGATCTCCATAGCACGCGGTTGTTGTTCACGCATAGCATAAGCCTGTTTTGATTACAAATTGCTGGGGCTGCATTAACCCTGCAGGTAAATTCCACGTCAAGAATGCAATATACCGTATCGACCGCAGCTGCCGCGGCCTCAGCGCATTGATGAATCATATAGTATTACATACGAGCGGAAGACTACGGCGGCTGCGAGAGTAGTATCGGCGTGCAGCCTGCTCCCCATTGCATGCCAGCATGGCGCTTTATTGCCTAACAGAGCTGGCATCGCTCATGAAGGACTCTGTCGTAATGAATGACCCGGGTGTGGAAGACGCTCGTTTCGCTTTGATCTACGCTGATAGGTCCATCCATAGCCTGTGGGGCGCTCCAATTTAGTTCTGCATTTGGGTGTGGAGGTAAATATTCCGTCAAACTCTGCAGCGGATGGGAATTCCTCCCTAGGCTATTGGGAGAGAGCATGCCTGCGTTCGTTGCCGACCGTATTTGCTATCTCATTATTGTATTTTTGTAGTTTGGTAATTTGGAGAAATTTGACCTGCTACCTCTGACCTGTGACCTAACCTGTGCCCCTGGCCCCTGCTGTTCTGTGAGTGGCGCTGTGTGACCTGACCTATGCCCTCTGGCACCGTCTGTTCTGTGAGTGGCGCTGTGTGACATGACCTGTGCCCTCTGGCACCGTCTGTTCTGGAATCTCCCGTGTGACCTGACCTGTACCCTCTGGCACCGTCTTCTATGGGTGGCGCCGCGTGACCTGACCTGTGCCCTCTGGCACACCGTTTGTTCTGTGAGTCTCCTGTGTGACCTGACCGTGCCCCCGGCACCGTTTGTTCTGTGAGTCTCCTGTGTGACCTGACCTGTGCCTCCTGGCACCGTTTGTTCTGCGAGTGGCGCTGTGTGACCTGACCTTTGCCCTCTGGCACCGTCTGTTCTGTGAGTCTCCTGTGTGACCTGACCTGTGCCCCCCAGGCGGCACCGGCGGCGCTGACCCGGAAGGAGTCGTACAAGGATCAGCGGCGTCGGTACCGACACGAGAAGCGGCGCGCCGCCGACGAGCTGCTGAGCACGGTGCGCGACCCGGCGGTGGTGGTGCGCGCCGACTGGCTCAAGGTGCGCGGCACGCTCAAGAGCTGGACCAAACTCTGGTGCGTGCTGAAGCCGGGCCTGCTGGTGCTCTACAAAAGCGAGAAGGCGAAGGTGAGGCTCGAACCTGCTCTCCGGTGGCTCACCACCAGGGTTGGAAAAAACCCGGGCTTTTTATAAAAAAAACCCGCGGGTCCGGGTTTTTGTGGTTTTTGTGTGGGTTTTTCCGGTTTTTTTATTTTTGTTTTGTAGCATTCTCGTCACACCTTTTCTAGATTAATGCCATTGTTTGAGCACGCATTAAGACTGTGATGCTTTCAATATCATCATTGCTTATCAGTCTTTGCCTCGCGTGGCGGAGGGAGAAGAAGCTCCTATTCCCCAAGCTGTTCTGAAGTACCCGATTGGCGGCTGCGTGCAGAACCCTTCATAGTTTTATGGGCACCCATAGATAAGAAAAGTGAACCGATTTTTTACCAGAATAACAATTTTTGGGGCTTATCAACTCATCCACTATTATGGTTATACGGCGTTGTCGATTCTTATGACTGTTTTCTCTTAGGAGCCGGGTTCTCCGTACTCAAGAAATCCTCCGGACATAAATCCGGGCGATCCCGTAGAAAGCAAGTGCGACAAGCACCACACCACTGCGCCCCACAGGAATTTACTTTCACTTTTTTCTTCTAAATCAGCTCATATTCCTCAGGGACAAATGCTAGCGCTGAAAATCTTAGTCTGGTAAGATAAGGGCCAAATCACAATTCTGTGTGACCCTTCTGTTTGCTTTGCCATTCACCCGCACAGCGAGGTATTGACATCGAAACTGGTAATAAATCTCTAAATCACGTGTTCTTCTTGTTCCAGATGGAGCACTTTTAGCGATTGTACTGTCCTGGGCCTATATGGCCTTACCAGGCTGGTGTGCCCCTAAGCCCAAATAACTAACTAACTAACCAAATCACAATTCTCAGAGCATAGCAGGGGTATGTCCATTATTTGCTCAGGGGAAGGGGGCGTGGATATAGGCTCGGGGGCACTGCACGGGGCCCCAAGTGCAAAGATCGCTAATAAAAATAAAAAGAAGGTTAGCGGTGGCTGATGTGATTGTGGAGTGAATCGGTGTGGTTCACGTGACTTTTATTGGCTGTTTTTGTCTCCCTTGCTTGTTTCTTTGCCTATCTAGCTGAATAAAGCGTGGTATCCTTTTTATTATTTTGTGACCTGGGGATCTCTGAGGTGCCCCCAACACGAATTCTTTGGGCAGTCTGATAAAAATTGGCCGGCGTTTCGAGACAAAATCTCCCCTCCCACCAGAAAAAAAAACTTTTGATTCGCCCGAGAACGAGTCTAAGGATCCCAGAGACCAGCTCTGGGGGCCCCCACGAACCAAGACAAACTCTTCAAGGTCCTCGAGACCAACACTGGGGGCCCCAAGAACAATTCTCGGGGTCTCCTGAAACCAGCTCTGGGGACCCTAAGGACCGAATCTAGGGACCCCGAAACCAACTTTCAGCCAGGTTCGAGACCAACTCTATGGGCCGACGCGACAAACCCTCTAAGGCCTTGGAGACCAACTCTGAGACCACCGAGACGAATTCTTAAAGGCCATCCAAGAGCAGCCCTGGGCTCCCCGAGAAAACTTTTCGGATCCCCAAGTCAGACTCTTGGGCCCACCGAGACCAACTCTGGTGGCTCTCAGAGACCAGCTCTGGGCGCCCCCAACCCCCGTGACAAGCTCTCGAGGGTCCTCCAGGCCAACTCTTGAAACCCCGGTAAAACTTTTGGGACTGCTTCAGAGAACAACTCTGGGGGCCCAGAGATAAACACTGGTGTCCCGATAGCTGAATATGGGGGCCCCCAATTCAAAATTTTGGTGGGCCCTGCCAGACCAACGCTTGGGCCCCTGAGACTTGCTATTGGGAGTCTCCGAGACAAACATTGTGATGGTGTCCGTCTTCTTATAATCAACTTGGGGAACATAAATCAGAAAACGACAGAAGGCCGTGCGGGAAGCTCTTTACAGTGCTTAAGTTCAGCAAAGGGGAGAGGCGGTCGCCCCACCTTGGCTGCGCGCCTGGATTACAGCACGTGACTCCACCACGATAAGCCTTAGAGGCTCCATGAGCTGGACAATGAAACTATTTGTGTGTCTCAGGTCAAAGTCAGTCAGTGTCACAATCTGGGACTGCACTGTTACTTTGGTATATGTTGAACCTGCAGAGATGTTTATAAATTGATTAAGATATATATATATATATATATATATATATATATATATAGAATATATATATTGAATTCTGGAAAAAACTGCATCATACAGACAAAAACTAACGTCATATTCAGAGACAGTACTGGTCTTATCCAGTGACTTTTACCTGTTGCAAAAAAATGATAGAAATTTGTGTTGCACAATGTGCAATTTATACGACATGTGGATTCTTGGGAATGATTTTGCTGGTAAGACGGCAAGGATTTCCAAATGCACTTTTAATGCAGTTTTCCAGTGGGTGGTATGAGGTAACATATGGTACTAATTCTGCTAAACTTTGGCATATTGTACACATACAAGGCTTAGTAGCTTTATAAGTGATGTGAATAGCAAAAAAGACAATATTTTTACTCAGGGGCATCTAGAAAATGATTTATGAAAAAACCCTGGTGGGTTTTATCCACTAAAAAACCCACTAAAAAAACCAAAAAAACCCGGGCAGTGGGCAGTGCCAACCCTGCTCACCACCGTTCTTTGTTAGCGTCAGCTTACACCGATGTTAGCTAACTGTATGTAAATGTTTTTTTCTCTCTGTCTATATGTTTCGTATTTGAATTATCCTGGGTTTTGAAGGTATTTAGTTAATCGTTAATCATGTCCAAAATGTGTAGTTTTAGGCCAAAATATTTTAATATGGGTAGATTTTTCAAGTATTAGACCTGAAACATTCGCAATGTGGCTGAGTGGTGTCATAAGAAGATGGAGGCATCACCTCATTAATATAAAAGAAGAGTAAACTGTGAGAATTGAAATATAATATAATACCGTCTTGTTCTCATTTTTATCATGAACTTAAAGCAATGTAAAGGTACGGTTTTGTAGACAGAAACCGTTGCCAGGTAAACGTGTAAGGAAAAAAACGAATAATGACGCGTAATCATAAAACAGACAAATAAGCAAGAATAGCAAAAGATCTGATTTACTTACGCCATCTTTCAATGAATAAAAAGGGTGGACCGTTGGTTCATAGTCCTTGTATTCACGTATGGGTGCCGCTCACTTCGTGGCCACTGCGCCATTATTGCGGCTCGCTGCGGGGCCCGGAATCTGCAGGATCTGTCCGGCTGTAGCGGCAGCGGGGGACGGCGTTTTTATACGCTACTCATGGTGGAGGGTTTTTGGCCGGCGTGGCTGCCGGCCTCGTTCACGGGTCATTGCTGGCGGCTGCTGTCCGGCCGCTCGATACGCCCCCGCCGCCATCGCTGGCTAGGCACCGCTGCGCCCCGCGACAGTGGTCTGCTCTCCTCATCACTGCCGGACTAGTGGTCCGCCACTGCCGGACTCTCGATCCGCTATTGTCATCGCCAGACTAGTGATCCTACACTGCTGGGGCAGTGACAATTACGGACCCCAACAGTCCATCACTGCCGGACTAGTGGCCCAATATCGCCACTGCAGGACTAGTGGTCCATCACTGCCGGACTAGTGGTCCATCACTGCCGGGCTAGTGGTCCAACACTTCCTGACCAGTGGTACGCTATGCTCACTGGCAGGCTAGTGGTTCTGCACTGCCGAACCAGTGGAGGATATCCTAAAAACAAAAACTTCTAATGCTCCTCCCCACGCTCAACATATTTCGCTCGTGTTGCGAACTCACCGCAGCAGACCTCGGTCGACTCCGCAGTGTTCCGCCGGTGGTTTCCCTGCACAGACCTCGGTCTGACTCCGCAGTGTTCCGCCTTTGGTTTCCCTGCACAGACCTCGGTCTGACTCCGCAGTGTTCCGCCGGTGGTTTCCCTACACAGACCTCGGTCTGACTCCGCAGTGTTCCGCCGGTGGTTTCCGTACACAGACCTCGGTCTGACTCCGCATTGTTCCGCCTGTGGTTTCCCTGCACAGACCTCGGTCTGACTCCGCAGTGTTCTGCCTGTGGTTTCCCTGCACAGACCTCGGTCTGACTCCGCAGTGTTCCGCCTGTGGTTTCCCTACACAGACCTCGGTCTGACTCCGCAGTGTTCCGCCGGTGGTTTCCCTACACAGACCTCGGTCTGACTCCGCAGTGTTCCGCCTGTGGTTTCCCTGCACAGACCTCGGTCTGACTCCGCAGTGATCCGCCGGTGGTTTCCCTGCACAGACCTCGGTCTGACTCCGCAGTGATCCGCCGGTGGTTTCCCTGCACAGACCTCGGTCTGACTCCGCAGTGTTCCGCCGGTGGTTTCCCTGCTCGGTGACCAACGACCTTGTCTGCGCGCCCTGTCACCAGGCCGGCGCTACAAACGTCTGGACGTATCACCAACGACCTTGTGCAGACGGAGTGCCACCTCGTGGCTCGGGAGATGGGGAGGGTCCCACTTCAGGACTGGTTGGTTTGGTGGGTCCCACCTCACGACTGGTTGGCTCTGGTGGGTTTCGCCTCCCGGCGACATCTGGGCTGCGGCATTTGGCGGGTCCTGATTTTCCCTACTCTGGACGGGGATAGATTGCTGAGGCCGCCGCCAAGCTTTGGGGCTCAATAATGAGGGTCATGGAGGCATTGTCCATCTCTGAACAGTGGGTTACCCAGAACAGGTGCCGCGGCCACTCACCATAGATGCCAAAAGTACCAGCTGCTGATATCAGCTGCTATAACGCGGCGCGTGCGACGCAGGTGCCTGGCGACCGATTTAGAACACGTGAAGCCACCGTGTCGGCGGGCCCCAGTGTCATCGATCGTCGGGCGCCAGCCCCCTTAACACTTGAGTCAGCGGATCAGTCCGCCGCCGCTGTGATAGCCGACCGCCGGGATGCGCCCTGTGTGGCTACACCGTTCAGCTGAGCTGGCAGACGCTTGATGCGCGGAGGCGCCGAGGTCAGGCCCCGGCTCCAGCTGCCGCCGAACCCCTGAACTCAGCGGTTTCAGTGTCACGGTGACCGAATGAAACAGGGCCCGCATTCTGATTTCAGGCGTACGTAGAACCTGGAGCAAACTTCTTAGATAACCCAACTCGGTATTTTGATCCATTTTTGTGCGTGGTTACCCTCGACGTAGGACAAGCATGGCTGGGCCGCCACGGTCTGGCATGCGCACGGCGATGAGAATGCCGATTTGGTGGTGTGTAGACAGTTCGTGCGTCCGTCAGAGATGACGCGGGTGCGCCGTTCTTCCCCGCGCATGACATCAGAATGCGGCCTCTGATCCCAGTTCCGCGGATTCGCGAAACCTATAACGGTTCGTCGAGATGTCGAGGATTCGCACAAGGCCAATCGGGATGGATGGCTGTTCATAAGTGAGAATTCGGCGGTGCAAGCGGCACGCCATTGTCTCACAAAATAATCGTCGGAGTTGATGGCAATGTGACACCGCAGTGCAATTCCGAACTAGGGGTTTTCTGGACATCCTTTGTTGAAAATAATTGATTGGCTTTATTGCTTCTGAAAAATGGCTTAAAAGCCTAATATTTCGTTGAATTCAATTTTGTTCTGGTAAAGGTAAAAGGTCTCCAAACTAGCGTGACGTCAAATTGGCGTACGATCAGCATCAGCGTGGCCTTGTGCCAGATTGAACGTCTTTGAATTGCGCCGCAAATGAATACGAATACAAATGGAGCGTTTTAGCCAAAAGAGTTGCTATTATTGACTTAAATTGTTGCTTTCATCAGCAGTCAAAGTTGCACTTCTCAGTTACTGCCATTTTACTTGATATATAAAAAACATTTCATGTTCCTAACTAGTCATTGAAGAAAGATATATGCATTTATATTCGCCAGTACCAAAGTCACGTTTAGGACATTTTTCGCGCAGTGGGCCTGAGCACTACGTCACGTTCCCAAGGCCACAGCATATAGCGTGATCATCGGGGACGAGGGGTTGATTGTTTCTCCGAGTGATTTATCACATAGATATATCAGAAGGCGAAGGCGAGCATTCCATTATGAAGGCGCCGCATTCCCTTGAAAGCTCTCAACAATATCAGCGTCTTCGTTGCGACACTTTGTGACGATTGCACGCTGACTCGCGTGAATGGGTGAGATGCGAAAGGCTGGCTCAATGTATTATTGTAACGCCATGCATGTCTGCTGAGTTTTGCTTTCCACCAAGCCACACTGCTAGAAAGCTCGCCTGGCTCATGCGACTAGATATTGAGCACGGGCGTAAATACAAAACATTCCAGATTAATTCCAGCCTAGTAATGTTGAGCATGCTGAATCAGAAAATCTTTCTTTAAAATTATCACAAAAACAATTCGTCGGCCTTTCTCTTTGAAATCGGTTGAAATTCGTCAAAATGTCAACTAAAATACAACACAGACTACTTACAGGAAGTTGGAGTTCTTGCTGCCCTGCTTTTTTAGTGTCTTTAGCTGAATACCTCACGGCAACAAGTGTTTTCCGCTGCGAGACACCCGCGTCACAGTAGTCTCTTATGTGTGTCTGGTCGCGACAGATGTGCTCAAGGGTCTTATTGAACGTTCTAGCTACCACAAGTTCACACCAGTTCGGAAATAAAAGAGAAATCCCGATCCTAGGATCTTACAGAACTTAACAATTGTGCAGGTCTAATCAGTGCACATAGAGTCTTGTTTGGGGTGGAGCGTGAGTGAATTTCAATCAGTCGCGTGAAAGTGTCCCGAGTCGTGCCGCGCATTAAGGCATTTTGCTTCGCAGAAATACTTAAATTCTAGGAAAATGAGCCGGAAGGACTGGACGAAAATATATTTTTACATGCCGTGGGAAATCGGCCCTTCAGCTTAGCTTTTCATGGCATATGCCCCAGCCCAATACTTTGGTAAAATACTGGCGGTGGGGGAATGCGGTCGAGCACCTTCTTAATCCCAAGAAAATACCAAAAGCTGTTCAAATCACTTCCCCATGCGCGGCATTGTGGCCCTGTGTGCCAAATCAAGTTTGAAATTATCCCTGCTTCCCCATATCAGGCTTTGACCGCTGATAATCTTGAATTAATTTTTTGATTGCGTCGTTCCTAGGGCAGTTGCATATAATGTGTATGTGTTGCATATAATGTGCATAAATGTCTTGAAGGGATAAATCTATTGAAATTCGTCAAAGTGCCTCATGTTTGCGCGTGGCGTTCCTGTTCCTGGTAAGTAGTAATAGGGCATTGGCGTGACGTTGAGCTGCAGCTGCTTTGAATGACTGCCTGTACCTCTCTTCTGCGTAGTAACGCTGCGTTGTTTATATTCTCATACAACGGCTCAGATTTGTATTTACCACACTTCCCGCGATCGTCGTCGACCTTGACCCGACTCTTACGTGGCTACATGCTCTTTGTATTTTTTCTCTTTCTGGAACTAGGAAGGTGCTTGACTCACCAACGGAAGGTGCATTTTAGAACCCTCTGAAGATGTCTCTCGGGGAGTTAGACTGAGAGACTGATGACTCTGGTCAGGCCGGTATATCCATTTCTAACGCTCTTTTATACTCTTATACTTTTTTTAAGCAGCAACTCCTTACACTGGGCACAGTTTCTATCACATTTAAGCGACGTAGAACTGAAGGCCTAGGTAAGGCCGGCACTCTTTATTCTGATGCTTATTCTGCTCTTTTTCTCATGAGAGAACCACATCAACTGTGAAAAATCTGACGCAAGGCAGAGTTCGTGAAACGCTCACCCAATTCAATCGAAATGTATAGTAATGCACACTTGTTACTTGTCTCCGGATGCGTCTTCAGCTAGCGGGAGTGAAGACGCCTCCAAGTGACTTCAGCTCCCCCTCTCTTGAGGGGAGCTGGTGAATCCCTTTGATGGTTGGGATGACGTGTGCCAGATGCCAGGGTAGGCTGCAATCTAGCCCACGACGTCCGGATACTTAAACCCATCCTGTCTCTGGGCTTCTCTTCTTCATTCCGGAGATTTCTCTGCCTTGTTTTAGTGTTGGTCCTTTCCCTGTGCTTTGATTGGATCATCCGCCGGACATCGCCTTTAGAGAGAGCGATGTGGCCATGATCACTGGTGGCCTGTCCTGCCTGCCGGTCCACCCGCCCCTTCAGCTCCGCACCAGAACGTCCTGGGCAGAATAGCTAGACCTGCCGAGAACGTCAGTGTGTTCTCATTCTGGGAGTGGCTGACCAGCTCGTAATGTGGTCTGAAGTGAGTGCGAGTCAGTGGCAACGGGACAATCATACCATAGGTTGGAACTTCTAATAAGCTGGACCGGCGCTATGCAGCCTCAGTTTCAACCTTAGCCGGAGAGAGCCGGCCTTCATGCTCCGTCGTAACCCCCTCTTACGTTGCCGCCGGACCTCGGCACCGCACCCCATTCAGATCGACCGTGTTTGAGCCGACTGACCGGTCTGTCGCCATGATGATCGAGCCTTCGTCATCGGTTCCCAGGTGTTGCAGCCGCTGCTCCAATGCAGCACTGAGTGCCCCAGGTGGCCCTGCTCGGCGGTGCGGCCCGGAACAGTCCAGGGTGGAATTCCACCGGCGGCACAGTCAGGGTGGAATTCCACCGGCGCGGTGCGCTCACCCATTGCGGGCGGTCGGTCAGTGCACACACCTCCCTGTGCACTGGACTCCACTGATGAGACCGGCCGAGGGGGATAGGTGCTGCAACGTCCGGGAACCAGAATTTCACATTCATTTTGGGACTGCTAAAAAATGTTGAAGGCTTGAACCTTCAATCCTTGAGCCTTTCAACCGTGACAGTAGTAAGGTTTCACCTGCATAACAGTAGTAAGGTACTACTGTTATGCAGGTGTCCCGCAGCTGAAAGCACGCTGCTGTATTATATTGCATTTAGCTACGGGGTCGAAACAACAAGACAGCAAGAACCTCAACACCATGTAGCTCCCTAACTGTGCATTATGCTGCGATTTGAGGAGTTTCAGTTTATTAATCTCGCCAAGACCCTTCAAAGGAGGTACTATTCAGCGAATTAACCGCTCTTGGAAACTGTCATATTAAATGTTAAAGCGCTAAAACTAGAGCTGTCTAAAATGGAAAGCTGCTGAATATCGCCAAATTTGGTAATTCTTTTTATTACGATTTTCGGATTCAGCATCTTTAAAATCGCTCAGCTGAAATTGTTTTGGGAAATTATGTTTTAAGGTCTGTGTTTCTCGTGAGAATGTACGGTTCAGGAGTTATAGCCTCCGGAAGTTTTATACTTGGCCGGCGCACCAATTTCTTCTATAGACATTTTATTCAGTTAAAATAACAATAAAGGGGTTAAATTATACATTGCAATCTTTGGAATGAGTCAATAAACACAACTGTGGCAGTTTTGAAATATGTGATGCTTACAAAAAAGTTGTATCTAATAAGAATATGTAAGTAGTCTTAAAAGTATGTTCTTCAGCGTGGATTTGAAACCTTACAATAGATATAACCTAACAATAAATAGATAATAGCACCTAATAGAACTTGGCTCAAAGTATAAATATCAAGAATAAAAACCGTGAGTATCTGTTTCTAGGCATGAAAAAACTAGCAGAATATATCATGGGCAGGAGTTGTTGGCGCACCCTGCGCGGTTCAAAGAGCACGTTTACTTCTCCCTTTACCTCAGATGCCGTGACCTTGACCTGAAGATGATCGCTGACGGAGAAAGAGGTTGGGCGTTGACAGAAGACCCTTGTTTTGTATCAACTCTCGTTTTTCACTCCCTGTGTCAGAATTGGGAATTACTGTCTTTAAGCTCGAGAAATGAGGAGGAGTTCAACCAGTAACTTAGCTAAAACATGCGGTTTTGGTGTTTATTTCTAAACCGACACGTGCTTTTGTAATTTTACACAATTTTGTGTTTATTTCAAAGAGACCGTCTTAGAGTATCGAGATCAAAAATGAAACTGTGGGTATTTGCTTCTTAGCATGAGAAACCAGCGGCATATATCATTGGTGAACACCGCAGGGGCACCCCGCGCAGTGCGCATGACACGCTCCCCTCTTCCCTTACCTGATGCGCCCTGAACTTAACCTGAAGACGATAGTTTATGAGCAAGTCGGTAGTCAGTGACAAAGTAAACATGTTCCACCAATCTGAATGGTGTTTTCGCTTTTATTGCACATAGGTTTCCGTTTTAAAAGCGTTATGCATCGCATGGTGATATCAAGCGTAGATCGAAATGCCTACCCGTTTGCGGAGGGAGAAACTGATTGCTTTCTGGATTAGCGAAGGAACTATCGAAATCGATGCTTAATTATTATTGTTCATAATAAATACAGTACGAATTATAGGCGTCATGACCAGTAACCATTAAACGTGCCATATCAGGGCCATTAAACAAATGAGTTATTAGATTATCAATTGCATGTAGAACATCTCTTGTTTTTGTTCAAGTGGTCCCATGTATGTCGCATATCACACGTTCCTATTCCTGTCATCATATATTGCAGCGTTTTATCTCATGACCACCACAATGATCTTATCACCCCTCACAAGTTCACGCACAAGAGCATTTCTCACATCCGGACGAATTAGAAAATATCAATATAGGAAGATGGGAAATTTATACTTATTTTTGAAGTTTCTGTGTTTATCTCGCAGTTTTACCGTTCCGAATACCTGCTTGAGTTGGGAATCTGGTGTATAAACCTCTTTAGGGACAATTGAGCATGCTCGGCTTGGATATCCAAAAACGTCAAAGCCTCCCCGCTGGACTGATTTTCCTTGACCGCGGACATGCCACATTCACACTGGCTGCAATTATTATCAATGTGCTCCCAACATAGTTTGACCAATCTCTGCTACGTAAACTGGCAAAGTGATGTTAATCATGGTTGATATGAAAACCCGTTTTACAATCTCTCTTCGCAAATCAGAAAAATTAGCTTATACACTTTTATTTTGGACTGCTGGATCTTCCCAAGTGTACTGGATTTTTTTTCAAAACGTGGTGCTAGTAAAGAGTTTTTCTTAGAAGCTGAAGAAAAGTGTGGACAGAACTATGTAGTGCTTCATTATTTCAGATACCACTCCAAAACCGTATCTTCTTAGTTCCCTTCCACCTCAACGCCCAAAGTCCCAATTGCAAATATCGCTAAACCCAACTTATCGTTTTGGGGCGTGTTGGGAACAAACCCAAAGTGAGATCACAACGAAACTTTGGGGACTGTAACACTTGTCGTTGCAGTCCATTATCATATGAACGGCGAGGTACGGCGGCGGAGCAACTTTGCCGCCCGGTAGCTCAGTTGGTAGAGCGTTGGGCTCCGGCCCGCTGCTCAGAAGCATGCAGTGGCAGTGCATGTCCAGGCTGGGATCGGTTCCCGAGACGCTCCGGCGCTCAATAGTTTACCCGACGTACAGGTCGGCTGGCAACTGACTGGTGAGAGGGTGACCTGAGCGGGGCGGCCGTCCCTGTGCTTTTGGGACGTTAAACTTTGGCTTCTAAATTAACCCTCCATTGAGGGAGTTGCTCGTTCGGGTGGTGGGGTCGGGGTCTCCGTGACAAGTCCCTTGATGACTTTAGTGAGACTCCGACTCCAGCAGCCTTACCAGGAACAACTTGAACAAAATTTATATAAAAAATGTTTAAGATGGGAGATTCAAACAAATGTCTCCTTCCCACGTGCGTAAGGGGAGGGAGAACCCAGTCCTCGTCAGCTAAGGGAAAACAAGTGAAGCCTAATCGCTTAAAAATTATGAATACTGCTATAAGAAACGTGTTAACGTACTTCAAGAAATACGTTGGTTACTGGCGGGGGAGTGCTTAGGTATTTCTTGTGGGTAGTTATCGTACGTGAGTTATAATGCGCTTTCAGACAAATACCCATGGTTCTGGGGTATGATCTCACGACTTTGAGACGTGCTGTTCAGGTGCTGGTGTCAGTTTTCCGATCAACATTGAGAGATGCACTTTTAATTAATTTACTGGCTGAACTCTTCTTTATGCCTAGAGCTTTAACACGCTCAGTGGAGAGGGGTTTGGCGTCAACGTGCAGTGGAGGGTGCCCTAAAGTGCCCCCCCCTGAGATCTCGGAAACCAAGAAAGAAAAACGCCGTTTGCGGGTGTGTGGGCGATGGTGATCCTCATTATAGGTAAGTTTCATTGACCTAGGTCAATATATCAAAGGTCAAACGAGGTCGTTGAGTTCAAATCTGGCCCGTGCTGGAGACCTATGGGGAAATGCCGTGACCATGCGGATAAAGGGAATACGCCAAAAGCGGATTAAGGTCATATAGAGAAGGTCCGGCACAATTTCCTCCGGAAGTTTGAGGTCAATGTCACTCAAGTTCACTGACCTCTGACGTAACAATGAGACATATTCTCAATAATGCACAATATAATTGACACTAAAGCAGCCTTTGGGCGGGAAATGAGAGCTTGACATTAAAGAAAGACCTATGACCGTGTCCTGGAACCTTGATATTCAGTTGCCTTAACTATGGAGTCATGTTACGTCACCACTCGGTCTACAGTGCAGGGAAACTGGTGTGTCCGTGGGATTGTAACGGTCTCAAAATATAGGTCTGATTTCGAAAGTCTATAAATAATTAAAATAATTGACCAATTTCACAGTATTTTTTCACCAATCGACGCGCTGATGAATTCGCTCAAATGTAGCAAAGTAGCGTTTTCCGCCGGCGAATGGTTCTCTGGCCACCTCGGAAAAATTGTGGGGGGGGGACACTTCAGGACCTCCCCTCCACTTTGCGTGTTAATACAGTCATTTCAATCACTGACGCAGGGGATAAAGAACGAGAAAATTGATACAAAACAAATGTATTTTGCTGATGCCTAGTCCCATATTACATCAGCAATTTTCTACAGGTCAAGTTCATGGCGCCTGGGTTAAAGAAATAGGCGAGCGTGCCCTCTGCACCGCGCGGGCTGCGCCAAAGGACCGTACCTGTGATATATTCTGCAAAAATTGCCGTGCTTAGAAGCAAATATCCACGGTTTCTATGTTTGATCTGAATACTTTATGACTTGCTTTTTCCGTGCTTATGTCAGTTTCCAAATTTACGCTGAAGAACATATTTTTAAAACTACTTCACATTTTTGAATAATTTAGTTTTTTTAGTAACAATTAAGTGTTTAAAAAATGTAACCATTGTGTTCATTGGTTCATTCCAAACATTTTATATAACACTTTACCCATCCTAGTCTGATCAAACCTAATTTGTCCTAAATTAATTAAATTAATTTTAAATTAATTAAAATTAATTTGTCCTAATTTATCCTAATTTGATCAAATAGCTTAAGAAAAGTTGTTGCGCGGACCAAGTGTAGAATTGCCGAAGGATATAACTCCTGGATCGCTTCACCTAGCAGCGTATAAGAATGCCAGGCGTGTTCTGGTCTGCCGACAACAACATTCACAAAGTTTAAAGAAAATCTGATATATGGGGTTATAAGGCCTGCGCTGGAATGTCGTGGAGTGGCCCACGTGCCAGACAGCCATAAGCTGCGTCAGGGGGTGGTCTGAGTCGCTGCCGACGGCTGGAATGTGTCGATGTCGACTCGCCCCGCTCCACCCGGCCGGTATCGGCAGAACTCAGTCCCAAAGCGCCACCGGCGCCATGATTAACTCCGCAATCAATACCCACCGGCCCCCGCAAACCGACTCGGCAATACTGCACTGATTGGGCCCAGCTGCAGGTGGGCAGTGATGTGTCACACGGGCTAACCACGTGCCCGCGTGAGGTCTCGCGACGGCGCTTGGGTACGTTCCTGCTCTCGGGCGCAGTTTGGGGCCCCATTTCTTTTTCCTGTATAAGAGATTTAACAACATTGTGCTGTGTCTTTATTCTCGCTTCATGTACTGACGCATGCTGAGAATATACGTGGTAGGCTTTTGTGATGCTGATGAGGTCAATATAAAAACGTGCAAAAGCTTTTCGTGCGCTTGGAAAATGAAACTACTGCTCGTTTAAGTGTTACCATTTAGAAAGATTTCGATTACTTCAAATCCTTTATTAACCAATCGAGGGGGAAACGTGTCATTGCAGTGATATGAGCCCAGTGGCGGGGTACCGTGAGCACTGTCAAATGTTCGGGACGGCCAGCCTAACCCATTCCGTGGACTTAATGCATACTGATCACGTCACAAGTTCGCTGCAGTGGAAAAGTTCTGACGGGCGAGAATGGCCGACCAAGCCTCTTGGCCGGTAACTCGTGTGGCAAAATGCGAACTGGAACAAACCAGCCACAGTTGTCGCTGCGACGGTGCCGGCAGATTTCTGCCATTTGTTCTTCCATGCATGTATTCAGGACGAAACGACGCATTACGTATGCATCACATGTTAGGAGGAAAACACTTGACAGGATGGAAACGAAAAGGAGGTGGAATTTACCAGTCGCGGATGCAAGGATGGGGGGGGGGTTAGGGCAGGCCATTCTTTAACATGTTAACTGGGGGCTATTTGCCCCCAGTCGGCCGAAATGCCCCCCCCCAGTGCCCGGAAATTGGCCCCCAGTGAAATGGACAGGAAATGACTTAAACTTCAACAAATGCAAACTCACCTAACGAAAATAAGACAGAACACCACCCGATAATATTACTTTAGTTTTATTGCTGGTGCCAAATTGGTAATTCACAAAAATTGTGTTAAAAAATGTTCATACGTGGCTGTCTCCTCCATCGTGCGAAGACGAAACAAAGCGCGTAGTTACGGGATATCCCGGCGAAAGCAGCCTCAGCATCAGCTAATCACAACGCTGGAGATGAACGCTGGCCTATAACCAATCAAACATCATGTTCTATCTGACCGGAAGCCCATACCCCAGCCAGAATCGTGAGATTGTATGATGCTCTCATTTCACACGCGGTCAGTTGTGAGCGCTTAGAGCTCGTTCGTAGCTTAGACGGAACACGGTGTAGTCAAAGCGCGAAAGACTGGTCGCGGGTTTGGCGGTGTGAAGTGCTTAGCCTTTTTATTCATTATTGTGGTGGTAGCATACATAAACGTCACCAGCGGCAAAAAAGTGAGGGGGCCAGCCAAATTTCAACCTGATGCTGACGACAAACTTACCACGTTCGTACCAAAAACTTTTCGAATTTGGGGTCCTCGTTGCCTTCCGCAGCGGCTGGTTATACAAATTTCCGGTTTTCTCCCATTTTGACTTATATCAGAATATTTCTGATAAAAAAGTGGGTAGGGGGCAGGTCCCCTGGTCCCTCTTTTCCGACGTTTGTTGTGTGTTGTAGCATACGTGAAATTTATAGTGAGATCGCTGCATCAATTTGTTCTGTAAAGTCGATAAATTGTTATCTGGCCTTTCTCATCGATTCCCCGATGTTGACAATTGGGAGAGATTATATATTCGGCCACAGCCCTGCATCAGAATCATAGAACTGGACCTCGAGAAACCCTTTCAACAGGGAAAGAGTTGGCGACGCCATACAACCCTGACAGTTGGTGCGTCGGTAAGCCTAAAAAATTATTGACTGGATTTTTGTACTACATTCTCTAAATGATTTTGGCAGCAACAACCACACATCATAGTAGGTATGTACGTAAAAACTTGTCTCGATTTAGCCTATAAACCACTTGTGTTCGATACTTTAGGAATTTGCTTACCTTGCCACAATCATCAAGAAAAATAAAAAAATAACCTTTTTCATTTGGAATACATTGTGGTAGCGTCAGGGCTGCCAGGTTGGCAATTTTGTGGCCAAATATCTCGAATTGGGTCTTTTTGTCGTGTTTGGACCCGCGATTTTTTGAGTTGGCCCTTTTTTGGAATCTGGCCATTTTCCCCCTTTTCAAGCAGCTGGCACCTTAAGCTATTTCTGGTTTGTCCCTTGTATAAATATTATTTCTTTTTGACCTCTTCCGCTCTTGAATACGATATTCTGACACCGAAAAAGCAGCAGGGCAGCAGACAAACTGTTATGGTGGTGGGAGGGAGGGAAGTAACTTTGTTAAAAACACGACCCAGAAAAATGATGGTCACCGGAAACCGGACGCAAAGGATACGATACTATAGGCACCCTTTGGGTGAAAAGTTGATGATAAAGTGCGCCCTCTGAGGCTCCGCACTCCCCCACTTACCAAATATCCTAGATCCGCCACTAATCAAGAGCAAAAAAATGCATAGTTGAAAAAAGAGAAAACATTAAATGTTAGCGGGGAGTGGTGTGGCCAACATGATTAAGCCGCGCCCCACCGGGGGTCCGGCGCCACCTTCGCCCCACCGGGGGCCATCGATGCTTCCCCTCTATCTCCGAAAATATGGGGGTTAACGCAAATCTGCAAAGTGCATTAGAAAGCTCGCGTGAATTCAGTAAGAAATTACTTCGCATGTTTAAGCGCTCAGATCAATAGTTTGACCTCCAGAGGTCAAGTTAGGTCACGATAGGCTATTTTCACTCAAATATGCAATGCTTAAGAAAACTGGGCATAACTCTTATGTCATTGAGCTATTGAGATCTGGTAAACTACATTGGATAGGAAAATGCCAGCCCTTTCTTCCCTATGCAGAACGTAATGATCTCCCGCCAGTGGTCAAGCCCATATTCAAGGAAAAAGGGTAACCCAGCTGATATCGCAAATTATAGACCTATCAGCCTTTTGAGCTGCTTATCAAAAATTTCTGAGAAAATTATGTTCCGAAAGATATACTCTCACATAACAAATTATGAATTACTGACAGAAAAGCAGAGTGGCTACCGACCGGGACATGGAACACGACTTCAGCTATTCTACCTCACCCACACCCTTTACGAATCTCTTGACAAAGGACATGACCAGACATTAATCTACTTGGACATAAGTCGCTACTTCGATAAAATCTGGCACAAAGGGCTCCTCCACAAATGTAAACACGAATTTGGACTTGAAAACATCCTCCCTTGGCTTCACTCATACTTGACTGACAGAAAACAACGCGTACTCATCGAAGACTCTCATTCCTCACTGCTAACTCTAGACGCAGGATGTCCCCAGGGGTCGGTTCTAGACCCCTACTTGCGCTTCTCTATCTCAACGATCTTTCAAACAAAACAGAAAACCAAATCCTATTTTTCGCTGATGATACTTGTTTATTTGCTACTCATATTTCCAGTAGCATTCAAAATGTGGAACTATCACTCCAGAATGATTTGAATAGAGTTCTAGCATATGGTAGGAATTTGCTCATCACATTTAACTCAACCAAGACAATACAGCAAACTTTTTCGTACAAAAAACTACCAGCAGTCCCCAAATTTGTTTATGATTCTCAACCAGTACCAGTTGTAAAAAGTCACAAACATTTGGGAATGACCTTTTCCCAGGACCTACGATTCCATGAGCATGCAAATGAAATTATCAAAAAAGTCAATATGACCCTCAGCCCACTTTACCCTATAGCACGGCACTTCCCTAGATCTATCTTAAATCACATCATTAACATGTATGTTCGACCCCACTTCGACTACTGCGACATAATATACGACGGACTACTGACAGTTGACGACACAGAACGACTTGAACGACTTCAATGTAGGGCCGCGAGACTAGTGACTGGGGCACTTCCAAGAAGCAGTACGGAGAAGCTTAGAGCAGAGCTCGGATGGACATCTCTCCAAACTAGGCGCAAAATTCACAAAATCGAGTTCTTTCATACCTTATGCCATTCTAACGTACCTAGTTACATACAAAACATATTGCCAAACATAAGAAGCAACATTGTTAATAGGCCTATTCGGAATGCAAACCAAAGAACCCAGGTACCGTTTAGAACAACTAACTTTAGGAATTCTCTTTTGCCGAGTGCTACGAAACTATATAACCAGCTACCCGAGAGGATCAGGGGCTCGAACTCACTAGCTACATTTAAAAGACGTGTCATAGAGCTATTTGGGAAAACCAAGCCTCCAAAATACTATTATTATGGATCCAAACTTCAAAATTCCTTGCTGACTCAATTAAGAATAGGAATGTCGAAGCTCAATAGCCATCTATACTCAGTCCAAAAATGTTCAACGCCATCATGCGAATGCAGTTGTCGGTGCGAGGATGTTAAACATTATTTTCTTCACTGCCCATTTTTTCAAATCAGCGAACTTAACTATCAAGCAGAATATCGGAAATAATGAACACAACTTTTGCTAATCTCAACAATACCCAAAAACTAGATGTAATCTTAAAAGGACATTCTTTACCTAGTAGACAGGACTATGCAGTAGCTCAAGAAACGTTCAAATTTATGAGTTCAACAAAACGATTCCGACCTTGATTCTGAAGCTATTGTCAAAATTTACTGTTACACCCATCTTGGTACGCCGGTATCTCGCAGGTCGGCGGCATCACGCACCAGCGGCGGAGCTGACGGACCAGGCGGCGTTTTTTAATGTAACAGCATCGTGGAAACAACGAAAGGCGCCTCGAGTCAAGCACATTCGTGCTTTTGCGCCGATCGTTATATTTGAGTGTTTTTTTGTTTTTGTTTTTGGAAATACATGGGATGGTATGGTATGGTATGGTTTGACCTCAAGAGGTCACCTCGTGACCTCATATGACCTGAGGTCATCAAAGGTCAGAAAATGATCTTGTCGTATATCAAATGAAAGCTAGTGTTAAGGCATATACGATGGTGTTTGATTAAACGCTCTAGCTTAATTAGGTCAAAAGTTATTGCCAAAATACTGTTTTTGACCCCTGGTGACCTTCGATAACCTTGGAGAAGTAAAATGGAAAATATGACCCCTGGGATCCGTAAGAGGGTGTCCAAGAACGCTTTTCTGAGCAAGCCGAGCCCTTGCAATCGTTTTTGTAGCTTTTAGATCATAAGACAGCTTTTTCCCATGCTTTGTCAATGGGAGAGGTCACCTCGTGACCTGACCTTAGGTCACGAAATTGAAAAATCCCGGATATACACCTTGTAGACCCTGGCGGGGCCATAAACTGTAGGAAGTTTCAGATCGATCGATTGAGAAACGTAACTCTTATAGGGCTCAAAAGTTGAAGTGAGGTGACCTTGGTTGACCTGGCCTGGTGACCAGACTCAGGGGGCGGACATGAGATATCTCTCTAGAATTCTGGGGGTTTTGAAGGTTCCATTTCTGGGTCTGACCGTTTTTTTTTTGCAGCAAAATTTAATATGTAATTCCAATGGGACTGTTTGCAGGGGTTTGGGGCACGGGCCAGTTGGAAAATTTAAGCGGTGCTTAAGGGTATATTTTTATTTTTGGTATGTAAAATTGATCAGGCTATCTTTTGGGTGCAGTTTTTAGTCCCTGACATGCTTTTATAACAAGGAAAATCCAAGATGAATTTCATGCTAATTCCTTCAGAATTCTGTTTCGAATGTTTCGCTCAACCAATCAGAACGCTGTATTCTACCTTCTGCTACCAGAATATAAGGTATCTTGAACAAAACCCTCCAAAATACTACCATATGCTCAACATGCTGCCAAATAAGGCAGTCAGCTGGCTGTCATGTCCGAACCGTATCTATAGGAACCGTGACCAGACCTTGGGTGACTTGGGGTAAAAAATTTCAGGGATGGTGTGAAAATGATGGGGTGAGAGATAGAGCTCTTAAACGTGGTCCTGCGTTTCGTCGTTTTTCTGCTATCCCGAAAAAAACCTTAGGAGGGCCATCGATGCCCCGGTGGGGCGAGGGTTAATGATGCTAATAAATGTTCTGGTTATGTGGATAACCATTTGATGGTCACACGGGACTGGAAGGTCAGCCCCGGCTTCCTATTAAATCAGTAGTGTGCTTAAAAAATATCGTGTCAAGTCGATATCAAACTGTCAACAATTAGTTTTAAACAGTGATACAATTAGTTTTTCTGTGGGCCTATGTCTACCGCAAGGGGCTGTTTTATCCTCAAATCTGGTTTCTGTGGTATTCATTTGGCTGTTTTAGTGAAAATAACGTTTTGTCCCTCTTTGGCCCTTTTCCTAACTCGGTTCGACCTTTTCCGCGGGAAAAAAACTTGACAACCCTGGGCAGCATCTATAATCTGGAATAACATTAAAAAACACAAAAATAACACCAACGCGTATTAGTTTTGTTAGACCCCCTCAAAATGGGGTCTTGATCCCTGAAGACACTATCTTGGCCAGCACAAGAAATGCCCCCCCCCCACTGACTTTTCCTTAAAAAATGCCCTGGGTTAGGGGCTCAAGTCCCCCTCTCCCGGAAATGTGAGAGTGCCTATATGTAATGCATAGCCGGAGGCTGTTCCGAGGTGATGGCGAGGGAGGCTGGAGCCCTCTAGCCCCTCCCCCAGCCCCCCAATGAAGTCCTGGATCCGCCACTGGACGTTACTTCAGAACCACCACAATATATATGTATGTATGTATTTTTATTTGATATCTCAGCATACATAAATTTAACACTCAACGGGCGCGATCGGCACAAAAAAACCCATAAGGGTCTTAAATCGCGGTGCCTATCGCTCAGTTTAATGACATACGCAGTAAGCATTGCTCCACCACCAACCAAAACGGGCTTCCACCATTCGCGACAAATCACACAACACTTGGGACAACTTATAATATAATCCACTCAGCACCAATCACCTCAGACAACAGTTTCCACAAATGTGGACCGTACACCATTCGACTCTGAGCGCTCCCCCCCCATCCAGCTCACAAGTTGAAACGCTTGGTTTGTAGGAGGAAATTTTGAAATGCGTTGGCAATGATAATTTGCAAACTTTTATCTGTAATGTTTCCAAAGATTAGAGTATCAATCACTGGCTTCATTGCTAAATTCCTGAGAATGTCATTGGTCGCTATCAAATATAATACAGTATTTCTATGTTCAGCAAATTTTGGACATTCAAAGACAAAGTGCCTAACATCCTCCCTGGGATGACCACATGAACATGCTGGACTGTGCGATGGGTTATATTTAAAGACGTCTGCGTTGAGCTGAGTTAGTCCCATTCTAAGCCTGGAATGAAATATGTTTCCCAGTTTTGTGCCCAGAAAGTAATAATTGGGAGGTTTGGCAGCACCGTATATTTCTGTCTGATGCTTAGTGGAACATGACACGAAACAGGACCGTGGGCCGTCTGCCGTTTGTCGCTGTGACGGTGCATGCAGGTTTTGTGCCATTTGTGGCTGTGACGGTGTCGGTAGGGCTTCTGCCATTTATGACAGTATACTTGGAATTTCCGTGGTTTTTGTTCGTGGCGATGTTGGTGAGTTTTTTTGTTTGTTTTTTTTCTTTTTTTGCGTGATTGAAATTTGGACATACAAATGATAGGTTGTTGCTGAGACGATTGTTCAAGGTGGCATGAGCCTGAGCATTGTGAGCACCGTTCTGAAGCTGCCTCTGCCTTTCGCAGAACAGTCACTGGGTGAGAACCGTTCTGGTTGTGAGCTGCCTCTGCCTTTCGCAGAACAGTCACTGGGTGGGTACTGTCCTGACTGTGAGCTGCCTCTGCCTTTCGCAGAACAGTCACTGGGTGGGTACCGTCCTGACTGTGAGCTGCCACTGCCTTTCGCAGAACAGTCACTGGGTGGGAACTGTCCTGACTGTTGGCTGCCTCTGCCTTTCGCAGCACAGTCACTGGGTGGGTACCGTCCTGACTGTGAGCTGCCTCTGCCTTTCGCAGAACAGTCACTGGGTGAGAACCGTCCTGACTGTTGGCTGCCTCTGCCTTTCGCAGAACAGCCACTGGGTGGGTACCGTCCTGACTGTGAGCTGCCTCTGCCTTTCGCAGAACAGTCACTGGGTGAGAACCGTCCTGACTGAGCTGCCTCTGCCTTTCGCAGAACAGCCACTGGGTAGGCACGATCCTGCTCTCCAGCTGCCGCCTGATAGAGCGGCCCAGCAAGAAGGACGGCTTCTGCTTCAAGCTGTACCACCCGCTGGAGCAGAGCATCTGGTCCACCAAAGGGCCGGACGGCGAGAGCAGCGTGGTTGGTAAGCGAGTCTGCCTGATAGAGGTTTGGTAAGCGAGTATGTCTGATAGCGTGTTTGGTAAGCGAGTCTGTCTGATAGCGTGTTTGGTAAGCGAGTCTGTCTGATAGCGCGGTTGGTAAGCGAGTCTGTCTGATAGCTTGTTTGGTAAGCGAGTCGGTGTGATAGCGTGTTTGGTAAGCGAGTCTGTCTGATAGCGCAGTTGGTAAGCGAGTCTGTCTGATGGCGTGGTTGGTAAGCGAGTCTGTCTAATAGCGTGGTTGGTAAGCGAGTCTGTCTGATAGCTTGTTTGGTAAGCGAGTCGGTCTGATAGCGTGTTTGGTAAGCGAGTCTGTCTGATAGCGCAGTTGGTAAGCGAGTCTGTCTGATGGCGTGGTTGGTAAGCGAGTCTGTCTAATAGCGTGGTTGGTAAGCGAGTCTATCTGATATCGTGGTTGGTAAGCGAGTCTGTCTGATAGCGTGGTTGGTAAGCGAGTCTGTCTGATAGCGTGGTTGGTAAGCGAGTCTGTCTGATGGCGCGGTTGGTAAGCGAGTCTGTCTGATAGCGCGGTTGGTAAGCGAGTCTGTCCGATGGCGTGTTTGGTAAGCGAGTCTGTCTGATAGCGCGGTTGGTAAGCGAGTCTGTCTGATGGCGCGGCTGGTAAGCGAGTCTGTCTGATGGTGCGGTTGGTAAGCGAGTCTGTCTGGGCTGGGCGCCGCGCTGGCTGCGCTCTGCGTGTTAATTCGGAGCTTATAAGTACCGTTATATGACTTTACATATCAATATATGGCGTTACATGTCCTCGTGCCCTTCTCGGACCGATCCCAATCATGTCGCTCCAAAGTTGCGACAAGACGTTCGGTGCACCCAAACAGTGACGCTACACATCTGCTGTTGCGTATATGTTGTAGATCACCCACACCCTGTTGTGTTCAATTTTTCTAGAATGGACTCAGCGTGCCGACTGGCCCTGCTACACCATGCAGTGTCCAATTTTTGCTAGAATGGACTCAGCGTGCCGACTGGCCCTGCTACACCATGCAGTGTCCATTTTTGCTAGAATGGACTCAGCGTGCCGACTGGCCCTGCTACACCATGCAGTGCCCATTTTTGCTAGAATGGACTCAGCGTGCCGACTGGCCCTGCTACACCATGCAGTGCCCATTTTTGCTAGAATGGACTCAGCGTGCCGAATGGCCCTGCTACACCATGCAGTGTCCATTTTTGCTAGAATGGACTCAGCGTGCCGACTGGCCCTGCTACACCATGCAGTGTCCATTTTTGCTAGAATGGACTCAGCGTGCCGACTGGCCCTGCTACACCATGCAGTGTCCAATTTTTGCTAGAATGGACTCAGCGTGCCGACTGGCCCTGCTACACCATGCTGCGCATGTGCGATAACGGCAGCCAGAGGGCCGTTCATCAGGCTGCCTAATGAGCAGTAAAGGCATTCTTGGAAGCTTTGGCCAGAGGCACTCATCCGCACCGTCCGTAACTGGGAGTGTGCTCTGTTACAGGGGCAGACAATAGCTAGCGTACCCTCGGGCCTCATTAGCGGCGAGACTATGGCGATGATGCAGGGATGCATGCCCCCAAAGCAATTGGGCCCACTCTGTATGGCGCGTTGCGCAGTAGGCCACGACAATGCCACCCCAGCCCTCCTGGGTCACGACACCCCGCCCGCCGCCCGAATTGATGCCAGGGGGTGGGCGTGCCCGGCCTTCTGGCCGAGGCTCAAACGTGAGGATATGGACCTGTTCGTTTATCGTATCGCCAGCAGGATGACCCCATCAATCAATCAATCAATCAATCAATCAATCAATTTTTATTTCATTTTCCATATAGACAGGTGAAGAGAAGCAAAGGAGAAGAATAGCAGATAAGAAACATGAGAAAGGCAGCAATAGTCATACAGTAACGTAAAAGTAGGTCGGTGAGTATGTTATGAGATCCTGACAAATAAACACAATGCTGGTCAGCAGAAATAACACAAAAACACCGCAGAAAACAAAAAGAAGAAGAAACAATACTAAATCAAAGAGCAAAGACGAAAAAGCAAACAAAAGGCTGTCAAGAGGAGACGCGGAACAGCGTCCAGGATGATTGCAGGGAAGGGAGAGAGAGAGAGAGAGAGAGAGAGAGAGAGAGAGAGAGAGAGAGAGAGAGAGAGAGAGAGAGAGAGAGAGAGAGAGAGAGAGAGAGAGAGAGAGAGAGAGAGAGAGAGAGAGAGAGAGAGAGAGAGAGAGAGAGAGAGAGAGAGAGAGAGAGAGAGAGAGAGAGAGAGAGAGAGAGAGAGAGAGAGAGAGAGAGAGAGAGAGAGAGAGAGAGAGAGAGAGAGAGAGAGAGAGAGAGAGAGAGAGAGAGAGAGAGAGAGAGAGAGAGAGAGAGAGAGAGAGAGAGAGAGAGAGAGAGAGAGAGAGAGAGAGAGAGAGAGCGAGAGAGCGAGAGAGCGAGAGCGAGAGCGAGAGCGAGAGAGAAGATTGTCAGTAGGAAACACGTGTTGCCGGACACTCTTCGGTAACGGTAGGCTGTCCCCAAATGCACCAAATATGACATAGACACCTACCCAATCGTGATTTTATTCCTTTTGCTTCACAAATTCTAAGGCACTTTTTTCCTAGCATGACGGGAAAATGGTGCAATTTTTGGGCCGGTTACCGAAAATTTGAAAATTGACCAGAACGCGGACATTCCACAACTTCAAGACTTTTGAAGTGTCCTAGATAAAAAACGCCATACCAATCCTTCAAAACTGGAATTGTGTTAGAGTCTATGTTTCACAACTATCAGGAGGGTCTGTCATGAACCCCAGTTATTCATGTGACTTTGATCCTCAGCTTCCAGGCCTCCTTGTTGGATAATGCTGCCTTGTGTCATTGCAATGAAGCTGCTTCCATCTCTCTACTCTGAATCAGCCGATATTTTTATGATCGTCACCTACGATGACGTTGGTGACATCTCCAGTGCTCTTCTCGTCATCGGTGGTGGAGCAGGAAAGGCAAACTTGAAGGGTCACCTCATGAAAGCCTTTAAATCTTCATCTGTGTGAGAGGAGGGAAGTCTTGGTGTAATCTGTAATTGGTAAGGTTTGTTAGGTCTTCTAGCTTGCAAGCACTAACTTTTCGGGGAATAGTGTTGAGCTTCCTGGCAGTTTTCTTACCCCTGGGCCTAGGGGCCTTCTTTCTGAGTGTTAGAAGCTCCTCCGCTTCCCGCCTCCTTATCTTCTTTATCAGGGAACTCCATCGTGACCATAACACACAGGGTAAATTTGAGCTGTATCAAGGACCCCGTTGCCGTCGTCTCCGTCAAGTGTATCTTCACAAGGCGCACCATCTGCAGGCAAGTGTCAGGTCTGTTCTCCAGCTGGTTCTCCAGTTTTATGTTGACGAAGAAGAGCAGATGACGTAGGTGACGAAACAGGTAAGATTCCTCAGATGGAAGGCAGAGCTTCAGGATTTACAGATGACCGATTCTGCAAGACTGAGGGTTGGTTCACCTACGGTGGTGCGGGTGCCCGCTTGCTTTTCAGCCCACCTTGGGTTAGGATTCCTGTCAACAGCCCCGCGCTTTCCTAGAGCATGTATAGTCGTGCTTTAGCTCCTTGATGGCGTCCTGAATCACTGTCTTAAGCTGTCTCTCCAGGTTTGTGTTTCGAAAGGCCTCGTACGTGGCCAGTGACAGCCTAGAAACATGAATGGTAATCACTTTGTCAATTCACTGAACAAGGACTCCAGTCTTGTAGCTTTACCGTTGCACGGCTCGAATATCCTTGATCTTTTCCTATCATTTGTGACTTCCAATCATTGGTGATTTCAGGTAGAACAGCCTGCAGTCCAGGGTCGGTAGCCTGTACATATGTACGGCAAGCCCAAACTTCCAGCCGATGCGCCTAGCGTATCTCCTCACCAAGGTCTATATATCCGTCTTCGTCCAGATATAGCGTAAAAAACCACCTGGAGAACAGACGTGACCATTTTCTCCAGCTGGAGGTGCACAGCACGAAGGGGAAGATGGCCATAAGACCCATACTGCAGTTCAAATCTCAACAGGCGCACGCGGAGAGTTTTCTGGGCCATGATGGGCCCAATGACAAGTAGGGTGGGAAGGCTGGGAGGGAGGAGCAGCAATATTCTTAAATTGAATGCTCGCAAGCTCAGGGTAAGAAGATCGTCAGGAATTTGTATACTCTCCTGAACCTCAGTGCCTGGCCTGCAAGTTTGAAGACTAACCGAACCAGCTACACCCACCCACCGTCCGTCATCTTACACAGGTGACGAGACAAAGGCCTTCATAAGGCGGCCATCAAGTCAACCCTCTCCCACTACACCACCGATGGCGAGAGAGTAGTGCGGATGGTCACCCAAGACTGTAACAGTATCGACCGGTCCAATGCAAAGTGATGGAAGCAGCTTCAGCGCGATAGCTGCAAGGCAGCGCGGCAGTAAATACAATAAGAATACCTCGAAGCTGACGGTCAGTCAAGTGAATACCTGGCCTTCATGCTAGACCTTTCTGATTATTGTAAAATATTGAGTCAAATATCACAATCCTTGCTTTCAAAACATTCCTCAGCCGTTTTATTATGTGAGATTTTGCAAAGGTTGTAATGTTTAGAAATGTCCGTTTTTCAGCCAATTTACGAGTTTTCGGCAGCTGACCAAAAAGGTTTGCACCATTTTGCCGTCATGCTAGGACAAAAACAAAAAGTGTTTTGTAATCTGAAGCAAAAGAAACAGAATGACTTTTGGAGGAGGTGTCTATGCCGTATTTGGTGCCTTTGGGGGCAGCCTACCGGACAGTGCAGTGGCGGCGCTTGCATGACAACTTGCTGGCCACTGCCAGACCAGTTCCAAGTATACAGACACCGTGGAAAGTACCTGGCTCCACGGAGAAATCATGGGCATGCAGATATTATCGCGTCAGCTGCTACGCCATTCAAATGAGCGTGGTTATTGGCCTGCTGGGCGTTCTCCTCTGTTCTATGCTTACCAAATGGTCTCCCCTGCGGCCCAGGATCGATTCGTCTGCTGGCACGGTTGACGGTGGCGCTAATTTCCACCCTGGTGGCGATGGTGATATTCAGTTCTGCGCTGATTTTCGTGCAACACTCAGGGGAATGTGGCACCTTGGTAGTTATAGACTGTAGAGGTTTTAGGGCCAATCTATATTGAAAATAATAGATTTGGTCTCATTTTTGCTGAAAATGGCCATTTTTCATGTTCTAAACAATTTTCAAAATTAGCGTGACGTGAAATTAGCGTACGATCTGGTGATGCTTTGTGCCAGATCGAACCTTTTTGAGTTCGCCAAAAATTAATACGAATACAGATCTGGCGTTGGTAGCTAAGAGAGGCTATTATGAGGAACCAAACTGACAAATACCAATTCATGTTATTTTTCTTAACACGCGCCCCGCTGGGGGGCGAAATTCGCCCCTCCTGGTTTTCCCCAGATAACGCAAAAACGAAGAGACGCAGAGCAACGAAACTTACAGTACCTTATCCCTGATCAATTTTACGCATTTGACCAAATTTTTAGGACAGGTCATGTCAGGTCAAGGAGCTATCCAAGGTCAAGTGACCCGACCTCAAAACCTAAAATCACGAGTTTGAAGCGGCGCCCAGGGAACATCAGCAAACCGATCAGTTTAAAACTTCCACAATATGATAAGGTCATTAGGGTCTATAAATCTGCTATCTCGGAAGTTTGATATTGTTGACCTAAGGTGGGTTCAATTTTTTTCGTCACCCCATTATTAGTGTATGGTGAAAAATAGAATGGGATCGTTTTCAGTAAATACGGGATAGATAAAGCTAAAAATCCTCACACCGTGTATTCTTACCACGATCTTGACCATAAAGTTGTGTTTTTGACCATTTGACCTCTGAAAGGTCAAGTCAGGTGACAGGAGCATGCAGTGATTGTTTTACCAATAACTTTTCACTAAATTGAGATAAAACTCCTATTTTGCTTGCATTATGTTTATATTGTCACGGGGAGTCGATTAATATGTAACATAACCATACCAGGTCACCTTGTGACCCTGACCTAGCCAAAGGTCAGGTCATTTTCTTAATTTGACCGAGTAAGGTCATATTATACATCATTCAATTCGCCACGATGAGAGGGAATCCAATGATGCATAAATATTTGCTCTAGCTTTGCTGAGTAAATATCTATAGGTGGAAACGTACACTGCCCTGTTGTAAGCCTATGGAACCTTCTTTGACGTAGGCTGACCTCAATATTGACCTGACATAAAAATGCTTCGTATAATTTCTCTTCGTCTCGTCAAGGGCTTTCGAACGCCGTCCGTAATTTTCCTTTAGCTATCCTGGGAAATGAGGTACGAATGAGGGCGAAATGAGGGCGAAAACACCCCCCCCCCCAGTGGGGCGCGTCATGCCAGGGACCTTAGCGGGGCGCGTGTTAATATATAAAAACATTTCACGTGCCAAAAAAGTTATTGAATACATTTATATGCATTTATAATCGCTAGTACCAGAGGCATGTTTCGCATGTAGGCTTTAAAGAGGTCCAAGCAAGAAATATTTGTCGCCGCAGTTGGGCTTGAGCATTACGGCACGTTGCCAAGGTCAGCGCATACCACGTGACCACCCAGGTAGGTATCGGCGAATAGGAGGCAAAGAAAACAGAAACCTGCCGAACACTCTTCGGGCGGGTAGTGTATCTCTTCTGCAGGCTCTGTGTGAACAAAATGGTTCCCACTACGCCCAAATAACAAATGTGGGCTCCGTTCTATTTATTTGGATAGCTTCGTCGACACCCGTGAGAGGCCAGTAGTTTTCTTTCGTCACGGAGGTGTAGCCTCTCCTCGGGAACCAGACCCAGAGGTTTGTTTGGTGACGGCCTGCTGTTGTGCTGCGGGGAAAATAGCAACTGCAGAGCATCAGACGTCTATCGTTTTGCCGGACAGGTGGTTTTTCGTCTTGTATGCCTCTCAAGATACGAGAAATGTATGTTGTTTTTTGTCGTTGTTTGTTGTGAAATAAGTGTCAGATTTATAAATTATCATAAATCTATTGCTGCTGACAGCTGAGAAAAACATATCGAACGCGCCGGGCAGCGGGGCGGATACGGGGCCTGCTGGCTAAACTGCGCTAATACATCGACCGGAAGATTGCCAAGCACGCTGTCTCTTGGCTCATGTTGTCGAAAAGCGATGCTGCCATTAGATGAACATCAGTTTTGGAGGATTTTTCGAACGGTTATAGGGAGCTGACGTGAAAAAGTGTCACGGCGTTTATTTGATCCCGTCAGCCACCGCTTCTCTCCCGCTCAAAGTTTTTGTTTTTTTATCTTTTAGGTGGTCTTTGAATGATCGCCGCTCCTCCTTGAGACAGCATTGCGCTCCCCTCTTTTCGAATTTTTAGATACGTCATTGGCAGTCTCCCTCACTCAGAAAAATTGGATGTGAAAAATATATATTTTGGGTGGGAGGTTCTGGTAATCTGCTTGCCCCGGACACTGGCGGGAGCAGAGCTGGGGTTTGGGTGGGTGCACCAGCCGCAGGTCTCTCAGCGCGGCTGAGGAAGAGTGTGGCACCAGACAGTGCATCCGTGCCCCGAGGTATTGTCACGCGAGGAATGGCGAGGACTCTCCTTTGCATGGACTTTTCACAGATGGTGGTAAAATTTGCTTTAGGTAGGCTCAGCTCTAAACCAAATAGCTAATTCTCTTTTCTACGTTGAGATCCGGATTCTGAATAAGTATCCTGATTGCTGTCCGGGATGTCGTTTCCAGCGCCGGACAGAACGGTTCTCATGATCTTCTCGTCTTGAATATTTGGGTAAACGGAAATCTCTTTCACTGTCAATCTGTCACGCTGTAACAAGAAAGGTTTTACGTCTTCTTTTCTTTGCACATTCTGGAAGTCGCGTCCCCAACCGTACCTATTTCGTTTCCCACCTCTCCCGTAAGATGTTCTACTCCTTTTCCATCAATTAGTTTTGTTATTAGTATTTAAGATTAGTATCAGTGGGGAAATTGAAAGAAATTGAAATGAAGTCCCTAAGTATTCAGCACTTACACAAATTTGGCTCATTGTCTACCCAGTAAGGCATACTTTACTGCCGTACATTACTGCCCTAGCTATTGCCTAAACTGTGGCGAGGTGCAAACGGCGATTCTGTATTTCGAGCGAGAACACGTGCCTGCTACGGCTGACGAGCTGAGCGGCGTCGGGCGTCGTCTGTGACGCTGCTGTGTCCTGCCTCCTTTCAGGCGCCGTGGTGCTGCCTCTTCCCAATGCACACCTGATCTGCCGCGCGCCCACCCAGAGCTCGGGCAAGTGCTGGATGGACGCGCTGGAGCTGAGCATGACGTGCAGCTCGCTGCTGCGGCGCAGCATGAACGACTCAGAGACGCGGCCCTGGTCGGCGGAGTCGGAGGAGGGCGGCGACCACGGTAAACACTGCCGCCGGCCCCGCTGGTCAGCGTGTGCCCCAGCGCAGCACGGCGCGGTCGGGTGCCCGAAATACATTGTGGGGGATCAATTTTCAATGGGGGTGGACACGTGGCCCCTGTTGAGCAGATGGCCAGATGCACGGTGTAACACTGTGTGTCGACGGTAGGTGATAGTCGCTGGCGCCTGTGGCCAGGCCCTGCCCCCTCCGCCGGCTGGTCTCCACTGCCGGCACGTGAGACGTGAGGGGCGGCGCCCGTTGGGCTTGGCCTCCATGCAAGTGTGAAGAGTTTGTGCCCCCGTGGCTAAGGCTTCTAAACAGTACCTCGCTGGTCTTCAGATGTGTTGGATTTTTATCCTGAGGTGCCCTTTTCTGCGCCTAGCCTGAGTTGTGAGAGCTGCCTAAATTACCTGGTAGGATGGAGGAATGACTGACTTACGGGTGCTGTGTGCTTCATTCGTGTTGTGTAAACTGTGCTGGGGCTCTAAGCTGTGCTCCGCCTACTGTTCCCTGTGTAAAATGCCGCTCGCAGCACTAACATTGTATTTACGTCTTTATCCGGTTTTGTGCGGGCTTTCATGTCGATTATACTCCGTCACGAATCAAGCGCTGCGTGCCCCGCGGCCTGTTTGCCCCAGTCAGTAGAGAGCAGCAGTGGTATGGCAGTTGTAACCTGCGCCCCCACAGAGGGCGACAGCCGCGCCGCCACGCCCGTGTTCGACAACACTGACGACGGCGGCCGCGGCGGCGCAGCCGAGGACTCCACCGACGACGGCGACGGCTCCAGCGTGCGGGAGGAGGAGCTGCGCGACCCTCCGCCCGCCCTGGAGACCACCTACTGCGAGAACACCGAGACTCTGGACCCGGTCAGTGGGCGTACTCCACTCCCAGCTGGGACCCGGCAGACGGCTGGCAACCACTCCCAACTCGCTCCAGCTATTGCTCTGTTCTGTTGACAATCTGAAGCACTGGCAGTGCAGCTGCTGTAACTACTTCTAATCGTTTGAACCCGTTTCTGCTTGAGAATAGACATGGTTTGATGTGTATGGAGTTCAGAGAAAAATTCGTACATCTGAGCAACCATCAGCGGTTGGTATGGCTAGATGCGCTGTCCGCTCAAGAGCTTCTGCTGGCCAGCAGGGTTTTGCGTCTTTTCTTGTCTCAGGAAGTACTGGGTGGTGGGTTTGGCCCTGTCAGCTATCCGCTCGGGAGCTGCTGGGGTGTCTGGCAGTGTCTGTTTTCCGCTCAGGAACTACTGGGGTGTCTGATTTGTTTTTTCGCTCAGGATTTGCTGGGATGTTGACGGTGTTTGCTGTCCCCAGGAGCTGCTGGGGTGTCTGACAGTGTCGCCCTCCGCCAGGAGCTGCTGGGGTCTGACGGTGCTGCTGAGGTGTCTGACGGTGTTTACTCTCCGATTAGGAACTGCTAGGATGTCTGCTCTCCGTCCAGGAGCTGCGGGGATATCTGACGGTGTTTACTCTCCGCCCAGGAGCTGCTGGGCGGCGGCGGTCAGACAGAGGAGCTGGCAGACGAGAATAAGAACCTGCTGTGGCCGCTGCTGAAGCAGCTGCGACCCGGCATGGACCTGAGTAAGGTGGTGCTGCCCACCTTCATACTGGAGCCCCGATCCTTCTTGGACAAACTCAGCGACTACTACTACCACGCCGACTATCTGAGCAGGTCAGAGCACACACTCAGCGGGTCAGAACACACACTCAGCAGGTCAGAGAACAGACTCAGCGGGTCAGACCACACACTCAGCAGGTCAGAGCACACACTCAGCGGGTCAGACCACACACTCAGCAGGTCAGAGAACAGACTCAGCCGGTCAGAACACACGCTGAGCAGGTCAGAGCACGGACTCAGCGGGTCAGAACACAGACTCAGCGGGTTAGAGCAGTGATCGATTTTGATCGTGCTCCGGTCAGTGTGTAAGGGTGAGCCCGCCTGGCCCGTGTGTGTGTTTAAGGCTGGGCGCCGCCGGAGAATGTGCCGATGAATTATTGTCTCCCATCTAGAGCGACCTGTCAGCGGCTCCTGCCCATAGACAAAGCCGTCGCCATTTGCGATTTAAAGAACTTTGCGTGCTTCTCTAATAATTTACATATGTGCTATAAGTTACCAGATGTTGTAAAATGGGTCTGTGATAGGCAGTTTCCAGAGGCTGCATCAGCCGGAGGGTACGTGTGCAGGTCGGACGGCGTCGTTACGTGGCTGATGTCCTCGGAGCTGGTGATGGGTAGGGTGGGACCGCGCATGCTCTGACAAATGTAAACGCCGAATGGCAGAATGTTTGCTGTGCAGCCGCACTCCCTGCCCGAGATCCCGCGGTGGTAACCAGGGCGTAGTTAGGATGGAACTGCACGGCCCTGTCCTGAGCCTGCATCTGCCGCCGCTGCTATGTGAAGGGTCCGGATACGTACTTTCGTGCCGTAAAATGTGAACCACCCATGGCATAAGCGTATTCGTAGGATTGGACATTGTCCACGTGGTTTCTCCAAACTTGTGTCATTCAGCCATGCTAGGAGAACCCCGACGGTTTTATTAGCATTATTCGGGTAAAGTAGCGACGAGTCCAATTTCCAATCGATATCAGTTTACCTCGAATGCGACGCGAGGTCCGCCGGAGGCTACCAGCGGTGTCGATGGTCCGTCACCCGTCGGTTGGTGCTTACCCGACAGAGCCATCAGCCGGGACGACCCGTACCTGCGCATGCGCGAGATCGCCGCCTGGTACCTGTCCGGGTTCTACAAGAAGCCGAAGGGCCTGAAGAAGCCGTACAACCCCATCCTGGGAGAGACGTTCCGCTGTTACTGGCAGCACCCCAACGGCTCCCGCACCTTCTACATAGCCGAGCAGGTGAAGCCGGGCCAGATCAATAAATAGTGGGCACCGGACTTCTCAGTTCCCGGGAGCGGAGAGTGCTGACACACCACTGTAGCCTATTCGGTCAGGGCTAAGGAGAGCTCTTCGTTTCACCATTTTCGGCATGCCCTGCCGCTATCGTTCTTTACGTTCTGGTTTTCCTTTTAAAATACCCCAAAAGAAAAAGATAAGGAATTACGAATTTTAATAGTATTCAGTAATTCTCATTTCAAAGCTGAAAAACCTAGAGACCAAAACTTTTCAGGTTTTGGTCATTTTAACACTGGGAATTTTCTGAGTTCACCGGAGCCCACTCAGTGCCCCCACTGACGTGTCTGTCCCCTGAGCCCACTCAGTGCCTCCACTGACGTGTCTGTCCCCTGAGCCCACTCAGTGCCCCCACTGACGTGTCTGTCCCCTGAGCCCACTCAGTGCCTCCACTGACGTGTCTGTCCGCTGAGCCCACTCAGTGCCCCCATTGACGTGCCGGCGGCCGCCAGGTGTCCCACCACCCGCCCATATCGGCCTTCTACGTGTCCAACCGGCGGGACGGCTTCTGCATCAGCAGCACCATCCTGGCCAAGTCCAAGTTCTACGGTGGGTGAGGACGGGCAGAGATGCTCAGCCCCTCCGCTGGTGGCTGCAGTGCGTTGTGGAGCAAACGCTGAAACTTCCGCCCTGGCTTTTTCATGTTTTATCTGTATTTCTTTACACCTCCAAGTTCTTATCCAGCCTTGTTATCGGTGTTTATGCGCATGCAATTGTGTTGGCTTAACTCTACTGTAACTTATTATATCTATCAAAAATGTATTCTAAAATAATGGCAAATTATTTTGGACAAGCTAAATTATGCAGTGTCAAAATGTTGCAATGTCCCAACAAAGATTGTGTTTGGAGAATGTAATTTTTCCGTGGAAGTGCCACGGTAGTTTGTTTCCCGCTCGATGGCGCAGGGCGGGCTCTCGTCTCCTGTGCCGTCCGTGGGTTTGCTCGATAGCGCAGTGCGGGCTCCCGTCTCCTGTGCCGTCCGTGGGTTTGCTCGATAGCGCAGTGCGGGCTCCGTCTCCTGTGCCGTCCATGGGTTTGCTCGATAGCGCAGTGCGGGCTCCGTCTCCTGTGCTATCTGTGGGTTTGCTCGATAGAACAGTGCGGGCTCCGTCTCCTGTGCCGTCCGTGGGTTTGCTCGATAGCGCAGTGCGGGCTCCCGTCTCCGGCCGTCCGTGGGTTTGCTCGATAGAACAGTGCGGGCCCCGTCTCCTGTGCCGTCCGTGGGTTTGCTCGATAGCGCAGTGCAGGCTCCCGTTTTCGGTACCGTGGGTTTGCTCAGCTTGGTCGAGGGAATTAAATTAAAATTAAAGGGAATTACATTAAAATTAAAGGGAATGTGGCACCCTGGTGCAGATTCAAACCATGGTGGTTTTAGGGACAATCAGTGTCGAAATATTTCTGCTGAAAATGGCCAATCGGCCTAATATTTATTTTAACTAATTCTTCCCTGTTAGAGATAAGAACGTCTCCAAATCAGTGTAAGCCCCATAATCTTTGTGTTAGATTGAAACTCTTTGACTTGCGCCACAAATAAATGTGAACACGAATGAATTGACTTTAGGTAACAGAGGTAATAGTTAGCAGGCAAAGTGACGCATATCAATTTCTGTTATTTTTTTATTGTTGAACTAACGTATTTCACGTTTGAAACTAGTCATTGAAGAAATTTTTACTCATTTATGGTCTCCAGTACCAAATAAATGTTAAGAGCATAGGTTTTAACCCTCGCCCCACCGGGGGCCATCGATGGCTCCCCCTAAGGTTTTTCCGGGATAGCAGAAAAACGATAAGGCTCAGCACCGCGGTTGAGGGCTCTACCTCTCACTGCATCATTTTCCCACCATTCCTGCAATTGTTTATCCCGGGTCACCCAAGGTCAGGTCACCAGACGAGGTCCACCAAGGTCACCTCACTTCAACTTTAGAGCTCTGTAAGAGCTACATTTCGAAGTCGATCGATTTGAAACTTCCTACACCTTATGACCCCTCCAGGGTCTACAATGTGTATATCCGGGATTTTTCGATTTCGTGCCCTGAGGTCAGGTCACGAGGTGACCTCTCCCATTGAAAAAGCATGGGGAAAAGCTGTCTTATGATCTAAAAGTCACAAAAAGATTGAAAATGCTCAGCCTTGATCAGAAAAGCGTTCTTGGACACCCTTTCACTCACGGATTCCAGGGGCCATATTTGCCCTTTGACATCTCCAAGGTCATCCAAGGTCACCAGGGGTCAAAAACTGTATTTTGACAATAACGTTTGACCTAATTAAGCTAGAGCGCTAAAACAAACACCATCGTGTTTGTCTTGTCATTGGCTTTGATTTGGTATACGGTAAGGTCACTTTCTGACCTTTCGTGACCTCAGGTCATATTAGGTCACGAGGTGACCTCTGGAGGTTAAACCACTGGCGGGAGGTCTTTACGTTTCACATAGCGGAAAAAGTACTGGCAATTTCCTATCAAATGTACTTTACCAGACCTCAATAGCTCTAATGGCATAAGAGTTATGCCCAGTTTGCTTAAGCATTGCATATTTGAGTGAAAATAGCCGATCTTGACCTAATTTGACCTCTGGAGGTCAAACCATTGACCTGAGCACTAAAACATGTGAATTAATTTCTTACTGAATTCACGCGAGCTCTCTAGTGCACTTTGCAGATTTGCGCTAACGCCCATATTTCGGAGTTAGAGGGGGCCATCGATGCTCCCCGGTGGGGCGAAGGTGGCGCCGGACCCCGGTGGGGCGCGGGTTAAAGAAGTCCAAACAGCAAATATGTGTTCGCGCAGCGTGCCTTGAGCATTGCGTCACGTTTCCAAGGTCACCACATACCGTGGAACCACCCAGGGAGGAGGGGTCGGTAGGCGGTTAAGTTTCACCTTTTTGCTCACGACCAGTAAGTTTTGGGACAAATGAAACATGGATCGAGTGGTTTCCTGGCATGCTCTACCGCATATATCAGTCAAATCGGATTATGATGGTGCCGCATTCCCTTTAAATTTCAGATGTGAGGGAAGCTGGTGTCCGAGCCCACAGACCGCGGACAGGGTCCTGTGAGCTCAGTTCAGTCGGTGTTGCCCTGTGTCATGTGTATTTTCCAGGCCTACCCTCTGCCCCCGAAGTTTGTATTTAATCGTGGTCCAGCCTTGAGACGCTGATAATGGCTGTGTGTTGTACCGGGGGCGGCGCGGCTCGCCCCAGCCACCGCTCCCGACAATCGCTCTTTGTCGTTGAGCGGTACGAGGTATTTCCCAATTCATTGAGTTTGTGGATGTTTTATAGGTAAGCTTGGCCGTATTGTAGGGGTTTGGACCGTAGTAAGGTACCGGCTTTCTGTCAAAAACGTCCCGCATCGCTGCCGTGGAGCACCATAGGCATCGGCGATGTGGCAGAGAGAAATCACCCCCAGTCGGATTCTAGCTAATTACCCTGTGTTTTCGGGCGCCGCCGAACTTGATCGAACCACTTCACAAATTGGGCTGATTTAGTAATAGGCTGTCCGATGTCAGTGTCATTGTCGGATTTGTAGTCCGATCGAACACAATCCAATAAGCGAACAAATCGGTATCGGCCGGATATTGGCGCTGGAGACACCGTATATTAAGCTACTGGCATGTGCGTGTGGCCGCCTCTGCAGGCAACTCGACCTCAGCCATCCTGGACGGCACGGCCACGTTGACGCTGCTGCCGCGCGGCGAGGTCTACCGCATCACCATGCCCTACGCCCACTGCAAGGGCATCCTGGTGGGCACCCTCTCCATGGAGCTGGGCGGCAAGGTGTCCATCGAGTGCGAGAAGACCGGATACAGCACTGAGCTGGAGTTCAAATTGAAGGTGACCGCCGGGGGCTCTCGGTGGCCCTCCAGGCCTGTTCTCGGAGGGTGCGGCTTTGACTTGGGTTCGCGCGTGTTGACTGGCAATTGTCTCGGGAGTTAGCCTATCTTTACCCTGTGAACATTGTGTTGTGTATGGTTCATTTCTCATCAAATCCATCAAGAAAATCCGATGCTGATAATTTTTACTTCGCTACCATCATGTGATATAACGCCACATGCTGACCTATAGGTCCATTTTGATGCCCCAGTGACCCATAACGGTTATTACCCATACGACATCAAAGGTTAATATTGTTTGCTAACTTGTCTGAAATTAGGTAGAAGTCTTCCCGGTGTCAACAAATCGTGACACAATTTGGAGCAATCAGCAACAGACGGTCGACCATCTTCAAACCGTACCCAAAGTTCACCTGACCTTCACCTGACCCTAACCGATAGAACAAAGTCTATAACTTTATTTGTTTTCCCGCTTCCCTGATTCAAGCAGTGTTTCATGTCAATGCCAAAATCATTGTCCAATCACGTGACGTGTGTTTTAAGCATAGAGATAAACTATTACTACCAGAGAGGAACTGCCTATTCAAATGTTGTGGCTAATTGAAGGTGAAATCTGCCTTTTTCGAGTCAGATAAATGAGACGTGATCGCTCGTGAACTTAATCTTTTGGATAATTCTTGCATGAAAAAGAAAGTTTGACTCATTTTTATCTGTGTTAAAACTTACATTCGATATTCAAGTAACTCGTACATTGAATTTTCTGGAAAATGTTCCTAGTCGTAGAATTATTGTCTTCTATGACAAATTAATTAGCTTATTTAATATTATAGTAATACAAGTCTAATTGATTAGCTTGATTAATTATATTTATTACGCCGTTTTTTCCGACCGTCGCAATCGCGTAGTCACACCAGTTTGCATTGTAGAACGAGTGGTGACTTAATAATAATAACAATAATTTTTCTCATATATATTTATCGTCTCTCATATTTTCCTCATTCTCAATAATGAATTCTCTCGTCATTTTTACAACTTTTCAAAATTGTAATGTTAGGTCATCTCAGTTCAGGTCACCAATACAGGTCAAGTGACCTGACCTCAAAAAAAGTTTAAGATAGCATAAGTCGGAACGGGGTGAACTTATCCGATTAAAACTCATATCACATAATGAACTCACCGAGTTCTCTAAAATATGTTCCGGTATTTTTTATATCGATGTCCTAAGGTCAGGTACGAGCCATGACCTCTCCATTGGAAATACATGGGAAAATGGTTTTAGCTGAATAACTTCGTATCGGATGGCGATAGAGCGTTTATTTTTACTGCATTAGATTCGTCTTGTATTTGCGGTTCTAATGATATATATTTTATCAAATGTGACCTTGACCTGATCTCAGTTCAGGTCAAATTCTTGATTTGACCTAGCAAGGTCATATCATACATCATTCGATTTGGTTTGCTGCGAGGATTCATTTACTTTAAGTTATTTTACTCTATCTTTACTTGTTCGGATGTAATGACCGAAAAACCTTCATTTACATGCTCTCCCTATGACGGCATGTTTTGACCTCTAGTGACCTTAAATGTGACCTGACAAAAAATGGCCAAATATTTTCGATGGAGTAGTGGATGGGCTACCCAAAGCCGTCTACCGTTTTTTGCTACCTAGCGTAAAACGGTAGGTATCTGATATATTACAGATAAAAATGAATAAGCTATCGAATAAAACTCGCTTTATAAACATCATAGCCATATTTTGGAAGATACAGCTTGACCCAAGAAAACTGTATCATATGACCCCTCCTCACCTACCGAAATTTAAAAAAATGGTCTAAGAAATATTCGTCCCACAAACATATGATGGAGACGACGAAGGACGACGAAGTGTTAACATGCTCCTGACGGGGCAGGTGGGACAGTGATCGTGGCCGCGTAAATAGAATAGCTATTTTTTAAAGGAAAAAGTAAAGAAAACACAATATATTGGAATAATTTGTGAATTAAGTGCGGCATTTTTTAAGCCTTCTACCGAAAATTTGGTGGACTTTTCCGCTGTGAATGACGTATATCAAGTGCACGAGCGCCTGAAGATATTTTTTACTTAATAAAGGCCAGATTTCAGCTTCAATTTTCTTCAACCGGGTATAGGAATTTTGATTGGCAGTTCCTCTCTACTAGTAATAGGTATTATCTATGGTTTTTTATTTTTTATTTTTTATTTGATATACACAGCATCTCCACTATTCATGTGGCTATTCTGACGCCGGTCGTAATGAAGGTGAGGGACATAAATGACAACTTAAGAAAAAACACACTGTAGGATAAGGATAAGGATAGGATGGTTGATGGGGAAGGACAAGGATTACCAACGGGGAGGGTCGCCACAGGCGCCGCGCTCAACCCATGGAGTGAGGTAGTGGGACTTGATGAAGGGACCCGGTGAAAACACATGGAAAACAACAAACAAGGCGTGACGATGACGGTGATGATGAATCGTTTTCGTTCTTTTTCGGCTGGTCTCTCTTTTTGTTCTTCGCTTTTGTCGTCGTGATCCTTCGTTTTCGTTTCTCAGGTCTTATTTCTGAAGTGTTCATCGTTCGGTTTGCGTTTAAGATGAATAGGATTAATAAGTTTTTCCTAATATGTAGGAAGTATTTCATCCTTGCTTAGAAGTCCAGCACCTACGGTGTGAATGAATTGTTACTGAATGGCTGTGCAATTATTACGTGTCACATTATTTAGCAATATTATTCAGAACGCCGCTAGATATTTTTTAGCCGGAAGATATCTCAGATGGAGGAGCTTCTTCAAAGACGTCACGGTTTTTCCAGAGGCGAAAAATATGCCGGCTTAAGCTCAGTTTGCTTGTGAAACTCTAATCGAAATTACCTACTTCACTAGCTCTTCAAACGATCTTCTGCAAGGCACGGTGAAATTATTCACTGTTTATGAAGAATTGCAATACTTGAATCCATGATATGGTAAATTAATCAATAGCCCAGCACCTAGAAGAAGGATTGCGCCACAAGAAAACCGCAAATAATACTTTTTGCCATAAATTCATTAAGATTAATGCGGAGCCGTGAAAAACGTGGCCGAAGCCGTCAGCTGCTGTCAGCTGACTAAGTGACCTAGACGCAGACACAAAATGACCATCGCAGTGGACGCGCCCAAAACCTCAATAACGATGCTGATGTTGGACTGGGAGCCGCCTGTGTACTGAACTGGAGGCCGGCTTTATGTTGGACTAGAGACGGACTGTGTTGGACTGGAGGGTGACGGTGTGTTGTGTTGTATCGGAGACTGACTGTGTACGCTGCCTCAGCCGCTGTGGTCGGGCGCTGACGACTGTAACCGGGTGAGCGGTAAGCTGCGACTGGGACGTGAGACCCTGGCTACCATTGACGGCAAGTGGGACGGCCAGATCTTCGTCACCGACAAACGTAGCCAGGTGGGTACCCCCGCCGCCCACAGGGCCCCACAGCCCGCCTCGCCGCCAAGTGGCGCCCGGCCGCGCCCAAGTAGCCAGCCCGCCCCGCCGCCCAGTGGCCTAACGGCCGCCGCCCAATAGCCTCAAGCCGGCCCCCGCCCACGTGGCGTCAAGCCGCCCGCCGCCCACAGTGGCCTCAGCCCGCCCCCGCCGCCCACAGTAGCCTCACAGCCCGCACCAAGGGTACTCAACTGTTCCGGTCCAATGGCAGGAGTGCGGCTTTCAGCTCTGGACGAGGGGCGTGGCTTACAAGTCATAAGGGAGGTTGGCTTATTTTGCCGTCACACCTTCCGGAAAAATAAGCTGTGGTCCTTATCCAAATATGTGTTCTGTTTGAACCAACGGCTTTGATTGACCCCTGCACACGGGGTCTGAAGTTTTCAAACATTGCTCTAAAGTCAGACAGTGTAGGAGGCAGTACCTACTCAGAGAGAGTTTCTGAGGTCTCATTTCATGTGTGTAAAACATTTATTGTTTGTAAAACAAACCCTATAAAACATCACACCGCCCACCAAACTAGAGTACACCAATCAAAGGGTAGATCTTAATTGAAAGGTGGCGGAGGGCAACCTGGCTAAAATCGTGAATAAGTGTTTTAAGAAATTGGGCTGAGATTCGTCAAATGTGAGTAAAGCTTGGGGCGAGGGGCATAACCAGATTAACTTTTTCTGGATTCGTTCCTACACAAATCAACATGGCTGATATGTTCTGAGAGGAGATTAAGTTCTAACTGCAAGGAGCTGAACAAATTTCAAGGCAACGTTGCTTATGTTAAACTAATGAATTGTAAAACGCCTGTATGGGGCGAAAAAGGAACTGACACTTGCTATAAATAATACCTGGTAGTTAAAATGTTTGCAAAAATTTGTGAAACTCAAAATATTTTGCGGCGGATCCCTCAGAATAACATTATTGTTTTGTGTGTCATTACCGATGCTCAAGCCGGGTCGCAGGTCTAAAAACATAAATATGTAACCGAGTCAGAGGATACTTAATACTTAATGGTTTAAAATGACAAACTATAAATGCGAATTGTTTTTAAATGAACTTTCGCACTTAGAATGATAATAAATGGGTTGGTCTTTTACCCCATTTCAACGCGGTGTCTGTCTGGGACAATTCATGTGTTCTGTGCAAAGGCTCTTGGGTGGGTTAGGCATCGGGTCTCACCACACACGGTAAACGTCAAGGCTGTAGTGAGAGCTGGCTCCAGACCGTGCGTGTGGCGACATGTGCGTGGCCCGGCGGCCGGCTACAGTGGCCCGGTGTGTACCTGGCAGGAGCGCACCTCGCTGTGGAACCCCACCCCGGAGGTGGTGCGACAGCGACTGAGGAGGTTCACCGTGCCGGTGGAGGAGCAGGACCAGTGGGAGTCGGAGCGGCTCTGGTCCAAAGTGTCCCGCGAGATCATCCGCGAGGATCAGGCGAGTGCCGCCCGCCGTTGGATGTTCCACGCTGAGGGCTGTAGTTTGTATGTGGTCGGATCTGACATAATCAGCGCTGGTGCTGGTTGCTGGAAGACGTGTACTCCACTCACACTGCCGTGTCTGCAGCTGACGAATCTCTGCGGCGTGCGACAGGAAGCAGCCACACACGAGAAGTTCGTGCTGGAGGAGGCGCAGCGAAACGGAGCCAAGGAGAGGAAAGCGACTGGCTCGGAGTGGACCACCAAATACTTCGTACAGGTAATGGGAGTGCCTCGCCGGGCCAGTGCAGTGGCCCTCACTTCGCCTCCGAAAGTTTCCTTAGAAGGGTAAAGTATGAACGTGTTGGGGTAGCACGAGTTTAAGGCAATGGAGCGGAAGCTCACCAGTTTCCTTGTCAGTGAGAGGCTGGATATCCACTACCGTCCTCCATCTGCTTTATGGTGGCGATGCTGTGGGCTGTGATAGCGTCGGTGCCTGGGAAGGGAGGAGGCTGGTCTCTGACTGACATCAGCTCTGGTCGGCTGTGATAGGTGTCGGTGCCTGGGAAGGGAGGAGGCTGGTCTCAGCCTGACGTCAGCTCTGGTCGGCTGTGATAAGCGTCGGTGCCTGGGAATGGGAGGAGGCTGGTCTCAGCCTGACGTCAGCTCTGGTCGGCTGTGATAAGCGTCGGTGCCTGGGAAGGGAGGAGGCTGGTATCTGACTGACGTCAGCTCTGGTCGGCTGTGATAAGCGTCGGTGCCTGGGAAGGGAGGAGGCTGGTCTCTGACTGACGTCAGCTCTGGTCGGCTGTGATAAGCGTCGGTGCCTGGGAAGGAGGAGGCTGGTCTCTGACTGACGTCAGCTCTGGTCGGCTGTGATAAGCGTCGGTGCCTGGGAAGGAGGAGGCTGGTCTCGACTGACGTCAGCTCTGGTCGGCTGTGATAAGCGTCGGTTCCTGGGAAGGGAGGAGGCTGGTCTCGACTGACGTCAGCTCTGGTCGGCTGAAAGCGTCGGTGCCGGGAAGGAGGAGGCTGGTCTCGACACGTCAGCTCGGTGGCGATAAGCGCGGTGCCGGAGGAGGAGGCTGGTCTCGACTGACGTCAGCTCTGGTCGGCTGTGATAGGTGTCGGTGCCTGGGAAGGGAGGAGGCTGGTCTCTGACTGACGTCAGCTCTGGTCGGCTGTGATAGGTGTCGGTGCCTGGGAAGGGAGGAGGCTGGTCTCTGACTGACGTCAGCTCTGGTCGGCTGTGATAGGTGTCGGTGCCTGGGAAGGGAGGAGGCTGGTCTCTGACTGACGTCAGCTCTGGTCGGCTGTGATAAGTGTCGGTGCCTGGGAAGGGAGGAGGCTGGTCTCTGACTGACCTCAGCTCTGGTCGGCTGTGATAGGTGTCGGTGCCTGGGAAGGGAGGAGGCTGGTCTCAGCCTGAGGTAAGCCCGGTGTTGGTGCAGTTGTGAGACGGCGTCCTGAGCGGAGCTGCCGCTGACAGCAGGCCGCAGCTGTCTGCGGTGTACCCGCCGCCTTCTGCCGCCAGGTGGGGACTCTCACACCTGCACTGGTGCCTGTCCACCTGCGGTTCCCTGGCACATCTGATGTTTGACACGCTGTCCCCTCACAGTCCCAGTCTGCGTCTCGTACCCACTCATACCCCCTGGTCACGACGGCGCATCCTCCTCCGTGCCTCCTTCCACTCTCCTTTCGTGTCCTATTCCCTCACATAGCAAACCCACCCCCAGCGGGTCCATCATACGCCCTGACTTAGATACTCGATACTCGGTGCCCCTCACACCACTTTTGCCACGTACCTGGTGCTCCATAGTGCTGCTGATCCCGGTGCAGCCGACAGGACTGTCTGGCCGGGGAAAACCTGTACATGAAGTATTGTCTGACCGGTGAGTACCTGTACCGGCAGGACTGTCTGATCGGGGAGTACCTATTTCGGCGGGACTGTCTGACCGGGGAGTACCTGTACCGCAGGACTGTCTGACTTAGGAGTACCTGTTTCGGCAGGACAGTCTGACCGGGGAGTACCTGTACCGGCAGGACTGTCTGACCGGGGAGTACCTGTACCGGCAGGACTGTCTGACCGGGGAGTACCTGTATCGGCACGCCGACCTGAGGCCGTGGGACCCGCAGACGGATCAGCACCAGTACGAGTGGCAGTACCAGGTGTTGACTCGTACCCGGACGCGGGCGCCAATGCTGCGGACCGCCAGTATTCTCAGTGTGGAAGCCGGCCTCCGGAAGGTATGCACCTGTGGTCCGGGGCCTTTGCCAGGCCGCTCCTGGCTAACTCCAGATCTCTTTGTGTCCGCCGCCGTTTGCAATATGACCGATACGGCTCCATGTTCTGCTGTTCGTCTGTAGCGTTTCTGGGATAGATATAGACCACTTATTTTCAATGGTAACGCAAATTCTCCTGTTTTGAACTTGAACATTGTATACAGTGAAATTTGGTGTGTTTATCTGTACTGTTAATCGATCATGTTAGGCTCGGTAATCCGTAGCTGATGTTACCTTATGATATCGTGATTGTGGCCGAACGTCCTGCGTGGGACATAGTAGGTTGCCCCTAGATGTGGCATTCTCTTAAAGAAGGTCAGCCCTGGACTGTCGCTTTCTAACGTGGTAGAATCCTCACCTTTTCGGGACGGTGAAACACAGGCGGCTGGAGCTGGGTGTTTTGTGCTCCCCTGCGGCCATCAGTGCCATACCGGCACTGTGGTCCCCATTGATTGTCAGGGCTTCTACTGTCACGAAGAAGGTAGCCACATAACTGCTGTCTTCTCTCCAGAAGGCAGCCACATAACTCCTGCCTCCTCTCTCCAGGAGGCGGCCGCCGTCAGGAAGGAGCTCAGCACGCGGGCCTCCCGGCTCTCAGAGAGCTCCTCCCCGGAGGGCTGTGCAGTGGACGGCGGCCGACGTCGGGACCAAGTCTCCCCGCTCAGGTAGGTACACGCCCGTCCACGTTAGTCTCCCTCTCGAAGGAGGAGAGATCACATACAAGCTTTCAGTAAGGTAAGGATTCATTATCATCGCGAACTGCCCGACAAAGTGTTTCGTTAAAACGTTGAATGGATTCGTGCTGGGAAAAAAGCAGTTGGTGTGACCTCGTGTGGCCGCTGTCCGTACCTCTGGCTGTGTGGCCGCTGCCCGTACCTCTGGCGGTGTGGTCGCTGTCCGTACCTGTGGCGGTGTTGCCGCTGTCCGTACCTCTGGCGGTGTGACCGCTGTCGTACCTCGGCGTGTGGCCGCTGTCCGTACCTCTGGCGGTGTGGTCACTGTCCGTGCCTCTGGCGGTGTGACCGCTGTCCGTACCTCTGGCGGTGTGGCCGCTGTCCGTACCTCTGGCGGCGTGGCCACTGTCCGTGCCTCTGGCGGTGTGGCCGCTGTCCGTACCTCTGGCGGTGTGGCCGCTGTCCGTACCTCTGGCGGTGTGGCACTGTCCGTACCTCTGGCGGTGTGGCTACTGTCCGTACCTCTGGCGGTGTGGCCGCTGTCCGTGCCTCTGGCGGTGTGGCTGCTGTGACCGCTGTCCGTACCTCTGGCGGTGTGGTCACTGTCCGTACCTCTGGCGGCGTGGCCACTGTCCGTGCCTCTGGCGGTGTGGCCGCTGTCCGTACCTCTGGCGGTGTGGCCGCTGTCCGTACCTCTGGCGGTGTGGTCACTGTCCGTACCTCTGGCGGTGTGGCTACTGTCCGTACCTCTGGCGGTGTGGCTGCTGTGGCCGCTGTCCGTACCTCTGGCGGTGTGGCCGCTGTCCGTGCCTCTGGCGGTGTGGCCGCTGTCCGTACCTCTGGCGGTGTGGCCGCTGTCCGTGCCTCTGGCGGTGTGGCCACTGTCCGTACCTCTGGCGGTGTGGCTGCTGTGGCTACTGTCCGTACCTCTGGCGGTGTGGCTGCTGTGGCCGCTGTCCGTACCTCTGGCGGTGTGGCCGCTGTCCGTGCCTCTGGCGGTGTGGCCGCTGTCCGTGCCTCTGGCGGTGTGGCCGCTGTCCGTACCTCTGGCGGCCGATGGTGTACGTCTGCCGGGCTGGCGTGTGTGTGTGACGGTCACCGGCTGCTCTGCAGGCTGCAGCGGTGTCTGCAGCCGCTGGAGCAGCTGCAGCGGGAGACGGCTGCCGAGCTGGCGGCCCTGCGGCGGCAGCTGCAGCTGATACAGAGCCAGCTGCCGGCGAACAGCAGCTGGCCGGCTGCCTCCTGGCTATTGCTGGCGGTAGCGGTGTTGGTGCAGCTGGTGGGCAGCTGGTGGCTGCGCCGCTGAGCTGTCTCAGCTGCTGACGGCGTCAGTAGTTTTGGAACCCGTACTGACGGACGGAAGGCGTGGTGGTGGGGGTCGGCAGGTTACAGCTGGCGGTCTTCGCCGTTATGAATACCAGTCACTCGGTCGGGGGTGGAGTCCCGGGGCGCCGCACCTGGTCGCCGGCTGGGGGCCAGTCTGACAGTCCGGCAGTGCGCCCCTTCCGCGCCCTTTCGACGAAAGCTTTCTGGCACGCGTTGGTGATACCTTGGATGATAATTATGCATGTACACCTAAAAGCATTGTTTGGACTGTGAGATGGTTTCCTATTGACGCTATTCCCAGCTGAAGACGCTGTGTTGGACGGCGTGCCAGCCCCAAATCGCTCGGTTGGCACCTGTCCTCTATTTGCGACAGTAGCGCCATCTATTGGTGGTGCTGTCGCGGGCTCCCACCCCGCAGCGGCCAGATCTTATCTTAGTCGAATGGACCCGTCTTCTGTAGAGGGCTGACCTATTTAATGTTGTTGATGATGTGTGGCGTAGCCGCTGTGAGCTGTGCAGCGATGTGCTATCACTGCGCTGTAGCTGTTGTCTGGTCCAGCGGCGGGCCTAGCGTTATGTTACTGGCGGGTGTCTTCTTGGTCGCCCAGTAGCTGCCATTTGCGCAATGTGTCGGCGTGTTTGTGACTCGTGCAATGTTATGTGGCACATTTCGCTTAATCAGTCTGTTTTGAATGGGTATTTGAATTGTAGGCTTTGTTCCCGTCTGTTTGCAATCGCCCCAGGCACCGTTTCCTAGATCAACATACTGGGACATCATATTTGGTAATGCGTTTGCCGTTGCAGCAGACGAAGTCGATGGCCTCAGCTCCGGACAGATTCAACTGATGACAAGACTAGGGCATTCTGCTTTTCCTTGTGGTTCTTTAGGGACTGAATAGAGTATTAGGCTGCTCGTAGTCGGCATCCCCGGGCTTTGCATACGTTGAGCTACGTTGTCTTACCTGTGAGAACGCCAACGTCATTCTTCATCATTCCTTCCGGCGATATTGTTCTTGCATGTGTTGCATCCGGGGCACGATCCCGTCTAACCGGAGCTATGGGGCAGTGCGCCTGGGATGCCCTCCCGTGGGGCTGGAGCTGTGGAGTAGTGTCCCTGGGATGCGCCCCCGCGGGGCCGGAGCTGTGGGGCAGTGCGCCTGGGGTGCGCTCCCGTGGGGCTGGAGCTGTGGGGCAGTGCGCCTGGGGTGCGCTCCCGCGGGGCCGGAGCTGTGGGGCAGTGCGCCTGGGGTGCGCTCCCGCGGGGCCGGAGCTGTGGGGCAGTGCGCCTGGGATGCCCTCCCGTGGGGCCGGAGCTGCGGAGTAATGTCCCCGGGATGCCCCCCCGCGGGGCCGGAGCTGTGGGGCAGTGCGCCTGGGGTGCCCCCCGTGGGGCCGGAGCTGTGGGGCAGTGCGCCTGGGGTGCGCTCCCGCGGGGCCGGAGCTGTGGAGTAGTGCTGGTGCTGTGAATTGTTGTCTGTGAGTAGACAGTTCAAAATTTAGGAGGCAGATATTAAGTAGCCAAAAAGTGATACCAGTTCATTTTTTTGTGCTTATTTCAAACCTGAAAACTCTTCTTGTCCATAGTGTGTGGAAGTGCTTGACCATTGATATTTATGCGCCCGTTTTGCCTCATATGGCCCTGGTAGGTACGTCTATGATCTGTACACTGTGAACGGAGAATATGGAGCTAATGATGACCTCCGAAGGATTATTTTAGAAAGAACAATAAGGTTCATATAATATCAGGGGCAAATGATGTAACCCGACCTCAGAAAATGTTCTGGCAATGACGTCATTTATGGCGCTGACTTAATCGTTATGACTTAATCTTCATCTCGCCATGACTTAATCCTATTCATTTTCGGCTAATTTTCGAGGCATAGAAGCGTCAAAATGGCCTACCGTGTGTTTCCGAAGTAGGAAGCATAATACAGGTTTCGAAAGAACATTCGTTTTTGAAGCAGTAAAACCCCGCTGGTCGACCAGCACTAACGTTGTCATCGTAGATACATGAAAGAGAGAATCCCCTCGTTTTGGACAAGTGGGAGCCTTCACTTTTCTCAGCCATCCATTTCCCAATTCGTTGATTTACCGTTAATCGGGAAATGTCAGAAACAAGCTGTGCCAAGTTTCTTTTTCAGATTTCTATTCAGCTAGAGCTTCATTTCACATTTCTAAGGCATGATGTGTGATCGTATTTTCTGACCATTCAGAGACTACTTTATGTTGTTTCACATAGTTTAAATCGTCAATGATTGCTTCTCTGCTCTGCTGTTACGAACATAATAATCATCACAAAGTTGCGGAGCTCATCGACACAACTGCCAGGGTTGTTTGGCGTCGCCAGCTTTTGATGAAGTCCTCCTGCTTGCTCGGAGCTTGCACGTGTTGAGTTATATTAACGAACCGAACGATGAAGCTGCGTTATAACTAGCCCTGGACACAGTGCCCACGGTCCTGCGTGGGAGGATTGAGTTTTAATAAACGACTGCTCAACCAGGTATAAATTCGGCCATGTCCGTCAGGGGAAAGGGGAGAAGAGAACAGGAGCGAAGATATGCAGACGATTGATATTACTATATTACAGATGAAGGAGGGACAAAAAACGAACGAGACATGAATAATGAAATAGGGCCCTAGATTAGATGATTAGGGGGCAGGCGACGATACCCCCCAGTCGGCATCGGTAAACATCGGGCGAGGCCGATTCCCGGTGCTACCTGACGGTCTCTGGATGCATAATTCCAGGACAGATCGATCAAGGCTCGCCACCACCATGCCTAGAAAAATCTGAAACTTTGTCTCCGGGCTAGTTTTGGGCCAGAAACACGTCTGTGAGAATCTTAGCCGCCTCTGACCAACGGTGACCGAGTTATAGCCTCCGGCATTTTCGAGAGGTCACGCTGCAGACCCATCTTTGATGCTTCATAACTAAAAAACGCATTGTCTGATTAACAAGTTTTGTATATCATTGACCTCGTCTTGAATTATGCATTATTTTTAAAAGAAAATTTTAAAATTTTAAAAATTTTTACTTTTAATTCGTTTGATCTTTTCTTTTGTGTCCTAGCTTGACCTGTTGGCAGTTGAAATTGAACTTTTTGACACCTCAAACAGTTTATCTCATAAATTATCTTTCGATAATAAATAAAAAACGTTCTTGCTATAAATTCCAAATTTTTACCACCTAAGGAAGGTATGGAGACGGTTTTTGACCACTGCAGTTGTACAGCCTTATGTTTAACACCGCAAACAGAGCGATTGCTTTTGGAATCGGCTGCTTGCAATGATATTGCATTGTCTTTACGAAATTTTTATCGTGCAAGTGTCAAAGTGTATGAGAATTAACACACGCCCACACGAGGGGATGGGAAACCCGCCTCTTCAGGCTTCCACAGGTAGTAAAAAAACATCATCGCTCAGCGCCACCGTACTTGATCTACCTCTCTCGACATTTTTGCAGCTTCTGGAGCATTCCAGGACAAAACGACCAAAAATTTCAATTTAACACCACCATGTCTAGAAAAAACCTGAAGCTTTGTCTCCAGGGTAGTTTTGGGCCACAAACTCGCCTGTGAGAATCTTAGCCCCCTCCGACCAACGGTGACCGAGTTATAGCCCGAGGCATTTTCGGGAGGTCACCGTGTAGACTCATCTTTGATGCTTAATAACTCAACAACGCATTGCCCGATTAACAAGTTTTGTATATCATTGAACTCGTCTTGAACCTTACATTATTTTGAAAAAAGAAAACTTTAAAATTTTTGACTTTTAATTCGTTTGACCTTTTCTTAGACGACCTAGCTTGACCTTTTCGACATTGAAATTGACCTTTTAGACACCTCAAAAATTTTGCTTCATCAAATATCTTTCGATGGAAAAAATATAAAAAAATGGGTTCTGTCTATAATTTCCAAATATTTAGCACTGAAGGTGGGTATGTAGACCGTTTTTTACCACTACGGCAGTACAGCCTTATGTTTAACGCCGCAAACATAGCAATTGCTTTTGTAATCGGTTGCTGGCAATCATATGGCATTGTCTTTACAAAATTTCCATCGTGAAAGTGTCAAAATATATGACAATTAACACGCGCCCACCCGACGGGGTGGGCAACCGGCCTCCTCAGGTCTCTACAGGTAGTAAAAAAAACACCTTCGCGCAGCGGCACCGTACTCCCATGTACCTCTAACACAGCATTTTGCAACTTCTGAAAAAATGACTTAGGTCAACTGGGAGGTGGTAGGTACCGTAAATACTGAAGGCCAGCTGGCAACTGACTGGTGAGGAGGGTGACCTGAGGTAGACGGTCGTCGTTATGCCTTGTGGGACTTTCAACTTTGGTTCATTGATTAACACTTCATCGTGGGAGTTGCTCGTTTGATCGGTGGGGTCGGGGTCTCCGTAAAAGTCCCTTTATGACTCTAGTGAGACACGTACTCCTAAAACTGAACTGGCAACAACTTGGACAATATTTATGAAAATAAAAATTGCAGTCATTAAAAGTGATAGAAAGGGGTCCATTGTTTCGAGGGAGACGAGGGCAAATGAACTTATTAATAATTGACCTTTCAACCTTAACGAAAATTTACAAAGATGTCACGGCTTTATCCATAATTGAAACAAGTATAACTTATCCTATGGGCACCACTAACTCACACAATTACATCGTTCCTGGAGATGGAAAAATATTATCGATACAAGGTGACCCAGTGCAGCACAGCATACGTTTGAGAGGATTCATGCAATGTAAACAAACGTGTCTGAAAGGCGTTCATTCCCAAAAAGTAATTTGAATCTGCTCATATATGAGAAAAAATGTCATGAAATTGTAACGCATTCGACTTGGTCACTTGAACAGGTTGCCTCATGATATTTTTACAAAGTGATCATTTCATAGCTGACACGGATCCCAGAATCCCAGATGAATAATGACACAGTGCACTGGGAGTGATGCCGCTAAACAGCCAGTTTTAACCACTACCGAATATGTTACATACAATCGTTTGGTCGTGTCACCTTTGAGTTTGCTCGAGGTCACAGTATTTTTACAGGAACTAAGTGGAAACCCAAATTTTGTGGCATAATAGGTGACAGAGGAGAGCCGTAGAAAGAAACGTTCAGCACAATTGGAACACTCTTGTTGAGCCCAAACGGATTATGTATCTCAATTCTCTCAAGTTATCAAAATTTACCAATTGCCCCATGCATTTCCAATGGAAAGATCACGACCCTGACCCTGCTCCCGGTTATCAACATAGAAATCCTGCTACGAAAATTATCGTGCTCGGCGACCTTACTATGGAATGTGAATCTAACGACGATAGGCTAGATTTGATATTATTGATGCACCTCCCAAACTTTTTTCGAGGTTAGGTCTCTTGACCTGGGTTGGCCGTCTGACCTGGTATGATCCAGACCTAAAATTTTTTCCAGAAGCTGCAAAAATTTCGAGTTAGAGGTACATGAAGTACGGTGGCGCTGCGCGAAGGTGTCTTTTTTACTACCTGTGGAAACCTGAAGAGGCCGGTTGCCCACCCCCTTATGTGGGCGCTCGTTAATTTCTCATTCTCATATATTTTAACACTTTCACGATGGAAATTTCGTAAAGACAATGCCATATGATTGCAAGAAACCGATTACAAAAGCAATCTCTTTGTTTGCGGCGTCAAACATAAGGCTATACTACCGCAGTGGTGAAAAACCGTCTGCATACCTACCTTAGGTGCCAAAAATTTGGAACTTATAGCAAAAACGCATATTTATTTTTTTCTATCGAAAGATAGGTATTTGATGAAGCAAAATTTTTGAGGTGACTAAAAGTTCAATTTCAATGTAGAAAAGGTCAAGCTAGGTCATCTAAGAAAAGGTCAAACGAATTAAAAGTCAAAATTTTTAAAATTTTAAATTTTTTTCTTTTTCAAAATAATATGTGGTTCAAGACGAGTTCAATGATATACAAAACTTGTTAATCGGGCAATGCGTTGTTGAGTTATGAAGCATCAAAGATGAGTCTACAAGGTGATCTCCCGAAAATGCCTCGGGCTATAACTCGGTCACCGTTGGTCGGAGGGGGCTAAGATTCTCACAGGCATGTTTCTGGCCCAAAACTAGCCCGGAGACAAAGTTTCAGATTTTTTCTAGATATGGTGGTGTCAAGGCTTGGTCGATCTGTCCTGGAATGCCCCTTCTGGCAAAATTTTAGGTTTGAGTTATACCAGGTCCGACCTCCAACCCAGGTCAAGAGACCTAACCTCGAAAAAAACTTTGGAGGGGCATCAATAAGATCAAATTTAACCTATCGTACTTAGATTCACATCACATAGTAAGGTCACCGGGCAATATAATTGTTTGTAGCAGGATTTTCATATCAATAACCTGGGACAAGGTCACGCTCTTTTTATTAGAAATGCATGGGGCAATTGGTAAATTTTGATAACTTGCGAGAATTGAAAATTGTCGGGAAATGCTATGGAGGTTTTATTTTTACGTTGCCGCATCTGACTTTCCACTGCAGTTTGATTAATATTATTTTTACCATACAGACCTAAGGCCGGCTCTGGGTCAAAGCAGGTTAATTCCGAAATTTGATTAGACAAAATTATAATATATATAATCCGATTGGGCACGACAAGAGCATTTCAATGACGATGAAAATGTTTATACGACTCAGCTCCGTCAGCTATTATACCACAAAATTTAGCTTTCCACTGTGTTCCTGTGAGGAATACTTTGACCTCGAGCGACCTCAAAGGTGACCCGACCAAAGGATTGTATGTGACATTGTCGGTAGAGATTAAAAAGGGCTATTTAGCGCCGTCGCTCCCAGTGCACTGTCGATTCTACATGGTTTACTGAACAGCAGAGATAACCAACAATTAGGCCACGGAGCCTGTGTGATATCACGGAGCCTGCAAAGGCTCGTGTTTTTTTCTTCAGAACTTATGCCTCGAGCATGAAAGCGAGAGAAATGACTGAAGAATGTACATCTCCCTGACGGAGAGCTGTGCTGCACAATGCAAAAAATATTAACTACATCAAATTGTGCCGCCATGCACACGATTTTAAAGCAATGCAAAGGTTTAATTCCAGTTCAAAAGTTATATCCAAACAAAATTCAATTATGTGAATAAAGCGTTTTCACTACGTCTCACAGCAAGGGCGCTTATCCGGCAAACCGGCAACATATCACGATGGTTTAAAAAGTCCAGTGACAGATAAAATACGTGATGCCAAAGGCACATATGCTTTTCTTACGCATACATTTTTCCGCACGATTAGCCCTCGCCTCCACCGGGGGCGCATCGATGTGCCCCCCAAGGTTTTTACCAAGCGATAGCAGAAAAACGACGAGGCGCAGCACCGCGGTTGAGGGCTCTACCTCTCACTGCATTATTTTCCCATCATCCCTCAAATTTTTTTACCCCGGGTCACCCAAGGTCAGGTCACCAGACGAGGTCAACCAAGGTCACCTCACTTCAACTTTAGAGCTCTGTAAGAGCTACATTTCAAAGTCGATCGATTTGAAACTTTCTACACTTCATGACCCCTCCAGGGTCTACAAGGTGTATATCCGGGATTTTTCGATTTCGTGCCCTGAGGTCAGGTCACGAGGCGACCTCTCCCATTGGAAAAGCATGGGGAAAACCTGTTTCATGATATAAAACCACAAAAATGATTGCAAATACTCAGGCTGCTCAGAACAGCGTTTTTTGACACCCTTTCACGGATCCCAGGGGTCATATTTACCCTTTGACTTTTCCAAGGTCATCCAAGGTCACCAGAGGTCAAAAACAGTATTTTGACAATAACTTTTGACCTAATTAAGCTAGAGCGGTGAAACAAACACCATCGTGTTTGTCTTGTCACTGGCTTTCATTTGATATACGGCAAGGTCACTTTGTGACCTTTCGTGACCTCAGGTCATATTAGGTCACGAGGTGACCTCTGGAGGTCAAACCACTGGCGGGAGGTCTTTACATTCCATATAGCGGAAAAAGTACTGGCAATTTCCTATCAAATGAATTTTACCAGGCCTCAATAGCTCTAATGACATAAGAGTTATGACCAGTTTGCTTAATCATTGCATATTTGAGTGAAAATAGCCGATCTTGACCTAATTTGACCTCTGGAGGTCAAACCATTGACCTGAGCGCTTAAACATGGGAGTAAATTCCTACTAAAATCATACGTGCTCTCTAATGCACGTTGTAGAGTTGCACTAATCTGCACATAAGGCTTTACTACTGCAGTGGTCAAAAACCGTCTGCATACCTACCTTAGGTGGTACAAATTTGGAATTTATAGCAAGAACGCATTTTTTAATTTGTTATCGAAAGATAATTTATTATGTAAAATTTTCGAGGCGTCAAAAAGGTCAATTTCAACTGCCAACAGGTCAAGCTAGGTCACAAAAGAAAAGGTCAAACGAATTAAAATTCGAAATTTTTAAAAGTTTATAATTTTCTTTTTCAAAATAATTTATGGTTCAAGATGAGTTCAATGATATACAAAACTTTTTAATCAGGCGATGCGTTTTTGAGTTTGAAGCATCAAAGATGAGTCTACAAGATGACCTGCCGAAAATGCCTCGGGCTATAACTCGGTCACCGTTGGTCGGAGGGGACTAAGATTCTCACAGGCGTGTTTTTTGGCCCAAAACTACCCCGGAGACAAAGTTTCGGATTTTTCTAGACATGGTGGTGTCAAATTGAAATATGTTTGGTCGTTTTGTCGCGGAATGCCCCAATACGCAACTGAAGATAATAATAATAATAATAATAATAATTTATTCAGAAGATTGATGCACCTGGCCCGTGGGGTTCGCTCTTCTCCCCAATGACATACATCGAACAGTTTTAAAAACACACATGCACGAAAAATTGAGACTGCACGTGCATATTACGTCTTGGAAAATTAGACATGTATTCAAAATAGGTGCTTCTGGTAAGACAGCCGCTACCTATCTTCGTCCGGTATCACGTATTGAATAGATGCCCAGTGGTTATCGAGTCTAGATTTGAAAGGATTCAATGAGGGGGCACCTACCACGTCAGCTGGCAAACTGTTCCAATCATTTACCACCCTCACTCCAAATGCCTTTCTCCGTACCCTTGATGACGCATAGGGTTTGATGAGCTTCCAGTGGTGTCCACGGTTATGTCTTCTGGCGTCCAAAACGAGGATGTTTGTAGCTCCTATGTCCATAAAGTCATGCAGCAGCTGAAAGACACGAATCATGTCCCCGCGTCATCTTCGATGGTAGAGTGATGGGATTTTCAATTTCTTCAGTCTCGAACAGTATGGTAGCTCCCTGAGTTCTGGAATGAGCTTTGTTGTCCTTCTCTGTACCTTTTCTACCCGCTTCTGATCTTCACGAGAATGGTTATGTTCCCATACTCCAGATGAAGGCGAACTAAAGTCTTGAAAAAAACCGGTAATGTAACTTCATTGATGGTGCAGAACGATCTTCTTATGACCGCTAAAATTTGGTTCGATTTGGCTTCTGCTGCCGAAGCTTGCTGCTTGAATTTGAGCTCTGTGTCGACCCAGACACCCAAGTCCTTTTCTTGTGATGCCTCCACGAGCGTGCTCCCCCAATCGTGTATTTCTGTCTTATGCTTTTCGCGTCAACGTAAAGAATCCTGATTTTTTCGTTGAATGGCATGAGCCATTCAACTCGGACCATTTGACAGCCTCGTTGATATCCACCTGGAGTTTTGCTGCATCACTGGGGCCACTGACAGGGTAGTAGATCTTTGTGTCGTCAGCAAACATCCTTGTAGAGCAACATAGTCGATCAGGAAGGTCATTGATATACACTAAAAAGAGTAACGGGCCCAGCAGAGATCCTTGTGATACTACGCTGGAAACCGGGACCCAGTTAGACACAGAACCATTTATAGAAACACGCGGCTGGCGGTGGCACAAAAAGTCATTAATCCAGGCCAGAAGCTTTCCAGCCACACCGTAGCAGTTTAGCTTTTGCAGCAGTCTCTGACTGCTGCAAAAGCATGCAGATGAAGCATTATAATACAAAAAGACCACCTTGTGGGTGGCCGATGCCAGTGTGGGTGACAACTTTCATCAGACTGGTGGAAGGCGTGAGCATGAGGAAGCGAAATAACACCCGTAGTTATTGCGAAGTTGTGATAATAATAATTGAAGGGAATATTCTCTGTTTGGTTCATGGCTTTGGTGAACGATATTATTGAAAGTTTTAGTGCTACGCAAAGCCAAAGGTTGTATTTGTTATACGACCGGTTTCGGGGCCATCTCGGTCCCATTATCAAGTAAAAAGAGCAAGATAAAATCACACACACACTACATAGTTATATAAAACGAATTTCAGTAAACTCGATGGAACATGGAACAATCTTTGTCGTGCTACTAGTTGTTTAAATATTCGACATCATGACGCGTGAGTGTTTTCCTCCATGGTCCTCATTGTCGCTTGAGTAGGTCGAGCCAGCCTTGGTACAATACGTATTTGCCTATATTTCTGTTTAGTTTTTCTCTTGCTGTTGTTTGAATTTTGATGGCTTCTTTAATTTGGCGTTGTTTTGTTCTGGTTTCGAAAGTGATCACTTTGGCGTCCCAATCAATAGTGTGTCCGGTTTCGTACGAATGTTCGGCTGTGGCTTCTGGTTGTCGGTCGGTTAGGGTCATCTCCCTCAGGGCTTTTAGAGACTTTTTGTGTTCAGCAGTCCTAACCGACATCATTCTCCCGCTTTCTCCTATATAAATTTTGCTGCAATCCGTGCACTCCATTTGGTAGATGGGGCCAGGTTTCTTCACAAATGGAATTTTGTCCTTGGGTTTAACCAAAAGTTGCCTGAGAGTTTTTTTTGCCACCCACCGAATATGAAAACGAACGTGTCACGAGATGAGTGGCAAGGATTGAAAGAATTGCGAGGCAATGAAAACATTCTGATCCTTCCAGCAGACAAAGGACGTAAAGTGTGTGTCATTGATAAAACTGCATACATCGACAAGGCCACTACTCTTCTCTCGGATGGGCAAACTTACAAACAAGTCAAAGCTGATCCTACCAACAGCGTGAATACAAAACTGATTGACCAACTGAAACGACTGAAGAAAACGAGACGGATGGACGACAAAACGTATTGGAGGCTACACCCAGGAAGCAAAGGCTCGGCAACTCTTCCCAGATTTTATGGACTGCCAAAAATACATAAACCTGACTCACCTCTCCGGCCAATCATATCAGCTGTTGGCTCTTCCACCTATGCTGCAGCAAGGCACATCAGCGACCTACTGTCCCCATTGATCGGACAGTCTCACAGACACGTAGTAAACTCCAAGGAACTCTCAGCCATTCTCCGCTACACAACGGTCCCCGAAAATCATATACTGGTATCATTCGATGTGTCTGCTCTGTTCACAAGTGTCCCTCTCGATGTGGTAACATCCCAGGTACAGAGCGCTCTGGAAAATGACGAGACTCTCGCGGAACGAACTACATTGACACCTGGTGATATTTCAAGCCTGTTGAACTTCATCCTCAGAACTACGTTTTTCCAGTTCAACGGAAAATTCTTCCAACAATTGTTTGGGGCTCCGATGGGTTCTCCAGTGGCTCCGGCGGTAGCAAATATCTTCATGGAACATCTGGAAGAAGAAGCCATCATGTCCTATCCAAAACCACCTTACATCTGGCATCGATATATGGATGACATACTCGCTTCGATCCCCGCTGGAGATATCGAACCTTTTCTTAAACACCTGAACTCCTTTTATCCATCCATAAAGTTCACGGTGGAAACGGAAAAGGAAGGAAGGCTGCCCTTCTTGGACATGACTCTATCCCGTTCACCGGAAGGACGCATTACAACGGACGTTTACTACAAAACTACTACAAGCGGTCAATACTTAAACTACCTGAGCCACCATCCACAGGCTCACAAAAGAACGGTCGTGCAAACACTAGCCCAGCGGGCTTTCAACGTTTGCGAAGAGGTGACAGCACGTGAGAAAGAGCTCAAACACATCAGATCTATGCTGGAGGATAATAACTATCCAGAAGAGTTCGTGAACTCACAAATCAAGAGAGTTAAGAGATGCAATAGACCTAACCATGAAAAACCAGACACCCAAGCCACCAACGCTGAAGAACGAATGAAGACCCTTGTAATACCATATCAAGAAGGAACATCGGAACAGATAAGAAGAGTATGCGCAAAATACAAGATTAGAACGTACTTTAAGCCGCAAAAAACTCTCAGGCAACTTTTGGTTAAACCCAAGGACAAAATTCCATTTGTGAAGAAACCTGGCCCCATCTACCAAAATGGAGTGCACGGATTGCAGCAAAATTTATATAGGAGAAAGCGGGAGAATGATGTCGGTTAGGACTGCTGAACACAAAAAGTCTCTAAAAGCCCTGAGGGAGATGACCCTAACCGACCGACAACCAGAAGCCACAGCCGAACATTCGTACGAAACCGGACACACTATTGATTGGGACGCCAAAGTGATCACTTTCGAAACCAGAACAAAACAACGCCAAATTAAAGAAGCCATCAAAATTCAAACAACAGCAAGAGAAAAACTAAACAGAAATATAGGCAAATACGTATTGTACCAAGGCTGGCTCGACCTACTCAAGCGACAATGAGGACCATGGAGGAAAACACTCACGCGTCATGATGTCGAATATTTAAACAACTAGTAGCACGACAAAGATTGTTCCATGTTCCATCGAGTTTACTGAAATTCGTTTTATATAACTATGTAGTGTGTGTGTGTGATTTTATCTTGCTCTTTTTTACTTGATAATGGGACCGAGATGGCCCCGAAACCGGTCGTATAACAAATACAACCTTTGGCTTTGCGTAGCACTAAAACTTTCAATAATAATTGAAGGGGTTTAACGACGCACCAACTGCCATGGCCATACGGCGTCGCCAACTCTCACCCTGTTGGAAGGGATTTTTGGGTATCAGATCGACTTATTCAGAGGCTCTGCCGGGACTACGTTATCACGAACATAATTTACATATATATATATATATATATATATATATAATATATATATATATAACATAGAATATAGTTATATATGGAATATAGTTATTACGAAGCTGACCGAAGAGATTATTGGTTGATAGTTTTCAAGCAAAGGAGGCATTTTTCCGGTTCCCCACATCGCTTCGATGCTGATTTGTTAGGATGGAAGTGAGCGAATGTGACGTGCGCGGCTGCCTATGACATTCCGTCGTTAGCGGGGCTGACGGGTCACCGCTCAGCCAATCGGCGGCCGAGTCGGTGTCTGACCCGGCCGGGGTTGTTAGTGTTTGATCCCGGCCGGTGCGAGTCGGTGTCTGACCCGGCCGGGGTCGTTAGTGTTTGATCCCGGCCGGTGCGTGTCGGTGTCTGACCCGGTCGGAGCCGTTAGTGTTTGATCCCGGCCGGTGCGTGTCGGTGTCTGACCCGGCCGGGGTCGTTAGTGTTTGATCCCGGCCGGTGCGTGTCGGTGTCTGACCCGCCCGGGGTCGTTAGTGTTTGATCCCGGCCGGTGCGTGTCGGTGTCTGGCTGGTTGGGTAGGGTGAAGGATGGCAACGTGCTTGCATCGCTACAATGCGGCTTCAGAATAATACACTCACTTAAAACCAGGGATGCGGAGCCGAGACAATTTTGGACGGCTCCGGCTCCGTCTCCGGTCCGGGGCTATGATTTCGGCTCCGGCTCCGGGTTCAAGTGTCCTAACGGCTCCGGCTCCGGGAAAAATAGTCGGCTCCGACCGGCTCCGGCTCCGGCTCCGGCTCCGGCCATGTACCTATATTCAAAATGTGATCGAAACGTTCTCAAGGGCGTGAAAGTCCATCAGATGCAAAGTGATTATGTATTTGTACGAATGAAAAATGGCGACTGGATGAACGAACGCTCTTGACCAGATGCCAAAGGCCAGTGAACCTCAAAACTGGACCAACCTACACTGCAGTGTAGTCGTATGGCAAACTGCACTGCACTGTTATGACAAACAGAAATATGGGTCAGACATGCCCGCAAACCCACATAAGAAATTAAAGATACAACGATCAAGTAAAGCTTGGACAGCCCGCAAAGACAAATTTCGATGAGCTAACAGCAGGGTCGTTAAAAAAGTACTTTTTTACTTTTTAGACTCGAACCCACTTTTTCCCATTATATATTCAATTCTAATTTCAATGAGCCACATTCCAAGCGTCTACGACAGCGGGAAAGATCACCTCAAAACGGTTAAAGATTTCATGTTTCGGGCTCGATTGGCCGCCCGGCGTTGCAGTCTCCCCTTGTTAAATTGGGATGAGGGGGTGCATAACCTACCAGTAAAGACAGCGTGGCATCTGCGTGCGTATAAGAGCGGTAGATGGTATTTAACATGCAGGCATCTACTTGTCAGATGTGTTTGCAGCGCAATACAAATACATGTTATTCCACAAAAGACCCGAAATTAAATGATTCAGCACCCTAGTACTCTAAATCCCGACAGAACATGAATGCCTTCCGGAGGCGAACCTTTCTCTAGTAACTATCGCTGGAGAACGTCGTGAGGCAGGTGCTTCTCCCTATTCTCCTGCGAACTATGCAAGAGGTCTGGTAATGATAAAAGAAGATCCTGTTTCATATTTTTACCCTTTAGGTGGCTCACGAAATCTTCCACCAGCTTCACACCACGTTCTGTGGGACCGTTCACGACAGTAGGTTCTGGAATACCTTGAAACAGGGGAAGCTATACCAGTCACCAGCTTCTCAACGGAGCCATTTCATGTCAGAATCTTTCAGATTCAGGCGCTCGATTACCATCCAGCTTTCAAGAATGAGAAATTGGGAGAGGCTTGGTATCGAGCCGAGCTCTTCATAGCCTCTGTCGGAAACTTTAGCCTAACTGAAAGGTGGATGGTTTTGCTGTTTCGGCCAGGTACTGTATCACTGCATTTTTACCTTCAGCATTGTGATTCTTATTTGCGAAGCAGATTATAACTTTCTGGTCACAAATAACAGTTGCGTTTGCACATTGACTTCAGCGCCTCTACACAATATCCGGAGTATTATCTCGAATTGCACAAGCTGGTTTACGTGTGGCTGTCAGGAGAGGTTGTCTCCAACAACTGTCTGTTTAGACGACCAGGATTTAGCCTGCCACCAAGGTGTCAGTTTTTACAACAGAACTTTACACTATAGTGCGGGTTTTAAGACACAGACGCTTCCCTGAGGAGCGATGTCTTATTATTACTGACTCTGCTAGTTCTCTCTCTGCACTCCAGTCTTACCACCCACAACAGTGCTGGCTTATACCGACAGTTCGGAGGCTTCTGATCAAGATTTCCTCCAGAGGTACAGATGTGCGTTTCCTATGGGTGCCGAGTCACGTTGGTATCTCAGGAAACGAAAAAGTAAGCCGAGTTGCCAAAGAGGCTTCCCAGCTGCAGTCGCGACGATTTAGAGTCCCAGCCACAGACCTCAAGGCAGGCTTCAAAATGCTCCTAGACACTGAAAGGCACAATAGGTGGACAACAGAACTAGATTGCTTCTTGAAACGCCTACGTCCGTCAGTCGGGCATTGGGAATCATGCAACAGTCGAAATAGAAGGGAGGAGGTGAGCCTTGCCAGTCTCAGGATTGGTCATTGCTACTCTACACACGGGCACTACCTGACCAATACCGTACCCAAACTCGGTCCACACTGCGGCAGCCGCCTCACTGTGCAACATGTTTTACCTTTTACTGACAGCTGCGACCAGCTTAAAACGTAGTATGAGCCGATTCTCCCCGCCGGTTCCTCTAGAACAAATCCTAGGCAACAATGCAGTCGTAGACATCGGGCAAGTCTTATCATACCTGAGAGAGTCACACTTTGACTTAGTCTGCAACCCCGTAAGAGCTTTTTTAGATGCTTCACCTCCGACATAGGATACCTTTACTAACGAAGATGGCACTGAAATAGTTTAGACCTGATAACGTAGGGCACATATAGCCTTAGCCGCTGACGTGCCCTTAAACTTTAATTATCATCATCATCATTAGTCAAATTTCTGTTTTTCCCATGCATTTCCAACGGAGAGGTCATGGTCCGTACTTGACCTTAGGTCATCGATATGAAAAGTTCGGGAACATATTTTGTAGCACTTGGTGGGTCCATTATGTGGTATAAGTTTCAATCCGATAGATTCACTGACCGGTCTGACTGGGTCAAGTTATTTATTTTTCACTGTATCTATTCATATATTTTAGTAAGGGTCATTCCATTCCTCTCCTTATGGCAATTCGAATAATGTATAACACAAACATACTAGGATACAGAATGGAAATGACCTAATCTAGGGTCCGGTCAATGTCATTATCTGACTAAACATAGACAGCATGGATATCAATCGACTCGTAATGAAGATCCAAACGTATCGGTATCAAACAAAACTCTGTCGCCATTTCCTGCAACGTTATGTTGTTCTAAAATATATTTTACAACACTTAGGATTCATGGATACCTGTTCTGCGTTTGGTGTTCCAAAGGTTGAGGGCGACCTCCTCAGTCCTTTTCGTTTGGAGAGGCCTGGGGACGATTAATTCTGTGCAATAGCCCTGGTAGTTTAATATACGAGTAGCCACCAGCCTTCTCGCTGTGCCAGTCCATTGTGTCCACTTGGCACCTTTGGTTCATATCGTCCGTGACGATGGGTTTGTTACGGCTCTAGTGCTGGTTCTGGCTCTTTTCGTTTCACAATGTTTGCACATTTTCAAAGGAATTTCGACCATACTTCTCGTCACATTGTAGTAACGTCACATGCACGCGACCAATGTTTTGACCCGTCCTGAATGACACTGACGTATGTAAACTTCGTATATGACTAGTCATCTTTCACGAATTAAAAACTCCCGTGTCGGAAAGGTCGGGACACAGATGTGTCAGTCAAACGGCAAAATCAGTTTCTATGTACAATATACTACACATGTAAAATCTAGATAGGTACTTAACGGCGGAAGGACAAATTTTATCCCAAGATTTATAGAATCAAAACTACGAAACTTAGGCCAATGTATCATTGTATTTCATAATCTGTGAGTATAGATACATCATCTGCCAAGCGTGCTCACCTTTAAAGGCAATTGCCCAACGGATCACACACAGCGCCGAGCCAATGCCAGGAAAGCTCTTGACACGGAAAGGACACATAGAGACGCTTACTGACCTTATAACAGCTCGATATCTGACGTTCTTGCCTGGCCAGGGGGAATCAATGGCGTCACAAGTAAATCGGTGGGATTCCGAGCCACCTTCGCCATGGTGGGGGTGTTCAAACACCCCCTCAAACTCGGCTCCTATACGGGATAGCGAAAAAATGCGAAAGCTGGTGAATAGCACATACAAATTCATGAAGAAACTATAGCAGTCACTTTTTGGCTCAGGTAAATATTGAGGCCATGACAGGTCAAAGAAGGTGGCATGTTAGCGAGTTTCTGGGCTCTGGCGTTTGATTCGAGTTAGAATAAAATTTGGGCACTATTCATTTCCTCTCGTTGTGGTTGATCGAATGATGTTTACTATGACTATACTAGGTCAAAACACAAAAATTACCTGACTTTAGGTCAGGTCAAGGACACTATCTGATCCAGCATAATCAATATGCAATTCAATGGACTCGCAATAAAAGTATAAACGTAATGGTATGAAAGTAAAAGCTTTATCGTTGTTTTCTGCAAAGTTAGAGAACCAAGTGTGCATATCTACTTAAGTAGCCCAGATGACCTCTCAGAGGTCACAGGTAAAAAATTGCAACATGAACGTAGAAAGGAGACCTGTATACTAAGATTTAGAGCATACGAAGGTATTCTCAGCTGTACCTGCACAAATACAACCCCAATTCCTGTTTTCCAAATGCATTTCCGATGAAGAGGTCATGATCCGTACCTGACCTTAGGTCATCGATGTGAACAATCCCAGAATATATGTTGCAGTACCCAGTGGGCCCATTATGTGGTATAAGTTTCAATTCGAAAGATTCGCCCTTTTCTTGCTTATGCTACCTTAAACAGTTTTGGAGGTGAGGTCACTTGACCTTCCCTGGTGACCTGACCTGGGATGACGCAACCTTAAAGTTTTTAGGAAAGTTGTGGAATTGATTAAGGATAAGGTGTGCCAAGTACGGTGGCGCTTCGCAACGCCTTTTTTCGTGCCACCGGAAAAAACCAAGGAAGGTGTTCAAACACCCCCACCGGGGCGAGGGTTAAATGACTACAGAGTATTTATAAGATTTCACGGAACCAAGGCTTTCGCTTGATTTCCAGGAATCAATCCAGAATAATCGTCTCAGAATCATCACGTGATTTTAGTCAAGTCCCTAAAAAAATCATCTTTAACTTTATAAAAGAGATGTGATGGAGAGTTAGTAAGGACAAGTCACCAACGCGGAGAAGTGTTATTTTAGTTTCCATGGAAGTGTCAGAAGAAGATGGATTTAGTGTGAGTCACGTGATTCATGTGGCTTGCTTTAACTTACAAAATTTCCCTTTGGTAAGCTGCGGGCAAATTTTTGTATTTCCTTTTTCATTTTTGGTTTATGTTCGCCACAAAATTAGTTTGTTAACCCCTGGTTATTATCTAATGGGTCGTATCGTTACAGTATCTTATTTAAGAACGCGCAAGCTACCCAAATCTAGTGAGAGTTGTTCCCGCACTCCTTGTCCAGTGGTTTTACGTGCTGATAATAGTTGTAACTTAGGAACATTCCATACGCAAGGAAAAGGTAAAGAAACTGAAGTTCCTAATCGGGAGAAGCGTTTACGAACTGCAAGCTCATGTGGGTCGGTAGAGCGAGCACCAACAAAACGACGAAAGAGCAAATCTAACTCCAAAACTTCTAGCAGCTGTGCATCGGCAGTTATTCAAAAGCGTATAAGCCGTTTAGAGTCCAACGATAAGCTCCCTTCGACGTCAACAAGCAGATCACGAAAACGCTCAAAGAGCTGTGGTTTGAAGAGTCGATCCAGGAAACGGTCAAGGAGTGCGGAAGGATGTGGTCCCTCAAAGAGGAGCACGTCTCAAAAACATTCAGAGAGCTCAAATTGCTCCACTTCTTCCAAGAACCGTTGTTCAAAAAGCCAATCTAGGACAAGATCTAAAAGTCATTATGTATGCGGTCAAGCAAGAAAAGGTAGGCACCGGTCACGCTCTAACAGCTCTTGCTGCTTAGATTCGTCAAAGGAGCACTTAGGGAATCGATCCCGCAAAAGATCTAAAAGTACAGGGCCCTGCGATTCAGCGAAAGGTACATTTTCCTGCAAACCTTCTAAAAACTCTTACGGCTGTGCTCAGCCAAAAGAGTGCAACTCGAGGAAGCATTCAAGGAGTGAAAGGGAGTGTGGGCCTGGAAAAAAGAGCAGTTATCGTGAGACGTCGAATAAATTTTGTAGTTCTGTCCCATCGAGGAGCAATCATTCACGGGGCCGATCCAGGAAGCGCTCAAAAAGTATAGGGGCATGTGGTGAAGGGAAAAGGAGCGAGTCTAGGAAGAGGTCCAACAGCACCAACAAATGTGCTCCTCAGCAGAAAACCAGCAGGAGCAGATCCCGGAAAGGAAAGTGTGCATCCAAGAGAAGTAAGTCCAGAAAGCACTCAACGAGTGTAGACAAATGTGCAACGAAGAGAAAAAAATGCAGAAAACGCTTTAAGAGTTCCTGCAGTTCCTGTGAGAATTCAAAGAAGAGGTCTAAAAGCAGGGCTCTAAGCCCTCCAAACAAAATAAGAGGATGTCCTAATAGACGGTCCAAGACTAAGACGAGTCATCCGAGGTCAAAAGCTTTGAGAAGACCCAAAAGAAGACGAGTTAGGAGGTCGAAGGCTCGTGGAAACTGTGGATCTGCGAGAAAAGGCAAGAGGCGCCCACCCAAGAAAACACCAGCTGCTCGTAAGAAACGTGTCGAGGGCTCCTCCGGTAGCTGCCGATGTGGAGGGGCCAAACCCAAGCGTGTTAAGCGGGCAAAAAAGAAACCGGTGGTTAAGTGCTGACATAGTGTGAACCAAATTATTTGTGTATTTCCAGGATAACGCCTTCATCTCACAGCACGCAAATTGATAACTAGTCTAAATTTCACGCTCAAATCATTAAGATCCAATATATTAGGTAATGGCATGAGTAAAATTAAAATAACACTTTGAATAAAATTAATCGCCATATTTGATCATGTCTTTATTGCGTTGTTTGGTTGAGTAGACCCTGGAAAGTGGTGTGGGAAGAACAGCTGTTTCTCCGAAGCCTGGTATTTCAGCCGACTCCTGACGTGGAGATGGGTGAGACCCCTCCTCTCACCCCGCAGGGGCACACTATATAGTACTGTGGCCCAGGTGATCTGGGCGAGCGGTCAACGGCGCCAACTCTGCGGGGCGGGTAGCGGCGCCGAGCGGCTTTTGTAGGTGTCCGTCGGCACGCAGGTTGTCTCGGGGGTAAGGAGCCGTCCATAAACTGTCTTACCCAAAAGTGGTTGGGCGTCAGTCACAGCTAGTGGAGGAACCAGGATTTCAGTTTCAGGGGCCAGGTCTTGAGAGAGTGCCCCCGTATGTGTCCTCCCATATACTTGAAGTCTTAAAAAAATTATGCACTTATTTTGCGGTGTACCCCTTTTTGTAATGCCATCTTTTTAGTTCTAGACCTATTTATTTTAGCTCCAACTTTAGAATTTATATTTTATCTGTAGAACTGCATCCAGCTTAAGATGGTCATAGTTGGTCTTCATCTGTATGCGCTGCCCGGTTTTGCTCTAGGTAAAAACATGGGCGTTACCACCGAATTTTTTACTGGGAGGGGAGCCCTAGACTGGCGATGACCGGGGTAGGAGTGGGGCCAAGCTGTGAATTTTTGCTGTATATTAAACACTAATGACGATTCACTTCACCAACACATTTATGTTGATTCACGATGGTAGAGAGAAAATGCAGAAAAATGAAGGTGAGGTTCAAAATTTGGGGAGCGCCCCCTGATTTGCAAGTAGGCGGGCACGCGTCCCCCGTCCCCCCGCGTTCCACGACTATTGTCAAAACCTATTCATTATATGTAGGTACACATACATACACACTTACAAAGTCTGTTGCATTGAGATAAACTGCTCCTCTATATTTGCGTATGGAAAATGATGTACTATTTCAACAAGCTACTCTGTCAAGCCTTTTCTGAATTACCAGAGATGAAATAGAATTTTGAATAAAAAAATCTGAAGAGGCCTTTGAGACAAGCTCCTGGGGCCCCACACCAAAATTTTGGGTCACTGAGACCAGCTCTTGTAGGCCTCCCGAGACTATCTCTAGGAGATGCCTAGACACTATTAAAAGCTCCCCAGATCAACTCCTGCCCCCTCCCCGCCCAAGAAAAATTATTGGACCCCCCAACACCAACTTTTGAGGCGGGGCCTCCGAAACTAAGTTCAGGGGCCCGAGACAAAATGCTGTGCGTACTCCGAGACTAACTCTTGGGGCCCCTGAGCCCAACTCTCGTGAGGCACTCCGCACGACGGAATGAAAGTGTGACGACGAGAACACGGTGATCGAGGGTAGGAGCGAGGTTGGCGAGGAATTTTGGCGATCACAAAGAGAAGCTTATTGAAGAGGGAACAGAAGGTATGATTATAAGCGTCGACTGGCTAGGAGCGGAGAATATTCGACGTTTAAATTTAATGAGGGTCAATATTACTAACCTGTTTTGCTGCCATTTGTGATTATGTTCTATGATCGAGTTGCGTCGGAAATAGCCCTGGTAGATCGGGCGTGGTGATCTCTGGGAAAGGACGCAAAAACGTAAAAAGCGAACCAATCAGCGAACATTGAGGCTCATTAGAGCTAGAGCTGATTTTAAGAGGCAGGCTGACCAAAGTTATAGGTCATACTTAAGGTCTGATTCGTGATTTTAAAGATAACCCGAAGCGGTATTGGACATTTGTTAGATCGCTCAAGTCGTGTGCCCAAGTATCTCCTGTCTGAATGTGTGACAGAAAGTGCAGATGTGGTGATCGGGCCAATGTGTTCAATGCGTGCTTTAAAAAAAGTTTAGCGATCCGCATATCGGTCATGCCAGCCGCCTACTAAAGCCCCAGCCTAACGCAGTTTGAGGTCCAGGGTCGGTGGAAGCTTACGAGAGTTGAACCCCACAAGGCTTGTGGTGCCGATGGCCTTAGTAAGAATCATGCGTGAATGTGCAGAAGAGCTGCGACCCTCTAGATTATATGTGTCTGTCGGTGGGATCCGGGTGTTCCAGATACATGGAAGAAGGCCAACGTGATTCCAGTTTTCAAAAGGGTTCAAAAACTTCCGGAAAATACAGGCCTGTCTCTCTTTGGCAATAGTTCAAAATTTTGAGAAGGTGTTTGCGAGCACTTCGAACTCCGGCCCGCGCTACCGATTCTCAACACGGATTTCTTCCCAACCGTTCGTGCGTGACCAATTTGTCCTTTCATGGATCACTGCTGGATCTACTGACAGAGGGATCGAGACGGATGCCATTTACAGGATTATTCATCCGCCTTAAGTGTCAGCCACAGCTTCTTTACATAAGCAGGCATTCTTTAATATCAGGCCCTGCATATGACTGGATTGAATCCTACCTGAGCCAGCGCTCCCAGCGAGTCATTCTGATGGGAAGTACTCGACTGGGCCCCGGTAACATCCGGAGTTCGGAAGGCAGCATTCTTGGCCCAGTCCTCTTCACTTGTTACGTTGCTGACCTTCCAAGTCACATTAAAACATGCTCTCTCATATGCAATGATGTCAAAATTTTCCATAGAATTCAAGGCCCAGCAACGTCATTCTCAGGCCGACCTGAACCGCTTAAGTAGTGGTCAAAACTGGCTTCAAGCTCAATCAGCCAAATGCAGGACCATCACATTTACTTACGGACATCACCCATTCATCTCTTCATACATTTTAGACGGACATCAGCTGGAACGCTGTTCACATTAGGGACTTAGGTGTAGTTCTGACTCAGGCTACATTTGCAGAGCATGTAGACTGGTTAGAGCAAGGCAAACCGAATCTGCTTGCGAGCGTAGCATTCAGGCTTTGCGACGCCTTGAGATTCAACCACTGTGCTGCTTTTGTGCGTATAATGCTCACGTCAGATCACTTAGAGTACGGCAGTGTTATCTGGGCTGGTGCCGCAAAATACCTGTCCCGCCTTAACGGCTGCAGCATCGCTTTAACACGCCATTGACGGGGGCGGGTACCCGCCCCTGGTTTTCGGAATAAGAAACGCGGCGCGTAGGCCGCTACTGTATACCTTTCCTCATCATTTTACAACTGGAAAATTTTAAGGTTAGGTCATCTCAGGTCAGGTCACCATTACAGGTCAAGGACCCGACCTCAAAAAAGTTTAAGATAGCATAAGTCGGAGCAGGGTGAACTTATCCAATTGAAACTCATATCACATAATGGCCCCACCGAGTTCTTAAATATGTTCCGGTATTTTGATATGATGACCAAGGTCAGGTACAGGCAGACCTTCATGAAATACATGGAAAAATGTTTTTACGGAATAAATCAGTAACGGATGGTGATAGAGCATTTATTTTAGCTGATTAGACTCGCCTGGGCTTTGCGGTTCTAATGATATGCCTTATATAATTGACCATGACCTGACTCAGGTCAGGCAAATCGATTTGACCTAGCAAGGTCAACTATATATCATTCGATTCGGCTTGCTAAGAGGATTCATATGGTTTAAGTCGTTTTGCTCTAACCTTACTTGTTCAGATTTAATGGCCGAAAAACTGAATTTACATGTTATCCCTATGACGGGCATGTTTTGACCTCTCGTGACCTTAAATGTGACCTGACAAAAAATGGTTCAAATGTTTTCGATGGAGAAGTGGATGGGCAGCCCAACGCCGTTTACCGTTTTCGCTACCTACCGTGGTTCTCGAGATCTTAGGGGCGGGTACCGCCCCCGTCAATGCGGAGGTGGCTCAGACCCCGTCAATGCGCGTGTTAAAGTGGTTAGCCGCCAGCACACATAGCCGATGTGCAATGGACTACGTGTCACTCCTAAATCATTTTCGCTGTTCTTCTATTAAAGCGAGGTTTATACAAGCCGACATAAGGTTCCTGCGTTCCGTCTTCAACGGCCGCCTGGACTGTAGTGAGCTGATGCCCATGTTCTCCCTCCTGACTCCCGGTCGACGCTCACGACACACTGGCTTGTTTAATGTGCCTCGTGGGCGAGTTAATGCCGTGCAGAATGAGTTCCAGATCAGGCTTCCGAAACTTGTAAATGATTTTCTGCGGCACACACCAGCAGAGGACTTTTTCAGCCTACTCATTCTTTTCGATCGAGTGTGTTGCGGTATGCGAACAGCGTTGGCACGTATGTACATGAGATAGTATGCTTACTTGCTATGTGCACTGTGTGATTGTGGATTTTTTGCTTTTTATTTTATTATTTTAGGATTTTTATGCTTTTAGATGCCTTTATAGTAGTATTTTTCATATGGTGGTCCATCTTCATATATTTTCTATCATATATTTTATTTTACGCCCACGTAGTTCATCATTTTTAGCAGCAGCAGCTTCCATGCGGAGGCTATCGTTGTATTTTATATATACATATACTTTTATACATTTTTAGAGTGCCTTTTAAGCCATGGAGAGACTCTGTAATGCCAAGTGTAGGATATGTGGGGTGGTTGACTGTGGAAGCGTGCGAGTGTGGAGTGTGATCCCTTACGGAATGTTGAACGATTTTAACCAACGACTGCAACCATAAGTGGGCTCTGGCCTGTGGCTGTTCTGTCTAATAAACCAGTTTCTGGGGCCCCGGCACCGACTCTGGGTTCCCTCTGAGACCAGCCTCTGGAAAACCAAGACAACAAATTGGGCCGTGAAACCGACTCTTGTGGGCCTCCCGAGACCAACTCTGGTACCCCCGAGACACAATTTTGAGGGCCCTTCGAGACAAAATCTGGAGGGCCCGAGACCAACTCTTGGGCGTCCCAGAACAGCTCGGGGCCCTCGAGACCGACTCTGGGGGCCCAAAACTAGCTTTTGGGGTGCCGTCTGAGATCAACTCTGGGGCTTCGTGACTAACTCTTGGTGCCCCCTGAGAAAAACTCTTTCCAACTCAGGGGCCCCGAGACCGACACTGGGGGTTCCCGATACTTCGGGGCCCTTCCAGACCAAGTCTGGGGACCCCGAGACCAACTCGAGGGGTCTCCGATACTTGGAGAGTCCTCCGAGACCAAGTCTGGGCCCTGAGACAAACTCTTGGAACCCCGAAACCAACTCAGGGGCCCTGAGACAGAATCTCGGACCCAAGGCCGAATCTGGGGGCCTCCGAGACTAACTCTCGGGGGCACACTCAAGAAGCACGCTCAGTACTGTCAACAGCTCTTGACTTGCGTCTTCAGGCAATGACGTAGATAGAGAGGATTTCTCAGCTAGATATCCAGAAAAAGAGGAATGATGAGATACCCGATTCTTGCCCTTTCGTTGCTCCTTTTAGTTCCAATAATCAAGCTTAACCTGCGTCCCGGTGGGCCTCCGAGCCACCTTCGCCCTGGTGGGGGGGTGTTTGAACACCCTCCTCGAAATCTGCCCCTATGCGGAATGGCGAAAAACGCGAAAGCTGGTGGATAGCCCATACAAATGCCAGAAGAAGTTGTGCCAGTCACTTTTCGGGTCAGGTCAATATTGAGGTCATGACAGGTCAAAGAAAGTGGGATTTTGAGTAGAGTTTTTGGGCTCTAGCGTCTGACAGAGTTGAGTTAGCCATTCGCTTCCTCTCGTCATGGCAAGTCGAATGATGTATAATATGACCATACTAGGTCAAAACACAAAAAATGACCCGACTTCAGGTCAGGTCAAGGTCACTTTTAACTTAGCATACTCAATATGCATATAAATCTACTCTCAATAGCAATCTGAACGCAATGCTATCAAAATAAAAGCTGTATCATCATTTCACGCAAAGTTATTGAACCAAGCCTGAAAACTGCTTAAATAGCCCACAAGATGACCTCTCAGTGGTCACAGGGCAAAAACTGCAACATGAACCTGGAAAGGGGCCCAGGATACTACGATTTGGAGAATATGAAGGTATTCTCAGCAGTACCTACACAAATACAGCCCAATTTCTGTTTTTTCCATTTCCAATAGGAAAAATTTCCATTCCTAATTCCATTTCCAATGGAAAGGTCATGGACCGTGCTTGACCTTAGGTCACCGATATGAAAAAAATCCCGGAACATATGCTATAGCACTCGGTGGGCCCATTATGTGGTATAAGTTTCAATCCAATAATTCCACCTATTTCTTACTCATGCCCCCTTAAATATTTTTGAAGTGATGTCGCTTGACCTGCATTGGTGACCTGACCTGAGAGGACCCAACCTCAAAGATTTTTGGGAAGGTTGCAGAACTGATCAAAGATAAGGTGCGCCAAGTACGGTGGCGCTTCGCGCTGCCGTTTTTTTCGTGCCGCCGGAAAAACCCGAGGGGTGTTAAACACCCCCTACCCGGGCGAGGGTTAACCCTCGCCCCACCGGGGACATCGATGCCCCCCTAAGGTTTTTCAAGATAGCAGAAACCGACGAGACGCAGCAACGCGGTTGAGGGCTCTATCTCTCACCTCATCATTTTCCCACCATCCCTGAAAATTTTTACCCAGGGTCACCCAAGGTCAGGTCACCAGGCGAGGTCAACCAAGGTCACCTCACTTCAACTTTGAAGCTCTATAAGAGCTACATTTCTTGGTCGATCGATTTGAAACTTGCTACATTTCGTGACCCCTCCAGGGTCTACAACGTGTATATCTGGGATTTTTCGATTTTGTGGCCTGAGGTCAGGTCACGAGGCGACCTCTCCCATGGGAAAAGCATGGGAAAAGCTGTCTTATGATCTAAAAGTCACAAAAATGAATGAAAATACTCAGGCTGCTCAGAACGGCGTTTTTGGACACCCTTTCACGGATCGCAGGGGTCATATTTGCCCATTAACTTTTCCAAGGTCATCCAAGGTCACCAGGGGTCAAAAACAGTATTTTGACAATAACTTTTGACCTAATTAAGCTAGAGCGCTGAAACAAACACCATGGTGTATGTCTCGTCACTGGCTTTCATTTCATATACAGCAAGGTCACTTTCTGACCTTTCGTGACCTCAGGTCATATTAGGTCACGAGGTGACAACTGGAGGTCAAACCACTGACGGGAGGCCTTTACGTTCCACGCGGCGGAAAAAGGACTGGCAATTTCCTATCAAATATACTTTACCAGATCTCAATAGCTCCAATGGAATAAGAGTTATGCCCAGTTTTCTTAAGCATTGCATATTTGAGTGAAAATAGCCTATCGTGACGTTTCTTGACCTCTGGAGGTCAAACCATTGACCTGAGCGCTTAAGCATGCAAGTAATTTCTTAATGAATTCATGCGAGCCTTCTAATGCAATTTGCAGATTTGCGCTAACCCCCCATATTTTCGGAGTTAGAGGGGGGCCATCGATGCCCCCGGTGGGGCGTGGGTTAACCTTTGCCCCGGTGGTGGGTACGAGCCACCTTCACCCTGGTGGGAGGAGGGGGTGGGTTAAAAGACCCCTACCCCGATTTCAAAAACTAAGAGAGCTAGGAAAAGCGCAAAACGGCAATAGAAAGCTCTTTAAAAATGATTTCGAAAATGATTCGGTCATTTCTCTCGTCAAGTCAATATCAAAGTCACCAGTGGTCAAAATAGGTCAAAATCGCTAATATGAGGTGTACTAAGGGACCTCATATATCTCAGAAACTATGATAGCTAATAACATTTTCTGAACACCATTCGAAAGCTCTTGAGTTGTTCTTTCATTACAGTGGCAATTATTTTCGGGTAATCAAAGCCTAGGGAGCTACAGGCCACTGAATATTGGGAATGTTCTTGGGAATGCCCATAGCCAGTCCACCCATGCATAAGGGTGTTTTTTCGCTAATACCTTCCAACCCAAGCAAGATACAGCCATAGTTGATGCACCGTTGCAATCTTCTCGGCAATACAAATCGAGTGATATATAATATTGCTATGCCAGGTCCAATTTAAAGTTTACTTGACCCAGGTCAACGGTTTGACCCAACCTGGTCCTGGTCTAGTTGTGATGCATATCATTTGACTATTTGACTTGCAGTGACCATACAAACACTTTGGTGACAAAATTAAAGTTCAATATTTGTTTATTCAAAATTTATAGATGCGAAACACCGAAAAAACGCTTATTTGACATAAGGTGACCTTTCAAAGGCCATAGATAAAAATTATTGGTATCAAGTTCAGAAATGGGATAAGAACAAGTCGTAACCGATGTTTGAAGTTGATTCCATCCATACTCAATGAGAAAAGCTCATTGCGTGATTTTCTCCCTTCATTTGCAATGGGGAGATCGTGCTCTGTACATGACCTTAGGTCACCACTATCAAAAATCCCGGAATCTATGTTGTAGCTTCTGGTGGGCCCAATATGTGGTACGAGTTTCAACTTGATCGATTAACACGCGCATTGACGGGAGTCTGAGCCACCTTCGCATTGATGGGGGGGCGGGTACCCGCCCCCCTAAGATCTCGAGAACCACGGTAGGTAGCGAAAAACGGTAAACGGCGTTGGGCTGCCCATCCACTTCTCCATCGAAAACATTTGGACCATTTTTTTGTCAGGTCACATTTAAGGTCACGAGAGGTCAAAACATGCCCGTCATGGGGATAACATGTAAATTCAGTTTTTCGGCCATTAAATCTGAACAAGTAAAGATAGAGCAAAACGACTTGAACTATATGAATCCTCTCAGCAAGCCGAATCGAATGATATATAAGTTGACCTTGCTAGGTCAAATCAAGAATTTGACCTGACCTGAGGTCAGGTCAGGGTCAAATTATATAAAATGCATATTATTAGAACCGCAAAGCCCAGGCGAGTCTAATGCAGCTAAAATAAATGCTCTATCACCATCCGTTACTGAGTTATTCCGTTAAAACCATTCTTCCCATGTATTTCCAATGGAGAGGTCATGCCTCGTACCTGACCTTAGGTCATCGATATCAAAAATATCGGAACATATTTTAGAGAACTCGGTGGGGCCATTATGTGATATGAGTTTCAATTGGATAAGTTCACCCTGCTCCGACTTATGCTATCTTAAACTTTTTTTGAGGTCGGGTCACTTGACCTGTACTGGTGACCTGACCTGAGATGACCTAACCTTAAAATTTTCACAGAAGTTGTAAAAATGATGAGGGAAAAGGTATACCAAGTACGGCGGCGCTACGCGCCACCGTTTTTCTGCTATCTCCGAAAAACCCGAGGGGGGGCGGGTACCCGCCCCCGTCAATGCGCGTGTTAAACCTCCTTTTAGTTATACAGTCCTAAGCATTTTTTAGGTGAGGTCACTTCATCTGGCCTGGTGACCTGACCAGATATGACCTTGAGCTACAATTTTCAGGAAAGATGTAAAAATGATGAAGGGACAGCTAGACTAAATTTGGTGGTGCTGCGCGACGCCGTTTTTCGGTCACTTCGAAAAACCCGAGGGGGTCTAAAAAGACCCCCACCCGGGCGAAGGTTAATGCCATCAATATAAAAAATGTGAGGAGGCCAGTCAATCTTTAACCTGCTGCTCAGAAACATTTTCCCCTCTAAAACGAAAAAAATCATTGGATGCGCGGCATCGCTCATTTGATAGTTGGACAAACAAAATGATCAATAGCTAATTTTTGGATATTTTTTGAAATATGAAATGTATTTTTATGAAAAAATATGTTTTTTTCATGATAGCTGGAAAGATTCGCTCCCACTCGCTTATCACTTCCGTCTCATCCAGGGGCGTAGGAACCGTTTGAAAAGTGAGGGGAGTAACCCAGGGGTCAAAAAAGTTGCTGGCGTGTCACCATTTGAAATTCCACATCACGAATGTGTCACCAAATTAAAAAATGCTACCAAAACCCTTATTTCTTTGAGTTATTACACCGTTTTTCATTGTTTTTGTGTATTATGCTCCCAATATAAGCCAGAGCTAAAAGTTCTGATATATTTATCTAACTTTTGAAGCTGAAGGAAGTATATGTGAGCAATCAGCAGGGACGGATCCAGGAATTACCAAAGGGGGCCTTGACAGGGGGTCAGGAATAGCTTTGGGGGCTGGACAGTGCAAGGAATATATTTTCATTAAACACGTATATATGTATGTATATATATTTCGAAGAGCACAAAAACTTAACCTCCGTGTTGGGAGGCAGACAACTTCAAGAACTCTGGTGGGTCACAAAGCTATGCACCGGCGCTAAATTCGCTGAGGTCCGCTCAACATTGCACTGGATCTCCACAAATACAGGGATTGACCAAATGTCCGCTAGGATCAGTGATCAGAACCATCTCAAATCGCATCGAATATGATGTGGCCTGTTTGAATAAAGAGTTACCTATTGCTCCCAAGAAAAGACGGAGGTTGCAGCCACAGAGCGCCGATACCAAAGGGGTAACCGCAAGCAAGGCAGAGGCCGACTGTAGTCAGGCCTAGGTAGACCATGGGGGGAGGGGGCATGAATGTTAGAAGTAGGGGACTGGCTTCGGCCACAACATGTCTGAGATTATCGTGAGGGGCCTGGTTGCGAACACATAGGTCGCAAGTGGACCACAGGGATCCAGAAGCACTTCAGGGGGTCGGATAGTTACAGGAGGACCGGGTGAACCGCAAAGGGCCCGGCTGGACCCACTGAGGGTCCGGGTAGATAACAGGGGAATTATCTGCATCTGCGGAGAATAGGGCCCGGCTTCGACAGCAGTGGGCTGGCGGTAATTCGGAGGAGCCCGGTCGCAGACTTAGATGTTCCAATTGGACTAAAGGGCGCCCGGAGCATGTCAGGCTGCCCGGATAGCCACAGGAGGCCCAGCTCAACCGCTGGGGGCCCGGCTTCTACCACAGGGAGCCCGAGTGGAAAACAGGGAAATTATCTGCAACTGCTGAGAATAGGGGCCTGACTTTGGCAGCAGTGGGCCTGGGATAATTGTGAGGACCCCAGTCGCAGACTCAGAGGTTCCGAGTGAACCAAAGGAGGCCCAGAAGCTTTTCAGGGGCCCAGTGTAGAGACCAGTGTAGCTCAGGGGTAACGCGCCTGCCTTCTGAGATAAGGGTCTCGGGTTCAAATCCCGGGATCCGCTGGGCGCAGGGTTGGCTCTCACGCCCAACTGCAGCCTTGTCCAGGCAATGACTGCCAACCGCCTTGTGCGGCACGGTGGGACATAGAGAAACAGTCATCAATTCCCGGAATTTTTCCGCATATGCGGGGAATTGGGCAGTAGCTTCTGATGTTGGCAAAGCAAAGTTTATTTCCCCCTGATTTGGAAGCTTGCGGGGCCTAGCTAAAGCCGCAGGGCTCCCCCTGCGGTGGCCCAGCTGCTGCGGCGGGAGGCGTTTCTTTCCAGTGCTTAAGGTCAGCCCAGGGGGTGGAGCCGATCGCTCCCCCTTTTGATACGCCCTTGGCAATCAGGACCACACATAGGATAGATTGCATTTTATCGTTCATGCACGAAAGTCAAGCCAGGGGTAACTCAGCTACACAGCTGACCGGAAGATCCTAGGGTAAGCGGAAGCTAAAGCTGCGGACAGTGGCTAATGGCTACAACCGCGAAGTGACAGAGTTCGCATTTGCAGCATGGCTCCCTGCACCACTGTCGACATCATCGATAGGGAGCTGCGCGCTGTGGCTCGCACGATCCCAGCATGCCAGCAGCCAACTCCGACGGATCCCTCATGGCGGAGGCAGGTGGCGCGACCAGGATTTGGCTTGGAGCCTAACCATCGGAGTGGACTCTTTATAGCTTAATGCCTCCCTCCATACCCACCTGTTCATGAGTAAATATTTCTTCCAATAAGCACAGTGAACTTTACCCAGGTTTTTCCTTTTAAGGATTGGAAAAGGCGCACTTTATTAATATTTAAAAAGAATTGTGATATCTGGATATCTTACGAACATGTCATGGAAGGAAGGAAGGAGAAAAGCTCACCGCTAGGACGGACGGGATCAGATGAGGAAGGACTTGCTGGTGGAGAATCATCTTCAGAGTTCGCAGTTGGCGGCTCTCACCACTCACCACACGCACTTGCGCCTGCTGAGCAGCGAAATATTCCAATGTCACTTTAGTGATTATTCTTAGAAAATTATAGATAAAGAAACTCGCAGCGAGAGGGTAGCAGTTAAATGTTACCGCTGAATATTTGCCGTGAAGAAAGATATTATCACGCAATAATATGATTGTGATATTTTAAAGGTCATACAGTCACGACATTTATAAAACAAACAAATTCGCACACTTGATGTTCATAAATATCTCTCAGATTCCCCCCCCAGCTTGCTCTCGCGCAGCAGTTTCGGGAGACACAACGAAAGCATTGCTCGGGATCGGTGTTCAGGGGTCCATGAGACCAATTCACGATGGCTTCTGAGCGCGATGCTCGAACTGACCTTGCTCACTGAACGAGCACTTCACTTGCTTTGAGCTGACCTTGTTCCTGAAAGCGTACGCATTGGTCTCGGGGCCCCCAAACTTGACCTCCGGGGACCCCGGGAATCAGTCTCGGAGGCCCCCGAACATCGGTCTCGGACTCCACGAGCATCGCTTTGGGGGCCCCGAACATCTGCCTCGCTGCCCCGAGAATCACTCCGGGACCCCCAGAACCTGGTCTCGCCCCTCCGCCCCCCCAGAGCGATGCTCGGAACCGATATTCGGGGACCCCGAGACGGATTCTCGAGGGATTCCAAGACCAAGCTCAGAGGGACCCAGTGATGCTCGGGAGCCTCCGAGAATGATGTTGAGTGTGGGGGGTGTCCAGGAGACCGATGATCACGGTCTCCGAGTCAAGAGCAATGCTCGGGGGCTCCAAGACCGATGTTCGATGCCCCTAAAATGTATACATTTATCAATCGCAGGGAATCCACCTCAGTGAGCATCATATTCTCAACACATGCACATCTACCCGAGCACTTTTTCCGAGACCCTCCGATCTTGGTCCCGAGCAGTGGTCTCGGGGCCCCCAAGAGTGATATTCGGGAGCTCCCAAGACCGATATTCGGGGCCCCCAAGACCAATGTCCCTGGCCCCCGGGAGTAATGTTCGAGACCAATGTTTAGGGGCTCCCGAGACTGATTCCCGAGGGCCAAAAGATCGGGGGTCCCGAGAAGGATGCTCGGAGCCCCAAGAATTTTCGGGAACCCAAAAGACAGATGCTCAGATGTCCCCGAGAGCGAGTCTCTGGGGCCCTCCAAGACTGATTATCGGGATCCCCGAGACCAAGCTGGGGGGGAGCACCAACACCCATATTCCTGCTTTACAGAGAACAGTAAGCCCAAGAGGAGTCCACGGACCCCTAGGCTACGCCATTGCCCCAGCCCCACCTGTATCAAACCAAAGCATGCCTCAAGCAACCATGTTCTCTAGTTGTCGGCATCGCAGAGGAAAGGAATTATGTAACTGAATTGACAGTATTTTGTATCCTCTTTCTCAAAACTTACTCCATACTTTAAGAGCTTTTAAAGTCAGTTTTTAAATAGCAGTGGCATACAAAATAGAGCAAGAAGTCCCAAAACATCTCAGTGTACAAAGAGTGCCAAATGAGGACCAGCACAATATGCACCAGGCCAAATATAATTTTTCGCTAAAATAATAGTTCTACACGTGAAAGATTGTGCGATAGCATATTGAGGGTTAACATTGTACCTGGCCATTCCCAAAATGTGCAAGAGTTTAAGAGTGCAAAAAAATATGCAAAAACATGTATACAGTTTTGCATCCTGCACAATACACCTCAATTGAGCCAGATATGTGAGTGAGCTTACTTTCCATCCAATCATGAATATTCCCTTCATATTTCTATCTAGACAACTTTCTTAAAGCTGTCATAAAAATTTGCATGTATTTGATAAAGTTTTAGTGACTTCCCCAATCCCCTCTCCCACAGTCCCAAATGCCTAAAGCCCATTCCAAACCTATACACCTGCTGCTTCAGCAAAAACTAATAACACCTGCAATGTTTCACAGACAAGGCAGGAGCCACATTAAGAGGATTTGTTGCATGATTGTAAAGTCATGCTGAATGAAAATATTTTTGGTCATTTATCAGCCAGTTACATTGACTCTGTTTTAACTTATGATCAGATGAATGCACTACAGTTCCATGCAATCATGTCTGTGTATGACACAGGCAGAAAGAACATGGCTTGCCTAGATAAAATATTGTTATGACAGCTCTTTGATTTGTCAAACATTTTTAGGTCCCTACCCTTGGCTTGCCAAGATCAATTTTCTCTTTCTAAATGCTTAAAATAATATAAATACTAATATCAAGATACATTTTGCAGGGTGTTGATCATTGAACACAGCAAAAATTGCAACAGTTACCATTATGTTGGCTTTAAACATTTTATTCAATATTTCATTCACATTTGTGAAACATTTTGCATCATTTCTAGAGAAAAGCACATCATGCTAATCATTGCCTAATCTCCCAAAACATTTCTTCAAACCAGACTTCTATCATTTTTTATTCACTAGCATTATCTAGCCAAGGGACATTGAAGAGGCAAATGCTTTTTAAAACTGAAGCAGTGGCACTCCTTCCTTCTTTTCCTATATGGAGTAATACACATTTGCTGTTTACCTGCAAATGAAAAGCCACAAAAAATCACATATTCTGTCCTCAAATGCCCACAACCACCAACATACTTCACCTATCCACCATGTTAAAATATGCATCGGGTGGTTCATCCCTGCTTGCCCCAGTACTACAAGTTCTGCCCCCAAGTATGTTTGTGCCCTGCAGTTTCTTTTGCTGACCCCAATCTGAAAAATTTTGCAGGCTTCTTAAGACTGCTGAAATTTTATCCTCATGGCACAAATATTTCCATATACATAACTTTACTATGGAAATACCTCAAAAATCATTATTATCACATTTAAATGATTTTATATTTGTGATGCTTGCATGAGTTCGTGGTGGCGCTCACCACCCAGAGTGTGCTAGTGGTGCCCCACAGACAGAACAAACTATCTCAAGATGGTAGGTCTGAATCCATATATGAACATCAATGCTTCACATGATTTATTATATAGGCATGAGCTAAGCAGGTACTAAAACTGCTCACTATGCCCAACAACCACCCTAATAAGATGTTGAAGCCTGACACAATCTGCTTACCTACTGTTCTTCCCCCATAGACTGCCCCATACTGGTCTTGACCCCCATCCCTACTAGTCATAGCCACCCCCAAAAGCTACCTCCTAAACGACTCAAACTACAAGTTCTTATTCTTGTCATTGTGGCAATCAACAACTTTTTGCAGACTAGAAGTAGGATGTTTTGTAGTTATTAAATCTAGATATTGATGCCAACACACCCCAAAGATGAAACAAAAATATGTTTTGCTTCAAATAGGCACTGCGTGAGGCAGGCCTGGAGGTGTCTGTGAGTTGATGCTGGCACAGCACTACAAGCCCTATATAAAGTCTATGGGAGACCCAAATTCAGGGGTCCGAGGGTTGATCCAAGGGGGCCGAAGGGGCTGTTGCCCCTGCCGAAGCCTAAAATAGCGTCTTTTGCCTACCGAAAGATCCAAATTTGGGCCCTTTTAAAATACTATATTTTCGGCATTTCTTGATGGAGCCCCCTCCAAAACATTGATTTCGTTTCTCCAAAAGTTGCTCCTGGTTCCGCCAATGAGGGGTCCGACCCCCAAGGATTTCCACGCACGGGCTTAGAGAGATAGGTACCTAGGTACCCAGTTACAAGTGCCCCACTTGAGTCCCCGACTCGGCATACCAGTAAGCACAGCGGCAAAAAGTCTGCCTTCACTGCAGCACTTATATCAGGTTTAAGCAGTATTTCTATATCATACTAAGTACCAAACTGACTGATGAACACCTATACTTACTCTCTCCTCCTTGCCACCACATGCGGAAGAAAGATAGCAACCGATATTTTCCTTCCTCTTCCCTGCCTTTCCGATCTCTATATTTTTACAGCGCCTAGCCGCTCAGCTGATTATAGCAGTGATGTGTTCGACCACGGAGGGAGAAGTGAATACGGCTGGTGACATAGCCTGGGGGCAATGGTGACAATGGCACTTTATCACCATTCGTGTCACCAGCCCATGCTAAGAGATAGGCGAGGGCCTGAACTTTTTCGACCCCTAGGATCGAATATGGCTCGAATAATTCACCGCATTTACCAAATACAGTTAGTCGAACAAAGCTTATGGCGAAGACGGTTAAAATGGGCCAATAAGTCAATCCGAGATTTTGCAGATTTTGCAGTGTATGAGAATTAGAGGTGCCATTTTTGTAAATCGACTTGTGACTTTTGTCACCCGGTGGAACTCCATCTGTCACCATTTAGAATGGCAAAATGGCAACTTTTTCGACCCCTGGAGTAACCCTGGAGGCACCTCAAGGGTCGCTCAGACCAAAGGGCTTACAGTTATGAGCAGTTTTAAACCGCTCATTTGGAGTCAATGAGGCACGCATGTACACCGGGCTACACTAGGTATTTCCAAACGTGACTTCTTAGGTTTTTCCCGCCGTTGTCTTTCATTGAATTGCTCAATGGTGTTTTTTGTTCACTTTGTAGTGGAAGACTGCCGGTCTCGTCACGCCTGTCGATGTCCGAGGGACGGCTGCTGCTCGGCGTTTTGTGCAGGGTGCGTGTTCGAATTGATACTTTGTTGGGAGCGGTCTGAACTGAAGTTGAATTGGGTCCATTTTTCGTGGCCCATCCGGAAACACTTGAACAGTAGGTGCCTTGACCTTTTTCACGGAACCCTCCTCGTTCAGGGGCTTACAAAGGGCGCACTACGGAACTGAAACTTTCCCAGACAAGTTATCGAGCCCATTTGGATTTCTTGCTGTATATTACAGCAGCTGATATCGTTATATCTGTTGCGGGGCTCACCATAGAAAAGTGAGGGGAGCAGTGTACCCCCCTCCCGCTCCTGTGCCTATGATCTTGTTGCTAGTGATGTGATATTGTCGGTATACTCCTCACAGTATATCTACAAACATACGAAAAATCCTATAAGTTGTGTATTTTGTATCTGCTTAGAAGTGTACTCCAATCGTGCATTTTTCTAAAGGTAGAAATATCCTGTCATTTCCCTTATTTTTTCCTTTTATTTAGCATGAATCAACAGGGATATCACAATTCACCTATTGGACATACACAGACACAAATGCAGAACTATGCGAACCCCTATTGTATACAGTCGAATAATGCAGTTACGAGGACATTCCTTCCATAGACATTCTTCATCACATCATTCCATTTGGTCGAATGTTCCACTCCCTATCCAACCCTTCCCTTCCCATTTACGCTTCTTCCTAACTTCTGTACTCAAAGATTCCAGGTTGTCACACAGGGGTTACAATGCTAGATTTAAATCGTTGTCAATGTAAAGAGCCCATCTGTTCTGGAATTTACTGATCTTCCCATTCTTTGTTGCGTTAATTTTTTCCATTTTGAAGATTTTCGTAACAAACCGAATAAAATCCGTTAGCCGCATCTGTTGTTGTTTGAACCGCTGCTTAATAATGAACTGTTTTGCGCATAATGCGATTAAATTTACTGCATCGACCGTTGAAAGCGATCCGAAGATTATGTTTTGTTGTTTGGAATGAATTTTTGAGAGGCGATTAGTTTTTCGTTTATTCTAGTTGCTAGGGCATTCCAAAATGACCGCAAAATCTCACATTCAGCAAAAAAGTGCTGAATCGTTTCGACCATTCCACACAAATCACAAAAGGGATCATCAACAACGTTTCTGATCGCCGCGTTGGGAAGTACTGATGATTGATTCTGTATTGCAGGCTTTGAAGTTTTGTCGAGGTGGATATTTGAAACGGCAATGAATATATTTTGCCCCACATATCTTCAAAATCGTAACCGTAGTCTATCCATTTGCCTTTTGTGCTGGGGGGAGACATCCAAAAGCCACTGATTCCGAAAGTATTTTGACTTGACTAAATATATTGGAATTTGCTTCCCTTTTAACCTCTATAACTGGTTTCAAAGTTTTTTCTTCCTCTGTTAGTTTTTTGCCCCCAATAACTCGGCGCCTCCATTCTGCTGGTATTGCGTAACACCATCCGATATATGTGAGAGGGTTAATCTTAACACGCGCATTGACGGGGGTCTGAGCCACCTTCGCATTGACGGGGGCGGGTACCCGCCCCTCCCTAAGATCTCGAGAACCACGGTAGGTAGCGAAAAACGGTAAACAGCGTTGGGCTGCCCATCCACTTCTCCATCGAAAACATTTGAACCATTTTTTTGTCAGGTCATATTTAAGGTCACGAGAGGTCAAAACATGCCCGTCATAGGGATAACATGTAAAATTCAGTTTTTTTCGGGCATTACATCTGAACAAGTAAAGATAGAGCAAAACGACTTAAACCATATGAATCCTCTTAGCAAGCCGAATCGAATGATATATAATTTGACCTTGCTAGGTCAAATCAAGGATTTGACCTGACCTGAGGTCAGGTCAGGGTCAAATTATATAAAATGCATATCATTAGAACCGCAAAGCCCAGGCGAGTCTAATGCAGCTAAAATAAATGCTCTATCACCATCCGTTACAGAGTTATTCCGTAAAAAACATTTTTCCCATGTATTTCCAATGGAGAGGTCATGCCTCGTACCTGACCTTAGGTCATCGATATCAAAAATACCGGAACATATGTTAGAGAACTCGGTGGGGCAATTATGTGATATGAGTTTCAATTGGATAAGTTCACCCTGCTCCGACTTATGCTATCTTAAACTTTTTTTGAGGTCGGGTCACTTGACCTGTACTGGTGACCTGACCTGAGATGACCTAACCTTAAAATTTTCACAGAAGTTGTAAAAATTATGAGGGAAAAGGTATACCAAGTACGGTGGCGCTACGCGCCGCCGTTTTTCTACTATCTCCGAAAAACCCGAGGGGGCGGGTACCCGCCCCCCGTCAATGCGCGTGTTAATTTGAAGATGTTTTTGTTGAAATGTTTCAAAGTTATAAATTCTCCTCTGGTTATCGAAAAAATCGTCTACAAATTTAATGCCACCATCGTAAACTACGCGGTAGAAGAATCCAGTTCCTCTCACGCGTATTGCCGTGTTATTCCAAATCAACTACTTCCTTACGTCTGTACCATTGCTTGGTTCTGGAATAGGCACAGTTTCCCTAAATAGTTTCAACACTTCTTTGTAGAATGTTGCAATGCATCTCGAATCAATCTAATGTTTTCCGTAGTTCATGTGTAGAATATCATTATACTTAATCTGTATTCTGGTAAGAAATATTTTCGCGAATGATGATTCTTTATTACACAATATTTTGCCCAGCCACGATGCCCTAATCCCTTTGTATATTCCATATATATTTGGCGCGTTCAGTCCTCCATTTTTTATTTCCTGGTACAGTGAGTTTCTGGCCACCTTCGGGGACAACCTCTCCATATGAATTTCATTATCTTGCTCTGTATACTCTCTAATTGTTTTTTATTGAAGTCAACCACAGACATCATGTAAATAAACTGGAAAACGATTAAAGATTTTGCAATTTTGATTCTCCCTTTGATCGTTAGGTCGCGCTGTGACCACTGGTTGAGGGTATTATTTACTCTTACTATAGCTGGTTCGAGATTGGCTGTGTCACAGTTGTGCCGAGTACTAAAATTTATGCCCAGTATTTTAACATGCGCATTGACGGGGTCTGAGCCACCTTCGCATTGACGGGGGGGTACCCGCCCCTAAGACCTCGAGAACCAGATAGCTAGCGAAAAACGGTAAACGGCGTTGGGCTGCCCATCCACTTCTCCATCGAAAACATTTGAACCATTTTTTGTCAGGTCACATTTAAGGTCACGAGAGGTCAAAACATGCCCGTCATAGGGATAACATGTAAAATTCAGTTTTTCGGGCATTACATCTGAACAAGTAAAGATAGAGCAAAACGACTTAAATTATATGAATCCTCTTAGCAAGGCGAATCGAATGATATATAATTTGACCTTGCTAGGTCAAATCAAGGATTTGACCTGACCTGAGGTCAGGTCAGGGTCAAATTATATAAAATGCATATCATTAGAACTGCAAAGCCCAGGCGAGTCTAATGCAGCTAAAATAAATGCTCTATCACCATCCGTTACTGAGTTATTCCGTAAAAACCATTTTTCTCATGTATTTCCAATGGAGAGGTCATGCCTCGTACCTGACCTTAGGTCATCGATATCAAAAATACCGGAACATATGTTAGAGAACTCGGTGGGGCCATTATGTGATATGAGTTTCAATCGGATAAGTTCACCCTGCTCCGACTTATGCTATCTTAAACTTTTTTTGAGGTCGGGTCACTTGACCTGTACTGGTGACCTGACCTGAGATGACCTAACCTTAAAATTTTCACAGAAGTTGTACAAATGATGAGGAAAAGGTATACCAAGTACGGCGGCGCTACGCGCCGCCGTTTTTCTACTATCTCCGAAAAACCCGAGGGGGACGGGTACCCGCCCCCGTCAATGCGCGTGTTAATATACTCACTCGGTTCCTGTCCGCAGATGAGTTCTCGTGAGAGCTTCTTAGTTCCCAACCAGGTAAAGTGGCATTTCTCTATATTCAACTGCAATCCAGACTTCCATCCGAAGTCCCGAACTACATTTAAGGCGTGTTGTGCTGAGCTGGAATCGTTCAGAAAAAGAGTTGTATCATCAATATATTGAGAAACTTTTATTTCCTCTCCTGAAATCCTAATACCTCCAATGTCACGCGTTGCGCGAAGCTTGATTGCTAAAATTTCGACTACCAAACAAAAAATCAGTGCAGATGCTGGGCACCCCTGTTGTAATCCACGTGAGGTCTTAAACCACTGAGAAGTGTATCCGTTATTTATGATGGCAAGTTCTGAATTTTTGTGCAGTATTTTAATCCATTGGATGAAGTTTTGTCCAAAATTAAACTTCTGTAATGTGTCATAAATGAACGCATGTTCCACGGTATTAAAGGCGTTTCGAAAATCTAATGTCATAAGTATTCCTTGTAGCTTGTCGCTGTCGCAATATTGTATTGCGTCGGCCACATTGCGCAAATTTGACCTAATGTTTCTGCCGCGAATAGCTCCCGTTTGATCGGGAGAAATCAACTTCTGTACCACGCACATCATTCTGATGGCTAGGACCTTTGCTGCAATTTTATATACAATATCAAGTAGACAAATAGCGCGTTTGTTTTTCAACAGCCTTTGGTCGCCACGTTTTGGGATTAAGGTAATTACTCCTCTGCGTTGAGTAACAAAGAGATGTCCTTTTTCTTTAGCCTGCGTTAGGTAGTTCATAACAATATCTTCTACATAATTCCAAAAATATCGGGAAAATTCTTTGGAGAAACCCGATACGGAAGGTGATTTGTTATCCATCATTCCCTCGAGGGCAATTTCACATTCGTCTTTGGTTAACGGTGCGTCACACATATCTCTATCCTCTGCGCTAAGTTGGGGACAGTTTATTGGACCTAAGAAGTCATCGCACAAACATTCATTTCCGGAGCGTAGTTTGCTGGTTGTATGCGATTTTTCGAAGTAATCTTTACAATGACTCAATATTTCAGAGCTACCAGTGATGAATTCATCATGTTCAGATTTAAGAACATCAATTTGCTTTTTTGCGTTTCTACTTTTGTGCAAGTTAAAAATTATTTGGTCGGCCTCTCTCCCTCTTCCATCCACATAGCACCAGAGTAAGTCATTGCCCTTATGCCCTTCTCTTCCTCAATTATGTTGACACAGTTCCTCAATTCCTGGTATCTTTCAAGCAGGGCGTGGTTAGACCCTAAACTCAACTCAGCCTCGCACCTCTCGAGCGCTCGAAGAAGGCTGGTATTTTCCTCGCATCTTCTTAGCTCTTTCTCCTTCCAGCGTTTTATGCTGAGCACTCGTATTTGACTGAATAGCAGCTCTAACCTTACACCCCAGTCACTTATATGCTGGTAAATTTCAGAACCTCGCCTTGCTTTATCAATTTCTGATCTAGCCTTTTCCACAAAAGTGTTGTCCTGTAACAGTTCGTTACGAAACCGAAAAAGTCCAGGCCCCCGGTTCGATGAAAACATACATATCTCCGTGGATACTATGCTATGGTCACTTAAAATGCTTGGCATGATGTCAGCCTTGTTTATGATGTGATTGTGTACTATTTGTTCACCAGCAATTATGTAGTCTAGTCTAGACTGCTGCAACTCTGGTGCTACTCGACGCCATGTGAACTGAGTTAATTCAGGGTTCTTCAGGGTTAATTCAGGGTTCTGTCATTTCCCTTATAGTTCACGACTGTAAGCATGGGTGGAGATCCCGGGGGTTGGGGGTCAGGACCCCCTCCCCCTGATTTCGAAATCGAGAGATCCTGGGGGGGTCAGCCCGGGTCCTACACCTTTTGCTTTTATAAAATATTTTCTAACCCAGAAGTAATACCGGTTCAATTCACGGCATTTGTGGGGTTGGCTGACGTTATTGACGTTATTATCGTATTATTTATGGTTCCTTGACAGGTGTTCTGAGCTTAGCTCCTTTCTCCACCTCTAAAGCATCGTGCGAGAATTGAAATTCGAAACAATTTAAGGGAAAAATGTAGCTTAGAGCCTTGACATCGTGAATCTAGTTGAGTCATTTTAGCCTAGTTGTTAGCAATATTATATGACGTTATTACGTCACCACTTGGTCAACAGTGCAGACGAACTGGTGCGACCACGCGATTTAGAATATTTCCAAATATGAGTCTGAATTTTCAAGCCTATAGGTAAAAATGGATCAATTTTGACATTTGTTCACCAATTGACGAGCTCGTGCTTTCTCTGAGTGGCGTATTCTGGCGTACTCTTATTCCGAGTAGCGATTTCCGAGTAGCGTATTCTGGCGGCTAATGGTTCTCCGGCCACCTTGGAACAATATGTGGGGGCACTTTAACACGCGCCCCGCTGGGGAGCGAAATTCGCCCCCTCCGGGTTTTCACGAAGAGACGCAGAACAACGAAACTTACAGTACCTTATTCCTGATCAATTTTACACATCTGACAAAATTTTTGAATTAAGGTCATGTCAGGTCAAGGAGCTATTCAAGGTCAAGTGACCCGACCTCAAAACCTAAAATCACGAATTTGAAGCTGCGTCCAGGGAACATCAGCGAACTGATCAGTTTGAAACTTCCACAATATAATAAGGTCATTAGGGTCTACAAATCTGTTATCTCGGAATTTCGATATTGTTGACCTAAGGTGGGGTCAATTTTTTGGTCACCCCATTATAAGTCTATGGTGAAAAATAGAAAGGGCTCGTTTTCAGTAAAAACTGATAAATAAAACTTACAATCCTCAAACCGTCCATTCTAACCACGATCTTTACCATAAAGTTGGGTTTTTGAGCATCTGACCTCTCAAAGGTCATGTCAGGTCACGGGAGCATAGAGTGATAGCTTCCCACTGAATTGAGACAAAGCTCCCATTTTGCGTGCATTGTGCTTATATTGTCACGGGGAGTTGATTGATATGCAACATGACCATACCAGGTCACTCGATGACCCTGAACTAGCTCGAGGACAGGTCATTTTCACTATTTGACCTAGAAAGTTCATATTATACATTATTCGATTTGCCGCGATGAGAGGAATGTAGAAAGATTGGTATGTCCCCTTGTAAAACCGTGTATTCTTCAATTGCGTCTCACCACCACCGCTCTCTCTCTCCCTCTCTCTCACCGCTCCATAGTCACACTGCCGTTCTCTCTCCGCACTCGTCATCCCCAGTATCCCCCCACACCGTGACCACCAATCAGAGCGCGCGCCGCCCCCATTGCCCAATCAGCCTCTTCCACAGTGTGCGCACCAAACCTCAGTTACAGCGCGCCAAACCTCAGTTACACCTCCACCTGATCATAAAAATCACACAGAACATACACACATTAACCCACACTTTCCACGAGAAAATATACAGAAACATTGAAAACACGCTAAAGAAATACACTTATAGACATATCACAGGTTCCGGTTCTGCAGCATCTGCTGCAGCCGTTCACTGCGCCGGAGCACGGGCTGCGGGGGTGGCAGTGTCGACTGGTCTGGCAACACCTCTCCCTCACTGTTGGTGGCATTCTCTGCCGCCTCTTCCGCCGCCAGCCCAGCATCCACTGGCCCCTCGGGCACAACCATATCACCAGTCTGACCGCCGGTGATGAACAGCGGACACAACACCTGATCACCGTGACCGTCCTCAACACCCGGTGTGTCTGTCGCTGTGTCCTCAAAGCGCGGCCGCACGTCGCGCACGTGCCACGGCACCCCATCCACCTCCACCACCTGGGGCGAGACCAGCCGCGTTATCACGCCGCGGCGCGACTCGACCGTACAGCGGGCGCCGCGGCGCCGCACCCACACCCGGTCCCCCACACTAAGCCGATTACCGTCCCGACTCTGATCCTCCCTTTGCGTCGGCGGCGGTCTCTCAGGTGGGGCGGGCCCGGGCCACTCCAACGCGTCCCTTCGGGTCGGCGGCAGCTGCTGAGGCGGGGAGGTGTGAGGCTGCTCAGACGGTGGCCGGACACAGTCACGCACCGGGTGCTGAAATATGCCTGCCGCCGGCGCGCTGGCCGCATCCTCTCCGTCGCGTGGGGTGACATTGTACAGATGCACAGCCTCTGCAATGGAACACTGGCGGCGGGCCGCTATCACCTTGATGGTACGGTGACATCGCTCCACAATACCATTGCCGCCAGGCTCGTGCACCGCTCGGAAACGGAGCGTCACCCCCACCGCGACGCGAACGCAGCGAACACTCTGCTGCGGAAGGCGGTGTCGTTGTCTGCCAGAATTTCCTCTGGCGCCCCGTGCTCCAGGAAAACGTCCTCCAAATGATGCACGATCTCTGAGGCCTCGGCGCGACGTAACTGGCGCCAGACGCTATACCTGGACGGCCCGCAGTCAATTACTGACAAATAGGACCGACACTGGTAATGCGTCACGTCTATTGCTAGCCGCGCCCACGTCTCCTGAACACCCAGAGACCCGTGCTGCCACCGTGCAGGAGCGGGATCTATGGAGCGGCAGACATCACAGCCCGCTACCACTGCTCGAGCCGCCGCCCTTGTCACGTCACGCGAGATGTCTCGCTTCGCAAAATATAATGTCCGTCGCACCCCAGGGTGGCCAGCTCTCTCGTGCACTGACCGTATCATCGCACGCTCATCGGCACCCTCACCCATCACCCTCTCGTCAGCCCTTCCGCAACACACGGCGCCTGCCTTCCTCGAGCAAATGACACTTCCACCCTGCGCCGGCACCCCTGCTGGGTCTCCGGGCTCAGCACCCCCGCTGTCGGCAGTGGCGGCCGCCTGCCGGGAGTTGACGCCCACCTCTCTACCTGGAGCGCCGCGACCCGCTGACGCCGCGTCCAGGTGTGTCTGACGCGTGTCAGTCCCTGCCGGCACGCCGTCGGCAACCTCCGGTCCACACAGCCACCGCTTTGGGACGCGCGTCAACGCATCCGCCCGATTGTCTGCCGATTTGACAAGATACACCGTCATCCTCAGCTGCAGCTCCTCCACCAGCTGTCGGATGACATCAACCCTACGTCGGATGAGCATTTCGCCATGGGCCTTTGTCCGCAGACGTGAGCGTCCGGTCAAGGCGTCATCGATCCAGCGATGGACGGTCGCTGAGTCTGTGCGGAGCTCGATGTCTTTCACACCCCAGGCGATAGCTAGATTGATTCCACGAAGTGCGGCATCCAGCTCCGCCATGTTTATGTGTGCCGTCGCTTTAGCATCCCGCAGCCAGCAGGCATCCTCTACAACGCCGTCAGTAGGACTCTCGATCACCACTCCTGCTGCTATTGAACTCGCGTCCGTCCAGACCACAGCTTGATCGCCCGTGAAGCACCACGGCCCGCGGGCCGGGTCGGCACGTGAAAGCCGGCTCGCGGTCTCCTCGATCTGGCTGCAGAGTGCTACGTCATCCGTGACGTCATCCCAGCCACGGGTCACTGCATTTACCCGCCGCTTCAGCCAGGCGACAGCAGGGCGGAGCCAGCCGCACACCGGGAGGTGCGCCACCAGGCGGCCGCACCACGCAAACACCGCGCGCCGAGTCAGCCGGTTCGGTGGGGCAGCAATGGGGGTGTCACGTGACCAGCAGAGTCCGTCAGAGCCGTGCTGCTCCACTCGCAGGCCGAGCAGCCGAGCGCCGTCCGCAGCACGTTCCGGGGCCTTGCACTCGAGGCCGAAGGTGGTAAAGTGGCGCACAACACGCTCAGCGCTGACAATATCCTCATTCACCAGGAGATCATCCACGTATGGGACGACTGCGCGCTGCACCTCTGGATCCTGGGCCATCACTGCACGGACGACGGCCTTCATGACTAGTGGTGCCACATTCAGTCCAAATCCTAATCGTGTCAGACAGTACCGCTGGCCCTGCACTACGACCGTCTGGTACGGCCACAGTCGCCGGTCCAAGCGGAGCTGCAGGTAGGCCTTCCGCAGGTCGACCACGGCCACGTGAGACCCCTGCCGCCGCCATTTGCGCAGCTGGTCAGCACAGACGTCGGCGTCGGCAGTGTGGGCGTCCACGTGGCCGTTGAGTTCTCGATAGTCGAGGACCGGGCGAACTTTGGTCTGGTTCTGCTGAATTACTGCCATCAGCGGCAACAGTCCTCGCGGTGGGCCGTCCGCCTCCTCATCGTAACGCTGCAGCCATCCATCGGCAATCCAGGCATCGATCTCCGCTTGGAACTGTTGCCGCGCTGCGGGAGGCACTGCGTACTGCGCGACTGTATTGTTCAGACACTTTGGACCTTGGCCATGGGCCCATTTCCAGGCCACAGTCCAGGCCCCCTGCGCTCTGTCAAATTGCGCCGTGAAGTCTGGCGCGTCCACTGCCAGGGGAGGGCGCCGCTCAGCCGAGGCACAGAACCTGACGTCAGCTGGCGTCCGGACGCTGACTCCGCCCAGGGCCGATATCCCCGCCATGCCCAGTATGGCGTCCACCCCCATGGGCCGTGTCGAAACCACCAGGGTCTCGAGTCTCACTCGACGTTCCCCAGTCTCCACAGTCACGTGACCCATGCCGCTACATTCCAGTACATCGCCACCCATCGTGGTCACCGCCAGCCCACTGCGCCGCTCCCACACTCGGCACCGTTCCGCACAAACGATATTGTCGGTGCACCCAGTGTCCACCAGCACACTGCTCATCTCCCCGTCCACCATCAGGTTCACAATAGGCAGCGCATTCCTTAGTCCGCGGGAGACGGCGCTGGCGCTGACCGCTGGCCGCCCCCACGGCGTTTCCCGGAAACCTGTCTGGGCAGGCGGCAGCCAGGTGTCCCTGCTCCCCACAGGTCCAGCACCGTCGCAGCGGAGGACGCACCCATCGGACCGGCCGCGACCGACCCTCAGGCCCCTGAGAACCACGGGTAGCGGCCGTTGCCATGGCAACCCGCTCGACACGCGCTGGGCCACGCGCTGCAGCCGCTGCCACGGCAACGCGGTCATCGCTGATGACGGCGCGTGCGCGTGCGACAACACTGGCGAGATCCAGCGCCTCGGCACGAGAGCCGGCGCGGAGGAGCTGGCGCGTCGCCTCTGGTAGGCCGGAAACAAAAGCACAGGCGAGTGTGCGGTCCGGCACGCCACCGAACAGGGTGGCCAGCCTGCGGAGGTCGGCCAAAAACACGTCCACCGACTCGCCAGGCTGGAGACGGCGGCTGGCAAAGGCGTCGTAAGCTGCGTGCTGATCAAGCGCAAACGCAGCGTATAAAGCGTCTTTCACGGCTACGACAGAGCCTCGCGCAGTAGCCGGGAGCTGTGACCAGACGGCGAAAGCTCCACCGGTCAGCCGCAGCGGCAGCACAGACTCCAGCGCCACGCCTCGGTGCTCGCACAGAAGTTCAGCTCGTGTCAGCCACTCCACCACGTCACTGCTCCCGTCGAACTCTGAGATGAGCCGGGCGTCAAACGCCACCGGTGCAGGCCCAACCGCCACCGGCGCAGGCTCTGATGTTTCAGGGCTTCTCTCCATAGTTGCCGAAATAGCTTGTAGAAAGATTGGTATGTCCCCTTGTAAAACCGTGTATTCTTCAATTGCGTCTCACCACCACCGCTCTCTCTCTCCCTCTCTCTCACCGCTCCATAGTCACACTGCCGTTCTCTCTCCGCACTCGTCATCCCCAGTATCCCCCACACCGTGACCACCAATCAGAGCGCGCGCCGCCCCCATTGCCCAATCAGCCTCTTCCACAGTGTGCGCACCAAACCTCAGTTACAGCGCGCCAAACCTCAGTTACAAGGAATCCATTGATGCATAAATATTTGCTCTAGCTTCTCTGAGGGCAGATCTACAGAGAGAAACGTACACTGCTCTGTTGTAAGCCTATGGGACCTTCTTTGACCTATGCTGACCTCAAAATTGACCTGACATAACAATTCTTCTATAGATAGAAGAGTAGTTAAGGTCTCCGAGTGATGTCAGGACCCCTGAGCTGGTATGGGGCCCCGAGTTGATTTGGCGCTCCTTGAGCTGATTCAGAACCTCTTAGCTTGACTGGGCCTATGAATTGGCGTGGAGCCACCGCGTTGGTGTGCCCCCCTCACCCCTGAGCAGTTTTGGGATCCCGTGAATTTAAGCTGGTCTGCGGTCCCTGAAGTAGACTAAGACCTCGAACTCGTTTGGGCCCCTGGGATGGTGTGGGCCCCTGAGCTGGTCTGGCCCTGTAGCTGGTCTGGGCTCTTTACATGGTCGGGTCCCCTGTAGTGATCTTGGGAACCCTGGGATAAACTAGGCCCCTTAGAGTTGGGACATGAGCCTCTGAGCTCATCGTGGACCCATTATTTGGTCCGGGGTCCCTGAAATTTTATGGGGCCTACCAGGTGGTCTTCGAACCCCTGAGCTGGTCTGCACCCCTGAGTTGAATTTGCGCCTCCTGAGATCAAAGTTTTGCAGGTGGCCCTCGGGCTGTTCTGGGGGCCGCTTATCTTGAGACATGTGGGCTGATATGGACCCCTGAGTTGACACTAGGACCCCTGAGCTCTTTGGGGGCCCTTTATCTTTTCTGACGCTTCCGAATTGGTATGGGGCTTCCCTCAGATAGTTTCGGGACCCCTGAGATGTTTTGGAACCCCTGGAATGTTCTGGAACCCCTGAGTAGGTTTTGTGCTTACTGAGATGGAGCTTCACTAGGGGCCCCTAGCAGTTCTGGGGCCCCTGAGAGACTCTTTCACAGCAGGTTCTAGACTTGAGCTTGAGACTCCAGTTGGTATCGTCCTCTGAGTTTTTCTAGACCTCCTGACCTGAGCGGCTGTGGGGTCCCTGAACAGGCCTGGGCCCCCTGAGTTGTTGGTGGGTCATCTGACGTGATATTGAGTCCCCTCAGCTGATCTGAGGCCCCTTTAGATAACCAGGCCCCCACATTGATCTTGAAACCCATGTGTTGGCACTAGAGTGCCCTGTCCTTGCCGGAACCTGTTATCTGGTATCAGCTGATCTTGGGACCCCCTGAGTTGGTTTTGAGCCGCCGGAGAGGGAGTTTTGTAGCTAGCCCTTGGGCTGTTCTGAGACCGTGAGAGGATATTGCACATGAGCTTACTGGCTCGGCCTTAGACCCTGAGTTGGCTCAGGGGTCATGAACTGGTGTAGGGCCCCTGAGAGGATTTATTTCGGCGGTCCCTGGCTTGGTTGTAAGGCTCCTAGCTGGATTGGTGTCCCTTGAGCTGGTTAGGGCCCCTGAGCAGGTATTGGGCCCTTTAAATGGGTATGGGCCTTTTGCTTGTCTGGGCCCTATTGTGTTGGTCTAGGTCCCTTGGAATCGTCAGGGGCCCAACTGGTCTGACCCCCTGAGTTTTTATGGGCCTGCTGAGCCAATTTAGAGCCCTCAAAGCGGGCCTGCCCACCTGAGCTGATCTGACGTCCCTTTAGATGGTCAGGGTCCGCTCGCTGATCTTGAAACCCCGGTGCTGGCACTGGCACGTTTTGAGCCGTTAGGGGCCCCTTATCTGGCCTGGAACCTCTCAACTGGTATGGCCCCTCTCAGCTGACCTTGGGCCCCCTGAGTTGGGTTTGGGCGTCCTGTGAGAGAGGGGTGCCTGGGCTGATCTGGGACTCTGAGAGGGTATTACACAGGAGCTTACTGACTTTGTCTTGGGGCGCAAGCTGGTTTGGGGTCACCTTAGCCGGTGAGAGCCCCTGAGAGGAGCAAGAGGTTTTTGACTCGATCCCATGGCCCCTAGCTGGATCGGTGTCCCTTGAGCTAACAATTCCCCCCTGGGTTGGTATCGGGTCTCTTTAACGTATGGTCCCCTTTGGCTTGTTTGCGGCCCCCTTGTTCTTATCTGGGGCTCCGTGAGCTCGTCGACGCACCCCGCTGGTTTAGCCCTCATAGTTTTTATGGGCCTCCTGAGCTGCTTTTGGGCCCCTTCAACGTATCTGCGTCCCCTGGGTTGAAGCTTGGACCCCTGAGCTTGTTTAGGACTTGTTTAGATGCTTAAGTCCCCGCGCTGATCTTGGGACCCCTGTGTCAGGAAATTTTTTAACATGTTAACTGAGGGGCATTTGCCCCCCCCCAGTCGGCCGAAATGCCCCCAGTGCCCGGAAATTGTCCCCCCCAGTGAAATAGACAGGACCTGACTTAAAAGTGGCCGAATGCAGACTCACCTAACGAAAATAAGACACACTATATAATTATAACTTTGTTCTATTTCTGGCCCCGAATCGGCAATCTCAAAAATTGTGTTCACCTGTGGCTGTATACTTCATCCTGCAAAGACGAAACAAAGCGCGTAGTTACAGGAAATCCCTGCAAAGCAGCATCAGCATCAACTAATAACAACACTAGAGATGAGCGCTGGCCTACAACCATTCAAACATCCTGTTCTATCTGACCGGAAGCCCACATCCCAGCCAGTACCGTGACGTTGCATGATGCTCTCATTTCACACGCAGTCAGTTGTCAGCGCTAAGAGCTCGTTCTTGATTAGACGGGACACGGTGTAGTCAAAGTGCGTAAGACTGGTTGCCGGTGTGGAGGTATGAAGTCATTTATTATTGTGGTGCATAAATAAGGGTCGCCACCGACAAAAAAGTGAGTGGGGCAGCCAAACTTCAAGCTGATGCTGACAGATATAATAATTATTGGGGCTTATCGACGCACCAACTGCCAGGGTCATATGGCGTCGCCAACTCTTTCCCTGTTGGAAGGGTGCTGACAGATATAAGGAGGTCTGAGCCACCTTCACTTCGACGGGGGGGGTCGTGTAACCACCCCCCTAAGATCTTGAGAACCACGCTAGATAGAGAAAAACGATAAACGGCGTTGAGGAGCTCATATACTTCTCTATCGAAAATATTTGAGCCAGTTTTGTCAGGTCACATTTAAGGTCACCAGACGTCAAAACATGCCGTCATAGGGATAACATGAAAATTAAGGTTTCCGGTCATTACATCTGAACAAGTAAAGATAGAGCAAAACGACTTGAACTATATGATAACTCATGTCGCAGCAAGCCGAATCGAATGATGTATAATTTGACCTTGCTAGGTCAAATCAAGGATTTGACATGACCTGAGTTCAGGTCAAGGTCAAATTAGATAAACTGCATATCATTAGAACAGCAAAAACAAGGGAAATCTAACGTAGTTAAAATAAACGCTCTATCACCATCTGTTACTGAGTTATTCAGTTAAAATCATTTTTCCCATGTATTCCCAATGGAGAGGTCATGGCTCGTATCTGACATTAGGTCATCGATATAAAAAATACCGGAACACGTTTTAGAGAACTCGGTGGGCCCATTATGTGATATGAGTTTTAATAGGATAAGTTCACCCTGTTCTAACGTATGCTATCTTAAACTTTTTTATATCAGGTCACTTGACCTGTACTGGTAACCTGACCTGACATGAACTAACTTTAAAATTTTTACAAAACTTATCAAAATGATCAGGGAAAAGGTATGCCAAGTACGGCGGTGCTACGCGCCGAATTTTCAACATGTTTAAAGAAACATGGGGGGGTGGTTACCTGCCCCCGTCAATGCCCGTGTTAAACATTGATCCAAGTCGCTTTTTCTGTGGTTTCATGACTTCCGCTAGGGTTGGTTTCAGCCTCAAACCTGGCTTTTGTGGTGGTTATTTGGCTATTTCAGTAAAAATAAACTTTTGCCCCTTTTTGGCCCTTTTTCTAATTCGATTTTACCTTTTCCGCCGAAAAAACCTGGCAGCCCTGGGCAGCATCTATAATCTCTAGACATGGAATAACACAAAAATTGAAAAACATTTTTTTAACCCTAACGCGTCCAAGTTTTGTTAAACCCCCTCAAAATGAGGTATTGATCCCCTAAAGGCACTATAATGGCCAGCACACGAAATGCCCCCTCCCCACTGACTTTTCCCTAAAAAATTCCCTGCCCTGTGTTGTCTCGGGCCTCCTGAATTGACGTTGGACCTCCTGAGGGAGTTTCACAAAAGTCCTCTGGGCTGTCCTGGGTTCTTGGGAGGGTATTACACAGGAGCTTCCTGTAGTGATATTGAGCTCAAGCTGGTTTTGGGCCCACTGAGCTAAAAAAGGGCCCTGAGGTAGAATGTTAAAGGAAATCCGGAGCTAGTCTACGTTCCCTGAGAGGAATCAGGTTAGAGGTTCCTGACTTGGTCCTAGGGCCTCTAGCTGGATTGGTGTCCATTGAAGTGCCACTGAAAATATAATTTGCGGAGGGTTTCTGACTTGATTGCAGGATCCCTGAGCCAGTTGGCTTGGCTGATTACTCACCGTGACGGCAGCGCTGTCGTCACACCAACAGCTGACGGCTGTGGTCGTCTTGCTGGGGTACATTTGGGGTACATTTTGGGTTGGTTTTTAGCTTTTCTCGACGGAAATTTGAAGTGTCAAGACAAATGATATATCGAGTATCGGGTATCCGGCATGCTTTACAAAATGGCTCAGTTAAAATCACGCTATAAAGTGCCACATTCCCTTTAAAGGGAATGTGGCACCTTGGTCGAATCCTGGAATTTAGTGAAATTAGGCGTACTTTTAGCCAAAAATAATGAAGCCACTCATGATTTCTCTGAAAAATGTTCAATAAGCTCAATATTTTGTTTTCAAAAATACTCTTCTAGGAAAATAAATAAATATCTGCCTGTGGATGATGTCATGATCTGGCAACCACCATGGCGGATCAGGGGGCAAAAAGGCAATTGCCCCCAAACGGAAAAGCTCGGGCAAAACATGTTTTGCCCCCAAAATCGACCTCCTTTTTCCCCCGACTCCTTTTAGCTGTATGCAAAATTTTGGTGCTTCAACTCTCAACTTCAAACAGAATTAGAGAAGTTCAGTGTAAATATTGGGGCTTGGATAGGAAAAATGTATCTGAGCCCATATTTTTCAGCCCGTGACGTTTTTTTGCTTTCGTCTCCAGTTCCCAAAATCCTACCGAAAAAGGCATATTGTAGCGCAATTGTTCACGCGCACGTTTTTTTTTTTTTGCTTTCGACTTTGGTTTGCCCCTCCCAAACCAACCGGCTAGATCCGCCACTGGCAACCACTACCATACTTGAAACGCTTCAAGGGCTTCGATTGGCTGATGCTCATCGTGACGTCGGCATTTGTTGTCACACCAGCAGCTCACAACAATGGCCGCCCGGCGAGGGGCTGATGAGGGGGCTGGTGGCAGGTAGGTTTTAGCTTTTTTCTACGGAAATGTCGAGTTCCAAGACAAATGATATATGGAGTACCGGATTTTCCGACTTGCTTTACAACTTGGCTATCTCAGTTAAAATCACGTTATGAAGGTGCCACATTCCCTTCAACATGAATCAATGGTCATACTTCGAGAAATCGTTGGAAAGGGTTACCCATTTTCCTTCAAAATATCAGAAAATATTTGCTAAAATATAAATTATATCAACTCCACGCCTACATGCTCAATCAAAACTGTTTAATTTGAATCTCAAAACGAAAGCTTATGCTCAGATAATGTTAGTATATCACTGTTTTTTACGAAATTGGCGATTTCTACTATTTGTTTCTCCCAGACCATACATCTGAGGAAAGAAATAGTCACAAATATGCTTCTACGCCCCCTGTGACCCCTTGACGGAACTGGAACGAAATCTGTGAATATGCTATATAGGGGCCTAGTGGATCTGTGCTGGATAGCCCCAAATCCTATTGTAAAAGTGATGTGTTCCCCTTAAATGGTATATCCATCAAATTCTCTCATCAAGAGGAAACAAGCATGGTGCTATAGCACCCTGGCATGCGTTAAACTCTTAGTTACTGGGCTGCGGAGCCCCAAAATGGTCAAAAACAAAGAAAAATAGTATCAGGAAAAGTTCTGAAACCTGCATCCAGCAAATACGGAAATACGCCGGTCCTTGCGGTATTTTTCATCTTTATTTTATGGGAATCAGTCTAAAAGCTAGAAAAGTTGAAAAGTGATTTTTCCCGGCAACCTATTATGTAGTGACAAAAATGACGGAATGACTGTACATGGTTTATTTTTAGTGATGGTGACTACGTCAGATGAAAAGAAGGGGTGTGGTGGCTGGGGGCAGAGTAGTTGACTTCCGCGTGACCTGGGTTCAAATCTCCGGCGGGATATTTGGCATCTTTCCGATCCCCAAATATTTTCCCTACAGTGTGAGAATTGGCGGCACCCTATGAGCTTTGCATTCAGAGTGTTGAAAAGCCACGAAGTTGTTTGCGATGAATGAAGGAAAAAAAGAAGAAAATCCTTGCTCAATTGCTGACCGTAAATCGCTATATTTTGGCGTTTTTATCACCGATCGCCAACCAAAATAAACCGACAGCTTAGCGGGGGATCGCCAGTATGGTGAAACTCGCCACATATGACACAAGCTTGGGCGCCGTGCCGTGCGGGCCACGCGAGACAGAGAGGGCGGGTGGTGCGGGGCGGGGGGACACACAAATAGGAGATCAGTCTGTGACAGGGCACCGAGCCAGGACGGTGCGGCGCAACCAGGGCCGCGGTGGACAGTGATTGTCGTGCAACAAAGCAGCGGAGCAACTGTGCCGAGGCGGCGGTAACTGGGCGGCATTCAGGGGACGGCGCCGCTCTGGGACGGTCACAGGACGTGGTACTGGTGCGGCAGCGGGGCTGGGATGGTCACGGGACGTGGTACTGGTGCGGCAGCGGGGCTGGCATGGTCACAGGACGTGGTACTGGTGCGGCAGCGGGGCTGGGACGGTCACGGGAGGTGGTACTGGTACGGCAGCGGGGCTGGGACAGTCACGGGACGTGGTACTGGTGCGACAGCGGGGCTGGGACAGTCACGGGACGTGGTACTGGTGCGGCAGCGGGGCTGACATGGTCACGGGACGTGGTACTGGTGCGGCAGCGGGGCTGGCATGGTCACGGGACGTGGTACTGGTGCGGCAGCGGGGCTGGCATGGTCACGGGACGTGGTACTGGTGCGGTAGCGGGGCTGGCATGGTCACAGGACGTGGTACTGGTGCGGCAGCGGGGCTGGGACGGTCACGGGAGGTGGTACTGGTACGGCAGCGGGGCTGGGACAGTCACGGGACGTGGTACTGGTGCGGCAGCGGGGCTGGACATGGTCACGGGACGTGGTACTGGTGCGGCAGCGGGGCTGGCATGGTCACGGGACGTGGTACTGGTGCGGCAGCGGGGCTGGCATGGTCACGGGACGTGGTACTGGTGCGGCAGCGGGGCTGGAACAGTCACGGGACGTGGTACTGGTGCGGCAGCGGGGCTGGGACAGTCACGGGACGTGGTACTGGTGCGGCAGCGGGGCTGGCATGGTCACGGGACGTGGTACTGGTGCGGCAGCGGGGCTGGGACAGTCACGCGACAGCGGTGCCATTGGTGTTCCGAACCAGTAATTACCTCCTGATGGTGCTGACGTTAATTAGACAAGAATGGTGATATAAAGCCTGTTGTAAGGTTGCCTGGAATGAACACCACGTGATTTTGTCCTCTTGCAGAGGGTGCATTCAACGAAAGACCAACTAAGGCATGGCACTGTGATCTCTCGGATTTGACCCAAATTGGAACCCGGTCCGCAAAACCAAGCGGTGTAAATCTAAGGTAATTAAGGCAGCGGAAGCAGCGGTAGCGCTTTCAAACATTTTGTAGCGGCGCCCATCTCTGCGAGTCATTTCCTAAGATAGTAGAGAAAAAGTGCAGACGAGCATTTTGCATCTTGTTTCGTGACAGTTATTTAAATTTCAGAACCAAAACCTACTCTAAACTACATTTGAGGCTGTACCTCACGGATCGACCAAGGCATTATGCGTACATAAGCAGACCTTAATAATAATAATTATGGGCTTATCGACCAAACGCCAGGGTCATATGGCGTCCAACTCTTCCCTGTTGGAAGGGTTTCCGGGAGCCAGCTTGCTCCTTGTTCAGGAAGCCGCCGGGCCTGAACCCGGGTCGGCTGCGTGGAAGCCAGCTACGACCACTCGACTACCGCGCCCCTATAAGCAGACCTTCTTTAAGGATTTTTTCATTACGATACTCTACAAAAGGGCATTTGACCGGCATGCTAGAGCACTACTGGAAAATAGAATCAGCGCAGTATGCAGATTTTCAGAATTATCAATGGCCATAAAGTTATAAATCACACACGCTTTTCGAGCTGATGAGAAATGTTGATGCCCTTTCATGAGTAGGTTCCTGTATTTTAGAAGTAACACATTCGAAATGAACATAGCGTCACACTTATGACCAGGGTGTGTCATTGTGCCCGCGTTCAACCCGTTGAATACATACCCTCATGAGTGCGTGTGTCGCTTCAACTGTTCGAAGCGCGCTCAGTTTTGAATTTAGAAATGTGGGATTTTGTGGAACAAAATCACTGGGAGATATTGTTGGGTAAAAGAGAGACCGGTATCCGACCAAATGTATGAGGACCATTTTCAAGGAACAAGTGACTACAAAACTCATATGACTGCCGAGTGTCGATGTGTTCCCCTGGGACGTAGCGACCCGGCGCCACCCTGTCTTCTGGCTTGGTCCGGCGGCCTGCATTCGACCATTCGCATTGCTGCCGGCAAAGGTGTAGGTATATGTTGCTTCTCTTCAACCCTGTAATACCAGTGAAGGAGAATCCGTTCGTTGTTAGGACTTTCTCCACTCGAGTTTAAACAAATTGAAAGAGCTTTCGACCTGTATTTCAGGCCTTCGTCTGCAGTTTAATACATGGTAGAGAAGCACAATTCCAAAAAAAATCCTGATAAAAATGGTGTTTACAAAGTGCTAAATATTTCAAATCGGAAAGCTCAAGGTTAAGAGGACAACACACCTCTAGCCAAATACAATGGAAATAACTTTACTAAATCAAGCAATTAAATACAGTCAAGGACATAGGACCATATCTGACAAATATAATTCGATAAGACGGTGATACTTTTACCGTAGATTGTGCAAGAGCAACATTAGTTCAACAAACAACAGTTCAATGATACAGTGTTATTTTAAGTACATTATGCATGATATAACTTTAACGTGGCTTACATTATGAAATGGAAGTGCACACTAATAATAGCACAGGAGGATCTATCAAGACCAAGGTCTTGATAGATCAGGAGGATCTTCAAGACCAAAGTCTACCGAAAAGCATGTGCCACCAATCAAGTTGCACCATTTATGTCATATACCTACCGAGCCGCGATATCTGACATCAGCAATCGAATCGGACACGGTGAGAGCATTTAGATACTGTACCACCTCAAGAAACCGACAAAAAGAGCTTCAGTTTATCACCAAGAAGTACGAACAACAGGGCTACCCGAGTACCACAATCCACACCACCACTACTAATGTCAGCAGAAGACTGGAGCTCAAGGCACGTGCTCTGCCCGCCCCACCAGTTAACAGCGACAAACCGAAGCCCGTCCGACTCTCTTTTCCATTCACTGGCTCGTCCTTCTAGTGCAGCTGAAACGAGCAGCCCTAACCATCGGAATTCAACTAATTGCCAAGCCTCAGCAAAACCTGGCCTCAATCCTTTGCAGTAGGGCAAAACAACACCTGCCTAAACAGCAAACCAGCAATGTTGTTTACTGCCTCAAGTGTTCCTGCTCGGTGGATGGTGAACCAGTTAGGTATATCGGAGAGACCGATCGTGAACTACAGACGAGAGTGAAAGAGCATGAAGACAGCTGGAAAATATCTATCCGTACCCAATCCAAGACATCAGCCTTCAGCGAACACACACAATGCACACCAAAATTCGACCAAGCCCACATCCTCCATCATGAGACAAACTACCACCTGAGACTTCTACTAGAATCGGCCTACGTAAGAACTATTGGCCGTCGTGAGACTATCAAAATATCACCGAATGACTCCAACGTCAACCGAAACTCACGAACACGGCTTCCAGACCGGTGGCTGCCCATCATTCGCCGCGGCAGCCGTTGAGGTGCTTCTGGATTGAACCTAGAACGTACTTACTATTGTTTCCTCTGTTCAGCTGCTTCCTAAAATTACGCATAGACCCTCCTGTGCTATCATTAGTGTGCACTTTCATTTCATAATGTAAGCCTCGTTAAAGTTATACCATGCACAATGTACTTAAAATAACACTGTACCATTGAGCTTTGTTGGTTACATTTTAATGCTGCTCTTGCACAATCTGCGGTAAAAGTATCACCGTCTTATCCAATTATATTTTGTCAGATATGGTCATATGTCCTTGACTGTATTTAATTGCTTGCTTTAGCAAAGTTATTTCCATTTGCCATTTCCCAGCTAGAGGTGTGTTGTCCTCTTAACCTTGAGCTTTCCGATTTGAAATATTTGGCGCTTTGTTAACACCATTTGTATCAGGATTGTTTTTGAATTGTGCTTCTCTACCATGTATTACACTGCTGACGAAGCCTGAAATACAGGTAGAAAAGCTCCTTCAACTTGTTTAAACTCGAGTGGAGAGTCCTAACAACGAACGAATTATTTACGACTCCACCATGTCATTTCGAGTGAAGGAGAAATTGTAGTTTGCAACGAGCTCAGAAAAAAATGTCTTAGACCATAACTCCGTCACTGTGTCTCTGATGGAATGAAAACTTTCCCAAAAATTTTGAATGGGGTGTATTGGGAGCTTAGGGTGCCCGTTTGGGTACAATTCCGAGAGCTCATGGTGCCAATTCTAATTGTTTGTGTCTTTGTTGTGGTTGAATGGATAAAAGGGAGGTTTCTAATGGGTGCAGAAGTAATGTCAGCTGTCTTTATCATTCTGTCATATAAACTTTCAGAAATTCATGGGGAAAAAGGCTTTCTGGAATGTTTTCCGCCGCTGGGGAAGCCAGAAGCCTTCAGGCAACTATGAGCGCGTGCAACATCATAATTCACATCCGTCTGCTGCCCCGGCTGAAACAGAAGCGCAATACTCTGCAGAACATGGCTATAAGTCAGACCCAGCCAGGAAAGTTCAGCAAGAGCGAATCAAGACCATGCAACTCCCTGGGAAAGAGTTGACATTATCAGAAGCTATCTCCTGCTGCGCTGAACACTATATTAAGCAAGTTTTTCGACAGCTCTTTGCAGATGATAAGAGTGTCGTTTCAAGTCCATCATCGAAAGGTGCGTGGAACAAAATTTGCATTTTATGGGAAGAAATCGGGTTAGCACCATCGTTATGTCACTTGGTGGTTTTTACTGGTATTAGCAGTGGTAAAAGCAGAAAATGTATGTGTTTTTAGTGGTTCAATCGTGCAAAATCTGCTTGTCCTACACGTAGAAAGCTAAATTTAACTCTTCACAACCGATATTGAAGGGAGTCTCTCAGTCTGGTAATGCAGATTTGAACCTAGAGAGCAGGTTTATAGATAGTGTCGAGAAATCCTATTTCAGTTTATATTACATTTCATTTCATGTAGAATATTTCATTTTACCCAAAACTCTCTGTATTAAAGTTACGCTTACTTTAGAGTTCAAAATAAAGGACGCTATGCCCCAATTTCAAACCACGAAGGAATCCTTTCCATCTGGCAACGAATGCCACAGATGAATCTTAACAAATGACATAACTTTTGCAACCCTCATGCCGCAAGCCATTAGATCATTTGAGCTTCGTAAGTGTTCATGGTGCTAGGTTCACCGCAGGGTAAAAAAAGAGGCGATATTTTTGTTTTGAGTGATTGGAGGGGGAGAAATGTGGTTTCTTGATTTTCATACCTATTTCATACATTAATTTCATTTTTAGCATTTTTGAAAGTGGTCCCTTCCCACTGTCCACCATTTTTTTCAAGTGTTCAGAAGTGTGATTTGCCTTTGGAAGAATTCTGCATCGCCTCGCTACTTTACCCAACTGTTAAAGGGAACGTGGTACCTTTATAGCGTGATTTTAACTGAGATAGCCAAGCTGTAAAGCATGTCGGAAAACCCGGTACTCAATACATCATTTGTCTTGAAACTTAAAGTTTCCGTAGATAAAAGCTAAAAGCCTACCTGAAATGTACCCCTCATGTACCCTAAGCAGCAGGTCATAGTTGTCAGTTGTTGGTGTGACGATATATTAAGCTGACGTCTCGGTGAGTATTAGCCAATCAAAGCACTTGAATCCTGTTGAATACGGTAGTGGTTGCCAGATCATGACATCATCCACAGACAGGTATTTGTTTTTTCCCTAGAGGCGCATTTTAAAAGTCAAAATATTGAGCTCATTGTACATTTTTCAGAGAAATCATGGACGGTTCCATGATTTTCGGCTAAAGTACCCCTAATTACACTAAATTCCAGAATTAGACCAAGGTGCCACATTCCCTTTAACTTATCACGTCCAGCAAAAAATAACATATTTGATAGAAATCTATCCTGAAATCCCATAGCTCACTTAAAAAAGGCCTAACGTTTATTTATCATCTTTTCAATCTCATTACTGGACAATAACTGACTGTTTGCATTAATTTCGCAATACGTACAATGTGTTGACGAGGTATTTGTTACCAGGGTCTGATGCACTCCTTGCCATACAAAGGATAGTAGGTAATCAGCACCAACAGTTGAAAACATACGAGTCCGACGATACAGCATCGGTCAGCATGTAATCAGTTCTAACATTAACTAAATTGACTAACATGGAAAGATGCTGGCATAAATGAAACTAATGCGATGTCCTAACCGGGACGTCGCCGACGGTCTGCAGCAGTTGCAGAGCGGTCATTTACCTGTCTCCCGGAGTTTTGACTGGCAACGGAAAGGTTCAACTTTCGTAGCAATCTGGCAGCTCAAGCTGCGTGTGAAATTTTGTTTACCAATAATCAAAATTTAGCTGGCAGCTAGAACTATTCAATTTAAATTATTGCTTGAAAACACATACTACATTTCTTGAAAAAAAACAAATAACCCGGAGATGGATTTCGCACGCAGACCGTCGGCGTCTAAAGTTGGACAATTTTCAACTTTTGCCTCGACGCGCTGCAACGTCGAGCGACGCGTTGCGGCAGGGCGTTTTGTGTCCTAACCAAAAACGCCGATCGTTGCGGCAGATCCACGGCTTGTGACGCGTTGCAACGCCGTGCGTTTTCGTTAGGGCACCGTGTTAGATACAGTGAGACCGAGCAGCAATAGAATAGAACATCAAAAGTCTGCACTTTACGAGTTATAGTCTTATTTACTAGTTAAAGTTGGTAGCATTATGGCACTTGCAAATTTTTACCAGAATGGATGGTAAGAATTGTGGAAAAACCCACCAATTCGGCAAACAGGGATCGTGACAGACCTTGAGCATTGAAAAATGAAGTGCGACAGAAAATACATAGATGAAGTACGAATCGATCCTGCGGATCAAGGTGCAAGGCGTTAGTATTATAATTGATAGGTACTGGGTTCGAGCCCTGGACAGATCAGATCTTCATTTTTGGCAGCATTGCAATACGGTGTTTTTTGGCAGCGTTTACGACGGTGGCGCTATTACGCATAATTGGATGATGTTTACTTAGCCACATTGCCGAGTAAAGCATTTGACGGCCACGCTTTTTTTGGTATTGATACACCCTTCTCTGCATCATAGGCGACTCCAGAGGGGCAAGTGGGGGCACTTGCCTCCTGCTCCAGTCGATCTCGGCGCCCCTGACAGTCTTCTTATCTTCTCTACAATATCCCACAAGCCTTATTTAATCTCCTCAAAACAACATATTAACCCTCATATGTAGCTGAACTGCATAGAAAATTGTTCTTCTTCATAATAATTCGTTGCAAAAAGTTGGCTGTATTTTTACCTCGACTTGTTACTGATCACGCCCAGATGAAATGGCTATATCGAATAAAATGTAGGCAATTAAAACATATCAGCTATGGTGTCGTGTCACCTAAACAGAGGCATCATATGATAAGGTGTCGACTGTAGAGGTCGGAAAATCTGCCAACTCGCCAACAGTGTTGGAGACAAGAGTCGATCCAGTCGGTGACAAAGCATGTGACAAAACCGCCTCAGCATGACAAATTTACGCTCAGTCCGCTAATACACTATGTAAGATGTAAAAGTACTCAGAGAGTCTAGCAAATAATCCTCTTTTGGTGCCAGAGCCTAATATATTTGGTTGCACCAGTTTGGTTTGAAATTCTGTTGGTGACACTTAGACACGTTTTTCTGGCCCCCGGCTCTGGCTGAGTGTAACAGTCCCTCTGAAGTTTTCTACCAGAATTCTACGAATTGCAAATTTGCAGCCACCATGGACCTTGCATGTAGAACCGGCCATTTTTGACGGACTGTACGCTTTGGGAATGCGGCACCTTGGTACAATTCCAGGCTGTGGTGGTTTTAGGCGCAATCTATGTTGAAAGTAATGGATTTGGCCGTTTTTTTGCTGAAAAATGGCTGATAAGCCTAATATTTTGTTTTCATCTGTTAGCAATAACCAACCTCCAAACACTGAAAAATATTTAGCCACCCATCAACCACTGACCAGCTGTGCTACAAATTTTTACGTCGTAAAACCGACCGACATTGGAACTAAGCCAACACCAGTATTTACGGTGGTAATTTCGTACACTTGCGGCCGGTACGACGTTGAATAGTCGTTCAAATTAGTGTGGATGGTGGTAAATGAGGACATCATGTTGTCCGGAAGTAGTTAAACAGAGCGACCCTGCTACCACCCCCTGATTTTGCTGCGTAGGTTTCACGCGGCGCACGCTATCTTGAATTAGTGGTGTTCCTCGATCAGCCACGGCGGCACGTTTGAGTCTTATTTTGAGAGAAAGCGAATTGAATTTGGGAGCTTTTCGGGCCTGAATCAACTGCGAGCGACGATAATTTTCCCATCACGGTCTTACCTTCTGTCAACGGCGCCAGGAAACAGCTTATGCTGGGAATTTACAGGTCTGAAATCGGTATGAAGGCAATTGCAGTGCATTCAAATTTACACGAGACGTTCGAGACAGCAGCGCGTTGTACGGGCCGAATGGGCCATTGGCCATTGGCATAAATAGCCCATTGGCCCTAAATAGCAATATTACCATTTTCCATGTGCCACTGCGATTGCCATTACCGTTGTCATATAGTTTTTCTTGCTCGGGGGCCGGTCAAGTGACCGCAGCCAACAATATACCTGGCCAACCCGTCGGAGGAAAATGTGTTTTTGGAGCCCAGCTCGTTTTCATTTCATGCAGGCAAACCAAGGCAGTGTTACGAGTCTCAGGGAATTTTCGGTCTCGATTGCCAGCTTTGTTCTTTCAGCCTAGGTAATAGTTAACAAAAGATGTTTGTCTCAGCGCGATTTTCGTCAACACTGGCAGATCCAGGGCAGGAGGCTAATAAGGCATTTTGATTTCCCCTCCCCCAAATGGAAAAGCTCGGGGCAAAAATATGTTTATGCCCCCCAAAAGCGGTCGGTCTCCCTTTTAGTTTATAAGCAGGATTTTGTTGCTTCAACTGTCAACTTCAAACAGAATCAGTCAACTTCAGTGTAAGCATCGGGCGTTGGATAGCAAAAGCAAGCATCTTGTGCCAATATTTGTCACCCCGTGGCATTTTTTTTTTGCTTTTCACCTTGAGTACCCCCAAAACCTGTCAAGATACATTGTGGCAAAAGTTTTAAAGGCGTGAAGTTTTTTTTTTGCTTTTTGACTTCGATTGTCCCCACAAACCGACCGGCCAGATCCGCCACTGTTCGTCAACTTTGTTTGATGTTTGACTGAGCAAAGTTGTGGCGAAAAGGTGTTACGAACCGAAGCAAGGGGAGGCGCAAATGTCGTAGGAAGTAGTAAACACGTTGTAGAAAACATTTTTGAATGTAGTCAATAAGTGGTACAGCGCGGAGGAAGAGGTGGTCATGACGCAGTAGGTGGTGGTCAAAAGGTGGTATCTCGCGTAGCAAGAGGTGGTAGTCAAGAGGTGGTATCTCGCGTAGCAAGAGGTGGTAGTCAAGAGGTGGTATCTCGCGTAGCAAGAGGTGGCAAAGAGGTAGCAAGGAGTAGCAGGCCGGTAGTCAAAGGTGTTAAAAGTACAGCGGTATTTTTTATAAATTTTGTCCAAGTTGTTCTCAGTTCGACTGTTGGAGTCGTAGTCTCACTAAAGTCATCAATTGACTTGTCACGGAGACCCCGACCCCACCACCCGAACGAGCAACTCCCACAATGAAGGGTTGATTTAGAAGCCAAAGTTTAACGTCCCACAAAGCACAGGCACGGCCGCCCCGCTCAGGTCACCCTCTCACCAGTCAGTTGCCAGCCGACCTGTACGTCGGGTAAACTATTGAGCGCCGGAGCGTCTCAGGGGAACCGATCCCAAACCTGGACATGCACTGTCACTGCATGCTTCTGAGCAGCGGACCGGAGCCCAACGCTCTACCAACTGAGCTACCGGGGCGGTCAAATGGTCCGGAGCTACCGGGTAATGGTCGTACAGAGGGCGTAAAGGCCAGGTTACGACCTTAAAAGATCAGACAAATGGTTCCACCACCTCAGTACTAGTTTCTTACGAGCTTAAAGGCCGTAGAACATTTTTTCGGTGAATTAGCATGACGTCAAGTCGGCGGAAAAAATGAGCTGGAAATGCTTTGTGCCAGATTGAACCTGTCTCATTTTCATCAAAATTGAAAACAAATACGAATGAAGAGGTTTTAGATAAGAAGGTTAAAAAATTGCTTACTGGATATATCAAGACATATTTCATGTTTCAAACTGTCAATAAAGCAAATTATACACATATACCTATAATCGACGTACCAAAGTAATGTTTGGCACGTGGGTTTTGAATATGTATGAGATCAAATGTATATTGTATAAGATCTACTAAAGCTAGACAGGACAGCACAATTGACGTCAAAATTGAACGTTTTGTTAGTACAAATCTGGACCTCTGTGCGGAAGGTCGTGACTGTTTGCTGAAACACCTCTAATTCTCTGAAACATAATCGTATTCAATTTAATTCAATTCACACAATTCAACAAAGGTTGTCATTACAACGATCTAATGTGCCACGAATGCTCGCAATGAATATGACTCTCTGCAAAAACTATTTAGTCATGAGCTAAATCCAGAGCTCTCGTTGAAATTATCACGTGATTCTCCAATTAAGCTGGCCAAGATTTGTACTAACAAAACTTTCAATTTTGACGTGGGGGTATTGCCGTTTTGCACAGGATTTCCTCTCTACTTATAGTAGATCTTTATGTATATAAGCAAGAAAAACTTGTCCACACAGCACGCGTAGGGGGCTTGAGCATGATGTCACTTTCCTAAGTTCCCCTCATAGCACGTAAGCACAACCGGCGAGGACGGGGTCGGTAGGGAATTAAACTCACTTTTAATTTACTTTCGACATGCTCTATCACATGGCTATCTCAGTTCAAATCCCGGTGCCTCATCCCCTTGAACCAAAACGGCTTTCCTCATTATATTCATTTCAAATAAAAGGTTCTTTCATGCGGTTTTCATTGCTGAATCTCAATTTGTATTTGTATTTGTTACAAGCACTTCCACTCCTACGGTGGCCTTTCAAGCGCCGTCGTAATGGGCGTTAAGTGATGAAGGCTATGGAAGGAGACGGTAAGGATTAGGGTGGATGAGGGTAAAGGAGGTGGGATACTACCTGGAGGGGTCGCTGCTGCCCAAGGCGCATGCGCCCGCTGCCTCCAGGAGGTTTAAGGATAACAAGGAGGATAAGGATAAGATTGCCAGGCCACACACGCACACACACATGAACTGAAAGCACAAAAATAAAATGAAAACGATAAAGGTGAAATCGGTGGTGTTCGCCTTCGTATTCGTTTTGATTTCGTATGTTGTCACTGTCTACTTCCATTTCACCATGTTATTTTGTTGAACTTAAACTTCGTACATGTAATAACGCCGGATCCCAGCGTACCCTTTCATAAATAGTTCCTCTCAATTCAACTTTTCCAAACCATGTAGTCAAACGTATCCTTCTGCACTTATATACGTTTATGCCCTCGATTTCCATGCTTCATATTCGATATTTCCGTCGCTTAGACCTGGAGGTTTAATGACTTGCATTAGCCATGATAATTATCGAATTTTAATCATGGTAATAATTGCACTTGTAATTTGAAGTATATGGAGTTAGCATGCTGGTCTTACAATTTCTTCACATTTCCGTTAAATATGTATTTGGTTTATTTGACTGCCGTCCAAATTAGGAGTAACTCTGAATAAGGATTGTCACGCAACTTGGAGGAAAAATCAAGTAGCTTCAGAATAGCTTGCCTGTTGTGGAAAATTTCAAGATTTCGAAATAAGCGGAACATGTGGAAATTCATGTGGCACTGTCAAAGTTTGAGTCCACTCTCCTTTTTCCGGCCGAGCGCACGTTGGAATTTCGGAAGGACCATGGCTCCTTACGCGGTATATCTTTCGGTTACTGGCAGGGACAGCTTCAGAACCCAAAATTTTCTGGTTTTCAGGGCTTTACCTAAATATGTCAGTTCACCACTGTTTCTTATTTAGGTACTTATTTTCTTTTAAATGACAGCCAAGGGTGATCCCAGGCCGCGCGCAAAGAATTAGATCAAGGCGAAATGTCGGTAGTAACATGGTCAAGCTATTGAGAGGTGGAATTTATTACCTACTGTTCTAAGGGGAATCATGGTTTGGAGAGGTTTCAGGACGACACCAGATCGCAGAAAAGGGACACCACCATCAATAACGGATTCAGCATGGTGTTCCACTTTTCACACGCTCACCGAAATCTCGACCTTATTGGACATCTGTGTCCCAAAACTGAGTGCACCACTGCCATGAGGGATTCTTTTAAAAGGACTGGGGGTGCCCAAATTCTAAGCAAGGTCAATAACCACAATATTAAAAGGTGATAGTATAATGAAAAGTATGTCTTAGCTTTCTTGGACTGTTCAAAACCATTGAGTCTTTGAAATATAAAAAACGGAAATCTTATGGTTATATGCCTTCGATGTTTCATTTCGGATGCGTGGCACCTCCATTGGGATACAAATATATGCAACGTCTTTACGACAGTTTCATGGCGTTTATATATTGTCCTTCATCATTGTTAATCTGAGATTGCTGCCATTTTTGCCAAGTTTTGCCACTTTTTAGTGTTAAACATAGGCATTTACCAGCTTATGCCACTGAGTCTCTCTCTCTCTCTCTCTCTCTCTCTCTCTCTCTCTCTCTCTTTTAGCTCTCTCTTTCGCTTTGTGTTTGATTAATTTATGGGGTTCAGCACCTGGAGACCCATATCTCTTTTAAGGTGAATATTTAGGTTCGAGCGCACATCTCTTGGTCGGAAATTCTCTCACACGCGCTTTTGTCATACTCGCCCTGGACCAGGGACGTATCTTGTTACACTGCAACTCAATCCGTCCGTTCCACATGGGAAGTAACCACTCCAGCACCCCTGCAGGCGTCCTGGCTCTGCTGGCGCTGTACTGGCTGCTGGCGGTGGGTAGTTCACTGATTGGCCGGGTGGCGGCGCTGGTGGCGCCCGCCTGGTGGTCGGTCCGTGCTCTGGAGGAGGGGAGCCGTGCCCAGCAGAGGCGCTGGCTGCGGTACTGGGCCGTCTACGGAGTCGTCGGCATCCTCTCCGTCGCAAGTGACCCGCTGCTCTGTCTCGTGCCAGGATACTGGACCGTAAAGGTAAGCCATTGGACAGAACAGGCAGCCAGGCGGGTGAACACACGTCAGTCAAATTGCAGAGATCAAACGAATTGGAGCATTTTGGTGGTTGATGATACTCTCAGGTGGACTTAATGCCACACTGCATTAGCTAGAACCTGCCTTTGATGGTAGAAAAGTTTTTTTTAAACGGCAAATGATTTATAAGCTCATGAGCGAATATAATAATGCATACACCTACTTATCTCGAAAATTACCTACGGTCTGTCAAAGTACGCGGTGTGGCAGGAAATGTATGCTTTGGAATCTCACCATAACATCGACCAAAATGATCACAACTCCAGAAAGAACTACCACCAAGAGATAAAATCCTGCCTCAATCAGATATGTACATACATACAAAAGAAATTGCTAGCATAGCTCATTTTCGGGACGTTCCATGGTGAGAACAGGTAGCATGGGAAATTGCCCTATATTTTTGCGTTTGAAAACTACTCTCAACGCTGGACCCAAGAAATCGAAGGACTTTAATAAAGGATGCAATAACGCATGTCCATTCACGCGAGGGAAACAAAATGAGGAGAGGCAGCACCATTATTCCTTCTTCTAGACTCTTGGTGACAAACATGACCTCGCTGGCTCCAGAGAATCAAGGCTTAGCTAAGCGTTATGCTTAGCTTAAAGAAAACGGCAGACAGGTAGATCCATACAGAAATGAAACTGTTTTTGTATTTCTATCTCCTCACAGTGTTCCTCGTGACGAGAGTGCGGATTGCAAAAGGCTAAGCCGTAGATTGACACGCGCATTGACGGGGGTCTGAGCCACCTTCGCTTATGACGGGAGAGTCACCCGCCCCCCCTAAGATCTCGAGAAACACGCTAGATAGCGAAAAACGGTCAACGTTGCTGGGTAGCCCATTCATTTATCTATAGAAAATATTTTAACCATTGGTCTTATCAGGTCACATTTAAGGTCACTAAAGATGCCGCATGGTCACTAAGCATGCCATCATAGGGATAACACGTAACTAAAGGTTTTCAGCCATTTCATCTGAACAAGAAAAGATAGAGCAAAACAGCTCAGACCATTGAACTTGAGGTCAGGTCAAGGTCAAATTAGGTCAAAATGCATATTATTAGAATCGCAAAGACCAGAAAAATATAATGCAGTTACAATAGACGCTCTATCACCATCCATTACAAGTTATTCAGTTAAAACCATTTGTCCCATGTGTTTCCAATGGAGAGGTCCTAGTTCGTACCTGACCTTAGGTCATCGATATCGAAAATACCAGAACACATTTTTTTGGAACTCGGTGGGCCCATTATGTGACATGAGTAACAATGCGAAAAGTTTACCCTCTTCTAACCTATGCTATCTTAAACCTTTTTTTAGGTCAGGTCACTTGACCTGTACTGGTGACCTGACCTAAGATGACCAAACCTTAAAATTTTGACAAAAGTTGTAAAAATGATCAGAAGAAAGGTATGCCAAGTAAGGCAGCGCTACGTGTCACCGTTTTTATGCTATCTTAAGAAAACCGAGGGGGGCGGGTACTCGCCCACCGTCAATGCATGTGTTAAGGGTATTCTCTTGTTGGAAAAGAGAAAGGGAACGATCTATCGTTGAGATTAAGCAATGGGAATGGCTTTTATGGGAAGTTTGTTTTCGGGGTGGGTGTAATCAGATTTGGCCTTTGGTACTCCGCATTCAATGGTGCCGTTTTGTCACTGAGTATGTTGGGAAAAGTGCAGCAAATAATTTTGTTTTTGTTTCTGGGTTTCCTTGACATGGAAATGGCACGGGCATTGCTTTATTTTCGCCAAACGCCCCCTATTCTTAGCTCCTAGCGTTTTCCCTTTTATTCTGAGTCAACAAAATATTTCCTCGCAAATTTCTCTTATCATAAATCGTTCGGGAGAACGAGCCTATATCAGAAGATATGGATAAATATATGTTCTTATGGGCGCCAATTGTATATAATTGTGATTACTTTATACAGAGCTATGGCGACCACTTGGAAGTATTCCGTTTCCCCTCCCTGTGTATCCTGTTTGTACACCTGGCCCGTGTGTGGTGGAGTACAGTACATCATAGGCTGGAAATGTGAATGAATGTCCGATCTAATCCGATAATCAAATCGGATTCACCAGATCATGAAATATTTTCGGATCTGAATATGCGTCTGAACTCGCATTGTTGAATATATTTGTTTTGATAGTGGATCATACTTGGATTGATAACCGTTGGTGTAAATATGAGATTGCTCTGGCTTTGTCGGTGAAACTTTGGATATGGCCTGGGCTCGTTGTAAGATTTTGAGACCATTATACAGCGCTCTGTATCGCGGACCCGCCTTTCCCAGCGTCTGGTCCTCCACTCCTCTGTGTTACAGACCCTGGTGCTGCTGTGGTGCGCCGCCCCCTCTCTCTCTCTCTCTCTGGCCGCTCCTCTGTGTTACAGAACCTGATGCTGCTGTGGTGGGCCACCCCTCTCTCTGGCCGCTCCTCTGTGTTACAGAACCCTGGTGCTGCTGTGGTGCGCCGCCCCCTCTCTCTCTGGCCGCTCCTCTGTGATACAGACCCTGGTGCTGCTGTGGTGCGCCGCCCCTCTCTCTGGCCGCTCCTCTGTGTTACAGAACCTGGTGCTGCTGTGGTGCGCCGCCCCTCTCTCTGACCGCTCCTCTGTGATACAGACCCTGGTGCTGCTGTGGTGCGCCGCCCCTTCTCTGACCGTTCCTCTGTGATACAGACCTGGTGCTACTGTGGTGCGCCGCCCCCTTCCGCTGGCACGGAGCGGACTACGTGCTGACCCAGCTCATCATCCCAGCCCTGGAGGGGCTGGGCGTGGACATCACGGAAAGTGCTGCAAAAACGGAAGAGGGGAACCCGGCACTGGGACAAAGGCCAGGTTCAGCCAGGCTGATGGACCACGAATAAGAGAGAGAGAGAGAGAGGGAGAGAGAGACAGAGAGAGAGAGAGAGAAAGAGAGGGAGAGGACATATTTGTATAAGCTGTGATTGCAGACTTGCAGAGCCTCATGGTAGAGTGGAGCTCCATGTGAAGCGTGATGTGAGATCACATTGGTGACTGACTGTGGTGCAGGCTACATCAAGCCAGTGCCGCCGGAACGTTTTCTTCCAAGGGAGGGGGGAGCACCTTCAATGGGGTCTATCTCATCAGCGGGAAATATCCTACATGATTGTCTGACGGTAGATTTCACATAAATAATCACCATTTTATCGTGCGGTCGAAGACATGTAATGTTCCCAATTTCGCCTATTTTGACTTTGATTGTCATGAAATAAATGCTTACTCGCCGATTGTTAGTAACCGACAATGTCTATTGAAAGGTGTTGAACAAAATTCAGATTTCTAATTTTTGGCTTGCTTTGTTTTAAGTCATCTTAGAGGTATAAAAGACGTATGCAGCTGCAATTTTCTTTTAATACTTATGTCCACAGAAAAAAATCGGGAACAGATTTCACTTCGGCGAATAAAGGGCAGTCTAGAAATATTGTCATCCCTTTATTTCGTGCCCCAAGAGTGACAACTTGACACGCATATCTAGACACGAACCTATGCATAGATTAAACCGGTTGCAATCACGACGAAACATTAATGAAACTTTTGACTCATATCAAAGATCTCATAATTCACGCGTTAAAACAGAAATTACCCCGAAACACTTCAGCTTCTTTGCACATTCTAGGTAGGTAATCAGGTTCCGGGATACCAGATCCACTGATGTATCTAATCTCGTTCAAAAGTTATAGACACAAACAATTTGGAAACCGGACGTTTGATAGCCCCTGGTGACCTTGTTATTGACCTGACCTCAAAATGGATAGCAGTGGAAATTTTTAAGAGCTTTTTGCGGATGTTGAGAAACTTGCTCTAGCTCTAACTCAATTACCTTGTACGAGGTAGCAATGACGGCATAAGTCGTTACTCTGGCCTGACCTTATGCAATTTCTGATCAAAAGTTGTCAAATTTATCACATCGAAGGTATGTAAAGTGACTCGTCTCTCATTTAAACAGGTTCGGAAATATTCACAAAAAACAAGGGGGGTCCGATCGGACTCCCCAGGCGGTGACGGGTTAAACAACTAGCTGCAGTGATGCTCATCAGATGAGCGGTAAGCTGTCGTGGGCATTCGATGCTCTGGAACTTGTTTGGCTTGTTTGTGCTGCAGCTTTGGACGTAGAGGTGGGACTTTTTGGTCCCGCGGTCCCGGCGCCGGGACCCGGTTTGGTCCCGGCGGGACTAAAGCCGGGACCAAAGGCTAGACGCCGGGACTGTGCCGGGACCAGAGCCAGTCTGGATCAAGCAAAATTCATGATAATGGTTTCCACATTTCATCTAAAACTAAGATATGAGACAAAATATAACTGTGACTTTTCCAGCACTTCATTGCCCCCTTGATGCAATTTTCCAACTTTATAAGATGCGAAAAGTATGAATTCGACTAGACGAAAGAGAAAAAATAATGTTGCACACACACAGCACAGAACACAGCTCTCACTAAGTTTCATTCTTTGGAAACAACATTTTCAGATGTAATTCCTATTCCTTCACTTGACTATAAAGCAACTCGGTGACACAACCAAAATAAAACCCAAAAATGGTGGTTACTGGGGTCGAAATCACTTTGAATTGAAGAAAAAACGTTTTTTGCATATAGATATTGGAAGGCATTGAAACAAAAGCTTGATTGAAAAGAGAATTCTGGAATCGGTGATCGGAAATGGCCGTCCCTAACAACCCCCTGTTTCAATTGCCTTCTCTCTCTAAAAAAATACTGAACAGTATTTTAAATTATGTTTATGCGTTATGCCGTGAATAAAACGTGAATGGCTTCAATTTCATCAACCACATTCAACTACCGCACCACGCTTCGTTGTCATAGCCAACAACAACAAGAAGAATAATAAAGATAAAAAAACAAGTGTGCGCCCTTGCAGTCTTTGAAGAAAAATTCAACCAATCAGAAGCTCAAGCTATAGTAGCCTCAGGGCTAAAAGGTATTAAAAGCCACGTGATAATTCATTAAATTTTATCTTTATTCTCTTACTAAACGTGATAATGTACTATTTGTCTTTAGTGGGCCGTTTGCGGCTGCTTTAATAATTTTTGCCTATTACAAGCAAATATTGTTATTGGTATTAATAATTTTCAACTTTGATTTCCCTAGAATAATAGAAAGCCGTTTTGACACGAATCAAAGAAGACAGTTTTTGCTACTAGCTTTGCTTTCTCACAGATCTATGCTTGGCCTCCATATTTGGAAATCCATGCATGGACATTAGCCCATTAGCCCTATTGTTTGTGTGTGTTGGGAAGGAAGGAAGGAAGGAAGGAAGGTGGGTGGGGGCTTACCTAATTGTTTTTGGAGAACTATCTAGGTATGTAAAACATGAATTGTCAGTTTCTTCATCCAGTGTATCAACTCGCATCATTCTTCATAAACAGCCAAAAACAGTCCTTTAGTCACATGGCAACTGAAAAAGTGATATGTCAAATTGCTCCTGTGCTTTGGTGATTTGATCTTAAGGCTCTTGAAGGTACTTGTGTCCTGACCTTCCCTGATAAAACCTAGGCATGCTTATTGATTGAATATTTATGGATGGACAGAAGGGAGGTGTGATACAGCTTAAATTTGGATTGACATATAGTTTCTTAGGTACCTTTTAAGGGTTTAACATGCAAATGTTTCCTCATAGAGAATTGCCAGATAATTGTGGCCAGTTTTCATGAAAGTAGGTAAGCATTTCCTGAAGCTACAGTTCATACTTTATGTTGATTTGTTTATGTAATGATGATATGAATTTGCTTAATATGTTTGGCTCTTAATCCACAAGAAATTAGTATGTTTAAAAGTCAATAAGTGGGAAAAAGGCTGCCGGGACCAGGCCGGGACCACACCTTTCTCGCTGGGACTGGGCCGGTACCAAGAAATGTTGGTCGGGACCGGGACCGGGACCAGCTTTTTCCAAAAAGTCCCACCTCTACTTTGGAGCTCAATGCAAAACTGCGCCGGCGAATGGTGCCACACAATGAAGAGAATATCTTGCAGTGCCTTGGACGAATAAGTCTCAAATGTGGAGAGTTGGAGCCGCGTCACCGCCAGATAGCGAGGTACCAGCTGGGTGTCAGAAGATATCGTGTTAGTCGCCTGACACCTTTATGTTTGAGGCGCCAAACAGCTTAGATGTTGCGGCGGTCTCAAATCTTAACTATGATGAGGAAATCAACATTTGATTAGACGCTGCTTAATGTCTTGCGCTATGGTTTTCAAGTTAAATTTTAGAGTCAACCGAAATGTTCCAGGCACGTTTTTATCATCCCGTAATACTTGAACTGGGTGCTCCTCTAGTCTAATTTCGGAGACTTGTGGGATTGTGTGTGCTTTTTACCAGGAGCACAATTTAGTTTTATTTTCAATATCTGGTGACTATGTGGACTAAGTGGGCCTCTAGCCCGTTAACGATACAGTGAATAGAGTAGCATAAAGTAAGCGAGCGCTGTCAGTAACGTTATGAGACTACGTAAACCGGATACACACGCGCAATGGAGGGGTCCTTAAGTTTTCCCATCTATTTTTCCAAGATGACCGGTGAACCATTTGTGGCCAGAAAACACTACCGGGTCACATTTGAGAGAATTTATGAGCGCGTCGATTGGTGAAAGGATTTTGACAATCGGTGAATAATTTTTTAATTATAGGATTTCAAAGTCAGATCTGTATTTTGAAACTATCATAATCGCGCGGTTGCACCAGTTCGCCTGCACTGTAGATCGAGTGGCGACGTAATAACGTCATATAATCAGGTTAAATGTGAAGTTCAACCCATATGAAGGGTCAAGCTCACAGGTCAAGGTCACTAACCCAAGCATTGTGGTAAGATATCACTATTGAGTATGACGTATGTTATGCTACGACGTCATAGCTAAGCCTACCTAATGTCAAGGGCAAGGTCAAATGTCTTTTTCAAGGTCAAACTCCCATTTTCGGCTCAAAGGCTGCTATAGGGCCAGTTATATTGTACATTATTCGGAATATGTTGTATTGTAACATCGTGGGTTATTGACCTTGAATGATCTGGACTTCTGAATTTTAGAGAATATTTTTGGGACATTCACTCTATGACCTTAGACCGCTTTTGGTGTATTCCAGACTTTTCCCGCATAATCACGGCATTTCCCAATACGTCTCCAGCACGCCACAGATTTGAACTGTACGGCCTCGTTTGACCTCGAAGATATTGACCTAGCTCAATGAAACTTTGCCATAACGCAGATCATCATGGCCCTCACACCTCCCACAACGCCCGTTTTATACTCTCTTGATTTTCAGGTCTCCGAGATCTCAGGGGCGAATTTTAGGACCCCTCCACTGCACGTGTTAACACGCGCCCCGCTGGGTTCCCTGGCATGACGCGCCCCCTGGGGGTGTATTTGCCCCCCTTCATCTCATTTCCCAGGAAAGCTAAAAAATTACGGACAGCATTCAAAAGCTCTTGACGAGACAAGGACAACTATGCGAAGTATTTTTATGTCAGGTCAATATTGAGGTCAGCATAGGTCAAAGAAGGTTTCATAGGCTTACAGCGGGGCAGTGTACGTTTCCCCCTCTAGATTTTTACTCAGGGAAGCTAGAACAAATATGCATGAATCATTGGATTCCTTTTATCATGGTGAGTCAAATTATGTATAATATGACCTTGCTAGGGCAAATTATGAAAATGACCTGACATCGACCTAGGTCAGGGTCATATTGTGACCTAGTATGGTCATGTTGCATATCAATCGACTCCCCGTGAGAATATAAGTACAATGCAAGCAAAATAGGATCTCCATCTCAATTCCGTGAGAAATTATTGGCAAAACAATCACTGTATGCCTGACATGACCTTTGAAAGGTCAAATGGTAAAAAACTCAACTTTATGGTCATGATCATGTTAAGAATACACGGTTGGAGGATTTTCAGCTTTATCTATACAGTGTTTACTGAATACGAGCCCTTTCTATTTTTCACCATAGACTTATAATGGGGTGACCAAAAAAATTGACCCCACCTTAAGTCAACAATAGCAAAATTCTGATAAAGCAGATGTATTGACCCTATCGGCTGATTGGTTGACTGATGTTTCTTAAGCGCCGCTTCAAACTCGTGATTTTAGGTTTTGAGGTCGGGTCGCTTGACCTTGGATAGCTCCTTGACCTGAGATGTCCTGACGTAAAAAAATTGGTCAGATGCGTAAAATTGATCAGGGATAAGGAAGGTATTGTACGTTTCGTTGTTCTGTGTCTTTACGTTTTTGCGTTATCTGGGGAAAACCAGGAGGAGGAGGGGGGCCTAATTTCGCCCCCAGTGTGGTGCGTGCTAACCTTCGCCCCGGTGGGGGGTGTTTGAATACCCCCTTGTGTTTTTCCGGCGGTACAAAAACGGCGGCGCGAGGCTCCGCCTTACGTGACACAACTTATCCTTGATCAATTCCGCAACTTTCCGTAAAATTTTAAGGCTGGGTCATCTCAGGTCAGGTCACGGGCACAGGTCAAAGGATTTAACCTAAAAGATATTTAAGGTGGCATAAGTAAGAAATAAGTGAATCTATCGGATCGCAATTTATACCACATAATGAACCTACCGAGTGCTACAACACATATTCCGGGATTTTTCATATCGATGACCTAAGGTCAAGGACGGAGCATGACCTTTCCGTTGAAATACATGGAAAAACAGAAACTGGGCTGTATTTTTATGTGACTCTATATCTTATGAATCGCTTTTGAACCATTTCGGCCTCCCATCATTTGCTGCACGCAGGCTTCAGTTCGATCTCATTTTCCTAAAAAGTATCTTTTCAGGCAAGATTAACTCCATCGACCTGCTAAATTGTTTCCCCTTGCATATCCCATAACGGCTCACTCGCTCCTGGCGACTCTTCGCTGAGCGCCGCGGCCGTGTCAGCACTGTCAGCGGGGGGCTTTTCTGTAGGGTGCCGAGAGGTATAAACACATTTCTAGCCGCTTCCGGGGCGGACTTCTTTTTGATGATTTTAATACTTTCAAGACATTTGTGGTGAGATTTGTAAATGCTCGGTAGGAACTGCACTATTAGCTCTTATCTCTTTTTTATGTTTCTGAGATTTTTTTATATTTATGTATTTTAACTTTTACCGTTTTTAGGAAGTACACTGTCTCGAATCTTGTGATTTAGATAGTCTTTCGTAATGCTTTGACTTCGCCTGTGAGAGGATTTTATCTGTTGGCGATTATTTTGAATAAATAAATAGATAAATAAATACATTTGTGTAGATACGGCTGAGAATACCTTCATATTCTCTAAATCGTAGCATCCTAGGCCCTTTTAACCCGCGCCCACCGGGGGTCCGGTGCCACCTTCGCCCACCGGGGGCCATCGATGGCCCCCCTCTAACTCCGAAAATATGGGCGTTAGCGCAAATCTGCAAAATGCAATAGAAAGCTCGCGTGAATTCAGTAAGAAATTACTTCGCATGTTTTAGTGCTCAGGTCAATGGTTTGACCTCCAGAGGTCAAATTAGGTCAAGATCGGCTATTTTCACTCAAATATGCAATGATTAAGCAAACTGGGCATAACTCTTATGTCATTAGAGCTATTGAGGCCTGGTAAAGTACATTTGATAGCAAATTGCCTGTACTTTTTCCGCTATGTGGAACGTAAAGACCTCCCGCCAGTAGTTTGACCGCCAGAGGTCACCTCGTGACCTAATATGACCTGAGGTCACGAAAGGTCAGAAAGTGACCTTGCCGTATATTAAATGAAAGCCAGTGACAAGACAAACACGATGGTGTTTGTTTCACCGCTCTAGCTCAATTAGGTCAAAAGTTATTGTCAAAATACTGTTTTGACCTCCGGTGACCTTGGATGACCTTGGAAAAGTCAAAGGGCAAATATGACCCCTGGGATCCGTGAAAGGGTGTCCAAAAACGTTGTTCTGAGCAGTCTGAGTATTTGCAATCATTTTTGTGGCTTTTATATCATGAAATAGCTTTTCCCCATGCTTTTCCAATGGGAGAGGTCGCCTCGTGACCTGACCTCAGGGCACGAAATCGAAAAATCCCGGATATACACCTTGTAGACCCTGGAGGGGTCATGAAGTGTAGGAAGTTTCAAATCGATCGACTTTGAAATGTAGCTCTTACAGAGCTCTAAAGTGAAGTGAGGTGACCTTGGTTGACCTCGTCTGGTGACCTGACCTTGGGTGACCCGGGGTAAAAAATTTCAGGGATGATGGGAAAATGATGCAGTGAGAGGTAGAGCCCTCAACCGCGGTGCTGCGCCTCGTCGTTTTTTGCTATCCCGGAAAAACCTTAGGGGGCCATCGATGGCCCCCCGGTGGGGCGAGGGTTAAGGTTCATGTTGTATTTTTGACCTGGGACCTCTGAGAGGTTATATGGGGCTATTTAAGCATTTTTCAGACTTAGGTCATAACTTTGCATGAAATGATGGTACAGCTTTTATTTGGATATAATTGCGCTTGGAATGCTATTGTGAGTCGATTGATATGATTATTTACTATGGTAGGTTAAAAGTGACCTTGACCTGGCCTCAGGTCAGGTCATTTTGGTGTTTGGACCTAGTATGGTCATATTATACATCGTTCGATTTCTCTTGACGAGAGGAAGCGAATGGTGCCTTAAAAATGATTCACCTACATTCTTCCAGACGCTAGAGCCCAAAAACTCTATTCAAAATCACACTTTCTTTGACCTGTCATTACCTCAATATTGACCTGAGCCAAAAAGTGACTGGTATAGTTTTTCATGAATTATTTTGAGCTATCCACCAGTTTTTGCGTTTTTTCGCTATCCCGCATAGAGGTCGAGTTCGATTAGGGGTGTTCAAACACCTCCCCCAGGTTGAAGGTGGCTGGGAGGCCCCTCGGAGCGCGTGTTAAGAACCAAAGCTAAGGACTACGTTAAGATGGTAGCAGCACAAGGTAGAGCAGTCCCCACAGAGCAAGAAGTTTCTGATCATAGGCAGAGGGACTTTGGGGGCACAGGGGCATTGTGCCTATTAAATGATGAATTTTAACACGTTGACTAGAAAGAGACGGGCTGGAAAGTCCATAGAGCCCCCCGCCCATTAAATCCGGACCCTCCACCGCCAGAGGCTCCGACTGGGTACTGAATCTGCGACATGTATTAAAATTTGGCTGGGATTATAAACATGAGCTGTATTTGAAAGAAAAAACAATTCAATTAATAGCATGCATTGAACGCTCCCTTCAGCTTGCATAAGAATGAAAAAATGATAAAAAGTAAAAATTCTGAAGCTGCTTAGGTCATACTTTGCCTGGTCCAGAGGATCGATTCTTCTCGCATTCACAGTATTTGGGACTGTCACTCGTTTGGAGATACTGTCCAGTGCATATAACATATATTTCTGTGCTTGTTGCTTAGGTGTTTCAGGACAGTCTTGTCCATTTTGATCCCGGTACCATTCTGAAGTCCGTCACAGACTGCAGCTCCCCGGGTCAATAGCGGACTGGTCCCTCACAGACTGCAGCTCCCCGGGTCAATATCGGACTGGTCCGTCACAGACTGCAGCTCTCCGGATCAATAGCGGACTGGTCCGTCACAGACTGCAGCTCCCCGGGTCAATACAGCGGACTGGTCCGTCACAGACTGCAGCTCCACGGGTCAATACAGCGGACTGGTCCCTCACAGACTGCAGCTCCCCGGGTCAATAGCGGACTGGTCCGTCACAGACTGCAGCTCCCCGGGTCAATAGCGGACTGGTCCGTCACAGACTGCAGCTCTCCGGGTCAATAGCGGACTGGTCCGTCACAGACTGCAGCTCTCCGGGTCAATACAGCGGACTGGTCCGTCACAGACTGCAGCTCCCCGGGTCAATACAGCGGACTGGTCCGTCACAGACTGCAGCTCCCCGGGTCAATACAGCGGACTGGTCCGTCACAGACTGCAGCTCCCCGGGTCAATACAGCGAACTGGTCCGTCACAGACTGCAGCTCCACGGGTCAATACAGCGGCTGGGCTGAATGGACCACTGAGGATTTGCAAACGGAAGTACCGCCGTCATTACTCTTGGCACACACAAATCATGGTTTAGACTATTTCCTTAAAAGAGTACGCCCCAGCGTTCACGAAATGATGCCCTTCGGGGTGTTAAAGTACCTTCACCACTAACAAAGTCAAAGATGAGAATTTGGGGTAAATTTTGGGTTAATATCGTTATTGCACCGAATAATGATCTTTCGTTAGAAATGAAAAGCGATGTCAAAGCGAAAACAGAGAGCATATATGTACGCAATTATTCAATTTGGTTGAAAAACAGCACGGTTCCGAACTCCGTCGCTGACAATGTGCAGCGTGCAAATTATCTTGCTTTGTTTTTGATACCATTAGCACCGGAAAGCTTGCACGTAAAACAAACACATTGCCAGGAATTAGATCAACTTTTTTAAGCTCTTTTTTAAGGTCCTTTTCCTTTTCAGAAATTATATCCTGAGTGTAACATCTCTAAGATGAAAAACTGCCTTTTCAGCAATGTTTTCGGCCCTCAAAATGTATGCGGCTCCTGGAAGCTATGTTGAAGGAATAGTACCATTAATTTAACGGTCTTAACCCGCGCCCCGATGGGCCTCTGACCCACCTTTACCATGGTGGGGGGGTGTTTGAACACCCCCCACCCCCTTCGAACCCGGCCCCTGTGCGGGATAGCGGAAAAACGCGAATGCTGGTGGATAGCTCAAACAAATTCATGTGGAAACTTTATCCGAAATATAACGTTTTGATTGGCCTCCTCACAATGGTTAAAAAAACACTAACACAAATACTTATGGTATGAAGTTCGATAATATTTCGTTCTTGGAACGTTTTCAGATCGATGCTAATGAAATGATCGTAAACAGCAATATCTCAGTTCAAGTTACAAAATTCACAGTTGCATTCAAAATGAATGTAAGGACTAACCGTAAGTTGCGGCACCAAAGGAGGAAATTAAGACGCATAATTGCCTTCGCCATCTTCATTGGTTTTCTTAAAATTTCCACCAGCGCTTTTCGTCGGCCACTGTTTGGTTTTCGGAGTTGTAATTCTCTAAGCACTGTCTGTATGCGAGGCATTATTTAAAATAAATATTACGTTTTGATTGACCTCCTCACAATGGTTCGCAAAACAACTCGCAATAGCAATCCAAACGCAATGCTATCAAAACAGAAGCTGTATCATCATTTTATGAAAAGTTATTGACCTACGTCTGAAAACCACTTAAGTAGCCCCAGATGACCTCTCAGAGGTCACAGGTAAAACATTGGAACATGAACCTGAAAAGGGGCCCAGGATACTACGATTTAGAGAATATGAAGGTATTCTCAGCTGTATCTACATAAATACAGCCCAATTTCTGTTTTTTTCATGTATTTCCAATGGAGAGGTCATGGTCCAGACTTGACCTTAGGTCATCGATAGGAAAAATCCCAGAATAGATTTTGTAGCACTCGGTGGGCCTATTATGGGGTATAAGTTTCAATCCGATACATTCCCCCATTTCTTACTTATGCTACCTTCAACATTTTTGGAGGTGAGGTCACTTGACCTGCATTGGTGACCTGACCTGAGATGATCGAACCTTAAAGGGAATGTGGCACCTTGGTCGAATCCTGGAATTTAGTGAAATTAGGCGTACTTTTAGACAATAATAATGAAACTACTCATGATTTCTCTGAAAAATGTACAATAGGCTCAAAATTTTGTTTTTAAAAATACTCCTCTAGAAAAATAAATAAATATCAGCCTGTGGATGATGTCACGATCTGGCAACCACTACCATACTTGAAACGCTTCAAGGGCTTCGATTGGCTGATGCTCATCGTGACGTCGGCATATGTCGTCACACCAGCAGCTCACAACAATGGCCGCCCGGCGACGGGCTGATGGGGGCTGGTGTCAGGTAGGTTTTAGCTTTTTTCTACGGAAATATCGAGTTCCAAGACAAATGAAATATGGGGTACCGGGTTTTCCGACTTGCTTTACAACTTGGCTGCCTCAGTTAAAATCACGTTGTGAGGTGCCACATTCCCTTTGAAATTTTGGCGAAAATTTCGGAATCAATCAAGGATAAGGTGTGCCAAGTAAGGGGGGCACTTCGCCTCGCCGGAAAACCCGAGGGGGTGTTCAAACACCCCCCACTGGGGCGAGGGTTAGCACGCGCCCCGCTGGGGCTCCTGGCACGACGCGCCCAGGTTGGGAGGGTGCGTATTTCACCAACTCCGTAACTCATTTCCCAGAGAAGCTAAATAAGAATTACGGGGGCATTCGAAAGCTCTTGAAGATACAAAGAGAAATTATAAGCATTATTTTTATGCAAGGTCAATATTGAGGTCAGCAGAGGCCAAGGAAGGTTCTATATGCTTACAAAAAAGCAGTGTACATCTTCCCCTATATATTTATACTCAGCGGAGCTAGAGCAACTCTTTAGGCATCATTGGATTCATTTCATTGTGGCGAATCGAATGATGCCAATATAATAAGACCATGCTAGGTCAAATAGGGAAAATGACCTGACATCCAGCAAGGTCAGGGTCACATGGTGACCTTGCATGACCATGCTAGGTCAAATAGTAAAAATGGCCTGACATCCAGCAAGGTCAGGGTCACATGGTGACCTGGTATGGTCATGTTGCATACAAATCGTCTCCCCGTGACAAAATAAACACAATGTAAGCAAAATAGAAGCTTCATTCCAGCTTAGTGCGAAGTTATTGGTAAAATAATCACTGTATGCTCATATGACGCCACATGATCTTTGAGAGGTCATATGGTCAAAATCTCAACTTAATGGTCAAGATCGTGGTAAGAATACATGGTTTGAGTACTTCCAATTTGATATATATCCAGTATTTACAGAAAAAGAACCTTTTCTATTTTTCACCATAGGCATAATGGGGTGACCAAAAAATTGAACCCACCTTGGATCAACACTATGAAAATTCCGAAATAGCCGATTTATAAGCCCTAATGACCTCATCATTTTGTGAAAGTTTGAAATGGATCGGTTGGCAGATGCTCCTTTGGCGCCGCTTCAAACGGTTCGGGTCGGGTCGCTTGAACTTGGCCTTGAATATCTCCTTGACCCAACATGACCTGACCTAAAAATTTAGGGATTTGCGTGAAATTGATTAAGAATAAGGTACGCTGAGTTACTTTGTTCTGCACTTCTTCGTTTTTGCGTTATGTGGGAAAACCAGGAGGGGAGGGGGCGAAATTCGCCCCCCGGCGGGCCGCGTGTTAAGTCAGTGGGAGGTGCTGGCATCGAAGCTGTCTTGTCTCAACATGCATGGTTCACTCTCACTGGCATTCCTGACCCCTATGGAAGGGATCCGTAACCTCAAATCGGGCCATGACTCACTGTTTTGGAACCCATGATCAACAATAAATAGTGAATTGTTTTATTAGACCCAAATGCAAAGCCACTAAAATACATGCTGCAAATACATAAACGCCGTCTTCGGAATATTCGTTGGTCTCGCTCTTTCGTGTTATCGTTAATAAAACGTGTTTATTAACTGGCTGGATGGCGGATCAGTTTTATGTTGGCTGGATGACGCTGGAGCGTGGATGGTGATATGGCTGGCATCTCCCGTGCCTGGACCTTGGGTGCCTGCTGCCGATGCCGGTCGGAGGCCTCGGGCGGTGGGGGAGAGGGGGTTTACTGTTTCGTCATCTGGAGCGACTGTACCTGCTCTTCTTTCAAAAACTGCGACCGTCCAAAAATATATGTCATCATCTAAATCTATTACCCAGAATACGACACTTTCCCGTAATCCACATTCTTCAAAAATTGCTACCTTCAATTGGCTTCGATCAGAATCCACGCCTCAATGATTATTAAGTAGTCAGTAAAAGCTGGTCGTTGTCGACGCTGGTGAAGCTCACCGCCCCAGCAGCCTTGAAAAGATTGATACCCTGTTCACACGCGACGGAGTTGTGACAAATTTAGTGGGGAGAGTGTAAGGTTACATGCATCACTTAGTTGTGCGCCTTCCATGCCAGGCTATGTCATGGCTGTACAACTCATGGCCGCCTGTGACAAAGTTGGACTCGGACTCGGGCCCGGCGTCGCAGTCGACTAAAATGTCATCGACTCTGACTCCGACCCTGGCCAAAATTGTCTACTCCGGCCAACTCCGACTCTGCAGCCCTGTTCATTACTGGTACGACGGGCTCGTTGCGAAAAAGAACGCACCGTACAGGATAATACTCGGTTTGCAAATATATCCTCCCTAAATACCGAGCCATAATTCCGCTGTTGGTAAAGATATTATCTCAAAGCTTACAGTAAATCGGCCCAGTTTATTTCAGGAAAAGCCTGAAAATTTCAAAAGCCTATCACGGACCATTTTGGAGATATCCCAAAAGTCATGAGGGGTAGGCAGCAGGGTATTTTTACTTACAAAGTGGGGACCATTTTCGGTCCCTAGCCCCTCCTATTGGTCCCCAGCCCTTCCAAGTTTTCCTCCGTTGGGAACCTTATTCTAGTACATTTTAGTACCAAAACCTGAAGGCGTGTTCCTCGTTCGGCAAAGGCCCTTTTCTCTCGGTGGTCACCAGTGAAAACTTAAGAAAAATGTACTGGTAGGCAGAATCCACCCCCTGACAGAATAAGGGCTAATAAACTAATAGCCGCGTTCGTTAGGATACCATTAACATTGGTGCCGATCAGGAGGCAGACGTGAAGTCCACCAGGATGCTGGGCTCAGGTGCATGATCCAGGTGCATGATCTCGGCTCACTCACTGGATTGGTTTTGCAGGCGTGGAGTACCAGTGATGCAAATCCATGGCCAGGGGCGGACGCAGACCCCAGTTTTGGGGGCCAAACCCATGTCCGCCTCTCCTCCTGGGGGGGGGTGGGAGCGAAGATTCTTTTGTTCTACACACCTAGTGTAAGTACCTTTTAAAAAAATTTATTCGGCGTTTGGGGGGCAAAAGATAGTTTGGCGCCCCTCCAGCGCTTTGGGGGGAGCATAGCCAGAATGCCCCCCCTGCGTCTGCCAATGTCGATGGCTGTTTGATCCAGATATCCGACATAACAACATATTTTCTGTAAATACCTGACTTCAATTGCCTCTGCACTGATTGAATGTGAGGCATTGTTTAAAGAAATATTAAGTTTTGTTCGACCTCCTCGCAATACTTCGAAATAACACTAAACCAAAGACGTATTGCATGAAAAGCCGATGATAATATGTTCCCGGAACGTCTTCAGATAGATTTTTGGAATGCGAAAATTGTACTCAGTTTGCAGCTAAGCCTTCGATGCAGATAAAACCCTGTCTTAGTGCAGTGTGGGCAGGGCCGGGTGTTCTAATCGCGCCTTTGATAAGCTTTAGGGGAAAATTACTGCAAATTAGATCTGTCATACAACTTTCCAGAAGTGTAAAACAAAACAATTAGAAAACAAAAAGATTAAAACAATTTCATGTCTGAGAAAGAGCTGCCTGATAGGCCTCACATTCTCTGGCATTATCTTAGAAGTGTCGTGTTCTCCTCATAGTAGAGTAATATGTACACTCTCCCTACTTGATTCCCTTTAACCGTTTGTAATTACTGATTCTGCGTTCCAAGTCACGGAGATAGTTCTCGCGCTATATAGCCCTGGCAGCTGAAGCGCCCTGAAACCCCAAGCACAGACAGTTCTCAGTTTTTACCTGCATTGTTGTATTGAGCATTTTAATTGCAGACAGTTATGTTTTTGCGTTACCATTTTCACTCTGGTTGAGCTACCATCAAGTCTGGTCCAACTTCCCAACTAAACATGACGACAGTCCTGCGCATATTTAGCGCTTCAGTCTGCTTCAGTTGAGCAGCCTCAGGCCTTCACCAGGGATGACTGTTGTAGCTCTGCTGGCTGGCGGCGCCCCCCGACCTGACCCCGGCCGCCTCCGGCTCCGCCCCCGGCCTGGCCCCGGCCGCCGGCCCCGCCATTGGTAGGCGGCCGATCCGTCCATGGGTCGTTGACGTGCGGCTCCTGACAGCAGACCCCCTCCTGACCGTTTTTGATCATGATGCAGCGGGTAAACGCCACAGTTGGCTGGTCCAACTGCGGGATCGGACCCTCGCCCATCGCCAGCAAGAACCCGGTGTAAGGGTCGCACGTGTCCCGCGAGACACATTCCAGAGAAGCTGAGCAGGCACGGACCAGCGGACCCTCGGCGCCGGCCGAGCCGCCCTGCTGGCCGGGCTGGAAGCCTGCTGACGACTGCTGGAAGCCGCCCTGAGCAGTCTGGCGGCCAGCGTTCACTGAACCCGAGCCCTGAGGCTGGCGAGCGTGCTGTCCGCTGGCGGCAGCTGCAGGTCTCGATGGAGAGTATCGGCCGCTGTTGGAGGAGGGTCGAGGGCTCTGTTGTGGTCGGCTGTGGGATGTTGAAGGCCTCGGTCGTGGGTGCTGTCCGTTACCCGAGGACGACTGCCCTGATGATGAGTATTGTCTGTTGTTGGAAGGCGCCGGTCGTGTGTACTGTATGTTGTTAGAGGGCGCCGGTCTGGCCTGCTGTCTGTTGTTGGAGGGCGCCGGTCTCGCGTGTTGTCTGTTGTTGGAGGGCGCCGGTCTCGTGTGCTGTCTGTTGTTGGAGGGCCGTGGCCTGGGGCGTGCGTGCTGTCCACCTCCAGCGGATGAAGAGACTGAGCTGTGCTGTGAGTACTGATTAGTACTTGGACGCTGGCCGGGGGCCACAGCTGAGCCCCGTCCTCCAGAGCTTTGTTTCTGAGCATGGCTGAATCTCTGCACGCTGCCCGGTGAGCGCGGTTGACTGTGGCTGCTGGAGCTGGACGCTGCTGCCGAGACCACAGATTGAGGAGCAGAGTTGCGAGACGGGAGTGAGTACAGCCCGCCTGGGGGAGCCGCTCCGTTCTGCCGGTGAGCGGCACCGCCTCCACTGCCGCAGCCGGCTCCAGCGCAGGACGAGGAGCTGACCCGGGTCTGACCTGGCGAGCTCTGAACGCTGAGGGAGGCGCGCCCGTTGCCGTTGCCGACGGAGATGGAGCGGGAGAAGCCGTTACCGTCGTGAGAGCGCTGGCCGGTGGGGTTGTCGAAAGGGTTAGGCTCGTCGCTCCACCAGTAGTCGCTTCCGGCCTGCGGCCACGGGTCCAGTTTGTCTCCTGTCACGGACACAGCCGCCAACACCAGCAGCAGGAGTGGCAAGGACACCATAACTACGGTCGGATGTTCACTGTTGAAGAGCGGTAGAGGCGACCACCACGCGGCTGTGTTGACCTCAGACGTGAGCTGGCTGCTCCAGTAGAGACCACCTCCCAGTCGCCTGGGTCCTAGGAGCAGTGGCGCATCACCATGTATTTGCTTCACTTATAGCGCTGACGCACGCCGTGGAAACTCCCACTCGGGTGGAATCCACAAGGGCGAGCCCAATCAGCCGTACAGGGACAGCGCCGCCACTTATGTAGCGGTGGGCGCAACCGACTCAATACAGGGCACGGGCCAGACCAAACTCGTGCGTTTCAGAGACGAGCCGTAAATAGCGGCAGACTCGGCGGCAGATGGCTGAGTGAGTACCCCATGTGGCTGCCCGCACTGCTCCCCCGACTTTAACACCCTGCACGCGCCTCTGGCGTCCCTGAGCGGGTGCACCACGAACAGGATGCGATAATTTCAGGTGTGTCCAAACGAGGCACAGGGTCGTCTGGGCGACGTCAGAGGTCACCGCATGTCAACAGGCGCTGGTAACAGACGCTGCGCCGCAGACTACCAGCGGGGGTCACTGAGGGGTCACCGAGGGGTCACTGAGGAGTCACTGCGGGCACCGCCGCCAGCTGACCAAGCTGACTCCGCAGAAGAATAGCCACCGGAGCTTATCGAACGATGTTATAGATTGTATCGTAATTGCGCTATGAGACACGTGCTTGATTCAGTGGCTGTTCGACCACCCTTAATTTGTGACGGTAAATATCTCGCAGGGATGCACACCCCATTCGTTGTTGAACTGACCTTAAATGTGAAGGTGTGAATGCTTGTGTCTGTGTTTGCGTATGAGGCTATTTTCTGAGTATTTGTTACATTTTCCTTGCGTGTAATTTCCTATCGTTCCCACGGTTCTGATACCGAGATGTTGCAATGTTTGCAGGATAATTGGATTCAACGGCTTACAATTGGCGCTTGGACCCCCGAATTTGCAATAGCATTAATCATAGCATTCAAGGAAGGAGAAATTCCATCTGACCACAATTCGGAGAAGCAAATCCTCCTTCTCTGAAAGATGGCAAGCATCTATGACGCAATCGCTGTCAATTAACTCCCGGATGCCGTGTTGCAACCGCCCCCAACATCGTTCGAGCCCGATGAAAATCGAATGCACGTCTTAACTACGGTTCTGGAAACTCGTGACGGTAATTTATGGATAGTTTTTGCCTGTGAAAACAAACTGCTGCTACTGTTGTTGTGCTGAAATCAGCGTTCTTGAGTCTGATTCACAAATATCTTTGAACTGAAAAATAATTATTCAGATTTGTTGGAACTGAACCATATTCTTCCCACTCATCACAAACGGCCGGGCTTGGTCACGATCTCCCAACAGGGACCAATCGTATGTGTCTATAGGCTGCCCTTCGACCTCCGAGCCATCTTCGCCCCAGTGGAAGGAGGAGGTGGCTTCAAACACGCACCTAGATGAAAAAGTACCTATATAGGAAGCATAAAACCCGAACGGTGGTAGGTAGCCCTTGATAATGTATACTCTATTTAAATGGTTGTGTGTGATTATTTATTTTCATTGGCTGTGAGAATGTCTCTTGTGATGTTCACACCATTCGTCTATTCACCTATTCGTGCTTCTCGGGTGAGCCATCTTTAAGGTATGTATGTATGTACATACATACCTTCAGGTATGCATGTACCTTATGGTGACGCTTTCAAAACCAGAGTTGCTGTATCCGTTATCCACTAAAATGTTTTGCGCTCTCTTTAGCTCTTCATGAATTAACAGATAGGAACTACCGTTTTAATCCGTGCCCCGGTGGGCCTCCGAACCACCTTTGCCCTGGTGGGGGATGTTTGAACACCCCTCTCGAACTCGGCCCCTATGCGGGATAGTGAAAAACCCCTTATTCTGGTGGATATATCATAAAAATTCATGACGAAACTATACTAAACACTCTTTGCCTCATGTCAATATTGCGGCCATGACAGGTCAGAGAAGGTAGAATTTGAGTAGAGTTTTTGGGCTCTAGCATCTGACAGAGTCAGAATCTTTTTCAGGCGCCATTCGCTTCCCCTCGTCACGTTGAACCGAATGGTGTATAATATGACCATACTAGGTCAAAACACAAAAATGACCCCTGACCTTAGGTCAGGTCAAGGTCACTTTTTAACCTAGCATAGTCAATATGCATATCAATCGACTCGCAATAGCAATCCAAACGCAATGGTAGCAAAATAAAAACTATATCATCATTTCATACAAAGTTATTGATTTAAGGCTAAAAACTGTTTAAGTAGGCCCAGATGACCTCTCAGAGGTCACAGGTAAAAATTGCAACATGCATCTGAAAGGGGTCCAGGATGCTACGATTTAGGGAAGATGAAGGTATTCTTAACTCTATCTGCACAAGTACAGCCCAATTTCTGTTTTTTCATGTATTTCCTATGGAGAGGTCACGATCCATCCTTGATCTTAGGTCATCGATATGAAAAATCCTGGAATATGTGTTGTAGCACGCGGTGGGTCCATCGTGTGGTATACGTTTGGAGCCGATAGATTCACCCATTTCTTACTTATGCCACCTCAAACATTTTTGAAGTTGAGGTCACTTAACCCGCGCTCCACCGGGGGTCCGGCGCCACCTTCGCCCCACCGGGGGGCCATCGATGGGCCCCCCTCTAACTCCGAAAATATGGGCGTTAGCGCAAATCTGCAAAAAGCAATAGAAAGCTTGCGTGAATTCAGTAAGAAATTACTTTGCATGTTTTAGTGCTCAGGTCAATGGTTTGACCTCCAGAGGTCAAATTAGGTCAAGATCGGCTATTTTCACTCAAATATGCAATGATTAAGCAAACTGGGCATAACTCTTATGTCATTAGAGCTATTGAGGCCTGGTAAAGTACATTTGATAGCAAATTGTCAGTACTTTTTCCGGTATGTGGAACGTAAAGACCTCCCGCCAGTGGTTTGACCTCCAGAGGTCACCTCGTGACCTAATATGACCTGAGGTCACGAAAGGTCAAAAAGTGACCTTGCCGTATATCAAATGAAAGCCAGTGACAAGACAAACACGATGGTGTTTGTTTCACCGCTCTAGCTCAATTAGGTCAAAAGTTATTGCCAAAATACTGTTTGTGACCTCTGGTGACCTTGGATGACCTTGGAAAAGTCAAAGGGCAAATACAGAAAACAACTCAGGGTTTGAACATTAGAAAATAGGTGCATAATTACAAAAACGACAACAGTATGGTTCAAATCAAACCATATTTCGAAAACAGAATGAGCGTGTAGCGATAAATTAATTACAACGTTCTCAATTCACAGCGTACCATCAGTGATACAAATGACTTGTTCAGTTTCTACTAAAAAGGGACCCCGCTCAGAAAAGAAACCGTCACAGTTCCAGATTTAACATGCACCCAATGGTGCCGATTGTAGTGTTGCCGAAAGTTGCCCCGATCGAAAGAAGTCAATTTTGAAAATACGTGATTGTGGGCATATTAAGGCATTAAAGATAACCAAATACGTTATCAAATATTTCTCGTCCATTTGTCAGGTTAAATAATATTTAAAGTTTAGCCTCTTCGATTAGCGGTCCCTATTTCGAATTAGTATAAGTACGCCTAAAAGCTACTAAAAAAGTACTAAATGGTGAAAGAAATAAACATACTGGGCGCAATTACCTAAACACCAACAGGACAAGACAAGTTCGTAATGTTTATTTTATGTAGAGCCGCCAAAAATGTACACAGGTGGGAATCCACTTTTTAGGGCATATTTTTGGGTATATCGAGATAAGTGCAGGCTAAAACTGGCTGGAATAAATAGTGCTGCTCATGGCTAATCTAAGATGAATGTAGGCTACTTAGACATGCACCACATATCAAACTGGTTTTTCATTCCTTAGCTTGCTTGTGCCGACCTATTGTGCCCTAGATCAAGATTGGTTAGGTAGGTTTGGAGCTGGAGGAAGTTGGGAGAGTTGGCGCCAGCAACAGACTGGCAACAACAGTAATTCAGGTGAGATTTTATGATCAGATTATCATGTCAATATTGTACAGATACAAATGTGGCCAATGCAGTCCTCCACAAAGTAAAACACACACTAACGTGCACTGGAGGGGCCGGTAGACCCCTTCTCATCTCAGGAAATCGCAGAAAATCTCAGAAGAAAGAGACTTCAAAACGCGGTTGGGGTTTTGCTAAGTAAGCAACACACGGTAGTAGCACCACGGTAGTACTACCAGTGGTGGTAAGCAACACACAGGACCGAATTCATGGAGTTAAAGCAGGACTTGACACACGGATCTTTCTTGGTATGAGACTTCCAATACCTCGTAGGTACCTATTAGGCCAATAGACATAATTTACATCTATGCAGGGTAGTTGCCTCAGAGTTTTTACTGCAAGAAGGAATGAACAGGCAGGTGATAATCAGGTGTTGGGGAAAATTTAAGCATTTGATCTGTCTATAAAAATGCTACCTAAGGTCCACTTACCAACACATTTAGGTAGATCCAAATCCTATGTGACATACATTTTGTCCCTTTTGTTGATATGTGAGATAGAAGTTCAGTGGGGGCGTGATCAGGGTTCCCAATTGTGTTAGGTGCACGCTCCCATTCATAGATTAGTTCCCAATAATAATTATTTCATGATAATTGCCACATTTAATCATGGGAAATGTACCATAATTGGAAACACTCCTTCCAAAAATGGAAACTTTTCAAAGGGAAATGCATGTCATGGTGGAAACTGCAGTCAGAATTCCAATAAAAGTTATGATCCCAATACTAATGATCCATAATGAAATTTTCCTCCAAAACATAAACATGATCTAAAAATGAAAACACAGTTTAATACTTTCATGCAGTAATGGCTGGTGCAACCTTTCTGTTGCAAAAAGTAAACAGGTAGATACATTCACATATGGAAATAGTATTCAAGTATACAATTATCATTTCCAGCTTTTGACAGAGGAGGCAACGTCACATAGTTTGGACAGCAGCATACTTCACCTCGGGCAAATATGACCCCTGGGATCCGTGAAAGTGTGTCCAAAAACGCTGTTCTGAGCAGTCTGAGTATTTGCAATCATTTTTGTGACTTTTATATCATGAAACAACTTTTCCCAATGCTTTTCCAATGGGAGAGGTCGCCTCGTGACCTGACCTCAGGGCACGAAATCGAAAAATCCCGGATATACACCTTGTAGACCCTGGAGGGGTTATGAAGTGTAGGAAGTTTCATATCGATCGACTTTGAAATGTAGCTCTTACAGAGCTCTAAAGTGAAGTGAGGTGACCTTGGTTGACCTCGTCTGGTGACCTGACCTTGGGTGACCCGGGGTAAAAAATTTCAGGGATGATGGGAAAATGGTGCAGTGAGAGGTAGAGCCCTCAACTGCGGTGCTGCGCCTCGTCGTTTTTCTGCTATCCCGGAAAAACCTTAGGGGGGCCATCGATGGCCCCCCCCGGTGGGGCGAGGGTTAAGACCTGCACTGGTGACCTGATCTGAGATGACCAAACCTTACAATGTTGGAGTAAGCTGCAGAGTTGATCAAGTATAAGGTGTGCCAAGTACGGCGGCGCTTCACAGCGCCGTTTTTTCGGGCCGCCGAAAAAACCCGAGGGAGGGGGTGTTCAAACACCCTTTCACCGGGGCGAGGGTTAAGAGACCTACGCACACAGGAGCAGATAACCCCTAGCTAGTATGCATCTGAGCAATCGCCCTCTCCATTCATACATCTGCCTAAGTTTGTTGGTTTGCAGTAAATGAAAGTTTTCGGTGGCAAACTGGGCTTCCTGTGTATAGATGGCAACAATAATAGGGGTAGAAAATCGTTTGTTTACACAGAACCCGATTCTCAATATGTTTCATGAGAACTTGCGCTAATAATACGCCCAAAGGTGACCCCGATGTAACACCGTTCAATTTGACAGCGTAAAAGGTAGCACCCCCCTCCCCCAGCGGGGCATGTGTTAAAATTCGTTTACCTCTTTGCAGGTCGTGGTGTAAGGGTGGCCATGTAGAAAAATGTGCTAGTGCTCTATGTTAAGGTCGTATAACACTGAGTTTGTACCTATTTGGGCTTTGACTGTCACCGTTTTGACAGTGCCCCGAGTCGGGGGATTTTCTGTGCACGGTTCTGACTAACTGATTGCTGCCAGCATCGATCTGGACGTCAAGGAAAGGTATATTATTTTGGACGGGTTGCTACTGATGCTCATTTATTTCAGCATAGAGACATACACAAGACAAATTACACACCAAATTGGTGTCATGGCACCTCTTGGGGCGTCACAGTTTGGGACGAGTATCGCCGCCCGTCGGCCCCGCCCCGCCCCACCCCCAGATGGGTCACCGGGTGCCGGTGATAGAGCAGGCGGTCGCCGAGTCAGGCGGTATTTGTATGCAAATCTCCGGCTAGTTATTATAAAGCCCCTCTGGCTACTGCGCTATCAGTGCCGGGAGGACGCGAACAGCCGAAAAGAAATATTTTTATTTGTATTTTCGTTGAAGGTTTTCAAACGGTGTGTTAAGCACTGTTCCGATATTGGTTATATAACTTGTTTATGCAAGCCAAACAATGGACAGTGCGAAAAAAATGTGCCGTGCCCTCACAACAGTATCTGCAATCGTAGCGTGGAGATTAGATAGTTTTGACTTGGTACAAATGACCGTTCAGTTTGAACGTACCATCTCTAAGGTGAATCGAGAGAAAAATTTCAAATTTAGAGCCAAAAGTGAAATATTTTGGTGGTTCATTTTTATCGTAATGCTTTTTGAAAGCATTATGGGATTCGATCTCACGGAGGTGTCTGTGTACTTTATTGGCTGGCCTAACAGTGCTGGAAAGAAATGAAGAATTGAAATATGAAGTTCTAAATGATATTTCAGTCCTACTGCTAGCATTTCGTATTGGAATTCCTAGCATTATTCCTAGCATTTCTAGCTGTATTGGCCCCGGTATCTTTAATGATTTCCCGGATGTAGTTAGGAGTTATGCCGCGGGCTGACCATAGGGATCTCCGGGGTGGCAAAAACGGGATTTAAAACTACTTGATATTTATGGCATGAAACAAATTGTTAGATTGCTTTTGAAAATTTGAATTTCACCAGCCAATCGTTTCCGTAAGCTTGAATTTAGAAGATATCGTTTTGGAGGGAATGCTGCACGTCTGGGATCTTTTCCGAGCTGTGACTTGACTAGGCAAGCGTTGTCTGCAAAAAAACATCGTTTCATATCGTGTCTTTCCTGATCAGGGGTCAAACAGAATAAGGCAAGTAAGGGGCCCAAGACCGATCCCTGTGGACAACCCGCGTTTACGGTAAGTAGGGTGGGTCTTGCATCGTTGATTTGAACAGTTTGTTGTCTATTTGTCAAGTATGAGCACAACCATGATAAAATGTTAGTCAGTCCAAATATGTGATTACTTTTTTCTGGGAGTCCTTTATGGTGAATTTTCTCTAAATAGCGAGATATGCCGAAAAAGGCTACTGTTACGTGGTGTCCATTGTTCAGTACTTCGTACAATTTATGAGTCAAGTGAAATAATTTGAGGTGTGTCCCATGGCCTGGTCTGTTCCCACTTTGTCTCTCCGTCAGCAAGTCGTGTTCAATCCAGTGTCTGTGTATTCGGCCAAAGGTTAATTTTTCCAAATTTTCTGATAGCTAACATAGTAGGCTGATAGGTCTATAGCCTGCTACCTCGGCCGAACTTTCATTTTTGATGATTGCTTTTACTGTATCTATTTTACAACATTTTGGGAACTTTTCTTCCTGAATGGATTGAGTGAAGAGCTGTGACAGAGGTTCAAGATTGATGATAGCGTTGAATTTTATTAACTTCACAACAGTGAAGCTGAGTACAATGTTCTTCGAGTTTCTGTTTAAGTCGTAGTAAATGATTTTCACTCTGGATGTCTGGGAGTATATAATTGCAGTTACGAGAGTATATGAAAGGCCTATCGGTCAAGTCTTCCATCACTCTCGGTTCTACGTAAGTCATGTGACTTTCCACAAAGAGAACGCCTAAGGGGGCCCATTACCACCCCATCAACTTGACGACGCATTTTCCCTGGGGACTAGAGGTGGGATTTTCGGGCAGGTTTGGAATCCCGCCCCGGGCCCGGCCCGATGCGGGTTTCAGAAGCTCGTCACATGCCCGACCTCTGGCAAAAATGGCTCAATAAGCCCGCACAACTGGTGTTACGAAAAAGGCATACGATGACTATAAAGCAAATATAAGTTTAATAGTGTTCTAAGATAGGTGTTTTCTGACAATTAAGCTTGGAAACCTTTAAGCTACATCCAATTATCATATCCAAAATGTGCAAGCAGCATGAAGCAGACTCGTTCATTATCAACAAGTCGGCAGATAATCATCCTCAAAGAAGCAAAAGCGTAGTTCATGAAATGCGATTATGATTATACGGCATGCAAATGCAAGTCATCCCTTGGCAGGAATAGGGATAAGTGGTTCCAGATGAGCTCTTAGACGGGTCACGTGTCAAAAGTTTCAACTTGGAACTCGAGAGCGACTTAAGATACCCCGATTTTGACAATAAATATTTCTAAGCCGTATCTATAGAGATATGATGCTCGCTAATGTTTGTTTTCCTATGCCTTTCCAATGAAGTCCCTTTACCAGGCCCTAGGCCTTCAGTATCAATCAAGATCCTATCACCACGACTTGTGATACTACTCGGTGAGCCCATGTGATGTGTATCTCAGGTAAGCAATATCGAAGCTTTTCTCACCCTTGCCTTTTACAATTTTGTTTAGATGAAGTGTCTAGGTGAAGTGTCTTGGTTACCTAGCATAAAATAAACCAGAGGCGCAATTTAGACAGAAACAGCGCAAATAATCAAGTATAAGGTGCATTGAGTATAGCGATGTTCCGCGAGTATAGCAGTGCTCCGCCAAGTATAGTGGTCCTCCGCCGAGTATAGCAGTGCTCCGCCGAGTATAGCAGTACTCCGCCGAGTATAGCAGCTCTCCGCCGAGTATAGCAGTGCTCCGCCGAGTATAGCGGTGCTCCGCCGAGTATAGCAGTGCTCCGCCGAGTATAGCGGTGCTCCGCCGAGTATAGCGGTGCTCCGCATCACTGTTCTTTTTGGGTCGGGGGAGGAGGTATGGGCTCTTTCGGAAAAACCCAAGGAAGTGTCCAAACACTCCCACTTTCAACTGGAGAGATGATAACTAAGAGCTCTACTCCAACTCACCTCGTCCAATCTGGTTAAGCTCATTTTATGATTTAGGATCGTTATCGCGCGTGCAGGTATAACTCAGAGTACCTTATTTCCCCGCAAATGGCAGCCTCATGTCGTGCATATGTCCTTGTAAACGGACGCTCTACAATATTTTATTATGACACAACAAAGCTGAAATTAATGAACTCAACTTTTGCATTTTTCTTAAGGGCATGCTATTCCAGGGAAATATTTTCGTCGGAACAATGTGTCCTCAAGAGAGGTTATTGTACGCCACATGCAGCCAACCATGGGGCACCAAAATTGGTACACTTCTCCTTGTGGATCAACAGCTCCTTGAACCAAGACGGAGGAACAGAGGGAGAGGGGGAAAGGGAGGCCATGACCTCTCCAATGTCAATTATTTTTAACTAACACTACCCTAACTGAAGCAAGCATATAAATCTGGCACTAACGTGCACTGGAAGGGGCCTGGTTCTCCCCCTCTGAGATCTAAAAAAACAAGTGGCTTAGGAAAACGCCCATTTAGAGTTGTGTGGAGGTTTTGGTGATCTACATTATTGCATACTCATATCGACTCCGGTCAAAAGAAAGGGTCAAAAGAGGTCATAAAGATCGAATATGGCCATGCTGGGGATCTATTGGGAAATGTCGTGATTATACCGACAAAGTAATATATATATATATATATATACTAAATGTAGGTCAAGTCATAGAGGAAGGTCCCAAAACGTTTTCCGATATTTTGGGATCAAGATCATTCAATGCCATTGACCTATGATATCATAATATGCACTATTTCCTATATTTTACACTATAATAAGTACTATAACAGCCATTGAGCGTGACATTAGGGCTGACCACGGCTGGTGGACCATGGTGACGGTTTTGCCATGATCTTTGAACTTAACACGCGTATTGACGGAGGTCTGAGCCACCTTCGCTTTGACGGGGACGGGTACCCGCCCCCAAGATCTCGAGAACCACACTACATAGCGAAAAACGGTAAACGGCGTTGGGTAGCCCATCCAGTTCTCCATTAAAAATATTTAGACCCTTTTTGTCAGGTCACATTTAAGGTCACTAGAATTCAAGACATGCCGTCATAGGGACAAAATCTAAATGAACGTTTTCCGTCATTACACGTGAACAAGGAAAGGTATAGCAAAACTATTTAGACTATTGCAATCCTCGGAGCAAGCTGAATCGAATGATAAATTTCATTACCTTGTTAGGTCATATAGGGAATTTGTCGGACCTGAGGACAGGTCAAGGTAAAATTAGGTAAAATGCATATAATTAGAACTGCAAAGACAAAGCGGATGTAATATCGTTAAAACAATCGATCTATCACCATTCATTACTAAGTTATTCAGTTAAAGGAATGTGACAAATTTATAACGTAATCTTAACTGAGATAGCCAAGTTGAAAAGCATGCCCGAAAACCTGGTATGCAATATATCATTTGTCTTGAAACTCAAAGTTTCCGTAGATAAAAGCTAAAATCTACCTGAAATGTACCCCCATGTACCCTAAGCAGTAGGCCATAGTTGTCAGTTGTTGGTATGACGACATGCTGACGTCACGGTGAGTATCAGCCAATCGAAGCCCTTAAAGGCTTTTGAATATGGTAGTGGTTGCCAGATCATGACATTATCCACAGGCAGGTATTTATTTTCCCCTAGAGGTGCATTTTAAAATCTAAATATTGAATTTATTGTACATTTTTCAGAGAAATCATGGATGGTTCTGTGAATTTCGGCTAAAAGTAACCCTAATTAATCTAAATTCCAGGATTCAACCAAGGTGTCACATTCCCTTCAAAACCATTTTCCCATGTATTTCCAATGGAGAGGTCATGGCTCGTATCTGGCCTTAGGTCATCGATATCAAAAACACCGGAAAAGATTTTAGAGAACTCGGTGAGCCCTTTATGTGATATGAGTTTCAATCGGATAACTTCATCCTGTTCTGACTTATGCTATCTTAAACTTTTTTGAGGTCCAGTCACTTGGCCTGTACTGCTGACCTGTCCTGAGATGACCTAGCCTTATAATTGTGTAAGAAGTTGTAAAATGTTTAGGAAAAGGTATGCCAAGTATGGCGGCGCTACGCGCTGCCGTTTTTTGCTATCTCCAAAAAACCCGAATGGGGGTGGGTATCCGCCTCCTCCCCGTCAATTCGCGTGTTAATCTTTGCGCCTGATTTTAATATTGAGTTACCTTAACTTCATCTGACGGGAAGCAATGAAACCAATGATCTTGAAAATGCTGGTATCACTTTGATCTGTGACCTTGGACCTTGACGTGATATGAGATGACCTTGACATACCGTTTTGTTTATATGGTGTTATGACGTCACCATTTGGTCTACAGTGCAGGCGTACTGGTTCGACCTTGTGATTGTGGTGATCTCAAAATATAAGTCCGACTTTGAAAGCCTATAAGTCAAAACATTATTTTCAAAATACTTTCACAAAGCGATGCGGTCATAAATTCTCTTAAATCTGGCAAAGTAATGTTTCTTCGGGCCAGGCAATTTTTTAACATGTTAACTGGGGGCCATTTGCCCCCAGTCGGTCGAAATACCCCCAGTGCCCGGAAATTGGCCCCCAGTGATATAGACAGATGGCTTGAAATCGACAAAATGCAGGCTCACGTAACGAAAATAAGACATAACGCCGCCCGATGATTATAACTTTTATATTTCTGGTCCCAAATTCGCAATCCACAGAAATTGTGTTAAAAATTTCCACCCGTGGCTGCCTACTCCATCGTGCGAAGATGAAACAAAGCACGTAGTTACGGGAAATCCTGGCAAAGCAGCCTCAGCATCAACTAATCACAACGCTGAAGATGAACGCTGGCCGACAACCAATCAAACATCCTGTTCTATCCGACCGGAAACCCACATCCCAGCCAGTACCGTGACATTTCATGATGCTCTCATTTCACACGAAGTTGTCAGCGCTTAGAGCTCGCTCGTGGATTAGACGGGACACGATGCAGTGAAAGCGCTTGACACGCGCATTGACGGAGGGCGGGCACCCGGCCCCCTTCAGGTTTTCGGAGACAACATAAAAACGGCGGCGCGTAGTGCCGTATTGGTATACCTTTTCTTTTATCATTTTTACAGCTTCTACACATTTTTAAAGTTTAGGTCATCCCAGGTCAGGTCACCAGTACAGGTCAAGTGACTTGAACTCAAAAAGTTTATGATAGCATAAGTCGGAACAGGGAACTTATCAGATTGAAACTCATATCACATAATGGGCCCGCAGAGTTCTCTAAAATATGTTCCGGTATTTTTTATATCGATGACCTAAGGTCAGGTACGAGCCATGACCTCTCCATTGGAAATACATGGAAAATAGCTTTAACTGAATAACTAAGTAATGGATGGTGATAGTGTTTATTTTGATTACATTAGATTCAACTTGTCTTTGCAGTTCTAATGAGATGCATTTTACCTAATTTGAACATGAACTGACCTCAGGTCAGGTGAAATCCTTGATTTGACTTACCAAGGTCATCTTATATATCATTGGATTCAGCTTGCTGCGAGGATTCATATAGTTTAAATCATTTTGTTATATCTATAATTGTTCGGATGTAATGACCAAAAACCCTTATTGACATGTTATCGCTATGACGGCATGTTTTGACCTCTACTGACCTTAAATGTGACCCGAAAAAATTGTACCAATATTTTCGATGGAGAAGTGGATGGGCGACCTAACACCTCTTACCGTGTTTCGTTACCTAGGTGGTTCTTGAGATCTTAGGGGCGGCTACCCGCCACCCCCGTCAAAGTGGAGGTGGCTCAGACGCCCGTCAATGCGCGTGTTAAGACTGGTTGCTGGTGTGGCTGTATGAAGTGCTTAGCCTTCTTATTTATTATTGTTGTGGTAGCATATATAGGCGTCGCCACCGGCAAAAAATTGAGGGGCCAGCCAAACTTCAACCTGATGCTGACAGCAAACTTTCCATGCTAGTACCAACAACTTTCAAATTTGGCCTCCTCGTTGCCTTCCGCAGCGGCTGGTTATACACATTTCCAGTTTACTCCCATTTTGACATAGATGAGGAAATTTTTGGTCAAAAATTGGGGGACGAGGAGTGATAGATAGGGGAGAGTGGGGTAAGATGCCCCGGGTTTAGGGAAATCCGGATTATAGAATAACCGGATTATAGATATAGATTATAGAATATAGAATAATCAATTTAAACTTCACGTCCCCCCGCCATCACCAGAACAGGGTCCGTAGCCCCCCAGTAACAATTCCGTGGCGCTGCCCGTGGGTAAGGTTTGGACTAACCCCAAGTTTAACACACAGTTGTTAACTCTAACAAATGGCGGTATATTGCTCTGGGTAAAGACGCCCCCTTTCCATCGGGAAAGTTGCCCATGGGGCATCTTTCCCCATTCGTTGAGGGGGCATCTTTCCCATCAGTACCCAAATTAGATAAAACCTAAAGGTCAAAAATCCCACAATTAATACACTCAATGGAAATGCTCAGTTAATGAGTTGAATGTGCCATCATTCGTAATGGGAAATCAAACAAAGCACGCATCCAATACTCTTCGAGATATCTGCAACCTGTGTAGGCAATTTTTTTTTTTAGAAAAGCATCGAAATAAAGACTTACCCACCAGCTTCAAGCAAATCACTGGAGGGAACTGAATTTTTGCGCAAGAAACAATCAAAGCCTCTGCTTTCGACCAAGAACAATATTATTTACCAGTGGTGGCCCGGATTGCCAAAAGAGGGGATGGGGCGTCTTACCCAATGGGGCATCTTACCCCACTCTCCCTAATGCTAAAAAATGTTCTGGTTATGTGGACAAAATTATTCGATGGCCACGCGGGGTTGGAAGGGCATCCCTGGCTTCCTAGTAGATGAGCTGGGTGCTAAAGATATTGCGTCAATATCAAACTGTCAACAATTAGTTTTAGACAGTGATACAAGTCGCTTTTCTGTGGTTTTATGACTACCGCTAGCGGTTGTTTTAGCCTCAAATGTGTCTTTTGTAGTGTTTATTCGGCTATTTTAGTGGAAATAAAGTTTTGCCCCTCTTAGGCCCTTTTCTAACTCGGTTTGACCTTTTACGCCGATAAAACCTGGCAGCCCTGGGCAGTATATATAATTTCTAGACATGGAATAACACAAAAATTGAAAAACATTTTTTCAACACTAACGCGTCTAATTCTTACTAAATCCCCCAAAATGGGGCCTTGATCCCATGAAGAAACTATTATGGCCAGCACAAGAAATTCCCCCACTGACTTTTCCTTAAAAAATGCCCTGCTTCGGGCTGCAGCAGTTTTCCGGCCACCTTGGCAAATAGGTGGGGGTCCTTCAGGTCTTCTCCAGTGAGCGTGTTTACCTTCCTTCTATGGAGTTGACGGAGGACATGAAATACATAAAAATCCACCTTGGCTCGCCCAGTGTTCTGAACGTTTCCACTGCTATTTAGGGACGAGGTATCCCGTCATGTCTCAAAATACCACCGCAATCTAGCTACATGTACACATTGGTCATTCAGACTTGCACCTTTTTATTTGCACCCTTTTCAAATGTTGTTAACAGCCTGAGGAGGACGGAACCATCACACTCCGAGGGTGCGCCCCATTAAGTATTTGCCCAGTTGGTCTTGGACTGTGGACGACCCACAGGCGCTCCCCTGGCAGCAGGGTTGAAGGAGATGACACGTTTGGGCTCTGCATGTTAACACGCGCAGTGGAGGGGGTCTTTAAGTACCCTCACCTATTTTTCCGTGGTGGTCGGAGAACCGTTTGTCGCCGGAAAAAGCTACTGGGCCACATTATATGAGAGAATTCATGAGTGCGTCGATTGGTAAAATAATTTTGAACATCGGTCAATAATTGTTTTTCATTATAGGCTTTGATAGTCAGATCTATATTTTAAGACCGTCGCGATCGCCCAGTCGCACTAGTTCAACTGCACCGTAGACCAACTGGTGAAGTTGTTATACGCAAGGTCAACCCACATGAAGGTCAAGGAAAATTTCACAGGTCAGGGTCATTGACCCCAGTATTCCAGTTAGATGACATTTTTCAGTATGAAGTATGTTATGCTATGACATCATAGTTAAGGCTACTCAGTCAAACTTAAGGCCAATGGTATTTTTCAAGGTCAAAGCCTCAATGCTCACCCAAAGGCTGCTATAGTGCAAGCAAAATAGTACATTATTGTGAATATGTCATATTGTTGCGTCATAGGTCATTGAACTTGAATGACCTTGACCTCGAATTTTCAGAGAACATTGTGTGGTACCTTCCTCTATGACCTCATTCCGCTTTAGATATATTCCCGGCTTTTTCTGCATAATCACGGCATTTCCCAATATGTCTCCAGCACGGCCAAAATTTGACTTTACGACCTCATTTGACCTTGAAGATATTGCCCTAGGTCAATGAAACCTGGTCATTATGTAGATCACTATCGTTCCCACACACCCCTTACACGGGCGTTTTTCTAACCCTCTTGGTTTCCCAGATCTCAGGGGGGGCATTTTAGGACCCTGTCCACTGCGCGTTGACGTCAGACCTACACCGCCACGGACTGGGCTGCAGAGTTTCTGACGGCGACCAGTACCAACAGCAGCCGTCCCTCAGTCTTATGACGTCACTAACCGGATGCAACACGGGCCGGTCGCACCTCCAGAGTGATCAAACGTGGAAAACGTGCAGTCGCTGCTGTGTCTCTCCAAGGATTAGCATACCCATTGGAATGATGCAGAATGCATCTCCCACCTTCTGGTGTTACGGCTCATGGAAAGTGACGGTTTATATTTTGGTGAGACCTTTCTGAGTGACAGAGACCTCAGCAACCGGTTCAAATAAAAACGTTGAAGATACACAAAATATTTGATTTGATTTGTATAATAAGATCACCAGGATTTCGCCTCTCGGTGGGTACTCTATGTGACACCTAGATCGACACCGCAGTATTGTTTTCAATACAGAAAATAATAATGCCAGATATAACCACTCTCTTAGGCGTTTTAGAACATACGTATGCAGGGGCGTAGCCGAGGGAGACGGAAAGGGCCCCCCCGAGGGCCTACAGGGCCGGCCTGAGGACACGCCCCCCCCCGAGGGCCAGGAGGGCCGGCCTGAGGACACGCCCCCTCCCCTCCCCGAGGGCCTGCAGGGCCGGCCTGAGGACACGCCCCCTCCCCCGAGGACCAGGAGGGTCGGCCTGAGGACACGCCCCCTCCCCTTCCCCGAGGGCCTGGAGGGTCAGCCTGAGGACGCGGGCCGCGCAGAGCGCGGCCCGCTCGCACTATGCTCTGTGGCCAAATGTGGGACTTCATACCAGACAGGGCCCTCGTAAGCCCTCTCCAAAACTCTATTTTGCGATAGGCAGGGCCCTTTTTACCCATCAAAACCACCTAGGGTACCCTTTGAGCCACTGGGGACCCGGGCCCCTGTCTTTAGTAGGGCCTGCTCTGGTCAGCTGGGCCCTCTGTAATCGATAAAGCCATGATGGCCAGCGGGGCTATTTAGGCAGCAGGGCCCAGTTCGACTTGCAGACTGTCAGAGCCCTGTCTTTAGCTGCCAGGGACCTGTCGGGCCAGCTAGGTCCTCTTTCAGTGAAGAGGCTGTTGTGGCTAGTGGGACCATTTTAGCCCACAGGGCCCACTCTGACAGCTCTGACCCTGTTTGACTAGAGAAGTCTCTGAACTAGTACAACCGTCTATTCTCCGTAGGGCCCTCTATGGTCAGCTGGGCCCTCTACAGAGGATTAACCAAGTAGAGGCAGCTGGTTCAGCGGCCCCCTTGACGGCCCGGAGGGCCTATCGAGGATAGCGCGAAATCTGGCCCGCCCGCATTATACTCTGTACCCCGCCATGAAAATTCAATTCCAACAGGGCCCTCCTAAACCCTCTCCAGTACTCCACTTTTGTGAAAAGCAGGGTTTTTTCATCGGAGCCCTCTGAAAAAGAGCCTCTAAGCCACTGTCACCCTCAAGGCCCTCAGTCGATAGTAGGACCCTCTCTGGTCAGGTGGACCCTCTTTAACCGATAAGACCACTATGGCCAGCAGGGTTCTTCGGGTCACGGGGCCCACTGCGAATCGCAGGGTCAGCTACAAACTGTCAGGGCCCTGTCAGACCAGCTGGGTTCTCTTTAACACGCGCATTGGCGTGGGTCTAAACCGCCTTCACTTTGACGGGGGGCGGGTACCCCCTAAGATCTAAAACAACATGCTAGATGAGGGAAACGGTAAACGGCGTTAGATAGCTGATTCCAATTGCTGTAGAGAACAATTGTAACATTTCTTTTCAGGTCACATCTAAGGTCACTAGATGTCAAGCATATCACCATAGGGATAGCATGTAAATGAAGGTTTTTAGTCCTTACATCTGAACTAGTAAAAACAAAGCAAAACAATCCAGACCATTGAAATCCTCGCAGCAAGCCGACCAAAATGATTAATGCCCGATGTATAACATGACCTTGCCAGGTCAAATCATGTCAAATCTAGGATTTGACCTGACCTGAGGTCAATTCAAGGTCAAATTCGGTCAAATGCATATCATTAGAACCACAAGGACAAAAAACCTAATGCCGTCACCACCATCCATTACTAAGTTATTCAGCTTAAGCCATTTTTCCCACGCGTTTCCAATGGAGAGGGCATGGCTCGTACCTGCCCTTAGGACATGGATATAAGAATACCGGAATATATTTTAGAGAACTTGGTGAGTTCATTATGTAATATGAATTTCAATCAGATAGGTTTACCCTGTTCTGACTTATGCTATCTTTAACCTTTTTTTAGGTGAGGTTACTTAACCTGTACTGGTGAGCTGACCTGAGGTGACCCAACCTTAAAATTGTACCAAAAGTTGTAAAAATGATTAGAGAAAAGGTATCCCACTTAACGGTGGCGCTAAGCGCCGCTGTTTTTATGCTATCTCCAAAAAACCGAGGGGGTGGGTACCCACCCCCGTCAATGCGCGTGTTAACCAATAACTTGGCCCATAGGTCATGGGTACTAATGGGTGAATCATCTTACCTACACAATCGATCACTATGCAGGGTTTGCACCAGAATTTTCGCTGCGCTTATCGCCAGGACCGCTGTGATGCTGATTTTACTTGCATTTGTATTAGCCGTTTTTACACGACAAATAAACGTAGCTCAGTTCCTACTGGTTTCCAAAGAAAGTAGTAGCATCCTACTGTTTTTCAGGGGAAACGGTAAGTTTTAAACGTTCATACTTTAAGTCGTACGAGGTCATTTCAGACCAAAATTTAGCTATAGAAAGAAATGTATGATACATTTGATGGATATGTTATCATCTTGTTTTCTCTCAAAATATCCCGATTTACGCCTCGCAGTATAAGTTATAATCCTTACTTTTGAAGAAGTAAGTAGCAGCTGCGGATGACTGCAGAATGACCCCACCGGCCCGGCCTGAATGTAGACCTGGCAATGCTCCACCCTGAGAAAAGCACCATTGATTCATCTCCGAAAGCAGCGGGAATATTTTTACTGACAGTTAAAAACAATAGAATTCCGTAAAATCCGCGGCCTCGGCCTGTGCTGCTCTGGTGCAGGAGAGGCCATCGATAATGCTCGTTACCCAGAATGTTCGATCAGCAGGCGAGTCGGAGTCACCAAAACCAAAACTAGACCTTCGGAAATTATCCTTCTCTTCTACGTATGCTTAAAACCTTCAAGGTTATGGGCAAGGTCAAGGACTGCCCTGTTCTGCAAATGCGAGAGAAGCTCTGCATGCATGCTTTGAGAGAGATCGGACCAGCATTTGCTGAGGTAGCCTTATTTGTATTACACTGTAGTGAGCAGGGGCAGATCCAGGATCTCCTCAAGGAGGGGCAAATTCAAGACTCGGGGGCCCGTCGTTTGGAGAGGGGGCCCGCGACTCGGGGGGCCCGCGAGAAAAAGTTAAATGTGATGGAACTCAGCAAAAAATTGTTGGCCCAAGCCCAACCCTGGGTCATTTTATAGGTAACCACCACATAAAACACACTCGCACACAATGTAGAGTCAGTATATTATAGAAACAAGTCTTTTCACACAAAGCACCCTAGCGGGGGGGGGCAGCTGCAGCGGGAGGCGTTTCTTTCCAGTGCCTAAGGTCGGCCCCAGATGGGGGCGATGGCCCCATCGTCCCCACCTTGTGACTGCCCCTGTTAGTGCGCATGCGCAGTGACAGAATGGTGACTGCTGTTAGAGTTGGTTTCAGCATGTTGACAATTTTTTTCTGTTTGTGTCCTCTCTTAAAGTATCAGGATGCATAAAGCTAATCTCTACAATATTCTACTGCGCAAGTATAGAAAGGTGCGGCTATAACCTGATCTTATTTCTGTTCTACATGCTATATTAAACACTGCATTGCACAATTTCAGAACAATGCTAATTGGTCGGTGAGTTATACACTTTTGAAAATATCGCTAAATTTAGTGTTTTCGGAAAGCGGTTAAAACAGAACGCTAGATTTTGGGTTTCACATTGTTTTGGTGTTTGTGACCCGTGGCTGGCTTATCTGTAGAAACTCGTTTTTAAACGGTCATTGCCCTATCTTGAGTTGTTTCGATTTGGGAAAGATTCCACTCAAATTTGAAGGTAAAACATGTGAATAATGATATAAAGGTTTAAATTTCGCCCTTCCATTTAAATTGACGGAATACTAGTGCTCTATTTTAAAAGGGATTCCAGTTTTTGGCGCTTTAAAAACAAAACAAGAAGTTACACAAAATATGTATATTTCTCAACTTTGTTCACAACAATTTTGGAATATATTCTTCTGAAACGGAGCTGGACATACCTGGATCAGTGCCTTTCACCCATAACAAGTGTCAATTCCCTGGTATAAATTTCATTTTGGAGTTCGAAAACTGTTGGATTAGAGGCCGTTTTACTCTGTCTATGGCCTCTGAAAACGCTTTAATATAAACGCACAATAAATCAACGAGAACCGCAACTCTAACAAAAATGGGTTCCGAGACGGGAAATGAAAGCACCTACTCATTAGAAGGTGGACGCCACTTAGAAGCCAAAATTTCCAAAAATATTAATAAGATATAAGATGTTGAATGCAATGCGTATGCAAGCAAATGAGAGCACGCCAAACGAGGTCATACGAAAGACTTAAGTTTCCTCTGTGCCCTGGAAACGTCTGGTAAACGCTATATTGCGTGACTGATCAAGTAAGCGGAGCTCCAGCGTGCCCTTACTTTCAAAATGGTCACTTAGATTTCCTGTGCCCTCGTTACGCTGACAAGGTTTCTCCTCATCTGAAAAGACATGACGTTATTTGCCCGGAATTCTCGCCTAATCCTCGTGCACCGTCCACTGGTATATGTAGCTAAGCAGGAACAAGAGATAAAAAAGATGTGTGCGTCTCCGATGACCGCTTAGTAAGAAGAATTTTCGAAGTCGGACTCTAAAACTTCTGTCTTGATACATTGTTTGCGTCCAAAGCTTTCAGTTAGACGTACCGATGAGACGCAGTAGACTTACTACCATTTTTGTCAGTGCGGCGGCGGCGCTGAGGGCAGACCTTGAATGGCGGGATCCGGGAGCGGCCGGACAGCCCTGGCAGCCCTGGCAGATGCTGCGGAGGCGGGGCCCGCTCACAAGAGCCGACCCACCGCCCTCGCTCGCTCAGTTCGCTCGCAACACAGGCCAGATGAGGTGTGCAATAAGTGTGCTGGTGTGTGCCACTCTGGTGGCAGCAGCCCCCAACCTGCTGCCGGGAGATCCCCGGCTGGCTGAGGGAGGAGGCCACCATGGAGATCACGCCGACCACCACGCCGACCACCACGCTGACCACCACGCCAACCACCACGCCGACCACTCGACAGCTGCGTCCACAGGTGTCCCCGATATCGCCTACCAGTCGGACGGCTCTGCTTACGGAGTTGGAGAGGTGGTAACCTCGGCCAGTGGGCCTGTTCGCTCCGCCTTACCAGTGCAGCCGAGCGCACCGCCTCCCCAGCAGCAGCCGCAGAGACCCGCCGGCAACCCATTCTTCAGCGGAAACGTCAACATTCCCTCCTTCTCGGTGGCGCCCAAGCCAAAGCCTTCGCCTGCCGAGCGTCCCTCAACTCCTGCACCCCTGCTCAATACCAACCCGCTGGGTGGTCCGGCTGGCTTTAAGGGTGCGGTACGGGAGAGCTGCCCGGCACCTCCCAGCGCGCTTCCCTGCGTTCCGGACGCGGAGTGCGACCCCTACACTGGCTTCCTGAAGAGCGATGGAATCAAGCTGCCGTATCCCATCACCAAGGACACGCCCACGGTAGCAATTGATCAATGCAAGTTGTCCGGTGGACGTATTGGCGTGTGCTGCAAGAAGTTCCCGAAACCGCCCAAGCCCACGCCCAAGCCCACGGCGCTGCCGCTGGGCGTTGACTATGGCGAGGGGCTTCCTCAGCCCAAACCCACGGAGCGCGTGCCCAATCCGTTCATTCCTGGCTACAATCCGTGATCTAGCGGTGATAGCAGTCTTGTTTTTCGGTTGAAAAAACATGAGTGTACAGGGACTACCAACTACCCCCGGTATGAAACATAAAAAGCAGAATAAAAATGAAACTCGGCCAAAACGCGTTTTATACCACATTAAGTGGCACAAAAAAACACAGGCACCCTTACCTAAGGTAAAACACGAAGATAAGAATGATGGACCTAGGTATTCCTTCCTATTCTGTTCACTGTGCCTAACGGGAATAGTGTTCCGAGGATGGCATCTAGCAACATCTGCGGTTTTACCAGTTCCAAAGTTTTTGCCGGAAGAGAATGTGCGGTCTCTCGAAGCAAAGAGAAATTAACCTGGTGTATCTGTAGGTACCTACTGATTTTTAGGTCGTGGCGGACTTCCACCGGTTGTTTGGGGAGAGAAACGGGACCCACATAGCGAGAAAGGCCTACCTACACCCACTGCGCCATTTTGTATACGTCAATTAGCAGTGTGATTCCTCTCGATAAGATAAATCGAGTGAGGCACAGTTTAACCCTATTCCTGTCAGGCTCCTGGCTACCTCTTTTCTACCAGGGCTGAGGCAGATTCGGCTCCCCTAAGATTCCAAAATCTACCCTTCTGATTTGAAAAATTTGAAGTAGGATCGACTTGTCTCACACCAAACTCCATTTTGAGAAAAAAATCGGAAGTTGGCAAATTGCAGGAAGAGGGTTGAAAGATACTTGCTGTTGTTTCTTAGATTCTCCATAGCTCTTGACCGTGCGGCTTTGTTAAAAAACTGGTACTTATTGACAGAGAATTGATGCAAAATTGTCAAATCATTCAGTTTTGTTAAAACAAACATTCAATGGTGGTTCCAGGGCAGGACCTATATGTTGAAATATATACTTTTTACCAGATTTCTGTTTCATAGATTAGTAAACGTCAGATGCTACATGACACCTTTGAAATCGATGTACATAGTGCAATTTACGATGCGAATTGCATGCAATTTGCGATGTAAATACACTATTTACATCGATTTCAAAGGTGTCATGTAGCATAGAATATTTCTGTTTCATAGATTAGTAAACGTCAGATGCTACATGACACCTTTGAAATCGATGTAAATAGTGCAATTTACGATGCGAATTGCATGCAATTTGCGATGTAAATACACTATTTACATCGATTTCAAAGGTGTCATGTAGCATCTGACGTTTGCTAATGTATGAAACAGAAATCTGGTAAAAAGTATATATTTCAACATATAGGTCCTGCCCTGGAACCACCATTGAATGTTTGTTTTAACAAAACTGAATGATTTGACAATTTTGCATCAATTCTCTGTCAATAAGTACCAGTTTTTTAACAAAGCCGCAGGTCAAGAGCTATGGAGAATCTAAGAAACAACAGCAAGTATTTTTCAACCCTCTTCCTGCAATTTGCCAACTTCCGATTTTTTCTCAAAATGGAGTTTGGTGTGAGACAAGTCGATCCTACTTCAAATTTTTCAAATCAGAAGGGTAGATTTTGGAATCTTAGGGGAGCCGAATCTGCCTCACCCCTGGCACTCCACAGCACTACATTCTGTGACAAGAAAGGCCCTTTGGACAATCGAAACTATTTTAAAAGAGGGTCCTCTGAATCACGTGGTCCCCAGTGCCCTGTGTCGACATTTGGGCTCTGTCTGGTCAGGTGGACCCTTTTAATGATAAAGCCACTTTGGCCAGCAGGGTTTTTTTGGCCGCGGGGCCCACTGCGAGTCCCAGGGCCAGCTAAAACTGTCAGGGCCCTCTCAGACCTGCTGGGCCCTTTTTAAACGAGAAGGCCATTGTGGCTAGCAGGAACCACTCTGGCCACTGGCATTGTGATCACTGGTCCACAGCACCCATTCTGACTATCAGCGCCCTCTTTACCTACAAAGGCTTTTGAACTAGCAGGACCGACTGCTCTCCACAAGACTCCCTATCGTCATCAGGGACCTCTCCGGTCAGCTGGAGATCCTACAGAGACATAGCCAAAGAGAGGATGTTGGGGCGGCAGCCCCCTGGAGGACGCACTGCCCAGCTGCACTATTCTCTGTATCCCGTCGTGGAACTTAATGTTAGATAGGGCACTCTCAAGCTCTCTCTCTCTAGTTCTCCATTCTGTGATAAGTGGGGATCTTTTGACCATCAGAACCCTCTGAAAGAGGGCTCTCTGAATCATTGTGACCCCCAGGGTCCTCCTGTCGACAGTAGGACCCGATCTGGTCTGCTCAGTCCTCTTAAACCGACAAAGCTACGTCAGCAGGGTGCTCTGGGCACCAGGGCCCACTGCGACTTGCAGGGTCAGCAATAGCCAGCAGCGCTATAGCTGACCCTAAGCAGCTGTCCATGGCTGTCTGAACAGCTGGGCCTCTTTAAATAGGAATCCAAGTGGCGAGCAGGGACGTTTTTAGACTGTAGGACCCACTCTAACTATCAAGACCCTCGTTAACAGTGGAGCCTTTGAACCAGTGGGGTCCACTGTTCTCCGTAGGGCTCTATATCGGCAAAAGGGCCTCTCTAGTCAGCTGGGCCTTCTATAGACGATTCCGAGGGACCGTTTGGCCCTCTAAATCCACTGAGGACCTGTGTAGCTTGTAGACGTACTTAAAACAGCAGACAATTTGTGACCCGCATAATGTTTTGTGGTTATTATGCCTCTACAACCCATCAAGCCTATAGCCAGCATGGTCCATTGTAACCCACAGGGCTGTCCACAACCAGCAGAACCAGCTGGTGCCTCCTTTGAACCCTCGCCCTAGTGGGGGTGTTTGAACACCCCCTTGGGTTTTTCCGGTGGCACGAATAAACGGCGGCGTGAAGCGCTGCCATACTTGACACCAGGGATGCGGAGCCGGAGCCGGAGCCGGAGCCGGTCGGAGCCGACCATTCTGCCCGGAGTCCGAGCCGGAGCCGAAGCCGCCGAAACACTTTTGATCGGAGCCGGAGCCGGAGCCGGAGCCGGTCCGGCTCCGGCTCCCAAAGAGCTCTAAAATTACCAAAAATCAAACGTGAAATGGTCACATTTTACCTCGTGAGATGTCGCATGAAAACACCTTTATTCACCTGAAATATTACATTTTCTCAATATGTTATGTATATCGAGATTAATGAAATATTGCAACTAGGGTGTTCCGTAGACGGTCTCACTCTCGGGCAGGTAATGCGCCCCGGCCATTTAACATGGGCAGAAATTGGCAACAAATGAAAGCATTGGCGGACACTGGCGGATCCATGATGGGGGAGCAAAAAAAAGGCATTTGCCTCCCAGACTGCCCAATTTTTTGGCGATTTTCTTAAAAAAACATATGTTTTTCACGATTTACCCCATACCGTCGGCCTGCATCCGCCCCTTTTGACAGACGCAGGGGGATGCCATTCCGGTCGTGCCCCCCAAAGCCCTGGAAGGGGGGCAGACTATCTTTTGGCCCCTCAAAGGCTGAAGAAATTGTTTGAAAAAGGTGTTTACACTAGGTCTGTCGAGCAATAAAATCTTTGCTCCCACCTCCCCCCCCCAGGAGAGCTATCATGTACTCGGAGAAGTAGTTTATACTAGGTCTGTCGAGAACCCAGGGAAAAAGGCGCAGAAAACAGCATCCCCGTCACTCGATGCGGCACTAGACGACTTCAAAAAACTGGGTCGCCTAAAGAGGGCGACCGTATGCGACATCTTAGATAGATATCCAGCCATCATCCAGCAGGCTAGCCTGGTAATGGCCGCGCTACCAGTTACTCAGGTGTCCGTGGAGAGGTTGTTCTCCGCGATGAAGCTACTGCTTACTGATCTCAGGTCCAGACTAAGAGCAGACATATTGGAGGCAATGTTGCTGCTCCGCTCCAACCGCGATTGGGTGGTGTAGTGAGCGAACCAGCTGCTGGGCCCTGGGCAGTAGGGTGGTTGGTTCCGATTTTTTCTCGAAAAGGAATTATGCCATCAGCCTATCTAATGTGTTTTTTATGTTGAACACTGTTAGCTTAGGGTCGTTCAAAAAAACTTTTGTTTTCCTTTCAGACTCGAACCCACTTTTTCCCATTATATACTCAATTCTGATTTCAATGAGCCACATTCCAAGCGTCTACGACAACGGGAAAGATCGCCTCAAAACGGTTAAAGATTTCATGTTTCAGGCGCGATTGGCCGCCCGGCGTTGCAGTCTCCCCTTAATAAATTGGGAAATAAGGGATGCATAACCTACCAGTAAAGACAGCGTGGCACGTGCGTGCGTATAAGAGCGGTAGATGGGATTTAAAATGCAGGAATTTACTTGTCAGATGTATTTGTAGCGCAATACAAATACATATTATTCCACAAAAGACCTGAAATTAAATGATTCAGCACCCTTGTACTCTAAATCCCGACAGAACATGAATGCCTTCCGGAGGCGAACCTTTCTCTAGTAACTATCGCTGGAGAACGTCGTGAGGCAGGTGCTTCTCCCTATTCTCCTGCGAACTATTTAAGAGCTCTGGTACTGATAGAAGAAGATCCTGTTTCATATTTTTACCCTTAAGGTGGCTCACGAAATCTTCCACCAGCTTCACACCACGTTCTGTGGGACCGTTCACGACAGTAAGTTCTGGAATACCTTGAAACAGGGAAAGCTATACCAGCTTCTCAACGGAGCCATTTCTGGTCAGAATATTTCAGATTCAGGCAATCGAATACCAGCCAGCTGTCAGGAGTAACAAGCTGGCTGAGGCTTAGTACCGACCATTTACAGAGCCCTTCATAGCCTCTATCGGAAACTTAAGCCTGCCCCAGTCAAATGTGAATCGTTTGCTGTTTTGGCGAATTGTTGTGCGACTGGATCCTTACCTCCACGATGGTGGTTCTCACCAGCGCGACAGAATATAACTTTCTGTGCACAGATACCACAGCTGATGACAAATTGACTTCAGCACATTCAGGGCGATTTCAATATTAACTTAATGAAAGCACTGCATTGCATTTTATGGATAGCTTTGAGGCTCATAGAAGGCTCTAAAGCTGACTATCCGCGACGGAGGAACCCAAATGCATGGTTTAGAACCACTTATAAGGAAAGCCGCTAACTATTTCGGAGTCTGAGTGGCTCAGTCGGTTAGCGCTTGCGCTCGGCTTGGCCAATGACATTCATTATGTGCTGGGTGTCGTGGGTGCGAGCCCACCCAGAGGTAGAATCTGGCGCCCTGCTCTAGCCCGAGCTAATTTTTTCCCTCTCTCCTCTGATGCCATATAACCTGAGCAGTTGATGCGTTGTTAAACTCCAAAAATTATAATATTCTGTCTTTAAGTATCTTCTGGAATGATGAACTGAATCTGACACAGTAGTAGCACGCACTTCATGCCATAAATGTCCTTTATTCCATAATATGGCTCGCTGGTGAGCTCCAGGTCTTCTAAACAGACAGTTGTTGGAGACAACCTCTCCTGACAGCCAAACGTAAACCAGCTTGCGCAATTCGAGATAATACTCCGGTATTGTGTAGAGGCGCTGAAGTCAATGTGCAAACGCAACTGTTATTTGTGACCAGAAAGTTATAATCTGCTTCGCAAATAAGAATCACAATGCTGAAGGTAAAAGGCAGTGATACAGTACCTGGCCTAAACAGCAGAACCATCCACCTTTCAGTTAGGTAGGCTAAAGTTTCCGACAGAGGCTATGAAGAGCTCGGCTCGATACCAAGCCTCTCCCAATTTCTCATTCCTGAAAGCTGGATGGTATTCGAGCGCCTGAATCTGAAAGATTCTGACATGAAATGGCTCTATTGAGAAGCTGGTGACTGGTATAGCTTCCCCTGTTTCAAGGTATTCCAGAACTTACTGTCGTGAATGGTCCCACAGAACGTGGTGTGAAGCTGGTGGAAGATTTCGTGAGCCACCTAAAGGGTAAAAAGATGAAACAGGATCTTCTTTTATCAGTACCAGAGCTCTTACATAGTTCGCAGGAGAATAGGGAGAAGCATCTGCCTCACGACGTTCTCCAGCGATAGTTACTACAGAAAGGTTCTCCTCCGGAAGGCATTCCTGTTCTGTCGGGATTTAGAGTACTAGGGTGCTGAATCATTTGACGGGGGTCTGAGCCACCTTCGCATTGACGGGGGGCGGGTACCCGCCCCCCTAAGATCTCGAGAACCACGGTAGGTAGCGAAAAACGGTAAACGGCGTTGGGCTGCCCATCCACTTCTCCATCGAAAACATTTGAACCATTTTTTGTCAGGTCACATTTAAGGTCACGAGAGGTCAAAACATGCCCGTCATAGGGATAACATGTAAATTCAGTTTTTGGCCATTAAATCTGAACAAGTAAAGATAGAGCAAACGACTTGAACTATATGAATCCTCTTAGCAAGCCGAATCGAATGATATATAATTTGACCTTGCTAGGTCAAATCAAAGATTTGACCTGACCTGAGGTCAGGTCAGGGTCAAATTATATAAAATGCATATCATTAGAACCGCAAAGCCCAGGCGAGTCTAATGCAGCTAAAATAAATGCTCTATCACCATCCGTTACTGAGTTATTCCGTAAAAACCATTTTTCCCATGTATTTCCAATGGAGAGGTCATGCCTTGTACCTGACCTTAGGTCATCGATATCAAAAATATCGGAACATATTTTAGAGAACTCGGTGGGGCCATTATGTGATATGAGTTTCAATCGGATAAGTTCACCCTGCTCCGACTTATGCTATCTTAAACTTTTTTTGAGGTCGGGTCACTTGACCTGTAATGGTGACCTGACCTGAGATGACCTAACCTTAAAATTTTTACAGAAGTTGTAAAAATGATGAGGGAAAAGGTATATCAAGTACGGCGGCGCTACGCGCCGCCGTTTTTCTGCTATCTCCGAAAAACCCGAGGGGGGCGGGTACCCGCCCCCCCGTCAATGCGCGTGTTAATTTCAGGTCTTTTGTGGAATAACATGTATTTGTATTGCGCTGCAAATACATCTGACAAGTAGATGCCTGCATGTTAAATCTCATCTACCGCTCTTATACGCACGCACATGCCACGCTGTCTTTACTGGTAGGTTATACACCCCTTTCATCCCAATTTAACAAGGGGAGACTGCAACGCCGGGTGGTTAATTGCGCCCGAAACATGAAATCTTTAACCGTTTTGAGGCGATCTTTCCCGCTGTCGTAGACGCTTGGAATGTGGCTCATTGAAATCAGAATTGAATATATAATGGCAAAAAAGTGGGTTCGAATCTGAAAAGTAAAACATTATTTTTTTGAACGACCCTGCTGTTAGCTCATCGAAGTTTTTCTTTGCGGGCTGTCCAAGCTTTACTTGATCGTTGTATCTTTAATTTTTTATGTGGGTTTGCGGGCATGTCTGACCCATATTTCTGTTTGCCATAACAGTGCAGTGCAGTTTGCCATACGACTGCACTGCAGTGTAGGTTGGTCCAGTTTTGAGGTTGACTGGCCTTTGGCATCTGGTCAAGAGCGTTCGTTCATCCAGTCGCCATTTTTCATTCGTACAAATACATAGTCACTTTGTATCTGATGGGCTTTCACGCCCTTGAGAACGTTTCGATCACATTTTGGATATAGGTATGTACATTACCGGAGCCGGAGCCGGAGCCGGAGCCGGTCGGAGCCGACTATTTTGCCCGGAGCCGGAGCCGGAGCCGGAGCCGTTAGGACACTTGAACCCGGAGCCGGAGCCGGAGCCGGAGCCGAAATCATAACCCCGGACCGGAGCCGGAGCCGGATCCGTCCAAAATTGTCTCGGCTCCGCATCCCTGCTTGACACAGCTTATTCTTGATCAATTCCGCAACTTTCCCCAACATTTTAAGGTTGGGTCATCTCAGGTCAGTTCGCAAGTACAGGTCAATTGACCTCACCTCTAAAATTAAGGTGGCATAGGTAAGAAAAGGGTGAATCTATCCAATCGAAACATATCCACACAGTGAACCCATCGAAGTTTGCAAAATGTATTCCGGGAATTTTCATATAGACGACATAGCGTCAGGCACGGATCATGACCTCTCCACTTAACAGGCATGGAAAAAACAGAAATTGGCCGAAAAATGCTCTATTTCTGTATATACCGCTTGGAATACCTTCGTATTCTCCAAATCATTGTATCCTAGGCCCTTTTATTGGTTCATGTTGCAAGTTTGGACCTGTTATCTATGAGAGGTCATCTGGGGCTACTTAAGCAGGGTTTCAGACTTGGGTCAATAACTGTGCAGGACATTAGGATAAAGCTAATATTTTGATACCATTACATTGTATTGTTATTTTGAAGCGAATGATATGCATATTGCCTATTGTATAACAGCGATTGACAGGCAACATCAGCTGTTTTGGTTAAAATGTGAATATTGACTATGCTAGGTTAGATAGCGACCTTGATCTGACCTTAGGTCGGGTCATTTTTATGTTTTGATCTAGTATGGTTATATTATACATCATTCGACTGGCGGTAACGAGGTGCATAAACGAAATGGTGCTTAAAAATGATTATAACTGAACTCTATCAGACACCAGAACCCAGAAACTCATCCCTCACATGCCACCTTCTTGACCTGTGAGGACTTCAATATTGACCTGGCCCAAAAAAGTGACCAAAACAGTTTTTCGCTATCCTGCTTAGGATCCATGTTCGAAGGGGGATTTGAAACCCCTCACCAGGACGAAGGTGGCTCGGAGGCCCACCGGCCACCGTGTTTATAACTCACCTCCCTTTGTAGCCCGCAGGGCCTACTGGGACTATCAGAAGAAGCATATGCCACTATAGGACCCTTTAACACGCCAGTTGACGGGGCGGTACCCGCCCCCTCGGGTTTTTCGGAGACAGTAAAAACGGCGGCGCGTAGCCCCGTACTCGCATACCTTTTCCCTCATCATTTTTACAACTTCTGTGAAAATTTTAAGGTTAGGTCATCTCAGGTCAGGTCACCAGTACAGGTCAAGTGACCCGACCTAAAAAATTTAAGATAGCATAAGTCGGAGCAGGGTGAACTTATCCGATTGAAACTCATATCACATAATGGCCCCACCGAGTTCTCTAACATATGTTCCGGTATTGTTGATATCGATGACCTAAGGTCAGGTACAGCATGACCTCTCCATTGGAAATACATGGGAAAAATGGTTTTTACGGAATAACTCAGTCACGGATGGTGATAGAGCATTTATTTTAGCTGCATTAGACTCGCCTGGGCTTTGCGGTTCTAATGATATGCATTTTATATAATTTGACCCTGACCTGACCCAGGTCAGGCAAATCCTTATTTGACCTAGCAAGGTCAAATTATATATCATTCGATTCGGCTTGCTAAGAGGATTCATATAGTTCAAGTCGTTTTGCTCTATCTTTACTTGTGCAGATGAAATGCCCGAAAAACTGAATTTTACATGTTATCCCTATGACGGACATGTTTTGACCTCTCGTGACCTAAATGTGACCTGACAAAAATGGTTCAAATGTTTTCGATGGAGAAGTGGATGTGCAGCCCAACGCCGTTTACCGTTTTTCGCTACCTACCGTGGTTCTCGAGATCTTAGGGGCGGGTACCCGCCCCCGTCAATGCGAAGGTGGCTCAGACCCCCGTCAATGCGCGTGTTAAGACCAGTTGGGCCCACAATGGATCGTATACCCCGTTATCAATGGGAGAGCCCTTTTTAGTCAGCTGGAAACTTCGTAAATAGATTCGAAACGTCCTGGTGGCCCTCTGCATCCAGCATGGTTATCTATAACTAGTTACAGAAGGCCCGCAGATACCAGCAGAACACTTTGTGACCATTAGGCTCTCTAGAACCAGCAGAGCCCTCTCTGACCAGCTGGGCCCATAATGGTCAGCTGGGCTCCCTTTGTCCGCCACTAAGTACCATTTTAAGTGTTTTTTTCGTTCGAAGGGAGCCACTTTGAAGGTGAAAGAAGCTCCTAGAAAAATTGTTTATTACCAACCTATATTGTGCCATACCTTGGTCTCATCATTGTAGTGCGAAATTTTAAGTTATTTAATGCCACATTCTGCCATTGAAAAATTGAAAGAAAACCACTTTACAAGAACTAAACAGCATTTCTGGTGGACAAAGCACGTACGCTGCTGCCTTTTTTACTTCCTCGGCCGGTACTTCCTTGACACAGGCATCGCTAATGTGGCACCAACCAGCCTCCGACTGGCTCCAGCAGAATTCAGTGTAGTGGCTCATCTGGGGGCTGCCATGGTGTGCTACCGCTCCATACAGGTCAAACACAAGGCTGTCAGATATCTGCGGATGCCGGAGGGCCTTTCAACTGAGGTCCAGATCGCAAAGGGGAAAAGTGCCGTGGGCGAGGGCTTCGAACGATGGGCTGCCGCTGTTGGTAAAACGCTTAATTTGCATAATCACGATATGTGGCAGGCGCCAGGCATCGAACTTAAGTTAGTAATAGGCTTGCATCCTCGAATCCTGGATGCATAAAATAGCAATAAAGTGCAAATGTAGTCGAACACAGCCATTCCTCAGAGTCTTCATGAAATGTATTGATTGGAGAAGCTCTTGATCATGATGTGAGCTGAGACCTGGAATTTCAGATTTCACCAAATTTCAGAATAATTTTTGTTCTTTTGCTTTATTATGAATCCGGATTTGAGGAGATAGATTAATGACCAACTTTTCTACGCATAATTATGCTCCTCAGTGGAACACCCCGAAATCCATCTATCTTTGAAAGAAGTTTCTTCCGAAGAGGAAGAAATGCTTTCGGCCATTTTCGCTTTTCGAGCACGATTGGCTCTGAAGTAATTTGGTAGACACACAAATTACTTATCATGTTGATATCTTAGGGTCGCTCTGATTTAAAGCGACGTTCCTTTAGATCAATTGACGCCAAAACGGCGGTGAGCGTTTTTTTTTTTGCTTGCTTGCCGACATTTTTTGGGGGCCCTTTTGGCGGAATTTCAGGAGCCCTTTTTGGCCGCCCCCCCTGAGCGAAATCCTGGCTATGCCCCTGACCTCTAGTGACCTTAAATGTGACTTGACAAAAAATGGTGCAAATTGTTTCGATGGAGAAATGGATGGGCTACCCAATGCCTTTTACCGTTTTTTTGCTACCTAGCATGGTTCTCGAGATCTTAGGGTGGACGGGTACCCGCCCCCCCGTCACAGCGAAGGTGGCTCAGACTCCCGTCAATGCGCGTGTTAACAAGGTGGTTATAGAATTGTTCCAAATTTTGGCATCCCCCAATCATTTCCCAAAATACACGCCCCTGGAAAGAACCCAAGAATGCAACAAGTGAAAAAAGGAAAAGGAAAAAAGAGTGCTCAGATTTGCAGCCCTTTATTCCAGCTGTCCTATATCGCCACTGCCAGTTCGAGGCAGCGCAGCAAACACCAACGCAAAATCCCGTGTCGGCGCCCGCTAAAAACACCGTCATTTATCAGGTGCGACACACTCTCACGGCAATACATGCCCCCACAATGGGCTTAGACACAAAATGGGACCGAACTGGATAGTTAAAAAAACAGTCTACAAAGCATGGTATACACCCCATCGCCCACTCCACCGAGTTTGAGTCGATTTTAGATTTTAATCGACCCTTCTTGTAACGGTAAATCGAAAGGGTGTATGAGATGACCATACTTCGTCAAAATGTAAAAATCCGAAAAATGTACCCAACATTGTCTGACCCAACAGTGAGTTTGACTACCAATGGACTTCTTCCAACGGCACAAAAAACGGCGGTGCCAAGCGCCGCCGTACTTAGCACACCTTCCCTTGATCAACTCCACAACTTTCCCCAAAATTTTAAGGTTGGGTCATCTCAGGTCAGGTCATCAATGCAGGTCAAGTGACCTCACCTCAAAAAGTGTTTTAGGTGGCATAAGTAAGAAATGGTTGAATCTATCGGATTGAACCTTATACCACATAATGGGCCCACCGAGTACTACAACATATATTCCGTTATTTTCCATATCGATGAACTAAGGTCAAGTACGGGCCATGACCTCTCCGTTAGAAATGCATGGGAAAACAGAAATTGGGCTGTATTTGTGTAGATGCAGCTGCAACTATCTTCATAGTCTCCAAATTGTAGTATCCTGGGCCAATTTCCAGGTTCATGATGCCATTTTTTACCTGTGACCTCCGAGAGGTCATCTGCGCCACTAAAGCAGGTTTTCAGACTAGGGTCAATAGCTTTTCAGGAAACGACGATAAAGCTTTTATTTTGATACCATTACGTTTCGATTGCTATTGCGAGTCGAATAATATGCATATTGACTGTGCTAGGTCGGATAATGATCTCAAACTGAGCTTAGGTCAGGTCATTTTTTTACCAAGTATAGTCATATTATAGATCATTCAATTCACCGTAACGAGAGGAAACGAATGGTGTCTAAGGAATTATCTAACTCCACTCTGTCAGAGGCTAGAGCCGAGAACCTCTTATTCTCCTTTTTTGGCCTGCCATAACCTCAATATTAACCTGAGTCAAAATGTGAGGATGTAGCTGCTTCATAAATTTGTATGAGCTATCCAACAGCGTTTGCGTTTTTTCTTCGCTATCCCGCACAGGCCGAGTTCAAGGGGGGCGTTTGAAGATCCCCCTCCGCCAGGGCGAAGGTGGCTCGAAGGCCCACCTTCGAAGGTGGCTCGGAGGGTGTTAACACGCGCAGTGGAGGGGTCCTAAAATGCCCCCTCTACCTATTTTTCCGAGGTGACCGGAGAATGTTTCGCAACTGGAAAACGTTATTTGGCCACATTTGAGGGGATTTATGAGCGCGTTGATTGGTGAAGAGAATTACAAGATCGGTCAATAAGTGTTTTCCTTATAGGTTTTGAAAGTCAGACCTATATACGCCATAATTTCATATACGCAAATATGCCATATGTCAAGGTCGACCAACATGAAGGTCAATGGTCAAAGGTCAAGGTCACTCACCCCAGTATTCCGGTCAGATGGCATTAGGGGGATTCCAGAACAGATCGACCATGGCTTGACACCACCATGTCTAGAAAAAATATGAAACTATGTCCCCGGGGTAGTTTTGGGCCATGAACAGTAACATGGCTGCGAGAATCTTAGCCCACGCCCCTTAACCAACGGTGACCGAGTTATAGCCCAAGGCATTTTCGGAAGGTCACCTTGTAGACTCAACTTTGATGCTTCATAACTCAACAACGCATTGCCCGATTAATATTTTTTGTATATCATTAAACTGGGCTTGAACCATCAATTACTTTGAAAAGAAAAAAATTCTAATTAAAAATTTCTTTGAATTAGTTTGACCTTTCATTTGTGACCTAGCTTCACCTTTTGACAGTTGAAATTGACTTTCCAGACACTTGAAATTTTTATTCATAAATTATCTTTCGATAAAAATTAAGAGAAAACGTTCTTGCTATAAATGTCGAAATTCTAGCACTTAGGATAGGTATGCAGACGGCCTGCAGACCACTGCCGTGTACAACATTATGGTTAACACCGCAAACAAAGCGATTGCTTTGGAATCGGTTGCCCGCAATGGTATTGCATTGTCTTCACGAAATTTTCATCGTGCAAGTGTCAGAGTTTTTGAGAATTAACCCGCGCCCCACCGGGTCCGGCACCACCTTCGCCCCACCGGGAGCCATCGATGACCCCCGTCTAACTGGAAATATTGGGGTTAGCGAAAATCTGCAAAGCTCACGTGAATTCAGTAAGAAATTATTTGGCATGTTTAAGCGCTCAGGTCAATTGTTTGACCTCAGAGGTCAAGTTAGGTCACGATAGGGTATTTTCATTAAAATAAGCAATGCTTAAGCAAATTGGGCATAACATTTATGCGATTAGAGCTATTGAGATCTAAAAAGTACATTTGATAGGAAAATGCCAGACCTGTTTCCGCTATGCGAAACGTAATGACCTCCTGCCAGTGGTTTGATTTCCAGAGGTCATCTCGTGACCTAATATGACCTGAGGTCACGAAAGGTCAGAAAGTGGCCTTGCCTTATATCAAATGAAAGCCAGTGACGAGACGTACACGATAATGTTTGGTCCAGTGCTCTAGCTTAATTAGGTCAAAAGTTATTGTCAAAATACTGTTTTTGACCCTTGGTGACCTTGGATGACCTTGGAGAGGTCAAAGGGCAAATATGGCCCCTGGGATCCGTGACAGGGCGTCCAAGAACGCTTTTTTAGCAAGCTGAGCATTTGCAATCGTTTTTGTGACTTTTAAATCATAAGACAGCTTTTCCCCGTGCTTTTTCAACGGGATAGGTCACCTCGTGACCTAACTTCAGGTCACGAAATCGAAAAATCCCGGATATGCGCCTTTTAGACCCTGGAGGGGCCATGAGGTGTAGGCAGTTTCAAATCAATCGACCAAAAAATGTTGCTCTTATAGAGCTCAAAAGGTGAAGTGAGGTAGCCTTGGTTGACCTTGCCTGGTGACCTGACCTTGGGTGACCCGGGGTAAAAAATGTCAGGGATGCTGGGAAAATGATGGGGTGAGAAATAGAGCCTTCATTCGTGGTGCTGCGTCTCGTCATTTTTCTGCATCTCGAAAAAAACCTTAGAAAGGGGCATCGATGGCCCCGGTGGGGCGAGGGTTAACACGCGCCCACACGAGGGGGCGGGAACCAACCTTCTCAGGTTTCCACATCTAGTAAAAAAAAACACCATCACGCAGCGACGCCGTACTTCATCTACCTCTCACCCAATATAGTGCAACTTCTGGAAAAATTATAGGTCTGGGTCATATCAGGTTAGATCGCCAGTCCAGGTCAAGAGACCTAAACTCGAAAAATGTCTGGAAGTTCAATAAAATCAACCTTAACCTATCGACCTTGATTCACATCACATAGAAAGGTCACTGAGCAAGATAACTGTTCGAAGCCGGGATTTCATATCGATAACCTGTGACAAGGTAAGGGTCACGATCTTTCCATTAGAAATTCATGGGGCGATTGGTTGATTTCGATAACTTGCAAAAATTGAGAATTGCTGAAAATTGCGATGGAGGTTTTATTTTTACGTTATCGTGTCGGGCTTGCCACTACAGATTGATAAATGTTCATTTTACCATACAGGCCTAAGGCTGACTCCAGATCAAAGCAGGTTAATTTTGAAACTTGGCTAGACAAGATTAAAATATATATATAATGCAATGGTGCTGAAAAATTTTCATACAGCTCTGGTCTCTCAGCTATTATGCCACAAAATTTAGTTTTGCACTGTGTTCCTATAATAAATACTTTGACCTCGAGCGACCCCAAAGGTATCCCGACCAAACGATTGTATGTAATATTGTCGGTAGAGATGAAAACGGGCTATTTAGCGCCGTCGCTCCCAGTGCACTGTTCATTTTATATGGTTTTCTAAACAGCGGAGATGACTAACATTTAGGCCACGGAACCTGTGTGATATCAGATGGCTCCAAACCCAGCACTGCGATGGCTCGTGTTTTTTTCAGGGTGAGGTAAACCCAAGACATGACAATTTCTGTATATTTACTTCGACGATGACGTCACAAATGATTCAAATAACGTAAGCGACACTTTTGGGCTCGTTATGGATGGGGCTATCAATTGCAATTTGGAGAGAGAAAATCGGGTGAGTAGTTCTCCAGTCAGAAGGGCGGCTAAAAAAAGCCCATGTGCCTGGTATGTTACAGTTCAGGTCCGGGCATGAGACCGGTTAGCTTCATTAAATTCGCTTCTGATGCACACCACAATAGGCCATGTTCGACGGAGGCGGATGACCAGCTCTCGCCTACCCAACCTTTCACTGCAGGGAATGATTGCTCAGCTGATTTCTGTATTCGCGTTGGTACTAGTATTGTACCAAATACTTGCCACTTTGGTACCAGTGTCTAGCTTTGAATCAGAGTGCGGATGGCGACCGGTTTTCCCCTGTTGATCTCTGCGGTCGTGCTCCAAGATGACAGCGGGCGAAATATGCTCTTTGACATTTATTAGCAGCCGCTGTTTAAGAGCCGCGCATTTGACCACCAGGGCGGCGCCACGGTTGCTTTGTACGTCGGCGGAGCCCATCCCCGCTCACCGCTACGGAAACGGCATACACCAATAAGCAAAGACACATATAGTATGTAACAAAGACATGGAACATCGATAGAAACGGACGTCGGCGCATGCGCAAACGCTACATGCCAGACCCCGGAGGAGGCCCGGCGCGGTGGCTGGATGGGCCCGGTGCGGGGCCTCTGCTGCAGCGATGGGTCTCTAGTACGTGCCGGTGCCCTCGGCAGCAGACTGCCCAGCTCAAGTACACGCAGTGGAAGCCTGACAGCCCTTAAGCCTGGCACGACGAACCTGAGCTATGCGCCAGCCCAGGAAAAGCAGAATAATTTCATAGTTCAATGAAACCCTTTTGGCCTCACTCGACCGAGATTCTATAAAAGATGAGTGTCGTCGGCTAACTGACAGCACACTCAGAGCAGAGAAACTGGACCGTACAACACCTCAGTCTGGCGCGCGATGCCGGTGGGGTGTTCAGTAGTACCAGTAGTTCAGCTGGACATGGTGACACCTCGCAGGTATATAAAAACAGCTGGAGATGCCAGCTTCTACCAGGGTTAGTACCATCACGGCAACGCAACAACAATCACATGTATGGAGATGTTTAACTGTGATGCGAACATGCAGTGCATTACGAAAAAAACGTGACACCTCTCAATCACCATTAAACGGAAACAATCAACGGCATGTACCGAGTGTGAGATTCCTCTATTCTGATTTAATTCGTTGTAGAGATTCGTCAGGACAGGCCACCCTACCGATCACAACTGCCGAGACGGCTACTGGTATTGGTCGGGACGACCCTCACCGACTGCCTCAGGCCCGCTCATTCGCCGAAACCGACGGTTTTACTAAGGCGTTCTCGCTAACATGGTAGAACAGGGCTTGTTGAAACCGGCGGCTCGTGTCATCAGGTAACGGCCTCGGCGGTAGAACCAAGGAGCAGGACAGATCACCGAGGCAAGCCCTCCAACTGGTGCTGGCACAGTTCTTTGCGATCAGCACCGAAAAGCTGGATATGCCTTCCTCCCACTCCTAGTGAACTTAAATTCACTCGGTCACGGTTTTCACAGGAAGTACACAACCAAGCTTCACACAGTCAGCCTTTAATCACTGGAGTATCCACACCAAGGCATGTCAATTTGAATGAGCACTAACAAAATTATTCAATTACATTCCAATTATATCTTCTTCACTTCCTTTCTCTCTCGCCAACGTCAGCTTGCTGTTCCGCTGTTCCTGCTCTGTCTCCGCGTGCATCAACTCTCGCTAGCGGCGCGACCCCGCGCCCCTGGGACGCAGCTGAGGCGCCTCTGGCGGTACTTGGTCGAACTACTGACGGCTAGGCGACGCCGTTGCCGCTGAGCGTCGCCAGAGGGCGCGGTGGCGGCGTCAGCGGCGGCTGCAGCAGCTCCCGTCGGCGCCATCCGCGCACGTAGGCGGCTCGAGAACCACCTGGAGATACCGCTAACGAAAGTTCGCACTAATCATAGCTTCGAGTCTTGGTCCTGAAACATACAAAATTTCCGACGTAAAAACATGGAGTACGAAGCAGGAAAAATAACGGGGTTTCAGAACGAGAGGGGAGGTGAAATGCGAGAACCTGGGGAATTCGGCGACATTCAAGGATGGGCAATGGTCGAGTTTTATCCTTATTCCTTCCATGTTTCCTAAACTCTATTCATGGGGTTATCAACAGGCCAGGAAGCGGCTGTGGCATTTCAGATCGCCAGTTCCAATGGTTCATGATTTATAGCCTCCTGGCAATTTTACACTGCTCGCGCAGCAGTTTCTTCTATGCCTAGTTTATCCTGTTAACCCTTGCCCCGGTGGCGGGTACGAGCCACCTTCACCCTGGTGGGGGCTAAAAAAGACCCCACGATCTCAAAAACTAAGAGAGCTAGAAAAAAGCGCAAAACGGCAATCGAAAGCTCTTCAAAAACGATATCGAAAATACTTCAGTCATTTTTCTCGTCAGGGCAATATCAAGGTCACCAGAGGTCAAAATAGGTCAAAATCGCTAGTATGAGGTGTACTAAGAAAACCTCATATATCTCAGAAACTATGATAGCTAAAAACATTTTCTTAACACTATTCGAAAGCTTTTGAGTTGTTCTTTCATTGCAGTGGCAATTATTTTCGTGTCAGGTCAAAGCCTAGGGAGCTACAGGTCACTGAATATTGGGAATGTTCTTAGGAATGTCCATAGCCAGCCATGCATAAGGGTGTCTCCTTTTTCGCTAATAACTTCCAAACCAAACCAGATATAGCCATAGTTGATGCACCATTGCAATCCTCTTGTCAATACAAATCGAATGATATATAATATTGCTATGTCAGGTCGAATTTCAAAATTTGACCTGACCCAGGTCAACGGTATGACCCAACTTGACCTGGTATAGTCATGATATATCTCATTTGACTTGCAGTGACTATACAAACACTTCGGTGACAAAATAAAAGTTATATCTTTGTTTATTCAAAATTTATAGAGTAAAACACCAAAAAATGTTTAGTTGACCTAAGGTGACCTTTTAAAGATCACAAGTCAAAATTTTTGGCATCAACTTTAGAAATTGGCTAAGAGCAAGTCATAACCGATGTTTGAAGTTGATTCCACCCATACTTACTGAGAAAAGCTCAATTCGTGATTTTCCCCATGTATTTACAATGGGGAGGTTATGCTCTGCACATGGCCTTAGGTCACCAATATAAAAGATCCCGGAATATATGTTGTAGCTCTTGCTTGGTAGGCCCAATATGTGGTATGAGTTTCAACTTGATCGATTAACCCTCCTTTTAGTTTTGCAGTCCTAAGCATTTTTTGAGGTGAGGTCACTTCACCTGGCCTGGTGACCTGACTTGATATGACCTCGAGCTAAAACTTTCAGAAAATATGTAAAAATGATGAAGGAACGGCTACATTAAGTTTGGCGGCGCTGCGTGCCGCCGTTTTTGGTTGCTTCGGAAAAACCTGAAGGGGGTCTAAAAAGACCCCCCACCCGGGCGAAGGCTAAACTAATGATAAATAGGGAAAATCCTATCTAAAAGTATTGTTCCGGGCGAGCCAAGAAGCACATCGCTGGCATCTCTCGCATTTCTATCTTGTGTGATAAAAGCTGCAATCAATACAAAATTAAGTACTTTTACATGTTCTTCAGCGTGGATTTGAAAACTGACACCGGCACGTAAAGGAGCACGTCTTAAAGTAATGAAATAAAGAACTCTCGTATGTGTTTCTTTCTCACAAGTCGATCAGTCAAGGGCTTTTTATAAGGCGTTCTGTGCAAGGCACCTTTACCCGCGTCTAAGGTGTGTGGGAGAATTTTGCGGGAGGGGTGTTTGCTTTCATGTCGCAGAGCTTATTTCAAGGAAATGGGTCGCGAAGCGTAGCAACAGTTGCGAGGGTAGGGTGATGGCTACGGCAGAGAGGCCAAGTCTGGTTGTTGGGAGGGATTCAGGGAGTCAGTCAGTCTTTTTTTTGGGGGGGGCTAATCGACGCACCAACTGCCAGGGTCATATGGCGTCGCCAACTCTTTCCCTGTTGGAAGGGTTTCTCGGGAGCCAGCTTGCTCCTTGTTCAGGGAAGCCGCCGGGCCTTGAACCCGGCGGTTTCCCTGAACAAGGAGCAACCTGGCTCCCGAGAAACCCTTCCAACAGGGAAAGAGTCAGTCAGTCAGTCAAAGGCTTTTTACAAGGCGTTCTGTGCAAGGCACCTTTGCCCGCCTCTAAAGTGAAACAAGGAAGCACCAGCGGGATATATCTTAGTTACGTGCCCCGCGCACCTGGTGCAATGCGCGGGGCACGTTCGCCCCTTCCCTTGTCTGATGTGCCCAGAGACTTGGCCTGGAGATAATGGTTGATGGAGCGAGTGGGTGGTTATTGACTAAATAAATTTCTTTCGATACAAATATAAATGACATTTTCGCTCCTGGTTTGAGAGATATAGCGTTTGGCTTTACGACACACCGGCTGCTGAGGTCGCATGGCGTCGCCGTTTTGAGTGTTGCACATGTTTCCGTTAAAAAAAACGTTAGGCATCGTATGATCGGTACACAGCTAGATGATCGTATGCCAATGATCGGTACATGCAGCCAGACCTGATCGTTTTCAAATGCGAAAATTATTGTTATCAGTTTAAAGGCAGGATTATCAATTGTAACGTTATTCAGCTACATGAAACAGCTATGAAATGCTTAATTATTGTTCTTCGTGAAAAATACAACATGCATCACAGGCGGCATCACCAGTGACTATAAAACGTGCAATATCATACCCATTCAAAACGGGCTACCAATTTATCACAGACTATCCCTGTACACTAGCTCCCTGCAATTGAATCTGTACGCACTAGACTCGGCAGTTGTCGGCTAATTTTCGCCCAACTATTGCTCCGTCAGTCATGGTTAGCAAAACATGTGTGTTTTGCCCTTACCTTTAGATTGATGGCCCAAAACAGGTTGCCGATCTCATCTTTTGATATGATTAGGGGAAAAGCTTTTCCATGGCCCTCTCGTGACAATTACGGTTTGTGCTAATACTTTTAAGATATGAGGCTGCTGATTATTGGTGGGTGTGCAATCGATAGCGACGAGCAAAAAGCACAGGGTGTATTTTGAGTCGTGGCTCTAGGAGCAATGGTTAGCTAACGATAGAGCACAAGCTGACGAGTCTAGTGAGCACAGACTCAGCTGCAGCGGGCTGTACATACATCGAATGTTTACATTTTTATTCAAACTAGTGTTCTAGATGTCACAAATCACACCTACCTATTCCTGTCATTGTATATCTAACCGTCAATCAAATAACCACGACAATTATATAATCACCTCACACAAATTCACATGCCTTTCTTCCACCCTGGCGAATTATTCTGGCTATAGTGACAAAACTAAAAGTGGTATTGTGCTGGGTTTCTTCCGCAGGGCTCTTAGAATATGTAGCTCAGAATATTTAAAAGATGAGATAAAACATGTCATTAAAATATGTCAGGCTCTCAAATATCCAATGGGATGGCTTCTTGGCCTTACAGAAAAAGTGTATCGCATTTGGAACAATAATACGAAAAACGCAGCCACAGCGCACAAGACAAAATTCAATAGGTGTTTCTCTGTACCAAAATGGATATATGGATACTGTGACTGCTGGATTTTCCCCAAGCTTAACGGTTTCTCTGCAGACCTGGTAGCTTTGTACATAATTCATTTTAGAGAGCTTGAAGAAAATTATGCACAGAATTGCGATGCACTTCACTGTTTGCGACATTAATTTCCCATTCGAGGACTCGAGCAGTATCTCCTTTTCAAAAGGGCAGGGGAGAGGGAGTTACAAGTCCAGCCCTCGTCAGTTCCGGGTAAAATAACTCCAGCGATTCGCTTAAATTACTAAGAACACTGCTTCAGAAAACGTGGTAACGTACTTCACAAGACATGTGGATAACTAACAGAATAGTGCTTGTGCATTTAGTATGGGTAGTTATCGTCTGTGAGTTATGATACTTTTGCCAGCAAACGTCCACGTTTTTTATCTCACTGATTTGAGGCACGCTGGTTCACGTACTGGTGTCAGTTTCTAAACAAGCGCTGGACAACAAATGTCTAGCTAGCGTACTGGTCACTCTCCTCTTTATACCTAGCGCTTTAGGACAATAATTCCCATTTCTGAAACATTGGAGAAAAATGACAGTATTGATAAGAAACAGGTGTATCCTCTAAACACCCGGCCCTGCTCTATGAAATATTGTATTCAGGTCAAGCACACTCTCAATTATAGGGGTTACTACATCACCCTCCAGTAAAAACAGTGGACAGGACAACAGATACAATTAGGCGGAAAAACCCGAGCATAGCCTTGTTAGCTTAACAAAGTTATGAATGGGCGATTGAATAATGGAATAGAAGAGAGATTTTGGATTTTTTAGAGTCTACTTGGATTATTGTAGCCAAGAAATCTAGCAGACTCACCCCAAACTTTTTTGCGTAGGGCACCGGAACATAGGGAGTGGCAAGCGTGTCCTGCACACTGGGCGGTGTGCGCCAGCGGCGTCTGCCTATGATATATTCCGCTAGTTTTTCTGTTTAGAAAAATACTCACTGAATTCTGTGGCGATGAATCCCAATAGAACTTGAAATTGTTATGTTCTAAATTAAAATAAAATCAACTCAACTTTCAATAATATTTTTAATTTAAAAAATATCACTGCTGTGTTCATTGGTGCATTCTAAACATGTTCATATATAGTTATTCTATTTATAATTATTCAAACGGATAATATAACTGTAGAACAAATTTCGGCGTGGGCCAAGTGAACCTGAAACAAATTGTGCACAGAATTGCGATGCACTTCACTGTTTAAATACCGCGCCAAATAAGACACCCTCCGACGGCATCAGCTCCTGAACCCATTGTACCCAGCGACCCAAACATGCTACATGCGTGTTCTAGTCATCATAATACCTCATGGGCATAGCACCTTTAACATTGGAGACATGAGGATGTAAGACACCTGGTGAAATATCGCGAAATTCCCCAGCTAAGAGATAATTAAGTGAGTGAGTGTGTGTGTGGGGGGAGGGGGAGTTGGCTTAGTTCCACCGGCGGCACGGCGGTGTGTGCACAGCGGAGTGACGTACATAGCTGAAGCGGCGGGGCCCTGGTGAGGGTGACCGCTCCTCAGCAATCGTCTCCATCTCGTCGGCGGTCTCTTCCTGGAGCGAGCTCTCTGAACCGTCTTCCCCCAGCCGGTCAGAGAGTGCTGAGGGGGCAGCCGATGCCGAGAGAGAGGGCTCCCGTGCCGATGTCTCCTCCTGCCGGCAACACCGGTCACTCTCACACCGGCACCGGCCACTCTCACACCTGCATCGGCCACTCTCACACCTGCATCGGCCACTCTCACACCGGCACCAGCCACTCTCACACCTGCAACACTCTCACACCGGCACCGGCCAATCTCACACCTGCAACACTCTCACACCGGCACCGGCCACTCTCACACCTGCAACACTCTCACGCCGGCACCGGCCACTCTCACACCTGCATCGGCCACTCTCACACCTGCATCGGACAATCTCACACCGGCACCGGCCACTCTCACACCTGCAACACTCTCACACCGGCACCGACCATTCTCACACCTGCAACACTCTCACGCCGGCACCGGCCACTCTCACACCTGCATCGGCCACTCTCACACCTGCATCGGACAATCTCACACCGGCACCGGCCACTCTCACACCGGCACCGGCCAATCTCACACCTGCAACACTCTCACGCCGGCACCGGCCACTCTCACACCTGCAACACTCTCACACCGGCACCGGCCAATCTCACACCTGCAACACTCTCACACCGGCACCGGCCACTCTCACACCTGCATCGGCCACTCTCACACCTGCATCAGCCACTCTCACACCGGCACCAGCCACTCTCACACCTGCAACACTCTCACACCGGCACCGGCCAATCTCACACCTGCAACACTCTCACGCCGGCACCGGCCACTCTCACACCTGCAACACTCCCACACCGGCACCGGCCAATCTCACACCTGCAACACTCTCACACCGGCACCGGCCACTCTCACACCTGCATCGGCCACTCTCACACCTGCATCAGCCACTCTCACACCGGCACCAGCCACTCTCACACCTGCAACACTCTCACGCCGGCACCGGCCAATCTCACACCTGCAACACTCTCACACCGGCACCGGCCACTCTCACACCTGCAACACTGTCACACCGGCACCGGCCATTCTCACACCTGCATCGGCCACTCTGACACCTGCATCGGACAATCTCACACCGGCAACGACCACTCTCACACCGACATTGACCGGAACCGGCCAATCTCACACCTGCATCGGACAATTTCACACTGGCACCGGCCACTCTCACACCGACATTGGTCACTCTCTCACACCTGCATCGGACAATCTCACGCCGGCACCGGCCACTCTCACACCTGCAACACTCTCATATCGGCACCGGCCACTCTCACACCTGCATCGGCCACTCTCACACCTGCATCAGCCAATCTACACCTGCATCGGACAATCTCACACTGGCACCGGCCAGTCTCACACCGACATTGGTCACTCTCACACCTGCATCGGACAATCTCACACACCGGCACCGGCCACTCTCACACCGACATTGGTCACTCTCACACCTGCATCTGACAATCTCAAATCGGCACCGGGTACTCGGAGCAGCCTTCATGGGCTTACCTTGATGAACTCTGTCTACCTCGGAGCGGCCTTCACGGGCTTCCCTTGATGACATTTGTCTACCTCGGAGCGGCCTTCACGGGCTTACCTTAATGACCTTTGACTACCTCGGATTGGCTTTCACGGGCTTACCTTGATAACCTCTGTCCAGCGGGAGCGGTTGGCCATGAGGTGTTCGGTCTGTATACAGAAGACGTTTCTCCGCTGGTGCGCATGTGACTCGGACTCGGGCTCGGAGTCCGAGTCAGAGGTACAGGAGCTGCTGTCGCCGGAGTTATCTGGGGGATGCGACCAGCCATAGTTAGAGCAGTCACGCGCCATAGGTACCCACAATGGGAGTGAAGCGCGGTGAGTCACACCCAGGGTACACTCCATCATCGGCTGGATCATGGACGAGAGGTGACACCGCACACGGGTCGTTGGAAGGAAGTGTGTGCGTCAATGAGTAAAAGTTACATCATTTGAAAGCTGAGAGCCTGCTGATTCCAAATATGGTCAAATGTATGTATGCTTCTTAGTGGATTTTGGAGTAATCTTCGATTTTGTATTGTTCAAAACACTCAAGAACCTCTCTAACCCCCTTGTCACTGACATAGCGTTGTCGGATACCGAATGAAGGCTGTAAAAATATGTGAAGAAAATAACAGTTCTCAAGCCCCACACATCTCGTTTGGATTTCAAATAATCGCCCCTTCAATGACTCGAAGCACGGATATTGCGTGCAAGGCACAGAGTCGGATTCTCGGCGCTGGAGGTTAGCCCTTACTCTAGCGCCGGTCAACTCGTGGATAGATATCCTTCCTGTATTCTTCCTCAAAATACGCCAAGGTATCATAGTGCTGTGCTAATGGCGTAGAAGCGATACATTCCCAAATATGAGCAATTGACAATTCTTCCATTTCACGGTCTTGCATACATTCCAATATATATTTCAATGTATATATATATCCAATCTTTGTCCTATGCAATTATAGAAATCCACCCATATTGGCGCTGACCGGTGTTCCGGCTGTGTCAGACACTGTACCAGCCATGGGCCGCCGACCGGTGGTCCAGCTGTGTCAGAGACTGTACCAGCCACGGGCCGCCGACCATTGGCCCGGCTGTGTCAGACACTGTACCACCCACGGGCCGCCGACCGGGTGGTCCGGCTATGTCAGACACTGTACCAGCCACGGCCCGCACACCAGTGGTCTGGCTGTGTCAGACACTGGCAAACCGGTGGTCCGCTGTGTCAAACACTGTACCGGCCACGGGCCGCCGACCAGTGGTCCGGCTGTGTCAGACACTGTACCAGCCACGGGCCGCCGACCGGTGGTCCGGCTGTGTCAGACACTGTACCAGCCACGGGTCGCCGACCAGTGGTCCGGCTGTGTCAGACACTGTACCAGCCACGGGCCGCCGACCGGTGGTCCGGCTGTGTCAGACACTGTACCAGCCACGGGTCGCCGACCAGTGGTCCGGCTGTATCAGACACTGTACCAGCCACGGGTCGCCGACCGGGTGGTCCGGCCGTGTCAGACACTGTACCAGCCACGGGCCGCCGACCGGTGGTCCGGCTATGTCAGACACTGTACCAGCCACGGCCCGCACACCATTGGTCTGGCTGTGTCAGACACTGGCAAACCGGTGGTCCGGCTGTGTCAGACACTGTACCGGCCACGGGCCGCCGACCGGTGGTCCGGCTGTGTCAGACACTGTACCAGCCACGGGCCGCCGACCGGTTACGGGTGGTACGGGCCTTCAGCCACGTGCCACTCAGAGCATGTCAGGTCACAGCTAGGGGGAGTACAGCAATTCCCCGCGTCGCTGCCACTCACGATCAGGCAAGAAAATGCAAACACACCCAGTATTTCGGTATCGCAAAAGGGCATGATATCCTTGTGGGTACGGAACATCCGGCAGTTAAGGTAGAATTTTGATTACTTTAAATTTGCCCTTTAAATGAGCCAATTCGCGGAACATTCCGAACATGTTTCTTCACATAGGGCTCAACAAGATGCCCATGTGCATGGTCTGACGCTTTATCTAAGAGATTATCCCCTTAGCATGTGTTTAAGAGATGATTCGCTCGGCATTAAATAATGCAACTAGCCATAAGGATTGTAAAGAGCTAAATTGGAATCACCCTTTTCAACCCTGTTGCATGATATATATCACACTCAGTGGATTGTTAGTCTTCATACTTGACTTTTGGGTCTTTGTATCTTTTTTGGTCTTTGTCGACTTTTTGCCAATTGTATCTCCGCCCCTAAAGAGCCATGCCTGGCACCGGCCAGGGAGGCTACCGACCGGGACCAGGCCGGGTCAGAGCCCGGCATGGCTGGCTGCAAGGCGGAGTCTGCGTGTGTTGCCGTACAGCTCCTGACAAGGTGTCATGGATCTGGAGAGCGGATGCCAGCCAGTTGATTTTCTCGATTGAGGGTAACATAAATTGGTCAGTTTGGAATATGTGCAGTAGGGTGCCCCATTTTGTACCGACTTTCGAAAATTGTAGGTGGGTATGTCCAATCCCGTGCATTCGAACCTGCTGAGTTCAATGAAACCAAAATTTTCGAAATCCTAAAATTTCTAGGGGTCGCGAATTTGATTTGAAAATTGATGTTTTTCTTAAATTGGCTGATTTTTCATGCATTTACGCTTCTATTTTTGTTCATAATTGGTTTAGAGCACCAAAGTAAAGACAATCGGATTTATTGTTACCAGAGCTTTCATTTGATACCCAATTTGATAACTTTTTAGCACTTGGTCAGATTAGGGGTTCGGTAAGTGTTCCAAATGGGTAAAAAATTGCGATTTCCGGCGAGGATCAATCTTTTAGCCGTACTTGACACCAACACATCACAAAAGTGAATGTGGTTTTCTTTTTCATCATCTAGATATCCAAACTAACCGTTAGCATTTTCATGCCATACACAATTGCTCATTTAATCAAGTTACCACAACATTTTTGACCAAATTACGGTCTGAGGTACATCACACCGTGCGTCAGAAATCAGGCCTACATACTTGTTATGTCGGGTCCGCTTAGATTCTACCGGAGATTTAGTGTGCTCAAGCAAAGTCTGTCGATGTCAAACATGAGTAAATATGAAAAGACATAAAACTGGTTTAAAGACTAAATATCCAGTGCAAGATCATCTCACGACCCGCGCACCTAGGCTAGCGCCCAAACAGGCCCCACAGGGAGCCGAGTGATCTTGGCAACGAGACTATACGCGCGGGTGCTACGACGGGACTGTAGGTACAGGTTTTACGACTAGATTTACGCACGGGTGCTAACACAACTTATTCAACTGTAATTCTCGGCGAATAAAGTAGATGGGTTTACGTGGTCAGAGGTCACCTACAAGGAGGGCCAGTGGTCCGATGCCACGAACCGCTGTCATAAGGCCGCTAATAATGGTTGGTGGTCCAGCTGCTAAATGTGTCGAAACTTGAAAGTGTTTAGAATCACAGGCAGTGGCGGACCTAGCCGGTTGGTTTGGGAGGAGCAAACCAAAACCGAAAAGAAAAGAAAAAAAATAAAAAAACGTCGCGCAGTGAAAATTGCGTTACAATATGCCTTTTCGGTATGATTTTGGGAACTGGAGACGAAAAGCAAAAAAACCGCAGCGGGGTGAAAAATATGCACCCAAGATACTTTTTTCCTATCCAAGCTCCAATCTTTACACTGAATTTCACTAATTCTGTTTGAAGTTGAGAGTTGAAGCACCAAAATCCTGCTTACAAGCTAAAAAGGAGTCGGGGGAAAAAGGAGGTCGATCGCTTTGGGGGCAAAAACATGGTTTTGCCCCGAGTTTTTCCGTTTGGGAGGGGCAATTGCCTTTTTGCCCCCCCTGGATCCGTCACTGATCACAGGTCCCTTCTACTTCTATTCTAAATTTTCATGAGGTCAGAATTTCCAAAGCTCTGCATCTTTCTCCTATGTTGTTCAAGAGCCTGCAGAACACCCTGTAGCAGCTTCCCATCTTTTGAGAACCCTGCATAATCCTGCATTAAACTCACGCCTCGTTCTGCAACATCGTTCGCGACCTTAAATGAAGTGAGGAACGCCTGAAACTTCCAAAAATCCTCATCGAAACCCCACCGTTTTACTGGAGTTGGGATACCTTCAGCTGGTGGAACCCGAACGACGACCCTCCATTGCGTAGATCCACTAGCCGCGTGGACTCGTCTATCACATCCACATCAAACTAATAATCATACGTCGGATACTGATGAACACTGTTCATGTTCAGCCAACAACTCAGCCTGAGTGAATTCATGTGTCAAAGATGGAAAAAGCTGCCATGTTCATCTGACATTGTACAAAACGGCATGGCTGGTGGCCTTTGTGGCAGCGGATGCGCAGGTGAACGATCTCCAGCTTTAGTAGGATCCCATCCACTATGGTACAGTGGCTGAGGCAGCGTTGTGTATCCTAAAACGGCACCTATGGTATGTGAAACCACAGACAGCCATTATGCCACTGCGCAGCAGGAAAGTGACTGATCTGGAAAACAAGTAGATGGTAGCCAGACTGTGCGACTAGTATCCGACGGATGATGAGTATGATGGGCTTGTGATAGACGAGTCCACGTGGCTAGTGGATCTAGGCGATGAACGGTTGTGGCTCGTGTTCCACAGGCTGAGGGTATCAGGAACTGAGTGACCTCAGAGGCCAGTAAAACAGCGGTGTTTCGATGAGGATTTTTGGAAGTTTCAGGCATTCCTCGCTTCACTTAAGGTCGCGAACGACGTTGCAGAATGAGGCGTGAGTTTAATGCAGGACTATGCAGGATTCGCAAAAGATAAGAAGCTGCTGCCGGGTGTTCTGCAGTCTCTTGAATAAAATAAGAAAAATATGCAGAGCTTTGAAAATTCTGACCTCATGAAACTGTAGAATAGACATAGAAAGGACCTGTGAATCTCAAGCCTTTCAAGTTTCGACACTCTTGGAGCTGAAACACCAACCATGATTGGCGGCCTGATGATAGCGGTTCGTGGCATCGGACCACCGCGCCGGCCCTTCATGTGGGGGACCTCTGAACACGTAAACCCGTCTACTTTATTAGCCGAGAATTACAGTTGAATAAGTTGTGTTAGCACCCGTGCGTAAATCTAGTCGTAAAACCTGTGCGTACAGTCCCGTTTCCATGGTCCCGTCGTAGCACCTGCGCGAATAGTCTCGTTGCCCAAGATCAATCGGCTCCCTGCAGGACCTGTTTGGGCGCTAGCCTAGGTGCGCGGGTCGTGAGATGACCTCGCACTGGATATTAGTCGTTAAACCAGTCTTATGTCTTTTCATATTTACTCATGTTTGACATCGACAGACTTTGCTTGGGCACACTCAATCTCCGGTAGAATCAAAACGGACCCGGCATAACATGTATGTAAGACTGATTTCTGAAGCGTGGTGTGGTGTACCTCAGACCACAATTTGGTCACAAATGTAGTGGTAACTTGATTAAATGAGCAATTGCGCATGGCACGGAAATGATAACGGTTAGTTTGGATATCTAGATGATAAAAACCACATTTACTTTTGTGATGTGTTCGTGTCAAGTACGGTTAAAAGATTGATCCTCACCGGAAATCGCAATTTTTGATCCATTTGGAACAAATACCGAACCACTAATCTGACCAAGTGCTAAAAATGTATCAAATTGGGTATCAAATGATAGCTCTGGTGACAAAAAAACGATGTTCTTTGTTTTATTACTTTAAACCAATTCTGGACAAAGATAGAAGCGTAAATAGCTGAAAAATCGGCCATTTTAAGAAAAACTCTAAATTTCAAATCAAATTCACAACCCCTAGAAATTTTCGGATTTCGAAAATTTTAGTGTCATTGAACTCAGCAGGTGCAAATGCACGGGATTAGACATACCCATCTACAATTTTCAAAAGTCGATACAAAATAGGGCACGCTAATGCGCAGTGTTGATATGACCATGAAATGGGATAATTCCGAATTTGTTATATCTGGAAATGTATCGTTGCTAAGCCACAAGCACGACGACTTAACCCGCGCCCCGGTGGGCCTCCGAGCCACCTTCGCCTTGGTGGGGGGGGGTGTTTGAACACACCCCCCACCACGAACTCGGCCCCTATGCGGGATAGTGAAAAAACGCGAATGCTGGTGGATAGCTCATACAAATTCATGACGAAAGTATATCAATCACTTTTTGGCTCGGGTCAATATTGAGGTCATGACAGGTCAAGGAAAGTGGGATTTTAAGTAAAGTTTTTTTGGGCTCTAGCGTCTGACAGAGTTGAGTTTGAACCATTTGTGGGCACCATTCGCTTTCTCTCATCAAGGCAAATCGAATGATGTATAATATGACCATACTAGGTCGAAATACAAAAAATTACCTGACCTCAGGTCAGCTCAAGGTCACTTTTTAACCTAGCATAGTCAATATACATATCAAGCGACTCCCAAAAAGTAATCCAAAGGCAATGATATTAAAATAAAAGCTGTATCACCATTTCTTGCAAAGTTATTCACCAAAGTATGAAAACTGCTGAAATGGCCCCAGAGGACCTCTCAGAGGGCACAGATCAAAATGACGACATGTGCCTCGAAAGGAGCCCACATTACTACGATTTTGATAATATGAGGTATTCTCAGCTGTATGTATACAAATACAGCCCAATTTATGTTTTCCCCATGTATTTCAAATTGGGGGTCATGGTCCGTACTTGGCCTTAGGTCAACGATATGGAAAATCCCGGAACATTTTTCGTAGCACTCGGTGGGCCCATTATGCGGTATAAGTTTCAATCTGATGGATTCACGCATTTCTTTATTATGCCACCTTAAACATTTTTGGAAGTGAGGTAACTTGACCGACACTGTTGACCTGACCTGAGATGACCCAACCTTAAAATTTTGGGGAAAGTTACAGACGTGATCAAGGATAACGTGTGCCTAGTACGGCGGCGATTTGCGTCGCCATTTTTCTTGCCGGCGGAAAAACCCTAGGGAGTGTTCAAACATCCCCCCACCGGGGCGAGGGTTGAGCACAGCACGACGGTACATGCGGCGTATATTTGGTAATAACACGGGATGGGCATATATCCACGAGTTGACTGGTGCTTCAGTAAGGGCTAACCTCCAGCGCCGAGAAGTCGACTCTGTGTCTTGCATGCAATATCCATTTTGTCTTGCTTGGGGTTACCGACGCACCTACTGTGAGGTTATATGGCGCCGAGGGAAAGGGGAACTAAATAGGCTGGAGCTAGGGTAGGACGTCATCAAAATAACAGTTTTAATAATTAGTGAAATTCCAAACCTTGATCATAGTCTTGCTGTAAAGGCCCATTCACAAGTTTCCGCATGGCAAAACTCGCATCCAGAGGCTTTCCAAATACATGGTGAAATAATCCCAGGACCCGCAACCGATTTTTCGCCGAGGACGTCCACTCTCATCATCAGTACCATATTTGTTCACTTGCCACGGCAATCGTGCTCTCGGTCCGCCCGTCCATTCTCGGTCTTGTTAAAGGGAATGTGGCACCTTGGTCGGATCCTGGAATTTAGTGTAATTAGGCGTACTTTTAGCCCGAAAATAATGAAACCACTCATCATTTCTCTGAAAAATGTACAATAAGCTCAATATTTTTATTTTTAAAATACTCCTCTAGGAAAAGAAAAAATATCAGCCTATGCATGATGTCATGATCTGGCAACCACTACCATACTTGAAACGCTTGAAGGGCTTCAATTGGCTGATGCTCACCGTGACGTCAGCACATGTCGTCACACTAACAGCCATGACAACTGTGCTAGGGGTACAAGAGGGGTACATTGCAGGTAGGTTTTAGCTTTTTTCTACGGAAATCTCGATTTCCAAGACAAATGATACATTGAGTACCGGGTTTTCCGACTTGCTTTGCAGTTTGGCTATCTCAGTTAAAATCACGTTATGAAGGTGCCACCTTCCCTTTAAGCACTGCTGCAAAATCTGAACGACAGACAGCGTTACGGCGGTCGTGTTTATTCAGTGGTGGAAAGAAAATGCATATGCCTGATGTAAAGAATCAATTTCAGAGTTTAATTTTGAGAAAAAATATGATGCTTGTTTTGGCAAGTACAGAAGAGGTAAGACGTGATGTGTGTTCCGGCCATTGGGCGCATTACGGCCTAATGACGCTCTGCAATGGACGACTCTTGGCCGAAGTTTTCGGTCGACAGGTGTGTTGAATGCTGGTTCACTCGCTAAAATATTATTTTCAGCGAGTGAGCGAGGCTTAGGGTTTACAACCAATCAGATTACTGCAACCATGTGGAAGGTATTCCTTCAGGGTTTGAAATAAGGCAATAAGCCTCTTTACTTTGAACTTTAAAGCTGGCAGAAATTGTATACCGAGAGCTTTCGGTGAAATTAAATATGCCAATAGCAGTTTCTCAACACGCTCTACAAAACTGCTATCTCAGTTCAAAACCTACGATAAAACTGGGACACTCCCTTTAGTTACGGAGATGAAAACCGGGAAGCGAAGGTCCGGGATGCGCAGGTGTAAAGACTACACCTTTTTAACTTTAATTTAAAATAAGCCAAGTTCAAATTAAAATAACTCAAGTTCAAATTAAAAAAATTCAAGTTCAAATTAAAATAAGCCAAGTTCGAATCAAAATATACCGCACGCAAATAAATATATACCGCGTATTAGGCTTGGGCACCCCCAGTCCTGCAAAAATACATCCGGCTCAACGCTAATGACTTTAAATGACGGATATACAGAGGTAACGAATGAATGGTTACATATTTCTACTTAAACTATCTGAGTTGGGGTTCATCGGAGTTTAATCAAGCTTGTTTCATTTGAATTTCAATTGGATTTAGTTTCAAACGAACTTGATTTATTTTAAATTGAACTTTACTTGTTTTAATTTGAACATGATATACTTTAATTTGAACTTGAGTTATTTCAATTTGAGCTTGACTTATTTGAAATTGAAGTTAAAATGGTATACTAGACTTCAATAATATACATCATCTACACCAGCCACTAACCACTACACAATTGTGTATATATTTTTAGTTAATATTATAATGATATTTATATAATATATTATTATTTTATACATATACATTTATATTTATTATTTATATTATATATATATATATATATATATATATATATATATATATATTCATATTTATATATAATATTAATAACAATAATATTTTCGTTACTATATAGCTACCGGTTAGTACCTGACGTATTTATTAGTATCCTGTGTAGTGGTTAGTGGCTGGTGTAGAGGCTAGTGACTGGTGTACTGGTTATTGGCTGACGTAGTTATTAGTACCCTGTGCAGTGGTTAGTGGCTGGTGTAGAGGCTAGTGGCTGGTGTACTGGTTAGTGGCTGGCGTATTTATTAGTATCCTGTGTAGTGGTTAGTGGCTCGTGTAGTGGTTAGTGGCTGGTGTAGAGGCTAGTGACTGGTGTACTGGTTAGTGACTGACGTAGTTATTAGTATCCTGGGTAGTCATCATCATCATTGTTGGGGTTTAACGACGCACCAACTGCCAGGGTCATACGGCGTCGCCAACTCTCACCCTGTTGGAAGGGATTTTGGGGATCAGATCGACTTATTCAGAGGCTCCGCCGGGACTTGAACCCGGGGTATCCTGGGTAGTGGTTAGTGGCTGGTGCAGTGGTTAGTGGCTGGTGTAGAGGCGAGTGACTGGTGCACTGGTTAGTGGCTGACGTAGTTATTAGTATCCTGGGTAGTGGTTAGTGGCTGGTGTAGATGATGTATATTATTGAGGTCTCCATAAGATATGGCTTTTCGGCCCTCAATTACAAGGACACAGCACACATAGGGAGCACACACTTTCGGAAACCACACAATACTTTACATAACATGACCGTTGTAGATAACAATTTCAGTTGCCAGCCGACCTACATCGGGCAAATAATTGAGCACCGGAGGTTCTCAGGGGAACCGATCCCAGCCCTGGACGTGCACTGCCACTGCACGCTTCTGAGCAGCGGGCCGGAGCCCAACGCTCTACCAACTGAGCTACCGGGGCGGCTCAAGGATAATGTATTGATCAGGGATAAGGTACTGTAAATTTCTTTGTTCTGCGTCTCTTCGTTTTTGCGTTATCAGCGGAAAACCAGGAGGGGGGCGAATTTCGCCCCTACCAGCGGGTCACGTGTTAACACTGGCACGGCAATAGAAGCCCTATACAAAGTCTATGGGAGACCAAAAATCTAGGGGCCCTAACCCCCAACCCCCCGTCGAGATTTGCACCTATGGTTGGTGTAGTGATTAGTATTCGGTGTAGTGGTTAGTGGCTGGTGTAGTGGTTAGTATCCGGTGTAGTGGTTAGTTGCTGGCGTAGTGGTTAGTAGCTGGTGTAGTGGTTAGTACCCAGTGCGGAGGTTGGTGGTTGGTGTAGTGGTTAGTGGCTGTTGTAGTGGTTAGTGGCTGGTTTAGTGGTTAGTATCCGGTGCGGAGGTTGGTGGTTGGTGTAGTGGTTAGTGGCTGGTGTAGTGGTTAGTGGCTGGTGTAGTGGTTAGTATCCGGTGTAGTGGTTAGTTGCTGGCGTAGTGGTTAGTAGCTGGTGTAGTGGTTAGTACCCGGTGCGGAGGTTGGTGGTTGGTGTAGTGGTTAGTGGCTGTTGTAGTGGTTAGTGGCTGGTTTAGTGGTTAGTATCCGGTGCGGAGGTTGGTGGTTGGTGTAGTGGTTAGTGGCTGGTGTAGTGGTTAGTGGCTGGTGTAGTGATTGGTGGCTGGTGTAGTGGTTAGTGGATGGTGCAGTGGTCAGTATCCGGTGCGGAGGTTGGTGGTTTGTGTAGTGGTTAGTGGCTGGTGTAGTGGTTAGTGGCTGGTGTAGTGGTTAGTGGCTGGTGCAGTGGTTAGTGGCTGGTGTAGGGGTTAGTATCTGGTGTAGTGGTTAGTGGCTGGTGCAGTGGTTAGTATCCGGTGCAGAGGCTGGTGGTTGGTGTAGCGGTTAGTGGCTGGTGCGGTGGTTAGTATCCGGTGCGGAGGTTGGTGGTTGGTGTAGTGGTTAGTGGCTGTTGTAGTGGTTAGTGGCTGGTGTAGTGGTTAGTATCCGGTGTAGTGGTTAGTGGCTGGTGTAGTGGTTAGTTTCCGGTGTAGTGGTTAGTATCCGGTTCAGAGGTTGGTGGTTGGTGTAGTGGTCCGGGCTAGCGCTTTTCACGTCAGTGACCCGAGCTCAGACTCGGCAGATTCTCTGAACAAGGATCAATTGGACTGCCCGAAAACCACTCCAACTGGAAAAGAATTGGCAACACCATATAAAACTGACACTTGAGGCGTCGATAAGACCTTTCCCCGCGCTTCCCAAAGGGAAGTGAGGCTTCGCAGCTTTATTGCAGAGATGAAGTGAAGTCACACATCCACATTATGGAGATAAGGGACCGAAAGTAGGCCTAGCTGGCACCATTAGAAAATAAAGGAAGATAAGTGAGGCCACAAAGCACCTTAAGTTACATAAGAGACAGGGAGCAAGAATACAGGTACGGGTGCTGCTTCAAAGTTTGCAGAGCCATATACTGCCAATGCTATTCCAAGGAGAAAAACAACGAGCTAGAACAAGTACGCTATTCACTCGATATAAAAGGATAACAGGCAGGATAACTGTAGTTGGAAAGTTGGATTAAGACATGGGTACATTGCCAAAACGTGTAGCCCGCACCCCGGTGGGCCTCCGAGCCACCTTCGCGCTGGTGGGGGGAGGGAGGTGTTTGAACACCTCCTTCGAACTCGGCCCCTATGCGGGGTAGCGAAAAAAACACAAAGGCTATTGGATAGCTCATAAAAATACATGGAGCAGCTATCTCTAGCTTTTTTGGGCTCAGGTCAATATTGAGGTCATGACAGGTCAACGAAGGTGACATTTTGAGTAGAGTTTTTGGGCTCTAGCATCTGACAGAATTGAGCTAGAGTAATCGTTTAGGCACCATTCGGTTTCTCTCGTCACGACGAATCGAATGATGTATAATCTGACCATATTAGATCAAAACACAAAAATGACCTGACATCAGGCCAGGTCAAGGTCACTTTTTTACTTAGCATAGTCAATATGCAAATCAATCGACTCGCAATAGCAATCCAAACGCAATGGTATCAAAATAAATAAAAGCTGTATCATTTTGTGCAAAGTCAGTGACCTAAGTCTGAAAACTGCTGGAGTAGCCCCAGATGACCTCTCAGAGGTCACAGGTAGAAAATTGCAATATGGACCTGGAAAGGGGCCCAGGATACTACAATTTGGAGAATATGAAGGTACTCTCAGCTGCATCTACACAAATGCAGTTACATTTCTGTTTTTCCCATGTATTTCCAATGGAGAGGTCATGACCCGTACTTAACCTTAGGTCATCAATATGAAAAATCCCGGAATATGTTTTGTGGCACTCGGTGGGCCCATTATATGGTATAAGTTTAAATCCGATGCTATCACCCATCTCCTACTTATGCCACCTTTATTTTTGGAGGTAAGGTCACTTGACCTGCATTGGTGACCTGACCTGAGATGACACAACCTCAAAATTTTGGGAAAAATTGCGGAATTAATAAGGCGTGCCAAGTACAGTGGTGCTTCGCGCCGCCGTTTTTTCGTGCTGCCGGAAAAACCCGAGGGGGGGTGTCAAACAACCCCCACCGGGGCCAGGGTTCACTTGCTACTTCAAAGTGTCAGATGGACCTCGGAGTAGAGGTTTGCAACTAAACAAAATAAAAAATAGAGCAGTTGTAGGACAAAATCGAAATAAAAATGTGATGCTGGTCATGGAGAAACCGGAAATATTTACCTCAATCAGCCATCGATCTATAGGATCTGATAACGGCCATGGATATTAACAAATATTTTAAATCTAGGATCCATCAAAGCATACATGTCATCATTCTCAGTCAAGATAATCATAAAAACAAAGCTCTCTTAACCGTAACGAAGGCAAAGCATACGTGCTCTGGCAAAATTATAAGCCGGGCTGAATGCCAGAAGACACTCGCGGGAGCCATTACAGAGGAACGGAACGGCCCATTTCGTTACTGATAGGCTCTGCGTGGCGAAGGTGTCATTCATCAGTACCTCTGCTCTTCAGCGGGAGAAACCGAGACTCAGAGGAAAGCATCGCCATCAAAACAGAACATGAGGCATTGTCCTCTGCATTCCACTGCGGCCCTTCTTAACCCTCGCCCTGTCGGAGCTCGATAGTCATATGTCCCACCGGCGTGGACGAAACACAGCCTCCTTATTGCCGATCAATAATTGTCATCGTGGGTGGTTCACTTTATTCTAACTTATTTTAAAGGAACATGCGATGTTTCTATATTTTGCTGATGGGCGGCGCTGACCCGGTACCGGCCGTACAGACTTTGGCAATGGCAGCTGGGGCATTCCAGGACAAAACGACCAAAATTGTTCAAATTTGACACCACCATGCCTATAAAAAATCTGACACTTTGTTTCCGGGTTAGTTTTGGGTAATGAACACCGCTGTGAGAATCTTAGCCCCCTCCAACCAACAGTGACCGAGTTATAGCCCGAGGCATTTTCGGGACGTCCCCTGTAGACTCATCTTCGATGCTTCATAGCTCAAAAACGCATGGCCTGATTAACAATTTTTGTATATAATTGAGCTGGTCATGAACCATAGATTATTTTGAGAAAAAATTGAAATTTTGACTTTTTGTTGATTTGATCCTTTCTTTTTTTACCTAGCTTGACCTTCTGGCATTTGAAATTGACCTTTCGGACACCTCAAAATGTTGCTTCATAAGTTTTCTTTCGATAACAAAGAAAAAATGCGTTCTTGCTATAAATTCCAAACTGTTAGCAGCTAAGATCGGTATGCAGGCGGCCTGCAGACCACTGCAGTAGTACAGCCTTATGTTTAACAATGCAAACAAAGCGATTGCTTTTGGAATCGGTTGCTTGCAATGCTATTGCATTGTTTGCACGAAATTTTCATCGTGCAAGTGTCAGAATTTATGAAAATTAACACGCGCCTACACGAGGGGGCGGGCAACTGGCCTCCTCAGTTTTTCACAGGTAGTAAAAAAAAAACACCGTCGCGCAGCGCCACCATACTTCATCTACCTCTTACCCCACATTCTTGGAACTTCTGGAAGAATTTAGGTCAGCTGGCAGCTGGTAGGTACCGTAAATGCCGTCGGCCGGCTGGCAACTCACTGGTGAGAGGGTGACCCGAGTTGGCGGTCGTCCTTGTGTTTTGTGGAACGTTAAACTTTAGCTCCCTAAATCACTTTTCATTATGGGAGTTACTCATTCGGGTGGTGAGGTCATCGGGGTCTCCAGAACAAGTCCCTTCATGACTCCAGTGAGACTCTGACTCCTAAAATTGAGCTGGGAACAACATGGAAACAATTTATAAAAAATAACAGCCATTAAAAGTGACAAGAAAGTGATTTCCTGTTTCGTTGGTGAGGAGGGCCAAGAAGCTCATTAGTAATGGGTTATTTAGCCTTGCATCCTTAAACGAAAATTTTCAAAGATGTACCGAATTTATCAATATTTGAAATAAGTATAACTTATCCTATAAGCACCACTGACTCACACCATTACGTCGTTCCCAGAGTTGGAAAAATAGTATCGATACAGGCAGTGGCGGATCCAAGGGGGAAAGGCATTTCCTCCCCCCAAGTGGAAAAGCTCGGGGCAAAACTATGTTTTTTCCACCCCCCCAAAGCGATCGACCTTCTTTTTCCCCGACTCCTTTTTAATTTAATAAGCAAGGTTTTGATACTTCAACTCTCAACATCAAACAGAACCAATTAAGTTCAGTGTAAATATGTGGCCTTGAATAGGAAAAAAAGTATCTTGAGCCCATAGCCCATATTTTTCACCCCGTGACCTTTTTTTGCTTTTCGTCTCAAATACCCAAAATCCCACCGGCAAGTCATATTGTAGCGCAATTTTTCACTGCGTGACATTTTTTTTTGCTTTTCGACTTTGGTTTGCCCGTCCCAAACCTACCGGCTAGATCCGTGACCCAATGCAACACAGCATATATTTGAGAAAATTCGCACAATGTAAGAAAACGTGTCTAGAAGGCTTTCAATCCCAGGGGGAGCTTGAATCTGCTCATATTGCAAAAAAATGTTGTACTGAAATCATAACTTATTCCACATGGTCACTTGAACAGGTCGTCTAACATAATAATCTTAAAAGAGGGAAATTTCATAGCGGACACGGATCCCAGTCAAACGCTATTTCGAAAGGCGTTTGGATGGTGTTTTTTTAATGACAAGAGGTGGGAAAATTTGAAACTATATCGAGAGCCACCACGTTAAAATAAATAGCATAATACATCATGTGTTTTAGCCCTCACACAGGCCGGTTAAATTACATTTAAACAAGAAGTAGAGAACAAGTGAAAAAAGAGAACATTTAGCCTCCACCCCGGTGGGCCTCCGACCCACCTTCGCCCTGGTGTGGGGGTGTTTGAGCACTCTCCCTCGAACTCGGCTCCTATGTAAGATAGCGAAAAAGCGTGAAGGCTGGTGTAGCTCACAAAAATTCACGAACAAAATATATCGGTCACTTTTTCACTCAGGTCAAAATTGAGGTCATGACAGGTCAAAGAAGGCTGCATGTTAGGGTAGTGTTTTTGGGCTCTAGCATCTAACAGAGTTGAGTTATAATCACTTTCCGTAGGCCCCATTCGCTTCCTCTCGTCACGGTGAATCGAATGATGTATATTTGACTATGTTAGGTCAACACGCATAAATGACCAGACCTCAGGTCAGGTCAACCTCATTTTCCGACCTAGCATATTCAATATGGATATCAATCGCCTTGCAATAGCAATCCAAACGTATTGGCATCAAAATAAAAGTTGTATCAAGTTATTGACCCAAGTCTGAAAACTGCATCAGTAGCCCCACATGACCTTTCAGAGGTCCAAGGTAAAAATTGCAACATGAACCTGAAAAGAGGCCCAGGATACTACGACTTGGAGAATACGAAGGTATTCTCCGCTGTATCTACACAAATACAGCCCAATTCCTGTTTTCCTCAGGTATTTCCAATGGAGAGGTCATGACCTATACATGAGCCTAGGTCATGGACATGAAAAATCCTGGAGTAAATTTTGTAGCACCCGGTGGGAGCATTATGTGGTAAAAGGTTCAATCCGATAGATTTACCCATTTCTTACTTATGCCACCTTAAACATTTTTGGAAATGAGGTCACTTGACCTATGCTGGTGACCTGACCTGAGAAGACATGAGCTTAAAATTTTGAAGGAAGTTGCAGAATCGATCAAGGATAAGGCGTGCAAAGTACGGCGGCGCTTCGCGCCGCTGCTTTTTCGTCCCGCATGAAGAACCCGACGGAGGTGTTCAAGCACCCCCCCACCGGGGCGAAGGTTAAAGGATGTTTTACCACTTTTACCACTGTTTCGACGTTTCATTGGAGGTGGTTGGGCAACCACAAAAATATATAATTCCACACTCCTGGTGCCTTGTATAGTGACTGAAGAATAAAGAAATAAGCTGAGATGACTTCAACACTAACACTGACTTTGGCCTGCATAAATCCATTCCTTCACCTGCAGTGAGGGCCGTCACTCATTATTTAAGCCAAATCATTTATAACAGTATGTTTACCTTTGCATTGGGCATTCCGCATGACTAAATTTACAACCATTCACGCAGCACCCATAAAAGATAGTCCGCTTGCACAGCACGACACTGTTTATTTCAAACATTGGCATACTAAACCCGAACCTCTCTTCCTTTACTTGAAGAGATTTCATGAACAGTGATAGATGCCTTATTTACCGCGGTATTGTATGGAACTGTTCATTGATTTTCCCATAATTTCATTGGCGAACAGACTGGAGCTGTCTGGTAACATTGGCTAGGCTTGATTGTGGAATGTACAAGAATTTAATCGTGCTGGAAAATTTATCCGTAAGAAAACCATGCGTACCTTTGGCATCAAGTATCTGATCTTGCACTGGGATTTTTAAACCACAATGACATGTTGCCGGTTTGGCCCAGCTCTGGATATAATCGCAAGTGCCCTTGCTATAAGAAGTAGCGAAAACGTTTCATTCACATAATTGTGTTTTGCTTCGATATAACGTTTGAACTGGAATTAAACTTTTGCATTGCTTTAACATCGTGTGTCTGGCGGCACAATTGGATGAAGTTAACACGCGCATTGACGGGGGGGCGGGTACCCGCCCCACCTCGGGTTTTCAGAGATAGCAGAAAAACGCCGGCGTGTAGCGCCTCCGTACTTGGCATATCTTTTTCTCTATCATTTTTACAACTTTTGTGAAAATTTTAAGGTTAGGTCATTTCAGGTCAGGTCACCAGTACAGGTCAAGTGACCTGACCTAAAAAAAAGATTAAGATAGCATAAGTCAGAGTAGGGTGAATTTATCCGATTGAAACTCATATCACACATTGGGCCCACCGAGTTCTCTAAAATATGTTCTGGTATTTCGACGACCTAAGGTCAGGTACGAGGCATGACCTCTCCATTGGAAATACGTGGGAAAATGGTTTTATACTGCATAACTCAGTAACGGATAGTGATAGAGCGTTTATTTTAGCTGTGTTAGACTCGCCTTGGCTTTGCGGTTCTAATGATATGCATTTTATATAATTTGACCCTGACCTGACATCAGGTCAGGTCAAATCTTTGACTTGACCTAGCAAGGTCAAATTATATATCATTTGATTCGGCTTGCTGCGAGGATTCATATAGTTCAAGTCGTTTTGCTCTATCTTTACTTGTTCAATTGAAATGGCCAAAAAACTTAATTTACATGATATCCATATTACGCCATGTTTTGACCTCTCGTGACCTTAAATGAGACCTGACAAAAAATTGTTTCAAATATTTTCGATGGAGAAGTGGATGGGCTACCCAACGCCGTTTACTGTTTTTCGCTACCTACCGTGGTTATTGAGATCTTAGGGGGGCTGGGTACCCGCCCCCCTCGTCAAAGCGAAGGTGGCTCAGACTCCCGTCAATGCGCGTGTTAAATATATTTTTGCATTGTGCAGCACAGCTCTCTGTTGGGAGATGTACATTCTTCAATCGTCTCTCTCGCTTTCATACTCCTGGTAAAAGTTCTGAGAAAAACACACGAGCCATCGCAGTGCTGTGTTTGAGCCATCTAACCACAGGTTCCGTGGCCTAAATGTTGGTCATCTCCGCTGTCCAGTAAACCATGTAAAATGAACAGTGCACTGAGAGTGACGGCGCTAAATAGCCCGTTGTAATCTCTACCGACAACGTTACATACAATCTTTGGTTAGGTCACCTTTGAGGTCGCTCGAGGTCAAAGAATTTCTAATAGGAACACAGTAGAAACCCAAATTTTGTAGCATAATAGCTGACAGAGCAGATCCGTAGAAGCTTTTTTAGCACCATTGGAATGCTCCTGTCGAGCCCGATCGGATTATATATCTTATAATCTCGTCTAGTTTCAACATTGATCTGCTTTGACCTAAATTCAGGCTAAGGTCTGTATGGTCAAAAATAATATCAATAAAACTGCAGTGGTAAGCCAGACACAATGACGTGAAAATAAACTAAGTATGCGAGAACAATTGGCAGCAGCATTGTTATTATGAGCCAGTGGTGTTGAAATGACCATTATCTGCCAAATTATTATTTTTATTTTAGATCTAAATTCACACTAAAAGAATAGATACAGTAATAATCGGAGCTTTCGACATCAAGTCATCTTCAGCAATGATACATTTTTGAGCACAAAAATTAAAAAGACAAGCACACGCTTGGGAGCAACCACTTCTTCCTGCAGAATTAAAAACACGCATTCGTACACAGTATACATATCAATATTTTCTTTTCTAAAACAGTTATATATATATATTTTTTACATATATCACGCATCACAAGACCAACTAGATTTTTGCTTTGTAATTATTATTATATATAGGATTTGTGGGTGATAGGCCAAGAAGCTGACATGGTATTCATTTTGGGTTCAAGATCACGTATAAAAATGGATTCCTTGATTTTCGTTTCTGCGACGTCCCAGCACCAGCACCATACGATCATGTACAAGGAATTCTGCATCAAATGATTCTACAACTCTTAAGTCACACAATAGCCCCTACAAGAACAAAAATAGTCGTACTGATGTCATTTACATGCGCCTGCCGTTCGTTAATGATACACTGTCTAAGCGGATACAAGGAATCATCAGAGCCTCAAAATTACCCATCCGCATATCCTGGACTTCCGGAACTCCCCTAAAACAAAACGATACGATCTGCTCTGATGCATCCTCCCTGTCCAGCTGGAAACAAACACTGTCATGCTTGTGAGTGTGGCCTTCGGGGCAAATGTATGACCCGGCTCGTTGTTTATCAGGCCACCTGCACTAAATGTGAGCAGTTAGGAATGTCCATTCATATGTAGGCAGAGCAAAGACCCATTAGGTACCGTCTAAACGAACATTTAGGTGATGCTCGCCTACATAGAGTGGACACGCCCTTCGGTGATCATATATTACACTATCATAAAGACCTAAGTGATGATGAAATTAATTCCCTATTTCGGATCGAAATTTTAAGTGTTAACCGGGACGTCGCAGAAACGAAAATCAAGGAATCCATTTTTATACGTGATCTTGAACCCCAAAATGAATACCATGTCAGCTTCTTGGCCTATCACCCACAAATCCTATATATAATAATAATTACAAAGCAAAAACTAGTTGGTCTTGTGATGCGTGATATATGTAAAAATATATATATATATATATAACTGTTTTAGGAAAAAATATTGATATGTATACTGTGTACGAATGCGTGTTTTTAATTCTGCAGGAAGAAGTGGTTGCTCCCAAGCGTGTGCTTGTCTTTTTAATTTTTGTGCTCAAAAATGTATCATTGCTGAAGATGACTTGATGTCGAAAGCTCCGATTATTACTGTATCTATTCTTTTAGTGAATTTAGATCTAAAATAAAAATAATAATTTGGCAGATAATGGTCAATTTCAACACCACTGAGCTCATGACGTGAAAATACAAACTCCATCGCAATTATCAGCAATTCTCAATTCTCGCACGTTATCGAAATTTACCAATTGCCCCATGAATTTCTAATGGAAGGATGGTGACCCTGACCTTGTCTCAGGTTATCGATATGGAAACCCTGCTACGAACAATTATCTTGCTCGGTGACCTTACTATGTGATGTGAGTCTAAAGTCGAAAGGTTAATGTTGATCTTAATGATGATGCATCGCGAAACATTTTTTCGAGACTAGGTCTCTTGACTGGACTGGCGATCTGATCTGATATGACTCAGACCTAAAATTTCGCCAGAAGCTGCAAAAATGTCGTGTAAAATATGAAGTACGGCGGCGCTGCGCGATGGTTTTTTACTACCTGTGGAAATCTGAGGACCCCGGTTGCCCACCCCTCGTGTGGACGCATGTTAATTTAAATAAGCTCTGGCACACGCACGATGAAAATTTTGTGAAGAAAATGCAGGGCATACTTTAAGGAATTGGGACTGGCGGGCATTTCGTTTCAAAGGGCACGAATTCCCACCAAAAGGGCATTCCCAAAGCACCAAATGACTGGTGACTGGTGGGTACCGGCCCATTCAGGGCCGTTCACTAGTAGACGTAGCATGGGGACTGGTGGGCAAAATTCCCATCACTCTGTAGCTTAAAATATGCCCTGAGACAATGTAATATCATTGCAAGTAGCTGATTCCAAAAGCAATCACTTTGTTTGAGGTGTGAAACATAAGGCTGTACCTACTACTGCAGTGATTTGCAGACCGTCTGCATACCTATCTTAGGTGCAAAAAATTTGGAATTTATAGCAAGAAAGTGTTTTTAAACATTTTATCGAAAGACAATTCATGAATAATTTGTTTGAGGTGTCTGAAAGGTCAATTTCAACTGTCAAATGGTCAAGCTAGGTAAAAAAGAAAGCGTAAAATAAATGAAAAGTCAAAATTTAAAACATAACTTCAAAAGTTTCTTTTTTCAAAACAATTTATGGTTCAAAAATAGTTCAATGATATGCAAAAATTGTTAATCAGGCTATGTGTTTTTCAGTTATGAAGCATCACCGATGAGTCTACAAGGTGACCCCCCGAAAATGCCTTGGGCTATAACTCGGTCACCGGTTGTTGGAGGGGGCTAAGAGTCTCATAGCCGTGTTCATGGCCCAAAACTACCTCGGAGACAAAGTTTTAGATTTTTTCTCGACAAGGTAATGTCAGGGCTTGGTCGACTTGTCCTGGAGTCCCCCAATTCTGGCACTGCCCCGTCCCCGGCGCAGCCAGGCACAGGCAAGGTACGACAAGCAGTGGTGGTGGAGGGCACCATGGACTCTCAACTGATTTCTTTCCGGTCAACGCCATGAGACTGGTGTTAAAATTCATAATTCAAGCCTCCCCCTTAGTTCCGTCGCCGATGACGACAAAGCAAACACACGTCGAGGCTGTGCGGCGACACTTGCCGGCCAGGAACACCTGTCGTCGCTGCCTCGCGCCAGCGAAAATGGGTCAACATCGTCTCACTTAACACCCTCCAAGCCACCTTCACACTGGTGGGGGGGTGTTCGAACACCTCCTCTCGAACTCGGCTCTTATGCGGAAAAGCGAAAAATGCGAGCTGTTGGATAGCTCATACAAATTCATGAAGAAACTACATTGGTCACTTTTTGGCTCAGGTCAATATCAAGGCCATGACAGGTTAACACGCGCCCCGCGGGGTCCCTTGCATGACGCGCCCCGTAGGGGGGGGCGTTTTTCGCCCCCTCCCCCTCCGTATCTCGTTCCCCACGAAAGCTAAAGGAAAATTACGGGCGGCGTTTGAAAGCTCTTGACAGGACAAAGAGATTTTATGCGGATAATTTTTATGTCAGGTCGATATTGAGGTCAGCATAGGTCAAAGAAGGCTCCATAGGCTTACAACAGAGCAGTGTAAGTTTCCCTCTCTAGATCTGCCCTCAGCGGAGCTAGAGCAAATCTTTATGCATCATTGGATTCCTCTCATCGCGGCGAATCGAATGATGTATAATATGACTATGCTTGGTCAAATAGTGAAAATGACCTGACCTCGAGCTAGGTCAGGGTCACAGAGTGACCTGGTATGGTCATGTTGCATATCAATCGACTTCCCGTGACAATATAAGCACAATGCAAGCAAAATGGGATCTTTATATCAATTCAGTGAGAAGTTATTGGCAAAACAATCACTCTCTGCTCCCGTGACCTGATGTGACCTTTGAGAGGTCAGATGCTAAAAAAATCAACTTTATGGTTAAGATCGTGGGAAGAATAGACGGTTTGAGGATTTTCAGCTTTATCTATCCAGTATTTACTGAAAACGAGCCCATTATATTTTTCACCATAGACTTTTAATAGGGTGATCAAGCAATTGACCCCACCCTAGGTCAACAATATCAAAATTTCGAGATAGCAGATTTGTAAACCCTAATGACCTTATTATATTGTGGAAGTTTCAAACTGATCAGTTGGCTGATGTTCCCGGGGCGCCGCTTCAAACTCGTGATTTTAGGTTTTGAGGTCGGGTCACTTGACCCTAAATAGCTCCTTGACCTGACATGACCTTAACTCAAAAATTTGTTCAGATGCGTAAAATTGATCAGGGATAAGGTACTGTAAGTTTCGCTGTTCTGCGTCTCTTCGTTTCTGAGCTATCTGGAGAAAACCAGGAGGAGGGGGCGAATTTCGCCCCCCAGGGGGCGCATGTTAAAGAAGGTTGCATGTTAGAGTAGAGTTTTCGGGCTCTGGCGTCTGACAGAGTTAAGTTAGAATCATTTTTAGGCACCATTCGTTTTCTCTCGTCACGTAAAAATGAATGATGTATAACATGACTATTTACAACGTGTTATTTACAACGGCCATGATGTGTTAGGTACTGTTTGGTTTGCGAAGGAGCTTGCTCCTATGTGTGCTTGTGATTGAGGGCGGAAAAGCCATGTCTTATGGATACCTCAATATTAATCTACTCTACTCTACCCTACTCTATATACTAGGTCAAAATACAAAAAAATTACCTGACCTAAGGTCAGGTCAAGATCACTATCCGACCTAGCATAGTCAATATGCATTTTAATCGACTCGCAATAGCAACCAAAACGTAATGGATCAGAATAAAATATTTATCGTCATTTCCTGCAAAGTTATTGTCCCAAGTGTTAACACGCGCATTGGCGGGGGTCTGAGCCACCTTCGCATTGACGGGGCGGACCCGCCCCCTAAGATCTCGAGAACCACGGTAGGTAGCGAAAAACGGTAAACGGCGTTGGGCTGCCCATCCACTTCTCCATCGAAAACATTTGAACCATTTTTTTGTCAGGTCACATTTAAGGTCACGAGAGGTCAAAACATGCCCGTCATAGGGATAACATGTAAAATTCAGTTTTTCGGGCATTACATCTGAACAAGTAAAGATAGAGCAAAACGACTTGAACTATATGATTCCTCTTAGCAAGCCGAATCGAATGATATATAATTTGACCTTGCTAGGTCAAATCAAGGATTTGACCTGACCTGAGGTCAGGTCATGGTTAAATTATATAAAATGCATATCATTAGAACCGCAAAGCCCAGGCGAGTCTAATGCAGCTAAAATAAATGCTCTATCACCATCCGTTACTGAGTTATTCCGTAAAAACCATTTTTCCCATGTATTTCCAATGGAGAGGTCATGCGTCGTACGTGACCTTAGGTCATCGATATCAAAAATACCGGAACATATTTTAGAGAACTCGGTAGGGCCATTATGTGATATGAGTTTCAATCGGATAAGTTCACCCTGCTCCGACTTATGCTATCGTAAACTTTTTTGAGGTCGGGTCACTTGACCTGTACTGGTGACCTGACCTGAGATGACCTAACCTTAAAATTTTCACAGAAGTTGTAAAAATGATGAGGAAAAGGTATACCAAGTACAGCGGCGCTACGCGCCGCCGTTTTTCTACTATCTCCGAAAAACCGAGGGGCGGGTACCCGCCCCCCGTCAATGCGCGTGTTAACAAACAGCTTAAGTAGCCCCAGATGACCTTCCAGAGGTCACAGGTGAAAAATTGCAGCATAAACCTGGAAAGGGACCCAGGATACTACGATTTGGAGATTACGAAGGTAATCTCAGCAGTATTTACACAAATACGGCTCAATCGCTGTTTTCCCTACGTATTTCCAAAGGAGAGGTCATTATCCGTACCTGACCCTAGGTCATCGACATGAAAAAATCCCGGAATACATTTTATAGCACTTGGTGAGACCATAAGGTGGTATAAGTTTCAATCCAATAAATTCTCCAATTCCTCACTTATGCCACCTTAAGTTTTGGAGGTACACTGGTGACCTGACCTGAAATGACCCAACCTTAAAATTTCGGAGAAAGTTGCGGAATTGATCGAGGATAATGTATGCCAAGTACAGCGGTGCTTCGCTTTGCTGTTCTTTTGTGCCGCCGGAAAAGCCCGAGAGGGTTGTTCACACACCCCCACCGGGGCGAGGGTTAACCCTCGCCCACTGGAGGGCACCGATGGCCCCCTAACATTTTTCAGAATAAAAGAAAAACGACAATGATCAGCACCGCGGTTGAGGGGTCTACCTCTCACCCCATTATTTCCCCACCCGCCCTAAAATTGTTCACCCCGGGCCACAGTAGGTCAGATCACCAGGCGAGGTCAAACAAGATCAACTCATTTCAACTTTTGAGATCTACCATAGCTATATTTCTAGGCCCATCAATTTGAGACTTTCTACATTTAATGAACCCTCCAGGGTCTAAAAATGCATATCCGGGAGCTTTCGATTTGGTGATCTGAGGTCGGTTCACGAGATGACCTCCCCCATAGAAAAGCTGTATTATCATCTAAAAATCACAACAATGATTGAAAATACACAGAATTCTCAGAAAAACATTGTTAGCCACCCTTTCATGGATTCCATGGGCAATATTTACCCTTTGAACTATCTGAGGTCATCACAGGTCACCTGAGGCCAAAAACTGTATTTTGACGATAACTTTTGACCTAATCAAGCTAGAGCGCTGAATTAAACGTCATCAAATATGTCTCGTCACTGGCTTTCATTTGTTATACAACAAGGTCACTTCCCGACCTTCCGTGATCACAGGTCATATTAGGTCAAGAGGTGCCCACTGAAGGTCAAACCACTGACGGGAAGTGATTATGTTTCCCCTAGCTGAGAAAGCTCTGGAATTTTCCTATCAAATATACTTTACCAGACCTCAATAACTCTAATGGCATGAGAGCTATACCCAGTTTTTTTAAACATTGCATATTTCAGTGGAAATAGCCTATCGTGACCCAACTTGACCTCTAGAGGTCGAACCATTCACTTGAGTGCTTAAACATATTAATCAATCCCATATTGAATTTACACGAGCTTTCCAACGTACTTTGCAGATTTGCACTAATTCCCGTTTTAAAATTAGAGGGGGCAATCGATGCCCCCTCGGTGGGGCCAGGGGGTGGACATGAGATACCTCTCTAGAATTCTGGGGGTTTTGAAGGTTCCATTTCTGGGTCTGACCGTTTTTTTGCAGCAAAATTTAACATGTAATTCCAATGGGACTGTTTGCAGGGGTTTGGGGCACGGGCCAGTTGGAAAATTTAAGCGGTGCTTAAGGGTATATTTTTTATTTTTGGTATGTAAAATCGATCAGGCTATCTTCTGGGTGCAGTTTTTAGTCCCTGATATGTTTTTATAACAAGGAAATCCACGATGAATTTCATGCTAATTCCTTCAGAATTATGTTTCGAATGTTTCACTCAACCAATCAAAACGCTGTATTCTACCTTCTGCTACCAGAATCTAAGGTATCTTGAACAAAACCCTCCAAAATACTACAATATGCTCAATATGCTGCCAAATCAGGCAGTCAGCTGGCTGTCATGTCCGAACCGTATCTATAGGAACCGTGGGTGGGGCAAAGCTGGCGCCGGACACCCGGTAGGGCACACTAACACTAACATTTTGGTACCATTACATTTCGATTGTTATTGCGAGTCGATTGATGGGCTAATTGACTATGCTTGATCAGATAGTGACCTTGACCTGTCCTCAGGTGGACTCATTTTTGTGTGTCTTACCAAGCAAAGTCATAGGCCGTGTTCCGCCTGTCAGCACAGTTTTGTCAGTAAGCCCTCTAACCTCTCCTCCGGAAAAGGAACATCAGCGCCACAAACACCTCTAGTATGTGCTATCCAAATAAAAATGAAACATAATACTCATCTACCAATCACAAAATAGTAGGCTGCCAGTGTCGTGCTGTTACCCTTTTCCCAACAGAACAACAGCAGGCCGTCAGCCCGTAAAACCTCTAGACCAGTTCCCGGGGAGAGGCTACAGTTCCGTGACGTAGGCGCAAAGCTGCCCGCTGACTGGTGCTGACAATACTGGGCTGAAGACGGAACAGGCCTATATTATACATCATTCGATTTGCTGTAGCGAGAGGAAGCGAGAGTGCCTTAAATGATTCCACCTCAACTCTGCCAGATGCTAGATGCCCGAAACTCTTCTCTAACATGCCACCTTCTTTGACCTGTCATGACCTCAATATTGACCTGAGCCAAAAAGTGACTGATGTGGTTTCTTCATGAATTTGTATGAGCTATCCACTAGCCTTCGCGTTTTCTCGCTATCCAGGATAGGAGCCGAGTTCTAGGGGAGAATGTTTGAACACCCCCCACCATGGCGAAGGTGGCTCGGAGGCCAACCGAGGCGGGTGTTAGGTCACTGGAGGTTGAGGCATGCTACCATAGATGTATTATTGTATTGTATTTTTACGAACACTTTGGCTTTCAAGCGCCGTCGTAATGAACGAAGTGAGAAGACTAGAAAGGAGACGGTAAGGATTAGGATGGATGAGGTTAAAGGAAGGGGATACTACCGGAGGGGTCGCTGCGCCCAAGGCGCATGCGCTCGCTGCCCCAGGCAGTTTAAGGATAACGAGGAGGATAAGGATAGGATTGCGTTCCACACACGCACACATACATAAATTGATAACACAAAAATAAACTGAAGAAGATGAAGAGAAATCGGCGGTGTTCGGCATCGTATTCTTTTGGTTTTGTAGACGTCACTGTCTGTTTCCAGTTCAGCATAGGGATAACATGTAAATGAAGGTTTTCAGTCATTACATTTGAACTATTCAGGATAGGTCAAAACAATCTAGACCATTGGAGTCATTGCAACAAGCCGAATTAAATCATATATAATATGACCTTGCTAGGTTAAATCAAGTCAAATGCAGGATTTGACCAGACCTGAGGTCATGTCAAGGTCAGATTGGGTCAAAATACTTATCCTTAGAATCGCAAGGATGAGGCGAATCTAATGTGATTGAAATAAACCCTCTAGCACCATTCATTGCTAAGTTATTCAGTTTTATATCATTTTTCCCATGTATTTCCAATGGAGAGGTCTGTTGTTTTGTTTTACACGGTAAGGGGCCCACCGTTGTAGAACACGGTAGGCCCATTATGTGATATGAGTTTTAATCGGATAGGTTCACCCTGTTGTGACTTATGCTATCTTATTTTTTTAGGTGAGGTCACTTGACCTGCACTAGTGACCTATCCTCAGATGACCTAACCTTAAAATTTTGGGAGAAGTTGTAAAAATGATCTGCGAAAAGGCATGCTAAATACGGCGGCGCTACACACCCCGTTTTTATTGTGTCTTAAAAAATCCCCGGGGGCTGGGTACCTGGGTCAATGCACGTGTTGACACGCGCACTGGAGGGGCCTTGGCCCCCCCCCCATTTTCCCGAGGTGGCCGGAGGACCGCTCCTAGCCGAAAAACGACAATTGGCCACATTTGAGATGATTTAACGGTGCGTCGAACGGTGAAAAAAATGGAAAATTGGTCGAATAATTTTTTACTTATGTATATCCTTTCAAACTCAGATCTGCATTTTGAGATCGCCACAATCGCACGGTCAGACCAGTTCGCTTGCATTGGAGACCGAATGGTGACGTCATAACGCCATATAAATGGGATGACACCGGGACCGGTGTCGGAACCAGGTTAGATCTTCCCGGAACCTGACCAGGAGTCAGACTTGACGGCACTGGGACCGGTGTCGGAACCAGGTTAGGTCTTCCCCGAACCTTACCAAGACCAGTCGAGGCTACCGACGGATGCCAATTCGAGCATCCCCTACTGAACGCACACCTCACCCTTCTTACCATTTTCCACCCAGATGCCAGGCATCAAGCCAGACTCGTAGTAGGCGTTGCACATGGGCCCCACCAGGTGGTTGATGAAGGAGTCCTGCAGCCGCGCCAGCTGCGGGTTCTTGCGGTCCATGTAGGGTGACACAGGTAGCCCCAGCGCCAACTCCTCGTCACCTGGCCAAGACAACGTGTCATCAGCTGGCGCTGACTGCCTCCGTCTGCCCAGTTAGCGCTGACTGCCTCTGGCTGAGAAGTGCGTGTCTGCTCAGTCAGCAAGCGATACCTCCCGGTTCCAAAATATACAAGTGAGCTTTTAATTACACTATTACATTGCACTTCATCTAATGATAACCTGGAGTTAAATAGGAATGCTGAAAATAGCTGACCATAAGTGTAAATGTCAGTTGAACCGACATAGTAACTCGGATGGTCGCATGTCGGGCTCCAGTTCGCTGCTAAGAACACAGGTATAAAGCAGCGCATGGAAGAGGGTCGGGGTTGGCTGCGTTGTGACGCTGCGGTACTCTGCTGTTTACCCGACGTTAACTAGCTGGTAAGTGACCAGCGGGAGATGGCCTGAGGGTATAATAGTTACCAGTCACTCACCTTGCTCGTAAAACTCTTCTGCTATCCGCTGGGTCCACTGGTAGTGCAGAGCGAAGTCTTTGCAAGGCCCGTTAATATCTGCCAGCTTGATGGCCATCTCCATTACCAGCAGGCGGTCTGTCTCGGACCGCCAGTCAGTGCCGGATGAGTCACGAAACTGTCCAGCACAGTCACGTAGCAAGTCACGAAACGTCCAGCACAGTCACGTAGCAAGTCACGAAACTGCCCAGCACAGCCACGAAGCAAGTCACGAAGCACCCAACACAGTCACGAGGCAAGTCACGAAACTGCCAGCACAGTCAAGGAGCAAGTCACAAACTATCAGCACAGGCACGAAACAAGTACGAAACTGCTAGGACGGCTACAAAAGGAGTCAGGGGATGGTCCACCACGTTAACAAATCAAGTAAAAGAAACGGTCAAGCCGAGTCACAAAACAAGTCAGAAACATTCTATAATTTCCAACGTACCAGTGGTGTTATTTTCATGCCGACATTCCAGTTCCTATTCGATACTAAAACCTGACGGTCTCGGATGACTATCAATTTAAATTCATTTTCTGGAATTCCCTGGGTCCTTGATGTGGGGGAGGGAGGCCGGCGTCATGGAATTCACCAGACTATGTGCGCTGCTACCTCTACTAGCGCTACTTTTTTCAGAATTGCGAAATCGCTTCCCGCTACTCTGCTACTCCTCTATCACAGTTTGTATCATACAACGTTACTAAGGCGCTACCCAAAAACATTATTATTGTAATTTTTGACCAAATTTTAAAGAAACAAATTGTGTACTTGTATACAGGGTTGGATCCAGATCGACGGTTTGGGGGGGGCAACGGAAAAAATCGCGAAAATTATTCTTAAAAGGAAATCGGCAAAAATCGGGTGTCTAAAGGAAGGAGGCAATTTTCCGGTCTGATCCCCCTCCTTGGATCCGCCAGTGCTTGTATAGGTAGGGGAGACTGAGGTCCATTGCAATAACCTTTAGAAACCCATTTGTGGAACCAACGATTTGATTCGAGCAGCGAAATACACATAGTCCCGATATGCATTCCTGTTTTGGCTCCTTAGAAACATAACAACTGACGGAAATATTCAGTTCTTTATACCTAATTTCGAGTTTCAAAACATCTCTGCATATGTTACAACTAACCCCAGTCAAGGTTTAATTGTAACAGGGTGCAGGGTCAATGGTTCCTTTGTTATATAATTGTACAATGAATTAATTTTGCTGCTTGGTGCGACTTACTCTTAGAACAAAGCGAATTGTTCCTTACGGTATAGAACGTATCAGATATGGATGGGGCGGAATGGGTCAGATCCTGAACAGCCGTCCCCTGCTGACCCCCATTATCCGGCTAAGCCGGCGGGGGCGGCAGTCCTCTGCCCTGGGGCGGAATGGGTCAGATCCTGAACAGCCGTCCCCTGCTGACCCCTATTATCCGGCTAAGCCGGCGGGGGCGGCCACGTCCTCTGCCCTCTCGCTTACCTTCGAGGTGAACTCGGCCAATATCTCGAAATGTCGTTTGAGGTCTGTAGCTAGGATTGCTTCGATAACCAGGAAACGGAAACGCTTGAACTCCGACTTCTCCAGGTGACAGAGGAAGTTGTGTTCGGGCCGTGACAGGAACAGGCTCCAGGCGGCCGCGGCGTGGTGGTTCTCCAGCACCGACCGGTCGTTATACAACACCGCCTGAGGGCACGACCGGGGGTCAGGGCGGCGCCCAGCTGACAACACTGCAGCTGAGGGTACGACCGGGGGTCAGGGCGGCGCCCAGCTGACAACACTGCAGCTGAGGGTACGACCGGGGGTCAGGGCGGCGCCCAGCTGACAACACTGCAGCTGAGGGTACGACCGGGGTTCAGGGCGGCGCCCAGCTGACAACACTGCAGCTGAGGGTACGACCGGGGGTCAGGGCGGCGCCCAGCTACAACACTGCAGCTGAGGGTACGACCGGGGGTCAGGGCGGCGCCCAGCTGACAACACTGCAGCTGAGGGTACGACCGGGGGTTAGGGCGGCGCCCAGCTGACAACACTGCAGCTGAGGGTACGACCGGGGGTCAGGGCGGCGCCCAGCTGAAAACACTGCAGAAGGTGCCCCGGCTGCACCCAACTGGCAACACTGCAGATAGTATAGTCTGTGCAAAAGCATGAAGAAAGTGAGGCTTAAAGTTAACAACACTTCAGCCAGTGCTCATAAAAAATCACGCCCCTTGTGATAATAGTGAATTAACGTTAAATAACGGAGGACTTTTAGAGTTGGACACAATGTACAAAATTAGAAACAAAAACGAATTTAGACTCCAAAATATTTGATAAAACGGTGAGAGAATATGCATACGGCAAAAAAACACTGAAACATTACCGCTAGCATAAGACAAAAACTGATACATGAAAGCCCACTCGAAAACATGTTTTAGGCACGTATTAAAATTTTGAAAGAACGTCGGAAGATGCAATTTGAAATCAAGTTATGATCTGGAGTTCAGCCGAAGGCCAGACGGTAACTTTGATTAGCGGAGGACAAATGGAGCACACTCTCACGTATTTCAACCATTCTGCGCTGCTATCCCTCTGCCCGGGACGCGCCGTTTGTGTTTGCTTTCACTGAACCATTTGAGGGCCCAATGCTCAGAAGTGGGCGCCGCCATAAAACTTTCAAAATCGCTACCGCTACTTTCGCTACCTTAACCAACTGAAACTGCTACCGCTACAAGCGATACTTTTCATTGCGAAACCGTTACCCGCTACTCTGCTACATCACCATCGCTGCTTCTTAATATAGCACCGCTGAATCACTACTCAAAGATTGTTTTACCGTTCTTTTCAAATAAATGTCCAGGAAATTATATTGTTTGTCTATTGTACACAAATTCACCGCAGTGTAGGGCATACGAAAATCAAAACAAAAAATGTCCACTTAATCTGCTTTTGTTTTTCTGACGGAGAAACACATTTCTCGTCATCCCCATCGTCTAGTTTTAACCGGGCTCTGCAAATCACCCCTTCCGGTAGCTTGTATACCCAACTGGCATTGATCCTATTGGTCATCTCTTTGGATCCACGAGTTCACAGACTGACCTGCGGCGCCACGGTGGTGACAAGAAAGGCGTTGGTGCGGCCCGGATGGTCGTAGTCGTGCATGGCAGCGGCGGTGTAGAGGGCCATGACCTCCAGCGCTGGAAAGTTGGCCCCCACCACACCGTACGACTCCCCGGCTGAGAAGGGTAGCGGAGGCGAGCCGGCCGCCGTCTCCTCTGCCGACCAAGAACGGGGCTGATTACCAGACCCTGCCGCCGTCTCCTCTACCGACCAAGAACGGGGCTGATTACCAGAGGGGGCGAGCCTGCCGCCGTCTCCTCTGCCGACCAAGAACGGGGCTAATTACCAGAGGGGGCGAGCCTGCCGCCCTCTCCTCTGCCGACAAGAACGGGGCTGATTACCAGAGGGGGTGACCCCGCCCCTGTTCAAAAGAGCCTTGTTAACGAGGAGATATTGACATTTGTCGAATAAATGTGTTCAATGTTGAATTTAGTTTTAGATACATTTCCAATACTCCTTAACACCGGCATATATTAATGTCCTTTTTCTTTGGACTTGTAGAGGATGACAAAGAAAATCAGAAGTATCCCATGTATTTCGGGTTATTTTGAGGCACCCTGTTCACTGGTACGAAGTTTACACAAATTAGGGGACACAGGCCAAGACGACAATACACTAAAGGCAAAGGCAACGATAAAGCAATGTATGGGAACAAATTCTTGGAATGTATTTTGTTGCCACCATGGTTGGGGGTGTTTGAACACTACCCCCTCGAACTCAGCTCCTGTGTGGGGTAGCGAAAAAACGCGAAGGCTGGTGGATAGCTCAGACAAATTCATGAAGAAACTATATCAGTAATTTCTTGGCTCAGGTCAATATTGAGGTGATGATGTGACGGGGGCGCTGGGGTCGCGGGGCTCGCCGCTCGGTGCGAGTCGGGCTGTGGCGTCGCGTCGTCGCCGCCGCTGTTGTTGTGCGTCGTTCGGGCCGACCTCTCGGTGGTCCGCCGTGGCGGCTGCTTGTGGCCGTGACCCGCTCGCTCACGATGGTGGTGACGTCGCACCCGCTCCCAGCATCACACTAAATTTTATTTGAGAGAGGTCGTGCTCGTCGCGTGCGCGGTCGGGTGGCGGGCCGAGTTGACGGTGGGCAGTGGACAAAGTCGGCTAGCTTGGCCGAGTCCTCCAGACGGGCGAGCCTGTGTCCCGACACTCCCACTCGACACCCTTGGGTTCCAGGAAGGGAATACAGCTAGTGCCGAGCTTTGTAGCCCTCCCCGGTAGCAGGGGTCCCACCCGCCTCTCGCGATTTTGGGGGCCCATTTGACCACCCGTACGCCAAGTATTACCCGCATAGAAGCGGCACCGAAACCGTCAATCCTCTCCCCGCCCCTTTAAGTGCCCGCTAACTCTTATTATTTCCCTCGGACCTATCATCACAAGTTACACCCCCCCTTTTAACCGATTCTTCCATAGCTACCTTAACTACTTGCCCTTTCGTACCCTCCTATCGTGGTTCTCTGAGCTGCACTGACTTCTCGCCTCAAACATCGTCTATCTCGGTGGGCTATTTCCACGTACCAGGGGTCCAGTCTCTCTGGGAGCGGATTTGTTTTGCCTACGCCAGCACTTTTCAGCATCGTTAACCCCTAAACCAGTCCCCTACCTTAATACCCTCCTCCCCTTTTTTGTCACGTCATCCGTTCCGGCGTGTGCTCTCACTGTCAGATCCGGAACGAATGCCCTCAGTAAACATTCTCACCACCGGGGCCTTACGCTAAGCATGCACTCACAATTCACCTTGACCTAGGGCCATTCTTTCTCGCGCCTCTCACTTGTTCTAAAAATTCTGAGTCCCTCCCCAATTTCATATCCCTCCCGGTGTTTCCGAGATCTGACGGCTAGAGCCCCGTCGGCCAACGCGAGCGGTATGTAGAAGGTTACACTCCTCCTATCCGTGATCGTGGTAGCGTCTTATTTATTCGTGAAAGGGCGTGCATAGAGGATGGCCGATTCGGCCCCACCTAAGCCCAATCAGCCAATTAGGCCGGGCTGCACATCCCCCCGGCAGAAAGAAGTGGGCGAATTCACCTGGGGCTATGCTTACGCTTTGCTACCGTTTGCGGGCGCAACCGATGGAGGGGCGCGAGTGGTGGGATCCCCGGTCGGTCAGACCGGTACGACCCGCTACCTGCAGGCCGCTCTAAGGCAAACGTTCCTCGTTCTATGGCCTGTCACTCACCCACCGCCAGTTACTCACGCGCACCCACACCGGCGGCCGCAGCTCCCAGGGCTTGGCTAGAGCCCAACAGGAGGTAACTCGGCTCCGCCCTTCCCCGATGATCCAGTGCTCCTCCTTCCCGCCTCATTTTCTCCCTAAACAGAAACTTACTAAACGCTGGCTGCGTCAAATCCCGCCTGCACGGACCATGCTAGTGGATGCGTCGCTGAGCCGTTGCCCCTAGGGCTTGGAGGTCACGGACATGGGACCACCGGAATGACCGAGTTCCGGCTTTTAATTTTACTAGCCTCCGGGCGTTCACGCCATAGTCTACTCGCAAACAACTTCCTAGCGTGGGGAGCCTCCCTAGGCTCGGTCCTCCCTCGGACCCTACCCGCCCACGAGTCCCACACTGACCGCCCGTCCCTCACGTCGGCTCCTCCATGGCCCCGCCAGAGCCATGAGTCGACGTCTGCCACGCCTTTTCCGGCTAGGCTATCCCAAAAATTGACAGCTTACCCCCCCGTCACGAAAAAAAACTTCCTCCGTTACGGCGGAGCCCGCCTGATCCTCTCATCTTCATCGTTTCGGCCTGGTAAGTGTGCAACAAAACGACTGCCAGCAATCTCCGACGTCCCACGTTCCCCTTTTTTGTGCGATCGGTGCTCCGTGGTTCAGACCAGAAGGTTTCGACAGCGGACAGCATAGCCAGAGGGAGCCCGTAGGCTCAAAGTCTAGAAGGATAGTACCGGGTTAGTAAGACGGGCAGGTGAAGTGATGTAGAGTGAAGGTCGGTTCAAGGGCAATCACAGTGCACGTTTCGGCGCCTCCGTGACCCCCCAGGAAGAGGAGAGCCGCCATGACTCTCTTTCGGGAGCCAATGGGCCCGAAGGCTAGAAGGATAGTACCGGGTTACTAAGACGGGCGGGAGGAGTGATGTAAAGTGACGGTCGGTTCAAGGGCAATCACAGTGCACGTTTCGGCGCCTCCGTGACCCCCAGGAAGAGGAGAGCCGCCATGACTCTCTTTCGGGAGCCAATGGGCCCGAAGGCTAGAAGGATAGTACCGGGTTACTAGGACGGGCGGGAGGAGCGATGTAAAGTGACGGTCGGTTCAAGGGAAATCACAGTGCACGTTTCGGCGCCTCCGTGACCCCCAGGAAGAGGAGAACCGCCATGACTCTCTTTCGGGAGCCAATGGGCCCGAAGGCTAGAAGGATAGAAAAGGCACGGCCATGGCACATAGGATAGCGTTTGAATAATTCTTACGTCTTTATTGTACTATGCCATGTGCGATTGAGAGGACAAAATGGTGTTGAAGGGAGCTTGGTCCGAACCACGTTGCACGACTGCGCTGCTTTGACAGCCCCTCTTCCCTTGCTTGGAACCTTTGGAGGCATATGGGCGTCTCCAAATGCTATTCGCGGTTTTGAGTGTGCTTCAGCCTATCTTGAGCGGCATGTTTACGTGAGGTTGTAGGCTCATCCGCACCTACCCCAAACTTTTTAAAACTGCACCGATGGGTTCTCTAATAATTATGGACGCGCGCCCGGGCCCGCCAGTCACCCCCCTTCGTGCCCCCGAGAGAAATCCTAAATCCGTCGCTGCCACCCACCGAATCCCGTCGTAAGGATTTACTGCTGTCCTGGTTTCCCGGCAGGCGCGCAAGCCCCTCCCTTCCTGCCTGTATGCGCCAATGGGGGGGGTCCGCCCGGCCCCGGAGAGGCGGGACTTATCCCCCGACATGGCGGCGCACGCGCCCATTCAATCATATCTTAACCACGGCACCGTGCACTTCGCAGACAAGGAACTCCTATATTTAGTTTACGGCTTGGATTGCCCAACCTAACTTATTTTGCCCTGCACATCCCACTTGCGACCGGGTTGAGGCAAATGGATGATTCAAAAACGCTCGGTCCCAACAGCCAGCATTCAACAAAAAAAATCAGACAACCCAATGTTGCGTCTTTGTTTTGCATAAAAAGGGAAAACGCTCCAGAGCTCTTGAACTTAGCACCAGCGCCGAAGGTTGGTTCGTAAGCTTAAGCCTTGGCTTCTACTATTTAAGATCATATTTACTTTGCTTTGCATCTATTTAGCAAGCTCCGAGCCTTCGGCCCTGACAAAATAGGTGCGATAAAAAAAACGAATCAAACAAAGAGGCAAGCCTGCTTGCTTACGACTGGGTCGGGAGAAAATCGGAACTTATAAAACACTTGATCCAAACAGCAGCATTCTGAAACCGGCTTTTGAAAGCTTAAGCCCGCGCTCCGTCTATTAAGATAAGAATTACAGGGTGGCGCAGAAAAAATTCCCGATCAGTCTTTTCAGCATAACTCAGATACCAATGCATGAAGCTGCCTGAAAGTTTGTGTGCCTTTCCTTGAATGTTGTGACCATGTGCTGTAACAGCTATTTGCTTTACTGCAGAATTTTGCTCTAGATATGACGAGTTTTGAAAAGAGACCACAAATTGTGGCCCTAAAACACGCCGGTCACAGCAACAAGGCGATTGCGAAACAGGTCGGCGTTGACCCAAAAACCGTCTTCAACGTGGTTCAACGTTTTAATGAGACAGGTGCTGTTTCTAGGAAGCCAGGATCGGGTAGAAAACGCGATGTCCGCAGCAAAAGACTTGTTGACGTCATCCGCAAGCAAGTGTCTCGAAATCCTCGAAGAAGCATGCGGAAGATGGCTAAAGACCTCCAGGTTTCAAGAAGAACGGTTGGTAGGGTGGTAAGAGATGACCTAGGACTCAAAGCACTCAAGATCCGACGTAATCACCTAATTTCAGAAGCCTCCAAGATCAAACGGTGCAGCAGGGCCAAGAAGATGCTGGAGGAAATGCGAAGCGCCGGTGACAAGGTCTTCATCTGGTCTGATGAAAAAATCTTCACTGTTGAACCGAAAGTGAACTCACAGAACGACCGGGTCTTGGCAGCAAGCTGTTCTAGCATCGATCCGGCGGAACGAACCATCCATCGACGACAGAAGCCCGCAGGGGTCATGGTCTGGGCCGCTGTGGGGTCTGATGGATCAAAATCTCCTTTGGTGTTCATTGATGATGGTGTCAAGGTCAATACCCAAGTTTACGTGGATTTGTTGAAGGAGAACCTTCTGCCGTGGACCAATGCCTCATTTCCTGGTGGATACGTATTCACACAGGACGGTGCACCGTCACACACATCCAAAGTCACCCAGCAGTGGTGCAAGACCCACCTGGAGGGATTTTGGGACAAGGACATGTGGCCCCCCTCAAGTCCAGATGTCAACCCCATGGACTTCGCTATCTGGTCCATCCTGGAGAAGGATGTCTGTGCTGCGCCACACAGCAGTACCACCAACCTGAAGCTGGCCCTTGAGACTGCATGGTCCAACCTGAGTGAGGATGTCGTGCGGCGCTCGTGCCTTTCTGTGAAGGCACGTCTTGAGGCCGTGGTGAAGGCAAAAGGGGGCCATATCGAAACTTAGTGGTCGTGCAAGGTTCTGTGGACATCATAGAACATGTGTACAAAAGAGGGTTAGTGCATTTAAAAAAATAAAGGAGATATGTAAAAAATTCAATCGGGAAGTTTTTCTGCGCCACCCTGTACATTGCGTTGCGGCTATTTAGAAGGGTGCAAGCTTTCTTGCCTTCGACCGGGTCGGGACAAAATCAAAACTTTTAGCACACCCGATCCAAACGGCAAGTATTCTAGAAAGGCATGCTAAAAATGTTCCATATTCGAGGGGGCCAATAGAAAAAAAGCGATGTCCCGGAGCCTTTATACTCAGGACCAGCACTGAAGATTGGCCTTTGAAAGCTTATGCCCAAGCTTCCGCTAATTAAGGCAAATTTGTCTTCGCATGCCCGTTATTTAGAAAACTCCGATCCCCAGGCTTTGACTTATTAGGTGCCGTTATAAAATCAGTACGAGAAAAATGCTGTGTTTTGGATACTTAAACCCAAACCTCGACTTTTAAGACGAAAATGTATTTGCATTGGAACCGTGCACAAAGCTTCGAGCTCCAGACCCTGACATAATAGGTGCTATAAAAAAACCGAAACCAAAATAAGGAGCAATCCTTTTGCTTTCACCCGGGTCGAGACAAAATCGGAACTTATAAGTCGACAGTCGATCCAATCCCAAGCATTCTGAAATTGGTTTTTGAAAGCTTAAGCCCGAGCTTCGTCTATTAAGATGAGAATTGCATTGCGTTGCAACCCTTGAGGGGTGCTCCGAGCCCCAAGCATCGACATAATAGATGCGAGTATAAAATCAGAACGACAAAAGATCGGTTTTGAATGCTTAAATCCCAACTTCGGCTATTAAACCTTGCCCCGGTGGCGGGTACGAGCCACCTTCGCCCTGGTAGGGGGGCTAAAAAAAACTCCCCCCGATCTAAAAAACTAAGAGAGCTAGAAAAAAGCGCAAAACGGCAATCGAAAGCTCTTCAAAAATGATATCGAAAATACTTCGGTCATTTCTTTTTCAGGTCAATATTAAGGTCACCAGAGGTCAGAATAGGTCAAAATCGCTAATATGAGGTGTACTAAGAAAACGTCATATATCTCAGAAACTATGATAGCTAGAAACATTTTTCTAGCACCATTCGAAAGCTCTTGAGTTACTCTTTCATTACAGTGCCATTCATTTTCGTGTCAGGTCAAAGCCTAGGGAGCTACAGGTCACTGAATATTGGGCATATTCTTGGGAATGTCCATAGCCTCCCATGCATAAGGGTGTTTCCTTTCTTCGCTAATAACTTCCAAACCAAACAAGATACAGCCATAGTTGATGCACCATTGCAATCCTCTTGTCAATACAAATCGAATGATATATAATATTGCTATGCCAGGTCAAATTTAAGAATTTGACCTGACCCATAACAACGGTCTGACCCAACTTGACCTGGTATAGTCATGATGTATATCATTTGACTTACAGTGACTATACAAACACTTTGGTGACAAAATAAAAGTTCTATCTTAGTTTATTTTAAATTTATAGAGTAAAACACCCAAAAAAAAACTTATTTGACCTAAAGTGACCTTTTAAAGGTCCCAACTAACATTTTGGCATAAACTTCAGAAATGGGCTAAGATCAAATCGTAACCGATGTTTGAAGATGATTCCATCCATACTTACTGAGAAAAGCTCGTTTCGTGATTTTCCCCATGTATTTACAATGGGGAGGTCATGCTCTGCACATGACCTTAGGTCACCAATATCAACAATCCCGGAACAAATGTTGTAGCTCCTGGTGGGCCCAATATGTGGTATAAGCTTGAACTTGATCGATTAACCCTTCTTTTAGTTACGCGGTCCTAAGCATTTTTGAGGTGAGGTCACTTCACCTGGCCTGGTGACCTGACCTGACATGACCTTGGGATAAAATTTTCAGGAAAGATGTAAAAATGATGAAGGAACAGCTAGACCAAGTTTGGCGGCGCTGCGCGCCGCTGTTTTTTTCACTTCGGAAAAACCCGAGGGGGTCTAAAAAGACCCCCACCCGGGCGAAGGTAAAGATGATACTTTGCTTTGCGTTGCAGCTATTTAGAGAGCTCCAGGCCCCAGGCCCTGACAAAACTGATGCAAAGATAAAAAAGAATAGCAAACGCAAAAAAACATGACGCTGCTTATCATACTGGCTTTAAAACGAATTAAAACTATGAAGCGGCGAGAATTCGCCCCTCTGTTAGCGATCCTATTGTTTATGCACAAGTACTACTTGGCGACAGAATTTGGCCAGACTTTGATGCGTAATTATTACAGCCCGATTCGGTGTGGCGGCGCGGGAGAGTATCGGCCGGCTAGAGGACAATTTTTACTTACAGCTCATGGAAATTTCTCGTCGTGCGGTTATGTCAACATCGTAATGGTCGGGATGGGCCCCGCCCATTGCTGATCATGAGTTTCAGCCGAATTTACGATCGAAAAAAAGGGTGTGAACTAATTTGCTAACTCGTAGTATTTTTCCTGTATTTTTGTCCCATAACGGCGAGGCATGAGGGTGTTTGTTTTGTAAGCGGCCAAAGGAAAGCCGTGATAACGAATGAATACTCGTCGTAATTACGGCAATGAGCCGCCCACCCCATTGCTCGACTGTCCTATTGCTTCCAGTAAGGCCCTCTGCAGGAAAAAGCTTTATTTCCCCCTTTCATCCTTGTATTTAATTGACATTTCGCGCACCAAAAGCGAACGTTACAGTGGTAGAAAACACACTAACGTGGTCGAACTGGGTTAAAATGCACATTCCATTGTCTCCGAATTCCATATTTATGCCGGTGCATAACTGCCCGCTGACGCCCAAGTCCACATACACAATCACATTACCCCCTCCCCGTGCCTTCCAAGATTTTATCCACCCCCCTGCCGGGTAGGCGCTCCAAAGCTCGGCTCATTTTTCACAAAATGTAAAAATTTTGAGGGTGGGGGAGGGGAGGTGGGTCAGACCGTTCCGCATAGCGGACTCACTTGTTCGTTGGTGTCGCTCGCTCCCGGAGTGCCGGTCTGTCTCACACGACGGCCCCCGGCTGAATTACTCCACCTCACATGGTGCCCTGCGTCCGAGCCCTCCGGCTTCCACCACCTCCTCTCCTTGAATGCCTCCTCCTCTCCTTGAATCTTAGTCTCCAGCGCGGCGGCCCCCGGCCGAATTACTCCACCTCACATGGTGCCCTCTGTCCCACACCTCCTTCTCTAACGCCGGCCTCTGCTTGAATCTGCTTCTGCCCAACACGGCGGCCCCCGGCTGAATCCCTCCGCCTCACATGGTGCCCTGCGTCCGAGCCACTCCGGCTCCCACCACCTCCTCTCCTTGAATGCCCTCCTTCCTCTCGCCTCTCTCTCCTCCTTTCCTCGGAGCTTTTGCCCAGCTTATCTCGCTGGTTCCGTGGGGCCTTCCCATTGGCCAATTCGCTTCCGGGTACCGCCTGACTGGCCTTCTGTTCCGCGTTCCTGCCCCCTCTGTTTGATACGGGGCAATGGCGGTCGTCGACCCTTGCCGCCCCGCGTCGCCGTCGCTGGCCTGGGCTCATAGCTGCGAGCGGTCTGCTCCTTTCGCGCAGTGCCGCACGAGGGCTGCGTGCGCCGTCTTTTTGAAGGGGGGAGAAAAATAGTGCCAAAAAATAATGAAAAGACAATAGCTAGGAGAGCCTTCCCGGCAAAGGTTTACAATCAATGTACAATAGTTTTCCTTTAATCCTCCTGGGCACAGACGGTACATCACCGCCTGTATCACTTTCGGGGCGGTGCAGCCCGTTTTCACAGAAGAGCAAAGTAATTTATCGCACACTCACATTTCAGGTGGTGAAACGAGAACCTACAAGAACATTCAGCCACCCGCTGCTGTGCGCCCCGTGGAGAGCGCGCGATAGGTCCTCAAACGTCTAATTTAACAGCAACAAAGAAACTTTCCAAGGCCGTGGGTACTTCGCAGAGAGAGGCAAATCGGATATGGGGTACTGTGATGCGGTTTTGTTTTTAAAGAGTTAGGAGCCAACCCTTTCTCTGGATATTTCTATGTGTGGACCGTTTACCATTGAAAGGCACTATAAGCAAAAAGAGGACACGACATAATACACGGAGTAAGACAAAGAAGAAGAAATATAATAAAACAAGCGGCCGAAAGCCCCGTCAGTTAAATGATAGCAGTGTGGAGAACACTTACAGGTGGCGCCCGGTCGGTCACGGAATTTTGGCACAGCTCGGTGACCTGATGTGAACTCGTGGGTTCGACAGCCGTCTCCATGGTTACGGTTGGGCCAGCTGCCGACCCGGTGGCAGTCACCGATTTTCGCACTTGCCATACCGTGCCGCCGGCGGCGTTTCCAGGCCCGTAAACCGGGGTTGCCCCATTTACGTCAGAGGCTACCGTGAGAGGGGGGAATAATCCCGCAATTCGTCAGCAAAAAAAGAAGGAGGAAGAGAAAATAACAAGCCCCTCCCCCGGTAGTTTCAAGATCCGCCACTGGCCCGGTCGCGCGTGTTTCTCCGGAACAGGGTCATAAAACCGCGGCGCCCTGCCTTTGGACAACGGCAGCGCTGGGTCTGACCAGACCCCTCCCCACTGTTTGTTCCGGCGTTATTCGGCCGCCGGTAGCGCTGCTCCGTGAGCGTGGCGGCGCCGCTGCAGCACCGGGGGTTTCATTTCCTGCTCTCGGACCAGTGCGTGTTCTGGATAGGCGTCATGTGAAGGGTGCCGTCACAATGACAAGTCACAGAAGGTGGCATTTACAGAAGAGTTTCTGGGCTCTAGCGTCTGATAGAGTTGAGTTAGAATCATTTTTAGGCACCATTAGCTTCCTCTCGTCACGGCAAATCGAATATGACCATACTTGGTCAAAACACAACAATACCCTGACCTCAGGTCAGGTCAAGTCACTCTCCAGCCTAGCATAGTCAATATGCATATCGATAGACTCGTAATAGCAATCCAAACGTAATGGTATCAAAATAAAAGCTTGGTCATCATTTCCTCCAAAGCTATTAACCTATGCCTGAAAACTGCTTAAGTAGCCCTAGATGACCTCTCAGAGATTACAGTAAAAAATGCAACATGAACCTGAGAAGGGGCCCCAGGATACTACGATTTAACACGCGCATTGACGGTGGGGCGGGTACCCGCCCCCCCCGTTGGCGCTACCCGCCCGTTACCCGCCTCCCCCGTTGGCGCTACGAGCCAAGTACACGGCGCGTAGCGCCGCCGTACTTGGCATGCCTTTTCCCTCATCATTTTTACAACTTAACTTCTGTGAAAATTTTAAGGTTATGTCATCTCAGGTCAGGTCACCAGTACAGGTCAAGTGACCCGACCTCAAAAAAGTTTAAGATAGCATAAGTCGGAGCAGGGTGAAATTATCCGATTGAAACTCATATCACATAATGGCCCCACCGAGTCCCCTAAAATATGTTCCGGTATTTTTGATATCGATGACTTAAGGTCAGGTACGAGGCATGACCTCTCCATTGGAAATACATGGGAAAATGTTTTTTTACAGAATAACTCAGTAACGGATGGTGATAGAGCATTTATTTTAGCTGCATTAGACTTGCCTGGGCTTTGCGGTTCTAATGATATGTATTTTATATAATTTGACCCTGACCTGACCTCAGGTCAGGTCAAATCCTTGATTTGACCTAGCAAGGTCAAATTATATATCATTCGATTCGGCTTGCTGAGAGGATTCATATGGTTTAAGTCATTTTGCTCTATCTTTACTTGTTCAGATAAAATGGCCGAAAAACTGAATTTACATGTTATCCCTATGACGGCATGTTTTGAACTCTCGTGACCTTAAATGTGACCTGACAAAAAAATGGTCCAAATGTTTTCCATGGAGAAGTGGATGGGCTATTTAGCGCCGTTTACCGTTTTTCGCTACCTACCGTGGTTCTCGAGATCTTAGGGGGCGTGTACCCGCCCCCCTCCGTCAAAGCGAAGGTGGCTCAGACCCCCGTCAATGCGCGTGTTAAAGAATATGAAGATATTCTCAGCTTTATCCACACAAATATAGCCCAATTTCGATTTCTCCCATCCATTTCCAATAGAGAGGTTATGATCCGTACCTGACCCTAGGTCATCGATATGAAAATTCCCGGAATATCTCTTGTTTTTCTGGGAATTTTCTTCTTACTTGGTGGGCGCATTATGTGGTGTAAGTTTTAATCCAATAGATTCTCCTATTTCTTACTTATAACAACTTAAATAGTTCTTGAGGTGAAGTCACTTGACCTGCATTGGTGACCTGACATGAGATGACCCAACCTTCCATTTTGGGGAAAGTTGCGGAATTGATCAAGAATTAGGTGTCACAAGTTCGGCGGCGCTTCGCACCGCCGTTTTATTTCTGCCGCCGGAAAAGTCAGAGGGGTGTTCAAAACCCCCATGCCCCACCGGGACGAGGGTTAAAAGGATTGGATCACTTAGTCGAAATTCTAAAGAGTTATTTAAGAACAAAAAAATTGAAAATCAGGAAACAAGTTTTTCTCCACATGCACACTCATAAGACCGAATTATCGCTCCTTTTTTAACAATATATGACATCACCAAAATAACACTTAATAATCCATGAAATCCTCAACCTTGATCATAGAATGACTGATAGCCCGCGCCCCATTGAGGGTCCGGCGCCAGCTTCACCCCACCGGGGGCCATCGATGGACCCCCTAACTCCGAAAACATGCAGATTAGTGCAACTCTACAACGTGCATTAGAGAGCAAGTATGATTTCAGTAAGATTTTACTCCCATGTTTAAGCGCTCAGGTCAATGGTTTGACCTCCAGAGGTCGAGTTAGGTCACAATAGGCTATTTCCTCTAAAATATGTAATGCTTAAGGAAACTGGGCATAGCTCTCATGCCATTAGAGCTTTTGAGATCTGGTTAAGTACATTTGATAGGAGAATATCAGGGATTTTTCTACTATCTGGAACATAATGATCTCCCGCCAGTGGTTTGACCCTCCAGAGGTCACCTCGTGACCAGAAATACACGATGTCGTTTGATTCAACGCTCTAGCTTGACTAGGTCAAAAGTTATCGTCAAAATACTGTTTTTGACCCCTGGTGACCTGTGATGACCTCAGATAGCTCAAAGGGCAAACATCGTCCATGGGATCTGTGAAAGGATGGGCAAGAACGCTTTTCTGAGAAATCTGAGCATTTGCAATCATTTTTGTGACTTTTAGATCATAAGACAAGTTTTCTTCATGCTTTTTCAATGGGCGAGGTTACCTCGTGACCTGACCTCACGTCACGAAATCCAAAAGTCCAGGACATAAATTGTGTAGATCCTGGAGGGGTCATGAAATGAAGGAAGTTTCAAATCAATCGGCTTAGAAATGTAGCTCTTATAAAGCTCAAAAGTTGAAAAGAGGTGACCTTGGTTGACCTCGCCTGGTGACCTGACCTTGTGTGACCCGGGGTAAAAAATTTCAGAGATGGTGGGGAAAATTATGGAGTGAAAGGTAGGGTTCTCGACCGCGGTGCTGCGCCTCGTTGTTTTTCTGTTATTCTGAAAAACCTTAGGGGGCCATCGATGGCCCCGGTGGGGCGAGGGTTAAGGCTATTAACTTTTACATTTACAGCGTTTCCTTGTGGCACAGATTGTATTCAGGGGCTATTCAAATACATGGTGAAATAATCGCAGGGCCCGCAACCGATTTTCGTATTGATAAGGACGTCTGCTCTCATCATCTGTATCCTATTTGTTCAGTTTCCACGGCAGCCGTGCCCTCGGTCCGCCCGTCCATTCCCGGTCTTGTTAATCACTGGTGCAAAAACTGAACGACAGATGGCGCTAGGGAAGCCGTGTGTATTCAGTGGTGGAAATACTATGCATATGTCTCATGTAAGGACTCAATTTCAGAAATGGATTTTGACAAAAACAATTGATACTTGTCTTGGGAAGTACAGGGAGAGAGAAAGTGATGTTTGTTGCGGCCATTCGGCGCACTTCGGCCCAGTGACGCTCTGCAACGGACATTGGACAACCACTCTCCTGAAGTTTTCGGTCGACAGGCATATTGCATGCTGGCTCACTCGCTATTATGGTATTTTCCAGACCCCATTCTCAAGTTGTTTGGCAGCATTGCGTCATCAGGGCTGGACGGGCACAACGGTTGCTATGCACGGCATTGGAGAAATAACACCTTTTCAAAGCTCTAAAAAAACTATTTAATAACTGAATCAACAAAACTGATACGGTTGAATAGAAAGCTGATCCTTTTATCTTTGAAGCCGTCATTGCGTTTTGCAGAGACTCCAGCGTATAATATTCGTTTTACCTACAAATTTTCTAGAGCGTGTCAAAATAGTAGCAGCTTCAGCACTAACAGCCGTTTACAGTCAGACTTGAACATACTGATCTCCATTTTGATTGGCTGTTGATATTGACCGCTGATAATTTGAATTTACGTAATGGAAGATATCTAAATTCGCGAGTGAGAAGCTAGAAATTGCTTCTATTTGTATTTCACTGTTGATTTATCTGTGTCGGTATGTTTGTAAAAATCACTGTTCATTACTGCATAAATACAACTCGGCCTGCGTTGATCATACAAATGCATGCCTTTTAACAATTGTGTTTAAGTGTTTTGATTTTCTCAACAGATGCACGCAAAATAAGCCGCTCGCCGTTTCGATCAAGGTAACTGTTTAATGGGTGAATGCAGTCGACTTCGATTTATACTAGATTGCTGCCAAATCAACCCCAAACTCGGTATTGTCCAAGCTGATCTCCCCAAAACTTGTTAGATTATCTTAGAACTTGGTAGGAAAGCTCGGTGACCTCATCAGGGGAGGACTAGATTTAGTAGGAAACTTGGTTGTATCCGTATTTAAAGAACCCTGGTATTTTCAACGAGTTGGCGGGGCTTAAGGCTTAAGACCAATGATATTACTGCAGCCATAAGGCAGGCATTCCTTCAGAGTTTGAGATAAGGCATTAAGGCTCTTTGCTTTGAACTTAAAAGCTGGCGGAAATTTTATACCGATAACTTTGGGTGAAATTAAATATGCCCACTGAGGTTTCTTAACACGCTCTGCAAAACTGCTATTTCAGTTCAAAACCCATTATAAAAGTGGGACCAGAGTACTTTAAATACGGGTCCAACCAAGTTTCTTATTAAATCTAGTCTTCTCCTGATGACGTCACGAAGCTTTCCTTCTAAATTTTAGGAGAATCCACCAAGTTTTGGGACGATCAGCTAAAGCATACCAAGTTTGGGTGTAATTTGGCAGCAATCCAGCATAAATATAAATCAACTTTTTCACCCATTAAACAACAGCCTTGATCTAAGCGGTAAGCAGCGTATTTCACATGCATCGGTTGAAAAAATCAAAACACTTAAAAGAATTTGATGAAAGGACATGCATTTATTTGATAAACACAGGCCCACACTGAAAAAAGTACGCCAGAAATCGGATTTTATCTACGGTGCCAAAATCCACTCTTCTTTCGGCGAATATTTTACACCCGATATCAACGCAAATGAAATGAAACAGGAATAATAAAACCCCAACCCGTGGGTCGTGAAAATATCAACTAACAAAAAGTACACCATTTTTAGGATTCTTTCTACGGTGCCAAAATCCACTCCTCTTTCCGGCATTATTCCACAGCCTATTTTACACCGGTGTAATGCAAAAGTGCATGTGTTTTGAGGAAATATTCCTACACCACTGGAGTAAAAAGATTATCAGACAAACCGGAACAGCGTAAACTAGAATTGAGGGAGTAAAAATGGATTAAAATGTGAAATTCCCGGCGTAGAAAAATCTTCACAAGGTGCAGAATGAACCTGCGTTCAATACAGGGACGGCGGATTCCAGGGTGCAAGTGGTGCAGTTGCACCACTCGATTTTTTTGAAGTGGTGCAAAAGTATCTTTTTGCACCCCTTGTTTTGTCTTTGTCCAGGAGGCGCCCCCTCCCCCAGCCTCAGCCGGCGCCCCCGGCCGGTCAGAGAAAATCAAGCCTAATTACCGCCTACCTGAAGAGGTAGGATCCTCTGTGAAAGATTTACATTTTCATATATGAATGGCGCCCCCTTACATCATAGTCGCGCCCTGGGCAGCAAAATGCGCCCCCTTGAGTAAAGGCGCCCCTCTGGCTAGCATAGGCGCCCTTGGATAGCGTAGGCACCTCCTGGAAGCCGAGGTGCCTCCGGAGAAAAAAACGGCGCCACTGGATATCACCTGCACCCCCTGGACAGCAAAAGGCGCCCCCCGCAGAGAATTGGCGCCCCCTGGATAACATAGGCGCCCTTGGGTAGGTAAGGCGCCCCCTGGAGAGCAGAGGTGCCTCCTGGAGAGAAAAAGACACCCCACGGAGAACAACGGCGGCAGGGACGGCGGATTACGCGGGACAGGGTGTTCAGTTGCACACCTTGAAAAATGATGGTGTGCAAAAGTATCTTTTCGCCCACCTGGTTTTGACCTCGTCCGGGGAGGCCCCCACGGATTTGGGTGGCACCCCCGGATTTGGCCGGCGCCCCCGGCCGGTCAGAGAAAATCAGGCCTAATCACCACCTACCCAAAGAGGTAGGATCCTCTGTGAAAGACATTTTCATACATGAATGGCGCACCTTGACATCAAAGCTGCGCCCTGGAAAGCAAAAGGCGCCCCCCGCCCTTGATTAAAGGCGCCCCTCTGGATAGCATAGGCGCCCTTGAAAAGCGTGGGCACCTCCTGGACAGCTGAGGCGCCTCGGAAGAAGAGAAACGGCGCCCCTAGATATCCCACGCGCCCCTGGTTAGCACAGGCACCCCTGGACAGCAAAAGGCGCCTCCCCCGCAGAGAAAAGGCGCCCCTCTGGATAGCATAGGCGCCCTTGGAAAGCAAAGGCGCCCCTAGACAGCAAGAGGCACCCCTGGATAGAAAAAGGCGCCCCCCCAGTAGAGGAATAACGACGCCCCTGGATAGCATAGGCGCCCTCTGGTTAGCACAGGCACTCCTGTTCACCAAAAGGCGCCCCCTCCCCCATTGAGCAAAGCACCCCCTCTGAATAGCATAAGCTCCCTTGAATAGCAACGGCGCTCTCTTGAGAGCAGGGGCGGAAAGGACGGCGGATTTCGCGGGACAGGGTCGGCAGTTGCACATCATGAAAAAGTGATGGCGTGCAAAAGTATATTTTTGCACACCTGGTTTTGACCATGTCCGGAGAGGCGCCCCCTCCCCCCACCCCGATACGGATTTGGGTGGCACTCGATTTGGCCGGCGCACCCGGCCGGTCAGAGAAAATCAAGCCTGATCACCGCCTACCTGAACAGGTAGGATCCTCTGTGAGGAAGACATTTTCAGATATGAATGGCACCCCTTAAGCTTGCGCCCTGGAAAGCAAAAGGCGCAGCCATGGAGCAAAGGTACCCCTCTGGATAGCATAGGCGCTCTTGGATAGCGTAGGCGCCTCCTGGATTGCCGAGGCATCTCCGAAGAAGAGAAACGGCACCTCTGGATATCACATGCGCCCCGTGGTTAGCACAGGCACCCCTGGACAACAAAAGGCGCCCACCGCAGAGAAAAGGCGCCCTCCTGGATAGTATAGGCGCCCTTGGATAGGAAAGGCGCCCCCTGGAGCGCAGAGGTGCCTCCTGGAGAGAAAAAGACGCCCCCGGAGAGCAACGGCGGCAGGGACGGCGGATTACGCGGGACAGGGTGTTCAGTTGCACACCTTGAAAAATGATGGTGTGCAAAAGTATCTTTTCGCCCACCTGGTTTTGACCTCGTCCGGGGAGGCCCCCACGGATTTGGGTGGCACCCCCGGATTTGGCCGGCGCCCCCGGCCGGTCAAGAGAAAATCAGACACGTCGCCTATCTGAAAAGGTAGTACCCTCTGTGTAAAATAAAATACACTTTAAAATATGAATGGCGCCCCTGACATCAAAGCTGCGCCCTGGACAGCAAAAAGCGCCCTCCCCCTTGAGTAAAGGCCCCCTCTGGATAGCAAAGGCAGCCTCTAGACAGCAGAGGTGCCCCTGGACAGAAAAGGCACCCCCAATTGAGGAGTAACAACGCCCCTGGATATCATAGGCGCCCTCTGGTTAGCACAGGCACTCTTGTACAACAAGAGGCGCCCTCCCCCATAGAGCAAAGACACCCCTCTGGATATCATAAGCTCCCTTGAATAGCAATCGCACTCCCTGAACAACACGGGCGCCCTCTGGATAACATAGGCGCCCCCAAAACAGCAAATACGCCCTTTGATACTAAAGGCGCCCCAGATAGCAGAATCGCCCTATGGACAGAAGACACCCTCTGAATAGCATAGGGACCACTGGACGGCAGAGGCGCCCCTAAAGAAGAGCAACGGCACCCCGGGATAGCATATGCGCCCCTGGTTAGCACAGGCACCCCTGGACAGTAAAAGGCGCCCCCGCCCCCTGAGTAAAGGATCTGGGCCTCTGGATAGCATAGGCGCCCCTGGATAGCGCACGCGCCTCCTGGACAGCAGAGGCGCCTCCGAAGAAGACAGAAGAACGGCGTCCCTGGATATCATATGCGCCCCCCCGGTTCGCACAGGCACTCCTAGATAGCAAAAGGCGCCCCCCTCCCTCCCCCTGCCGGAGAGAAAAGGCGCCCCCTCTGGAAAGAATAATCACCCATGGATAGGAATGGCACCCCCTGGAGAACAAAGCAGAGCATTTTTATGGAACACTCAGTGGGGGGAGACTTTCTTGTGCTGGCCATTATAGTGTCTTCGGGGGATCAAACCCCCATTTGGAGGTGGCGTTAATAAAATTTAGATGGGCTAGTGTTAAATAAATGTCTCCCAGTTTTGTTATTCCATGTTCTAAGGATTAGAGATGCTGACCAGGACTACGAGTTTTTTACGACGGGAAAATGCCAAACCGGGTTTGGAAAAGGCCAAAGGGGTCAAATTTTATTTGCGCTAATTTTTTAAATTTCGTCTAGGTTCTTCCGATTACGGCTGTTGGAGTCTAGGGTCTCACTAAAGTCCTCAGGAGACTTGTCACGGAGACCCCGACCCTACCACCCGGACGAGCAACGCCCACAATGAAGGGTTGATTTAGAAGCCAAAGTTTAACCTCCCACAAAGCACAGGGATGGCCGCCTCGCTCAGGTCACCCTCTCATCAGTCAGTTGCCCTTTAGTCATTTTGCCCTGTACGTCGGGCAAACGATTGAGCGCCGGAGCGTCTCAGGGGAACCGATCCCAAGCTTGGACATGCACTGCCACTGCATGCTTCTCAGCAGCGGGCCGGGGCCCGACGCTCTACCAACTGAGCTACCGGGGCGCCAAATGGCCAAATAAATACCACAAAAGTCATATTTGAGGCTAAAACGATCCCTACCGGTTGTCATAAACCCACAGAAAAAGGACAGCACTCTTGTATCACTGCAGTGAACAGTGCCCAGTATAAAACTAAATGTTGATAATTTGATATTGACTTGACGAAATAATCTTTTAGCACACTGCCCATTTCATAGGGAGCCAGGAGTGCCCTTCCAATCCCGCGTGGCCACCAAATAATTTTATCCACATAACAAAAAAATTGTTAGCATCATCAATTACCTTGGTCGCACCAATCCCCGCTAACACTTGATATTTTCCTGCTTTTCCTGTGAATTGTTTGCTCTTGAACAGTGACGGATCCATAGGCAGATCCAGGATTGCCAATCGGAGGGGGGCACCTTCCCCTGGGGCGCCATCCGGAGCAGGGAGCGCCACTTTTGACCGGAAAAAACATATCAGGTGGGCGTAAAATCCTATCAGTGAGCACCGATTTTCGCATCCTGGGGGAGGGTGGGAAGCACCATTTCAGGCGAGTGCCATCGACCTTTCAGGGTGCGCCGTGACCATTTCAGGGGGCGCCGAGGACCGATCGGGGAGGCTGCATCTGCCCCTCCCCTTTGCCCCCTGGATCCGCGTATGGGCGGATCTAGAATTTTGGTAAGTGGGGGGAAAGCAGAGTCTCAGAGCGAGCACTTTACCATCAACGTTTCACCCAAAGGGCGCCTATGGTATTCGATTTTCGGTAGCCGTCATTTTTGTGGATCGTATTTTTAACAACGTTCTGTCGCTCCCTCCCCCAGCCATAACAGTTTGTACCAGGCAAGCAAGATGCCTATTTGGCGTGATATTTGAAACGATGAATTGCTAAACAGTTCAGTCCATACTTTTTTCGGCACCTCTTAAAAAAAACTGTAACTGCCACTAGGCCACGGAGAAATGCAAGACACTTGGGAACATACAACAGCTGAACATAAAGGTACATATCTGAGGATTTTTCTATTTGTGAAGAGGGGTTAAGTTTATTTTAATATCAAATATGATAAGCATCATTTTGCCTTTCCACGTGGACACCATTCGTAAGATAATGGTGAGAGGACATTGAAAATAATTGCAGGAGAATTGCTCTTGTCCGTGAAATTTCGAGAGGTGTTAAGACAATTTTGGTAGCCATGTAATTGAATGCTAAAATGGATCATGGCAGGAATAGGCATGTGTGATTTGTGATAAATGGGACCCACTAAAATAAAAAGAAAACAGTTTCAACGGGTCCAAGTACTCTCTTGATAAATTGATAACTTTTTTCGTTTATTGACTGTGATTTGCGCGTTTAATGATGATGTGCAGTGTTCGGATCGAAGTGAAAAGACCATTCAGATTGATAAAACAAGTATATTTTGTCACTGACCATCCTCTTGTACATTCCATCGTCTTCAGGTCAAGTTCAGGACGCATCATTTAAGAGAAGAGGTGAGCGTGCACTGTGCATGCATAAATCGAGACACAGCCGCTCTCCCGATGGACATACCGCGTGGAAATACGTCCTCGTCGCGTTTGATTTCGCGCACGCGTACGACGTAGTGGACCACCACCTGCTACGCGTTCGCCTACTGGAGATGGGGCTGCCAAATTGCACGATGGCCTGGATTTGGCAGTGGCTCCGGGACCGAAGAGTCAAGGTGGAACTAAATGGCGTGCTTTCCAGTGGGCGCATTTTCCGAACTGGCCTGCCGTAAGGAAGTGTCTTATCGCCAATTTTATTTTTGCTATGGGCAGCTCGGCTGGTAGACGCACTCCGCGCGGTTCCCGGATGCTCCCCTACATGTACGCCGATGATACGGCGGCTCTCTGCACGGGCAACAACATCTAAGTCGCCAAGGACCGGGCGCAAGCTGCTGCTGGCACCCTCGTGAAGTGGGCCCGACAGAACAAAATTGTAGTATCAGGAGCCAAGATCCAATGACTGGTGATGTCCCAGTGGGCCAGAGACGCCGATCCTTTCAGTTTTCAGGTCGACGGGAAGTCTGTCGCTGCTGGAGACACCCTACAGCTACTTGGCATCACCATCGATCGGCTCCTCAACTTCGGTCCACGCTGTAAGAGACTGTGGGAGAAGGTCCACCCCCGCATCTCCTACCTACGTCAACTGTCCGGCTGCAACTGGGGGTTGCACGAACAGCACCTCCGAACCATCGCTACTGGCTACGTGAGAGGAGCGATGGAGCAAGCGGCCGCAGCGTGGCTCCACGCCACACCACCATTTCATGTCAAGCTGCTGGAACGCAAAATGAGAGCGTCGGCGCGTGTCATCACAGGATGTACACGCCCCATCCCCAGCCGAGGCAAGACTCCCCCCGTAGCGGCCAGAAGGAGGGTACTCGCGACCCGAATGCTGGTGAAAGTCCATGTGCTGCCGCCTGAAGACCCTCTGTGAAGACGTGCGGAGGCGACAGCGCCCTCCGACTCTCCTCGGTGACCAGTTGGCGGCAGGTGGACAGAGAGATGTGAGATCAAGCACGCATCTCCCTCCCCATCGAGTCTCATCTTCCTCGACGTCTTCCGCCGTGGGTAGCAGGAGAGTGAGTCACATTTCAACTAGACGTGGGCCCACTGACATCGGGAGCGCCACCTGTCCGGAAGAAGCGAGTAGCTCTCCTCAACCTTGCTTCCCTGACTCGATGTGCCACATGGATTTGGAACGACGGGTCAGTGCACGGAGGGATAATGAGCGGGGGAGCTGGGTCTTCATCGAGTCACCAGACGGAGCCCAGCATGAGCTCAGGCAACCAGTAGGCTCGTTCTCCTTGAGTTTTCAGGCTGAGATGGTAGCCCTCCAAACTGCCCGTGTCTTCCTACTGGACCACTCGTGCACACAGAAGATCCGGTCATCTTCAGCATGGCCCGCCAAGGTGATGACGCATTATAGAAATAAAATGGCTTCAATGTCGGTAGATAAGACAGCGAATCGGTAAAAATCGCAAACTTCCTCGTCATCCTAGGATTAATTCAAAGGTGGCGCAGTGAATGAAGTGATGATGGGGGTGATGATGGATGTGATGATGGGCGTTATGATGGACGTGATGATGAATGTGACTATGGAAATGACTATGGAGGTGGTGAAGGATGTGCTAATGGAGGTGATGTTGGAGGTAGGGATGGAGGTCGTGATAGAGGTGTTGCGGACGTGATGATGGAGTTTGTGATGGAGGTGGTAGTCTGGTGTTGAGCACTATTATGTGAAACAAATAAATATGTAAAGAACAAAAAAACTTCCTCGCCATCAGGCGAGACACCTGGTCCATACAGCAAAAATGGCGTACAGCTCTGAAGTAAAAATGGATCCTTTGTAAGGCAAACTAGAAAACTTCTCAACATCGTCACCAACAAATGCACGCCCTGTGCCATTGTCACTTTCTTTTGCAACCATCTGTATAGAAACAGACGTGGTTTTCGAACGGCTCCACACGCAAGTTAATAAATTACTGGCGCGTTGGTTCAGGAGGCAAATTTTTGCTTTGTTGGAGTAGGTCTGTGTTCGTGTCAACTGTCGAGATGAGCTATGGTTCAATAACCGCTGCTTCATGTGGTTCTACGAGGCTGCTGCCGATACCAACCTGTGCCAGCCAGGCACAGACTCTCACTCCCGGGTGACGGGTTGCAACACGCGAGCCACTGTCTATCTGACAGAGGTAGTCGTCGCCAAAAATGTTTGGCATGTGGGGCATGCTGGTGACTGATTTTAAAGGGAACGTGGCACCTTGGTAAAATCCTGGAATTTTGTGTAATTAGGCGTACTTTTAGCCGAAAATAATGAAACTACTCATGATTTCTTTGAAAAATGTACAACAAGCTCAATATTTTGATTTTTAAATACTCCTCTAGAAAAAGAAATAAATATCTGCCTGTGGATGATGTCAAGATCTAGCAGCCACTACCATACTCCGAAACACTTCAAGAGCTTCGATTGGCTGATGCTCATCGTGATGTCAGCATATGTCGTCACACAAGCAGCTCACAACAATGGCCGCCTGGCGAGAGCTACATGAGAAGTACATTTCGGGTAGGTTTTAGCTTTTTTCTATGGAAATATCGAGTTCCAAGACAAATGATATATAGAGCACCTGGTTTTCCGACTTGCCTTACAACTTGGCTATATCAGTTAAAATCAAGTTCCAAAGGTGCCACATTCCCTTAAATGGCTTAATGCAAAGCGAGTATCTTACTGCGTATTTGTAGCGGTATATCATTAATTTCCACTATCATGCTCATTATGGGTGAAGCTTTGAACGCCCCTGTTACTATTCTGATAGCATGATGATGGACATATCGCTAATCTTTTTCGCGGACTAAGGAGCGGCCTCATACACAGTAAGCCGTACTCGGACTTCGAACGAATAAGTGATCTATATAGCATTAGAAGCTTATAACGTAGCGTATAATGATGAGCGTATAACGTGCGTATAACGTATATATAGGCGATAAGCGTATAACGTGTATAGCATGAGAAACATTTCCCTATCCGCACCGTATCTCATCCTCGTCAACACCTTCAGTATTTTCAGCGTATCGAAACATTTTTTGCGGAAATCATTCAGTTGTGGCACATACAAAAGTTTATCGAGTGTGAGCCCGATAAATCTGGTTTCTGCTCCAACGTCGATCGGATTTCCGCGAATTTACAACATCGATTATTCAGTCTCAATATCTATTATAGAACTTTGTCTTTGAACTTGAAAATTTCAGTCCATTGCATATGATCCATCACTGCAATGTGTCAAAGTCAAGCTGCAGCCGCCTCTGCGCAGCTGCTGTAGTGGACGCTGTCACCCATATTGTGAAGTCTTCAACGAAAAGCACATGCCGTATGTTTGCGGGAAGTGTCTGCAATATCATTGGTCATAACTGCAAACAAGGCTATGAAAATCACAGAATCCTGGGCTATGCCACTCTGTTGCTGATACGAATCCGATACGACTGAGTTTTCGCGAAATCTAAAATACCTATTTTTCGGAATATTAGAAATAAACCACCCCAAGTGGCCTCGCATGCCGAGTCCAAAGAGTTTCTGCAGAACGCCCTTGGATAGCAAAGGCGCCCCCCAAGGGATGAGGGCGCCCCGGGGAAGGCGCCCCCTCCAGAAAGTCTTGCACCACTTCTCGAAAATGGAATCCGCCGTCTCTGGTTCAATATTCCATTGCTGCTGAAAAGAAACACGGATTAAAACGACCCAGTTTATTCTCATTAGGCACTTAAGATTAGTTTACTCTAAAAACAATGATTAATATACACTTTGATGTACATACACTCCAACGGAGATTTTAAATCACTTGTACTTACAATCACTTCCAATCATCTAAATACCTCTAATTAGCACTTTAACATTGAACCATATTGAAATTTACTTTCAATCACTACAATAATTTCGTTTGTCTTTGCACAGACATGGCTTAGGCTTACAACTTTCGACCCCTGGTCCGGATACAGTTACCCTGTGGGTCTATAGGGCTAACCCCGCCACTCCTCCCCGCTGCTGTCGGAGATGAGGTGACCGGCTCCCCACCTTTGGCTTGTAATAGCATTGAAAAAGCCTAATCTTAGTGGTCATAAACCCTTTTTCATAGGCCCTGCCCTACCCCCACCCACTGTGGATCTTGCCCCACACTTGAAGCTCTGTACACTTGAAGCGCCTATATATATATATATATATATATATATATATATATATATATATAGCCACAGGCGTTGCCACTGGGGACCTGGGGAAGGACTGGGCCCCATCTTTTGGAGAGAAAGTGAGGAGGGTGCCAGCTCTTTTGGCCGAAAATAACATTGAATATGCAGGGTCTAATTGATGTAGGTAGTGTTTTATCGCCATTCCCCTCCCCCCCCCACTCGAACATCTAGGGTGACGTCAATGGCGGGGCGGGGGGAGGGGCCGGCTGTAGCCACAGGGCGCCCGGGTAAAACACAGGGGGAAGGCTCTGCAATTGCTGAGAATAGGGGCTGGGTTTCGGCAGTGGGTCAGGGGTAAATTCTGAGGGGTCCAGTCGCAGACTCAGAGGCTCTAAGTGGACTACAAGGGACCCGGGTGTGCTCATTTGGGTGACATTTTGAAGGCAATTTGCGGGGCTGGGGTACAGCCGCAGCCGCCGGGCCCCTTTGCGGGGGGTGGGTGGTGGCTGTTGTGAGGGGCGTTTCTTTTCATTGCTTAAGATGAGCCCAAGGCGGGGGCGATCGCCTTATCGCCCCCCCCACTTGGATTCGCCCCTGGTGTTGGCATTGGTGAAATGTCGCATTCTTCATCGATAAGTCCGCCATTTTAAACTTTGATTTATAAACCACGAGAGAAGAAAAAACAAGTTGATGACCATGATCTCTCTAGGTAAAAGTACGACGCAATCATATTTCCATCAAAGTACAAATATGTAGGTACAATCAATCCAAGTACAGTACAAGGATAGGTTGGACAGCAAGGGGAGGAGTGGGACAGCTTGTCCCAGTTCTCCCCACCTCGCCATTTTTTTCAGAATTGCGATGTCAGCAAAATTAAAACCCCTTTCGTTGTTCGAAGCTGGGACAGATCGATGGAGAATGCGACACCAACTTTACTGCACCAAAATAAAGAACTTTTCGGTTGCATATTTAGCAGAGAATCCACTCAAGAAAACGCAAAAATTAACTTTTTAAGGAACACTCACCTCTCGCTTCCGGCACCCACCGGAAAAGGAAGTTGACGCTCTAGTGATGTGCAGCGGCACGTATAGAGCGGAAATCAGCTGAACATTATATTTTTGACTCACTCGTGGATTCAATAAGGGGGTTTCCCACTTCTCCTGCGTCCCAGTTCTCCCCCACTCTCCCCTACCTGTACAAGTCGTGATCAATTCTCTGAATGCGGAACTGCGGTGGGTAGTTCAAGCTCAGAACTGCAGCAGAAAGGAAATGGGGCGATTCCACCCACGTGTAAACCGTAGTAAAAACATACCGTCCTCCATCATAGAAACACATCCAAACGAAAATCAGAATAATAAATACATTCATCTAGGGTATTTAAATCATTCAAAAACTTGTTTTAAACTATTGGCAGGATTGTTTCACCACCGGAGAGTGAAAACTATTCTTGGGGCAGTTTGTGAGTTCCATAGAAATATTCTGAGGTGATACATTTACACCTTTGCATTTTCAGCACGAATGGAACTGCACTGTGCTAAAATGAAATAGTGATTAAGTTACCACCTGCGTGTAATATTACACCCATTCTTCTAATATTAAGCTGGATGTCAGAATATATTTACCAAGAATTCTAAACAAATTCTTGATAATGGGGTAATTTTAGGAGCAGACAGATTGAAATTCTACGCTTGAGGTGTTGTTTTTTTCAGTGCAGTTGTATTTATGAAACCATAAACAGTAATTTTGACGAACATACCGACACAGATAAATCAGCAATAAAATACAAATAGAAGCAATTTCTAGCTTCTCACTCGCAAATCTAGATAGCTTCCATCCCGCAGATTCAAATTATCAGCACCCACATACTGATAATCTGACAGCTACTAAAAATATGCAGAAGAAGCGTCGAGTAGGACGAAACCCCTCTAGTACGCAACCATTGGAGTCAAATACCTGAAGCTTGATGTCACAAAAATTCGCTGAAATTGCTAATAATGCACGTCAGTATGGAACACGCGCATTGACGGGGGTCAGAGCCACCTCCGCTCTGACGGGGGATACCCACCCCTTAATATCTTGAGAACCACGCTAGATAACGAAAAACGGTAAACGGTGTTGGGTAGCCCATCAACTTCTTTATCAAAAATATTAAGAACATTTTTTGTCAGGTCACATTTAAGGTCACTAGAGGTCAAGACATGCCATCATAGGGATAACATGTAAATATAGGCCTGTGTCCTGTTCCCGGACGGAGTGCACTAGCATTATTGTTATCAGTGACGTCACTATACCGAAGCCTGTGACGTCATCGCGAGCCTTTGCCGGCTAGGCAGCAAATGCCGCTCATTCTTCCGGTTGGAAATTGATATACTGAAAGAAATGTTTATTTGATTACTAGGCTTATGTGATGGACTTAGACTGTCAAATTTTAATACAATTAATTAGTCTCCGCACATATTTACACCGTGAACATTTATTACTGCCCTAAATAATTTGCCCTCCGGCTCCACCCCGACTGCCGCCTGGCGGCCGGGTCACGCGTTGACCCCGGGGTCATTTCCGCTTCAGCATCGAGCGAGGGCGCACGTGTGTGTGCGTGTGACACCTCTCCTGTGAACGCAAGTGTACTCGGAAACGCTGTTGCGACTATTTGATATTATATATGGAATTTCAAACGTGTTTGAGTGAAACCTGATTGATTCTAACGGTGTTAAATTAGATGTGATATACATTAGCTTGTGACTTATGTTTACTCGTGGTTTGTTGGGTTCTTGTCAAACGAGTGTTTGAATATTTGAAATGTTTCCCAGGGAAGAATTATGTAATTTTCAGAACTACGAGATGCCATCATATAATAAACCCAGAAACGGCATTACTACTTTTTCGACGCAACCGACACAGCGGGGCAGACTGAGCATGCGGCTCATACGGACGGGGCCATGAGGAGACCCTGTCAACATACATGAAGGCTTTCGGTCTTTACATCTGAACAAGTAAAGATGTAGCAAAACAATTTGGACCAGTGGAATCCTCACAGCAAGCCAAATTAAATTATATATAATATGACCTTGCTAGGTCAAATAAGGGATTTGACCTGACCTGAAGTCGGGTCAAGGTCAAATTAGGTGGAATGCCTATCATAAGAACAACAAAGACGAGTTAACCCGCGCCCAAGTGGGCCTCCGAGTCACCTTCGCCCTGGTGGGGGGGCGGCTGTTTGAACACCCCCTCGAACTCGGGCCCCTGTGCAAGCTAGCGAAAAAAACGCGAACGCTGGTGGATAGCTCATACATATTCATGAAGAAATTATATGGATCATGTTTTGGCTCAGGTCAATATTGAAGTCATGACAGGTCAAGGAAAGTGGGATTTTGAGTAAGATTTTTTGGGCTCTAGCGTCTGACAGATTTGAGTTAGAACCATTTTTGGACACCATTCGCTTCCTCTTGTCACGGCAAATCCAATGATGTATAATATGACCATAGTGGGCCAAAACACAAAAAACGACCTGACCTCAGGTCAAGTTAAGATCACTTTTTAATCTAGCAGAGTCAATATGCATATCAATCGACTCGCAATGGCAATCCAAAGGCAATTATATCAAAATAAAAGCTGCATCACCATTTCACGCAAAGTTATTGACCTAAGTCTGGAAACTGCTTAAAAAACCCTAGGTGACCTCTCAGAGGTCTCAGGTCAAAAATTGCAACATGGACCTGGAAAGGGGCCCACGATACTACAATTTTGATAATATAAGGTATTCTCAGCTGTATCTACACAAATACAGCCAAATTTATGTTTTTCCCATGTATTTCAAATGGAAAGGTCATGGTCCGTACTTGACCTAAGGTCAACGATATGAAAAATCCCGGAATTTTGTTGTAGCACTCGGTGGGCCCATTATGTGGTGGAAGTTTCAATCTGATAGATTTACGCATTTCTTACTTATGCTACCTTAAATATTTTTTGAGGTAAGGTCACTTAGCCTGCACTGGTGACCTGACCTGAGATGACCCAACCTTAAACTTTTGGGGAAAGTTGCGGAATTGATCAAGGATAAGGCGTGCGAAGTACCGTGGCGCTTCGCGCCACCGTTTTTTCATGCCGCCGGAAAAAACCCGAAGGAGGTGTTCAAACACGCCCGGGCGAGGGTTAAATCTAATGCAGCTAAATTGAATGCTCTATCACCATCCATCAGGGGCGCAGCCAGAGCTTTGATATGGGGGGCACACCAACTTTGAAGGGCACCCCGGAAAGAAAGGGCACTTTTTAACTTAATCTAAAAAACTTACTATATCTTTCTTTATATCATTTTTTGGGCATCTTTGGTTCAATAAAAATGCAAATAAATTATTGACGGAGAAGAAAACTCGATTAAAACAGAAAAAAGAAACAAAACCACCAAAATGTCATGGAAGTAGCCGAAGCACGACTGTTTTGGATAGATTTAAGGGCAAATCAGCCAACACATGCAAGTATTTAACATCAGAGAAATCAGCGGAGCACGTGATATCTGTTACCAGGTGCAAGTTAAGGCATATTGGAGTCGAACATTCATGTGTTATGCCCACTGGTTTTGTCGTAACGAGTGAGCCCTGGCTGAACGCGGATAAAGTTCCTTGCCTCCCACAATCACCGTGGGACGAGGAGTGGCATAGTGTCTTTGGAAGAACACAATTTTTGATGCCGGAATAATTTGGGAGATACCTTTTGAACGCGTTTATTAAGTTCCACATTCTCAAGGATCGGTCCCAGTTAAGAGTAAAGAAAAGGTGAATGGGGTGGTTTGGATGGGGATGGTGGGACAGGGCTGAGAATTGTGAAAACTAATTCTTCATTTAAATTAATTAGTACAAATCCTGGTTTAGGGGACTGTCCTCTGAGCTGAGGGGCACATGCCTTTTTATCATCCTTTCCCAGAATCCACCAGTATAATAAGTAATTTATATAACCAGGGGTGCCTAGGCATCACAAGCCGTTTTAGAGATTCCTCATTCCTCGTTACCTCCGTTTTACAAGGGGAGTTTCCATCGTGTTCTTATTCCCCATCTATTCAAGACCACCTCAGGGGCCCCTGGTTTAGATCAGGGCCCCAGGGCAGCTCATGCTTCACCCAGGCACTAGACTAGCTCATTGGCCCCAGATATGAGGTCATCAGACAAGCTCAATGGGCCACAGATAGGTTCATAGGGCCTTAAACCAGTTCAAGAAGCCCGAGAACAGTTTAAGAGGCCAGATCACCTCAGGGGGCCTCAAGCCAGCATTAGGGGCTCTCACAAGCTCAGCACCCACACCAGCTCAGGGTACCCTCAGAACCCAGATCCGCTCTTGGGCCCCAGATCAGCTCTTGGGGCCCCAGATCAGTTCAGGGGCCTCAAGTCAGGTCAGGGGGCAAGATCAAGTCAGGGCACTAAATCAGCTCAGTGATCCCTAACCAGCTAGGGGCCCAATCAGTTCAGGAGCCACCAGATCGGCCCATAGGGCACCAGATCAGCTTCGGGGACAAACAATCAGATCAGTGGTCCCCGACCAGCTCGGGCCCCAGATCAGCTCGGGAATACCAGATCAAGTCAGAAGGCACTTAATCAGCTCAGGAACCCCAGACCATCTCAGGGCCCTCACCAACCCCTGTGGGCCCAGCTCAGCTCAGGGCCTGGGAGCTGCTCAGGAAATCACGTCATCAATCCAGGAGGCCCGGGTCAGCTTAAAGGGCACCGTATTAGCCATGAAGCACCAGACTAGCTCAGAGGGAATCAGATGGGCTCATGAGACACAATGATGACTCAGGAGGCACCATATCGACTCAGGGGGTATTTTAGTTAAGTTCAGGGGGCAGTATATCTGCTTAGGGTGTACCAGATCGATCAGCTCAAGGGGCAAGTTCAAGTCAGGGGCACTAAATCAGCTCAGGGATCTCTCACTAGCTCGCGGCCCAATCAGTTCAAAAGCCCCAGAGCTGCTCAGGGGACACCAGATGCCCATAGGGCACCAAATCAGCTTCGGGTAAAAACAATCAGATCAGTGGTTCCCGGCCAGCTCGGGAATACCAGATCAAGTCAGGAGGCACTTACTCAGCTCAGGAGCCCCATACCATCTCTCAGGGGCCCTCATCAGCTTCTGTGGGCCCAGCTCAGCTCAGGGCTTTAGAGCTGCTCATGAAATCACGTAAGGAGGCCCAGGTCAACTGAAAGGGCACCCGATTAGCTCAGGAGACACCAGACTAGCTCAGAGGGCATCGGATGGACTCAGGAGGCACCAGATCGACTCAGGGGCACTAGTGCAGCTCAGGTGGTACCAGATCGATCCGCTCGGGGGCCCAGATCAGCTCCCAGCCCCCCAGGCTATGGCAGGGGCCTAAATCAGCTCAGGGAGCAGCATAACAGCTCAGGGGACACAAGATGGGCTCAGGGCCCACCAAACCAGCACAGAGGGCACCAGACCATCTAAGGAGACATTAATAATCAGCTGAGGGGGCACCTAATCAGCTAAAGAGGCACCATATTGACTTAGGAGACAGTAGATCAACTTGGGGAGGCATGAGATCAGCTCGGGGGCCCAAATCAGCTATTAGGGCATCAATCAAGCTCGAAGGCATTATACTAACTCAGAGGGCATTATATAGGTTCAGGAGGCACAATTATTTGCTCAGTGGGGCACTCGATTGACTCAGGGGCACCAGATCAGCTTAGAGGGCAAGTAATCAGCTCAAGGGGCCAAGACCAGCTGAGAGGCCACGAGATGAGCTCAAGGGGAACCAGATTAGCTTCACCCGTACGATTATTGGCGACGATGAGGCATTATCTGGAAACGGATTACGTGCCCATACTCTTCCCGGGTGTTGGAAAGGCGACAGAATTCCCTAGCTGACCAAAAGAGGCACTGAATTGTCAAACAATAGTTGAAACCGCTAAATGTAGTCTAGTTCTATCTAGGTTCAACGGCGTAGGACACTAAATTTCGGGCGGCATGGCCCCAAGGTGGTACACCACCTGGCAATCACAAGGGCACCCGGCACCGATGGGGGCACATGCCCCCTGTGCCCCTAGCTGCGCCGCTGGACAGTACACTCCGGGAGGCATTAAATAAGTTCAGGGGCCCAGATCAGCTCAAGGGACACTACAACAGCTTATAGGACACCAGGCAAGCTCAGAGGCATCGGACTAACTCAAAGAGCATTATATAGGTTCAGAAGGCACAATTATGTTCTCGGGGGGGGGCACCAAATTGACTACGAGGACATCAGATCAGCTCAGGGGCATATGATCAGCTCCAGGGGCCAAAACCAGCGCTCAGGGGGCACCAGATGAGCTCAAGGGGCACCAGATTAGCTCCGCCCGTACGATTATTGGCGACGATGAGGCCTTTGCTGGAAACGGATTACGTGCCTATACTCTTCCCGGGTGCTTGGAAAGGCGACAAAATGCCCTAGCTGACCAAAAAGGCACTTAATTGTCAAACAATAGTTGAAATCGCTAAATGCAGTCTAGTTCCATCTAGGTTCAACGACGCAGGGCACTAAATTTCGAGCGGCACGGCCCAAAGGGGGGGTACACCACTTGGCAATCAAAAGGGCACCTCGGCACCGATGGGGGAACGTGCCCCCTGTGCCCCCCTGGCTGCGCCCCTGCCATCCATTATAAAGTTATTCAGCTAATATCATTCTTCCCATGTTTTTCCAATGCAGAGGTCATGGCTCGTAACTGACCTTAGGTCATCGATATAAAAGATACCGAAACATATTTTAGAGAACTCGGTGGGCCCATGAAGTAATGTGAGTTTCAATCGGATAAGTTCACCATGTTCGGACTTGTGCTATCTTACAATTTTTCGAGGTCAGGTCACTTGACCTGTACGGTAACCTGACCCGAGATGACCTGGCCCCAAGATTTTTACAGAAGTTGTAAAAATTATATTAAAAAGAAATGCCAAGTACGGTGGCGCAACGTGCCTACGGAAAACTCGAGGGGGTGGGTACCCACACCCGTCAAAGCGCCTGTTGAGGGAAGTACAAAAAGATTAACGGCAATAAACTCGTAAAACTCCGTCCACTTTTATTTACAGCTTGGAGAAATACGTTTAGGCAATTACGTACATGTGCCCGCGAGATCAAGCAATCCAGGTCCGGTGTTTATTGTTGTCTCCGGGAATCGTCATGGCAACAGCAATCAAAATCAACGGCCAATCAAAATCTAGATCAGTCTGTGTCAATCTGACTGCAAGCGGCTGTCAGTGCTGAAGCTGCTATTATTTGGACACGCTCTAGGAAATTTGTAAAAATGATATTCTATACTGGAGTCTCTGCAAAACGCATGATGGTTTTAAATATAAATGGATCAGTTTTCTATTCAACCGTATCAATTTTGCTGATCCAGTTCTTAAATACGTTTTTATGGCTCCGGTTTCTTATAGCTTCGAAAAGTGTGATTTCTCCAATGCCCTGCATAGTAACCGTTGTGCCTTTCCAGCCCTGATGACGTAATGCTGCCAAACAACTTGAACAGATTCTGAGTGGGACACTCCCTGTAATGCCGTGTCCTAACCGGACCGTCGCCGACAGTCGGCGACGGTCGGCGTCAGTTGAGAGCGGTTATTTACCCGTCTCCTGGAGGTTTGGCCGGCAGAGGAAAGGTTCAATTTTGGTAGCAATCCGACAGCTCAAGTTGCGACGAACTGTTGTATACCAGCAATCAAAACGTGCTGGCAGCAAGAGCTATTACAAGAACAGTTAAGGAGAAAAAGTTTACCATGCCCAGTTTCCATAGATTTTTCAGTATGAATTTCAATTTGAATTATTATCATAAAACACATTCCACTTACTAACTAAAAAAACAAACAACACGGATATGGGCTTCTGACGCAGGCCATCGGCGTAAATAATTAGACATTGTTTAACCTTTACTGCGACCAGAGATGGCCTACGCCACGTTACGAAATTATTTTTCCGTAACCGTAGCTCTGGAAATGAAACGTAGCGTAGCTGGGCGGATTCTGTAACGTACGACGCCAAAATGTAGCGTATCGTAGCGTACTACGAAAAAAGTTACCTCGTATATGTATATGTTACAGGGAGAGTGCGAAATCCGGGAGTTCGCGAACTCCTAGGGATTTCGCGAAATCACTGACCAGCCAGGGAGTTCGCGAAATCCCTAGGGATTTCGCGAAATCCCTGGGTGACCAGGGAGTTCGCGAAATCCCTGGACTTAGAAGTCAGGGAGTTCGCGAAATCCCGGATAAACACTCAGGGAGTTCGCGAATTCCCTGACATTTAGTCAGCTCAAGGATGACTAGCTAGGATTGCGGAATATTGTTCTTATGATTTATTTCAAACAGTAACCGGACATTTTCCGTAAAATCACGTATAAGGAAGGTTTTAAGCTAAATATAAGGAAGGTCATAATTGTATTGTTGAGGTCGTAGCGATACATTTATCGAGTTTCGCTTATCAATATTGTACTGCAATGTAAAAGTTCAGTTGCTGCTGATTGCAAATGTGGATCACGGGAGAGAAAGACACTGGCCCCTGGCGGTTCCAAAATGCCCTGATCCACTCCTGAAATTTGGTTCCCACACACTCCCCCACAGAATACACCTTCGCCTTCACTGTGATTTGGTACTTGGTTATTTATATTCATGATATATTTTATACGCGGATTTAGGGGGACAAAAGGGGGCAGGTGCCCCCCGATCGACCCTCGGTGCCCCCTGAAATGGTCACGGCGCCACTCTGAAATGTCGCTTTCCATCCCCCGTCCCTAGGGATGTAAAAATCGGCGCCCACCGATAGGATTTTGCGCCCACCTGATAGGTTTTTCCGGTTAAAAAAAGGCACTCCCCTGGTCCGGATGGCGCCCCGACCTCTCCCCCCGGGAAGATCCCCCCCCGATCGGCAATCTTGGATCCGCCTATGATAGATCTGTATATTTAATATTATACATATGCAGTGCATGGAGTCAGCATAACTACCCAAGTATTCAATAAAAAGTGGTCTACGCTATCACCACCTTTCATAATTATGTGACGCTACGGTTATTTTATGTCAAATCTACATCACAGAATAGCGTTACGGTATTTTATGTAGGTTGCATTATTATGGAATTTTATCGACGGATACGATAAAGAAAATGGTACGAAATCCATGGCTTGATCACTAGAATAAATCTGGGTGTAACACAGTTCAAGAAATGACAGAATAATTTGCGCTACTGAAAAATAGTATAAATGCTCGGCAATGGCGCAACGCACTTACTTTTGAGCAAACTACGCCATCCGAAAAAGAATGTGCCCGACGCTCACATTTTTGAAAACTCATCACGTGGCTTTTGGCTGGTGGTGTCGATGAGGTGCCGGTCACCGAGAGCAATTGCGAAGTCTCTTATGACTATGCCTTTTGATAGCTTAAAATCATCACAGTCAAAAACGTTTGGTATGAGTCTCAAACTAGTTTCGCGGGATGCAATTTTTAAGACGCGCAATGCTAGGGGTCTGAGCCACCTTCACCCTGACGAGGAGTGGGCTACGCCCCCCCCGCCTAAAATCTAAAAACTACGCTAGTTAGCGAAAAAGTAAATGACGTTAAGTAGCACAACCTAAGCTTTAAAGGAAGTATTCTATGCATTCTTTTGTCGGGTAAAATCTGAGGACATTGGAAGCCAAACAATGTCACAATATGGATATGGTGATATAACTGAAATACAGTTCTTCAGTCCTACCATCTGATGTAGAAGAGATACAATATATAAGGATTCACTATCTGAAGCTTTTCTGCAAGCGACGTCGAATGATTAATAATGTGACTATTCTAGGTCAAAGCTAAGATTTGACCTGACCTTGGATCAGGTTAATATCGAATTGGGTCAGAATGCATATCATTAGAACTGCAGAAACAAGACAACCCCAATGATGCCAAAATATACAATTTAGCTCCGTTCCCAAAAAAATTATGCTGTTTAAACCATTTTACCGATACTTTTCCAACGGTGTCATCATGACTCATAATTGACCTTAGGTCATCGACTTCAGAAATCCTAAAAAAAACTGTGTACTCAGTCGGCCCTTTATTCAATACGAATTTTAGATTGATAAATTAAGCTGTTCCTTGCTTATGTTGTTTTCTTCTTTTTTGGAGATGATGTCACTTGACCTGCACTGATGTCCTGACCTGAAATGACCAGAACCGAAAATGTTGACAGGAGTTGTAAAAAGCTTCAGAAAAAACTGTACTGGGTACAGCAGCTGCGCGTAGCCGTTTTCAAGACTTTGCGAAAAACCCAAGGAGTATGGTTACCCAACCCCCGCCCCGGCCATGCACGTACTAGGTACGAAGTCGGTCAGGTGCACCAACTGTGAGTACCGTTAGATACAAAATTCTGAAGCGCTTCTTTCCAACTCACTTATCCAGCATCTGCAGAGAGATCATTATCATATCACAATCCTCATTACTACACAAAAGAGAAATGCTGCTTATCTGATGGCCATTTCGTATTACTTTCTGGGTAAGGAAAATACAATAATGCTATATTATTTTTTGCATTAAGTTCATTTATGTATTCCAAAACTTTGGCCAATCTTTACAGGTACGGTTCGGCTATACTAAGATAAATTTTCAGAGCTGCAACAACGAAATAATTATTCTGCAAATTAACTTAGACCATATCTCTGTTTTCAGTTTATCAGTATATCAGAAGTGTTATACAGTTTCAGCTACAGCTGAACATAAGCCGACAACTATAGTTGTCGGCATAAGCAGGACACGGAATAATACAATTGTTACGCATATTTGCAATGTGCTATCTCATTGCCTATTGTCATGACCGTGGCTGGAGCACCTAAGCTTGAAGTGCATTTGCTAGCCCGCCGGAATCGATAATAAAATTTCTGAAAGCCTTGGCAATGGTCAAACGATGACAGGCGTGCCACTTCTTACACCGAGAGCTTTTTCGAGGCCGACACTTCCTCCTGTATCAAAGTATTGTTGTTGGAAAATTTGTGGATGTCCGTAGTACATTCCAACATAGACATAGCTAAAATAGACCTTTGTGAAAGTATATCAGTTCTTTGTCCGTTTCGTACGGCACAATACTTCCCATCAGGAGTCTGCTTTGTTAAGAAATCAAGATATTCATTACAGATGACAATGAAAAAGTAGTGGCATCTCTAGTTTGTTTTGAGCCCCCCCCTCCACACCTACGGTTCATATTGCATAAATCATGCACCTCGAGGAAGGCTAGTGACTCGAATAGTTCGTCAGCGGGCACAAGGACCCGGTGTGAGGTAGAGCTGAGGGTGTAAAATTAATTTTCAAAAAAATAAATATCAGGCCGACATACATAAAATCAAGCAAAATACAACATAGAAAGAGAAGACATGGACGGGGAGTGTAAAACCAGATCACTGAAGGATCATTCTTCGGATTTAAACTATATGACATATTGGCATGTTAGGGATTTCGCGAAATCCCTGAAAAGCATTCAGGTAGTTCGCGAAATCACTGAAGTTTCAGTGAGTTCGCGAAATCCCTAGGGATTTCGCGAAATCCTGGTCGGCCAGTGATTTCGCGAACTCCCTAGGGATTTCGCGAACTCCCTGGCTGGTCAGTGATTTCGCGAAATCCCTAGGGAGTTCGCGAAATCCCGGATTTCGCACTTTCCCTGTAACATATATACCTTCTCTTGATTTTGATCGCAGTACTAAGGATTCTTGGTAACGATTTGCTTGAATTCGAAATTTGAAAAAGAAATGATAATATTTGAAAAAGTAATGACCTAACCATTACTTTAAAAATACAAACTTAAAACAATTTCACAAGAAATGCATCACATCGCTGTCAATTAAGATCGGGACCTTTGGGTGGATAGTGCAAATCACGGACACATTTTGGGCCTGTCAAAAACTAGAAATCGGTTGATTTCGATTTATAATTTTTTTCTCAACTGGTGACAATAATTCCCGACCATTGATCACACACATCAGGTCACACATCAGGTTATCAGGTCACACATCAGGTCATCAGTTCAAACATCAGGTCAGGTCAAGCTCACTATCTAATCTGGCATAGTCAATATGCACATCAATCGACTCGTAGTGGCAATCTCAACATAATGGTATCAAAATAAAATTTTATCGTCATTTCCTGAAAACATATTGACCCAAGTCTGAAAATCTGTTTAGTAGCCCAGATGAACTCTCAGAGGTCACAGGTGAAACATTGCAACAGGAACCTAGAAAGGAGCCCAGGATACTTCAATTTGGGGAATATGAAGGCTCAGCTTTATCTACACAAATACAGCCCAATTTCTGTTTTCCCCATGCATTTCCAACGGAGAGCTCATGCTCCGTACCTGGCCTTAGGTCATCGATATTAAAAATCACGGAATATATGTTGTGGTACTCGGTAGGCTCATTATGTGGTATCCGTTTCAATGCGATAGATTCATCCCTTTCTTACTTATGACACCTTAAACATTTTTGGAGATGAAGTTGCCTAAAATGCACTGGTGACCTGAACTGAGATGACCCAGCCTTGAAATTTTGGGGAAGCTGCGTAATTGATCAAGGATAAGGTGTGCCAGATATGGCGACGCTTCGCGCCCACGTTTTTCGTCCCGCCGGAAAAATCCGAAGGGTGTTCAAACACCCCCAACTGGGGCGAGGGTTAAAGTATGAATGTGTGAATAAAATGTTGGTATCGTAGTACGATATATTTTTACCGTAGCCGTAGCTAAAGCGCCGTAATTCCGTAGTTGATGAAATTTAACGTAGCGTAATTCCGGAGCATAGTTTTGGCCAAAATCGAACCGTAACGTAGCGTAATTCGGTAACGTAACGTAGCGTAGGCCATCTCTCGCTGCGACGCATTACAACGTCGTGCGGCACGTTGCGGCAGTGCGTTTCGTGTCCTAACCGAAATACCCGATCGTTGCGGCAGATCGACGGCTTGCGGCGCGTTGCGTCTTCGTTGGGTGAGAGCGAGAGCAATCTGATCGTAGAAATTTTATATTTAACATGGTACAGTCTGTGAAATACAAGTGCTTTAATCACAGACAGAAAGAAACTTCCCCCTGAAAAAACGTGACAGCAACAGAGCGTGGTTCCTTCCCATAAGTATGGCTGGAGATCTCTTCTCGAACCAGGGGGGGGTCCGGGGTGGGTTAAAGCTTGCACGGCCATACAAGCCCTATGCAAAGCCTATGGGAAACCAAAAATCCAGGGGTCCTACCCCCCTTCCCCCAACTCCCAGGATTTCCACCCATGTCTTGTCCATCTCCCAGGATTTCCAACCATGTCTTGTCCATAAGTCCCCATATCAATCGAGATTTAATAACCTGGATACCAATCGGACGAGCGTTTTTCGGGCTACCGCACATGCAATTACAAAAACTACCTTTGTGGTAGCTTTTTGCGGCAAATCCCGGTGTCGAAATCCGCCATTATTAGCTCGGCGGCGGAGGCGCAATTTCCGGCCAGACAGCTGACGTCAATGGTTCTGGTAAGCGCCGTACACATCTAAAGCTAATCGGAGAGTTGCACCAATCTGGAATACTTACTCATGCTCGTGCGTGCTGACTGAAAAGCACTCAGCTGAATGTGTGCTGACGGATTATTGTACCGAGGAGTTTGAATTGCCTTTAATTTGTAAGTGGGCACTATTCTTACCAAAATGACAGAGCCACAACGGAAATACTGAGGCTGCATGCTGTCTAAGCACTGCATAATCCTGCTGCTCTTCAGCTGTTCAAGCCACACTCGTGATCAGTCCGGATCGCGGCCCGGCCTAGAGCGTCTGGTGAAGGGTATGTGCATAACTGCATAGGTACATACATACATACACACTTCGGGCTCCAATCCCGCCAATACAGAAGCTCTATCCAACCGTTATCTGTAGTCTCTTCGCTTTAACACCCGCATTGAGGGGGTACGCCCCCTCGGTTTTTTTAGATGAATAAAAAACGGCGGAGCGTAGGGCCGCGTACTTGGCATACCTTTTCTCTGATCCGTTTAAACTTCAGACGAAACTTTAAGGTTAGGTCATTTCAGGTCAGGTCACCAGTGCAGGTCAAGTGACCTCACCACAAAAAATTATAAGATGGCATAAGTCAAAACGGGGTGAATCTATCCGATTGAAAGTCATATCATTTAATGAACCCACCGAATTCTACAAATGTATTCCGGTATTTTCGATATCAATGACCTAAGATCAGGTACGAGGCATGACCTATCGATTGGAAATTCATGGGAAAATGACTTAAACTGAAAAACTTGACTAGCTGCCTAGTCTGGACTAATGCAGATGTAATGACTGAAAGCCTTTATTTATATGTTATCCCGATGGTTTCATGCCTTTTCCACTGGTGACCTTAAATGTGACCTGAAAAAGTTAAATGCTTTCGATAAATATTTGTATGAGCTATCCATCGCCTTTGACCGTTTTTCGCTATCTAGCCTTTTTCTTGAGATCCTAGGGGGGACGGGTACCCTTCCCGTGTTTAAGCGAATAAGCGCGTGTTAAAACGAGTATGGACCTTCCAAAAATGTCAGGGATTATATGTTTAACAGGCGCGGTGGAGGGGGAGGGGACTCTAAAGTGCCCCGCCACCTATTTTTCAAGGTGACCGAAGAACCGTTTGCAACTGGAAAACGCTACTTGGCTTCATTTGAGGCAATTCATGAGCACTTGGTAAAAAAGGAGATCAGCCAATTTTTTATTTACAGACTTTTAACACGCGCATTGACGGGGGTCTGAGCCACCTTCGCTTTGACGGGGGGGTACCCGTCCCCCCTAAGATCTCAAGAACCACGGTAGGTAGCGAAAAACGGTGAAGGACGCTGGGTAGCCCATTCACTTCTCCATCGAAAATATTTGAACCATTTTTTGTCAGGTCACATTTAAGGTCACGAGAGGTCAAAACATGCCGTCATAGGGATAACGTAAATTAAGGTTTTCGGCCATTACATCTGAACAAGTAAAGATAAAGCAAAACGACTTAAACTATATGAATCCTCGCAGCAAGCCGAATCGAATGATATATAATTTGACCTTGCTAGGTCAAATCAAGGATTTGACCTGAGCTGAGGTCAGGTCAAGGTCAAATTATATAAAATGCATATCATTAGAACTGCAAAGACCAGGCGAGTCTAATCCAGCTAAAATAAACGCTCTATCACCATCCGTTACTGAGTTATTCAGTAAAAAAAACAATTTTCCCATGTATTTCCAATGGAGAGGTCATGCCTCGTACCTGACCTTAGGTCATCGATATTAAAAGTACCGGAACATATTTTAAAGAAATCGGTGGGCCCATTATCAGCTATGAGTTTCAATCGGATAAGTTCACCCTGCTCCGACTTATGCTATCTTAAACTTTGTTTGAGGTCAGGTCACTTGACCTGTACTGGTGACCTGACCTGAGATGGCCTAACCTTAAAATTTTCACGGAAGCTGTAAAAATGATGAGGGAAAAGGTATGCCAAGTACGGCGGCGCATAGCGCCGCCGTTTTTCTGCTACCTCCGAAAAACTCGAGGGGGGCGGGTACCTGCCCCCGTCAATGCGCGTGTTAAAGTCCGACCCATGGGGGCGCGGTAGTGGAGTGGTCAGCGTAGCTGGCTTCCATTCAGCCGACCCGGGTTCAAGGCCCGGCGACTTCCCTGAACAAGGAGCATGCTGGCTACCGAGAAACCCTTCCAACAGGGAAAGATTTGGCAACGCCATATGACCCTGGCAGTTGGTACATACATACATACATTCGTGTATTTCATTCGAACAACACATTCACCATCAGGAACAAATGTTTCGATTGGTGCAAAAGCGCATGACGCTTAAATCGCTTAAAAGGCACCTCTCGACAGGAGTGCCCTAATCTGTGGTAGAGTCGGACCGCCCGTCGGCCATGGCCGCTCGCCTCTCATTCCAGCAGGATACGAAGATGCCCTCAGCAGCGTCGGCGTTATCGGGAAGAAGTGAAGGGCCTATCGACCCAAAACTCTTTTAGTATTGGTTATGCATTTTAAAGTTTCTTTCGCTATTGCTGGGTTAATATTGTGTGCGTTTGTTTCTCCATGAAGAAAATTTAGATTTTTTGATCGGCTGAAAAATGTGAAAAATCGGCTCCTATTATGAGGGCAATGTTCCGGTGGAGAACGTTTCTCTGTACTGCGTAGTTGGGGCAATGGGAAAGAATATGTTTTGAGTTTTCGTTTATACGGCCGCAGCTACAGAACGGGGTATCTGATCGAAGGATTTGGTGAGCGTGGCCATTTAATTTTGACATATCGACCCTAAGCTGCGCCAAAAGAGAGTTTGGGATTTTCTTACCATACGTGTAGTATTCTGGAGGCTGTTTCGTAGATATATGTTCAAAAATTTATTTTTTAAAGGATTTATGGGATTGAAGGTCTCTAATGTGTTCTGGAAGCTCATTGTACAGTTTTATCGTGCTCGGTAAGAAGGAGTTTTTGAAGTTAGACGTTCTAGCCGCTAGCTCCGTTCTTTGGTTTAGGTTGCGTAATTCTCTATGAGTAGTTAGATTCCGATTGTGAGGAAGAACATTTTTTATATATTGGGGGATGTCGTTATGGAACAGTTTGTGCAAAAGCTGAAGTTTATGAATTTTACGTCGATTCTTTAAACTATTCCAACCTAGATCTGATCTTAATTTTTCTGTAGACGTTCTTGGTAATGTCCCAGTAACGAGCCTTGCCGCCCTGTTTTGTAGCCTTTCGAGCCTTAGGCAATCCCCAGTTGTTAAAATTCCATCATATATTACATCACAGTAACCGAAATGAGGCATGATATATGTGTTATAGATATGGTTCAGGATTGACCGTGGTAAGTATGGGGCTACTGGATAAAGGGGCCTACATAGAGTACTGTGCACTTTTTTGATAATATTACTTATGTGTGAGTGAAATCTTAAGTCTTTTGAAAACCTCATACCTAAATGCTTGTGCTCATTAACAATGGGGATAACTTGGCAGTCAAAAAATAGATTTGGAGCTCCTGCATCTTGTCTGTAAGTAAAGGTCTGTTGTATTGTTTTTGAGGCATTGAAAGTAATTAACCAATTGGTTCCATACTCTTGAATTTGTACGAGATCGTTCTGGAGAGATCTTTGAACATCTTGAACATTTCAAGAAATGTGCTGAGCAAACAAACAAGTATCGTCGGTAAAAAACAAGATTTCGTTCTTTACTTTAGTGGACAGATCGTTTAGGTAAAGCAGTGCAAGTAGGGGCCCTAAAATTGAGCCCTGAGGGCATCCTGCGTTTAGTGACTGTAGGGAAGATGTCGATTCGGTAACAATGACTCTCTGTCGCCTGCCTGTTAGGTATGAACGAAGCCAGTGGATAATGTTAGTCAGTCCGAATTCATATTCGCATTTGTAGAGAAGTCCTGTATGCCAGATTTTGTCAAAATAGCTAGAAATATCAAGGTACAGAACTGTGATGTCTTTTCCTTTGTCTAGAGATTCTTAAAGAGTGTGCGCGAAGTAAAAGAGTTGAAGTTGTGTTCCATGTCCTGGTCTGTACCCGCTTTGTCGTTCAGTAAGAAGATTATTGTCAGTAATGTGTCGATAAATTTTCCTGAAAATAATTTTCTCGAAAACTTTGGACAGGCAGGACAGTAAGCTAATTGGTCGATAATTACTGACATCGGCAGTACTTCCTTTTTTTATAAATTGGTTTAACATTAGCCACCTTCCATGACTCCGGAAATTTACCTGCTTCAAGTGATTTATTAAAAAGCTTTGAGAGGGGATTTGATACTATAACTGCGGTGAGTTTTAGAAGTTTTACAGGTATTCCATCTGGGCCAGTAGATTTATTTTTACTCAAAACATTAAGAGTGTTAAGTAATTCCTGTTCACTTACTGATATCTGTTCCAAATTGGGTGCTACAGAGCTTCGGGGTTGGTGGTGAATTGTTTTGCTGTCAGAATCTGGTAAATATGTTTGGGCTGCAAGTAAGAATTTAGGAGCTCTGCTTTTTCGCTATCATCTGTGACCAGTTGTTCATCAGCGTTTATTAGAGGAGGAATGCTAACCGTTTTTGAACTGCCGATCATTTTTCGAAGCGTTTGGTGATATTTGTGCAAGTTATGCTTTTCTCCGATAAGATAGGACGCCTGATTACGGAGATGCTGACTTTTTAATTGTCGTGGCATTTGAGTCACGTTATTTCTGCACCGTTTCCATGTCGCCCAGTCGTGTCAACAGCTCTGAAAATATGCTGAGGAATTCATTTTTTCATTGCTGCGTCGATAAGCTCCAAAAATCATCATCAAAGTCAGACCCATGTTTTGAAACCGTTGCAATCGCGATGTCGCAACAGTTCGCCCGCTTTGAAGACCAGGTGGTGACGTAATAACTTCAGTGAATCGGGATTATATGCGAAGGTCACTTCTCATGAAGGCCAATGTCAAGGCCAAAGGTCAGAGGTCAAGATCATAAATCATTTTCAAGGTCCTTGAACCCAGTGTTCCGGTCGGATGGCATTACTTAGTATGACGTACATTATGCTACTACTAGGTTACCAAATGCCAAGATCAAGGTCACAGGTCAAGGTTAAAGGCCTTTTGTCGAGGTTAAATCCTCATTTCCTACCCAAATATTGCTATAGTGCCAGTTATATTGCAAATTATTGGGAATACCTCCTACCGTTACGTCAGAGGTCAGTGACCTTACTTGGCATTGATCTCAAACTTTCAGAAACCATATCCCGGCTGTTTTCTGCATAATCGCGGCATTTTCCAATAGATTTCCAGCACGATCTCAGTTTGACCTTTACGACCTCGTTTGACGCTGAACGTATTGACCCAAGTCAATCAAACTTGACTATAACCTAGATCACCATCGGTCCCACACACTCCCTAACGGGCATTTTCCCAACTCTCTTGCTTTTCGACATCTCAGCGTCAGGGGGACACTTAAAGGGAAGAAGGCACCTTCATAACGTGATTTAAATGATATAGCCAAGTTGTAAAACAAGTCGGAAAACCCGGTACTCAATATATCATTTGTCTCGGAACTCGAGATTTCCATAGAAAAAGCTAAAACCTACCTGCAATGTACCCCTCATGTACCCCTAGCAGCATGCCACAGTTGTCATGGCTGTTGGTGTGACAACATATGATGACGTCACGATAAGCATCAGCCAATTGAAGCCCTTGAAGCGTTTCAAGTATGGTAGTGGTTGCCAGATCATTACATCATCCACAGGCAGATATTTATTTCTTTTCTTAGAGGAGTATTTTAAAAATCAAATTATTGAGCCTACTGAACATTTTTCAGAGAAATAATGAGTGGTTTCATTATTCTCGGCCAAAAGTACGCCTAATTACACTAAATTCCAGGATTCGACCAAGGTGCCTCATTCCCTTTAACAACCCCTCTCCACTGTGTAATTGACGCCAGACCCATCTCTACTGCGCGTATTAAGGCACAGCTCTTTTGCCATTAAAAACAAACAAAAAACAAGACTTGCGCCACATTTCTTCGAAAGAAGTTGGCTAATCAAAAACTTTGTTGTGCCTTCATTAGCCTTTTCAAGGCGCAAAAGGCTAACACTAGGCAGGCCGGTACTATTTTGTCGAGTTTTCTACCACCAAACATAACCAAACTCGTATCACGATGAGCCATATAAAACAAACTGCTCACGGATTTGCAACGTGTGTGGTAAGCTGTTCTGTATATGACTAAGATCGATAATGTTTATCCTTTGAGCGATTTGCAACTAGGACGATAGTTTGGACTTATTCTTAACATGTGCCCCGTTGAGTTGGATATAATTTCGCCCCCCCCTACCCACTCTAGTCGGTGGCGTCCGGGCCATATACTGCTGGCGACCTGGGCACCCACGGACACACTGTACCAGGTCACTTACTGGTGGCAACCTGGGAAACCTCGGACCCACACTGTACCGGGTCACTTACTGGTGGCAACCTGGGAAACCACGGACCCACACTGTACCAGGTCACTTACTGGTGGCAACTCGGGCACCCTCGGACCAACACTGTACCAATTCACTTACTGGTGGCAACTCGGGCACCCTCGGACCCACACTGCACCGGGTCACTTACTGGTGGCGGCCCGGGCGTCCTCGGACAGGACCTGTAGGCCCGGAACCGGCTGTGAGGTCAGGTAGTAGACGGCCTGCAGCACGTCTGTGGCATGCATCCGGTTGTGGTCTGGAAAGGAGAAGTGCTGCAGTCAGTGGAAAGTCAGCTCTCAATCTTTTTGTAGTGTTGCTGAAACTGTGAGTCTTCGGATCAAAATGGCGTACAAGCCCGTTTTTCCGACTGCAATGTCTATGTACCACAAACAAACAAGCAGCGGTGCTGCTGCAGCCAGCGGCACTGTCGGCCATCAGCCGCAGGCCAAATGCGTCAGACCCACATACAGAGCCTGCTGTTTTTGCGCTGAACAACGGAGCGGGCGCGGGAGGCCCCGGCTAGGCCGGACACTGACAAATGCGTGCCGACCCAGCCGCCGGCCCCCGGCTGCCCCGCGGCCGTCACTTAGCCGCCAGACAGGGCAACAACAGAGCCCAGATGAAGCTCGGTCGGTTCCACTGGTCTTCGTCGTGTTCGACTCTGAAGCGCTCCGCCAGTCTCCGAGTCGTGATGGTTTGAATGATCTGCATGAGAAATCTGCATGCAGGGTATTGGTCGTAATCCATGTTCCCCTTTAAATTGAGTGCCACGCCAGGGGGCTCAACAAAGTACTTGGCTGGAAGCACTGCACCTGTGTATAGTGCCATTTGGGAAAGGCCGTCCTGCAGAGCCCACGTGTCCGATATTCCTGAGAGTAAGCAAGCAGCGTAGCAGATCCAGGGCGCAAAGGGGCATTTTGCCATCCCACCAATTGACCCTCGGCGCCCCCTGAAGTGACCAGGGTGCCCTCCCCTGATTGGTCCTTGGTCCTCCCTGAAATGTCGTTTCCCACCAACCCCTCTTCCCAGGATGCGAGTATCGGAGCCCCAACGATAGATTCTGGGCACCCACCTGACAGGTGTTTCCATCTAAAAGTGGCGTCCCCCTGGTCCGGATGGTGCCCCCCTGACCATGTGTCCCCCATCGGCAATTCTGGATCTGCCTATGGGCGATAATCCCCCGGTCTGCTGCTGCAGTCGGTGCCAAGCTATAAGTGTGATGGATTTAGTGACTTTGAGCGATGGATCGACCCGACCATTTCAATGCGGTGGTCCGTGCTAATGGCTGTAACGGACAGCTGCAGCTCCGACGTACATACATACGTGGGCGCGGCACCGGAGCCGGTTGTGTCTGGACCGTCAGTAGTGACTCCAGTCAGCCAGAGCCGGCCGTGCCTGGACCGTCAGTAGTGACTCCAGTCAGCCAGAGCCGGCCGTGCCTGGACCGTCAGTAGTGACTCCAGTCAGCCAGAGCCGGCCGTGCCTGGACCGTCAGTAGTGACTCCAGTCAGCCAGAGCCGGCCGTGCCTGGACCGTCAGTAGTGACTCCAGTCAGCCAGAGCCGGCCGTGCCTGGACCGTCAGTAGTGACTCCAGTCAGCCAGAGCCGGCCGTGCCTGGACCGTCAGTAGTGACTCCAGTCAGCCAGAGCCGGCCGTGCCTGGACCGTCAGTAGTGACTCCAGTCAGCCAGAGCCGGCCGTGCCTGGACCGTCAGTAGTGACTCCAGTCAGCCAGAGCCGGCCGTGCCTGGACCGTCAGTAGTGACTCCAGTCAGCCAGAGCCGGCCGTGCCTGGACCGTCAGTAGTGACTCCAGTCAGCCAGAGCCGGCTGTGTCTGGACCGTCAGTGGTGACTCCAGTCAGCCAGAGCCGGCTGTGCCTGGACCGTCAGTAGCGACTCCAGTCAGCCAGAGCCGGCTGTGTCTGGACCGTCAGCAGTGACTCCAGTCATGTGGTGGGCCTCAACATTGGCCAACCCGGCCGTCAGTGGCGGACATGGTTCCTTCGTCAGCGCTCTTCGCTGGTGCAGACCGAGGGTCGGGGAGTGGACGGCACCACCCCGTCGTACCAGCATTGTTTTTATTGGCTCATTCCAAACATTTTTATACAAAATTTGACCCAATTATCCTTCAAAATTGTATAAAAAATTGTTGCGCAGGCAAAGTGTAAGACTTCCGGAAGCTATAACTCCTGGACCGTTTCACATACCTAAAAATATAGTTTAGATGCAAAAACATTTAGATAGATACCTAAAATATGTTAGAGGCGTGTCCTGGGCTGCCGATAAATGCATGCACAAATTTAAAGCCAACCGTTGATATAGGGTGTACGACCTGTGCTGAAATGCTGTGGAATGCCCGAGCTAGGCCAGCTACTCATCAGTTTTGCTGCTGAGACTGTCTGTGAGCGATTCTGTAAGGTGGCAAAGACAGCCGACGGCGTTGACCTTCAGCAGACAGTGCTTACTAGGGCGTCTCGCTCAGTATAAAATCTAAGTAGGCATATGGGACCTCTGAATCCCGTTCCCTAGTCCATTAGTTTCGTCTCATTCAATTTTCTGAATTTTTTTATCTCTTAACTCTTTCCGCTCCGGGTGCTTGACATTTGCGCTCAAATTTGGCAGCACCGATATTGTCGCACTGCAGTCTTATAGCGGAATCTCTGTATATTTGTGATTTTATCCAGATTTCTAGCAAATGTTTTGACCCCTGGAAAAAACTACGGTGCCTTGTTTGCCTTTGCAACCCCGTAAAAGTCGTCCTTGGGCATGTAAAATATAAAAACGGATTTATACAGCCTACACTGCAAGTACCACGTGCCCCACATTCAGAATTTCCTATCACCACCCTTCGTTTTCCTTCGGCTATTGAGTTTCTGGTGCTGGTTTTGAGCAGGGGAGTGTTCAGTCGTATTTATTCATACCATATACATTCGTGTTTCAAAATGCATACAATGCTGGTTTCGTGAGCTATCTTCTCTTTAATACTTAATAACTATGATTTGCAGTTTTTCTCGGATAATTATTTCACATGGAGCCAAATCTCTCAGGAGCTGGCACAAAAATGACGTCAAAATATTAGAAGAAATCGGCAATATCACTTGCTTTTAGAAAACTACTTTCATGGCTCAAGGCGAGGACCGTTAGTATAACCATAGGCCTGACTACGCATACCAGGACCTATACCGGAGCTAATAGACCGGAGCTATTTAATAATCACGCACGTCGATATTGAGCTGCTGCAGGAGCCTTCCTTCCCGCTCGGCACCATCGTTGGTAGATGTAACACTGTGAATAACATTGTCTGGCCCGGATGTGGCCAGCCGAGACTGCCTATTTCTTGTCAGAATCGCGAAGTTATGCTGTGTTTCACCGATCACTGCAAAGAGAGGACACGACCTTCTGACGAAGAGAGGGGTTGGATCTCAGGACTTGCAGACGCCGGTGAACTCTCTGCGTGAAAGTATAAGGAGGATAATTTACCAGTGTCTTGATGTGTGCAGCCCAGACACGGGTGCGGGCGATTTTTTGTCCTGCCTGCGTTGACGAAAGTATATTATCTGATGTAGGTACTTTGACCTCAGTGTGGTCGGCCACCATCTTTTGGTTGATGTTATGCTAGGGTCTCATTCTCGCTGAAGGATGAGACCTACACAAAGGCACACAAAGGTATACGCCTTTTTAACACCCGCACTGGAGGGGGTCTGGCACTAACGCGCACTGGAGGGGGGGCTGGTAAGCCCCCTAAGATCTCGGCAACTAAGAGACAAAGAAAAACGAAATTTAAGAGGTGGGTGGGGGTTATGGTGCTTTACATCATGACCACTTTTTATTGACCTAGGTTAATATCTTCAAGGTCAAACGAGGTCATAAACGTCAAAACTTGGCCATGCTGGGGACCGACCGGTAAATGCCGTGATTATGCAGGAAAATGGCGGGAATAAGCTAAACGCGGACCAGGGTCATATAGAGAAGGTCTCAAAGAGCCTTTCCTTCAATTTTGGGGTCAGGGTCATTCAAGGTCATTGACCTGTAAGGTCACAACATAGTATACTACTTATAATGTATGTACACTTTGACTAACACTATAGCCACTGTTTGGCGGGAAATGAGGATTGACCTTTACAAATTACCTTTGACCTTGCCCTTTGACCTTGACCTTGGTATTGGGGTACCTTATCGATGATGTCATAGCATAACGTACGTCAGATCGGGTACCGTCATTTGACCGGAAGCACTGTGGTCAGTGACCTTGAAAGTGCAGATATGACTTTGACCTGTGACCTTGACCTTCATTTGAGGTGACCTTGACATATAATCCCGGTTATATGGTGTTATGACTTCACCACTCGGTCTCCAATGCAAGCTAACTGGTCCGACCGCGCGATTACGGCGATCTCAAAATGCAGGTCTGACTTTAAAAGCCTTTAAGTCAAACAATTGTCGACCGATTTTCAAACAACCTTCACCGATCTAAGCGCTACTAAATTCTGTTTAATGTGCCAAATATCGTGTTTCGGCTACGAGCGGTTCTCCAGCCACCTCGGAAAAACAGGTGGGGGGCCTCCGAGGCCCACTCCAGTGTGCGTGTTAAGAAGTTAGATACGGTGTCAGTGAGTGGGCGAGGAGCCTGAATGTTCAGAAAGCTGAAGCATTTCCCGAAGGACAGGGGATTGTCCCATGCAGCTGAGGTTTCAAACCGAGGCCTGACAGCGAAGGGTGATTGAAAAGGGTGACACAAGTACAGTCTGGGATTTGCCTCTTTTTCTTATTGGAAAGGATGTAGAGGGATCCCAGCTGCTTCTTATTAACGATTTGAAAATCATTTGCTATAGGTCTTTCTTCAATTGTTCGGGGTAATTTCTATACCTGATAATTGTTGGGGTTTAACGAGGCACCAACTGTCAAGGTTCAACGGCGTCGCCGTAATTTCTAGACAGTATTTCTAATAGATCCACAGTAAAAAGGTGCAAAGGTTTTTGGCAATCATCCCATGGAAATTTTGCTGATATCATACAATTATTCTCCAGGGTTCACTTTGCCTTATCCGTAAATTTCCATTACACGGCCAGTTAATTGCATATTGCCCTGCCACGGTGTGAGCTAGAAAAGACGATATCTAGTACTTTAGATAAATACCTCTCTCACTGACGGTGAACATTCTGCATCTATGCTGAATCGCTGGCGGTACTCTTTGCTACTTTGGAAACCACATGACTTTCCTACAGGCAAAAGTATTGGTGCATCGAGAACGTGACCCATGAAGAACGACAATGGGTAGTAGGCCAGGCCAGTACCGCATATTTTTCCAGCTGGAAAACAGTTTTCCGTAAACGTCCGCAATGTGGAAGAGAGGAAATACCGTTGTTAAATTGTGTTAACGTCCTTTTGCTGTGCTTTATGAAATGAACACAGCATGACTTCGGGATCGCGACAAATAAGAGGCAGTATCAACTGGCCACAGCCGGGCTCGAAAATTAGTCAACAGCGTCGCAGTTATCACCTATGGTGCTGTAGACTGGTGTCTACGGCTGATTTGCTGGTTGTCACGAGAGCAACGCCTCTGAGTGATTCGTATGTAAAGGCGACAGCACTAGCGCGCTACCGCTTTGGGTTGATCGTTGCACCACCGGTTGCGGTAGATGTTGACCTACTTCCGGCCATACTGTAGAAATTATTATTAGGTTGTGTATTTGAGGAGTTAGGTTAACTAATATTAGGTAAAGGCTTGAATTTGTGGAAAATAATTACTCTGGTACTGTTATTGGCTGACAAAAGTTTAATTTAGGCCTACTAGTGGTTTCCGCACAGCACCGCCAGGCTGCTGCTGGCCACGCGTGTGACCTAGGTCATTTCCGGTCTGGCTGACATCGGTGCTGGTGGTGTGCTTAGTGCTACAGTATCTACCCCGTGGACGTAAGTGTTTTTAGTTAGTGTCTTGGATTATTGTTGAAACTGATTTGCATAGATGTTTGTTTTGCTTACTGATACCATTTCGATGGCATTTGAGCTGGTATACCAATTTGGCCGGCATCCTCAACTTATATTCTTAAGACGGTGTGCAATGTCTTGTCTTGAATATTTGTAATGTGTTTCAGGGCAGAAGTAATGAGAAATTAGCAGAAGTAAGCAGATGTAAACTGAAGTTATGGCGAAAATGTAATATAAATTTGAAGCGGCAGCGATGCCTTTTCACGGAGACATCCGTGGTACGTGTCGTCCAACAAGTGGAGGCGACTACAGTGCCACCGAGCAGAAACAATGCTCCTGCAGAGGCTTATTGTCAACAGGCGCGATGGAAATAGCTCCGGGTATTAGTATAGGCCATCAGTTGGTATGTTAAGGTAGACCGATGTCATACTGAAGATGATTATTTTAGCCTTGTGCGATGCAATTAATTCCCGGCAAGCGAGTAATAATGATATTTTTCTTTAAAATGTCGACGTGCTTTACCTACCAGCCTCTGACAGATCTGACCCCATATGAAGCATTCCTCCGAGAAAAACTGCGTGTTATAGTTACTGAGTCCTCAAGAAAGCTCATAAAGCAGACATTTTTAGGCCATTTCGAACCAACCACGACTAGATATTGGGTGTGGAAATGAGACAGAGGACTCTTCAGCGCAAAAACAGCAACAGAACTTTGATTACTTAATGGAAATGGAGGCTGGTGTTCGGGAAATTCTGAATGCGCAGCGCATGGAGATTACAGTATAGGTAGCATAAATCAATTTTTTGGAAACTTTTCCGGCTCATGGACGCTTTTTACTCGGTGTAAAGGAAAACAAAGCCACTGCAACGTGTCCAGGGACCAAAATGTGTGCTTAAAGCGCGGTAAAAACACAAACATGCTGAAACTCACCTAGAGAGACTGCAGTGCGGAAATATCAGTAGGACCAAATTTAGCTCAAACTTCAAGCACCCGGCGCGAAAAGAGTCTGCCCGTCGAAAATTCCGCAAGTTGGATGAGACGAAGTTGATGCACTAAAATACGGGGATCGGAAGTTCGCACGTATCTACCTAAACGTTTTAAAAAGTGGGACACCCTAGTGCGTGTCCATCCGAGATCATGACAGTGTCGTGGCGTTCTGCACGCCTCTCCGTGTTTGCGCTGGCGATACCGTCATGGCAAACTGTCACCTACTGCTTGGCTGGCGCCCAGTACTGTGTGCCTGATCAGTTGCCTCTCTCACTTCGAATTGTAGAATTCCTGCAGGGACTCTGCAGCCTCCATCGCAGGCGATAACGATTCGGCTAAGACGGCGCCAGCGGATCGAACACTGACCGAGCCCCTAATGCGTGATGCTGTGTGCCAGGAGCAAAGGGATTTCGGATCGGATCAAAAATTTGGTGTTGAATTTCGATTTGACACAGGACAGCGAACCTAATGCTCTGCGGCCGGTGCTGTTGAAGAAAGAGCATAAACATACGAACAGGGGGCAAGGATACGACAGCCAATCCCCCCATGGTCATGATTCTTACCTATTACCCCTATGGCGTTGAATTGAGAGAAATTACTCTAAAACTCACATTGTCCCTCCCCAAAATGTTTGGGACGTTCCTAAGCCTATGATAATGATGCATTCTCTCTCAGTGGATTTCTCTGGCTCCGGAACCCAAAGAATTTTTAAAGCTCTGAGAAGCATCTTATCGTACAAAATATCCATGAACACAAACTTTTGTATCGCAAATCTCTCGAGCGCCAACAGCGCGTTCGTACGGTGTGGGTAAAAATGCACGTATTTTCCATCACACTGATCCAATCTAACAATCATTTAGTGATCAATTTGGATGCCTACTCCACGAAAGATACTAGTGACGACCCCTTTGCCCCCCCCCACCTCGAATCCACCAGAGCAAATGACAATACAGGAAGAGAGCCGCTTTGGGCCTCCGGCAGTAGAGAAAACAGTGTGGAAAGTTCCAACTGAGCGTCGAAAAAAAGCGTACAATCATGTCATTCGAATATACGCCAAGTCTGCTTATGTTATGGTCAGCACTGGACTGGGAAAGTTTGAGAGTGGCAAAGGTGTACGGGAGGGATGGGGTGCTCCAAACTTACAAGGTTTGTCCCGGTATCCCATCTCTAGTGCGTGGAAGTAGTTGAAGAACTCCTGGAGCGGAATCCGAAAGGTCTCCAGAAGCCCTGTGTCGTGAAAAACTCGGTAGCACATCTGTGAACACAGGGAGAAGCCTAATTGTAGAGTACAGTCAGAGTTCGCAGACACAAAGGAAGCTCAAAGAAGATTTAGCTGAGTCTCATTTTAATCAAATGAGCATCGAATGATCGCATGGAGAATAAAAACAATTTCAATATGTTTCACTTAAAAAAATTCTATCCGATAATAGAATAGCAATTTCATGTGAAGGGCCGTTCATAAGCGGCTTTACTTTTTCAGAGGTTTCCAGCCCCCCCCCTCCCCACTTCATGAGACATCACTTTTCGGTCAATCCCCTCCCCACTCAGCAAGTGACGTCATCTATGGACAGCCGCTTGGGTTTTTATGTTTCGTCTTTTATGAGGCTCATCTAAAGAAAATCAAATTAAGCATCGGTACTCGCCATTAATAGCCCCTTGGTGGGCGGGCCTAAGCGACATATATGCATAGCTTTTCCGTGAGGCCAGTGACGGATCCAAGGGGGAGAGGGCTCAAGGCCCCCCAATGAAATGTTCGAGCCCCTATAGTTAATACATAGACGAGGGGCTGCCCATATATATATATATATATATATATATATATATATATATATATATATATATATATATATAACGACGACCGCAGACAGGGTGGCTACCAAACTTTAACCGACAAATTTGTAGTTCCCTGGCCAACCATCCAAGGACCCGAGACCCAGTACCCAGGACTCAGCTGAAAAGACACCCCAGCCACCTGGAAATAAGTACCCCAGTCACCCGAGATGAGTGCAGCAGTCACCTGAGATGGTGTAGCAGTCACCTGTACTGAGTGCCGCAGTCACCTGTACTGAGTGCAGCAGTCACCTGTACTGAGTGCAGCAGTCACCTGTACTGAGTGCAGCAGTCACCTGAGATGGTGTAGCAGTCACCTGTACTGAGTGCCGCAGTCACCTGTACTGAGTGCAGCAGTCACCTGATACTGAGTGCCGCAGTCACCTGTACTGAGTGCAGCAGTCACCTGTTTAATTATTATTTATTTTATCAATATTTGTTTGTTTATCATTTATTTATGTATTAGGGTGTGGTGTTACTTTTTTGGTGTGGGGGCCCCTTTACTGGGGAAGATCCTGAGATGGTGTAGCAGTCACCTGTACTGAGTGCCGCAGTCACCTGTACTGAGTGCAGCAGTCACCTGTACTGAGTGCAGCAGTCACCTGAGATGGGAGCCGCAGCCACCTGGGATGGTGTAGCAGTCACCTGTACAAAGTGCTGCAGTTACCTGGAGTGTTTGTCTGGCCAGCCGCCGAGTGCCGAGAGCCTGACCTGACTGAGCATTTGGTTGCCGGCCTTTCTCTCTAGGTCGAAGACGGGGTAGTCCCAGAGGTGGATACTGGCCAGCAGCGGGTCCGTCTGCAGGTACTCGGTGTTGTAGCGGCAGCCGTCGGCCAGCAGGATGGTCTTGTCGTCAGTCGGCTGTGAACAGAGGGAAGGTCTTGTCGTCTATCGGCTGTGAACAGAGGGAAGGTCTTGTCGTCAGTCAGCCGTGAACAGAGGGAAGGTCTTGTCGTCAGTCGGCTGTGAACAGAGGGAAGGTCTTGTCGCCAGTCGGCTGTGAACAGAGGGAAGGTCGGTCCACGACGGCTGTGAACAGAGAGAAAGTCTTGTCAGTCGGCGTGAACAGAGGGAAGGTCTTGTCAGTCCACTGTGAACAGAGGAAGGTCTTGTCGTCAATCGGCTGTGAACAGAGGGAGGGTCTTGTCGTCAGTCGGCTGTAAACAGAGGGAAGGTTTTGTCGTCAGTCGGCTGTGAACAGAGGGAAGGTCTTGTCGTCTGTCGGCTGTGAACAGAGGAAGGTCTTGTCGACAGTCGGCTGTAAACAGAGGGAAGGTCTTGTCAGTCCACTGTGAACAGAGGGAAGGTCTTGTCGCCAGTCGGCTGTAAACAGAGGGAAGGTCTTGTCAGTCCACTGTGAACAGAGGGAAGGTCTTGTCGTCAATCGGCTGTGAACAGAGGGAGGGTCTTGTCGTCAGTCGGCTGAAACAGAGGAAGGTTTTGTCGTCAGTCGGCTGTGAACAGAGGGAAGGTCTTGTCGTCAGTCGGCTGTGAACAGAGGGAAGGTCTTGTCGACAGTCGGCTGTGAACAGAGGGAAGGTCTTGTCGTCAGTCGGCTGTGAACAGAGGGAAGGTCTTGTCGTCAGTCGGCTGTGAACAGAGGGAAGGTCTTGTCGCCAGTCGGCTGTGAACAGAGGGAAGGTCTTGTCGACAGTCGGCTGTGAACAGAGGGAAGGTCTTGTCGCCAGTCGGCTGTGAACAGAGGGAGGGTCTTGTCGTCAGTCGGCTGTGAACAGAGGGAAGGTCTTGTCGTCAGTCGGCTGTGAACAGAGGGAAGGTCTTGTCGTCAATCGGCTGTGAACAGAGGGGAGGGTCTTGTCGTCAGTCGGCTGTGAACAGAAGGAGGGTCTTGTCGACAGTCGGCTGTGAACAGAGGGAAGGTCGGTCCACGACGGCGAGCAAGGAAGGTCGGTCCACCACGGCTGTGAATAGAGGGAAGGTCGGTCCACCACGGCTGTGAACAGAGGGAAGAACGGTCCACCACGGCTGTAAACAGAGGGAAGGTCGGTCCACGACGGCTGCTGCTTCGCCATCTGTCAGCTGGGGAAGCAGCCGCTTCTGAATGCTTATGTCCGCTTGTATAAATATATGGGGCCCTAGTAAAGATATCAGACCAAACGATGGGATGCCTAAATAGCTATTTAATACAGTGAATTTGCATCAAAGCCTTACTACTTGTAGCTGATAAGTCCTTAAATCCTCACACACACACACACACGCACACACGCACGCACGCACGCACGCACGCACGCACGCACGCACGCACGCACGCACGCACACACACACACACACACACACACACACACACACACACACACACACACACACACACACACACACACACACACACACACACACACACACACACACACACACACACACACACACACACACACACACACACACACACACACACACACACACACACACACACACACACACACACACACACACACACACACACACACACACACACACACACACACACACACACACACACACACACACACACACACACACACACACACACACACACACACTACATCGAGCTTAAGTAAAAGCAGTCTCATTCAATGCAAAATCATGTAAGATGTTGACAGTGTGATGTGAAACAAGGTATATTCACACGTGAGCTGCTCCTGGTACGACTGTTAGTACGCGCCGACCCACCTCTTCATGCGTGCTGGTATCCGTCTCGTCCTCCTCCTGGGCCAACTCCTTGATAAACCCGAACTCAGTGGCCGCCACGTCACAGCAGCGGGTGGGACTGAGCGGGATGCGGCAGTCTGGCGCCGCAGCTCGACAGTGGCAGGCGCCGGCAGACCGCCGCGGTACCCCCGCCTCCTGCCGGATCGTGCACTCGAGGTTGGCGCTGTGCCGACGCGGGCCGCTGCTGTGGTTGCACACGCGCAGGTAGGGCTCGCTGGGCCGGCGGCGGCACCTGTCGTCGCAGAGGGCGCACTGTCGCCGCTGGTCGGTGTGGCAGAGCGCGCAGCGCGGCGCTGACGGCCGTTGGGTGGCGCCGCGCTGACGGCATCGGTCGCACACCACCGGCGCCACCGGCTCCTCCTGCAGCACACTCAGCTTTCGTGGCGAGAATGCCATCTTCGGCAGCGGGGGTGGCGGCAGCTGCGCCGGCGGTGGTATAGACGGCACCACCGTCGCTACTGTGAGGCTGCCGCTGGGGCTCGGGCTCCGCGAGGTGGCCAGGCGAGGTGAGAGCGATGCCGGATGGTGCTGCTCCACCTCGTGCAACGTGTCCTCGTCGCTGAGCTTACAAGGCTCGTCCGTCTCCGGGGCGGGGGCGGGGGCGGGGACGGGTGCAGGGGCGGGGGCGGGGACGAGGGCCGGAGCCGCTGGCGGCCGCCGCTCACGCAGGCGGTGTCGCAAACTGAGGGGCTGAAGGGAGCTGACGGAGAGGCTGCGAGGCTTGGTGAAGGCTGGAGTGAGCACCGTGTCCTGGCTGGCACTGGCCAGATTGTTGGAGCTCTGAGACGGAGAGGTGGCTGGTGAAACATCTGAAACAGACCAGAAGCACGTATGACGTTTCTATCTGCAGCGCACTGGCACTGGTAGTGGGGCTCGGTCTAAACTAACACCGAGGTAGTGGGGGCTCGGTCTGAACTAGCACAGGTGTTGGGGGCTCGGTCTGGACTGGTACAGGTGGTGGGGGCTCGGTCTGAACTATCACCGAGGTGGTGGGGCTCGGTATGGACTGGTACGGGTAGTGGGGGCTCGGTCTGTACTAGCACCGAGGTAGTGGGGGCTCGGTCTGGACTAGCACCGAGGCAGCGGGGGCTCGGTCTAGACTAGCACCGAGGTGGTGGGGGCTCGGTCTGTACTAGCACCGAGGCAGCGGGGGCTCGGTCTAGACTAGCACTGAGGTGGTGGGGCTCGGTCTGGACTAGCACCGAGGCAGTGGGGGGCTCTGTCTGGACTGGTACGCGTAGTGGGGGCTCGGTCTGGACTAGTACCGAGGTAGTGGGGGCTCTGTCTGGACTAGCGCCGAGGTAGTGGGGGCTCGGTCTGGACTGGTACAGGTAGTGGGGGGACTCGGTCTGTACTAGCACCGAGGTAGTGGGGGCTCGGTCTGGACTAGTACCGAGGTGGTGGGGCTCGGTCTGTACTAGCACCGAGGCAGCGGGGGCTCGGTCTAGACTAGCACCGAGGTGGTGGGGCTCGGTCTGTACTAGTACCGAGCCAGTGGGGGGCTCGGTCTAGACTAGCACCGAGGTGGTGGGGGCTCGGTCTGGACTATCACCAGGTAGTGGGGGCTCTGTCTGGACTGGTACGCGTAGTGGGGGCTTGGTCTGGACTAGTACCGAGGTATTGGGGGCTCGGTCTGGACTAGCGCCGAGGTGGTGGGGGCTCGGTCTGGACTGGTACAGGTAGTGGGGGGACTCGGTCTGAACTATCACCGAGGTGGTGGGGGCTCGGTCTGAACTAGAACCGAGGTAGTGGGAGCTCGGTCTGAACTATCACCGAGGTGGTGGGGGCTCGGTCTGAACTATCACCGAGGTGGTGGGGGCTCGGTCTGGACTGGTACGGGTAGTGGGAGCTCGGTCTGGATTAGCACCGAGGTGGTGGCGGTTCGGTCTGGACTGGTACGGGTAGTGGGGGGACTCGGTCTGAACTAGCACCGAGGTGGTGGGGGCTCGGTCTGGACTGGTACGGGTAGTGGGGGGGCTCGGTCTGAACTAGCACCGAGGTGGTGGGGGCTCGGTCTGGACTAGCACCGAGGTGGTGGGGGCTCGGTCTGAACTATCACCGAGGTGGTGGGGGCTCGGTCTGAACTATCACCGAGGTGGTGGGGGCTCGGTCTGGACTGGTACGGGTAGTGGGAGCTCGGTCTGGATTAGCACCGAGGTGGTGGCGGTTCGGTCTGGACTGGTACGGGTAGTGGGGGGGACTCGGTCTGAACTAGCACCGAGGTGGTGGGGGCTCGGTCTGGACTGGTACGGGTAGTGGGGGAGGGGCTCGGTCTGAACTAGCACCAAGGTGGTGGCGGTTCGGTCTGGACTGGTACGGGTAGTGGGGGGGGCTCGGTCTGAACTAGCACCGAGGTGGTGGGGGCTCGGTCTGGACTGGTACGGGTATTGCACAGGCTGTTTCTCTGGCCCCGTCCTCTCCTTTACCGGCCAACAAGAAACAATATTTGACAAGTGTCATAAATTCATAACAAAAGAGGCCCCAGAAACTCTTGGCAACTCTTATACTGTGCCTCCGTCTATTTGTGCCAGAATAGAAACCCTCCGAAAGCAAAAGCATTAAACATGATTTTTGGCTCTATTTGCTTATTTATCAACTTCTAATCACCAACAGCTAATCAGCAGTCTACAAGTCATAATATTGGTGAAGGCATGAGATTAAACTGGATACAAACATCAGATATTTACACGACACTGCTGCATTAGATCAAGGTAGAATTACAGGACAAAATGCTAAAATCCGACGCATTGTTGATTGGTAAACTCGCCCTTAACTTTTTTTTTTTTTTTTTTTTTTTTTTTTTTTTTTTGGGGAATTTTAGGGAAAGGGGGCCCTTCTTTTTTTTTTTCAACCCCGGGGAGGGTTAATGTATCGAAAGTTTTACAAGATGTACGCGGCAATCAGGCTTCTTGCATGAGTTAAATACACCTTTTGAATATCACGGCAGAAACATTACAAAAAGTCGGAGCCTAACGCCGCCAGAAACCTGTTTACAATTCGGGATATCCGGCACAGAAGCCCTGAGCTGATCGTGCTAAAGCGCTTTCCTTTATAAGGAGCTAGCTATTTTTCATCATTTCAAAAGGAAGCATAAGCATCGTGATAAGGTATTTAAACATCAGCCCCATCTTGGATATAAAAGCTTTATCACTTCACCACTATACCGAAAGTCAGGTACAAAACTAAGCATTTACCATAAATGATTACGCCATTCAGCCTTAAGGGCTAGCACGACACGCAAATAGTCAAAGTCTCGACTTTGAAGGAGCGTAGACAAAGCGATCGCAGACCTAAAAACATACATCACGTACATACATGGTTATACCATCATGGAGGCAATGGCTGTAGCGGTTTTCTAGCTTGTGCAGGCGGCGTTGCAGCGGCAGTGGTGCCAGTGACTGGAACGTGCGAGGAGGCTGCGCCACCCTCGCCCACATTCCACAGGGTGCGACATTGGCGCTTATGACCGGGATTGGGGGTGGGGGCGGCCTTGACGAGGTTTCATCTCGTGCAGTTGAGGACATCGCGGCATTCCTGCACGTTAGTGGCTGGGACGTGACAAGGACGCCGCACACATGAAAGCCGGCTCAGCCTAATCTCCAGACAGTGCACCTTCTCGCCTGCAGCACTCGGCCGGCACTAAAACCGCCGCCGATGATGCCGCTGCTGTATGTGATGCCGCAGATGTATGTGACGCCGCTGCTGTGTGTGATGCCGCTACCCGCATTTGTGTGCGATGCACAGTGGTGATGCCGCATTGTGTGATGCCGCTGCTGTATGTGACGCCGCTGCTGTATGTGATGCCACATTTGTATGTGACGCCTTAGTTGTGTCTGATGCCACAGCTGTGTGTGATGCCGCATTTGTTTTGATGCCGCTGTTGTATGTGAAGCCGCAGCTGTATGTGATGTCACAGTTGTGTGTGTTGCCACAGTTGTGTGTGATGCCGCATTTGTCTGCGATGCCACTGCTGTATGTGAGGCCGCAGCTGTGTGTGATGCCACAGTTGTATGTGATGCCACAGTTGTGTGTGATGCCGCAGCTGTGTGTGATGCCGCAGCTGTGTGTGATGCCGCAGCTGTGTGTGAAGCCGCAGTTGTATGTGATTCCGCGGCCTTGTGTGATGCTGCAGCTGTATGTGATGCCGCACTTGTATGTGAAGCCACAGCTGTGTGTGATTCCGCAGCTGTGTGTTGCTGCAGTTGTATGTGATGCCACAGTTGTGTGTGATGCCGCAGCTGTGTGTGATGCCACAGTTGTGTGTGATGCCGCAGTTTTATGTGATGCCGCAGTTGTGTGTGATGCCGCAGCTGTATGTTGCTGCAGTTGTATGTGATGTCACAGTTGTGTGTGATGCTGCAGCTGTGTGTTGCTGCACTTGTATGTGAAGCCGCAGTTGTATGTGATTCCGCACTTGTATGTGAAGCCGCAGCTGTATGTGATTCCGCACTTGTATGTGAAGCCACAGCTGTGTGTTGCTGCAGTTGTATGTGATGCCACAGTTGTGTGTGATGCCGCAGCTGTGTGTGATGCCACATTTATGTGTGATGCCGCAGTTTTATGTGATGCCGCAGTTGTGTGATACCACATTTGTGTGTGATGCCACAGTTTTATGTGATGCCGCAGTTGTGTTTGATGCCGCGGGACAAATGGTCACCAGCATTGTGTCAAACGTTGCGCGAGTCTGAGGCAAGAAGTCAGTCTTCCTGCAATGATTTCTTTTGATCAGGGGTCAATTTTTCTCCAATGCTCGCCGAAGTTTGACCTGTTTGCCCCAAACCTGTAATTGGAACAATCGGAGGTGGACGCCATTACCAAATTTTTGACCCTGCTACCGGTACTTCCGCTACCCTTAGCTAGGTGATACCGATACCGCTACAAGCGCTACGAGTTCAAAATTGCAAAACCACAACCCACTAGTCCGCTATTGCCGTTTTTATTCCAAAGCGGTACAGAAACACTTCTAAAAAGTGTTTTATTATTGTTTTTATGGTAAATTCATGGCAAACTACTGCTTATCAGCACATTACATAAGAAAATAGCAGATTCATTATAAGTAGTGCAAACCAAACGACACAGTACACTAATTTGATCTGATTTTCCGACGGAGAAAAACATTTTATTCAATCTCCCTTTTTTGGGGTGGCGTCTACTTAACCCTCACTCCGGTGGGGGAAGGGGGTTGAACACCCCCGCCCTCGGGTTATTTCCGACGGCACGACAAAACGGCAGCGCCCTGCGCCGCCGTACTTGACACACCTTATTCTGGATCAATTTTGAAACTTTCCGCAAAACCTATCTCGTATGATGATAAGGCGCCATAGGCCTGCCCAGGTATTGTAATTATGGGGTTTTCATGTATCTGCAAGCGTATCTTAGTATGCTGGGCACTGGAACGCGACAATCATGCTGGACATACATTTGGTTCCAAGACCGAACAGAGAAAAAATCATCCATAGGCGGATCAAGGTGACAAGATCATATTCAGAATTCCCCTACGCCAGAACCAAATCCACGCGCGGGCTTTAGCATAAGGTTAAGCAATATGGAAAGTACTTGAAAGCCGAGGAACATATTTACATGTCTTTTGTACATTCGCAATATGACAGACCCACTATTTACTTTCCCACATTCGCCATTATTTTTTTTGACAATATATAATTTGTCTCCATATCCAAGATGTCACGAAACATCTCACGTTTGCTAACCTATGCAACAAAAACTGGTAAACTATACATAATTCCCCATGTAGCTGTGACCCTGGATCTGCCATTGAATTTTGAAGCCCGTGACGGCATGGCTCCAGCTCGGCTTCTCGGCTAGGCCCCACTGCCGGTCCGGCCCCAACGCCAGCCTCTGCGAAGAGCCGCGGTATACGCGCCCTGCAAGCTCGCACTCAGAAAGGAATGTCTCCGTCCACTCCTAGTACCGGCGACAAGGCCAGGCCTCGCTCCCCTCCGGACGCCAAATGTCAGGCCACGGCAGGGGCACGACATGCTACTCAGAGACCGACTCAGGGCTGAGACGTGACACCCCGACCTGGGACGGAGTTCCACCTGGAGACTACTGGCGCGGTGTGACGTGACTCCCTGCCCCCTGGCCTGGTCTCGAAACTGCGCCAGTGGAGGCGCGCCATTTTCTGATCCTGTTCCGGGACTCGCGCTGTCAGTTCCGCGCGCTTTACTGGCACGAACCAGAGACCGACCAGATGGTCAAACTCTACGGCACCGGGCCCAAAAAAGACACGGACAAAATGTACGATAAATATTTCAAATGCAACTCGGGCGGGAACAACGTTCAGCCAGATCCGCACCAGATCTCTGTCGGTGGCAATAGACGCCTTCACCATACACGACGCCCCGTGACAGGTCAAGAGGTCCAGCCTGCCCAGTAGGGTGCCTCATTTTGCACCGACCATGCAAATTATTGGGCGGCGGTAGTTTTTCCCATTGTTTGAGACCTCCTGAATCCAATGGTACCAAAATCATACAAATTAAAAAATTTTTAGGGGTCGCGGATTGGATTTGAAATTCTGAATTTGTAAAAAAATGATAAAAAAGCCTGTTTTGATGCCACAGAGACTATAGCTCTTCTGTCCAGAGCCAAGAAACCGAAATCCACCGGTTGTTTGCCATAAATCCTGTTTATTTGGAACGTATTTGGTTGAATTTAGAAGCCAGATTACTCTTAATATTAAGTTAACCATCATATTTTAGCAAAATGTAGGCATTTGCATGCCTATTTCGATGTGTATTTTAGTTAATACGCACTCTGTGTACCATCCATAGTAAGTGAGTTGCATCAGTCACGTGAGGAGCATTTATAACACTTTGGTTGGTAAAAATGGCAAAGACTGTGTCAAGAATGGATGTTCATAAGGCTAAACCAATAAAGAATGTCTGAGATTCGCTCACATGTTTTATCCCGAACATGAACTATACCATCCTTAGATTCTGCCTCAATAAGACGCATTCCACCACACCATGTTACTAAGTACCTTTCCAATGTGTACGCTTTGATTAAGAATAAAAGCCCAAGAATAATGAAGTAAAATGCAGCATCTTCAAATGTTCAGGAAAACTGTCCTATTGTAGCCAGGCGCGGGCCTGCAATGACACTTTTTTCGGAAGATCATGTTACTAATTGATAACCGAAGTGATCTTCCACGGATCTTTTTTCTTATTCCGGTGAGAAACTCTTATAATTTTAGTTCGGCTTGATCACAGGCTAAGTTATGGAGACAGAAGACCTATAAACTATAGGAACTCGGACATTTCGGGGGGAGAGGCCTGAGCCCCCCCCCCACCTTGGACACACCATTGCTGGCCAGTCAAATACGGGCAAATTGCCGGCGATTCGATCCACTACCCGCGTCTATTACGTAGGTCAGCCTTCCTCCTCAATTACAGGAGCCAGCTTCGAACAGCACGACAGGTCCTCAAGTATTTCTTCCACATGGCTTATGATAGTGATGACAGACAATAGGCCTACGAGAAAGCTGTAGAAAAAGTCCTCCTGTTCTGGCATATGGCTAGAATACATACCATCAGTGAGCGGAGTTACCGGCATAGACTAGAAAAACTGTGGCAAGAGCGGCGGAAACTCCAAAAAGCCGGAGCCATCGATGTCAGAAACATGTAGAAATATTTCCGTTAGTGTTGGACAGTCTTAGGGACATATAACCACCAAACGTGATTGTTGAACTACAACAGAGCCATCTACTAACATCCAATTACAAGGAAGGAGACATCGTGTTCTACGCTGACCAGCGTGGCGCCAGGTAAGGGACCACGAGCGGTAATGACAAAAAGCTCGCTGGAAAGGAACGACTGCAGAACGCCTGACAGACGGCACAAAGAGGAGCAGCGGGAAGTTCTTCGGCTGGTGCCGCGCTTGAGTATGAACACTCGACTCAGCAAGCTCTGCTGAAGAATAAATGTACGATGTGCAATCCAACGAGGAAGCTGTGGAGACCAAGTCTGCGACGCGCATAGCGAAGCGTCACGCCAAGAACTTACTCGTTCAACCACCACGGCACATCCTTCGAGCACCTGCCAGCATAGAAGCTGGAGATCGCCTTGTTCTCCCGAATCGGCTAGTGTGTTATGAAATAAACTGAACTGAAATTTTTATACATTCTTCTGACATGGTTCGCTCCGGCCTTTTTTAAAGAATTTCTGTCACTCTTCCCGCAGTTTTTATAGTCTATACCGGCAGCTCCGCCCACTGCCGGTGTTTATTCTAGCCATGTGCCAGAATGGGAGGGCCTTTTCGTAGGTCTCTTGTCTGTCATCACAATCGTGAGCCACGTGAAAGAAATACTTTAGAATTTTTCATGATGTTGGACACTTGGCCCCTGTAATTGAGGAGGAAGGCTGGCTACGGATAGACGCGGGTTGTGGATCAAGTCGCCGGAAATTTGCCCGTATTTGTTGACTGGCCAGGGTCATTTTCATATGTTTCCATAACTTAAACTGTGATTGAGCTGAACAAAAACTCTAAGAGATTCTCACAGGAATAAGAAAAAAGATCCGTGGAAGATCACTTCGGTTATCAATTAGTAGCTTGATCTTCCGACAATTGTGATATTGTAACCGCGAGCTTTATTGCTAATTATTATTAACTAATTAATATTATTATTAATCAATTAATTATTACTATTGTTTAATTATTCATGGACTTTTATTTTTAATCAAAGCGAACTTTGGAAGGTACTTAGTAATATGGTGTGGTGGAATGCGGCTTATTGAGGCAGAATCTAAGGATGGTATAGTTCATGTTTGGGATAAAACATGAGCGAATCTCAGATATTCTTTATTGGTTTAGCCTTATGAACATCCATTCTGACACAAGTCTTGCCATTTTCACCAACCAAAGTGTTATAAATGCTCCTCACGTGGCCGAAGTAACTCACTTACTATGGATGGTCCACAGAGTGCGTATTAACTAAAATACACATCGAAATAGGCATGAAAATGCCTACATTTTGCTAAAATATGATGGTTAACTTAATATTAAGAGTAATCTGGCTTCTAAATTCAACAAAATACGTTCCAAATAAACAGGATTTATGGCAAACGACCGGTGTATTTCGGTTTCTTGGCTCTCAACAAAAGAGCTATAGCTCTGTGGCATCAAAACAGTTTTTCCCCATTTTCTACAAATTAAGAATTTCAAAACCAATCCGCGACCCCTAAAATTTTTAAATTTGTATAATTTTGGTACCATTGGATTCAGGAGGTCTCAAACAATGGGAAAAACCACCGCCACCCAACAATTTGTATGGCCGGTGCAAAATGAGGCACCCTAGTGGGCAGTAAAAGGACAAGACACTGGTGACGTAAATGTGGCGCCCTGGGCACCTGCTCTCTCACTGCATTCCTGTTTGTGATGACGCCACGGATAAGTGGACATGGTGTCGAAGGGAAATTCTATGAATATTCTTATTGTGTAGTTACGCCCGCATGTCTTGCAATAAAACGTTATTTATACATGAAAAAATAATTTGCACACAACTGAAGGATATGACAATTTTCCATCAATTTTCTGCCAATATGTAGGTACCTACTAGTTTTGTCAAAATCAAACAACAAGGTCAAGAGCTTTGAGGATTCTAAGAAAAATAGTTAATTATATATAATTTGAGCGCCCTGCCCACAATTCCCAGAATTCGAAATATTTCTTTTTTAGTGGAACCAACGTGACACTAATCGGTCACATTTTGAATTTGAAATCGGATGGGTAGATATTGAGATCTGATGGTCAGGTCCCATCCTTGACAGGGTGGCCAGGGGCCTGAATGGAATAGGGCTAACACAGAAGCCAATGGCAGATACTACGGCTGCCCTGATCCGTCCGGACAAATGCACAGTTTGCTAAGAAATGCAGCATCGGCGTGAACTTTTCTTGCCAGATTCGTTTGGTCAGAACTTAAAGCAGCATACGGCATGAATCACTGCAAAAGCCTAGTCATTTTTATCAGCGGTAAAAATAACTCAAAATCAGCGCCATCGAACTGGCTGTAGATTCGTTCAGGGGTCTAAGGAGATTATGTTAGAGGCCGCACCTGACCGGACGCCGACCGCGCTGATCTATCTCTGACCTACGGTTTCGTGTTGGTTGTTGGTTGTTCGCTGCCTTTGAATAAACGTTGCCGAGGTATAAAGCCAGCAGAGGCTTTGCACATTAAGGTGTTGGGGGATTTAAGTAGGTCCTCTATAAGCAAGGTTCTGACAGACGTTAAGATTTCTAAGAGGCCAGATATACTACACGGATCACTTGTGATCACTGTTTTTTTGGGGCATTTATAGCAATTCAAGTATTGTGTTTTTTTGCCTGGAGTTTATCTCATATTTAGGGTTTGCAATTTCGGACAACCAACGTGATATCGGAGGGAGGGTGGGGCAAATTGGAGCATATTGACGCGAACGAAAAAACACCGACGAGGCACCCCACAACGCATAGTGCTCAACGCCATGTAGGTAATAGGAGAAAATCAAAAACCGCGTCGAGTCTGAAATCTTCGGAGACGTCCCCAGACGTCCCCTCGATTGGTGGAGACGCCCATCCACACGCGGCCCAGCGATGGTTATTGGGGACAAAAAGGGATGAACAGGCGGGCTTGGGGCAGGGCGCCTAATCCTACCTCTGGGTGGACTGCATCCTGCGACCATTGACTTTTGATTAATTTTTTTTCTGTAGAAGAAAAGTTAACTTAATTCACTTATTCTGTGATCTCGTTCTCAAGAAATACCCTCATTCCCTAGCCATGCCCACCACGCCCCCAAAACTTGGGAAGAGCTCAAGGCACACAAAGGCGTATAGCATCACTTGTGTTTCATGCCCTCCGCAGGTGCCATGAAGTATAGAAGGCTCAGTCTAAGATCAGGAGTACGTACTCACAAAGACTGGACCAGTGCCTGTGGCCAAACAGCTTAAAAACTTGGCGTTTCTTCAGGTGGGAGGTAATTTAAGACTATGGTCAACGTAAGGACCACGCTGTAACGACAATGCCTTTGTGCATCAGCCGTTGCTTCGCACTAATTCAAGGCTGTCCGTGAAAGCCGTGTGATTACCGGCTCACCTGCGCGCAGTCGCCACCAGCTGAGCCCCGAACTCTTGTGCTGTGTGTGGCAATCTATTCGAAATAGATACAACTCAAGAAAGGGATAACAATGTCAACAACACCTCCTTCCTTTGTTAACACGTGCATTGACGGGGGAGGGGGCGAGTACCTGCCCCTCGGGTTTTTTAGAGATAGCATAAAAACGACAACACGAAGCGCCACCGTACTTGACATACCTTTTATCTGATAATTTTTACAACTTTTGTCACAATTTTAAGGTTAGGTCGTCTCAGGTCAGGTCACAGGTACAGGTCAAGTGACGTGACCTCAAAAAAAGTTTAAGATACCATAAGTCGGAACAGGGTGAACTTATCCGATTGAAACTCATACCACATAATGGGCTCAAGTTCTCTAAAATGTATTCCGATATTTTTTATATCGATGACCTAAGGTCAGGTACGAGCTATGACCTCTTCATTGGAAATACATGGGAAAAGTGGTTTTAACTAAATAACTTTGTAATGGATGTTGAATTTAGGGCTGATAATCCCGGGATCGGGATCCCGGGATCCCGGGATTGTGTTAATCCCGAATCCCGGGATTATATATTTCAATCCCGGGATCCCGATATTTTCCAACACTCAAAATAGCGTGGAAAGCGTCGTTGATAGTAATAAAAATCATTATAGAATCCAACAACATGCTACAGCGTTGTTTTATGCTTAATATTTTACCTACCTGAAATGTTCAAACACAAGCAAAAGCCAGGCTATTCCTTCTGCATGTACGTAGATTATACATGGCATCGCTTCACAGTTCACACTGTGTCAGTTTCTTTGTTCGAGCTCGAGTCTGAAAAGTAAAAAAAAATTAACGACCCTAACGAGACATGCATCGCGATCAAAAAGAACCAGGCGCATGGCTTTAATATATTACAATTGACCCCTGGGGAGTCACAACTGACCCTTGATGGGGTCAAATGTAACATTTGAAGGAAGTATTTCAAAGCCAAGTTATGTAGCGATGTACTAGCCAAGCAAAGACCAATGAATGTTTTTATTTTGGTATAGTGCTACATCTGCTAGATAGCCAAAATGTCAAGGTTGCTGAAAATATGATGAAAAGTTTTCTGGCACAAAGCATTGCCCTTCCTGAAGCAGAAAATTAAGAATCGTGACAGTTACCCCGGTCTCCCCTATCAACTTTACAGAAAAAAGTAATGCAACGATCTCACTCTAAATTTCACATATGCTACCAACACAATAATAATAAATGGGCTAAGCACTTCACACCAGCACACCAGTAACCAGTCTGACGCGCTTTGACTACTCTGTGTCCCGCCTAATCCACGAACGAGCTCTGAGCGCTGACAAACGACCACGTCTGAAATGAGAGCATCATGCAGTGCCACGGTACTGGCTGGCGGGGGCTTCTGGTCGGATAGAAAACGATTTTTGATTGGTTTTAGGCTATTTCCTGCGTTGTGGTTAGTTAAATTGATGCTGAGGCTACTTAGCCGGGATTTCCCGCAACTACTTGCTTTGTTACGTTTTTGCACGATGGAGTAGACGGCTACTGATGGTAGTTTTTTAATACAATTTTCGTGGATTGTCGGTTTGGGACGACCAATACAACAAACTTATTATTAACGGGTGGTATTCTGTTTTATTTTCGTTAGGTGAGTTTTTTTATTAAGTTTTAAGCAAGACTTGTCTTTTTACTGGGGGGCCAATTTCCCGGCACTGGGGTGGGGGGGGCATTTCTGCCGACGGGGGAGGGGCCGATTGGCCCCCAGTTAACATGTTAAAAATGACCTGGGACAGATGCATGCTTCCGAAGTAGTTGTGGATGCAGAAGCGATGGACGTTGATGATCCTCAGCCAGCACAGTCGCTTCAATCGATGCTTTAACAGGCTCTAGATAAGATAGGAGTTCCAGAGCCAGATCACAGTTCAAGTGCATCCAGGCTAAGTCTCTCCAATCCTCCGCTTATAACCAAGGCCATTAGGAAAGAGTTGGAAAACCTGCCTGCCTCTGGAAGAACGGGTATGATAGCTCTGTCCTACAGCTGGCTCAAGGACATAGTCCCTACGAGTGTTGACTCGGAACGTGTGTTTTCAACTGTCGGGAATATCGTCACTAAAGAACGGTCGAGTCTCGGCGACGAAGCCGTTGATGCCCTTTGCTTCCTCAATTGCTACTATCGTGGCAGGTGACTTGTGTGACCAGGACACAATAGGCCGGGTCACAATAGGTAAATACCTCTATTGTAATATGACTAGAAATATAACCAAGAAATATATATTGTCAATATCATTCATATGTCTTTATTTGTTTGGGGAGCAGAGCATTTTATTTTGTTTAGTGTCCATATGAATTTTCATGTGCTTTCCGCATGGTGTAAATAGTATGCTATGAGTTATCCTTAACGGGAAATATTTACTATGCTGTGAAGAATACGCCACATACATTATCTAAAGCAGACCCTTGTTTTCGACATGATTTATTGAAAAAAATTGCCCAATCCCGGGATCCCGGGATATCCCGGGATTGAGGGTCGATGAATCCCGGGATCCCGGGATTGCAAAAATATCCCGGGATTATCAGCCCTAATGTTGATGGAGTGTTTATTTTAGCTTCATTAGATTGGGCTTGTCTTTGCAGTTCTAATGATGTGAATTTGGACCTAATTTGACTCTGATCTGACCTCAGGTCAGGTCAAATGACATTTCTTACCTGATTTGACCTAGCAAGGTAATATTATACATCATTCGATTTGGCTTGCAGCGAGAATTCCAATGGTCTAATTTTTTTCTCTATCTTTACATGTTCAGATGTAACGACCAAAAACCTTCATTTACATGTTATCCCTATGATGGCATGTTTTGACCTCTAGTGACCTTAAATATGAACTGACAAAAAACAGTTCAAATATTTTCGATAGAGGATGGGCTCCTCAACACCGTTTACCATTTTTCGCTACCTAGCGTGGCTCCCGAGGTCTTAGGGGGGTGGGTCCCCCCGTCAAAGCAAAGGTGGCTCAGACTCCCGTCAGTGCGCGTGTTAAGGTGTGCTGCTATTGTTTAGGTGAAGTATCCAGAGACAAAATTAACAGTTTAACTCGCGCCTCGCTGGGGTTCCTGTCATGAAGCATACCGCGGGGGACGTACTTCGCCTGCTCCCTCCACATCTCATTTCCTCGGAAAAGCTAAGTAAAAATTACGGACGGTGTTGGAAAGCTCTGGACAATACAAAAAGAAATTACCCCAACTACTTTCATGTCAGGTCAATATGGAAGTCACCGAAGCTCAAGGAAGGTTCCAAAGACTTACAACAGGGCATTATTGGTTTTCCCTGTATATTTTTACTGCACGGAGATAAAGAAAACCTTTATGCATTATTAGAGTCATCTCATTGTGGCAATTGAGTGATGCATTATATGACTATGCTAAATCAAATGGTGAAGATGGGTTGACCTCCAGATAGGTCAGAGTCAGATGGTGACCTAGTATAGTCTTGTTCCATATCAGTCCACTCCCCGTGACAGGATAAGCACAATGAAATCAAAATGGAAGATCCATCTCAATTCAGTGTGAAGTTTATTAATTACCATATGACCACATGCCATTACATTTCATAAGAACTTCCAAGTTGATCTGTCCGATATTTACTGAAAAGAGCTCTTTATATTTTTTGACCATGGACTTGTAATGGAGTGAGCATATAATTGACCCCATCTTAGGTCAGCACTCTGTGAATTACGAGATCGCAGATTCATAGACCCTAATGACTTCATCACATAATAAAAGTTTGGAACTGACCGGTTGGCAGATGCTCCTTTGGCGCCGCTTCAAACTCCTGATTTTGGTTTGCGGTCAAGTCTCTTGGCCTTAAATGGCTCCTTGACTTAACATTAACTCACCTAAAAAATTTGGCCAGATGCCTAAAATGTATTAGGAATAAGGTTATGTAAGTTTCGTTGCTCTACGTTTCTTCGTTTTTGCATTATTTGGGGAAAACCAGGAGGGGGCGAATTTCGCCCTCCCACCCCTCCAGCGGGGCGCGTGTTAATGAAAGAAGGGAACATCGGTATACAATGTTTCACTTATAGGCTTTTAAGTCAGTCCTACAATTTGAGACCGTCGCAACCGCGCGGTCGCACCAGTTCGCCTGCTCTGTTCACCGAGTGGTGACGTAATAGCGTCATATACCTAATCCGGATTACATTTCAAAGCCTTCCCACAGTAATGTCGAGGTCAAGGTCAAAGGACATAGGTCAAGGTCATTGACCACAGTGTTCCAGTCAGATAGCGTATGGCGTCAGATGGCGTATGTTATGCTTTGACTTCATAGTTAAGGTAACTCAATGTCAAGGTCAAGGTAAAAGATCAACGCCAATTTTTTTTAAGGTCACACCCTGCTTTCCCGCCTAAAGGCTGCTATAGTGCCAGCAATATTGTAAATCATAGGGAATATGTCACATTGTTACATCATAGGTCAGCGAACTTGAGTGACCTTGACTGACACTTTCGGAGAACATTGTGTGGAATCTTTCCTGTCTGATCTTAGTCCACTTTTTGTGTATTCCCGGCTTTGTTTCGCATAATCACGGCATTTCCCAATAGGTCTCCAGCATGGCCAAAATTTGATCCTTACGTCCTTGTTTAACCTTGAAGATATTGACCTAGGTCCATCAAACATGGCTATAATTTAGATCACCATAATCCACACACAAACACTCCAAACGGGTGTTCTTTTCTAATCCTCTTGGTTGTTTAGATCTTAGGGGGCACTTTATGATCCCCTCCACTGTGCGTTGACGCCAGACCCCTTTCCACTGCGCGTGTAAATGAAAACAATATTCGGAAGCAAAAAACTTTTTCAAGACATTTCTGCAACAAAAATATTCAAGCTCAGCTCCCCACATTGCCACTAGAATAGAATTTAACAATTTGGGCAGCATTGACTTTCAGCCATCGATTGCTTTTACCCCGCCTCACCTGTTGTCTGAAGGGGTCATATTGCTGTATGACCTGAGCATCGAGGTGCGAACGTCTACTTATTAGTTTTTTTTGCTGATAAGCATGTTTCTGTGCTATATGTGAATATTAATTATATATTATAATTAACGGCAGCCAAAGCGGAATTTTTTTGTTGAAGAAGCGAATATGGGGCCTTGGACCTGACCTGAATGATGACCTGACAGTCTAAGCCCATAAAAGTTCGCATCTGTCGCTGCCTTCCGAGAGAAGAGACGCCGGTTTTCACTGAGAAGATTTAACTGTTGTCATTTACATGAATCAAACTCTCGACAGAATGTGTACAGCGGAGGTTCACAAACTGTGAACCAATTTCGACCAATTTCGATCCAATTCGACCCAACTTCGGGCCGCGACCCATTTGGTGGGGTAAATGATGCTCCATGAAAACTTTCTTATCAGGTTAAGCCAACGCAATAGTTAAAATTAAGCACTATTGGTTCTAAAAATCGGTATTAGTATTCAAGGGCTGGGCCATGCAGTGATCAGGCTATTTAAACGGGGTAATCTAGGCGGGATTGCTGGAAACCTCTGATCTACAGCATCCATTTCAGTAGATTTACCATAAGCTAGTGCTAAAGGGAGCCAGTTGAGCTGATCCTCTGGCCGGCCAGAAGCTGCGGTAACTCGATTCCTGCGACCAAGTCAGGGCCCCGGCCACTTCCGCTGACACTATTCAGCAGTCCGTAAAGGTCAAAACACAGAACTCCTGAATGGAGCGAGCTCAGACAGCATTCTGAGCAGTTCTGAGATGTTATCCTGCGTCTGCTGATCTCTCCGCACCACAAATAGCAGTAAAGTTGGTTACGAGTTTCACGACCAGTTCACAGGCCATTACAGGGCTGAGCCACTGGACGAAGTACGCTCGCGCTAGTGGCAAAGTCAGTGGTATCTTAACAACTCCATCCTCCGAGCGCTAAGGTGGGGCCAAAAGATCGAGTGGCCCAAAAGGAAGACTCCGAGATAGCGGAACTCTAAGTTTTGGCTTTTAGCCCTCGCCCGGTGGGTGGTGTTTGAACCTCCCCTCGGGTGTTCCCGGCGGCACAAAAAAACAGCGTCGCAAAGCGCCGCGGTACTTGGCACACCTTATCCTTGATCAGATCTGCAACTTTCATCAAAATTTTAAGGTTGGGTCACCTCAGGTCAGGTCACCAGTGCACGTCAAGTGACCTCACCTCCAAAAATTTTTAAGGTAGTATAAGTGAGAAAAGGGTGCATATATCGAATTGAAACTTATACCACATAATGGGCCTACCGTGTACTACAAAGCCTTTCCGGGATTTTTTACTATTCCGGGATTTTTTCATACCGATGGCCTAGAATCAGGTACAGATCATAACCACTCCATTGGAAATGCATGGGAAAAACAGGAATTGGGCTGTATTTGTGTAGATACGGCTGAAACACCTTCGTATTCTCCAGAACGTAGTATCCTGGCCCCTTTCCAGGTTCATGTTGCAATTTTTAACCTGTGACCCTTGAGGGGTCATCTGAGGCTACTTAAACAGTTTTCAGACTTTGGTCAATAAATTTGCAGGGGATGATGGTACAGCTTATATTTTGATACAACAACAACAACACAAGTCTATTAACAGTAGCGACATCAGCATGACATTCATCATGGAGAGGCACAAAAGCACAAGGCTTAAATCCCAGTACCAATCCGTGCCAACATGATAACGGTTCTAGAATCGAAAAACAATGAAAGGAAACAAAATGATAGTAGACCCAGGACGTCGCAAAAGGTCGCATCCCGACCTGCCGGACACCCGCCACAGCGCCGCCTGCCAGCCGCCGCGCCGCTCGCTTCACCGCGTACATGCGCTACTAAGTCTCGCTGTGCGCCGTCGCAATGAGGAATTTTTGAAATGCAAAAGTAACTCTACGAGCGCAATTTTTGTCCAAATCCGAGCCATAAACAAGCATGTCCATCTTTTTATTTTGCTTAAGATTGAGGAATCCAGCCCCCAGTATTGCTGTTAGAGACGAAAACAGTTTTTGTCTATGTTCTCGATGTAATGGACAAATAAGAACATAATGTGTGGATGTTTCCCTGCTATCTCCACAGTTAAATATCGGGGAAATTGTCTTCCCAACTTTAAATTGGTGGTCTTTCAGACTCGCTAAACCAACTCGTAATTGTGTCTGAAGAATGTTACCGAGTTTCGAACCAGAATTGTTGTATATAGGAGGAGCCTCTCGTCCATACAGATAATTTACCTGTTTTTTTAATGATTGTGTCTGTCTTAAATTAATAGGCAATTTTTTTCCAAGCCCTAGTTGTAGCCGGCACGAAGGAATATTTGTAACGTACAATTCGGTGGGTGGTGGAGGATATAGGACGCTACATTTCTGAGTCGGAGTCCTGTGAATGCCCTGGAGGTAGGTAACAATTCTCTCATGTAAGATGGAATTTCGTTCCCCGCATTTACTAGTTTGTGATATGTTTGTAATTTGTGAACCAGCCTCCTATTTCTTAATGTTGGCCAGCCTAATTCTGACAATGATTTGTCCGTTGACGTTCTGAAACTGGCTCCCATCACTAGTCGCGCTGCTCTATTCTGCATTCTTTCCAGCCTCGTGCTGTCAGCTACTGTAATTAGTTCGTCGTAAATCGAATCGTAGTAACCGTACAACGGAATTATGTAAGTTTTTTAACATTGACAATAACCTCTCCAGGGAGGTAAGGAGTGAGAGCGTAAAGGGGGCTCATTGCTCTATTTACTTTTCGAATTACTTGGTTGATATGTACTTGAAACTTTGAGTCTGTCGAAAAAGTGAGTCCTAGATGTAAATGGCTGTAGTGGAGAGGTATGGGTCTGCCATCAAACGTCAATGAGGGAATGCAAGGCACTTTTTTTAACACGCGCATTGACGGGGGTCTGAGCCACCTTCGGATTGACGAGGGGCGGGTACCCGCCCCCCTAAGATCTCGAGAACCACGGTAGGTAGCAAAAAACGGTAAACGGCGTTGGGTAGCCCTTTCGCTTCTCCATCGAAAATATTCGAACCATTTTTTGTCAGGTCACATTTAAGGTCACCAGAGGTCAAAAACATGCCGTCACATGCCGTCATAGGGATAACATGTAAATTAAGTTTTTCGGCCATTACATCTGAACAAGTAAAATATAGAGCAAAACTACTTAAACCCTATGAATCCTCGCAGCAAGCCGAATCGAATTATATATGAGTTGACCTTGCTAGGTCAAATCAAAGATTTGACCTGACCTCAGGTCAGGTCAGGGTCAAATTATATAAAATGCATATCATTAGAACCGCAAAGCCAAGGCGAGTCTAATAAAGCTAAAATAAACGCTCTATCTCCATATGTTACTGAGTTATTCAGTAAAAACCATATTTCCCATGTATTACCAATGGAGAGGTCATGCTTCGTACCTGACCTTAGGTCATCAATATCAAAAATACCGGAACATATTTTAGAGAACTCGATGAGCCCATTATGTGATATAAGTCTCAATTGGATAAGTTCACCCTGCTCCGACTTATGCTATCTTAAACTTTTTTGAGGTCGGTTCACTTGGCCTGTACTGGTGACCTAGCCTGAGATGACCTATCCTTAAAATTTTCACAGAAGTTGCAAAAATGATGAGGGAAAAGGTATACCAAGTACGGCGGCGCTGCGCGCCGCCGTTTTTCTGCTGTCTCCGAAAACCCGAGGGGGCGGGTACCCGCCCCCGTCAATGCGGGTGTTAAGGAAGAAGGTTTGTTGGATTGTCTTGGAGACATTGAATTTTATGGCCCATTTTTCCCGTGGTCAGAAATAGCATCGAAGTCGCTTTGCAATGAGCGAGTAACTTGTTCGATATTTGAGACAGAGTGCGTAGCATTCACCCTCGCCCACCGGGGGCCATCGATGGCCCCCCTAAGGTTTTTCCGGGATAGCAGAAAAACGACGAGGCGCAGCACCACGGTTGAGGGCTCTACCTCTCACTGCATCATTTTCCCATCATTCCTGAAATTTTTTTGCCCCGGGTCACCCAAGGTCAGGTCACCAGACCAGGTCAACCAAGGTCACCTCACTTCACCTTTAGAGCTCTGTAAGAGCTACATTTCAAAGTCGATCAATTTGAAACTTTCTACACTTCATGACCCCTCCAGGGTCTACAAGGTGTATATCCGGGATTTTTCGATTTCTTCGTGCCCTGAGGTCAGGTCACGAGGCGACCTCTCCCATTGGAAAAGCATGGGGAAAACATGTTTCATGATATAAAAGCCACAAAAATGATTGCAAATACTCAGACTGCTCAGAACAGCGTTTTTGGACACCCTTTCATGGATCCCAGGGGTTATATTTGCACTTTGACTTTTCCAAGGTCATCCAAGGTCATCAGAGGTCAAAAACAGTATTTTGACAATAACTTTTGACCTCATTAAGCTAGAGCGGTGAAACAAACACCACCGTGTTTGTCTTGTCACTGGCTTTCATTTGATATACGGCAAGGTCACTTTTTGACCTTTCGTGACCTCAGGTCATATTAGGTTACGAGGTGACCTCTGGCGGTCAAACCACTGGCGGGAGGTCTTTACGTTCCACATAGCGGAAAAAGTACTGGCAATTTGCTATCAAATGTACTTTACCAGGCCTCAATAGCTCTAATGACATAAGAGTTATGCCTAGTTTGCTTAATTATTGCATATTTGAGTGAAAATAGCCGATCTTGACCTAATTTGACTTCTGGAGGTCAAATCATTGACCTGAGCACTAAAGCATGTGAAGTAATTTCTTACTGAATTCGCGCGAGCTTTCTATTGCACTTTGCAGATTTGCGCTAACGCCCATATTTTCGGAGTTAGAGGGGGCCATCGATGGCCCCCGGTGGGGCGAAGGTGGTGTCGAACCCCGGTGGGGCGCGGGTTAATAGACGTATCGTCGGCAAACATCAAAATATAATTAGCAACGTGGTTTTGGAGATCATTTAGGTACATTAGGGTAAGAAGGGGCCCCATTACAGACCCCTGAAGACTTTAATGGGGCGTAATGGTATCCCCTGAGGAACACCATTACGTTTGGATTGATATTGCGAGTCCATTGATATGCACATTGACTATTTTAGGTTGGAAAGGGACCTTGACAGGACCTGAGGTCAGATAATTTTTGTTTTTTGACCTAGTATAGTCATATTATACATCATTCAATTCGCCGTGACGAGAGAAAGCGAATGGTGCCTAAAAAAAGATTCTAGCTGATTTCTGTCCGATGCTAAAGTCCAAAAACTCTACTCCAACATTCAACCTTTTTTGACCTGTTATGACCTCAATATGAACCTGAGACAAAAGGTGACCAAGGTAGTTTCTTCATGAATTTGTATGAGCTATCCAACAGCTTTCAAGTTTTTTTCTATCTCGCATAGGAGCCGAGTTTGAAGGGGGTGTTTGAACACCCCTCACAATGGCGAAGGTGGCTCGGAGGCCCAGGGTGGTAAGCAGGTTTTCAGGCTTGGGTCAATAACTTTGCAAGAAATTATGATAATACTTTTTATTTTGTTACCAATACGTTTGGATCATTATTGCGAGTCGATTGATCTGCACATTGACTATGCTGGCTCAGATAGTGACCTTGACCTGACCTTCGGTCTGGCCATTTTAATGTTTTAATTTAGTATAGTCACATCATACATCATTCGATTCGCTATAACAAGAGGAAGCGAATGGTTCCCAAAGCATGATTCTAACTCAATTCTGTCAGACGCTAGAGCTCAGAGGATCTTCTCTAACATGCCACCTTCTTTGACCTGTCATGACCTTAACTCGCGCACTGACGGGGGTCTGAGCCACCTTCGCTTTGACGGGAGGGGGGCGGGTACCCGCCCCCCTAAGAGTTCGAGAACCACGGTAGGTAGCGAAAAACGGTAAACCGGGTTGGGTTGCCCATCCACTTCTCCATCGAAAATATTTGAACCATTTTTTTGTCAGGTCACATTTAAGGTCACGAGAGGTCAAAACATGCCGTCTTAGGGATAACATGTAAATTAAGTTTTTCGGCCATTACATCTGAACAAGTAAAGATAGAGCAAAACGACTTAAATTATATGAATCCTCTCAACAAGCCGAATCGAATGATATATAATTTGATCTTGCTAGGTCAAATCAAGGATTTGACCTAACCTGAGGTCAGGTCAGGGTCAAATTATATAAAATGCATATCATTAGAACTGCCAAGCCCAGGCGAGTCTAATGCAGCTAAAATGAATGCTCTATCACCATCCGTTACTGAGTTATTCTGTAAAAACCATTTTTCCCAAGTATTTCCAATGGAGAGGTCATGCCTCGTACCTGACTTTAGGTCATCGATTTAAAAAATACCGGAACATATTTTAGAGAACTTGGTGGGGCCATTATGTGAATTGAGTTTCAATCGGATCAGTTCACCCTGCTCCGACTTATGCTATCTTAAACTTTTTTGAGGTCGGGTCACTTGACCTGTACTGGTGACCTGACCTGAGATGACCTAACCTTAAAATTTTCACAGAAGTTGTACAAATGATGAGGGAAAAGGTATGCCAAGTACGGCGGCGCATAGCGCCGCCGTTTTTCTGCTACCTCCGAAAAACCCGAGGGGGGGCGGGTACCCGCCCACGTCAATGCGCGTGTTAAAGTCAGCGTAAGTTTTGCATTGATCTCAAACTTTCAGAAACCATATCCCGGCTGTTTTCTGCATAATCGCGGCATTTTCCAATATATTTCCAGCACGGGGGCGGGTACCCGCCCCCCTCGGGCTCTTTGGAGAGAGCAGAAAAACGGCGGCGCGTAGCGCCGCCGTAATTGGCATACCTTTTCTCTCATCATTTTTAAAACTTCTGTGGAAATTTTGGGGTTAGGTCATCTCAGGTCAGGTCACCAGTACGGGTCGAGTGTCCTGACCTCAAAAAAGTTTAAGATAGCATAAGTCAGAGCAGGGTGAACTTATCTGATTGAAACTCATATCACATAATGGGCCCACCGAGTTCTCTAAAATGTGTTCCGGTATTTTTTATATCGATGACCTGAGGTCAGGTACGAGCCATGACCTCTCCATTGGAAATACATGGGAAAATGGTTTCGACTGAATAACTCAGTAACGGATGGTGATAGCGCGTTTATTTTAGCTGCATTAGACTCGCCTTGTCTTTGCAGTTCTAGTGATATGTATTTTATATAATTTGACCTTGACTTGAGCTTAGGTCAGATCAAATCCTTGATTTGACCTAGCAAGGTCAAATTATATATCATTCCATTTGGCTTGCTGCGAAGATTCATATAGTTTAAATCATTTTGCTCTATCTTTACTTGTTCAAATGTAATTACCGAAAAACATCATTTACATGTTATCCTTATGACGGTATGTTTTGACCTCTCGTGACCTTAGATGTGACCTGAAAAAATGGTTCTAATATTTTCGATGGAGAAATAGGTGGGCTACCCAACGCCTTTTACCGTTTTTCGCTACCTACCATGGTTCCCGAGATCTTGGGGGGCGGGTACCCGCCCCCTCGTCAAAGCGAAGGTGGCTCAGACCCCCGTCAATGCGCGTGTTAAGGGAATGTGGCACTTTAGCAGAGACCTACTTATAATGTGACCTACTTAGCAAAGAATCTAGCGACCGTGTTCGAGTCATAAGGTACACTACTCGAGTCATAAGGACTACTCGCACCAAAAAAACATTTCAATTCTCTCGCTGACTTTGCCCCACTATGGCATGTTACGGTAATTTCGGGTTGTCCTAATTTTCAATGTGATCCCCGAGGCTGCTTTGAAAATACGCCTTACTCTTTTATCCATTCCTCACCGTTCCGAGTCAAAACTGCGAAAAAGTCACGACTTGGAAGCTGTTGCGCGTAAAATATTCGCGCCATTTTGTCTACAGTCACCGACCCAACTGGGTTTTCAAACAGTGGCGTAGCCAAGGGGGTCCTTGGGGTCCGCGGACCCCCCCTTGGGCTGACCTTATGCACTGGAAAACACGAGCATTGGTCTCAGGGGCCCCTGAGCTTGGTCTCAGGGGGCCCCCGAGGTTGGTCTCAAGGGACCTCCGAGCTTGGTCTCAGGGGGCCCCCAAGCTTGGTCTTACGGTCCCCCGAGCTCGGTCTCAGGGGGTCCCCGAGCTTGGTCTCAGGGAGCGCCCGAGCTTGGTCTCAAGGAACCTCCGAACTTGGTCTCAGGGCCCCCCGAGGTTGGTCTCAGGGAGCCCCTGAGCTTGGTTTCACAGGTTTTCCGAGCTTGGTCTCAGGGGCCCCGATGATCGGTATTGAGGGCTCCAAAGTACCGAACATTGATCTCAGGGGGCCCTGAGCTTGGTCTCAGGGGCCCCCCGAGCTTGGTCTCAAGAGACCTCCGAACTTGGTCTCAGGGGCCCCCGAACTTGGTCTCAGGAGGCCCTCCGAGCTTGGTCTCACGGGCCTCCTGAGCTTGGTTTCAGGGGGCTCCGATCTCGGTCTCAGGGGGGCGCTGCGGAGGGGGAGGGAGGCGGTGACCAGCCTGCTTCTCAAGCCCGGGCAGGTTATATTGCGGTGGAACGTCACCATGGCTGACTTAACCCTGGCCCTGCCGGAGCTCGGGTAGTGTAAAATACCTCCGCAGAGGCATTTTACACCGTCAACCTCAACGGAGGGCCGATTCGAGCAAACCTCCTCTAACCGTTTGAAAACTAACAAAGCTAAAAGGATACGGTTAGTTGCAATGTGTTGCTTGTAGTCCGAGCTCTCTGATGGTCTATAATTGCTTACCCTAAGTCAATCTGTGACCTTGATAGGTCACATGCATGACCTGAACATTGTAAAACTTCGTAAAACGGTCAGGACGCGGTTTTTGCGCCAGAATGTGGTGATGCAGCATGCATGGATGGAAATCCCGGAGGGTTAGGGGTCAAGATTTTGGGTCTCCCATAGGCTTCGTATAGGGCTTGCATTGCCGTGCCAACGTTAACCCACCCAGGATCCCCCTGGATCGAGAATAGATCTCCAGCCATGGCAGCATAGAAGAAGCCCGTTTTGAGACATTTATAGTCTTCTGCACTGCTAATTAGTTATTGAATCTCAAGAGGTCAGCAAATGGTTTTATGTCCAATATAATCGGGCGAGTTTTGACCTCTTCGAGTGGGCAGCCTACTGCTAGCAGCGGTATCGGTAAAAAGACTTATAATGCGTTTGAATGTTTCGGCATATACTGTTGCATGTCAAAATAGTTACATTCAGGTCTCTGACCTTGAATGACCTGGAAAGGTCACAGGTAAGTAAATCACTTTAGTGTGTCACCCACGTATTCGGGAGCTGATAGTAGCAACAAACACAAGCATGTATGTTAGATTATACTAGTGAACATGTGTGTAGATCCGGGGATTGAAGGTCAGTACTCCCCTGGATTTTGGGCTTCCCATAGGCTTTGTATAGGGCTTTTAATGCCGGGCCAGCGTTAACGCATCCAGGATCCTCCTGACTAGAGAAGAGATCTCCAGCCTTACTAATGGAGGTCATTTAAAGCTAGTGATGTTTGACCTTTGATGTGGTCTCTGACCTTGAGTGACCTTTTGCCATTAAACTGTCTAAATTATAACAGCTTCTTGGTTGACTCGATATTGTTATGTTTTTTTATGAAACTGGACCACCCTAGGCCCCTAAGTTGACCACGAACCGTTCAGACATTAGAAAATCACCAAGGTAAAGAGATAGACACTTCGCAGAACGCAGCAGGCCCGAAGGCGTGTCATTCTCGCATTATAAGACCGGGCGTATTTTGATGAGGTCGACAGGGTTACCCAGTTACCTGAGGTTACCAGATCATGGCATAGACTCAAGAGGTCCAAGTGCCATCAACGCAAGTGCCTTGCAGCTTCGAACCTAAATTAGAACTCAGTCCATGCAAAATTGTTGTTCCTGGTTTAACTGCAGCGAGAAAGGTGGCTACGACCTCATTCAAACCTCTGCAAAGGACCTCATATATCCATGACCTGATATGATCGACATGAAACTTGGTGAAAATGTGTGAAGTTTGCCTTTTTATATACCTATGTCTGGCAGTATCGTGCATTGTGCTAAGTTTTCTGCAACTTTGAAGAATGTTGAGGGGATCGGATTGGCCCTGGTAGAGTGAGAGTTCATCAAGGGAGATCAATTCAGTAAATTAAATAATACCTAACAGATCATGAAATATCATCGCGACAATAGACCTAGGTGTGCCAGTTCAGCTCGGTATAGAAGGCTTCGCAGCGACTGCCTATACGTAGGAGCGGAGAGGCAGTCGGCTGAGAGGACCTCCATCGGAGCATTGACTGCAGCCGGGAGCCCATTGAACGTCCGGGGTCCTCAGGGAGCTGACCCCATCTCCTTTAACCTGCTGCCGACCTTTGACCCTTGTATACCGCCCACCCCAGCCCCGCGGGCGCCCAGTCCACCCGGCAGACAGCGGCCCAGTCCACTCAGCAGACAGCAGTCCAGTCCACCCAGCAGACAGCGGCCCAGTCCACCCAGCAGACAGCGACCCAGTCCACCCAGCAGACAGCGGCCCAGTCCACCTGGCAGACAGCGGCCCAGTCTACCCAGCAGACAGCAGCCCAGTTCACCCAGCAGACAGCGGCCCAGTCCACCCAGCAGATAGCGGCCCAGTCCACCCAGCAGACAGCAGTCCAGTCCACCCAGCAGACAGCGGCCCAGTCCACTCAGCAGACAGCGGCCCAGTTCACCCAGCAGACATCGGCCCAGTCCACCCAGCAGACAGCGGCCCAGTCCACCCAGCAGACAGCGACCCAGTCCACCCAGCAGACAGCGGCCCAGTCCACCTGGCAGACAGCGGCCCAGTCTACCCAGCAGACAGCAGCCCAGTTCACCCAGCAGACAGCGGCCCAGTCCACCCAACAGACGGCGGCCCAGTTCACCCAGCAGACAGCAGCCCATTCTACCCAGCAGACAGCGGCCAAGTCCACCCAGCAGACAGCGGCCCAGTACACCCAGCAGACAGCGGCCCAGTCCACCCAACAGACGGCGGCCCAGTCCACCCAGCAGACAGCAGCCCATTCTACCCAGCAGACAGCGGCCAAGTCCACCCGGCAGACAGCGGTCCAGTCCACCCAGCACACAGCGGCCCAGTCCACCCAGCAGACAGCGGCCCAGTCCACCCAACAGACAGCGGCCAAGTCCACCCGGCAGACAGCGGTCCAGTCCACCCAGCACACAGCGGCCCAGTCCACCCAGCACACAGCGGCCCAGTCCACCCAGCAGACAGCGGCCAAGTCCACCCAGCAGACAGCGGCCCAATTCAGTAGGTGTGCTGAGAAACTTCGTGATTACCTACCTTTGCTTTTGGCGACATCTAACCTCTTGTCTTTCGACAAAGCCTTTTATTACCAAGTGGAGGGGTAACTAAATTGCCCCCCCCCCACCTGCTTTTCCGAGGTGGCTGAAAAACCATGATCAGTCGGTAAATGTTACTTGGCCACATCTGAGCAGATTTAAGGGCGCGTTGATTGGTAAAAGTATCTTAAAAATTATGTTAATATTCCTTTACTGTTAGGCTTTAAAACACATCTTTATATTATGAGACCGTCGCAATTGCGCAGACCCAACAGTTCGGCTGTACTTTAGACCAAGTGGCGACGTATTCGGTATTATATATCAATAATCGGTATCATATATCAAATTTCACTTCCCACAAAGGTCACAGTCGAGGTCAAAGATCACATTTCAGGGTCATACCGGAATTTTCGAGGTCGTTAGCCCCGGTGCTTTAGTCAGAATGGATCACCCAGTATGACGTATGTTATACTATGACTTCATGGTTAACGATAGTCAACATCATGGTCAAGGTCACAGAGCAAGGTTAAAGGTCCACTTCAAGGGCAAGGCCACATTTAGCGCAGCTATAGTGCTAGTCACATTGCATATTAGTGGGAATGCTGGATTGTTGCGTCATTCGTCAGTGACCTTATGAATGACCTTGACACACAATTTTAGAGGATATTGTGTGGGATCTTTCCTCAATGACCTTAGTCCACTTTCAGCGTATTCCTGTCTTTTCCCGCATAATTACGGCATTTTTCAAAAGGGCCTCAGCACGGTAAATATTTGACATTTATGACTCCCTTTGAACTTGAAGATATTAACCCAGGTCAATAAAATGAGATATAACGTAGATCACCATGTTCCCACAAAACCCACAAATGGCCGCTTCTAACCCTCTTGGTTTCTGAGATCTCAGGGGTGGGGATACTGATAGATGCAGCGATACGAAGTGAGTCACATTTGGTTGACATCCATGTAGCATTTCGCTCATCAGTGACTTGTAAATAAATGAATAGATAAATAACGCCGCGGTGGTATCCCGCCCGCGTGTCCAGCATTGAATAATTCAGCACGAGCCGTTTCAGACGCTACTCGGGTAGCGAGCAGGCTGGCAGTGCCCCCTGATAGCCCGTTGATGCGAGTGAGTCCTCCGCCGAGCCACTGGTCCAGCGATCAATGTCTGGTCCATCCCCCGAGGCGTATTGGCCATGCTGGGAGGCGACGCTGGCCTTTCTGCACGGCTATCGAGATCAGCCCACCGACGTGCCCAGCATGCTGCACCGCAGACAGCATACACTGGCGGCACCAGACGGGTCACCAGCATACCGCACCGCAGACAGCATACACAGGCGGCACCAGGCGGGTCACCAGCATACTGCACCGCAGACAGCATACACAGACGGCACCAGACGGGTCACCAGCATACTGCACCGCAGACAGCATACACAGGCGGCACCAGGCGGGTCACCAGCATACTGCACCGCAGACAGCATACACAGACGGCACCAGACGGGTCACCAGCATACTGCACCGCAGACAGCATACACAGGCGGCACCAGGCGGGTCACCAGCATACTGCACCGCAGACAGCATACACAGGCGGCACCAGGCCGGTCACCAGCATACTGCACCGCAGACACAGTACACTGACGGCACCAGGCCGGTCACCAGCATACTGCACCGCAGACACAGTACACTGACGGCACCAGGCCGGTCACCAGCATACTGCACCGCAGACACAGTACACTGACGGCACCAGGCCGGTCACCAGCATACTGCACCGCAGACAGCATACACTGGCGGCACCAGCAGAGACGGCGGATTCCATTTTCGAGAAGTGGTGCAAGATTTTCTGGAGGGGGCGCCTTCCTCCCCAGGGGGCGCCATCATCTCTTGGGGGCGCCTTTGCTATCCAATGGCGTTCTGCAGAAACTCTTTGGACTCGGCGTGCGAGGCCACTTGGGGTGGTTTATTTCTAATATTCCGAAAAATAGGTATTTTAGATTTCGCGTAAACTCAGTCGTATCGGATTGGCATCAGCAACAGAGTAGCATAGCCCAGGATTCTGCGATATTCATAGCCTTGTTTGCAGTTATGACCAATGATATTGCAGACACTTCCCGCAAACATACGTCACGTGTTTTTCGTTAAGACTTCACAATATGTGTGACAGTGTCTACTACAGCAGCTGCGCAGAGGCGGCTGCAGCTTGGCCTTGACATATTGCAGCAATGGATCACACGCAATGGACTGAAATTTTCAAGTTCAAAGACATAGTGCATGCACTTTTATAATAGACATTGAGACTGAATACCCGATTTTGTAAATTCACGGAAATCCGAGCGACGTTGTAGCAGAAACCAGATTTATCAGGCTCACACTCGATAAGCTTTCATATGTGCCACACCTGAAAGATTTCCGCAAAAAAATGTTTCGATACGCTGAAAATACTGAAGGTGTTGACGAGGATGAGATACCGTGCAGATAGAGAAATGTTTCTCATGCTATACACGTTATACGCTTATCGCCTATATATACGTTATGCACACGTTATACGCTCATTGTTATACGCTACGTTATAATCTTCTTATGCTGTATAGATCACTTATTCGTCCGAAGATCGAGTACGGCTGTGTCAGAGCCGCATGACGAAATCCATGGAGCGAAGCGGATTGAGATTTCTCAAGAGGCTCTATTCTGGCCGTTTGGCGGTTCTGACAGTTGATACCAGGGCTCTGCAATTGTGTAGGGTGATTGCCCTTTTACGCTAGACGCCCAAACTAAGACCCCGAATTTAAATTCAAAATAGTTTTTGAGAAATTTTGGAACAAATGTTTTCAATTTTGCATTTTTATCATTTTTATTTCTTAAGCGACGAACTTGAAATTTGCCTCCTTTTGAATAAGCAACAAGGCCACCTAAGAAAAAAGTTCGAACTGGTCCGACAATATTTATTACGCCAAAACGCAGTATTTCTAGTACAAGCAAAAAGATATTGAAATTTGACAGCCGACTTGAAAGCTCGAAATGTCAGAAGGCACGCTTCAATTAGTTTAAAGACAGCCACGTGGAGGCAGCTACGTCAATTTTCTTGTGCTTAGGCATAGTTTCCAGTGGAAAACGTAAAATTCTGACCTAGTTTTTGCCATTTTGCCGGAGGACTACATTTTTGCTCATTTCATTTAAATCTTAATCTCTCGCGATCTAATGCGCCGATTTGACTTTTCATTTCAAATAATGAAAGAACATTGCTTCCGCCTGATAATATTCGGAGATGGATATCGTGATAATAAAATTCATTGTCTTATATGTATAAATATAATTTTAGTAGAAAACCTTTTATTTCCAGCTTTTCGGTTCAGAGCACATGTCATTCACAAGCTCAGAATTGACATGGCTGAATAGGAAAATTAATTGCAGTCATTCAATTGATTTACACTACCCACTTATCTCCAACGGCTTTCGAGTAATTGGTCCGAAAGGGTATTTCAAGGAGCTAAATTTCTCGGAACATGTTTGCTTCTCACCATGGTTTCAAGTCCTCAAAATAAATGGAAGTGGATGCAATTTGGCATAAAGCTAGCTTAGGGTCCTGGGTCGCCGATACAAGTGATTCTAGGCGAATCTAATGTTTGGTTCGTCTTCTAGAAGCAGCTTTATACCATGCCTTTTCTGTACGAACACAACACCCGGCGCCACGATCACGGCATCGTTTTGATTGCGTGATACCGGCCAGTGACCTCCTGACGGGTCACAGGTGTAGGGTTAGTGGGAGTCGGTACAGTGTGGCGCAGTGGTCTGGTGGTTAGAGGTCCTGTCTCGTGATGAGGGGTGCGCGGGTCGAATCCGGGGTTGACTGCGGGATATTCAAAGAAAAGAATGATGGCACTGACCTACAGGCTTATGAAGAGATACATTGAGAATGAAATATGGTTGATTTCAACACATTGTCATGCGGCTCTCCTGCGCCGGTGGGGGGTTATCCCAGGTCGCAGACCGGGCTTGCGTATGAGGCCACTCCTTAGTCCGCGAAAAAGATTATCGATATGTCCGTCATCTCGCTATCAGAATAGTAACAGGAGCGGTCCAAGCTTCACCCATAATAAGCATGCTAGTGGAAATTAGTGAAATACTGCTACAAATGCGCAGTAAGATACTCGCTTTGCATTAAGCCATTAAAAGGAATGTGGCACCTTTAGAACGTGATTTTAACTGAGATAGCCAAGTTGTAAAGCAAATCGGAAAACCAGGTGCTCTATATATCATTTGTCTTGGAACTCAATTTTTCCTTAGAAAAAAAAACTAAAACCTACCCGAAATGTACCTCTCATGTACCTCTCGCCAGGCGGCCATTGTTGTGAGCTGCTGGTGTGACGACATATGCTGACATCACGATAAGCATCAGCCAATCGAAGCCCTTGAAGTGTTTCGAGTATGGTAGTGGTTGCCAGATCATGACATCATCCAGAGGCAGATATTTATTCATTTTTCTAGAGGAGTATTTTAAAAATAAAAGCATGGAGCTTGTTGTACATTTTTCAGAGAAATCATGAGTGGTTTCATTATTTTCGGCTAAAAGTACGCCTAATTACACAAAATTCCAGGATTTTACCAAGGTGCCACGTTCCCTTTAAAATAAGTCACCAACACGCCCCACATACCAAACATTTTTTTTGGCGACGCCTACCTCAGTCAGATAGACAGTGGCTCGCGTTTTGCAACCCGTCACCAGGGAGTGAGAGTCTGTGCCTGGCTGGCACAGGCTGGTATCGACAGCAATCTCGTCGAACCACATGAAGCAGCTGTTATTGAACCATAGCTCATCTCGACACTTAACACGAACACAACCTACGCCAACAAAGCAAAAATTTGCCTCCTGAACCGACGCGCCAGTATTTTATGAACTTGCTTGCGGAGCCGTTCGAAAACCATGTCTGTTTCTATATAGACGCTTGCAAAAGAAAGTGACAATGGCACAGGGCGTGCATTTGTTGGTGACGATGTTGAGAAGTTTTCTAGTTTGCCTTACGAAGGATCCATTTTTACTTCAGAGCTGTACTCCATTTTTTTTGCTGTTTGGACCAGGTGTCTAAGCTGATGGTGAGGAAGTTTGCGATTTTTACCGATTCGCTGTCTTATCTGCAGACATTGAAGCCATTTTATTTCTATAATGCGTCGTCACCTTGGCAGGCCATGCTGAAGATGACTGGATCTTCTGTGTGCACTGATTAGTCCAGTAGGAAGACACAGGCAGTTTGGATGGCTACCATCTCAGCCTGAAAACTCGAGCAGAGCGAGCCTGCTGGTCGCCTGAGCTCATGCTGGGCTCTGTCTGGTGACTCGATGAAGACCCAGCTCCCCGCTCGTGACCCCTCCGTGCACTGACCCGTCGGTCCACACCCATGTGGCACATTGAGTCAGGGAAGCGAGGTGGGGGAGAGCTACTCGCTTCTTCCGGACAGGTGGCGCTCCTGATGTCAGTGGGCCCACGTCTAGTTGAAATGTGACTCACTCTCCTGATACCCACAGTGGAAGACGTCGAGGAAGGAAAGACTCGATGGGGAGGGAGATGCCTGCTTGATCCCACATGTCTTTGCCTACCTGCCGCCACCCGGTCACCGAGGAGAGTCGAGAGGGCGCTGTCGCCTCCGCACGTCTTCACAGGGGGTCTTCAGGCGGCAGGGTATGGAATTTCACCAGCAGTCGGGTCGCGAGTACCCTCCTTCTGGCCGCTAAGCGGGGAGTCTTAACTCGGCTGGGAGTGGAGTGGGTGCATCCTGTGAAGATACGCGCCGACGCTCACATTTTGCGTTCCAGTAGCTCGACATGAAATGGCGGTGTGGCGTGGAGCCACGCTGCGGCCGCTTACTCCATCGCTCCTCTCACGTAGCCAGTAGCGACGGTTCGGAGGTGCTGTTCGTGCAGCCCCCAGTTGCAGCCGGACAGTTGACGTAGGTGGGAGATGCGGGGGGTGGACCTTCTCCCACAGTCTCTTACAGTGTGGACCGAAATGGAGGAGCCGATCGATGGTGACGCCAAGTAGCTGTAGGGTGTCTCCAGCAGTGACAGACTTCCCGTCGACCTTAAAATTGAAGGGATCGGCGTCTCTGGCCCACTGGGACATCATCAGTACTTGGATCTTGGCTCCTGATACCACCATTTTGTGCTGTCGGGTCCACTTCATGAGGGTGCCAGCAGCAGCTTTATTGCGCCCGGTCCTTGGCGACTTGGATGTTGTTGCCCGTGCAGAGAGCCGCCGTATCATCGGCGTACATGTAGGGGAGCATCCGGGAACCGCGCAGAGTGCGTCTACCAGCCGAGCCGCCCATATAAAATAAAACTGGCGATAAGACACTTCCTTACGGCAGGCCAGTTCGGAAAATGCGCTCACTGGAAAGCACACCATTTAGTTCCACCTGGACTCTTCGGTCCCGGAGTCACTGCCAAATCCAGGCCACCGTGCAATTTGACAGCCCCATCTACAGCAGGCGAACGCGTAGCAGGTGGTGGTCCACTACGTCGTACGCGTGCGCGAAATCAAACGCGGCGAGGACGTATTTCTGCGCGGTCTGTCCATCGGGAGGGCGGCTGTGTCTCGATTTGGGCATGCACAGTGCACGCTCACCTCTTCTCTTAAATGAGTCCTGAACTTGACCTGAAGGCGATGGTTGATGGTATAAGTGGATGGTCAGTGACAAAATATACTCGTTTTATCAATCTGAATGGTCTTTTCACTTCGATCTGAACACTGCACATGATCATTAAACGCGCAAATTACAGCCAATAAACGAAAAAAAAGTTATCAATTTATCAAGAGAGTACTTGGACACGTTGAAACTGTTTTCTTTTTATTCTAGTAGGGCCCATTTATGTCACAAATCACACATGCCTCTGGCATGATCTATTTCAGCATTCAATCACATGGCTGCCGAAATTCTCTTAACACCTCCGAATTTTCACGCACAAGAGCAATTCTCCCATGCTGATGAATTGAAGAATATAAATAAAGGTCGATGGAAAATGCCCTCATACTTCATTCTGTGTTTATCTTAACGTTTCAACTTCCCTTATATCTCCTTGAGTCTGCCATCTGGTTCACACATTATTTTTTAGGAGCAATTAATAATGTGGGTTAAAGTCCGGTTTGTGTTTCCTACAACTTAAAGCTTTTCCGCTGAGGTAATTTTCTTGGACAGCGCACAGGCCAGGTTCACACTCGCTGCGATTATTTTCAATGTCCTCTCACCATTATCTTACGAATCTTGGCCACGTGGAAAGGCAAAATGATGCTTATCATATTTGATATTAAAATAAACTTAACCCCTCTTCACTAATAGAAAAATTCTCAGATATATACCTTTATGTTCAGCTGTTGCATCTTCCCAAGTGTCTTGAATTTCTCCATGACCTAGTGGCAGTTACAGATTTTTCAAGAGGTGCCGAAAAAAGTGTGGACTGAACTGTTTAGCAATTCATTGTTTCAAATATCACGCCAAATAGGCATCTTGCTTGGCTGGTACAAACTTTTATGGCTGGGAGAGGGTGGGATAGGACGTTGTTAAAAATACGATCCACCAAAATGACGGCAACCGAAAACCGAATACCATAGGCGCCCTTTGGGTGAAAAGTTGATGGTAAAGTGCCCACTTTGAGGCTCCGCGTTTCCCCCCACCTTACCAAAATTCTAGATCCGCCCATACGCGGATCCAGGGGGCAAAGGGGAGGGGCAGATGCAGCCCCCGATCGATCCTCGGCGCCCCCTGAAATGGTCACGGCGCCCCCCTGAAAGGTCGATGGCACTCGCCTGAAGTGGCGCTTCCCACTCTCCCCCAGGATGCGAAAATCGGTGCTCACCGATAGGATTTTACGCCCACCTGGTAGGTTTTTCCGGTCAAAAGTGGCGCCCCCTGCTCCGGATGGCGCCCCCCGGGAAGGTGCTCCCCTCCGATTGGCAATCCTGGATCTGCCTATGGATCCGTCACTGTTCAAGAGCAAACAATTCACAGAAAAAGCAGGAAGATATCAAATGTTAGCGGGGAGTGGTGCGGCCAAGATAATTGATGATGCTAACAAATTGTTTAGTTATGTGGATAAAATAATTGGGTCACCACACGGGATTGGAAGGGGACTCCTGCCTTCTTATGAGATGGGCAGTGTGCTAAAAATATATCGTCAAGTCAATATCAAATTATCAACATTTAGTTTTATACAGTGCACTGTTCACTGCAGTGATACAAGAGTGCTCTGTCCTTTTTCTGTGGGTTTATGACACCGGTAGGGTTCGTTTTAGCCTCAAATATGGCTTTTGTGGTATTTATTTGGCCATTTGGCCGCCCCGGTTGCTCGGTTGGTAGAGCGTCGGGCTCCGGCCCGCTGCTGAGAAGCATGCAGTGGCAGTGCATGTCCAGGCTTGAGATCGGTTCCCCTGAGACGCTCCGGCGCTCAATCGTTTGCCCGACGTAGGTCGGCTGGCAACTGACTGATGAGAGGGTGATCTGAGCGAGGCGGCCATCCCTGTGCTTTGTAGGAGGTTAAACTTTGGCTTCTAAATCAACCCTTCATTGTGGGCGTTACTCGTTCGGGTGGTGGGGTCGGGGTCTCCGTGACAAGTCCCTTGAGGGCTTTAATGAGACTCAGACTCCAACAGCCGTACTGGGAAGAACTTGGACGAAATTTATAAAAAAACAAGATTTTTTAGTACAAATACAATTAGAACCTTTTGGCCTTTTCGCAAACCCGGTTTGGCCTTTTTCCGTTGAAAAAAACCCGCAGTCCTGGGCAGCATCTCTAATCTTTCGAATATGGAATAACAAAAATTAGGAGACATTTTTAACACTAGCACGTCTAAATTTTATTGACGCCCCCTCCAAATGGGGGTTTGATCCCCCGAAGACATTATAATGGCCAGCACAAGAAAATCTCCACCGCCCCCCCTCCACTGAGTTTTCCTTAAAAAATGTTCTGCTGTCCTTTCCAGGGGGCGCCTTTCCTATCCATGGGTGCTTATTCTTTCCAGAGGGGGCGCCTTTGCTCTCGGGGGGGCACCTTTTGCTATCCAGGGATGCCTGTGCTAACCAGGGGGTGCATATGATATCAAGGGGCGCCGTTGATCTTATTCGGAGGCGTCTCTGCTGTCCAGGAGGCGCCTGCGCTATCCAGGGGCACCTATGCTATCCAGAGACCCGGATCCTTTACTCAGGGGGCGGGGGCCGCCTTTTGCTGTCCAGGGGTGCCTGTGCTAACCAGGGGCGCATATGCTATCCCGGGGTGCCGTTGCTCTTCTTTAGGGGCGTCTCTGCCGTCCAGGGGTGCCTATGCTATCCAGAGGGTGTGTTCTGTCCATGGGGCGCTTTTGGTATCAAAGGGCGTATTTGCTGTTTTGGGGGCGCCTATCCTATCCAGAGGGCGCCCCTGCTGTCCAGGGAGCACGATTGCTATTAAAGGGAGCTTATGATATCCAGAGGGGTGCCTTTGCTCTATGGGGGAGGGGGCGCCTCTTAGTGTACAGGAGTGCCTGTGCTAACCAGAGGGCGCCTATGCTATTCAGGGGCGTCGTTACTCCTCAATTGGGGGTGCCTTTTTCTGTCCAGGGGCGCCTCTGCTGTCTAGAGGTCGCCTTTGCTATCCAGAGGGGCGCTTTTACTCAAGGGGGTGGGCACCTTTTGCTGTCCAGGGTGCAGCTTTGATGTCAGGGGGCGCCATTCATATTTGAAAGTGTATTTTATTTTACACAGAGAGTACTACCCCTTCAGACAGGCGACGTGTCTGATTTTCTCTTGACCGGCCGGGGGCGCCGGCAAAATCCGGGGTGCCACCCAAATCCGTGAGGGCCTCCCCGTACGAGGTCAAAACCAGGTGTGCAAAAATATACTATTGTGCACCATCATTTTTTCAAGGTGTGCAACTGCACACCCTGTCCTGCGGAATCCGCCGTCTCTGCCGCCGTTGTTCTCGGGAGGGGGGAGGGGGTTTCTCTCTTATCTCTCCAGGGGGCGCCTTTCTTATCAAAGGGCGCCTATGTTGTCCAGGGGGCGCCTTTTCTCTGCGGGGGGCGCCTTTTGCTGTCAAGGGGTGCCTGTGCTAACCAGGGGGCGCATGTGATATCTAGGGGCGCCGTTTCTCTTCTTCGGAGGCGCCTCAGCTGTCCAGGAGGCGCCTACGCTTTTCAAGGGCGCCTATGCTATCCAGAGGGGCGCCTTTACTCAAGGGGGGGCGCCTTTTGCTTTCCAGGGCGCAGTTTTGATGTCAAGGTGGGTCATTCATGTATGAAAATGTCTTTTTCACAGAGGATCCTACCTCTTCAGGTAGGCGGTAATTGGGCTTGATTTTCTCTGACCGGCCGGGGGCGCCGGCTGAGGCCTGGGGGGCGCCTCCTGGACAAAGCCAAAACAAGTGGTGCAAAAAGATACTTTTGCACCACTTGAAAAAATCGAGTGGTGCAACTGCACCACTTGCACCCTGGAATCCGCCGTCCCTGGGCACCAGACGGGTCACCAGCATACTGCACCGCAGACAGCATACACTGGTGGCACCAGACGGGCCATGCTTACCATACTCCATATACTTTAAGTCTGCACAGGCTCTACGTTATCGTATCTTTACTGCACCCAATTCCTACGCACATCGCTTTGTCGCTGTTGCTCAGTTTGCGTAGATTTGCTGCCAAACTACTTGTTGTATTTATAGTCGTACCTTTGGCGTACCAGATACCCAATTCATTGAGAAAAGGGCCGGTAAATTGAAGATACTAAAACAGTAAATTTGTTTTCCCGGAGAAATTATAAATTATTACGCAGGCAGCTACTTAATGGATGGTAACAGTGTACATATGACTGCAAACATTTCTTAATCACTAGCCTTACACATTTCGGGTTTCTAGCCGCGTACTTTCCGCAAACTGCTGACAATGGCCACCATTGGGTCGTATGTTAAAGTCTGGCAACAGTGACTGCAGGGTTTTAGTAGAAACTGAGCAGAGTACATAGAAATAACCCTAGCCCCACGGAGGCATCGATGACCCACTAAGGTTTTTTCAGCTATACCCCTTAACCCCATCATTTTCCCACCATCCCTAAAATTTTTCACCCCGGGCCACAACAGGTCAGGTCACCAGGCGGGGTTAACCAAGGTCACCTTACTTCAACTTGTGAGCTCCACCATAGCTACATTTCTAAGCCGATCAATAGGAAACTTTCTACGCTTGATAACCCCTCTAGGTCTACAAAATGTATGTCCTGGATATTTACATGCTTTCTCCCATAGAAAAGCATGGATATAAACTGTTTTATGATCTAAACGTTACAAAAATGATTTTAAATTCTCAGACTGTTCAGAAAGGCATTCCTGACCACCCTGTTAGAGATTCTAGGGACATATTTTCCCTTGGACCTATCTGACGTCATCACAGGTCACCAGGGTCAAAAAACAGTATTTTGACAATAACAGTATTTTGACCTAATCAAACTAGAGCGGTGAATTAAACGTCTTCGTGTAGTCTCGTCACTGGCTTTAATTTGATATGAAACAAGATCACATTATGACCCCCCTCTGACCTCAGGTCATATTAGGTCACGATGTGCCCACTGGAGGTTAAACTACTGGCGGGAGGTCATTATGTTTCACATAACAGAGAAAGCCCTGAAATTTTTCTATCAAATGCACTGTACTAAATCTAAATGGCTCCAATGTCATGAGAGCTATGTCCCGGTTTCTTAAGCATTGCATATTTTAGTGGAGATAGTATGTCCTGTCTCAACTTGACCTCTGGAGTTCAAACCTTTGACCTGAGCGCCTAATATATATAGTAAAATTATATTGAATTCACACGAGCTTTCTAATGCATTTTGCAGATTTGCGCTACCCTCAATTTTTTGGAGTTAGAGGAGGCCATCGATGCCCCCTCCCCGGTGGGGCAAAGGTGGCGCCGGACCCCGGTGGGGCGCAGGTTATATCACTAACCGTAGGCTGTGCAATTGAAGAAAAGATCTACTAAATTAAAATGCTTGTTCGACGCTGGATTTCTGGATTTCAAACACATGAAGTGTGAGTTTAGAGCATGCAGTCCGAATCTATTTTGGCACAGTCGTGCACCTAGAATATCGCAAATGTGTCACCTACCCCGGTAGTCGAGTTGGCCAATTAGTGTACCTTTACAATATACCATAAGTTGCATTGTGAGTGGATTCAGTAGCTGCCTTCATTAAAAAGATTAGAAGCAACAGCTTCCGGCATGTAACATTTGGTTGGCGACAGGTTTGAGGTCTTTCCTCCCCTGCCCATTCCAGGCATGTCGCCTCGCGCGACGGCGGCGGTACGATGTGGTCTTTATATGACGCGCGCCATGGGGTCATCTAAAAATACAGCAAGTAACGGATAGTAACGTATTTATGTGAGAACATGGTACTCCCTACACTACTCTTTCATTAAACGAAACGAGAACATACCTGCCCTTTAAGGTTCACGGGTCCACCATCTTGTGGAATATCACCGTGTCATTCTCTTATTCCGGGCGCGTGGAATGGAACGGAGGGAGACCTCCCTCCCGATTTCGTGAAATACTCCCACGTGTATGTCACATTTTCTGTGATTTTCTGTGATTCCGGACCACGATGTGTCCATAACGCAGCAAAAACTATGAATGGTCAGAAAAATAGAACTGCAGAAATCATGTAAACTCCCGTGGTGATACGGGAGAGGAGAGAGGGAGAGGAGAGAGTAGGACAATTTTGAAAGCCACTGCCTGCAGAGAGCGACCGGTGAGGATTGAGACGGGCGTGCGCTGAGTGAGTACGTTACCGATGTTGTTCCTGAAGCTGGTGCCCCGGCGGCGTGCCGGCGGCTCGGCCTCGATGGTGGGCATTCCTGTAGCCGAGGTGGTGGTGGACCACATGGAGCAGGACATGCGACGCAGCATGGCCGGATGGACCGACCGTTTCTGCCGACAGGCGCAGGGCGCGCTACTGAACCGTCGCCAACGACGCAGGCAGCACCAAACAAGTCTGCCGAGAAATTACCACAGCCATGTTTAACGCTCCTAACGCTCTGGCAATGCTAAACGGGTGATTTTTTAGGGTTTTCATGTTGTTCCTCAAAGAAACTTCATGTCAATTCTCGAATGAAAAAAATTATTTTTTAGCGACAGGAATTCCCCTTATTTAGCCGAAGAAACATGTAACTTCTAAGTGTGCTAAGTAGTTAACGCAGAATGTAAATTCATTGTTTCCTTATGTTGGATACTGCATGCAGGGCTTCGCCACCTGGGGGCTGCCCCCCCCCAGTCTCGAAAAGTGGGGAGCCAGCCCCTCACTTTTGAGCTAGGGTATCGTCAAACACATCCAATTTTAGGACGAGAATGTCACCATTTGCTATTTTCAAGAGGATTATATGTCAACAGGGGGCAGCATTCCAGCATTCCTCCCATTCCGTGTCCCGTGTTTATGTGTTTACTCCCGCACCGTTCCATAAACCATGTTCAAGAATTTAGCGCGTTCCGTCCTCTTCCATTCCGTTCCATACGTCATCCTTTTTCAAAATTATACAACAAAATTACTTCGCAACACGACATTGAGCTCCTTCAGGACGATCTAACATCTTTAGCTGCATGGTCTGCACTTTGGAAGCTTCAACTCAATCCAGCCAAATGTAAATCGTTCACTGTGTCATTGAAACGAAAGCCTATTCCAACCACATACAAAATCCAAAACTCTACTCTAGAGAAAATCTGTGCAATCCGGGACCTTGGAGTGTGGTTGGATTCTAAATTGACGTTTGTAGAACACCTGAATCACATTGTTAGTAAGGCGAACAGGGCGCTAGGTCTGATGATTCGGTCTCTTCAGGTTGGCCATTCAGAGGGGAGAGCGAGACGGAAGTTGAAACCCGAACCAATCATGGCGGCTTATTTTGGCAACATTCGATCTATTATGGAGTTTGGCTGCGTAATTTGGGGTGGGGCTGCCAAGACTCATCTTGATAGACTGGACAAAATTCAGCATAAATTCTTGATTTGGCTCGCGTCAAGCTCAACGAAAAGCTCACCATCATTTGTGTACCATGATCTTTTGGCTACGTTCAAAATAAACACTCTGGCTAATCGACGACTACAATATGATATCCTTTTCGCACACAAAATTATCTCCGGAAAAATAGACTCCGCCTTTCTGCTCGGTAATTTCCCTTTTCATGTCCCAGGAAGGAACACAAGGGCAATGTTCGGTAGTATGCTGCATGTTCCATTTGGAAGGGTAGAAACTGTGAGGCGTGGATTGTTTTGTCGCTCGACCACTAATTTTAACTCGTATCTGACGGCATGCCCACTTTCCGACCCTTTTAGATTTCCATTTGGTCAGTTTAGAGCACAGGTTCGTTTATATATCAAGTCGTTGCCTGCGAGTTGAACAAAGTGAACTTTTTAACTGTTTGATATTCTTATGTTTACTGTTTTAAGTGCATATTTTAGTCAGCTCGCAATGTGATCGTTGTTTGTAGTTTGTTGGCTCCTCATTTTTACCTGTAGTTGTATGTGACCTGTTTACCGTGACCATGTTTTATGATTCCTGACTTGAGCTCTTATTGGGGTATGACCCTGTTGCTCATATAGCACTAATAAATAAATAAATAAATAAATAAATAAATAAAATGTTGCCTAACCTCTCTTTTTAAGAAACTTAACTTTATATTATATCTTCTTGGTATTGGTAATAGCATATGTATGTACTTCAGATGCTAGATTGAAGTCCCCAGGCTGCAATATAGCACTGTTAACGTAAGGCTCAGTCTGCAGAATAGGGCAAGCTTTTATGCCATTTCGTTGAAGCAGCCTGTACCTACCTTTTAAGACTTGGGATATTTTGTTAGGTATTTGAGACAAGAGAAGGCTAAGAGCAGACACAGAAACATGGAGAAGTATCGAATCATAGATAGCAGCAGGTATAATGTTATCTATGATCAAATATTTTGTGTTCTCCTGGAAGTATTTCACTCCAGCTCTAAAAACATTGGCAATATAAAAATCTATCAGAGGAAGTAATTTCGTCTAATTTATACAAATAATGGTAGCCAAAGCAAAAGTTTGTATGTCCCCATTTGAATCGGGATTTGAGCCGCCCCATCTGTTCTAGATGCCTACCATGTTTTTTTCCGGCTACCGTAAGCACCTCTCGCCTTGGCCAATTAATTCATCGGGGCTACTGACAAGACAAGTACGCACGTCGATTGGTATAATTCATCTACTTGGCATTTTCTAATTTAGACATAGCATATTTTGGAATCATAAATATGTTCTTCTTCCAAAATAACGAGTAGGTATAATTCATCCACTTGTCATTTTGGAAGTATAACATATTTTGACGAACTGAGGCAATAAATTGAGTTTCTGCAGTTGACCTCCTTTTTGCATTAGTACCTAGTGTATCGATGCCTCCTTATGGAATGATACCGTATTAGAAACAAATGAGAAGCTGGCCTGAGTCCTCAGTTGGTTTTTTATGAGGTTTATTAGTTTTTACCTACCTGCCTACAACTTGTGAAGAATAGTTCCTGTGGTAAAGCTCAAGACATTTAACACGCGCACTGGAGGGCCTCGGAGGCCTCAGTACCTATTTTTCCAAGATGGCGGGAGAACTGCTGACAGCCGAAAAATAATACTTGGCCACATTTGGGAGAATTTAACGGCACGTCGAGTGATGAAAGAATTTGGAAAATCGGTCGATATCGTTTTTACTTACAGGCTTTCAAAGTCAGACCTGCATTTTGAGATGGCCACAATCACGCTGTCGGACCAGTTCGCTTGCATTGGAGACCGAATGGTGACGTTGTAACGCCATATATCCGAGAAGATATGTCAAGGTCACCTCACACAAACGTCAAGGTCAAGGTCAAAGGTCACAGTTCAAGGTCATATTAGCAATTTCAAGGTCATTGATCCCAGTGTTTCCGGTCAAATGGTGTTACCAAGTCAGACGTATTAGATGTTATGACATCATAGTTAAGGCTACTCAAGATAAAGGTCAAGGTCAAAGGTCAGGGTCAAAGGTCACGGGTAAAGGTCAATCCTCATTTCCTGCCAAACAGTTGCTATAGTGCTAGTTATAGTGCACATTATGGGAAGTATACCAATGGTGACGTCATGGTCAGTGGTCAGTGTCTTTGAATGACCGTGATCCTAAAATTTTAAGAAATATTCTTTGCGACCTTTCCGCTATGAACCTGGTCCGCCTTGGCTTATTTCCGTATATTTCCTGCATAATCACGGCATTTCCTAATAGGTCCCCAACTGGCCACGTTTGATCTTGCATATATTGGCCTAGGTCAATGAAAATGGACTATGCTGTAGATGACAATAGCCCCTACCCAACCCTCAAACGGAGTTTTTCTAAGCCTCTTATTTTTTTAGATCTCAGGTGGCTTGGTAAACCCCCTCTATTGCGCGGTAGTGCCAGGCCCCTCTCCAGTGCGGATGTTAAAGCAATGTCATATCGGTGGGAGGGTATTTTTATAATACTTTGTGGCTGGCTGTCCTATTCAGAGATATTTTATATTTTCTTCCCCCATGCACATTTATTGACACACGTTCACACTTCATGTGTTTGTTTTCCGTTCAGTTTCCCCTTTGAGTTTCTGCTGCAACCTGGTGTAGACATCATAGCAGACTTTTGCAGACTTTAGCAGACCTGCAAAAGTCTGCAAAACATTCAGGTGAGTCAACAGGGTGTTTTGAGCAGTTTAAAGTCTGTATCCGACTGTAAGGAACTTGTGTGGAGCTGGTAGGTGATAATTTCAGTTGTGGGAGGACAGTTTTTTCTCAGGGGCTCATCATGTATTTATTGTATTACTTGTTCTTGAAACAAGCTAAGGATTGTTATCCACGATTTTTTTCATGTACTGTCTTATTTAATATAAACGGTGGAACTAAATTTCATAGGCCTCCAAGACTATGATATGCCAATGTTTTTCTCATCAGGTCATGGAAGCTGGTATGCTTTGTCGTTAAGGGCAAGTCTCTTAGCCCTCGCCCAGGTGGGGGTGTTTGAACACCTCTCGGGTTTTTTTCCGGCGGAACGAAAAAACGGCGACGCGAAGCGCCGCCGTACTTGTCACCCCTTATCCTTGATCAATTCCGCAACTTTTCTCCAAAATTTTTAAGTTGGGTCATCTCAGGTCAGGTCACCCGTGCAGGTCAGGTGACTTCACCTCAAAACAATGTTAAATGTGGCATAAGTATGAAATTGGTGAATATATCGGATTAAAACTTATACCACAAAATGGGCCCATTAAGTGCTACAAAATTTATTCCGGGATTTTTCGTATCGAAGACCTAAGGTCAGGTACGTCAAGTACCTTGCAACCTCTCCATTGGAAATATATAGTGAAAACAGGATTTGGGCTATATTTGTGTAGATACAGCTGAGAATACTTTTGTCTTTTAAAAATCGTAGAATTCCATGCCCCTTTCTGGGTTCATGCTGCAATTTATTACCTGTGACCTCTAAGAAATCATTTGGGGCTACTTAAGCAGTTGTCAGACTTGGGTCAATAACTTTCCAGGAAGTAATGATGCAGCTTTTATTTTGATACTATTACATTTGGATTGCTATTGCGAGTCGATTGATATGCATATTACCTATGTTAGGTTTGATAGTGACCTTGACCTGACTAGAGGTCAGGTCATTTTTGTGTTTTGACCTAAAATAGTCAAATCATACATCATTCCATTTTCCGTAACGAGAGGAAGTGAATGGTGTCTAGAAAATGATTCTAACTCAACTCGGTCAGACGTTAGAGCCCAAAAACTCTACTCTAACATGCAACTTTCTTTGACCTGTCATGACCTCAATATTGACCTAAGTCGTCAAAAAGTGACCGATGTATTTTTATCATGAATTTGTAGGAGCTATCTAACACCCTTCGTTTTTTTGCTATCCCGCATAGGAGCCGAGTTCGAGGGGGTGTTTGAACCCCCTAAGGTGGCTCAGAGGCCCACTGGGGTGGGTGTTAATGGTTTGCCTGCTGTTTTTATTTTGATTTTTAGCCAGGAAATATATGCTATTTTCAAAAAAACCCTGCCGTCCTCAATGCTACCTAGCCAATGTCGTTCTGTTCCGTTCCACACAGACCTCTAGTGAAAATGCACCGGTTCCGGGTGCAAGTCCCGGCGGAGCCTCTGAATAAGTTGATCTGACCCCCCAAACCCCTCCCAATAGGGTGAGAGCTGGCGACGCCTTATAACTATGACTGTTAGTGCGCCGTTAAGTCCCACCAGTTGTTAATTCAATGCTTGGATACTAAAACACATTTTGTCATTGTTTCTTGAAGCAGCAGCGTTTCTGGCATCTAAACCTCAATATTTTGTATCGAGAATGTACAGTGTACATACATACATTGAACACGGTCACCATTGTACAGATTTCTGCAACCTTCCCTTAACATTCCAAAAGCACCTAAGTTTGCCGAGACACCAGTTTCTGTCGTCATATCATTGCTGACCCGACTCCCTACTAATCGAGCGGTCTGCCGGACGTCGTTGTCAACGGCTTCTCCTGCGCCGGAGGGACACAAGCCGAGGACCCTCATCGAGGCTTCTGTTCTCTAATCCTGTTGACTATTTCTATTTCCTGCTTTCTGTTTATACCTTAGTTGATGCCCGCACAATTCTTTCTGCTTTTTCGCGTTTTTTTGGCGCATATAAAGCGCCCATTCAAGGCCTATCTCGAGCCCCGGTAACGAGGGTGACGGGATTCTGGGGTTTGAGGTTGCCTCGTGCGGCTTAGTCACGAGGGTTCCAGCACGCCGCCTTTGGCCATGGTATCTCGCCATATCCGGGGTAGGCTAAACGATTGCTCCTGCGGGCGGCTCAGCATGCGGCATGTTCAAGGGCAGTGTCACTGGGTCCAGCTTAACCGAGGGATCACACTCTGGGGTTTATGGGTTTATGGCGCGGCGCCTGGCGCGGCAGCGCGACGCGACCCTACGTAGACACGGATCATTACCAATATGATTGTTATTGCGAATCTGCGGTGCGTCCGCTGTCCAGTCAAGACCACCTGCCTGAACCTGCCTGCACGGTTAGTGGGGATAAAATTAATGTAATTTGTGTTTCGCTCGGAATGTTGAAGATTTACCAGATGGTGCAGCAAGCTCTCGTGGAGGGTTTTTTCCGTCATGAGAGTCTGATGCTCATGTCTCACGTGTTTCTTATTAACAGAAAATGAGTTTCAAAACAGCTAGATTGTAAAAATTCCAACCTTTGAATGCATTTCCTTGTCAATCGCCACAGAAAAGATTCTAAAATATTATATTTATATGCTGCTTGGACTTGACATTTTACATTGAAAATCAGCCGGAACACACCATACAGGGAAACTAGGTAATCATTCCACCATGTGGTACCATACGAATCAGAAAAGGAGTGGGGATTGACTCCCTGCTCTTTTCACCCAGCTGGGGGCTATCCATGACCCCCCTCCTTTAGACTTTTTGAAGGATAGCAGAAAAACGGCAGTGTGGAGCACCGCTGTACTTGGTGTACCTGCCACCTGTCCCTCTAGCAACCTCTGACTGAATTTAAGCTTCATGTTATTAACGCACAGGGGGCATGATGGCCCCCTACGAAAATATGGGCGTAGCCAAAGCAAAGCAAAGAGCGGAATTAGCACTCATGTTTAGTGCTCAGGTCATGGTTACCAGAGGTCAAATAGGCGATCGGCATTTTCACCAATATGCAAGATTAACAAACATACTATGTCATTAACATGAGGCCGGTAAAGTACATTATAAAACCGTACTTTGCACGGAGACCCCGCCAGTGGTTGACCCAGAGGTCACCGGACAAACCACACAATCAAAGACCCCTAAAAACCGAACAAGACAAAAATGGTATTTTCACCCACCCAATAGGAGTATGTCAAAATACTGTTTTACCGCCAACGAAGCAAGGCAATAGACCCGGATGGGGGTGTCCAAAACGTTGTTCGACACGAGTATTGCAACATTGTGGCTTATATCAGAAATAGCTTCCCATGCTGTCAATGGGAGAGGTCGCCTCGGACCGACCAGGCACGAAATCAAAATCCGAAACACCTAACCGGAGGGGTCATGAGGGGAAGTTTCAAATCGATCGACTAATGTACTCACAGAGCTCAAAGGAAAGGACCTACCTGTCTGACCACCGGGACCGGGTAAAAATTTCAGGATGAGAATGATGCAGTGAGTAGAGCCCTCAACCGCGGTGCTGCGCCTCGTCGTTTGTCGCTATCCGAAAAACCTTAGGGGCCATCATGGCCCCGGTGGGGCGAGGGTTAAAGGTCAGGTGACCAGAGGAGGTTAAACAAGGTTGCCTCACTTTAACTTTCGCCTCTGTCATACCTAAATTTTGAAACTGATTGAGCGGAATCCTACTACAGATGATCATCCTTTCAGTCTTGAATATATATCGGATACTCTTGTCTTTCATTGACCTGGTTTAGGTCAAGAGATGACCGATCTCATTGGAATTGCATAGAGAACATCAGCGCTATGCTGTAAAAGTCACAAAAATTAATGCAAAGGCTAAAAATTCAGGAGCACGCTTGGTTTTCATCCTTTCAAGGGCTCCAGGTACTATATTTCCCCTTGACATATCTGAGGTCATCAGAGGTTTTACATGTAGGGGAGACTGGGGTCAATTTTAACAAATTTCACATTTCTGATCTGGAAAAATAGTGTTTTGAGTTAGAGCACTTATTTTGAAGATTTTGCAATGTGACTGACGTAGAAATATTTCAAAATAAAAATTAGAGGTCAAAATTTTACTTCTTAAAATTTACTTCAGCTGTTACAATTGACACCACGTGAGGGGTAATTGTAACAGCACTGGGGGTCAATGGTACCATGTTAAAGGCGTATGAATTCTGACTATTTATTTGTACCATAAAAACATCCTAATGCGAACACTTCTGCATCTTTGGCTTTCACTTCAGCTTCATGGACCGTTTCCAGTCAAGTCCCGCGTTCGGTGGTGCGTGGTCGAAAACGAGGTACTCTCTGAAAGTGCGAGACATTTGTTTGAAAACAGCCGATGCAATTTTTTAGAAAGATGAACACAAAAACGAATACCGGTGATTTGAATTATCCCTATAAATGACCTGAATATATCGCGTTCAAAATTTTGTACAAATTTACTTATCAGTCCGGTTAGTAGATCTTGAACTTGTTGCCGAAAAGGAATGACTCTTTCTAGAACCAAAAGCGTATTATTTTGGGCACATTTGCCTATTGGACTGACTACCTACAAAAATATATTTATAATTTGACGGAAATATCGTTAATTTTTCAAACTGGGCACATATAGCTTTAGCAGCTGACCTGCACTTAAACCCCAATTACCATCGTTAGTTTTTCAATATAAGATATATTATATAGGGCAGCCCACATTGCCACTTTTCCGAAACATATACCAGCCTACGAACAAACATATCATTGGAAATCAATGTGATTATCATAAACAGTAGCGCACCCAGGGGGCAGCGGGCCCGCACTCCACCCTCCCCACTGGAGGATCCAGGGGGGACAAAGAGGGCAATTTCGCCCCCCAATCGCCCGATTTTTGTCGATTTTTTCTTCAAAATCCATGTTTTCCCGATTTCAGGCCGCTTTGCCCCCTCCTCAACGGTCGGCCTGGATCCAGGCCTGCCTCCCCCCCAACGTGCTAAGTGCCTCCTCCCAAGAATAGTTGACACTAAGTCTGTGAAGCAAAAAGTTCATCACTCCCCCGCCCCCCCTCCCCAGGATATGAAGATTGGCCCCTTTGGATGAATAAATGCGCCCCCTTCATCGGCCTTGACGTCCCCTTGTCAGCCCTCCAAACGAACATCCTGGGTGCGCGCCTGATCATAAAATCACTAACCTAGCTACTGTATTTGTGCAGTAGAAGCAAGTTTAATGCGTCGTAAGGTCACAGGAGTCAATCGTAACATTGTTACATTAGACCCCAAGAGAAATGTTACAATTGGCCCCATCACAACGCGCAATTTTTTAAACCAAGTTGCCGCTCAACGAGCTGACATAGGCGAAAGATTCTGTGCTCATTTCGTAGCTAATTAAGCACTATGTATGCACTGAAACTGTTTCCGCTGTACCTTATCATACCCATCAATAAGCTAATCATCTATAAATATTTCAAAAGTTACAAAACACCCTCAAAAACACAATTACGAACGGCGTCTGACTTACAAACCGCACCGAGTTGAAACTTCTTAACACCCGTTTAACCCAGCCACCTCCCACTTACAACTAAAATTTGTAACCGGAGCCCAGCAGGCAACCACCCAAAATAACACAGGCACCTACACACAGCCCACCGGTCCAACAAGCGGTATTTACGACCAAGCGCAGACCCATAAAACAAAATTTACAAAACCGACGGGGAGCATATTTAGCCATAGACCGCCGGCTCAGCAAAGCATTTATATAATACCCACTGACCCAGTCAGGCAAACATGCCAGCAAGGCAAATATATACACATCTCAAACAATAAATAGTTATCGTTTGCCTCTCTGTCAGAGAGGCCAAAACAATTACAGTACCCTAGACGGGCATGTTACCCCGACCTAAATGACCAAAAAAGTCAAATGTTCATGGAGATGGGCAGTCAAACCCGTTTACCGTTTTCGCACCACCGTGGTCCGAGATCAGGGGCGGGTCCCGCCCCGCAATGCGAGGGGCCAACCCCCGTCAATCGCGTGTTAACAAAGGCAGCAGCTGATTGCGCATTTCCAGTTGTGCCACTAGCGCCATCCACTGATTAGTTTAGACAATATGGCCAGTGTTACAATTGCCACGTGTTACATTTGACCCCAATCTCCCCTACACATTGATGCATTCACCACCACAGTAAGTACAAACATACCTAAATTTTACTGTCCTTTGGAGGTTAAAATGTTGACGTGAGGTGCTATTGTTCAACATAATGAAGAAAGCTGTGAGATTTTCATATAAGAAGTGTTTCCAAGCCTCAATAGGCTTATTGTATGGGAGTTGTGCCTATTGGTATCAAACATTTCATATTCTAGTAGAAATGGCTTGACTCGACCTTATTTGACCTCTGGATTAATTATGTTCCAAGTAAACTGACATTCAATTTTAATCAGCTTTCTAAAACACTTCTTGAATTTTCGCAAGCTCTCATAATCATTTTCGGAGTTACAGGGAGGGGCATCGATAGCCCCCTGGCGGGGCGAACTTGGCGCCGGAGGCCGGTGGTGCACGGGTTAAAGTCACATTGTGACATTGTCCTGACCTTTCCCTTAGGTCAAGGTCAAATAATGGCATTGCAGGATTAATTTTTATATCTTTTTTATATCATTCAAACCATTGGGGTATGCTCGTTAGTGCGACGTCAAATTTATTGCAGTATCTTAATTTGTTCACAAGTTATAGACACAAACAACATCTGGTGACCTCCGGTGAACTTGTTACTGATCTGACCTCAAAATGGAAGAAGAGAGCTTGCAGATTGGTCTTTTCAAGAGCTCTTGAAATATGTTTAGAAACTTTATCTACCTGCTCTAGAAGCCGATTTATACCCTGGTATTGTCAGCCTCATTTTAGAAGAAGAGAATCGTCTACATGTGTTAAGAAATCACATCATAGCTCATCGACATGATCTGACCTGATACTAATTTTGGTCATCACTTGTCAAATTAATCACCCTAGAGCTATACAAAGCGACGAGCCTCATTTAGATTGGCTCGGAGTCACTCGCGAAAAACCGAGCGGAGGGGGAGTCCAGTCGGAGCCCCACAAGTGGTGAAGGGCTAAACGGAGATCAGGAATTTCTGCGGTGACAGATAAACCTTACTGGAACACTTAAGATCTTATCATTAATCTGGTCAGGTTATGTGCTAATACCATGTACAATTTCTACGCCGCAGTGTAGTCTTTTTGTACAGCGTGTCCACTCTAGTTATAAACGACCTCTATTGTATCTGCCGTGCCCCATCGGCGCATTCATTGGAGCCCTGCATTCGCAGTACCCTTCATCATGACTGTGTGAACTGTCAAGGGTCGTCTGGCTACGGGTGGAGTTTCGGTCGAAACTCTAGTATAATGATTTCTGTCAATTCTGATATGCCTACTGGGCGTGTGCGTGCGTGTGTGTGTATATATATATATATATATATATATATATATATATATATATATATATATATATATGTGTGTGTGTGTGTGTGTGTGTGTGTGTGTGTGTGTGTGTGTGTGTGTGTGTGTGTGTGTGTGTGTGTGTGTGTGTGTGTGTGTGTGTGTGTGTGTGTGTGTGTGTGTGTGTGTGTGGCATGTGGAGATTTGGCGATATCCTTGAAATATCCCACAACAAAGTAAAGCGTCACAATGGAATTGTAAGGGACCAACACGCACTGGTACACGAGTCCACGCCACCCTCCACGATATTGGGGGGTAGGTGCCTACCCCTCCTTCTACAGTCTCAGTCAGGTAGTGGGACGAGGAAGGCGCCGTTACAACCAGTCATGATCTCTACCAAAAACTGCATATACTGTTTTTTTGGTCCGGTCACTTTGATGTCATCGGTGGACAAAGTATTTATCCTATGTTATCATATTACCTGACCTTAGGTCAGGTCAAGGAAATCACAGATCACTATGGATATAGTTCGAACTGTAGTGACAAACCAAGCACGTATAACATCAAAATAACAGCTCCATCGCCATTTTCTAGGTAGTTTGAAATTCATTGCCAAAGGCCAATTTCCCACGTATTTCTAGTGGAGAGGTCATGGCCCTGGACTGAATGCAGGTCATCCTTAGAGAATACCTTTACTAAAAAGTGTTTTTCTCGGTGGCTGCATGATGCGATGCGATGTGATCAAAAGATTAAAGGATGGCTCGCAACGGATTTTCAACAGCTCTGCAATAGCTCTGTAATGGATTTAATTTGCAACGAAGACGCTTAACCTAAAGGTTAAGCTCAACTGTGCATACGCATTGCAGATATATTTAAGAGTAATATTAGATTTTCAGTGTAAACCATTATTTTCAAGCGGCCTGTCCCGGCACTCGTCACCTTCACCGCCGGCATTTAACACGCGCAGTGGAGGGGTCCTAAAGTGCCTCCTGAGATCTCGGAAACCAAATGGGTCGGAAGAACAGCCGCTTGGGGTTGCAGCTAGAGCCACAGTGATCTACATTATAGCAAATTTTCATTGATCTAGGTCAATATCGCAAATTTCAAACGAGGTGGTAATTTTCAAATCTGGGTGGAGGTGGAGACCTATTGGGAAATACCGTGATTTTGCGGAGAAAAGCCGAGAATACACTAAAAGTGGACTAAGGCCATAGATGGAAAGCCCCACGCACTGTCCTCCCAAATTTTTATGTCAAGGTCATTCAAGGTCACTGGCCTGTGGAGTAACAATATGACATACTCACAATAATGTACAATATAACTGGAACTATTGCAGCCATTGAGCGAGGAATGATAGTTTCATACTGACAAAACGCCTTTGAACTTGGGCTGTGATCTTGACCTTGACATTTAGTAACCTTAACCATGAAGTCATAGCAGAACATAGTATTGTACCATCTGTCCGAAACACTGGGGAAATGAGCCTGAAATTATTTGCATAACCTTGACCTGTGACCTTTGACCTTGGCCTTCATGTGCGATCTTGACATAGAGGGGAAAGTATGTGCATTACGCCATTTATGAAAAACCACACCTCCTGGTGTGGTCATCATAACAATTACACTGGACACCAGTGGCAGATCCGGGGAAGCATTTCCGCAAACGGAAAAGCTCTGATCAAAACTATGTTTTCCTCCTCCCCCCCAGCAGTCGACATCCTTTTTGCCCCGACACCTTTTTAGTTTATAAGCAAGGTGTTGGTGCTTCAAATCTCACCTTCAAACAGGACCAGTGAACTTCAGTGTAAACATTGGGCCTTGGATTGCAAAACAAACATCTAGTGCAAGCACATGTTTGACCTCGCGATATTTGTTTTGCTTATCGACTTTGTCTTGCCCCAAACCTGCCAGCTAAATCCGTCTCTGCTGGACACCTTGTCTCAGTTTCACTTACCTTACATCATTTGCATTGATGCCAGCAAGAACAAGAAAAAAATCAAAGGCCCGCCGTGTTCGAGAATGGGGTTAAGCTTTAGGCATAAATTGTGGGAGGATAGCAGCATTATCGTCCCCAAAACAATATTCAAATAGCAGAATGGCCACAACGTGCAGAAAAAAACATATAACATTCCTTAGTGCTTGACACGTTTTAAGAACAAACCTGTGGGGGAATTTATCCAGCAATCCAGGACAGGGTCTGAGGTGGTGCTAAACCATTTTTGGGGAGGGGGTGAAAAACATAAAAAATGGAGACGGAGTTTTGGATGATGTTTGTAATTTTAGGATGAAATATAAGAGTTAGGATCAGGGTGTTTTTATACGACTTTTTGGTGGTAGTCCCTCCCACTGGTACCCAGCCCTCCAGATTTCCCTCCACTGGAGACCAGTGCCCTCAGATTTCCCCCACTGGAGACCAGTGCCCTCCGGATTTCCCTCCACTGAGACCAGTGCCCTCCGGATTTCCCTCCACTGGAGACCAGTGCCCTCCGGATTTCCCTCCACTGGAGACCAGTGCCCTCCTAGTCCTGAATAACAGAAACTCTGTTCCCCCGGCGCGGAAGAGAGTCTGCGTGTTTTGTTTTGTTTGTTTTTGTTTTTTGTTTTGTTCGAACGATGTTTACTGTGCAAAGCAGGACGCAGAAGTGGCTGGTAAAGAAATCTGTAGAGCACTTATGAATATAAAAATGCGTTCATTCATGCCCTCACGGTGCCCTTTTCTTTCTTTGGACGTCTGCGAAATTATGAAAAAAACACTGTTTTTGATTATCTACTAACCGTGTCCAGTTAATCCAAGATCTGTCCTGCGTTCGCACGTTAGAATAGGTTGACACGACCGGTAGTTCTAGATTCCCCATTACTTCTATTGATTACTATTGCAGAAGAGAATCAGAGTAAAATTGTTTTAGACGGAAGGCTTCTACCATCTTTGTCATTTCGTTTACATTTCCTCGCAGTTTTAAGCTATTCGGTTGAGTGTTGCTCTGGAGCGAGATGGTGGGGCAGTTGCCGTTCATCAGGGAACATTTCTGTCCACTATGGAAGCATCTGCCCCTGCAACTAACATGGCACAATGACTGGCCCCAGCGGCGCATGAGGGCAGGTTACCATGCGGGAAAGATTCAAAAGCTAATGTTTCAACCTTTTATCGAGGCCTGGTTTGGCACCTATGGACAGGGCACAAAGCCGGTCAGGAGGACGGATATGATCTGAACCAGGTCTTTTTCTGGTGGCGATTAAACGACAAAAGATTAATGTCATTCGAGGAGAAGTATTCAAACCCGACAAAAAGGATAGTTCTTATATTTCCATTTACATTTCGGATTCATATTTACATTACGCTATAACCTCCATAAACTGCAACAGTGCAAAAAAAACTGTGTTTAAAATATTTGCAAATTTTCAGGTTTTAAGTTTTTGAAGATGAAGAAAAATGTAAGTGTTTTAAAGATTCGGCCAAAACTGACGTTAAGAATAGAGCGTTTATATAGTCTTTACATCTGCGAAGTATAACATAAGCTGGGCTACCTGCAAAAACTCAGTTTTGAACTCATATGCCGTATTCTCTGATACTATGAAGTTATGACTCTTGTAATGGATATCCGTCGATATTAACAGGAGCAAAATGCTTGAACTAATTGAGGCAAAAACAGAGATTGTGCTGGAAGATGAATTCGCCGGAAACGTTCCAATTTTCGAAAGCGTTCTAAGTGTTTTAGGGTTAAAAAAATACAGATTTTGAAGTTGAAACAATTTACTTCAAATATTTGAAAACATTTTGAAAATTTGCACACATGGATCAATACCCCTTACTCATAAAGAATTCATTTTATTGGCATAAATGTCATGGCAGATATATAAAAAGATGATTAGAGGCCGATATTCGCTAACTGCTTTGGACGTCAAGTGTCTCTGACGACAACGGTAACGATGACGGTAAGACTGATAAAACGGGTAGATTAGAATCCCTTTACGTTTGTCGATGACTTTTGACAGGGCCCGAAAGGTTAATGCTGAAATAAATTAGAGCCCAGAACCTATTTTTAGCAACAGAAGAAGTGTTTATGAACAGGCTACTGAAGATAAACGCTAATAACATAGCCGAGTCCCTACTTCTCGCGAAGAAAAGTATCCAGGAGAGAAAAAGGGTCTGACCACATGTCAAATTATTTGTTTTCTGTTTCGAGGAACATGCCAAATTTTTCCTGATTTTATCCGAAATAAATGCATTTTCTGAGCAAAACAACATAGGAAAGCACAGAAATGGTTAATTGTTGATCCATGAAAAGGCACCACCTACCACTCACCTAGACTGGCAAGTACTTTCGATTCATTTTATCGCCCCCCCTGCCCAGTTTGTCTCCAATTATATGGTGCCAATTGAGGATATTTTCTAGCCTGTACGTCTACCACGAAATCGCATTAAGAAGTCACATGAGCATCAGCAGGGTGGCGGCTATGCGGGACTGACCCTGGTCAGCAGGTTGCCGGCAGTCTCGCCAGTGAAGGGCACATCGTCAGCACTGGAGCTGAGCGCTTCATCCAGCCGCAGCATGGCCGGCAGGTGGCTGGGCGGCCGGCCGGGCTGGCTGGGAGGCTCCAGCAGCTGTGCCAGCGCGTGCAGACCGGCCAGGATGTGCGGCGGCAGGGAGCCGGCCGAGCTGTCCACCAGCAGGTCCGTCACGATGCCGTGCGACTCGGCGATAATGGCTGCGTTGGTGCTGGCCGTCGCCACCTGTGGCAGAGCCAAACAGCCAGTCAGCCGGCGCTAATCTAATGGTCGCCGTCACTACCACCATTACTGGCTCTCGGACTGGGTCCATTGTCAAGGCCATACAGTGGCCATGCTCTGTAACATCGTTAAAAGCTTGTGCGCAATATATCGCTGGACTTAGGTGCCCAGCCATGGACATACTCGCCACTTAGTTTTCATCTGCATATACGCAAAAGGATGCGCTTTTTTAAACTAGTTTCAGGCAAGAACATGAGGCGTCGACGGTAAGTGAAACCGTTAAATTGAGTAGGTTACAATAGGAGGCTTCGGCACCAATCAATGGGTGAAGTGGGTACACGGGAAGGTCTAACTCCTTGCTACTTGAAAGTTACCTCCTCTTAATACAAAAAGTTCCGAAGTAACCTCTTTGTCACTTTCTTCTCACGTTCCCGATTGACCTTTAAGAGTTTATTTCCCATTGGACTGAAATGAAAAAGTAAAATAAAAATCGAGGTTACGAGCCACCATGTCCTCTTCCTGGCTGAGGTGAGGTCTTTGGTGGCAAGGATTCTCCTGTACCGGAGTGACCGCGACAGATCGGCCAGGAAACTGAGTATAAGAGTGAGACATTCAATACAAAATTCTCGGGTGGAATCCGCTCACAGGAGAGGCACAAGCCGGTAGATTAGTTGGTCCCTTTTGGAATGTGTCGTACAATTTTCGGTTAATGCTGCTAAAATACAAGTGAAAGAGATGTAAAGTATTGACAGACATCTGTTAAGCGATAGATCCCGTTGCCTGAGAGCAAAACTTGTCTTCATGCGCCTTATCCGTGCAATGATACGTATCCCTAGATTTCGAGCAACAATTTTGCCCCTTTTCCAGAATCTTTTTTATAGATGTTCGCTCATGTTTGTTCGGGAACCAAGGAAGAGCTGAGAGGTACAGCCGATTCCCCAATGATTGGTAGGGATTAATGTGAGTTGTTTTAAGAAATATTTGAAAAACGATTAAATTTCTCATAAAAGGTTGCGATCTAGTAATGTATTTTGACGAGCGCTTTAAATGTGGGCCCCTGCGAACTGAATGAGACGTCGATTTGGAAAATTATGAACAAAAAAACAGTTTTCGCCGATCCTAATGATTTTCAGTGTCTGTTCTCAATTACTTCCGAATTTTGGATCCGATGAAGTGTTTTTGCACGTCAGTTCATACATCCAGTTAAAACGCAGCAGGTGAGAAATAATGGTGTCGGCAGGAAACATCACTTGAGAAATATGTCGCAAAAACGACCGCGGCCTTATACCTACCAATCAGTATGGAACTGGCTGTACATAGTATTCAGTTCTGACCCTCCACGTGAATCGTGTCAAATTGTCAACTAGTGTGACGCCACTTTTCCGGTGCAGATGGTGACGGTTACTTGAACTGGTGCTGAATTTTCCCCTCTGGTGGGACTCCAGATGATTAAAGTGAAGCTTGCACTTATCAAAAGGGTGACTGGAAACTTATGGGGAGGTCCGCTATTTAGTTCCATGCTAGGATACACACCCCATTGCAAACCATTTAAAATAACACTCCCGAGGTAGGTTTAACAGTAAAAAACCATTTGGGAAGTAATTCTTCTCGAGTATATAACAATTCTGATAGAAGAAAGGTGACTTACGAAGAAACTTTAAGAATAACCAGATACAGGGGTAAAATATTCATCACTTCTTTGCGTGGCTTAAGGTAGCAATTTCGAATTGTTTGAACTAGTTAGAAGTCCCTGCTTGAAATTGGACAATTTGAAGCTAAAACAGAGCAAGATTATGAAGTTGAATGCATTGCAGAAGACCCCGGATTAACTACAGGATGGACACTTCCGCTTGCCTTTAATACTCACATTTGGGTACCCAATAATCGCAGGTGTAAGCAGTAAAGTCAAATTTTAATGTTTACTGGAGAATATCAGGGGCCTGGAATTCTTACGACTATTAAAGAAATGAGAAGTCACAACGGATGACAAAAATACTAGCTATGACTCCCTACAGAAAGCGTTCCTTATCAAGGAAGACGTGTCATTGTAGCCCCCAATAGCTCCATGCATATTTAACCGGGGCAATCGGGGCGGACAGTCGTGCAGTCCCGACTGGATGACCACCGCCTATTAAGCTGTGTGTGTTAGACCTGTCACCTGCCACCGACGCAGGGCCCCGCAGGTTGGGGGTGACCCCGCCATCCACACGGCCTCTAGCAACAGGCTGCAATCGATGCTGCATCGATCGCGGCGGCGGCGGCAGCGGCAGGCCCGCTCAGCTGGCGCCGCCGACACACCCTTCACACATACCGGCCTGCATACACCCCACCCGCGCTGACGCACACGCACAGGCCCACACACGCACCAACGGGCGCGCGCAGTCGGAATAATATGTTAGACTAGCAAAAGCCCGCTGCTTCACCGATCCTCCCGTCCTGGAGCCAGTGCTAGTTCATGGGTAGTGACTTACATGTAAGTAATACCTTTTTGTTGTTTCTGGACAATTTTCTGGTCTGACTCCTCACTTGTAATGCTAGCGAAGGAGCGAACTGGAGAAGGTTGTAACCTACCGCAAAGAGGCGAATTGGAGAACGGTATAGCCTATCGCAAAGACATTTCTACAGGATACACTCAGGAGTCGGTGCCGGTTGGCGCTGAGGGGGGACGGGGGTACCGTGTCCCCTTGTTTCACAGACCAGTACTCAGGGGCGTAGCCAGGATTTCGCTCAGGGAGGGGCGGCGCCCCGAAAAGGGCCCCTGCGACAGCGCAAAAGGGCCCTGATGGGTAAAAAAGGCCCTGCTTGTTACAGAATAGAGCACCTAAGAGGGCCCTGTCTGGTATAAAATGCCAAATTTGGCCACAAAGCATAGTGCGGCCGAGCCGCGCTTCGCGCGGCATGTGTCCTCAGGGGGTCCTTCGGGCCCTCAGGGAGGGGCGGCTGTCCCTGCCGCCCCCCCTTGGCTACGCCCCTGCCAGTACTCCACCATCGGCGGTGTCCCTCCTTAAATCGGTCTAGAGAGTGCTGAAGCAGTGTCGCATCCTACCTTCCAGGCATGGGCCACGACTGTAAATAATTATTCACGGGCCCACAAAATCGGGTAGTGGGCCAACGCTGTTGTCTTTCTTCAGCTACAACTGTTGTTCACATGAAAGCCTCAAATTCATTGCGAAACGATTGGCATGCGAAATTGGGCAGTTAAGTGTACCAAATAGTTTTGGTGTTAGGGTATTTTTGTCGTCTTCAATAAACCTTTGCCCCTAGGAACTTTGCCATGTGTGGCACTTGACTTACCAGCCTAGGGTCAGTTTTGCAGCCAACAGCTATAGAAAGGAAGAGACAGAGGATAGCAAATTGCTGTGTTTGATAAGGCGGCATTTTGCAACGAACATCCCAGCTATTTTCCTTTTGAGTGAGTATGTATATGTCTCACTGTCACCACTATCAGTTTCTACAGACACTTCGCCGAAAAGTATTTGGAATAAATCGTCATTTTCATTAAACAGTTCCTCTTGATGAAGATGATGTATTTTAATATACCTAATGGAAATAAAGCAGCTATATCGGACTCCAACTAAGGATACATACACGTATGAATACCAGACCCGTAAACCATACACGCTCAACAGACCTTCGTTTCATATTTTTGTCTCAAAACTTTCCGTTTGCAGATGAATAAAGGCTTTCTGAGCGGAAACTAATCATTTTGTTTTTACCCGGGGAGGCTCAGGGATTTCCCACCAATAAAGCTGTTTTCCGATTAGTTCGTATAAGGTTACATGCTAAAAGCTTGCAATCCAGTGGCCTCAATACGGATTCCTCTCCATAAGAGCCAGATTTCACAAGGACCTATCCCTGATCCCGAGGGAGGCTCCAATTTCTGGGGGTGGGGGTGGGCCTGCAAATAGAGGGGAGGGGGCAACTGTCCAGTTTTGCAATATATTTTATTCTAGCCAATACTTTGTCTTGTTCGATATCCTTCTTTAGTCAACAAGGAACCTCCAATGTATACCAAGGGCCTCGAACATAAATAAAATACGTAATAATAACGCCTGGAGCCTCCTCTGTACTAGAGTAGCTCCTTCGTGTCATTTAACACGCACCCCGCTGGGCTCCCTGGCATGACGCGCCCCGCCGGGGAGGGAACGTTTTTGGCACCCCTCCGTATCTCATTTCCCAGGAAAGCTAAAGAAAAGTTACAGACGGCTTTCGAAAGCTCTTGACGAGATGAAGAGAAATTATAAGAAACATTTTTATGTTAAGTCAATACTGAGGTCAGCAAAGGTCAAAGAATGTTCCATAGGCTTACAACAGGGCAGTGTACGTTTCCATCTCTAGATATTTACTCAGAAAAGCTCGAGTAAATATTTATGCATCATTAGATTCCTCTCATCGTGGCAAATCAAATGACGTATAATATGACCTTGCTAGGTTAAGCTGTGAAAATGACCTGACCTTGAACTAGGTCAGGGTCACAGGGTGGCCTGGTGTGGTCATTTTGCATATCAATTGACTCCCCGTGGCAATATAAGAACAATGCAAACATAATAAAAGCTGTATCTCAATTCAGTGAGAAATTATTGGCAAAACAATCACTGTATGCCCCTGTGACCTGACATGACCTTTGAGAGATCAGATGGTCAAAAACTCAACTTTATGGTCAAGATCGTGGTAAGAATACACTGTGTGGGGGTTGTTAGCTTTATCTATCCGGTATTTACTGAAAACGAGCCCTTTTCAATTTTCCACCATAGACTTATAATGGGTTGACCAAAAATTTGACCCCACCTTAAGTCAACAATATCAAAATTCCGAGAGAGCAGATTTGTAGACCCTAATGACCTTATTATATTGTAAAAGTTTAAACTGATCAGTTGTCAGATGTTCCTCAGGCGCTGCTTCAATAACGTGATTTTAGGTTTTGAGGTCGGGTCACTTGACCTTGGAAAGCTCCTTGACCTGACATGACCTGACCTCAAAAATTGGATCTGATGCGCAAAATTGATCAGGAATAAGGTACAGTAAGTTCCGTTTGTTTGCGTCTCTTCGTTGTTGCGTTATCTGGGGAAAACCAGAAGGGGGCGAATTTTGCTCCCCCAGCGGAGCGCGTGTTAACCTTCGCACCGGTGGGGGGTGTCTGAACACGCCCTAGGATTTTCCGGCGGCACGAAGAAAACAGCGGCGCGAAGCGCCGCCGTACTTGGCAAACCTTACCCTTGATAAATTCCGCAACTTTCCCCAAAATTTTAAGGTTAGGTCATCTCAGGTCAGGTCACCAGTGCAGGTACAGCGACCTTACCTCCAAAAATGTTAAAGGTAGCATAAGTCAGAAATGGGTGAATATATCGAATTGAAACTTATACCACATAATGGTGCTACCGAGTGCTACAACATATTCCAGAATTTTTCATATCGATGACCTAGGGTCCGGTACGGATCATGACCTCTCTGTTGGAAATACATGGGGAAAACAGGAAATGGGCTGTATTTGTGTAGATACAGCTGAGAATACTTTCGCATTCACCAAATTGTGGCATCCTGGGCCCCTTTCCAGGTACATGTTGCAATTTTTACCAGTGACCTCTGAGAGGTTATCTGGGACTATTTAAGCAGTTTTCAGACTTGGGTCAACAACTTTGCAGGAAATGATGTTACAGCTTATATTTTGATACGATTACGTTTGGATTGCTATCGCGAGTCGATTGATATGATTGCACATGAACTATGCTGGGTAGAAAAGTGACCTTGGCTTGACCTCAGGTCAGGTCATTTTTGTAGTTTAACCTAGCATAGTCATATTAAACATAATTCGATTTTCTGTGACGCGAGGAACCGAATGGTGCCTAAGAATGGTCCTAACTCAACTCTGTGTCAGATGCTAGAGCCAAAAAAACACTACCTAACATGCAACCTTCTTTGACTTGTCATGACCTCAATATTGACCTGAGCCAAAAAGTGACCGATGTAGTTTCTTCATGAATTTGTATGAGTTATCCAACAGCTTTGCATTTGTTTGCTATTCCACGTAGAAGCCGAGTTCGAGGGGGGTGTTTGGAAGTCCCCCCACCAGGGCGAAGGTGGCTTGGAGGCCAACCGGGGCGGGAGTTAACTTATCAGTCGGGGCCTCCTTAACCTGTTTAATGATCTGAAATTAAAATATGGAGAAAGGGGACCTCTTTTGCCAGTCAGGGTGCCTCTCAAGCATCTCAGAGACCTCATATATAAGTGCAATAAATTATCCGTGGCACTGGAGACCTCCTCTGCCCGAATGGGGGCCTCTGCCCACCACTTGCTTCATTGGGTGGGATTTGCTTGACCAGTTCTTGATGTTTATACTTGAAATACTGAACAGGTGTGCTCGTGTGGCTAACCAAAGAACATTCCCAATCACTTAGCCCTATTCCTGTCCGGGGAAGGAGGGGCGGATTCTGCCCACTCCTTACACTTTCCGGGAGGTCTTCGAAACTGTTCCCAATGGGCTAATATTTTCCTAAAAACTTAATTGGCTCAGTTTCCCTAGGAAATTCGGAGATAATATACTCTCAGGGGCGCTGTTCAAGACAACCTGCGTCGTACTCCGTCGCAGTGACGTCAGGGGCCTTTTAAGCTCCTACCACTAGCCAATGAAGTCACGGCCGTACTACTGCAACTTGAACACTTCTGCGTCCCCTTCTGTCGACAAAGCTGACGCTCTTGTGCCTAATAACCGTTTTATTTCTCCGTGCACCTCCCATGATGTTCTCTGTCATCACCGCCTCCATATTCTCTAATTAGCGCTACGAGCTTACAAATTCTTGTCTCTAACAAGGAGCTCAAATCGCTTTCTTCATACGTCTAGGCTCCCCGCGAACAATCTATTTGCCTAAGTGCGCCATATCAACTGACATCGGTTGTGCGTCTCCCGTTTCAGCGATGTAAAAAGTTACAGTTCTTGTCTCTGATCGCAAAAGGATGACGTCATCAGGAAAAGACTATTTCAGAAGCTCCGCCCACACGCTCGCACCTGATTGGTTCGACGCAGAAAGCCGCCGCCTCCTAAAGAGTCGCAGGTCGCCGTGAACAGGGTCAGTGGCGGAGCTTTAACTCTGTGTTTAGGAAGGATCTATTCGCAAACCGAGTATTATCGCATACGGTGCGTTCTTAGTATAACAAAGCCATCCGCAATAATATTGAGAGCAGTTAAAATGTTTGTATATAATGAATGAGATGTCTGATAATAGTCCGTTTTACCAGAGGCGGTTCTACCACCCCAAAATGGAGGGGTTCAAAAGTATATGGATTGTACTATTGCTGAGTTCATAGACGGCTCACAGGATAACCAGGAGGAACAGAAGTAGCCATGCCATACTCCCAATCCGATATTGCGTAATAATAGGATGCCATAACCGTGTCCAGGAATTGCCAATCAGGGAGTTCCACGCATGTGCAGGCGTATCTGAGTATGCTAAGTGTAAAGAATGAGACAAACATCCAAGGCCGAATAGAGGAAATCCATCCATAGGTGGATCAAGGTGACTAGATCATTCAGAATCCCGCTCCGGGTTTGCCATAGGGAGGATAAAGGTTGGCCAATGTAAAGGAATCAATAGCCGGGAACTTACGTGCATGCCCTTTAGACATTGTTAATATGCATCTTGCCCCACTATTTTGTTGTTCTGCACCCGCCTCTGATAATTTTGTTAGCATTATACTATTTGTCTCTATGTGAAAGATGTCGTGCAGTAGGTGTCTGACATCTGCTACCCTATGCAAAAAAAGAAAGAAAATGATTCTACCCGACACCCAGAATTAGTGGGCTAGACATCAGATTATCATCACATACTATGCTGAATCGATTATTTGCATCTCAATGAGCAGCAACCTCAGTTTTTCAGGTATCAATAATCCTTTGGTTCCCCGAAATTTTTCCATAGTATGGTAGCAAGGTTTTTGCTTACCTCTGGATGGATGTTTCCCTTTTACTCGAGTGCCCACCAGTCCCGATTTCGTAGAATTAGCTCTGATCCTAAGCATTGTTTGCTCCTTGCTGATGTGTGTATTGGGGTTTTAGGGCGCTTTCAGCGTCTTGGCCATTTCGCGCCGCTCCTTGCTGACGTTCCGTGCATCTAACGTTAGGTCCCTAGTATTGCAATATTTTAATCACTTTACATGTTCTCTATTTTGATCACCTCGCGTCTATTCTCTCTGGATGACCTCGTACCCCACATGTGTGGCCTGGCTGCGGCGGCGGGGGTTCACCCCCTCAGACCAATGCGCCGGCCACCGTGGCCGTCGGCTGGGCGCGTCTCGCCGTGGGAAGCCCTACACTTGCAGCAGCGCCAGCGACTGCGGTCGATTTGCCCCGCGGCGCCGGGTCCGGCCCGCCGGCCACGCAGACAGCACGGCTGCCACTGCCGCTCCACACGGGGCGCCGCGCGACGGCACACATGCACCTCCCTCTCCAGGTTTTAATCCCATATGTTTGTTCGCGGCTTCGCGGGCCGCGTCCGGTAGTGTCACATATGACGCTGACTGTCATGGTACGCTTTATGTGTTATAAATGACATCATAGACACAGTGGCAGTAATAAACTAAGCAAGCCAGGAGTCGATGGCCACGTGGCTAAATTCTTCGAAAACTTCCCCGGGGATAGGAAATCCAAAGTCCGCTGCGGAACCCCCTATTCTTACCTGGCTACTCAAGACCAGGGTACACCTCATAGCAACATTTTGTATCCAACCTTCTTTCTAGTCATGATCATGATCTTTCCGTAAAAAGAACTACCGCCAGGAATGAATTACTCCCTGTTTGCAGAAAATATCGCTATTTGGGAATCCACTCCAGTAGACACCTGGCGGTATAGTCAAGAAGAATTCCAAAAAGCTACTAACTTGCAGAATAGCCTAAATGACATCCAAACTTGGTGTAGTTCAATGTTCTCAATTCTCTCTCGACAGAAAAAATATTCATTGGTAGTCTTTGCCAGCGCGCAAGACAGACACCACATTCCTCGGATCAAAATCTCCGGTAAACCCATTGAATGCCGCAGGAGCTTCAAGTTCTTAGGCATCACTCTCGATTCCCGGCTAAGCTTTAGAGGGTGTTTTGCCAACGTCGTCTCTAGCTGTCAAAAACGAGTTAGCGTTCTCTGCACGATCGGTGAGACAGAGCATGGAGGGGATCGTAAAACCTGCTCATGCTCTACAAGCCCCTGATTCGGCCCATTCCCAATATAACTTGTTCATTTTTAATCAACGAAAACAAACCGATTGACTTAAGCTATAGCGCATCCAAAATGCAAGTATAAAGACAGCAACAGGCGCCCTCAGCGAATCCCTCTTAAAGGGAATGTGGCATCTTGGTCGAATCTAGGAGTTTAGAGTAATAAGGGGTATTTTTAGCCGAAAATTATGAAAACATCCATGATTTCTCTGAAAAATGTAAAATCAGCTCAATATTTTTTTATTTTTAAATGCTCCCCCAGGGTGAAAATAGGCCTCCACCTGTGGATGACGTCATGATCTGGCAACTACTACCATGTACTATTGTACTGTACTATTGTACTATTGTACTGTACATGGTACTACTATTGTACTATTGGCTTCAAGGGCTTCAATTGGCTGATTACTCACCGTAACGTCAGCGCTGATCTTTTTAAGCGAAATTTTTAGTTTCAAGAACAATGATATAATGAGTATCGGGTTTTCCGGCACGTTTTACAACTTGGTTATCTCAGTTAAAATCACGTTATTAGGGTGCCTCATTCCCTTTAATCAGTTTTTTTGGTGGTCAGCGGACTGTGCCCACGCCAAACAAGACGCCACTTCCACTTTATTTCTTACTACATTAAGGTTCAATCATCCGAAAACCACCCCATGAAAAAATGTTTCGCTCATCCCAGGTGACCACAGAAAGTCACCCTAGAAAAGGGCCACCATTCAAACACAGGATAGCTTGGAAAGCCTGAATCTTGCGATTCCAGAAACAATAGCCAAACCTCCACTCTCCCGCTGTTGGCCTCGCAGAGTTCAAAGTCGAGTTTCTCTTCACCCCCCGTAAAAGAGACTTAACAGAGGAAGAGGCCTCCCTAAAATTCCTAGAATAACGATCTAATTACGTAAGTAAAACCTTCTGCACTCTAAAATGGCGAAAAAGTAGGCCTTAGCATCTGGGGTCAAACCTCTCCAGAAGACTTCTGGACAACTGCCCTATCTTTACAGCCGAGGCCGTAGCCATTCTAGATACATTAGACCTGATCCGGGCTCACAATGGAGGGATCTCAGCCGTCCACTATTCAGACTCTAAATCCGTCTTGCAAGCCATCAGTAACTTAGTTGACTCTAGTCATCACGTGATAGGAGACATTTAGAGGGGTATCGATGATATCCCAGATGTCTTTTCTTTGGATCCCGGGCCAATGCCAAAGTCTTGAAAACGAGAAAGCTGGCGAACATGCTAATAAGTCCGTAGAACTCGAAGAGATAGAACCTCTCAAATGGTCTAGAGACGATAGCAAAGCTCTCCTCCAGAATCATATTCGGAAGCAAATTCAAAATTAGTGGACAACTAATCACAGCGCCCATTTGTTCTACATACAGCCTAACATCGGCTACTGGCCCACTTAAAAAAACAATCAAGGTCACGAAGTCACTCTCATCAGATTTAGAAACGGATACTGCAAATTAAATGCTTATGGACGTGTGGTAACGTGCAGTACCTGCGACGTCATGGAAAACCCCTACCACATACTAATTAAATGCCCCAAAAATGACGCCCATAGGTAGCTTATGCTAAATCATTTCCGAATTAAAAACCTTCCAATAGATCTTAAAACTCTACTCGGTAACGATCATCCCGAGCTGCTTGACAAGCTCTTCACAATTTTGAAGGATGCTAGACTAGAGCAGTTTATCTAAAAGTATCATTCAAACGTCTGCGGTGGCAGGTATACCCTATTCCTCCAAAACCAATAGCAGCCCCACCTCTTATGACAAATATTTATGCCATAGAAGGCCTCCAGCAAAAAGTTAACAGTAGGTAATTAGAACTAAGGTATGATAGGCCTAGAATTCCCACCCACATAGGCTAAGACAGGGCTCAAGTTTCTTAACCGTAGTGATAGCTATTACTGCGGTTCTTTTCTTAACTAACATAACACACAAATCTCACTAACATTCTATCTGTTCTCTCACACTGATCTTTTCTTCTTTGCGGCGGTTGCCCAGCCGAAGAGGGTCACGGTAACCTCCCATCCTGGTTACAGCTGGTTCTAGTTCTACCCTGTATTGACCACAATGATCAAGTTGATTACATTTTAAAGAACAGGCGGCACCCTGACCAGGTGCTCAGTGGCAGTTTCAAAATAACCGAAGATTATTATTCAAAATAGAGAAACTGGGGAAACGGAAGTCAAACGGACACTCCGTAACCTGCATCAACATTCAAAATTGTAAAATATAATATCTCGGACATCGCCCCTGGCAGTGGCAGCCTTCTCCATGCACTCAGTGAACCAGAATTCTTAATTACGACTCCTGGTTCGGCCTTTCTGCCGTTGCCGAACTATTCACTCGCAAGTTAAAAGCATTTTGCAACGCATTGCTTGAAGTAACCTCTCCACTGCTTTGAGAAAATAAACGTAACTCACGCTTGCCTAAAAAATATTAATTCTCCCATAAACTCCTTTAGAACCGGCTAAAGGTACCATGCACGGAACGCCTAATAAAAAGGCAAATTATAAGTATCCAAGACGAATCACTTATCAGTTTTCTTTTTCACCAAAATCAAACGAGGCAAACGGGGGTCATTTTTACGCTAAGTCGACATACTTGGCCTACCTGCTACCTCAGCATTTTGCAAACTATTCCCGATTGTAAGAGAAGCCCATCTGAGCGCAAAGCTGGGACCAGTGTGCGACCGGAGGCAGGTGAATGTGGCGCTGTCTGAGGACGGCGACACCACCAGTCCCGCTACCCGCTCAGTCGCCAGCTGCCCCGGGACTCTGCACGGCGACACCACCAGTCCCGCTACCCGCTCAGTCACCAGCTGCCTCCGGATTCTACACGGCGACACCACCAGTCCCGCTACCCGCTCAGTCACCAGCTGCCTCCGGATTCTACACGGCGACACCACCAGTCCCGCTACCCGCTCAGTCGCCAGCTGCCTCCGGATTCTACACGGCGACACCACCAGTTCCGCTACCCGCTCAGCCACCAGCTGCCTCCGGATTCTACACGGCGACACCACCAGTCCCGCTACCCGCTCAGTCACCAGCTGCCTCCGGATTCTGCACGGCGACACCACCAGTCCCGCTACCCGCTCAGTCCTGCCCCAATCGGCGACACCACAGTCCGCGCCGCAGTCACCAGCGCCTCCGGATTCTACACGGCGACACCACCAGTCCCGCTACCCGCTCAGCCACCAGCTGCCTCCGGATTCTGCACGGCGACACCACCAGTCCCGCTACCCGCTCAGTCGCCAGCTGCCCCGGGACCCACAACCACCAGTCCCCTACCCGCTCAGTCACCAGCGCCCCGAACTCTACAGGCGACACCACCAGTCCCGCTCCCCGCTCAGTCACCAGCTGCCCCGGGACCCTACACAAGTTCAGAAATACTTTCCAGCAGATTGGGGGACTGAGAGCTGTTTGAAGACTCTCCGAAGACAGGATTAGGCTAGGAGCGCGGCGAAGTTGCCTCTGGCCGGCTTCTAAGATACTGCAGGGCGCTATATTGGAGCTGGGATAGCTATTTTTGGAGGGAATCAAAACTCAAGTCGGACTACAAAGTCTGGCGTGTATCATCATGTGAGGCACGCATCAGACGCAGGTCACCTGATTTCAACACTAGCGGTAGACGATCAGTCTTCAGCCACAGTGTGTTCAGGTGCAGCGTCCTCAGCACCTCTGAGGCAATCCATAGTTTATTCCACCGGCAGAAATGGAAATGGGGTTTCCTTTAAGTTAGCTGCCCAAAGAAGAAAATCTATATTTTCAATTACCGGCAGGAAGTGAAACATAAGTTAGCTTGGTAAAACGGTTGCGCACAATCAGATTCTTTTAGTACGTCTTAGTTTTGACAAAAGTTACAATTTACATGCCTACGTTTCAGCTCTTCCGCTCTTGATCACGGCATTGAAATAGATTAAAATACACACTAAGTACATGAAAGAAACAAGCTCGTACATTGAATTGCAAATATTGTGTCTACCATTTGAATATTTCTTGAATTTTTCAAAACTAGGTATAGATTGAGCATGCAAAAACTTCATGAAAACCTCCCGTCGGAAAACAGTTTACAAAACAGTCAGAAACAGTTCACAATATCTAACACACTGTTCAATTATCATTTTAGCTACAGTATCACATAGTTTAATTTTCCCCGTATTCCCGTTGATCGTTGATGTTGTGTTTATAAAGGCCGCTTCTATTGTTAATCTTTCTTGTTTTTCTTTTTCCGAGCATAGTATGACTAATTTGTTCCAGTTTGGGAGATGGCCAGCATTTTCAACGTGTCTTACTATGGCATTAGTTGTTCTGTGATATCTGAGGTCCGTAATCAACGTAATAAAACGTAACTAAAACGTAATAAAAGAATCCCATTGTAAGCATCTGTTTTACCAATCTGTCTCACCATCCTATATATAAGTTAGCTTGCTAATCTGTCGAAGCGGGCAGAGATATCTCAGGCGACCATGTCACCGTTGAGCTGTCATCGCCTGGGGGTTCAATCAGACCCCCTTCTGATTTTTGCCGATGATTGCAAGCCGATTCAAATGAGACGCGCGTCGCCTTGCATTTTCTAGGACGATCGATTTGACAGTTTATGGCCAAAGTAGGCAGCAGGTCAGGTCAGGCATTGCTATGTGATGTCATTTCTAAACACCTTTAGGGCGATTCTGTTCTTCTAAAATGAGGCTGACAAAGCAAGGGCACAACTCGGTTGCTAAAAAAATTATATTAAGTTTCTAAATATTATTTGAAAGCTCTTGAAACAAAAATATGTACACTGTTATCCATTTTGAGATCAGGTCAAGACCAAAGTCACCAGAGGCCACTAAAAGCCTAGTGACCTTACTGTGAGCTTACAAGATTATGCTGCATGTTATTTGAATCCTTGGGCCAAGAAAAACACGTTGATGTCTCTTGTTTTGTTCCAGCTTTGATTATTCTCGAATTATAAGAGATTTTCTTAATGGGTCTAAATTTCACCAATTCTGACCCACTGTGACGCGACTGGTCAATGGATATGGTTCAAGCTCGGTTCCAAAGTAGAAGACGGTAATTTTTGTCCGTATCACTTCTGGTTCCCAGATCGTAAGGGAGGCGATCGGACCTCCAGGTAGTGGTGTGTACGAAGAGTCCAGGCGGTGCCGGGTTAAGGAGACCTAATCGGACAAAATAAATGGCGCAAGGACGCCTAAACCGTATGGATATCGGCTGAGCAGTAGAGACATCAATTACAAGCATACAAATAAGGAGTTAAGCACCTTTGTAAAACAGACAGTGACACATCCGAGCCGTTCCAGATTTCACTTCTAATCAACGCTAGATGGACAACGTTTCTAAACAAATCAGCAAGAAACACGCAATAACGATGAAAACGGCAAACTCACTCAACGATGCTCCGTACTTCGAATCACTTACATAGAAGGAAAATATTCAGAATCCGAAAGCGACGAATGAATTTGAGAACTTCAATTACATTCGGAGGGGCATCAGCGTTGCCACCGACAAAAATCAGAAGGCAAAATCAATCTTCAACCTCTTGCTGGTAAGAACTTTCCCTTCTAAAATCAAAAGCTGCTCGGGTCCTGGCTCGTTGTGACCTTCCGTAAATATTGAAGCGTGCCGAGTCAACAAGGCAGGATGGCGCCAGTAGGTCATGTTGTAGCCATTTATTGCGCAGCATGAACAGCGAGAAACTCAATAACAATGTTGGTGGTCAGCTAAATCTGTTAAACATTACCTGAAGCAGTGCTCGCTGTTTGCACTGTGGCGAAGTGACAAATGATAAGCAAACGCACTGCTACAGGGCTGAAGTAAAACGTACAATGGTCCGAATATGTAGAGATTCTGTTTTTATGAATTCCTGGTTCCATCGTCACCGACAAGCTGGAGCTAGTCCGGATACGGTTCCAGCCAGACAAAGAACGGCCCCGGCATCGACAAGCTGGAGCTAGTCCGGATACGGTTCCAGCCAGACAAAGTACGGCCCTGGGACCGACAAGCTGGAGCTAGTCCGGATACGGTTCCAGCCAGACAAAGTACGGCCCTGGCACCGACAAGCTGGAGCTAGTCCGGATACGGTTCCAGCCAGACAAAGTACGGCCCCGGCACCTACAAGCTGGAGCTAGTCCGGATACGGTTCCAGCCAGACAAAGAACGGCCCCGGCACCGACAAGCTGAAGATGGCCCGGATACGGTTCCAGTCAGACAAAGTACGGCGCCGGCACTGACACCGGAAATAGAAAGGCGATTCGCAAGGCACGGAGGCCACGAGAAACTGAGGCCTGCACTGCATATCTGAGATAGAGAGTTCGAGCTAGTTTAGAGAGGCGATCCGTGGAAAAAGTGGAAGGTCTCTCTTGTTTTTGCAAAGCATGTTGTAATTCCAGATATCTAGGCTGGAGCTAGACGGTAACTTTGAGCCAATTCCGATGCATTGGATGGTTTTCGTGAAATACTGGCCGCACGTACTCAGAATAGAAGCTTTGTGAGTGTAGCTCACACATTAGCCAGCATCATACAGTCCTGTGGTGCCAGTAAGGTTCTGGCAAGGATCAAGTTGGTTCCGGTAAAGCCTTGGTTGGGATCAGCATTAGGTCCCGGCACCGGGACCAGAGTAGGACGTCTTGATATAGCCCACTTCTGATCCTACACCGGATCCCGTATTTCCTTGTTCTTTCCAAGCTTCTTCTCAAATCCAGGCACATCACCGTTCTGGTGAGATTTTCCACACCATCTCAACCTTATCTGAAGGCATTGCTAATTCTTTTTTCCGATTTTAGTTTTATCAGCGAGTAGTAAGCGCAGAATAACAAATAAAATGATGAGGTGGAAATCGAACAGACATTATTAATTGAGAGTCAGAACTTAAAAGAATAATATTATGAACGTATTAACCAGGAAAACATGAATTTATACTAATTAATTGTATTACAAAACCCGACAAGTTTCAGCTTCCGCCATCTTCTTGGAGTCAGCACTGACACCGGAATTAGGAAGACGATTCGGAAGGCACGGAAGCCAAATAATAGGCTTGAATATGCTGGAAGATGCTTGAAGACGCTTGAAGACGCTTGAGGTGTCTTACAGTCTCCTACTCCGGAGTCGAGTTTGAACCATATCCGTTGACCTGTCACATTCTAGAGGGCCAAGATGAGTCACACTTAGGCCTATTTAGGTAATTCCTTATAACTCGGGAATCATTATATCTATAACAAAGCCAAGACACCTCAAGACATTAAAACAAGACATAAGACCCCTCGAGACATCATTCAGACAAAGCAGGCTTACAGCGTCTTATTTGTTTGCACCCAATCATCAGGCTGGGTTTTGTCTCCCAATAAAGAAGAAAAGTAATGGTTTGCGGCATTTTCACGTCAGATGCGGTGTTAGGTGTATAAACAGGACGACCGCCGGCGCCCAGCACTGCCGCCAACAACAACCTCCCTGGCCGCCCCCGCCCCCGCCCACCGCCACCAGCCAGGGCTCAGATCGGCTCTGATCGAAGCGCTCAACTCCCATACGGCGATTTCAAGCCGGTGGTATTGCACTTTTACTATGATGATGCTGGTTTCCATCCATCTTCACCCACATGCAGTTTAACCCTCGCCGCACCGGAGAGGCCATCGATGCTCCCCCTAAGGATTTTGTTCCGAATAGCAGGAAAACACCGAGTCGCAGCACCGCGGTCGAGGGGCCTACATTTCACCCCACCATCCCTGAAATGTTTTACCCCGGGCCACACTAGGTCAGGTCACCAGGCAAGGTAAAAAAATCATCTCACTTCAACTTAGCATAGCTGCATTTCTAAGCCGATCGATTTCGAGAATGAGCAGGTGGGTTAACTGCAATATTTACCGGCCCCATAGCTTCTGAAGATCTTTCAATAAATGTGTTGGCAAAATCCGGCTTTTTCTAACTCTTGCTTGATGAGGTTATTTCAGTCACCGACCTTGAATAACCTTGGAAGATCGAAAGTCAATTAACCAGCCAAGGGTGATTCAGGCGCTCAGATTGATGCTAGAAGCATGCGCAAACAGATTTGAGATCACTCTGATATAGATCACTTTATATAGATCACCCGGCATTGTCTGAGCTCTTTTCGTACCCACACCACCTGGAGGGTCTGATCGGACCCCTCTTACCACCTCCAGAACCGGCGGCAATACATAACAAATTGAGACGTTGCTTGAAGTGTTTACAGTCTGCTACTCCTGAGTTGAGTTTGAATCATATCCGTTGACCTGTTACATCATAGAAGACCAAGTTGAGTCAGACTTAGGCCTATTTAGGTAATTCCTTATAACTCGGGAATCATTAGATCTAAAACAAAGCCAAACGCATCAATGAGCTTGTTTTGACTATAGGATTCAAATGATGTGCGGAATGGTCTTGTAGGGTCACATTGCAACCTTGACCCTACATTGAACTTAGGGCGAGGTTGAGTTGCAGATCATTCGAATCCTTGTATCAAGCTCATTACTATGATACCAAATTTATTGTTGCATCTTGTTACGTTCAAGCGTTATATAAACCAATTCGAAAACTGTGAGCTGTATCTCTCTCGGATGACCTTGCTATTGGCATTGGCCTCAGAATAGATGACTCGATGCAGATTTATTTTCGTTTCAAAAACTTGCAAAAAATGTTTAGAAGCCTTACTGCCTCTTCTAGAAGCGTAGTTACACCCTGGTTCGGTCAATCTCATTAAAAAAGAATTGTCTTACATGAGTTTAGAAGTGACATCATAACTCGTTGACTTGACCTGACAAGACGGCAAGTTTTGGTCATAAATTGTCAAAGTGATTACTCTGGAGGTATGCAAATCAAAGCACGTCTCACTCAAATTGGCTCGGAATTATTGGCGAGAAACCAAGGCATCTGATCGGACCCCACAGGCGGTAAAGGGTTAAATGACCTTGTTTGACTCTTGAATGGTTCCTGACCTTGAATGGCCTTTGGCTAGCAGGTTTTCAAGACTATAGAAACTTGGTGGCTGACTACCCATAATCTCAATGGCTCTATGAAATGGGACCACCATAGCTATTACCTTGTTTCACCTCGAAAGGATCAGACATAAAAATCACCAAGATAGACCCTAAAGTGTGTATTATAACTAAACAGTGTGTGTATAACTAACTTATAGATAACTAAAGTGTGTGTGATAACTAACGATTGGCCCAAAAACATGTCACATTCTTATTATACGACTGACGATATCATCATAACCTTGCAGGGGTTACTTGAGGTTGCCAGAGGTCACCTGGGGTCACTGGTTAATGCTGCTTGCCCAAGAGGTCAAGTGATTTCATGTCAAATGCTTGAAACCTGGATCCAAAGTTAAGACCCAGCCCGTACCAAATTGTTGTTCCTAAATAAGAGTAGCGATGAAAACGTCTAAGACCTTGCGCAAACCAAGAAAATGAACCCCTATGTTCAAGACCTGAGATAATGCAGACTGGAAATTTGACCAGAATAACGTTGATATATTTTGGAGTGCTGATGCGAGGGGCATGATGATAAGTTGACAGGGTATATATCAGCCCGCCTCCTCGAATACTGGATATAGAATGCACTTAGATTATATATTTGGGCACAGCCCTTCGTCAGAATCAGGTAGGCCAAATATCAAATTCTCAGTCATAGTGTAGCCGGACCTCGAATTGAGTTTCATACAAATGCTTTTTAGAATGAATTCTTAAAAATTGGATGTGGGGACAATAATAATCGGACAGTAATAATCATTATAAAACAATAATAATTGTACAATAATAATCATTGCAGACATAATCCTTAGGTTAGAGGTATAACTCTAGGGGTAGGGGTATACGCCGATTATTATTGTCACGGCATTCAATTTTTAAGAGCTCATTCTAAAAGACATTTGTATGGAGCTCCTTTCAAGATCTGGCTACACTATGACTGAGAATTTGAGATTTGATAAACATGATTCTGATGAAGGGCTGTGCCCGAATATATCATCTATGTGCATTTTATATCCAGGATTCGAGGAGACAGGCCAGTATATACCTTGACCAGAAGAAGTTCAACTTAATTTTGTCGTCATATCCTAGGTACCATTGTGCTGCAGCGATTCGTTTTTTCACAATACTGTAAACCAGGAAGACGGGTCGAATCGCCCCCGGTCCCAGTGGGGTGGGGGTTGGCAGAACAAATAGACAAGTAGATAGACGACATTATATTACCGTATCGTTGCAATAATTGTTTTCATCCGTTGTATATTTCCGGTTGTTGCAAATGTGCAACATATAGCCTCGACTCTAGATTGATGGCATTTTCCACTTCAGTTTGCGGGGGTCACCTGCGTTGGCGGCACAAGCACGTTCAGCAGTATGCAGGTCGGAGGGTATTTTAAAGGCAATTTCCTGGCGCGCGCGGGGACCAGATCAGAGCCGTCAAATGCTGTGCAGTGAAGCTCGCACAGTTTGTCTGAGCGACCTTGGCCGCCGTGGCTGAGCTGGTTGCATGGCCGTGTATCAAGTGCGCGGCGCAGGTGGTTCCATTGCGACGCACCAGCCAGCCAAGGACACCAGTGACGTCATCGTCGCAGTGAAAACAGCTCTCAGGCACACTGCACGACGACATCTCCCGGCTGTTTTTTATCGCTAATGTGGCCCTGGGGCGGTGAGATTGAGGGCGTCCCTTGTGCGGGGGAGGCGGCTGGGCCGTACTGTTGCACAGCTTTGGGTGATCTTTGCAATTCATAGGTAGACAACTTTTCTTCCAAGATTTGTTCCATTCGTAGCCCCTAGTAAGCCTTTTTAACGAAATCGGTGATTAGAGGGAGTAGAAGAGTACTGGAAATTCATGCATTTGAGGGACATTGGCAATTTTACCTTCTTACTCTTTATATAATCTTATAATGTAGCATCTAAGTCCAATCTTTACAGCAAGAGAACTCGACTAAAGCTCGATTTTTCTAGATGGGTCTAAATTTGACCAATTTGGGCCGACTGTGATGCCATGGGTTAACAGACATAGTTCAAACTCGGCCCCAGAGTAGAAGAGGGCGAGGCGTTCCAGCGCCTTTTCATTTTCTTCCGTATCACCTCTGGTTCCCGGAATCATAAGTGGTCCCATCGGACCCCCAGGCGGTGTTACGAAAACAGCGCGGGCGTTGCCGGGTTAACACGAGGTACGTTCTCGAGGAAGCATGCACAGTAGCTATCTAATACTCGACTTTAAAGATACTACAGAATCTATGAAATATACTTTTTTCTTAAATAATGGCAATGAACAAGCAAGCTTGCGTGCATGTTGTTTCAATTCATTCTACATCTATATCAACAAGATTGCATTGATTAATGTGCCACTCAATTACAATATGAAGCAAACCGCCACCGCAACACTGCGCTACAGTTGAAGGATCTGCACCAGTAACTGCAGCACTCTCCAGTATCAGTGATATGAGGTGAACTAAATTATCTTTAACAAATACCCAAAAAAAGCTTCAAGCTCGTATAAGCTCGCATATGGAGGTAATCCCCTTCTCGGCTTTGTAGGATCTTTTTCTAAGGCAAATTAAATGTTGAATAATTGTTAACTCGACAATTTAAGTTCCACTATATAGAACAAACAAAAAATGCAGATCTAGGCCCCAAAAGGCGCCTATTGAAATTTGGTGGCCAACAAAACACCTCAAAGCATGGTAAAGTTTTCAATGTTGAAGTAGGCAAAGGGCCTTTCTGGCACCGTGGTGGCATCACAACATGACCAAGCTCATGCCCAGGGGCTGGTCCTTATGTAACCTGTTTAACACCCTGCAGCTGGCTGAATAAAGCTCTTTAGGCTCGGAAGAAAATACTGAGAGTTCATATCAGCTCGCAGTCAGACCGGTTACTGGTGACGTTATCTGGGATTCAGCGGGCTTTTGTTCTCTCTTGGCTGCTGCTAGATTTTGTCTAACCCGAGTTCCGGATTCTGTGAAGACGCCTTTTAGTCGTTGGCTTTACATCACGTATACCTAGTAGCCGTAGGAATGGTTATGTCTGTGCGGAGAAAATTATTCAACCATTCATTCATGGAGACGCACTAGACAAATTTCAACATATCTCTCTCCACACTAAGCTCTTATAAATCATATTCCAGGCCTTTCTTGTCATTGGTTTTCATATGGTCATATTAAAGGCGGATCCAAGGGGCAAGAAGGGCACTTACCCCCTCCCGCCAATCGACCCTCAGAGTCCCCTGAATGGTCACAGCGCCCCCTAAAACGTCGATGGCGCCCACTGGAATGTCGCTTCCCACCCCCCCCTTCCCTCTCAGGATGCGAAAGTCGGCGCCCCCACGGTAGGAGTTGGCGCCCACCTGATAGGTTTTGCCGTCCAAAAGTGGCAACCTCCCTCCCCCTCCCAACCATGTGCCCCTCCCCTCCCCCCGATCGGCAATCCTGGATCCGCCTACGGTTCATATACTCATTCGTCCATGGTATAAGTGAGGGCATTGCGCTCGTTAGAGGTACGTTGAAACATAAAAACAAATATGCAAGATTATTAATTTTAACTAATTCAGGTGTCAGCGCGGCCTGGGCTTCCACTGCGTCCTAACACCACTAACAGTGCTGGATCTACACTGGTTGTTTGGATGGAAACGTGGCAAAATAATTGTGAAGACACTATGATTTTACGAACATCGGGCTGAGACGCAGGGTTTGGAGAGGACAGATACCCTGTTCCCCCAGTATCCCCCGGTGACCACAGCAACGCTGTCACTGCCAACTTCCACCCCGAACTTTGGCTGATCTCGGTGCTGCCACATCTGCATGCACCATATCCTGAGCTGAATCCCCACCTTATGCTTTGCGGGGAGATAGGGGTTTGGCAAACCCCCTTAATTTTTGGGTTATGGCCCAAAAACGGTGGCGATGCAGCCCGTGCCACCCTGCACAGCTTACGGAGCACCCGCTGCACATCTGCTGCAAAGGCGTTCCAAGATAGCATATGCGCCCCTTAAATGGACACAGGCATTCCAGGAAAGTAAAAGGCGCCCTTTGGGTAGCAAAGGCGCCCCTCAACAGTTAAGGCAACCCTAGATAACATAGATGCTCTGGACAACATAGGCGCCCTTGGATAAACTGGCGCCCGGAAAAGAAAAATAGTGTCTCACCGGAGACAAAAAGCGCCCCTGGATAACATAGGCAGACTTGTTGATGACTCAAAATGTTTTGGGTCGACTCAACTCTGACTCATAGCTTAAAGGCTGACTCTGATTCTGACTCGACTCGCTGTGTTGAAAATGGTGAGCCGACTCGACTCAACCGAAATTCAGAAGTGAGTCGACTCAACTCAACTCTGACTCAAATAAACATTGAGTCGGAGTCGTCTCGCCAGGAGTCGTCTCGCCCAGGTCTCGCCAGACCACAGAGCTGCGCTGTAGTTTCTGAAAGTACGCCCAGCTGTTGTACACCAAGCCTGCTGTTGGCCCTTTAAGTTTTGTCCTGCGTTCGCTCAGATCTAGCTTGAATGTGAGGCGTGCACTAAACGAAGTTGATCTTTAGTGATCCTTGGTAACCCGAAGCGGACCTAGAAGTTAAAAGCATTCAGTTTAGGAAACTTTGAATTATGGGCGTCGGTGACATTCTACCTTTGTCCCCGTCTCATGCGTTATTCACATGGTTCTCATAGGTAGGGTGGGTGGACATTCCACTTTTGAAATCAGTTACGCTTGTAGTCACATTTTAGTACCTTGGAGCAAATGAGTCCAGATACGAAATATTTTGAAGATCGAAGAAAAGATGGGGATACCGCCCACCAGAAAAAGCTAACGATTTTGGACATTTTGGATATATTTTGGGTTGACCGCAGAGATTTCCTGCTTTATGGTTTGATCCTGCTGTGATAACATGCCGTTTTCCTACCCCGAAAGCATCTGCACATCACAAAAGTCCCAAGCGCGTCTGCAGACATTTTGGACATCGCCTGGGGGTGTAACCCAGCGTCTGGCGAGTTGCTTATTCATCGCAAAATCCTGCTCCTTCTGGAATCGGACACAGCTGTAATCAAGGTATGCTGCATCTATCCTAAAGTACCTGCATAATGAATTTCATGAATTTCGGGCACCTTCTAGGGCTGCCACCTACTGGCCCAATATTATAAATATCGGCCCTTTCTACGGGAATTTCGGATTGGCCATGGAAATCACCTCCCTTTGGAACTGAACTCAATTGTGGTAAAATATCATTAGTATTATCATCATAATATCATATTCTTATAATTGGCCCCAAGGTGCCCACAGATCACGTTAAACACATTTCAGGAAATATTTAAGGGTGTAACCTAGCGGCGATAGTATCAACAGCCTGTTTAGATTTTCTATATCTATGTGAACAATTATGTATGAAAGGACTCCAATTTGCATGACTGTCCATCTGTGACACAGATTCCACTCAGAGTGTGCCAAATTTGAATATGCCTTGCCTGGATTTATTCTACCATGGCCACCAAGTGGGTTTCTGAAAACCACTTTTTATTTTCCCATCAGGAATGTTACAGCTCCTTTGGATTTAGGCGCCGAAGTCACTCATTCAAACCTGGGGGAACTGAAACCCTGGAACTATGACTTCGGCAGCAGATCATATAGACATGCACTCCATATTTTTGCATTTTCAATAAGGGGAGACACACAAGCACCTGGCTACACATCGACGACAGAATATGTCTTGCACGCCGTCAGCAGCACCTATTATAGTCTGTTAACACGCGCAGTAGAGGGGTGTGGCGTCAACGAGCTGTGGAGGGGTCCTAAAGTGCCCCTCTCCTTGAGATCTCAAGAACCAAGAGGATTAGAAAAACTCCCGTAAGGGGGTATATTGGGGCGATAGTTATGTATGTATGTACATTATGGCCAAGTTTCATTGACCTAGGTCTAAGGAAAAACGAGATTGTAAAGGTCAAATCTGGGCCGTGGTGGAAACCTATTGGGAAATGTCGTCTTTATGTGGAAAAAGTCAGGAATACACAAAAAGCGGACTGATGTCATAGAGGGAAGGTTCCACTCAAAGTTCTCTGAAAGTCTGAGGTCAAGGTTTTTCAAGGTCATTGGCCTATGACGTTACAATATGACATATTCCGAATAATGTACACTAGCACTATATCAGTCTTTATGCGGGAAATGAGGGTATGACATTGAAAAAAATCATTTGAACTTAGCTGTAGCCTTAACACGCGATTGACGGGGGGGACCCGCCCCCTCGGGTTTTTCGGATATAGAGAAAAACGCGGCGCGTAGCCCGCCTACTGTATACCTTTTCCTCATCATTTTACAACTTCGGAAAATTTTAAGGTTAGGTCATCTCAGGTCAGGTCACCATTACAGGTCAAGTGACCCGACCTCAAAAAAAGATTAAGATAGCATAAGTCGGAGCAGGGTGAACTTATCCGATTGAAACTCATATCACATAATGGCCCTACCGAGTTCTCTAAAATATGTTCCGGTATTTTTGATATCGATGACCTAAGGTCAGGTACGAGGCATGACCTCTCCATTGAAATACATGGGAAAAATGGTTTTACGGAATAACTCAGTAACGGATGGTGATAGAGCATTTATTTTAGCTGCATTAGACTCGCCTGGGCTTTGCGGTTCTAATGATATGCATTTTATATAGTTTGACCCTGACCTGACCTCAGGTCAGGTCAAATCCTTGATTTGACCTAGCAAGGTCAAATTATATATCATTCGATTCGGCTTGCTAAGAGGATTCATATAGTTCAAGTCGTTTTGCTCTATCTTTACTTGTTCAGATTTGATGGCCGAAAAAACTGAATTTACATGTTATCCCTATGACGGGCATGTTTTGACCTCTCGTGACCTTAAATGTGACCTGACAAAAAATGGTCCAAATGTTTTCGATGGAGAAGTGGATGGGCAGCCCAACGCCGTTTACCGTTTTCGCTACCTACCGTGGTTCTCGAGATCTTAGGGGCGGGTACCCGCCCCCCCGTCAATGCGAAGGTGGCTCAGACCCCGTCAATGCGCGTGTTAATTTTGACATTGAGGAGCCTTGACTATGAAGTATTAGCATAAAATACGTCAAACCGAATAATGACATCTGTCTGGAACACTGGGGGAAATGACCTTGACCTGTGACCTTTGACTTTTACCTTTATCCTGGGTGACCTTAACAAAATATCCCAATTATTTAACGTTATTACGTCATCACTTGGTCCACGACGCAGGCGAATTGGTGCGACGGCGCGATTGCGATGGTCTCACAGTAAAGATCTGACTTTGAGAAAGCCTATAAGTCAGAACATTATGCATATAGCCAAGTAGCATTTTTCCGGCTGCGAATGGTTCTACGGACACCTTAGAAAAATAGGTGGGGGCACTTTAGGACCCCGTTCACCGCGCGTGTTTAGTATGGGCCTGTCAAAGGTCGATATTCCCTGAATCCCAATTTCGCATCCTTAATCCTGCATTTTCAGATAATGATAATTAGCTAATGATAATAATAATTAGCTTGCCTGAGTTTTCAACCCAAGCATTTCGAGCTGCGTAAGCATACCTAACAAAGGGGAGCACCCTGTTAACTATAAGATTCGTGCCAACTGGTTGACAAGGATGTGGAAAACGGTGTGTCGCGGGCATTCAGATGACACCATTGGTAACTGACTACACAAACAGCTTCTCTGCCTTGCTCAGCATCGACGTTGGAGTTTAAATGAGGTAGCTTTAAGTGGTAGTAAGATGAGTCTGGAAAGCCATCTTTTTGGAGCATTCTGAGCCAGTCGCAGGTTAACGGGGCCGGCTGGATCAGACTCGTGGTCCAGTCCCAGACTTCCTGGAGCATCTATAGAGCTGGATATGAACGGTTCGCTCGATTCGTTTTGTACTAGCCATGAACTACACATGTTGCTGCCATTTACATATGTCCTCAAAGATCCTGCCCAATGACGAGGAATACAATGGAATCAGATTGCCAATAAGCAGTGAGGTAAAGACGATATTTTCAGCGCACCCTTCAGGTGGTCGGAAAGCCAACCCAAGATAAAAAACAGGCCGTCGCTCAAGCCGACTCAGAGTCAAGTGGGCTGTGATTAGAGAGGCATTTCAAGACCGGTGACGCGGCGTAAATGGAGGCAATTAAAATGTTGATGCTTGTTTACGAGTGGCAGATAATGCCCGGGACTGTTTGTGACGTTGCAACACCAGGCATGAAGCTGTATGGCCAGATCCTTAGCTAATGCCTGTATTCTTTACACAGGGCTGCCTCCACCAACAGTGCAACAATAAGAATGCAGTACTTGAAACTCACTCGTTGAAGCGAAAGTCACATTTAGTGTCAACATGGCTTTGACTCCCACAGAAATATCAAGGAAGATACACTAAGCCCATCCAGAACCAGGGCTCCAGAGTGATCTAGAGCGCCAAACTGTCTCCAGGCGGGTAAATATTGAAACGACCTCTCTAAAGCTGAATTTGGCTCTAAGAATATTCTTCCAAGATTAGAATCCAGGAGAATGTTAGCTTGGGCAGCTTTCTGGTGGAAATGTTGCCAGAACTCGATGCTGGCATCAACACTAGGTGAACTTTAACTTCATCGTCTGACTTATTACACGATAGAGTATATCTAAGCCTCTAATCATAGGCTGAAAATATTTTTCCCGATAAACACACCCCTATGTGATCCAGAGAAGAACATCGAAGGTATCTTTCAGGTAAAAATACCACCCCGACTACGCATAATGCCCATAAAAAATCTCTAAAATTGCAAATACCTGTGCTATTACTCGGTAGCGCATTTTTGACAAGGAATTGCAATACATTCGAGAACTTAGCGCTGGTTCCCTTCAAATAACCCTGCTTGAAATAGGTATTGAGTCCCAGTGTATTGTCAGAAAAAGTAAAAATATTGCCACATCCCAAGCTGGGGCAAACTATAGCATAAAGAAACAAAAAATATGACAGCAGTAGAAAATAAATATGAGTAAAAAATTTGAGATTGATGTTATTTTAAGGGGAAAAGAAACTCAGAAGGCTGTTGGCACATATTCAAACTCATTTATCATTTATTATTTAATTTCATCATAATCATCCATACATGTAAAATTCGTAAATAAACATTTTCCAGCTACCCGATAGCACCCCATGTTGTTGCCCCTGAATGAATAATACGTGTTTGACACGTGTCTTGTGACCAATGCATCTGAATGTAGCCACAACTGAGTATAATTTCAATTATGATTCCATTTCTACAACAGATAAAAACTTGCCCAAATGGAAAAAATTGGACACTGGGTAGCACCGCTAGATGGTGTTCAAAATGCTTGGAGCTGGTCCTACCGGTGCTTTGGTACCAGTGCAACAGTTTTTCATCAAAACTGGATCATATTGTGAGAGGATGTGATTTCTGCGGGGATTAAAAGCTAGCCAAATATAGCCAAAATTGTTAACTTTGGCCGCCAGGTGCTACCTCTAGGCCATTTCCGACTTTTAAAGTGATTAATATCTAATCTTTTGTATCACAGGCAACAAAGTGCGACTCCAGGTGAATCCAGTTTAAAAGAAAGAATCATGGGGCGTTTGATGCACCCTACTACATTCTATATGAATCGCAGTACAAACATCTCCTAAACACTTCGATGGCTATCACATTGCGTTCCTCGTGATTATTTCCTAGACATCGTGATTATTTGCCAGATACCTTGGTTCATTTCAGCCAGAAGGGGGTGGGACGAAACTGGTAACAATGAGAGCCAACAACCCAGGTATTGGACCAGACTTGAAATGTGATTTAATGATCTACTGTCGTATTAATTAGGAGTAATCGCAAAATCCGCGACAGGCAACGCGCAGGTCTCGGCTGCGAGACTCTATGTCAATTAGGACCAATCACGAGTGGGGCTTTTACCAATAACCAGGTCTCTCTTGTAAGGGCAAAGGTGGCAAAAAAACAGAGTAAATGCGAGGGCTAACCACAGGCAAACCATTTAACTCTGATGCTACCCTCGGCACTCCATAGACAATCCCACGTAACCTATGATCAGTTAAATACAGAATTTAACTCCGGGATATTTTGTCAAAGTCCACCCAAAAAAACACACACATATAGGCATGCTGATGTGCAGGGGCATAGGCGGATCCAGGATCCCCGACCGGGGGCACATGGTGGGGGAGGCGCCATACAGAACAGAGAGCGCCACTTTTTGGCAGTGACACATCTGGTGGAAATCCAAATCCTATCAAAGCCAAATCCTATCGCGTGGGCGGCGATACTTGTATCCTAGGGGGATTGCAAGCAACATTTGAAGTGAGCACAATTGACCTTTTTAGGGGGCGCTGTGACCATTTCAGTGGGCGCCGAGGTCGACCGAGGGGAGGAAAGTACACAGAGTTCCCTCCCCCTGGATCTGCCTATGTACGAGGGGGGGTGGCGGTGACAGAGGCTTGGTAAAAATTAGCTTACCCCTTAGATGGGAACAACGACATAGCAGGTCGAGATAATTCATTTCCACTAATGCCTAAGGTAGGGCTATGGAAGTCTTTCTTGCCGCTACGGCGGAAAGCATTTGTGATTTCTTTGCGTAGAAATCGTTCTTTTGCCTGGGCCTTATTTTTTCTGTCGCTGAGTTAACGAGCTCCGTCTCGAAGTACATGCAGCGGTTTGACGTCACACAAGCGTCGCCTCAGCAGCAGCTCTTGTCAGAAAGATGCGATGTGGATGTCAATCCCCAAGGGAAGTCCGCGGTTGGCCTTAGCGCCTGCGTGGAGTGGAGACACATTTCTTGCTCTGCTCGAGGTGCGTCTAGTAGGTAATGCAGAAAGGAGGATGGCAGTGAAGAGTATCTACATGAACTAGATTTAATGCGATGTAAATTTGGGTCCGTGGAAGAGTATCTGAACAATTGAATGCGATGCTTTTGGGTCCACTGTTTTGTTATTAAAACTGACTTAATGTTGGTCAAATTCTTCAACGTTTGAGCAAAGACAATATAGTCTGGCTTATGGTGCGGCAACATACGCCTCGGGTATCACGAAGAATAAGCTTTGCTGGACTTCTACGACTCCCCAGCTGCTGGAGCTACGTGATGCCTTCCATACCCGGGTTTGGAGGGACTGCAAAGATCGTATTATGCCTTATTTGGAGGCGCCGGCCCATAGTGATTGGACCTCCCATTATCTAGAAGTTAGATATGCGATACGTACCCACTTGGAGCTAAACGGGCGATTTGCTCATAGTTTTATGGAAAAAATGGATCCTTCTTATTAATCCATTGTTCTGATGCTTAAGGCTGACTGACTGCAGACGGGGATTGGAAAACCTCGGCTTTCACGCTGAGACAACATATGCATTCAACATAGGTTGCGGTAAATCGTATTTGATTGGGAGTAATTCAGTTTTTATAGTAGTTTTCCTAGACACCAGTCGGATTTCGAATGCTTTTTTTAAGCTTTGAAATGGTATTTTATCAGCGTTATGAGTCCAGCTTGCGCGTAATCTAAAGGTACACAAGTTTAAAATGACTCCCGACATTCCGGCTAAAATCCGAATGCAGCGTGTTCTTATGAATGAATATTAGGTAACAGATTCCGTAGGTAGGAGCGATAGGCTCAACAATATGCCGAACAAATACCAACGTAACAGCATTTTCCGAACAAATAAGAGGAGTAACCACAGGCGTCGCCACAGGGGGCTGGGGGATGGGCCCCCACTCTTGGAACGTGGGCACCGGCTCCCCCTCCCCCACTTTTGGCAGGAAATACCATTGAAAATGACAAATTTAAGCAGACGTAGGGTTTCAAGGGCTTGATCACTGCCTGATAAAAACAGGTCGCCTATTTTCTTTCCCGATAAGAAAATAGGCGACCTGTTAAAGAAGAAGATTTGAGTTGTCAAAACAAACAGTGTCATTTACAAAATTCCCTGCTCAGGACCATGTCAAAAATTTTATATCGGAGAAACTGGACGAGGCCTTTCGACAAGACTCAGCAAGCATAAACGAGATGTTAAAAACCATTCCGAAAATAGCAGCGTAGTGAGACATATCGATAAGTGTAACTATTTACTTAAATAGGAGAACGCTAAAATACTTAAAAGTGGCTGAACAAAACCAATTAGAAAAGCGTTAGAGGCAGCATATATTTAAAGCGATCATTCGGCACATAACGCTAAATCAGGTTTCTTCAGGTGGGGAACAACAGCGGCGCGGTTTAGCTTTAGATCACGAGTAATTCAGATTATTGTCTTAAATATTCCAAGGCGGTTCAAAGTGTTTTTCAGTGATGTGTTTCGAACTCTAGCTTTTGCATGTGTTCTTTACAGTGTTTTTGATGTGTGTTTAATCTACTGACGAAGGAACTCTGATTCTGAAACGTCTAGTGTCTAAAAGTTAATAAAGTAACTGTTTGACAACGAGCTCTATTGTCCGCGTCGCGAATCAAACCGTCAACAGAAAACAATATTTCCTATTGGTTGATATACCATTGTGCGTAGCCTATGTTGTAGGTTCTTTAACTACTATCTTTCTACTGAATAATTTTAGGAAACTATTTAACTTTCCGAGAAGTGACTAATGGTATAGTTTTTCCCTAAAACTAGTTGTTTATTGTTGTCACGCGACTGTGGTAACTTGCATTGTGCAGTGTTAACACCAACATCTATTCGATCGCTGCCATCCGAGAACTCACTGACGAAGGGCTGAACACAGCTTGAAAGCTCCGAATCTTTGCTTTTTTTAATGTGAAGAAGTTTATCTAATAGTAAATTAATATTGTGTATGTTCCAAATTAGATTCATTCACATTTCGTGTCCGATATCACATTACTAACCTGTTTTTGGCGTTGCATGATGCATTGTATACGCCTTACCGTGTATGTGCTTCTTTCAGTTGTATATATGCCTTTATGATGCTAAATTCACTTAATTGAATGCTTAAGCCTCTGATTTTTATCTGCAGAAGCCACTATCCTAGATGTCATAAGAGCAAGTCGAATTAGAATATTTGCGCGAGTGTTGGCAGACATTTTCAAACCTGTGTACTTTTAGAGCAGTCCCTGGTGACGAGCCCGTGTTGTGACGTCATATGGGCGCCAGAAAATCCCTTTAACTACCTTCAACATAGAAAACTTTATTAGGTTTGGGAGTGTTTCTCCAGCAATCAAAACGCAAAAGACATCTTTACAGCACTAATCTGAAATCTTTGGTTCTTTTTGTTTTGGTAAATGACCCTTGACTTGCCGAGTTTGGATTAGTTTGACATTTTATTCACCTTCGCAAAAGAACCTGTAAACCAGAGGAGAGGATTATCTTCACGCAGCTGAAGCTTTTTGGGATATTTGCAAAGGAGGAATCAGTGTACTGGACAGCACTGCAACCATATTAGAGGAATATTGCCGTTACTGGGGCAGATCATTCAACTATTGCGTTAAGCGTTAACAGTCAAGGATAACAGTGGCGTTCACTTCTAGTGAATTAGTGGCGTACCTATTAATAAAAAAGATCGTATCAATATAGATACAAGAGGAATTGAAACTAAATAAATTCAATTCTATAAGTACGTAATTTGATTTTAGTAGAAATAGCGTAAGGAATTGTAAATTATTTTGTTTCTTTGAGACCTACATACTACATAGCTTAGGTGCATCCTTCTCGTGAACGTACATGCCTTGTGTTAAAGGTATCTTACTTTTAGACTACACGCTGGCTGGATCCTTTAATTGCTGACGAAGATAGTTGCATGACATTTGAAATCTCCGGAAAAATATATTGAAATACGACCGGTGTCTCGAAAAAGTACTCAACAAACGCAAGGCAACATACATGCACACACAGTGGCTGGATAATATGCACTACACTGATCTTGACTCGACGACAACCGCAAAGCTGGTTGAGCCTTGCAATCATTTATGCATGATTTGTCAATAAACTATCTTCAAGAATTCCCGGAAATCTGCCTATAGATTTTCCTCTCTTTTCCTAAGCTAGTTTTTCTCCTACCACTTATTTCTCATCTGTGACTTCTTAGATACTGTTTAAAGTATTGAGGAAATTACCTACCGTTTTAACTTTTTTCGAACCTTTTTGTCTCTTTCACTGAAGATAAAGTATAAAAGTGCATACGTCCAATTAAAAATTAAGAATATCCTGTTCTTACCATTTATTCCCCCCCAAAAAAACGACATCAAGAACGACTAAGCAGAGCGTGTGTTGCTTCGGTATGATGAGTCTGGCTAAACCAATCAGTGCAGTCGCTGGGGGAGGGAGGGGGAGGCGTCTGCCGTCGCGTGAGGAGTGCACCTGGCGTGCAGTCTAATCGCAGTATGGTGCCGGTTGTCCGGCAGCCGTCAGGACTAAGCTGCGGCTGCGACTGGTACGGCAGCTCCACGTCCCGAACATGACAGCTCAGCCGCAAGCCTGCCGCGCTTCTCAGAAGACCTTGGTCATCGGCAGCATTGGTGGCCAGGTCCCATTATTCCTACCCAGGTCCTATCGCTGCTATCCAGGTCCTATCGCTGCTATCCAGGTCCTATCACTTCTATCCAGGTCATATCACTACTATCCAGGTCCTATCGCTCGCTTCACACTTGAGTGAAACTCCAGTCACGGTGCACCCCTCTTGATATACTTCACTTGCGTATACCACTAAGAAAAGACCATTAAAGTTCTGTTTCAGAGAGAAAATAGGCCCCTAGGGTTTTTCAAAGCACTTTTGCATACCAATGGGGGGATTTCTTTGGTCCAAGCCCTACATTTTGTTTTCGTCCCCTAACCTTGGGACTTCTTTCACTGCATGACCAGCGCTCTTCAGATTCTTGTTAACTAGTGGCCTGTTCCTAGCTCGGTTAATGCTTTTCCCCTTTTTCTGAGGGCCATTATAACCCCCTACTTGGTTTATTGTGCAAGCAGGTAACAGATGCATCCCGCAAAAAACCAGGAGTACTCTTTTGACTGGCAGGGCCGTGTCCCCCAAACACTCAAACTGGGGTGCAATATATATATATATATATATATATATATATATATATATATATATATATATATATATATATATATATATATAATGAAAAGAGAATTATTTTGCCAACTGACACAGTTTAAGCTATATTTCGGGGAGTCCCATCCCCTTGATCACACTTTGCAAACGAAACGATGATAACACGACCCAACAATTCACAAGCATGTCACTCCGAGAAACGTGCGCTGTTATTAAGGCTCCCCGGATGAAGTTAGAGCAGTAAAATATAAGTATTAAACTGGAGCAGGCAGGAACCAATTATATATGTTATTCTGTAGCTAGGTTATAATGCAATCATTTAAATATTATCATTACATAAATCCCGCGCAAAACATGAGCTAACCCAGGAGAGCCTAATCTATACTATGCTAACCAATCTAATCTAATCTAATCACATGTCAATCTAAAAAGTTGTCACATCTTACATTTATCCCATTGGGTGCGAGCGTCATAAGCTGCTTTATGTGATACTCCTCCTTAACTTTGTGGTATAAGAAATCGCCTTTGGCACAGTGTTCAATTGCAATTATCTTAAGATTTTCGAAATTATGTCCAGAACTGTTGAAGTGGTTAGCAACGTGAGTGTTTTTCTTTTGTCGAATATCGGATCGAAGTTGGTTAAGTCTTTCTGAAAGGGTATTTTTTGTTTCACCTACATATTGTTTTTCACATTTGTTGCATGTTATCAAATATACAAAAATATAATTGGTTCCTGCCTGCTCCAGTTTAATACTTATATTTTACTGCTCTAACTTCATCCAGGGAGCCTTAATAACAGCGCACGTTTCTAGGAGTGGCATGTTTGTGAATTGTTGGGTCGTGTTACCATCGTTTGGTTTGCAAAGTGTGATCAAGGGGATGGGACTCCCCGAAATATAGTTTAAACTGTGTCAGTTGGAAAAATAATTCTCTTTTCATTATCGATTTACGTACTGAACTGACATTTTTGCCCTGCAGCATTACTTGCTCCTGTCCCAGTTTCAAATTCTTGTAGCTTGTGTTTAGCCATTTTCACCCATATTGTCCCCCTTCCCCCGAAGGTGGGTCCTTTATTTTTCAGCGTCATATCTCAATATAAATTCATTTTGTGACCGACCGCGAAAGCTGAATCATCTGCACGAACTTAGCAGGTCAATTGTGCTTCGGTAGGCCCAGGCCTTAACACGCGCCTCGCTGGGGTCACTGGCATGACGCACCCCGCTGGGGGCGAATTTCGCCCCCCCCGTATCTCATTTCCCAGGAAAGCTAAATAAAATTACGGATGGCGTTGGAAAGCTCTTGACGAGACGAAGAGAAATCATACGAAGTATTTTTATGTCGGGTCAATATTGAGTTCAGCATAGGTCAAAAAAGGTCCTATAGGTTTACAACAGGGTGGTGTACGTTTATCCCTCTAGATTTTTACTCAGCGGAGCTAGAGAAAATATCTATGCATCATTGGATTCCTCTTATAGTGGCAAATCTAATGATGTATAATACGATCTTGCTAGGTCAAATTGTGAAAATGACCTAACCTTGAGCAGGGTCAGGGTCACAGGGTCACCTGGTATGGTCATGTTGCATATCAAGTGACTCCCCGTGACAATATCAGCAAAATGAAAGCAAAATAAGAGCTTTATCTCAATTCAGTGAGAAGTTATTGGGAAAACAATCACTGTATGCTCCTGTGACCTGATATGGCCTTTGAGAGGTCAAATGGTCAAAAACTTAACTTGATCGGCAATATCGTGGCAAGAATGCACGGTGTGAGGATTTTTAGCTTTATCTATCCGGTATTTACTGAAAACGAGCCCTTTCAATTTTTCACCATAGACTTATAATGGGGTGACCAAAAAATTGAACCCATCTTAGGTAAAAAATATAAAAATTCCGAGACAGCAGATTTGTAGACCCTAATAACCTCACCATATTGTGAAAGTTTCAAACTGATCGGTTGGCTGATGCTCCTTAGGCGCCGCTTCAAACTCGTGATTATAGGTTTTGAGGTCGGGTCGCTTGACCTTGGATAGCTCCTTGACCTGACATGACCTGACCTCAAAAATTTGTTGAGATGCGTAATATTAATTAGGAATAAGGTACTGTGAGTTTCGTTGTTCTGCGTCTCTTCGTTTTGGTTATCCGGGGAAAACCAGGAGTGGGCGAATTTCGCCCCCTCCCTCAGCGGGGCGCGTGTTAAGGCACAACGAGGCCTGCAGCTTGAAGAGCTTCGAGGAAGAGCCTGAAAGAGATAAGGAACTGAAGCTAGCCCTTCTGGTGCAAAAATGAAAACTGCCTTAGAAAATACTTTGATGAAAAGCAGGAGGCGGCCAAGTAAAAACAGTAAAAGAGGCCCAACTTGTTTACCTCCTAAAGTTCGAATGAGGGCCCTTTACAAGGTGAGGAGGTTGATGAGTATTTTCCCAAGGAACATGAATCAGGGAAGGAGAAAATCAAGACAATGAGGAATGGGATACAATACCCCAAGAACTGGGGACTATAAAACTAGGCACGGTAGAAGGCCTCTCCACTACGCGTGTCAAGACACAAAAAGCAGAATTGCATATCCGTTTCGACGCATTTCGTTGAAATGATGCAACCTGACCCGAATCATCCAAATGTCATCGCCCGATGGAAATCGGTAGAACGCCCTCCAATGCACCGCAGCGCTGGAGGGCTGTCCCAACCAGGGGATACCGGGAGACCCTGATCCCTGAGTCTCCAGCTCAGGGTGCAATGTGCTCCTTGAATAAGGGACGATCCGATGTCTGTAGGGCCTCCCAGCAGGGCAGAGCTGGAGGGCTCATACACCCTACCTGAGCGCTTGCGCGATAAACTACGGCAATTATTTGAGAATTTGTGTTGGGATTATCAAGTAGAATATGATTTGACTTTGGGATCTCAGTGTTGGCTCAGATTTCATCTTTGATTCTATCAGTCGTTCCATCATTATTTCTTGTTATAATCATTGCAACGAGTAAGAGTACAAATCGTTACTACCAAAACCTCAATACCTACCACCATCATCGGAAAGCGACTGATGACGTCATACTTTTTGTCCCTAAGCTGCCTGGGTAGCGGCACGAGCGGAGCTACGGTCAAGAGCCTTTCTGCGCGTTCTATTGGCTTCCGGGCACGCACGAACTGGCGGGATGACGTCACGCACGGGGGAACCGCACCCAGCCTTGTGAATATCTGGCGATATTGCCGTGAAGCGCCGCTGCCGCTGCCGCCGCCGCCGCCGCCGCCGCCGCCGCCGCCGCGCCACAGCGGCTCGGGTAGCTGAGCATGGCCAGTAGAAATGTGAGCTGATTTATAGCCAGTATAAATGTGAGCTGATTACCGGGCGGACGCGCAGTGCCCGGGAAGTCTCCCTACATAGGAATGTAGTTCCACAAACGGGCGACAAGGCCCAGCCCGACCGTCACGCAAACGAAGGGCTTATATCTCCGAAAAGGTGAAACATATATTTTTTGAAAATTCGAGCACATGGTATTTATGAAAATTTATGAACATGAGGCACGTGGTAAGAGAAAAAAAGCGATATTCAAAAAGTTCAAATTCACGCACGCCCACCCAATACCTATGCAAAATGGAAATAATCAACAGCCGGGTTGGTGCACAAATTAAACCACACTTACAATCAGTTTAACCGACTCCCAAATGCACCTCGGCACCGATCGAAACGTGCGCACCAACACTCCCTCACACGATCTCCAAGAACACGCTTTCCGATCCATATCCCAAAAACTCGAATAACTAAACATTACAGCGTTCGGCACAAATCGAAACCTCACAGCAGTGGCCGATCCCGGCACGAGCGGACAAGCCCACTATTCAATCATTTCTCATCCGTACCCAAAGATTCAGTTCAAGAAACTGACGCAGCGACAGGCATCGCCGACAAGGGATCCCGGTCGCCCGGTGCCGGGCGGCGGCCAGCGATCGACAGCCGATGGTTAGTACGTGCGTGTGTGATGTGTGTGTGTGTGTGTGATGTGAATTTGTATATGGGAGAGGCACCTGACTAAGCTACGGCTTTGTGCCAATCCATACATAACCCAGCCGTGTTAGTGTTTTCGAATAAATGTTTTGAACTTGAACTTAATAGACCTATGGTATAGCCGGACTATAGGCAAAGTCCTGTGTACCGAGGAACGGAAAAAGTGTTCCATGGCAATTTGTGTGCACCCCTCCTTTGAACTATCTGATTTTTGGCATAGGCCATCAGTTTCATTAACCTCCAAAAGCGTCGTGTCGGGATAGATGTGTTTATTCGGCACTCAAAGGTTACAAAAATACAACAATTAACCCAGCTCTGCCTGGGCTCATTTCGCACACACCACCACAGGGGGGGGTCCGATCAGACCCCAACAATCTCGAGGACCAGAAGTGATACGGACAAAAGTAAAACAGTGCTGAAAGTGTCTTGCCGTCTTCTACACTGAAGCCGAGTTTGAGCCATATCCGTTGATCCGTGACGTCACAGTGGTCCAAAATGGGTCAAATTTATACCCATTTAGAAAACTCCTTATAAATCAGGGAAATATGAGACCTAGAGAAAAACAAAACACAGCAATGTGTTCGCTTTGATCCAAGGGTTTAAATGGTATACAGCATGTCCTTTCAAGGTCATGCTGCTGATCTTTCGAATCCTTTTGTTCATGCCCATTACCATGATACCAAATTTAACTGTATCTTGTTTCATCCAAAAGTTATAGACACAAACATTTTCGAAGACCTTGACATCTGATGACCTCCAAAGACCTTGGTATTGACCTCACCTCAGAATGGATGGCAGCATGCGGACTTTTTGTTTTTAGAATTTTCGAATAGCAATTAGACATCTGATCTAGATTTTCTAGAAGCCAAGTTACACCCTAGATTTGTCAGCCTCTTTTTATAAGAATAGAACCGACTTACATCGGTCCGGAAATGGCATCATAACTCGTTGACCTGACCTGAACTGACCTGATATCAACTTTTGGTCATAAGTTGTCAAATTGATCACCCTAGAGGCAGTGGCGGCGCTTGAACATTATGACAACCTAGGCACGATTGGTTTAGAGGTAAGGACGTCGCCCAGGCTTTTCACCTGATAGTGGACAGGGGCGGATGCAGCAGGTCGCCTGGAGAGGGGGGCAAGCTCAAGTCGGTGAGCAAAAACAATATTTATGTTTAAATGTGTAATATCATAATCTATATATATATATATATATATATATATATATATATATATATATATATATATATATATATATATATATATTAAGATATATGTCGGAGATTTTGGAAACGGTTATGCGGCAGTATATGAAGGTACAAGGCAATATTCAAGAAAGCTAGTTAGGTAGGCAAGTAAGCTGGGAAGGACAAGGTACTCACGAGAGCTTCCCATTTCAAGGACGGCTTCGGTACTTCATTTTTTTATGACGTCCAATTTCTTGCTGTACGATCGAACGGATTTTTTAAATTTCATCCACCAGATTGTGTGCCATGACTCACGTTCTTCATAAGGGTTTCACAAATCAAATATCTTGCTAATAATTGCCAAACAACTGTCCCGCACTAGAGAAGGCTAGAAATCCACGAATACAAGAAAGTCAATAAATTAATCCGCTGTAATCAAGGTCCTAAGACCCGGCGTCACACGTGCTAGCATTGAAGGCAAGCCTAGGTTGCTGATTTTACGAGCCAGTACTCGCGTCCGAATAAATGAGGTATTAGAGATGTCAATCAAAAAGCACACGTTAGGTTTGCCACGGTGCTAGGCAGATTCAGGGGAATCGCGAAGTGCCTAAGATCAGCACCCGTTCACGTTGCCTGGCATTTTGCGGCGGTGACGTCATCGCCGCGATGCCGCAGGCGTTTTGTGGCTTGAAGTTTCGGCAAACTGGGTATATTTGACGTGGTCAGTAAAGCTTGCAAATGACTGAAAGACGTCAAAAGGCTTAGTTGACAACTTTGCTCATATTTCTAGCCAGTACAGAGTTTCTGCAGCCCTAAGACCGGCCTGCAGGGACTTCAAGGGCTTTTCTCGCAGTGATGTTCCGTTGCTCTTAAGAGTCATTATCAGTGTAATAGCATCGTTATTTCATCCTTCACGTCATCGTTGCTTAGATGAAAATACGAAGTACGGGTTTTTCCAATGGAGGTTTTTTAGCGAGACGAACAAATTGTTTGAGGTACCGCGCGTTCGCGGGTCCAGGACTTATTTTGGGGAGGCTAGAAAACTCAAACCTCCCCCACTGCCAGTGGCAGATACAAGGGGACTAGGGCTCGAGCCCCCCCCATGTTAGTGTCTAGTAAATGCATAGGCCGATGCTGATGTGAGGCAATGGCGAGGAGGCTCGAACCCCCTTGCCCATACCCCAAAAGTCCTGTACCCGCCACTGTCCCCCGCCATAGCCTCCGAACAGCCTTTGCTTATACAGATATTAGTAGACATCTCGGAAGGGTCCCCTCGAAATTTAGGAGGCTCGTGAGCCCCATGACCTCCTTATATCCGCCACTGGTACTATAGGTGGATCCAGGGGACAAAGCCCGGGCGGGTGTCCTCCGATGTGCCCTCGAGGTCACACCTGAAATGGTCACAGCGCCTCCTGAAAGGTCGATGGAGCCACCTGATATGTCGCTTCCCACCCCCCGCCTCTCCCCTCCACAGGATGCGGAAAATTTGGCGCCCACCTGATAGGTTTTGCCAGCCAAAAATGGGGCCCCCTGGTCCGAATGAAGCCCCTGGTCTGGATGACATCCCCTCCCGGGAAGAATGCCACCCCCCGACTGGTACTCCTGGATCCGCCTATGACTAGTGCCCTGTATATATATATATAAACAGCCCAATTACAATAACTTTGGGTAAAATGTAATCACATTTACGGGTTTCAATGGGGTGAGTCAGAGGCGTAGCCAGGGAATTTTTACGGGGGGACAAGAGTGATCCGGCAATGATGACATGGGAGGGGAAAAATTGGCACTTGGCGGATGTAGGAGACAAGAAGGCGCTTGGTCCTCCAATAGCCAATGGGGAGCACATTCCACGTCCATGCTGCTTTCGACGCCCATGACTGCAACTGTTAGAGCGATCGGCGCGTGTTGCATTTAGGCCTTGATCAGCGGCTATAATCGGGCTCTGAGGTGCGATCTTTCCTACGATCGTTACTGTTTCCGTATTTTCCCAAACCCACTCCTTTCACCCCGTATGTGGTTTCATTGGTTTTTATTCTCGCTCGGTCCTGTCATGTTTCTCTTTTACAGTATTGCGGACCAGTAAAAACCGTAGAAGGATTGCCAGACTAGTATACTTTTTAGTATAACATACCAAATGCTACTAGGTTTGTCAACAGATTTCACTTCGCAGACATTAAAGTGCATTCCATGGCTCTTTTCTTAACCCCCACCGGGGCCATCGATGCCCCCTAAGGTTTTCCGGGATAGCAAAAACGACAGGCGCAGCACCGCGGTTCATGGCTCACCTCTCACTGCATCATTTTCCCATCATCCCTGAAATTTTTACCCCGGGTCACCCAAAGTCAGGTCACCAGACGAGGTCAACCAAGGTCACCTCACTTCACTTTAGAGCTCTGTAAGAGCTACATTTCGAAGTCGATCGATTTGAAACTTCCTACACTTCATAACCCCTCCAGGGTCTACAAAGTTTATATCCGGGATTTTTCGATTTCGTGCCCTGAGGTCAGGTCACGAGGCGACCTCTCCCATTGGAAAAGCATAGGAAAAGTTGTTTCATGATATAAAAGCCACAAAAATGATTGCAAATACTCAGGCTGCTCAGAACAACGTTTTTGGACACCCTTTCACGGATCCCAGGGGTCATATTTGCCCTTTGACTTTTCCAAGGTCATCCAAGGTCACCAGAGGTCAAAAACAGTATTTTAGCAATAACTTTTGACCTAATTAAGCTAGAGCGGTGAAACAAACACCATCGTGTTTGTCTTGTCACTGGCTTTCATTTGATATACGGCAGCAGTCACTTTGGACCTTTCGTGACCTCAGGTCATATTAGGTCACGAGGTGACCTCTGGGGTCAAACCACTGGCGGGAGGTCTTTACGTTCCACATAGCGGAAAAGCACTGGCAATTTGCTATCAAATGTACTTTACCAGGCCTCAATTGCTCTAATGACATAAGAGTTATGCCCAGTTTGCTCAATCATTGCATATTTGAGTGAAAATAGCCGATCTTGACCTAATTTGACCTCTGGAGGTCAAACCATTGACCTGAGCACTAAAACATACGAAGTAATTTCTTACTGAATTCACGCAAGCTTTCTATTGTACTTTGCAGATTTGCGCTAACGCCCATATTTCGGAGTTAGAGGGGGCCATCGATGGCCCCCGGTGGGGCGAAGGTGGCGCCGGACCCCTGTGGGGCGCGGGTTAAATGCTTAAACTTGATTTATCCACAAAGCTTAAATTTTAACCCTCAAAATAAGATGTTTCCTTTCTTAGTAGATACCAAGAAGACAACCAAAATTTTACTAGTAGAAAACTTGAACCAACCTGGGATTCTAGGGCCTTGCCTAAGATCACATTTGTTGACGGTAAAAGCTGCGAACGTGGATTGTCAGAGATGCGAATTATCGGCTCTTTGACCCAGTGATCCGAAAAAGGAATATTCTCTGCTACTTAAACATGGAGTCAAGTTAGATTTATTGCACGTAAAATACATAGCTAGTTCGACATTTCAGAGTGGATAGGCAGTGCCTAATGTGCCTCTATGGCAGCGCCGCCACTCCTTAGTGGTCTGCAACGCGAGGCGCCTTTCATTTGAATCGCCTCAGAATCATTCGCGACAAAACCGAGGGGTAAGATTGGGCCCCCAGGCTGTGATGGCTTAATGCATTTGGACTGTTTAATCGCTGTTTATTGGACTTTATTCGCTGAATCGAAATTTACACTAAAAACTCTTATGTACCTATCTGTGAACTTGCGTTGCCTGTTGCTATCAATCAGCGAAAGAAAATTTGTCTTTGTAGTCTGGGTGCTAAATTTATTTGATTTTTTATCAGGGTCGAAGCTTCGAAAGTATTCTTGTTTACGACCGCACCATAGAGTAGTGATGATTTCCCTGAAAATTACCATCACATGACTATAGAACATATCTCGCTGACGCGACCGACCCCATTGAAGGTGCCCTCTTTGGACAAAAACGTTCCTCCGCCTCTAATCTCGGGTGATTCAACACACCAGTACTGCCTGTCGCGTTCTTCATTGTGAGGAAGCTTCATTTTCTATTTCATTGCCAGAGGATAGAAGTTGATTGGGTTTAAATACATTTTACTGAACACATCAGGGATGGGTGGGGCACCAGCGAAGCTCGTGGCACGTCCAAAAGCAGGAGCATGTCAAATAATCACATTTACGTCACTTATTACGTCATAACCGGTTTTTACTTACCTGAACAGGCACAAACCTAATTTACAGGGAGCAACATTGCCGTGAGTTACGAGGTAACGGTCAATTTCATCCTAAGTCAAAAGGTTCAAGCACAGGTGCACGAGAAAGGAGTCAGCAGATTCCACACCCTCGCTGTAAATAAAAAACGTATGAATAAAATGGAAATTAAATTTACAACATACATTGGGACTGATCTAAACATAAGATAGCATTAGCTGCATTTGAGGTCCTACGTCACGTGCGCACTCCTGTGATACCTGCCAAGTGAGCACTCCTCTTTGATATCTCACAAACTACTTACTGGCTGGATTGGGCTGAAATTCGTTAAGGATATTTCCAACAGAAAAATAACTGAACTGCACCGATTAGCACTAAAACCATGCCTCACGTGCACATGTGCACACCTCTTGGATAATGAAAATATTACATTTTAGGGAAAATTCAAGGATGCGCCACAATGTCCCAAGCAGATGCTATAGTGTTTATTTTGCTCTGAACCGTTCTTAAAAACAGAGGCGGACGCAGACCCGAGTTTGGGGGCCAAACCCATGTCTGCCTCTCTTGGGGGGGGGTGGGTCGTGCGATTTGGGTGCTCGACAGACCCAGTATAAGCTACCTCTCCCAAGTACATAATCGCTCTCCTGGGGGGGGCTGATAATGATTTAATTTTTGGGACTTATCGACGCACCAACTTCCAGCGTCATATGGCGTCGCCAACTCTTTCCCTGATGGAAGGGTTTCTTGGGAGCCAGCTTGCTCCTTGTTCAGGGAAGCCGCCGGGCCTTGAACCCGGGTCGGCTGCGTGGAAGCCAGCTACGCTGACCACTCCACTACCGCGCCCCGAGGGGGGGGGTGGGAGCGAAGATTTAATTGCTTGACAGACCTAGTGAACACACCTTTTTCCAAAATGTATAATGTACCGGCCTTTGGGGGAGGGGCCAAAAGATAGTTTGGTCCCCCGCGCTTTGGGGGTCATGGCCGGAATGCGCCCCCCGTGTCCGCCAATGCTTACAAATGTTGGCTATATGGTGGATATCAAATCACGTGGGCACGTGCATTTAGCATTGACAGAAACAGCGACTCTGGGGCAGGAATATGAGCCGAAATTCTAGTTTTTGCTCATTTCTCGAAAATTGATGGTACTATCGTTAGAAGCGACACAAAAACTCCCCCACACGGTACTGGGTCCAATGACACATTCCATGCTGTGCGTTTTTAAAAACTGGTTTGCCTCAAAAAATTAAAAAAACTACAACAAAAAAACTACAAAAGGTTGCGGAAAGCTTCGAATTTAAGCCAGGGTGTTTATTTCTGAAACCATCGCTGCGCGTTGACGGGTTTCAGCGAGACAGATATGCACCCATGTACCGTCTACACGATACAAATACAATCAACGCTCTGTGAGGCGCGTTTGTCATACCTGAAAACTGTTCAAGAAGGGTGCTGTCCATTTGCAGATTCTGCACCATTTCGGATATCAATCGTAAATGACGAGTGATAAGACGACAAAAAAAACAGGGAATTCTCACGGCCGCTGGAAACCCTTTTTGAATTCATACCAAGCCACTGCAACCGAAAACATAGAACGTAAGTGTAAAGATTGCTAAACCCAAAAATTGTCATCTCAAAGTGTTTACTCTTTCGTCCATTTCAAGCCATAGTATAAAATGTCCTCTTTCGAAAATACGATATCCAGAAGGGCCGAAGCGTAAGCTACAAAAACCTAACTTTACTTGCCCTGTGGACGAAGTATGTTCCAAATTATAAGCTACATACCCGTACGTATTTCATTGCAAATTTTACCTTTAAGACTTCCAAAACCGCTTCAGCGTTGTCAATGCCATGTAGAAAATGAAAACCTCAAGTTCTTATGGATCCGCCGCATAGAAGTTTCGTCCGTTATCATTTTACCTTCAAATTGTTTGCATCAGGTGCCCGCTCGGTTTGCGTCCACACGGGCGTTTTACTGGTTTACCGCGGTGGACACTCGATGGTTTCACCCCGGCATCGCTAAAGGTAACTCGATCATAAAATCAGTGACTTCGATAAAGTGATGGCGATCACTCCGACCGAAAAAGACGAAGGCAATAACCACTTTGAAAGCGAAAGTCGGTGATGCCAGTTTTCTGCAGTAAACCTCTATGAATACCAGCCCCCTCCAGCAGCAAGCGCAGACCACCGGATGTGACGTCACACCTCGCAGCATATAACATGGGAAAATTAAATGATTAAATATCCAAATTTTTGCAAAAAAGGCTCAGAATTGAAAATGGAATGATTATTTATTGCATTTGGGATAAACTTGATTACCGTGTCTTCTCACAACTTTGCAAGCGGGAAGTGTCATTAGCAGCAGTTTAACACACGGCTCAATGGTGAAGGAATTCCTCCACGCCCGTGTGACGTCACTCGGGCGTGAAGGAATTCCTCTTGAACGTACCTTTAAGTAAAGGTATCTTGTATGAATACAACCCTTCCGCGTTGCCTTCGCAGACACAAGAATAGCTCGGGAACGTATAACAAGATTCAAAGCAAGATTTGAAGTCTAAAAATAGAGTGAAGTTAGCAAACGTAAGATGAAGTAATTCTGTCGGCGCAGTGTGGTGTGCTTTTTATTTTGGGTCACCCGAATTATTTTAGTCTCTTTGATCATTAATATCGCTATGCATGTCACTCCATTCCCACACACACGTTTAAAACACACCTTCAAAGCACTTCTTTTCTGTTGTTGTAACGACAGCAGACGCAGGTGTGCACCAGACGACCGTCTGAGAGCAAGGAAGGGAGGGGGTGTTGATGCGCTTTTATTCAGAGATAAGAGCCGGAGCTGATAAGGGAAGAAAGGGTAACAACCTCGCCTACACGGCGCACCAATACCCCGCTCGAGTGCAAAGCAAGCACTGCCGGCCGCCCCAGGCGACTGCACGCCGCCTCGGCCCACTGGATCCAAGGGTGCCGCCACCGTGGAGGCCCTGAGCGTCGTGATCCATAACTAGCCAGATACAATTTCAAAGGCCCTCCGCCCGAATCGGGAGGAGTCTCCCGATGCCGGAATCTTTGATATCCTCAGGCTTCTGTTGAACTTTAAAGGGAATGTGGCACCTTGGTCGAATCCCGGAATTTAGTGTAACTAGTGGTATTTTTAGCCGAAAATCATGAAAACGTCCATGATTTCTCTGGAAAATGTACAATGAGCTCAATATCTTGATTTTTCAAATGCTCCTCTATGGTGAAAAATAAACCTCTGCCTGTGGATGACGTCATGATCTGGCAACTACTACCATATTCAATAGGCTTCAAGGGCTTCAATTGGCTGATTACTCACCGTGACGTCAGTGCTGTCATCACACCAACAGCTGACAACTTTGGCTACCTGGCTGGGGTAGATTTGGGGTACATTTCAGGTAGGTTTTTAGCTTTTCTCCACGGAAATTTTGATTTTCAATATAAATGATATATTTAGTACCGGATTTTCCTTTATTTTTTACAACATGGCTATCTCTGTTAAAATCACGTTATAAAGGTGCCACATTCCCTTTCAATCCGCTACCAACAGGTACTTCAGTGTACATATTTAACGTTTGAAACCCCTTGAACAGCATGAAGAGATAGTCTGGTCGGCGAGATAAGTCCTCTAACAGGTCAAAAAGGTCCCCAACAAACAAAGCAAGTGACACAAGTGTGCCCCACTTACGGTCAAGGTGTCCGCATTGCCATTGATACGCAATCTATCTCCATTTCAGACGTCTGACTTGCGTGGGTGGGCACCTGACTAAAAAGGCCTACTAAACCGTAGGCGATCCTTTTAAGCCAGTCACAGGAGAGACCTTCGGAATATTTCAAGTTCAGGCCCCTGAACAGTCAAAGAGGCCCTCATCAGTAAAGTCGGTGGTATGTCAGTTAGCCTGTTCCATATTTCAAGACTGGGTCACTAAAGCCCTTTGGCAAAGAAACATAGGCCCATCGGACAAAGTAAGTGGCAAACAGAGGCCCCATCTGAGGCAGAGTGTTATTGGTAGCTACAAAATTAATCCTCTACAGATATGTGAGAAAATTGAAATTTAGGACAATGCTGATGACAGGGAATGTAGCCATCAATGAAAAAGTTCTGCTGACTTCCCACACCGATCTTCCCACATCGCTCTAAATACTTGCCAAGAGCCGAAGAATACCCTTCTGGTGATAGCCACTTCTTTAAGCCACAGTGAATAAATGGATAAATAATCAATGCAAATAAGGATACCAAGAACACCTCTAACAGGGTAGACGTGGCAGCATCGTATTGCCTTTTGGCCCTTGGTGAAAATTGCAGTTTCGTATGAAGCGGTAGCGAAACGCCACAGTGTCCAGATCTGGATACATTTCGGTTTTATGGCGAGCACTTTCCCTCAAAGAGGAGTTATAACTTTATTAACAACCCTCTTGTCCCCCTCCCTCTTCTCATTCTTTGTCCATGACCGCAATCAGCATAAAAATGTAAAGAGCTGCCGGTTAAAAAAGGTGACACCGGATTGCGGCCTGAGGGGCAGACATTACTGAGTTACTAAAGCCATGGAGCACTGTGGTATGACGCTGACTTCTGCATACAGTTAATTGAATACGTTCAATATCAGAAACAGGCCACCGCTAGCGACTTGACGTCAGTTACAACGTCATGGACAACTTCGTGACGTCAAAGATGGCCAGCAGCCGTTGCTGTCATACGGTCCATTACAGGCTTGGATCAATCCACTCGGCAGTCATCTAGATTTCCAAATTTGTCAACAAATTGCTGGACAATAAGCGATCTGAAATAGTTTAATTATTGCTTACAGCTGTTTGTCAATTCACTGGATGATATTTTGCCCCCGCAGAGGTCAGTCCTAGACAAAGGCACTCTTCATCATATTTAGTTTTTTTGTGTGGTGATTGAGGATGACTAGCGGGCTGTATCATAGTAAGCGAGCGTTGGTTTACACGCGCGTTGGAGGGGAGGCCTAAAGAGCCCTTCGCTTGTTTTTTTTTCAAAATGGCTGGAGAACCGCACGGAGAAAAGCAGAAAAGCACTGCAAACATAAAATTACAAAAACAGATAAGCATGTAATTCAAAAATACCTAAGCGACAACCTTTTAGCTAGTTAGTTGGTTTAAAAGTTTAGGTTAGTTAGTTTATAGAACAAAGTTACTTTTCTAGAAGATAAAAGTAACTTATTTCACTCAAACAAACTACTATATGTACACACATAATACGGGTACTTCCACACCATTAAAAATGAAGGTTGGGGTAAAATAAGTATGTCTACTCACTAAAAGTACAAACATAACCGCGTGGAGCTACACCCGAGGGTGTACGTACCATAACGGCACATTCGTATTTACTTTGTATTTGCTTAACTTCATGTTTTACATCATTTCTTTTTAATTTTAATTGTGAAATTACAGGCAATGAAATGACTAAATTTGCCTCCGCTTAGGGCGTAAGTAGCTAACCAATCCATTTTGACTTCTTCTTTACATTCTTTTACGTGCAATAAATAAAGGTATTTACACTACTAACCCGGTACCACCTGGACTCTTTTTGCACCCACCACCACCTGGGGGTCCGAACGAACTCCCTACAATCTCAGGACCCGGAAGCGATGAGAAAAAATTGGGACGGCGCTGGAAGCGACTCACCGTCTTATACTCTCAAACCCAGTTTGATCCATATCCGTTGACCCGTGACGACACAGAGGGCCAGAATGGGTCGAATTTCAGTCCATTTAGGAAATCCTATATAACTTAGGGAGCCATTTATTTATTTATTTATTTATTTATTTATTTATTAATATATATCACCAACAGGCGGTGCCCACTGACAGGTGAAGTCAAGCAGCTAAAACACATGGTTATTTACAATGAGCAAGCATAAATAATAATACCACTAAGAAAACACAAGCATTATAAATCAAATAAAATGACTATCTGCAGGTACAATCATGACAAAATGATATACAAATGATGAACATGAAGTTCGCTAACATGATTCTCCACTCGGCTGCGCAAATGCTAGTCATATCTCAATAAGATGGCTTTAATAGATGATGCTAGAGTAGCCTTAACCTTGACCTAGAGTAGCCTTAACCATGAAGTCATAGCATAACATGGTCATACTGAAAAATGTCATTTGACCGGCATACTGGGGTCAATGACTTTGACCTGTGACCATTGACCTTGACATTCATATGGGCTAACCTTTACATATAACCTGATTATATGACGCCACGACGTCACCACTTGGTCTACAGTGCAGGCGAACTGGTGCGACCGGGCGATTGCGACGGTCTCAAAATATAGGTCTGAATTTGAAAGCCTATAAGTAAAAAGTTAGTCGCCTATTTTCAAAATGCTTTCAGCAGTAGACGCGACCATAAATTTCATCAAACGTGGCCAAGTAGCGTTTCCAGCGGCAAGCAGTTCTCAGGCCACATTGGAGAAAATAGGTGAAGGCACTTTAGGACTCCTCCACTGCGCGTGTTAAGAGAGAAAATCAAATAGGCCCATGAATAGAGCATACCACATTGTGGAACTAGCACTGGCACCGCGGACCAGTGGCGGATCCAGGACCTCATTTCGGAGCGGGGGGAGGCAGGGAGCTCGAGCCTCTCTCACCATCGCCTTGGAGCCAGAGTTGTGCGACTCGTGAGTCAGAGTCGGAGTTTAACTCAAATTCCGACTCATTCAACTCTGAGTTGAGTTGAGATGAGTCCACAAAATTTGACAAGTGAGTTGAGTTGAGCCGGTTCAAAACACGTCAACGAGTTGAGTTGAGTTGAGTTGTGAAGACAGCGAGTCAAATGAGTTGACGAAAAAAGTTGGCTCAACAGGTAAACATGATGTCAAGTAAAAGTGTTTGAATTTGCCTACTTTTTGCAAACCTCCTTCAACCTCCTTTAAATACCTTTCCCTCCAGAATTTAAATTGTTTAAAACAAAGTTTCAATTTGTTTCAATATATCAATAATTATATGGTTCAATTGCCTATTTTAAAGACCCATCCGGTCTGAAGAAATCCCTAGGCACAAATAATACATATACTCGAAAAATCTAACAGGTTTCTATCACTGGCCTTGTCTTAAACATTTTAAGTGGTGGAACGCATCACAAAATACATTTAAAATCTCTCAAAAACTTATCATCTTCAATATTTAACATTACTTCTTTACTTCAACTACTCTAACAACACGCGTCGTCTTCGTCGCTGATTGTTGTCGTCAGTGGTCGTCGTCTGAGAATAGTGTATGCGCCACTGCTGTCTTTGAAGAACAAATTCAACCGAGTATAAGTTCAAGCTTAACTAGCCTCAAGGCAAAAAGTGTAAACATCACGTGATAATTCACAAAGTCATGTAAATATTTGTATACCTACATGTTTTATTGTTCCTTTTGTCCTAAATGCGCCGTCTGTCGCTGCTCTTTTCATTTTGCCCATTAAAAGCAGATATTGCTATTAGCATAGAAAAATTGAACCCCTGATTGGACAGAAATGCTGAGATGCCTTTAGCGCAAGAATCAGAGGAATTATTTCATGCTACGGATTTTTTCCGATCAGAGAACCTCGCCTGGCGTCAGTGTTTTATTTAGAGAGCTATACATAATAAATTTTCTATGAAGTCGTGCTCCAATTTTGAAGAGCGATAGGTATGTACTGTATTGGAGGTTCAAGCTCAAAATTGGATTCGGTTTAAAATATGAATATATCAAAATCCAACACGTTGATACAATTTCCATTTCTGTTGTCCTTTGTCGTATATGGTATACTTTTTCTTAGGATTAGCAATTGCAACTAGATACTCTAGTAATTATTGCTTAACTTTTGATTAAACTCATGGCATACTCATGTTTAATTTATAAAAATTACCTAGCATCTTTCTTAAACAGAAAAAAACCTAAACCATCCCTACACATACAGTTTATATCATGCTTTTTGCTTGGACCTTTTTTGACAGTATGGAAGCTCAAGTTTTGCCTGTGTTGGTGTAACCTTAGCCCTTTGAGGTTCCTTTCCATTTCATTTGCCTAGTTTAATATGCAATGCTCCTTTTAGAAATAATTGCAACATGTGGTAGATTATTTGGGCAGTGAAAGTCTGGAAGAATTAAAAAGTTATTTAAGGTTGCTGCCTAATTGTTAACTAATGTTTGAATGCCAATTAATCAATTTTGCATCTATTAATCTTCCGCTTTGTGTCAGACTTTCTGAACAACTTGTTTTTGCTGGTTTATTGATTTATTTCCCAATTTTTTAACATTTTATTTATATATTTATCATTTATTTATTTTATTTTGAAAACGAGCGAACTTTGAGTTGAGTTGAGTCGTGAGTTGAGTCAGAGTTGAGTCGGATGAATTTAGCCTTGAGTTGGAGTTGAGTCAACTCCCTGAACTCTTGATAATGGTTGAGTCGGAGTTGAGTCAACCGCTCTCAGCACTTGAGTTGAGTTGAGTCGACTCAAGAAAATTATGAAATGCACAACTTTGCTTGGAGCAGCCTTCGACTATGCACTACCTATATAGGCACTCTGACACTTCGGGGAGGCTTAGCCCCCCCCTAACCTCCCTTTGTACCTGCCACTGCCACGGACATTTGTTTTAGGCACTGAAGAGATCGATTCCGACTGGGGGATTTAAAGTGGGAACAGAGGGAAGTACTCCTTCATTGCTTGCTAGTTTTTTAAGCCACGAGCCCTTTATTATGTTTGGGTACTTGTTCGCGAATCCAGGTGCATGTGCCGAGAGAGCAGCCCCTATGCCCAATCACATTAAACAGGCTCCGTGGACTGTTCATTTGCTAACGAAGTGGCACTGTATCAGCGTGCATGCAGTCGTATTTGCCGACGGCGGTACCACGAAATTCCATTATTACCGACAGCAGCCGTCCTTGAAGCCAATGAAAACCCTCGGCATGATACTGTACCGCAGCACGCAACGCGAAGGCATGCTGTACCGCAGTACTATAGCTCGAAGATACTGCGCCGCACTACAGCACCAAGATACTGCGCCGCACTACAGTGCTGAGTGGACTGCGGGGTGACGGTCAGTTCATCTCCGCCGAGCATGGGCACCGAAGCGGGGGGGACGGAGGGGGACATGTCCCCCCCGCTGTTGGCTAACCAGGGGGACGTCCCCCAAAACACCGTCATTAATGCTGTCAGGTACCGAAGATGCTCAAAATTCGCCTCTCCCCGGTCAGCACCAGCCCGGGTCCGTCCCCCCCCCGTAAAAATTCCGTGGCGGCGCCCCTGCCGCCGAGCATGAGTCGGGAAGCCGGTTGACTAGCCTGGCACCGCCTGGGCTCTTCAACCATATGCGTTCAGGTGATGCGTCACGGGAAAAATGGGTCGAATTATGGCTGACTGAGCAAACATATTTTTAATAGGGAGCGAAACGACTGAGCACGGAGCCCAATGCACCAATCTGCTGGTCTTAACACAAGGATTCGAATGACAGGTGTGCACTGTGCAGCACAACCTTGTTTCGAGTGTTTTCGATTGTCCCCGCTTAACCCTATTTCCGTCAGGCTCCCGGTTACCCCTATTTCTGGCAAGGGGGGAGGGGCAATATCGCCCACCCCTAAGATCTAGTAATCTGTCCGGCCGATTTTGAAAATTCAAAGTGCTAGAGATTTCCCTGACACTAAACTCTATTTTGAAAAAAATCAAAACTTTGATTTTTAAGGGGAAGGTCGTGTAAAATATACAATTCTTGTGTTTTTTTTAGATTGTCCACAACCCTTGTCTCTGTTGTACGATTTTCACAAAACTAGTTCGGATTTACGAATAATTGACTAAAAATTGTCATTTACTCCAGTTACGCAAAAATTCGAAATTCAATGGCAGTTCCAGGACCACGACTATGAGGGGAAATATATACGATCTAAAAGGTTTTTTTACGCGGATTAGAAGCCGTCATATACTGCTTGGCATCTTTGACACTTAAACAAATGAAAAAAACTCATCAGGGACGTATGCAGTAAGGTAAAATAGTGGGGTAAAATACATACCAACAATACGCGAGTGGTATGCATGAGTATATTAGTCCCTTGGCTAATTGAAATTTATTTCTAATAATATTTACCCTCCCATGGCAGCTTTGGGAAAGGGGGCGGCATAGGCGGATCAAGGACTCTCGTCGTGGGGGTTAGGGGTGATTGGAAACACATTTTCAACATACGACGATATTGCGTCGCGGCGGTGATACTGGCTGGGAATATATATTTTGAAAATGTAATGTTACCCCTCAAATACTGACACTTTTCCGCCATTGGTAACACGTTTCGTATGCTCTTGTCTCCGTGATCTGCCTATGGACGAAATATCTCCTTAGTCGTTCCTGAAACTGAATACATACAGAGCATGTTAGTCTCGTACAAAGCTCTAAGTGAACAAACATGCTTTTATTTTTGTGATTTACTCTACATTATAGTTACTGGACACACTTCTGGAAATCTAAAATTTGGTTATAACTATTCTGCATTTTCATATACCCAATTGTATTCGCCCTGGCACGGCTGTAAGCAGTCTTCTCACTTACTAACGTTTAGTCCTTCTTGATTACATTCCCCCATTTTGAACTGCTGTAACCGCCCCTGATGAATACGAATAGTGACAATTGTGAATGTACTATCATCTCACACATCAAATTATATAATAAAACCATATAACTGGTATCAGGATCAGCAGAGACGGCTTCCATTTACAAAGAACCCACCGTATACGATAATACTTGGTTTGTGGGTAGAACCTCCCAAAAAACCCAGTCATAGCTCCGCCTCTGGTAATATATAATCTTGAAAATTTCTGAAAACCTGCCTGTGTTAATTTTAGGAAAAGTCAGGAAGTTTCAAAGTTCTATCGCAAGCCGCTTCGGAGATATTCTTGAAAAACCTGAAGGGGGCAATATTAGCCCCCCTGCCGGAAATACGGTTAAGGGAACTTTCATTATCCCCCTTTCCCTAATCCCGCAACTATACAATGTATGTACACGCCATTGACGGAGAAAAGTCAATAAATGACCTTGAACTCAGGTTAAGGCCAAATGAGGACTTCTTAGTGACACTGTTTATACCATTTGAATTCTTAGACTATAGAATTCGTTATGGACAGGGGCGCAGCCAGGGGGGGCACAGGGGACACGTGCCCCCCCCCCATCGGTGCCGGGGTGCCTTTTTGATTGTCAGGTGGTGTACCCTCTTTGGGCCGTGCCGCTCGAAATTTAGTGCCCTACGCCGTTGAGCCGAGATGCAGCTAGACTGCATTTAGCGATGTAAACTATTGATTGAAAATTGGGTGCCTTTTTTGGTCAGTTAGGGCATTCTGTCGCCTTTCCAAGCACCCGGGAAGAGTATAAGCACGTAATCCGCTTCCAGATAATGCCTCATCATCGCCAATAATCGTACGGGCGGAGCTAATCTGGTGCCCTTTGAGCTCATCTGGTGCCCCCTGAGCGCTGGTCTTGGCCCCTGGAGCTGACCATGTGCCCTCTGAGCTGATCTGATGCCTTCGTAGTCAATCTGGTGCCCCCCCCATGAGAAAATAATTGTGCCTTCTGAACCTACATAATGCTCTCTAATGCTCTCTAAGTTAGCCTGATGCCTCCGAGCTTGCCTGGTGCCCTATTAGCTGTTTTAGTGCCCCTTGAGCTGATCCGGGCCCCCTGAACTTATTTAAGGCCTCCCGTAGTTTATCTACTGTCCAGGGCCGCAGCCAGGGGGCACAGGGGGCACGTGCCCCCATCGGTGCCGGGTGCCCTTTTGATTGCCAGGTGGTGTACCCTCTTTGGGCCGTGCCGCTCGAAATTTAGTGGCCTACGCCGTTGAACCAAGATGGAACTAGACCACATTTAGAGATTTCAACTATTGTATGACAATTAAGTGCCGTTTTGGTCAGTTAAAGCATTCGGTCGCGTTTCCAAGCACCCGGGAAGAGTATAGGCACGTAATCCGTTTCCAGATAATGCCTCATCGTCGCCAATAATCGTACAGGTGGAGCTCATCTGGTGCCCCCTGGAGCTGATCAATATCGTGTGCCTTCTGAGCTGATCTGATGCCCTCGTAGTCAATCTGGTGCCCCCCCCTCCCGAGAAAATAATTGTGCCTTCTGAACCAATATAATGATCTCTAAGTAGTCTGATGCCTCCGAGCTTGTCTGGTGCCCTATTAGCTGATTTAGTGCCCCTTGAGCTGACTCGGGCCCAGTGGCGGATCTAGCCGGTCGGTTTGGGAGGGGCAAACCAAAGTCGAAAAGCAAAAAAAAAAAAAACGTCGCACACCGCAAAATTGCGCTAAAATATGACTTCCCGGTACGGGTGTTTGAGGCAAGAAGCAAAAAAACGTCACGGGCTGAGAAATATGAGCTCAAGATCCTTTTTTTCCTATCCAAGGCCCGATATTTTCACTGAACTTAACTGGTTCTGTTTGAAGTTGAGAGTTAAAGCACCAAAATGTTGCCTATAAACTTAAAAGGAGTCGGGGAAAAAAGGAGGTCGATCGCTTTGGGGGCGGGGGCAAAAACATAGTTTTGCCCCGAGCTTTTCCGTTTGGGGGGCAATTGCCTTTTTGCCCCCCCCTGGATCCGCCACTGCTCGGGACCCCGAGGTGATCTCATGCCTCCTCAAGTTTATTCTGTCTCCTAAGTCAATATAGTGCCTCTTCAGCTCATTAGGTGCCCTCTTAGCTGATTATTGATGTCTCCTTAGATGGCCTGATACCCCCCTGAGCTGGTTTGGTGCGCCCTGAGCCCACCTTGTGTCCCCTGAGCTGTTATGTTGCTCCCTGAGCTGATTTAGGCTCCTGCCATAGTCTGGGGGGCTGGGAGCTGATCTGGCCCCCGAGCGGATTGATCTGGTGCCACATGAGCTGCACTAATGCCCCTGAGTCGATCTGGTCCCTCCTGAGCCCATCTGATGCCCTCTGAGCTAGCCTGGTGCCCCCTGAGCTAATATGGTGCCCTTTAAGCTGATCTGGGCCTCCTTACGTGATTTCATGAGAAGCTCTTAAAAGGTTTTGAACGCGCATATCATTTACACTAAAATTTTAAGGTTGGATAGGTAGGTACCGTACAGGTAAGGACCACCTAAAGTAAGATACATAAGTCGAGCAGGGGACTCTCATATAATGGCCCCGAGTTCAAGTTCGATGATGACCTAGGTAGGAAGCTGACTAAAATACAGGGAAATGTTTTCGGAATAACAAAACGGATGGGAAGACATTTATTCCATTAGACCCGCTTCGGTTCATGATATGCATTTATATAATTACCACCACCAGGTAGGTCAAATCTATTGACTACAAGGTCAAATTATATTCATTGATTCGGCTAGAGGATTCATATAGTTCAAGTCGTTTGCTATCTTATGTTCAGATGTAATTGCCGAAAACGAATTACATGTTATCCCTAGACGGGCATGTTGACCGACCTAAATGTACCTACAAAAATGGTTCAAATGTTTCATGGAAGTGGAGGGCAGTCAGCACCGTTACCGTTTCGCACCACCGTGGTTCCGAGATCTAGGGGCGGGTACCGCCCTCAATGGGGTGGCTCAGACCCCGTCATGCGCGTGTTAAGCCCTGAGCTGAGCTGGGCCCACAGAGGCTGATGAGGGCCCCTGAGATGGTATGGGGCACCTGAGCTGATTAAGTACCTCCTGACTTGATCTGGTATTCCCGAGCTGGTCGGGGACCACTGATCTGATTGTTTGTCCCCGAAGCTGATCTGGTGCCCCCTGGGCATCTGGTGTCCCCTGAGCAGCTCTGGGGCCTTTGAACTGATTGGGTCCCGAGCTGGTGAGGGATCCCTGGGCTGATTTAGTGCCCCTGACTTGAACTTGCCCCTTGCGCTGATCGATCTGGTGCACCCTGAGCAGATATACTGCCTCCTGAACTTAACTGATGCACCCTGAGTCGATCTGATGCCTGCTGAGTCATCAGTGTGTTTCCTGAGCCTTTCTTATTCCCTCTGAGCTAGTCTGGTGCCACATGGCTAATATGGTGCCCTTTAAGCTGGCCCGGGCCTCCTGGGTTGATTATGTGATTTCCTGAGCAGCTCCCAGGCCCTGAACTGAGCTGGGCCCACAGGGGCTGGTGAGGGTCCCTGAAATGGTATGGGGCCGAACTGATCTTGGCCCCGAGCTGGTCGGGGACCACTAATCTGATTGTTTTTCCCCGAGGCTGATCTGGTGCCTTATGGGCCGATCTGGTGTTCCATGAGCAGCTCTGGGGCTTTTGAACTGCTTGGGCCCCGAGCTGATGAGGGATCCCTGAGCTGATTTAGTGGCCCTGACTTGATTTTTCCCCCTGACCTGACTTGAGGCCCCTGAACTGATCCGGGGCCCCAAGAGCTGATCTGGGACCCAAGAGCGGATCTAGGTTCTGAGAGAACCCTGAGCAGGTCTGGGCGCTGAACTTGTGAGAGCCCCTTAAGTTGGCTTGAGGCCCCCTGAAATGATCTGGCGCCTTAAACTGCTCTGGGGCTTCTTGAACTGGTTTAAGGCCCTATGAGCCCATCTGTGGCCCATTGAGCTAGTCTGATGACCTCATCTCTGGGACCAATGAGCTAGTCTAGTCCCTGGGTGAAGCATGAGCTGCTATGTAGCCCTGATCTACATCAGGGGCCCCTGAGGTGGTCTTGAATAGATAGATAATAAGAACACAAGGCCAACTCCCATCATCTTGGGGCGGAGTCACTGAGCTAGTCTATTCCCTGGAGGCATAACTGGGGGGGATGGGGGAAGCTGCTCTGGAGGCCTCTGATCCACACTTGGAGGCCCCAGAGCTGGTCTTGAATAGATGGGGAATAAGAACAGAATGGAAACTCCCCTTGTAAAACGGAGCTAACGAGGAATGAGGAATCTCTAAAACGGCTTGTGATACCTAGGCACCCCTGGTTATATAAATTGCTTATTATACTGGTGGATTCTGGGAAGGGATGATAAAAAGGCTTGTGCCCCTGAGTTCAGAGCACAGTACCCTAAACCAGGCTTTCTACCAATTCATTTAAATGAAGAACTAGTTTTCACAATTTTCAGCCCTGCCACACCATCTCCATCCAAACCACCGGCCTGTTCACCTCTTTATTTACTCTTAACTAGGACCGATCCTTGAGAATATGGAACTTAATAAACGCGTTCAAAAGTATCTCCTAATTTTTATCGGCAGCAAAAGTGTGTTCTTCCAAAGACACTATGTCACTCCTCGTCCCACGGCAATAAGGGAGGCAAGGAACTTATCCGCTTTCAGCCAAGGCTCACTCGTCACGACAAAACCAGTGGGCATAACAAAAGAATTTTTGACTCCAATGTGCCTTAACCTGCACATTGTAAGATATCACATACTCCGCTGATTTCTCTGATGTTAAGTACTTGCATGAGTTGGCTGATTTGTCCTAAAATATATCCAACGGTTTTAATTGCGTTTTTCGTCTCCGTCAATGATTTATTTGCATTTTTATTGAACCGATGCCCAAAAAATGATATAAACAAAGATATAGTAAGTGGTTTAGGTTACGTTAAAAAGTGCCCTTTTTTCCCGGGGTGCCCCACAAAGTTTGTGTGCTCCCTCCCCATACCAAAGCTCTGGCTGCGCCACTGGTTGTGGAATCAATTTTTTATCCTGTTTCGATATAGCTACTAAATAATTCGAAAAGTGTGACCTTTGGAAACCTCTCGTGACCTCGCTATTTTTCTGGCCTTAAAATGGTTATCATCCTGGCAATTTCTCTTTGCAAAAGCTTTTGAATCATGTTTAGAAGATTGAGCTAGCTCTTCTTGGAACTGAGTTGCATCCTGGTTTAATCTGGCTCACTTAACCTTCGCACCACCGCGGTGCACCGGGGGGAGGGGCATCGGTATCCCCCAAGGTTCTTCAAGGATAGGTTCTTCAAGGATAGCGGAGAAACGGCAGCGCGGAGCGCCACCGTACTTGGCATAGCTGTCCCCTGATTCTTTTTGCAGCTTCTGACAAAATTTATGGTTCAAGTCATAAAAGGTCAGGCTACCACGTAAGGTTAAACAAGGTAACCTCACTTCAACATTTGAGCTCTATCAGACCTAAAATTTGAAACTGACTGGCCTTTTACATTTCACAACTATGTCACGGTATACAAAGTACAAATCCGGGATTTTTCTTTCTTTCTTTGGCCAGGGCTTAGTTCAAGAGGTGACCTCTCCATTGGAATAGCAAGGAGAAAATATGTGCCGTGCTTTAAAAGTCACAAAAACGTGTGCAAAGGCTAAAGTTCAAGAACGGGTGGGTTTTCAAAATTTCAAAGATTCCAGGGGCGATATTTAGCCCTTGATGTATCTGAGGCCGTAGGAGGTATTAGCTGCTCACATTTAGGTATTCACCAGGAAAGTATGTACAAGTATATTTGAACTTTGCTGATCTGTGGAGAGCAAACTGCTGATGTAAGTTTTATTCTTCAACATGTTGGAGAAAGCCATAAATTTTTCAGATAATATTTTCTCTCCAAAAACTCCATACCTCTTATTGTACGGAAGCTGTGCCCAGTTGTTTCAGGCATTACACGTTTTAAAGTAAAATGACTTGACTCGCCCTAACCTGACCTCTGGTGGTCAACCCATTGACCTGATTGCTTAACACGCGCAGTGGAGAGGGGTCTGATGTCAAAGAGCAGTGTTCTCTGAAATTTTGAGGTCAAGGTCAATACCTATGACGTAACAATATGACATATTGCACATAATGTACAATATAACTGACACCGCAGCAGCCTTTGGGCGGGAAATGAGGGTTTGAACTTTGAAAATTCATTTGACCTTGACCCTTGACCTTAACCTTGAGTAGCCTTGACCATGAAATCGTAGCATAAAATACGACATACTGAGTAATGTCATCTGACCGGAATACTGGGGTCAATGCCCTTGACCTGTGACATTTGACCTTGACCTTAATCTTCATGTGGGTCGAAATTGACATATAACCTGATTATATGACGTGACGACGTAACCACTCGGTCTACAGTGCAGGTGAACTGGTGCTACCGCACGATTGCAACGGTCTCAAAATATAGGTCTGACTTTGAAAGCGTATAAGTCAAAAAATTATTGACCTAGTTTCAAAATTACTTCATCAATCGACGCGCTGATAAATTGATCAAATGTGGCCGGATAGCGTTGTCCGGCGAAGAGCGGTTCTTCGGCCACCTCGGAAAAATAGGTGGGGGGCACTTTAGGACCTCCCTCCGCTGCGCGTGTTAAGTGCCTGAAGCAAACTGATAATGAATTTAGATGAGTTAATGTACTTCTCAAATGTGTGCTATTCCTCATACTTTCAAAGTGAGAATGCATAAAAATACATGGATATATATATATATATATATATATATATATATATATATATATATATATATATAGCATGTATTTTATCATTCGAATAGAAAAAACCACCCGTGGAATAGAAAAACGAATATGTGTGATATATATGTACTGTATAACATACCATGTGTTGGCAATGTGAATGTTTCTCTATTGTATTGTAATGCCTTGTGACTAACTATGTATTAATGTAGTGTGACTATGAAACTGTGATAAGATGATATAAGAATTTTAGTTTTGTACTCATGAGATAATTCCATAGCAAGTAGTCGGCAAAAATGTAATGATATTTTTTTACATAGAAGGTCTTTCAACTGATTAGAGCTCATTAGTCGGTGCTATATTTTTCAAACAACTATATTTTGGAAAACGTGAGCCGCTCTTTCTCTTATCTTGATAATGAATGCCCAATACATTCGAAAGCTCGAACTTATATTTGTAATATTTTTAATGAACTTTACTGATTTGACCAAAGACATTTCAATTGCAAACAAACAAACCATCAATAATATAATTAAACAACAAAAAAAAGTTATCAAAGGGCGAATCAGCAAAACTATTCAATAGTCGCTGCATCGAAGAGGATATATTGCCCAACTACTCAAATATATATATATATATATATATATATATATATATATATATATATATATATATATATATATATAATACAAACATACATACATACATTCATTCATTCATTTATTCATTCATTTATTCATTCATTTATTCATACATACATGCATACATCCATACATACATATATACAGATATACATACATACATACATACACCCGCGCATGCATACATACATACATACATACATACATACATACTGCTTGAGAGCGTAACGCTGCGACACCGACGACCAGTACGTGGAGATGGAGTAAATCTATAACGGTAGAAAAATACCTCTCTGAAATCGCAATGTTTTCCGATTTAGGCCGATTGTTACGTTTGGCTCACGCTGGAGATAAAAGTTTCATATTTTTCTAATTTTTTTTCAGAGGAGTTTCCCACGAACTGAGAGACCCCTCCTACCCCAGACGCACGATAGCAGCGCCTCGGCTGATATAGTCGCCGTGTGTGGAAGCCCCACGCAGGAGCGTCGTCACCGTCTCGCAGGTCGTATTCGGCGTGTGTGGCATTTGGCGCGCCATCGGCTCGCCAGCTGACGCCAGTAAAAGCGCGCGCCGACGTCAGGCGTCCCGCGGCGTCTGTCGCCCCCGCGCCGTTCATCAACTAAAACATCAGCATCGCCTCTGAAACGCCACCGGCGCGGCGGCGCTCCAGACACTAACATCTGTGCATCTAGGGCTTCAGGCAATGGCATGCCTTCCGGTGGCTCACGAGCCCCCTTCCGCTCCCCCACTCGTCTAAAAAGCAGCCTATTGAAACTGACGCCCCAAACAAGAGCCTTAAGGAGTGTGGTTTCTTCGAGTCTGGAGCCAATGGCTCGTTCCGGGTATCAATCTATCGACCAGGCCAGGTTTGACTCAGCTATGCCCACACCTTTGCCGTTTTCAATGCGTGCATCGTCTTGAAATAGTCGTCCTGAGAATTACGACCAGGATTTTGTGAAACTTCCCTGACTCTTCCAGCAAGCATTACAATTGAGACATGCTCTGCACTCGATTATGGCCAGTGAGGCGGCACGGGCGCGCCAGCATTTGCGATGGGTTTTCAGTGTAAATGAGAGCAAACAGCCGGAGCTGGGCTACAGTGAATTGGATAGAGCTTGTTTGCCGGCCCATCTAAAACTGAGCAGATTGCGCGAACCAAGGACGCGGCTGCGGGCGGCTGGGCTGGCTGCTACCCGCATCTCCTGAAGCCTTCGGCCTTCCTTTGTCAGGTAGACGGGCGGATTCTGCCCACCCATCAAGTTTTCCCGCCATTTCTCCTAAATGGTTCGTGATAGGCTTCTCAAACGTGCTGACTTTCTAAAGCTAAATTGGACACGTTCTCTGAGAGTTTTGAGATCATATCTTGCCCAGGAACGGGCCTATGGCTTGCATTGACGGACGCAGGGGGGGCATTCCGGCCATGGTCCCCGAAACGCCGGATAAATTTTTGAAAAAAGGCGTTTACACTAGGTCTGTATAGCAAAAAAACTTCGCTCGCTCCCACCCCCCGGAGAGCGATCATGGACTTGGAGAGGTAGCTTATACTAGGTCTGTCGAGCACTGAAAAAGGTGTTTATACTAGGTCCGTCGAGCACTGGAAAAAGGTGTTTACACTAGGCCTGTAGAGCAAAATAAATATTCGCTCCCATCCCCCTCCAGGAGGAGAGGCAGACATGGGCTTGCCCCCTCTCCCCAAAACTCGGGTCTGCGTCCGCCCCTGATGGCTTGGTTTGCAAAGGATGCAATCACAAGCCGTGTTCCTAGTGTACAGTACAGTCTTTGTATAACAGGGCCGTCTGTAGCAATATCGAGGGAAGTTGGAATGTTTGAGGATCCTGAACGAGACGTCAAGTGACGGCTCATTCACAGTTCCATATCATTTTTGGTCAGATGCGGTTAAGCGCTTAAAGGGAATGTGGCACCTTGGTCGAATCATGAAATTTAGTGTAATTAGGGGAAATTTTAGCCGAAAATCAAGGAGGCGTCCATGATTTCTTTGAAAAATTTGCAATTAGTTCAATATTTTGATTTTTAAAATTCTACTCTAGGGAAAGAAATAAATATCTGCCTATGGATGATGTCATGATCTGGCAACTACTACCATATGCAATACGCATCAAGGGCTTCGATTGGCTGATACTCACCGTGACGTCAGCATATGTCGCCACACCAACAGCCATGACAACTTTGGCCTGCTGCTAAGGGTACATGAGGGGTACATTTTAGGAAGGTTTTAGTTTTTTTTCTACGGAAATCTCGAGTTCCAAGGCAAATGATATATTGAGTACCAGGTTTACCCACTTGCTTTACAGCTTGGCTATCTCAGTTAAAATCACGTTATGAAGGTGCCACATTCCCTTTAAGAAATTTAGGGCTAAACTTCTAAAATGTGTACATTTTACAAGCCCTTCCAAAAATTTTTCAGTTTTTTTTCATTGTCTTCCTTCAACTGGAGTTAAGCCTCGGACAGGTCTATTGCGGTTCAAATATTTCAGATCGATTCGGTAGATTTCGAGGTTTTAACCCATGTCAGGCCCCGGCTACCATTTCGGCAGGGGGGCAATATCGGCCCCCCTAAGATCCGAACAACCGGCCGATTTTGAAAATTCAAAGTACCAAGATTCCTCTGCGCAAACTTTATTTTGAAAAAGAAAATTTCAAAATTTTTATTTTTAGGAGAAGGTCGTGCAAAATATACAATTTTTGTGTATTTTAGATTTTCCATAACCCTTGTCTCTGTTGTACGATTTTCACAAAACAGTTCAGATTTACAAATAATTGACCCAAAATTTTCCTATACTCGAGTTACGCAAAAATTCGAAATTCAATGGCAGTTCCAGGACCAGGACTATGAGGAAAATATATACAACCTAAAAGTTTCGTTACGCGGATTAGAAGCCGTCATATACTCTGGCATCTTACACATAAATAAATGAAAAAAGAAAAACCATCAGGGGCGGATGCAGTGTAAAACAGTGGGGTAAAAAAACCAACAATACGAATGGTATGCAGAGTATATAGTCCCTCGACAGTTGAAATTAATTTCTATAATTTTACCCTCCCATGGCAGCTCTGGAAAGGGGGTGACATAGGCGGATCAAGGACTCGTCGTGGGGGTGGGGTGATTGGAAACACATTTTCAATATACAACGATATTGAGTCGCGGCGGTGATATGGCTGGGAATATACATTTTGAAAATGTGTAGTGACGACACGCCCGGTAATCAGAATTGGTTTATAACTATTTTGAATTCATATACCCAATTGTATTCGCCCTGACACGGCTGTAAGCAGTCTTCCACTTACTAACGTTTAGTCCTTCGATAACATTCCCCCATTTGAACTGCTAACCCCCCATGAATACAAATAGACAATGAAATGCACATCATCCACATAAAAATGATATAATAAAACCATATAACGGTATCAGGATCACAGAACGGCTTCCTTACAAAAACCCATCAACGATAATACTGTTGATAGAACCCCCAAAACCCACCATAGCTCCGCCCCGGTAAATATATAATCTGAAAATTTCAGAAAACCGCCGTACTAGTTTTAGGAAAAGTCAGGAAGTTTCAAAGTTCTATCAAGCCGTTTCGGAGATATTCTCGAAAAAAAGGGGGAACCCCCCCGGAAAAGGGTTAAAGGAGGTGGCCGAATCTGCCCTTCAATAAAGTTAAGAGACACCTAGGGCGCACGATCCCCTCTCCTTCGCGCAGGAGTTAAACAAAGTCCAGGACGTCCAAGTTTGGCAGTTGTTTTGTAGGAAGGCTGCCCAGACCACCGCCTCCCCCACGCGCTGGCACCAGGCTGCGCTGCGGAACGAATAAGAAGGAGCCATTAGGAAGCTGGAGAGCGCGGCTGGCGTCACGGTGCCGGCCGGCGTCCCGGGGACCGATCCGTCGGCGGAACGCAGCTGTCCTCCAGAGGTCTGGCCGGAACGCGACACAAAACACAAACCAAGGCAAGGAACAGGACGACATTTGCCAGGCTTTGTTGGGGACGGTATGGGAGGGGCACTGGATTGTTTCTAAATCGGATATAATTATTATCTCAGACGCAGATTTCCTACTCCCCACTTTGTAAGGGCCAGAACACAGCTACTTCTAGTAGAATAATTTGTAGTCAATATACATGTATAGACGTTCTCTGGTCCGTATTATTGTGCCCCAAATATAGGGGACGCGGTAGTGTAGCTAGTAAGCGGTGAGCGTGATTGCTTCCTACTGGCCGACCCAAGTTCAAGACCCGCAAGTTTCCTCAGCAAGGAGCAGTAAGACTCCCTAGAAACATTTCCAACCGGTAGAGAGTTGGTAATGCCAAATGATCCTGGCAGTTGGTGTGTTGACAAACCAAAAATCACCACGCCTTGTGTCGCCAAGTGAAATTCCCCAAACCAGAAAGCGTTGCTGTAGATGGCTCCAATGGGAGCTCATTAAAGCCTGTGTTATCTTAACACGCGCATTGACGGGGGTCTGAGCCACCTTCGCTTTGACGGGGAGGGGGCGGGTACCCGCCCCCTAAGATCTCGAGAACCACGCTAGGTAGCGAAAAACGGTAAGCGGCATTGGGTAGCCCATCCCTTCTCCATCGAAACTTTTGAACCTTTTTCAGGTCACATTTAAGGTTACTAGAGGTCAAAATATGCCGTCATAAGGATAACATGTAAATGGAGGTTTTCGGTCATTTCATCTGAACGAACAAAGATAGAGCAAAATTGTTTACACCATTGGAATTCTCGCAGCAAGCCAAATCGAATGATGTATAATATGACCTTGCTGGGTCAAATATGTCATTTGACCTGACCTGAGGTGAGGTCAAGGACAAATTAAATCAAAATGCATATCATTAGAACTGCAAAGACAAGGCCAATCTAATAAAGGTAAAATAAACACTCGATCACCATCAATTACCAAGGCATTTAGTTAAAACCACTTTTCTCATGTATTTCCAATGCAGAGACCTTAGGTCATCAATATCAAAGATAACGGAACAAGTTTTAGAGAACTGGGTTGGCCCATCATGTGGTATGAATTTCAATCGGATAAGTTCACCCTGTTCCGACTTACGCTATCTTCAACTTTTTAGGTCGAGTCACTTTACCTGTACTGGTGACCTGACCTGAGGTGGCCTAACCTTAAATGTTTGACAAAGGTTATAAAAATGATCAGAGAAAAGGTATGCCAAGTACGGCGGCGCTACGCGCCGTCGTTTATATGCTATCTTAAAAAAACCGAGGGGACAGGTACCCGGCCCCCCGTTAATGCGCATGTTAAAAATTAAGATTTATATTAAAAGTTTCTCATTGTAGCCCATATAATTGAATCCAGTTTCCGAAGTACATGGTTTTTGGTGCCCATGCTAGGAATATTTAGCATGAAGCTACTTTTCTACAAGATAAGAGAGCGAACGAAAAAAAATTGGGAAAATTGAACGGGACAGAATTATTTAATGATTTTTGGGACTTATCCACTCACCAGCTGCCGGGGTCTTATGGCATCGCCATCTCTTTCCTTGTTGGAAGGGCTTCTGAGGAGTCAGATTGCTTGCCGTTTAGGGAATCCATCGGGCCTTGAGCCCGGGTCAGCCGCGTCGAAAGCGAACACATAACTACATCACCGCAACCCCACGTGACACGGGACCAGGGGCGCCGAAAGCGGGGCGGGGGACGGGGGACGTGTCCTCCATGCTGGCCAACCAGGGGAGACGTCCCCCAAATTTTTTGGTCCACCGTCATTAATGCTGGCAGGTACCAAATATGCTAAAAATTCGCCTGCCCCGGTCAGCACCAGCCCGGGTCCATCCTCTCCCCCTGTAAAAATTCCGTCACGGTGCCCCTGCACGGGACTGTTTGTTTCATAAATTGTCCGGGGCAGATTACAGCGGGACGAAGGTTGAGATGGGCCGTGCTGACCTCCACTGTCCAAGCAGCCGACAGGGCCAGCGAGCACATCGATTGTGATCTGCGTCGGCCGCAGCACGCAGAAGCCTGGTGGTGGCGGTACGCCGCTGAGGCGCCGGTGCCCAATGTGGTACAGCAAGCAGTGTCCAGTGTGGTACAGCACACAGTGTCCAGTGTGGTACAGCAACAGTGCCCAGTGTGGTACAGCACACAGTGCCCAGTGTGGTACAGCACACAGTGCAGTACAACACACAGTGTCCAGTGTTGTACAGCACACTGCCAGTGTGGTAAGCACACAGTGCCCAGTGTGTACAGCACAAGTGCAGTACAACACACAGTGTCCAGTGTTGTACAGCACTCAGTGCAGCATCAGTGTCCAATATGGTACAACACACGGCACCCAGTGTGGTACAGCACTCAGTGCAATACAGCACCCGGTGTCCAATGTGGTACAGCACATAGTGCAGTACAGCACTCAGTGTCCAATGTGGTTCAGCACACAGTGCAGTACAGCACTTAGTGTCCAATGTGGTACAACACACAGTGCAGTACAGCACATGTAATAAGAAGTTAAAATGATTGGTAACACAGACGTAATGTACATGAGTAAACATTATTTAAAGTGCAGTACAGCACTCAGTGTCCAATGTGGTACAGCACTCAGTGTCCGATGTGGTACAACACACAGCAGGCGGATACCGGCAGCAGCCATGTCAATCCTGCAGCGAACTGACAGGGCGGGCTCCCAACAGTGAGTTTTGGCATGGGATCAATGAATTGAGGCCCCCGAACGCCTGCTCCTGCAAACTCTGACCTTGTTGCCTACCTTGCCGGTATACCAAAAATACAGAGCTCTGGTACATAACTCCCTGATAGTTCAGTTGGTAGAAGTTGGGGCTCCGACCCGCTGCTCAAGAACATGCAGTGGCAATGCCAACACAACAGCAGATGGGCGTCTCATTTTTTGGAAACTTTTTCGAATTCACTCGTTGCGCCCCTATTCCGCTCCCTGGTTCATTTGACGTCGATTGGTTTCTGATTATCACGATCGGATAAAATTTAGACCTATCTCATTGAGCTCGAAAAGATGTTTTCCAACATTTGCGCCATATTGGAAAAACGAACCGATGAAGATAAGTAGGCAAAATAGACATTCATTTTGATTGCCTTGACGTGGGAGATCGTAAACTAGATGTTTATTGGTCGTAAAAATCATTGTTTCGAAAATATTGAGAGTTAAATTGTCTATTGTCAGTGCCCAAACAGCCGATTCGGCGCCTTGTAAGAACATACGCTCAACTGTACCTACGTAGAAAAGCATGAATGGCACCATGTGCAATGCTCAAGTTTTTGCATCACTGTAGGTAGGTAGCTGATTACGTTTTCATATAATTATTTTTAACTTATGGAAATCGCTCAAGACAGTCCAACCCCAATTTAGTATTCAGAGGTTGAGCGCGTCGGCGGGGCTCACTGCGTGGCTTTATCAGTGGCAAGTTCCGAGTACTTCATATGGCTAAGGACATATGCATGATACAACCAATGGTTTAAAATGAGTGAGGGCATCTAGGGTGTTACCAAACACTCTCAGTAACACAAGAATGAGCCTATCAGAAACTTGAGGCTCTTTGCAGTATCGTCATAACAACAGTGCTACACACGTTTCAGATTCTTCTTGTGAGGTGCGGCACTTGGGCAGGGGTTGGTTCCTACCTAACATATATGCGTACTTATACGCGTACTTAGGCAAGTACTTGCTTATAAATGTAGGTCTAAAAACATTCAGACACTGTCCTAAAAATTAGTTACAGCATGACAGAGGCTACAAAATCTCATCAAATACACGACAGTGAGTTTGTGTCACGGTTGACAAAGTCAGTGAGTTAAAACCAAAGACAAAGTCAGTGAGTGTGTGTCACGGTTGTTTGTGGCAGAGACTACGCTCTCAAAGACACAATAATGACCTTTCCGATGCACAAGGCTTCTTTGCACTATCGTATTCACAACCGTGACAAACGTTTCAATGCCTCTTTTGTCAAATGTGGCACCTGTGTACGGTGTCGCTCCACGGCTTGCAAAAGCCACTTAAACTGCTCTTTGTTCTTTGCGTTACCTGCAAAATCCTTAAGCATCCCAATTCCCCGTTCGGCCTCGGCATTGATTACCTTGACTTCCATGACAAATGTTTGAAGCTTGGTCAACTCCTTGTGCTTGTGCCAGTCGTCTGGTTTTTAGCAGAAACTCGTGGGATTGACATACAAACCCAACGGTGACCCACGACGATTCCTCTTTAACATTGAAGAGGTGCGAGGACTCTTCGGGACACACCAGATTACTATCATTGCATTATCGCCGCTGCATGGACGGGGAAAGCCCAGTAGCCTTTCACAGATCGTCCTCTCTTCACCGTCACTGACGGAGCAACTGCTAAGACCGAAGAGCATATATAGACTTTGCACACTTAAGTTTTGGACAATTTACTCTCTGAAAATTTGCCTATTCGCTCAACATCTGGGCTAGGATTAAATCATGTGTAAAACGTGTCACAGGATGGCACAATTAAGTCTAATGTTTTACGTGCCCGCTTGACTGAATGCACCCGTAGCTGCCGACAAACCAACCAACCCTCTGTACCTCTACCAGAATCTGGTCCGGTACATACAGATGAACTGTGCGGTGGGTATCACTGCACTGGGGGTGCTCCAGCGCTACTTTTGGTACCTACGGTCATCGACAGTGCTCTTCCGTCTCTGCAGTTGCTCCGTCAGTGACGATGAAGGGAGGGCGATCTGTGAAAGGCTACTGGACTTTCCCCGTCCGTGCAACGATGTTAGTGCAATGGATAGTAATCCGGTGTGCCCAGACGAGTCCTCGCAGCTCGTCGATCTGCTAGAAGAATCATCGAGGACCACCGCCGCTGGGTTGATGTCCCAATCCCACGAGTAGTTTCTGAAAACCCCAAACGAATGGCACAAGCACAAGGAGTTTACCAAGCTTCAAACATTTGTCAAGGAAGTCAAGGTTACCAAAGACGTAGCCGAACGGGGGAATCGGGATGCTGTGCATCTGAAAGGCTCATTATCGTGTCTTTGATGGTGTTTTGTAACCTCTGTTATGCTGCAACTCATTTTTAGGACAGAGCTGTAATGTATACGTATATTTATAAGCAAATACATGTATAAGTATGCGTATGTTAGGTCGGACTTGGGAGGGAACCCCTTCCCAAGTGCCGCAGCTCACAAGTAGAATTTGAAACGTGTGGAGCACAGTTGTAATCACTATAGTGCAATGAACCTCATGCTTCCGATAGGCTCATTTTTGTGTTGCTAAGTTTTTTTTAACTTGCTACATGCCTTTACTCATTTTAAGACGTTGGTTGTATCATGCATACGTCTTAGCCATATGAAGTGTTCGGAACTTGCCAATGATAAAGTCAAGCAATGAGCCCCTCCGATGCGCTCAAACCCTGAATGCTAAACTGGGTTCGGACTATCGGGAGCGATTTTCTATATGTTAAAAACACTAATATTCAAACATAATCAGGTATTGCTAGTGATGAAAAGGCTTGAGCATTGCACATAGTCCCGATTATGCTTTTCTACGTGCAGTTGGAGCGTATGTACTTTCAGGGCGCCGAATCGGCTGTTTGGGCACTGATAATAGAAAATGTAACTCTCGATATTTTCAAAACAATGATTTTACGACCAATAAACATCTAGTTTACGATCTCCCACGTCAAGACAATCAAAATGAATGCCTATTTTGCCTACTTATCTTCATCGATTCGTTTTTCAAATATGGCGCAAATGTTGGAAAACAACTTTTTCGAGCTCAACGAGATAGGTCTAGATTGTATCTGATCGTGAAAAAGTGTGAAAAAATGGTATCAATCGATTTCAAATGAACCAGGGAACGGGATTAGGGGTGCAACGAGTGAATTCAAAAAAGCTGCTAAAAAAATGAAACGCCCTCATTTGTAGGCTTAGGATCAGTTATCCAGAGACGCTCCGGCTCTCAATATTTACCCGAAGTAGTTTGGCTGGAAACTGACTGATAAGAAGGTGACCTGAGCGGGGTGGCTTTGAGGGACGTTAAACTTTGGCTTCTAAATTGTCTGTGGGAGCTGCTTGTTCGGGTGGTGGGGTCGTGGTTTCCGTGACAAGTCCATTGATGGCTTTAGTGATACTCCGACTCCAAAAAACCGAACTTGCAAACAACTTGGACAAAATTTATTTTAAAAAAAGTTCGCGGACAGGGTAACGCTTGTCGTCTACCGTGCCGGTATACCCAAAACACCAAGCTCTGGCAGAAAGCTCGCGGACAGGGGGTAACTGTGCGCAGCTGCAGCTGGCAGCTGCTGTACCCAGGCCCGGGCAGCCCGCAGTGCCACAGGCAGGACGGCCAGGGAGGTGCTAGGTCATCGGGCCCCGTCCACGGCAGTGGTCAGTCGGCCTGATTGCTGATCAGTATCGGCCGCAGGGCCGACCGGGGATTCCGCGCAATTCCGCCGTCCTCTCCGTCAGAGGCACATTGTGGCGGCCAAGAACGGTCGGAGGTAGCGGCGCCCCTGCACATGAGGGTACCCTACCTCAGATGCAGAAAGTATGCTGGCTGTCACAAATTCAATGTGACGTATGCCCTCCTCTGTCACACGAAGCTGGAAATTTTAGTTGTATCTTGTATGCTCGTATCTCCAATATGTAGAATTTCCTTTATCTGTCTCTTCATTCTCACGGAAGACATGGGTACAAGCACCGTACCATTACAGTATGAAATTAGTAATAGGTATTCATTTAAGGTGCTTCATTTTGAAGGAGTTTTCCATTATGGGCATTGTTCCCAGTTTTGGGACAAACCATCAGGTAACTCACACAATTTCTCCACGAGATGTATTTCCCTTCGAAGAAGTTTCCATTTCGAATAGCGTTCCATTCATGGCCATTTCCCATGATTAGAATAACAAGCATTAGGAAAATACTATTACGGGAACACCAGTAATGGGAGCAAAAAAATGCAATGTCAACATAGGATTTGACCTAGGTAAATATGTTGGTAAAGTGCATCTTAGGTAGCCTTTTCATAAACAGACCAAATGCTCAAAATTCGCCTCCCACCCCCGGATTATCACCTGCCTGAGGTCGTTCCTCTTTCCAGTAAGAATTCCGAGGCAACCAAGAGGTCGTTCCTCCTTCCAGTAAAAATTCCGAGGCAACTTCTCTGCATAGACGTAAAATTATGTCTATAGGCCTAATAGGAACAGAGGCATTGGAATTATCCTACCGAAGAAAGGTCCAGCGTAGTAAAAATCCTGCTCTAACTCCATGCAGTTCAGGTTCCTCTGTATTGCTTACTACATTCCATAGAATTTCGGTCCGCAGGCTCTACGTCATCATATCTACACAACACCGAATTCCCACGTACATACATTGTCACAGTTGCGCGGTTTGCTTAGGTTCACTGCCAAACAATTTTTTGTGCCTGTAGTCGTACCTTGGGTGGACCAGATTCTAAATTCATTAAAAAAGGCCGGTAAATTGAAGATACTAAAACTGTAAGTTGGATTTTCCTGGGAAAATTATAAATGACTAGGCAGCAAACTACTTAATGAATGGTTTGTATTACTGGCAATGCCTTGAATATGCTTATAATCATTTTTTGTTTGCGAAATTCGCCTGTCACATTTCGAGTTTCCGGTCGGACCCGTTCTGCAAACTACTAACAATCACCACCATTGGGTCATATGTTCAAATCTGGCATCTGTGACAGAGATATTCAGGTTTTCTACCGCGGAGTCTGTGATTTTAGTAGAAACTGAACATAGTTCGTACATCAAATAATTAACACCCGCCCAAATGGGCCTCCGAGCCACCTTCGCCATGGTGGGGGGTGTTCGAACAACCCCCCCCCGCCCTCTCGATCCCAGCATGCGGGATGGCGAAAAAACACAAATGCTGTTGGATAGCTCATACAAATTCATCAATAAACTAAATCGGTCACTTTTGGGCTCAGGCCAAATTGATGTCATGACAGATCAAAGAAGGTTGCATGTTAGAGTTTTTGGGCTCTAGCGTTTGATAGAGTTGTGTTAGAATCATTTTTAGTCACCATTCGCTTCCTCTTGTCACGGCGAATCGAATAATGTATAATATGACTTTACTAGGTCAAAACACAAACATGACCTGATCTCAGGTCAAGTCAAGGTCACTATCAAACTAAGATAGTCAATACGCTTATCAATCGACTCAAGGGGATCGAAAACCTGGTTGCTTACAAATTCCTGGTTCGTCACATTTTGGAGTAAAATGCTTCCATTTTTTATTTTTGAGACCTATTGAGAAATGCCGTGATTTTGCGGGAAAAGACGGGAATACACAAAAAATGGGCTAAGGACATAGAAGGACTGTCATGCACAACTTTCTCCGAAAGTTTGAGGCTAAGGTCATTCAAGGTCACTGACCTATGGCGTAAAAATATGACATAATCTCACCAATGTACAATATAACTAGGAGTTTAGCAGCTTTCAGGAGGGTTAAGAGCGGTTGACCTATAAAAATACCTTTGACCTTGGCCTGTGACCTAGATTAGCCTTAACTATGAAGTCATAGAATACGTCATACTCAATCATGTCCTGTGACCAGAATACTGCGCCAATGACCTTGACCTGCGACCTTTGATTTTGACCTTGATGTAAGGTGACCTTGACATATAACCCGATTATATGGCGTTACTACGTCATCATTCGGTATACAGTTTAGGTGAACTGGTGCGACCGTGGGATTGCGAGGTCTCAAAATATAGGTCTAGTTCAAATTCAAGTTCCGTATATTTGTATTATTTTTTCCAAGTTATTCCTAGTACGGCTGATGGAGTCGGAGTCTCACTAAGTTCATTAAGGGACTTGGCACGGAGACCCCGACCCCACCAGCCAAAAGAGCAACTCCCACAATGAAGGGTGGATTTAGAAGCCAAAGCTTAGCGTCCCACAAAACACAGGGACGGCTGCCCCGCTCATGTCACCCTCTCACCAGTCAGTTGCCAGCTGACCTGTACGTCGGGTAAACTATTGAGCGCCGGAGCGTCTCAGGGGAACCGATCCCAAGCCTGGACATGCACTGCCACTGCATGCTTCTGACCCGCGGGCCGGAGCTCAACGCTCTACCAACTGAGCTACCGGGGCGGCTCAGTTCACATAATATTCACATCATCCTCAACGAGGCGAGGTTTTTCATGACTGCACGTCAAGATAAAGGTTAAAATACGAAGATAAAAGGACTGAGGCACAATGATAAAAGAAATGCTAAAACTGACCATCACTGGCCAGCCTGCATCTCAGGGCAACGTGGAACGCGTCTCGGCTAACAGTATCGCAAACCTCAGGTGGCGTTATATCTATCAGCCCCCACTTTGGCCAGCCGACGCCCGCCTACACAGCTTCTAGCTCGTATTGGTCTTAACCCTCGCCCCACCGGGGGGCCATCGATGGCCCCCCCCTAAGGTTTTTCCGGGATAGCAGAAAAACGATGAGGCGCAGCACCGCGGTTGAGGGCTCTATCTCTCACTGCATCATTTTCCCATCATCCCTGAAATTTTTTACCCCGGGTCACCCAAGGTCAGGTCACCAGACGAGGTCAACCAAGGTCACCTTTATTCACCTTTAGAGCTCTGTAAGAGCTACATTTCAAAGTCGATCGATTTGAAACTTCCTACACTTCATGACCCCTTCAGGGTCTACAAGGTGTATATCCGGGATTTTTCGATTTCGTGCCCTGAGGTCAGGTCACGAGGTGACCTCTCCCATTGGAAAAGCATGGGGAAAAGCTATTTCATGATATAAAAGCCACAAAAATGATTGCAAATACTCAGACTGCTCAGAACAACGTTTTTGGACACCCTTTCACGGATCCCAGGGGTCATATTTGCCCTTTGACTTTTCCAAGGTCATCCAAGGTCACCAGAGGTCAAAAACAGTATTTTGACAATAACTTTTGACCTAATTGAGCTAGAGCGGTGAAACAAACACCATCGTGTTTGTGTTGTCACTGGCTTTCATTTGATATACGGCAAGGTCACTTTTTGACCTTTCGTGACCTCAGGTCATATTAGGTCACGAGGTGACCTCTGGCGGTCAAACCACTGGCGGGAGGTCTTTACGTTCCACATAGCGGAAAATGTACTGGCAATTTTCTATCAAATGTACTTTACCAGGCCTCAATAGATCTAATGACATAAGAGTTATGCCCAGTTTGCTTAATCATTGCATATTTGAGTGAAAATAGTCGATCTTGACCTAATTTGACCTCTGGAGGTCAAACCATTGACCTGAGCACTAAAACATGCGAAGTAATTTCTTACTGAATTCACGCGAGCTTTCTATTGCACTTTGCAGATTTGCGCTAACGTCCATATTTTCGGAGTTAGAGGGGGCCATCGATGGCCCCCTCCGGTGGGGCGAAGGTGGCGTCGGACCCCCGGTGGGGCGCGGGTTAAACTATATGAATCCTCGCAGCAAGCCGAATCGAATGATATATAATTTGACCTTGCTAGGTCAAATCAAGGATTTGACCTGACCTGAGGTCAGGTCAGGGTCAAATGCTATAAAATGAATATCATTAGAACCACAAAGCCAAGGCGAGTCTAATGCAGCTAAAATAAACGCTCTATCACTATCCGTTACTTAGTTATACAGTAAAAACCATTTGTCCCATGTATTTCCAATGGAGAGGTCATGCCTCGTACCTGACCTTAAGTAATCGATAGCAAAAATACCGGAATATATTTTAGAGAACTTGGTGGGCCCATTATGTGATATGAGTTTCAATCGGATAAGTTCACCCTGCTCCGACTTATGCTATCTTAAACTTTTTTTGAGGTCGGGTCACTTGACCTGTAATGGTGACCTGACCTGAGATGACATAACCTTAAAATTTTCACAGGTGGTTTAAAAATGATGAGGGAAAAGGGATCCTAGGTACGGCGGCGCATAGCGCCGCCGTTTTACTGCTGTCTTTGAAAAACCCGAGGAGGGGGCGGGTACCCGCCCCCCGTCAATGCGCGTGTTAATTGGTCGGCATATCTCGTATCGTACAAATGGTCTGCCGGCTCACAAACATGTATCTTTAGTCCCACGGTTCGTTGGTGGTCAACACGTTACGGACGAGACATAGCTGCTGGTATGCTGAGTTCAGATGTCGTGGAAAGGCCCAAGCGGCGCGGCGGTCCTCCTCACTGATGTGCGGGAACTTTCTTTTGCCGGTGATAACTCGAGCCGAACAGTTTATGCCTTTTTTAATTCTGTGAAGTTTAGTTACACCACAAGACCGTATATGGACACACAGAAGCGGATCGATGAAATGACTAAGGAATTAATGACTTGTTTGAGAACCGAATGAGGGATGACATGTCTCCCGTGAATGAGCCCCATCAGCATGCCAGTGCATTTCGCGACGGGATAATCAACGTGAGGTCGAAAAGTTGTTTACTTCTCTACTCCCGGTGATGATAGTATTGGCTACTCGGGCGCTGACAGGTATGAGATCTCTTAACATAGCCGAAGTTCCGAAAACGATCAGTTGGATTTTGGATACATTCAACTTCAGTGAATTTTGTGAAACCCAGTCAAACAAATGTGAAAGCTCGTTTTCCAGATCGGTTAGTTATGTCGAATATGCTACATTTTGGTCCAGATATCAATATTTGGGTATCGTTCGCGAATTGCACAATTTTTGTCTTTTCCTTATAGAGATTCAGCTCATTTGCAAACATTAAAAACTACAAACAAGAGAGGAACCCTCTTTGATATACCCCAGTGGTGTTGGTAAGCATTTTGGACATGAGCTTGGTTACATTTTTTGTTGATTTGTTTTGTTGTTGGGGCCCTGGAGGCAATATTCTGATTTGAAATAGTATAAGTTAAAAACTGATTGGCTGATTTCTCAAATTACTTCACCAATCAATGCGCTCATAGCTTCTCAAATGTAGCCAAGTAGCGTTTTCCGGCGGCGAACGGCTCTCACGCCACCTCGGAAAAATAGATGTGGAGCACTTTAGGACCAGCCCCTCCACTGCGCGTGCTAAAAAAACAGAGTGAAAATGGTTGCTATTAACAAGAATATGGCTTTGACCCCACATGGGCAAAGGGAAAAATAATATTGTACCAAACGAAAAACAAAAATGTAAGGATGTCAGTCTTAGTTTAGGCAGTGAACAAAAGCCTCGTAGGACCTTGACAAGATATAACACTGTATCATATAGGCACGTGGTACATTCGGTTGCTCTCAATCTGTCATCTGTGCATTAGTTTCCACCTCTGCCAATACAAGCCAACTAAATAATGTGTATGTCTAAGGTTAATGTCCCTACGATTTTTAATCATCAGTGTAGTGCAGCTGCGGGGGACGGCCGCGGCCGGTGGCGGGAGCCTCCCCGGGGACCGGTGATTACTGTTTGTGGCCGTACCCAGCTCCCCATCGATCGCAAGCCGTTTCCGCTCAACGGCCACCGTCCTGACAGCTATTGTCTGCACAAGCCGCCGCAGACAGTCCACTCTTCTCTGCACAAGCCGCTGCAGACAGTCCACTCTTCTCTGCACAAGCCGCTGCAGACAGTCCACTCTTCTCTGCACAAGCCGCTGCAGACAGTCCACTCTTCTCTGCACAAGCCGCTGCAGACAGTCCACTCTTCTCTGCACAAGCCGCCGCAGACAGTCCACTCTTCTCTGCACAAGCCGCCGCAGACAGTCCACTCTTGTCTGCATAGGCCGCCAAAGACAGCTCACTGTGGTCTGCTCCGGCTACCGCAGACAGCCAGTTTTTCAGCACAGGCCGCCGCAGTCAGCTAGCTGCTGTCTGCGCAGGCTGCTGCAGACAGTCAGCTGCTGTCTGCGCAGGCCGCCGCAGACAGCCAGCTGTTGTCAGAACCGGTCGCCACAGACAGCCAGCTGCCTTCTTTACAGGATGCTGGAGACAGCCAATTGTCTTTGCTACAGGTTGTTGCAGATCACAAACTGGCTTTTTAAAAGGGGGTTGCAAACGGCACGCCAGGGTGTATTAATATAAAGAAGGGGACATCAAGCCCAGGGGAGCCGCCACATAATTTTACAGGGGGAAGGACCCGGGCTAACACTTGACCTGGGGAAGCGAATTTTGAGCATATTCGGTAACTGTCAGCATTAATGACAATGGGCCCAAAATTTTGGAGGACATCCCTCCTGGTTGGCCAACAGGGGTGGCACGTCCCCCTGCCTCAGCCCCCCTCCTCCGCTTTCGGCGCCCGTGATCAAGCCTCATAGCAGGGCCGAACCCTGATGGATGTAGGAGTACGTGCCCACATCAGTGCTCAATTGCTCTCAGGTCGCTGAGGTGCACTATCATCTTTCTTGTTTTTTTCCGCCAATTTCCGTCCGCCTGCCCACCCTAACCCACCCTGTTTTTTGTCTGCCCTAAAATTCCACTTATTTGCCGCGTCCGCGTCTTCCCGTACCCTGCCCTCCATCCTCTGCCCTGAATCCATATAATCTGCTTTTCTCTTATCTACCCTGTCCTCCTTCATCTGGCTTGAACCCCCTCTACTATGTGATGCCCTCAACTGTGCATACCCTACGCCCCCTAGTCTATCCCGAAATCCCTCTCACCTGCTATAACTTCTCTTTCTGTCCTCAAATCCCTCTCATGCCCCGTGTACGCTGCCCTCCCTCGTCTGACTTGAGTTCACTCTCCTCGGATTTTCCCTCGCTTTCGTGTGCCCTGCACTTCCCTCATCCGCACTGTCCTTGATCTGACCCGAAATCCTCTCATTTTCTATGTCCTCGCCTTTGATTACTCTTCCTTCCCTTGCCCACCCTGAAATCCGTATCGTCTGCCCTGCCCTCGCCCTGGAGGGTCCTTGGCTTAGCATGTTTACCCCCACTCTAAAATCCCTCGTATCATTCGCCTTCCACTGGTCCCGGGTTCAATTCCCAGCGGAGCCTCTGAATAAATTAATCTGATCCCCCAAATCCCTTCCAACAGAGTGAGAGTTGGCGACGCCGTATGACCCTGGCAGTTGGTGTGTCGTTAACCCACAACAATGATTATCTTCGCCTTCCTCTTCATGAGCCCTCGCTTTCTCATTTCCCCTGGAATCCCCCTATGTCGCGATCTTGAATTTATACGCCCCGCCCTACGGTAAGGGTAGGGCCCTACTCTTACCTATCCTGCCCTCCTTGTCTGCCCTCAAACCCTTGCCAATTGCCCTGCCATCGCCCTCCTGGGCAGGGCGATAACAGGGACGTGCAGCAGAATAGATGCTATACTGGGCTCATCTGTCCTGCCATGTTATCCCCAATAACTCGTCTGCCGAGTTACTGGGCGTAGTTAACCGAATGCTGAGCTAACCGAATTACCTTTTTCTTCTGTATGAAAAAGGACATCGCAGACAGTCCATCGTTGTCTGAACACGAACACGACTAGTCATGACCATCTAAATACTTTTCTTCGAAAATAAAAACTCCCTCCTCTCCCCAAAGTTTCCCTCTAACCATAAAAAGATCCATAAATGAATTTTTGGGGTGCTGCAAAAAACCCCTATCGCCTAAAAACCAGAATCTCAAAATACGCATATGCTGGCGCGTCTTCCGGTGCGGTATGGAATTAAAGTTAAAATATTTGCGTTCTAGATTATAAATGCTAAGTTTTGGCACCCTGTACAGACAACCTTGGGCTCTCCGTCACACCCTGTCCAGACAACTTTGGGATCTCCGTCACACCCTGTCCAGACAACGGTGGGCAGTCTGCAGCACCCTGTCCAGACAACGGAGGACTGTCTGCCCCACTATTTTCAGTTCTGGGACAATTGGTTGGATATTATCACTGGAGCCTTTAAAACGATAAGGTAATTCGGAACCGTAAGGATTGCTCAATGGCAATAATAAATAGCAATCAAGTAGATCAAATGCTAGATTTTCTCTTTTTTGTATTTTATCTGAAAGTGTTATAGATTATTATATTGTTATATTATATAACATATTATTATAGAAATTGCTTATCCCAATTCCAGGATATATGCCAAACAACACCTGACCAGCTTATAACTATGCCCTTATTGCAGAATTTATCAATATGAATTACTAAGCGCAGTGGAAGGGTTTCTTAAGTGCCCCCTACCTATTTTTTCCCGGAGCAGCAGAAAAACTAGCTGGATAGATTTGAGAGCATTGATGAACGTGTCGATTAGTGAATAAATTTAAAACGGTTGATATTTATTTTTTTACTTTAGGCTTTCAGAGTCAGACCCATATTTTGGATCACAGCAACAGCGCGGCCGCATGAGTTCACGTGCAGTGTACACAGGGTGGTGGCGTCATAATGCCATCCAATCGGAATCATATGCAAAAACCACCTCAAATTAAGATAAAGGGCACTGGCGGATGCAGAGGGGGGGCAAGGGACCGTACCCGCAAAATTTCGCAATTTTAGCCGATTTACTAAAAAACACAATGTTTTTGCGGTTTATGCCGAGTTGTCTCCCCCAAGCGGCGCTCCTGCGACTGTCCCTGGTCAAGGGCGCAGGTCAAGGACATATCACAAATTTTGGGCCATTTTTGAGGTTTTGACCTTAGTGCTTCCGGCAAGATCATGTGTCCATGCTGTCTTATGGTCAAGGTTACTACATGTTCAGGTCGAAGTTAGAGGGTAAGATTAAAAGTCATGGATCAAGGCTAAGCCCTCATTACCTGCTCAACGGTTGTTGAGTGCTAACCATCATAGGAAGTGAAACTGACTGGTATGGGCAGCCACTGTGCCCCCCTCGTTAAATGTAAACAAATAACAGCAAGCCTTTGGTGTTGACTAGACAGAAATTTCTTAAAGAAAAGGTCATGGTACCCCCCCCAGTGAGGACCCTCCGACGTTATTTCGAACTACAGCGAACGTTCTGAGAAACACGTCATACATCATTGATCGATGACTAAAGGGAACGTGGCATCTTGGTCGATTCCTGGCATTTAGTGTAATTAGGGGTACTTTTAGCCGAAAATCATGGAAGCGTCCATGATTTCTCTGAAAAAAATGTACAATAAGCTCAAAATTTTGATTTTCAAAATGCGCCTGTACGGTAAAATAATAATCTGCCTGTGGTTGATGTCATGATCTGGCAACCAATACCATATTCAATACGCTTCAAGGGCTTCGATTGGCTGATACTCACTGTGACGTCAGCGTATGTCGTCACACCAACAGCCATGACAACTGTGGCCTGCCGCTCAGGGTACATGAAGGGTACATTTCAGGTAGTTTTTAGATTTTCTCTACAGAAATTTCGAGTTTCAAGACAAATGATATATGGAGTACCGGGTTTTCCGACATGCTTTACAACTTGGCTATCTCAGTTAAAATCACGTTATACGGGTGCCACATTCCCTTTAAACAATCTTGGTCCCAAAATTTCAGATGTCATTGTATGGGATATTTTCTTCATAGCCTTAGTCCACTTTTAATGTTCGCGCGACTTTTTCTGCATCACAGAATTTTTAACAGGTCCCCATATAGCCCAAAATTGACCTTGGTGGCATCATCTGGTGTGAAAGATATTGACCTAGGTCAAAGAAAGTTGACTTAGTGCAGATCACTATAGCCGCCCTGCAAAAAAACATCTGTCAGCTTTCTTTGCATGTTGTTTTTATATTTCAGGGGGAACACTTTAGAAGCTTCTCTCCAATGCGAGATGTCCTCTTCTTACTGCGAGTGATGATATTTCAGTCTAGAGTCTAATCTTAGTCTAGAGAACTCGTGAAAAGGAGTTGCGATTTTGACCAAACAACGTGTGTTTGAACATTTTGGTATGCAGCACCGAAACGGTCGGGAAGATCAGGCGCAAATTTACAGGGATACCGTGCCCGTGCTGAGGAGCGATTATTGAGCCTTGCTATTGGTCGGGTGTGCAGGGGTTGCCTCACGTTCCGACCATTTAAAAACGAAACTCGATAGCAGTGTGCGTGCCGGGCCGGACTGAGGCTTTTGTATGTCAAGGCTTGGAGGCCTGCAGAAGGGCGCTGATAGCAAGCCAATGCATTGTTCTTGGACAGACCGATCCGAAAAACATGGTATTGTTGCAAAATGGGTGAACCTGATTCAGGGTGCCAGACATTTTTACACCAGGGTGTAGAAGGGAGAATGTACGTCAATTTTTTTAGAAGGATTGGAGTTTAAAGGCACTGCAGCTGCGGAGGCTATAAGTGAAGTTTTCAGAAGGGACTGAACAAAAAACCTAATCTTAAATGCATTGGAGAGCAAGCTCACACATGTCATGTCTAAACTTATTGAGAAGTAAATTCCTTCATTGTTCTTCATTTTGGAGAAATATGTCTCGAACGAATGCTGCATTCTATCAAATTCCGTTGACTCTAAACATTAATTACTGTCGGCTCTGATTAGTGCTCACTCATGTGCAAAAACTGGGTACAAAACGGGAAAGGAAGATAAAGATCGGGCAGTGGAGTGATCGGGAAATGAAGCTGTCAGCCTTAGTCAGTGAGTGAATAAGTGTATAACCCCTGTGTATTTTTCTAACCCAAACTCTGCGTGGAAACTCGGGACACAGATTCACCGTATTCGCGGATACGACTGAAGAGTGTCTCGAGCACCCTTTCAGGTTATTCGAGATTACCGGTATTTGGCAAAACATATCCCTGATTTTTTAAACAAATGTTATCAAAACTTCAGGTCTGGTCATTTCGGGTCAGGTCACGTCCTCTCACCTTAAATAATCAAACTAAAAATAGAGAGAGAGAAACAAATAAAGGTAAGGGTAGGTGAGGGTCGACCCACAAACTGGTCGTAAGTGAGGGTCAAACCACACGTTGAAAGCGACTGCTCTCAGAACATGACTGTGAAAGTCAGTTTTCCGAATATCCTCTCGTCCTTTGCCCGCAGCTCTCAGCTTCTTGAGGCCGGGAAGTGCCCGGCGCTGTCTAGCTTCCACGGCAGCTCAGGGCGTCCAGCTCCTGCAGTCTCGCCCGTGTTGGCGTCGAAACCCCCGTTGTTCGCATTCCCCGGCCTGTACCGGCTCGGTTGGCATGGGGTGTCCCTATTACGGCGGATTATTTTTTTAGGATTAAAAAAAGAAAAGTTTCTTAATCCCCAGCCTGAGAGACAGACTAACCTGTACAGCGAGAGGCATTTGGTTCCTCTGAACTGAGATGGCCGGCAGCGAGGTGCGTCGCATTTTGGGCCCCATGGCGGCGCGCCGGCAGGGCAGGCTGCTGCTGGTGGGTCGCTTCAGCAGGGTCGGCGCTGGTCGCTCGGCGACTGCAGCCACTCGCACGCTCAGGCAGCTGCGCACCCACTCCACCAGCCCCGCACCAGCTGCACAGAGCGCACACAGCAGCTGCGGCGGCAGCTGCAGCCGGCCGACAGCCGTCCACAGCAGCCAGAGCACGGCGGCGCACACCACACGGCCCCACAGCGGCAGCACGGCACACACCACTGCCGGCCGCGCACCTGAACACAGCAGCAGCTCGCCGGCCGCGCATGCGCGCACCACCAGGTGGGGCGCAAGCGCTCCGGATGACACCAGCGCCAGCAAGCCCCCGGTCGTCGCCAGCGTCACGCAGGCTGCGACGGTAGCGACGCGCAGCAGCTGAGGGTAGAGCCACGCAGCCGAGCACCACAGCAGCAGCGGCAGCGGGCCAGGGTCGGCGCGGCCAAGTACGGAGCCAGCGCGCGCCTTCCCACGGGCCACCGCCTCCCACACACACGCCAGATTCCCGCCCTCACCACTGTCCATCCAACGCCAGGCCTCGGACATGGCTCATCGCGGCCGCCCGGGAAATGGCCCGGGGCGGGTAGGCAGGCCGCGCGCCGCCGCTGGCGGATGCCCGCAGGCACTGAGGGCGCCGGCCGGGGTCAGGGGGCGCGCGGCAGTCGCGTCGGCTGCACCATCTGTTGGCAGCGGTACCAGTCAACATGTGCGATCGATGGCGGAGGGTGTGTCGGCGGGCGGAATCCGACGTGGGATGCTGAGGCGCCGCGCTGCAGAGCAAGTGCCAATTACGGCATCTGCTCTGGTGGAGTGGAGATTGCCGGACGGGAGGGAGAGGCCCCAGCCGACTACTGTTCCACCACTACGGCACTAGTTCACACCAGGGCCGGTGCCGCCATCAGTGTCAGTGCCGACTCTAGCGGAATGCTGAAAATCTAGAAGATTTGTAATTCCGTTTGCGAGATAATTTTTCCTCCAGTGGATTCCTATTTTTAGCTGGGAATCTGAATAATTCAGCTCAGAGTGGGTGCGGGCAATATTTCAGTCCCTATCTTTTTCGTTGGAAGTAGTGCAGAATGTTTCTAGAGAGCACGGAAACTCACTGCCTCCTCCACAGTACAGTTTCTCGTTCATGCTCCTCCATTTGGTCAAATCCCCGGTGTATCCGAGAGCGGTTTGCGTGAGGGGCCAAAGTAAGTAGATACATGGCTGGAGATCTCTTCTCGATCCAGGGGGGTCCTGGGTGGGTTAACACTAGCACAGCAATACAATCCCTATGCAAAGCCTATGGGAGACCCAAAATTCAGGGGGTCCTGACCCCCAACCCCCCAGGATTTCCACCCATGAATGCATAGACTGAAAAAGTTGACTCAGCGTATATTGGGGAGAATTGTTTAAAATTTATCACTATAATACACTTCACAAATTCAAGTTACTTGGTTACCTATTGTACCCAAATTCGATCCTCACCCAGAACTCGAGTAGAACTTTCCCAAGTCTCTAGAATGACCTAGAACCAGGGGCGCCGCCACGGAATTTTTACAGGGGGATGGACCCGGGCTGATGCTGACCGGGGAGGCGAATTTTGAGCATATCGGTACCTGACAGCATTAATGACGATGGACCAAAAGTTTTTTGGGAGAGTTCCCCCTGGTTGGCCAACAGGTGGCGCGTCCCCCACCGTCCCCTTCCCCCCGCTTTCGACGCCCATGCCTAGAACTTGCCATCGATTTATCTATTAACCCGCTACCACCTGGGCTCTTTTCGTACACACCACCGCCTGGAGGGCGGTTGTGTGCACGAACCACCCCCATACGATCTCGGGACACGGAAAGGATACGGAAAAATTGAAACGGTGATGGAAGCGCCTTACCGCCCTCTACTCTGGAGCCGAGTTGCAAGCATAACCGTTGATCCGTGACGGCACAGTGGGCCAAAATGGGTCATATTTAGACCCATTTAGAAAATCCGTTATAACTCAGGAACCATGAGTCCTCGAACAAAGCAAAAGACATCGATGTGTTTGTCTTAATCAAATGATTCAAATAATATGCAACATGACTTTTAAGGATAATATCACATCCTTGATCTTAGGTCAAGGCCAAAATAATGACCTTTCAAGATCATGTTGCATACCTACCAGTGAAGTCCTTGGGTCAAGCACCTTACTATGGTACTAAATTTAAGAATGCATCTTCTTTCGTTCAAAAGTTATGAACACAAACAATTTTGAAAACCGTGACCTTCGGCGACCATTGGTGACCTTGCTATTGACTTGTCCACAGAACACCCCCTCGAACTCGGCCCCTATGCAGGATACCGAAAAAATGTGAAAGCCGGTGGATAGCTCATAAAGTTCATAAGCAAATACATCGGCACTTTTTGGCTCTGGTCAATATTGAGGTCTTGAAATGTCTGAATTATTGAAGGTGGCATGTTAGACAACAGTTTCTGGGCTCTAGCGCCTGACAGAGCTGAGTTAGAATCATGTTTAGACACCATTCGGTTCCTCTCGTTACGGCGAATCGAATGATGTATAATACTAGGTCAAAACATCGGAATGACCTGACCAAAGGTCAGTTTAAGGTCACCATCTGACCCGGCATGGTCAATAGGCATAACAATGGGCTTGCAATAATAATCCAAACTTAATGGTACAAAATAAACGCTTGATTATCTTTCCTGTACAGTTTTCAACCCATGTCTGAAAACCTGATTTAGTAGCCTCAGATGACTTTTCAGAGGTCACAGGTCCAAACTTGCAACATGAACCTGGAAAACGGCCTAGGATACTACAATTTGGAGAATATCAAGATATTCTAAGCTGTATCTACACGAATAGAGCCATTTTTTGCTCAATCGTAGTACCCATGCATTTCCAATGAAGAGTTCACGATCCTAATCTGACCCTAGGTCATGATATGAAAATTCCCCGAATATATTTCGATGAATCGGTGGGCCAATTTATTTATTTATTTAACTACACTAGGCCGCTCCACAAAACACACGTGGTTATTCGTTAACACGCACATTAACGGGGGGCGGGTACCCACCCAACCCCTGAGTTTTTTGGATACAGAATAAAAACGGCAGCGCGTAGCGCCGCCGTACTAGGCATACCTTTTTCTGATCATTTTTACAACTTTTGTCAAAATTTTAAGGTTGGGTCTACCCAGGTCAGGTCACCAGTACAGGTCAAGTGACCTGACCTAAAACGAAGCTTAAGATAGCATAAGTCAGAACAGGGTGAACTTATCCGATTGAAACTCATCACATAATAGGCCCACCAGTTTTCTAAAAATATGTTCAGGTATTTTTTTATATCGACGACCTAAGTTCGGGTACGAGCCATGACCTCTTCATTGGAAATACATGGGAAAATTATTTTAACTGAATAACTTTGTAATGGATGATGATAGAGCCCTTATTTCAACTGCACTATATTTTCCTTGTATTTGCGGTTCTAATGATATGAATTTTGACCTAATTTGACCTTGAACTGACCCCAGGTCAGGTCAAATCCCATTTTTAACCTGATTTTACCAAGAAAGGTTATATTATTATCATTAGATTTGGCTTCCTGCGAGGATTCCAATGGTCTAATTGTTTTCTTTATCTTACTTGTTCATACGTAATGACTGAAAACCTTCCTTTACATGTTATCCCTATGACGGCATGTATTGACCTCTAGCAGGGGCGTAGCCAAGGGGGAGGGCGGCAGGGACAGCCACCCCGCCCCCCCCTGAGGGCCCCCTTAGGACACGGGCCGCGCGAAGCTTGCCTCGCCCGCACTATGCTCTGTGACCAAATTTGAAATTTCATACCAGACAGGGCCCTCTTAAGCCCTCTACAGCACTCCATTCTGCAACAAGCAGGGCCCTTTTTACCCATCAGGGCCCTTTCGGTGCTGTTGTAGGAGCTCTTTTCGGGGCGCCACCCCCTCCCCTGAGCGAAATCCCGGCTACGCCCCTGACCTCTAGTGACTTTAAATGTGGCCTGACAAAAATTGATTCAAACACTTTCGACAGAGAATTGGATGGGCTTCCCAACGCCACATACCGTTTTTCGCTATCTAGCGTGGTTCTCGAGATCTTAGCGGGAGGGGGGAGGGCGGGAACCCGCCTCCCCCTTCAAAGCGAAGGTGGCTCAGACCCCCGTCAATGCGCGTGTTAATTAACTATGAATGGTAGGTACATACAGTCGTTTTATGTCGTAATTCTAAAGTGTCATCCCCATAACCACGCTTGCGCAGGGGTCTGCTCCCTCTTCCTGCTTTTCGGTTCGCTGGGATAGCTGTTTTCGGATCAGGGTCAGCAACACTTAAAGTTGAATCCTTGATGACAGACCGAAATCACTAAACGGCAGAATACCTACAGAAGTAGATGTGAGATGTGAAACCATGTAGAATGTGCAGCAGATGCTGCACTGTCCGGAAGTAGCAGTCTTGTAAGATGTTCTGAATAATCACAGGAAGATTTAAATACCTACTATAATTCATATGATGTTCATTGGAACAAGTGTCATCGAACTAAAAGTTATCAAGAGCGGAAATTAAACCCTCAGCTTTGACTAGAAGACCAGAAATAAACAGAGCCGACGCGAGCAGTCACACGTATGGGACCGCTCAGTGAAAGCTGTTATATAGCCTTATCCTTCATGATATTGACGATAGTTGTAGTGTCTATAAGACATAATATCGAACTTTCAAGCAAAAATGGCAATTATTCGAACAGCCATTTCTCAGTTTTAGATCAATTTACCGTGTCAAGAAAATGAGCACCCAACCGAGGAAGTCACGAGATTTAAGAACCTGAAAACACAAGGCCTTTTGGTCAGTATACGCTATACGCTGAGGCGTCGAGTTCGTCGCAAGGATTTTTACGGTGAACCAGGGGGTTGCGCTCCGGCTTTTTTAGCCTATGCCAAAAATGGCAACCTCAAATCTGGCATGCACCATGGTGATGACGTCAGCGATCGCCTAGAGTTGCTTAGCAACGCATTGTCGCTGAGCATTGTACAAGACGGGGCTATCAGGAGATAAGTTTCGTGTTAGGGGCAATAATACTGTTTTTTGAGGACGTGGCGTAATAAATCTTGGGTCTACCCCTCGCCAGATGCATCTTGAAACCGTAAAACACTCCACGATCCGGAGTCGATTCTCATTGAATGAATGGGCGGCTCCACCTTGAGAGCAACTGCTGACGTCACAAACGTAAAAGTCTCTAGAAATAGAGGTTGCCATTTTTTGAGAGGGGAGCGTTCTACCTCTACATTTAAAGGCCTTGCGGTGAACGCTAAAATCTTCAGCAACACTGCAAACTAGTATGATCATCATGCTGGTCGCAGAGCCGTCAAAACATCAAGATCCTCAATGCACATGTAGGAAATGTTGTCCGCTACATCTTGGATACACGTTCTATGAGGAAAAACAGTTAATTCACACATTTTGCAGCACGAATCGCTAAGCACTCGAAGGGGCAGCCGATCAGGCGATCGTCAGCTGATCGATATGATCATTATATGACATGAGTATCAATTCGATATATTAACCCTTTTCTTAGGGGAAAGTGGGGGGTCATGGACACCGCGGGTAAGACGGACACCCCCTGTTTGGGACGAACTGACAGCGTCACGACCAGTCTGCGCCTGACCGGCTTGGGGCAAGGTCATGCCCGGTCGCGCTCGCCAGGCGGTGTGAGCCGAGGAGCGGGGCGCAGAGCAGGCAGTGCCAATGGACAGTGCTAGGGGCCTTGCGGTCTATTGATACTCATGAATAGTGTTTACAGGTGAACAGTTCCTTCGTGAATCCTGTACATTTAGGAACACGAGGTGTTGTGTGTGAAAGTGTCAGTTGCCGCCAGCGAAGACATCAACAAACTCGCAAAACGTGAGTACAACATATCGAAATATGAGCGAATCCGAAAGTGAGAGAGATTCGGCACAGGACTCGGTGTTTACTGATGCGGCTTCCGGAAATGATGGCACAAGTTCTGTGCGAAAGAGACAATTATCTGTGACCGAGATGGCAAAAAGACTGGAACGTAAGAGAGCAAAAAACTCGCCGGGTGGAACCGTTCCACGATTGCAAGCGACGCCGGTGACACTCGAGGCAATCGAAAAACTAATTGAGGCCGGAAACAATCGCGTGATCCAGGTATTCGAGTCCAAATTCGAACAGCTTCAGCGACGTATTGAGATCCTGGAATCAGAAAGTCTCGAGAAGGATGAGAAGATTAAAAAACTAAGCACGGAACTAGCCTTGCGTCAGTCAGAAAACCAAAATCTTCAGGAGCGGGTTCAGTCCATCGATGCCAACCGACGCCTCTCGTCACTCGTACTTACATGTGACGACTTTGGCCAGCGTTCAGCCAATGAGGACATCCCAGCGAAGGCTGCGTGCGTGCTCAATAGCCGGTTCCATGGACTGGATGTGAAAAGCGAGGATTTTCAGGCTGCCCATCGCTTGCAGGATGACAATAAAGTCATTGTAAAATTCGTGCGCCGACCTGTGCGGGACATCGTCTATGAGCGTCGGTTCGAGTTGTTCTCGCGGAACACCAGTGGAAGAGGAGCAACGCCCAGTGGACCCAAGACGGCACCACTGTTTATCTCGGAATCCCTCATTCCTGAGAGACAACAGATGTACCAGTATCTTCTCGCTGCAAGAAAACCAGAACACGGAGCGAAAGTAGCGTCGGTGTTCTCCCGGCGCGGGCAGGTGTTCTGCAAAACCACAGTCGGAGGGAACAACGTCCGCGTGAGAGACCAGGACCATCTTTTGCAGCTTCTTGGTGGGTCTCTACCCCCCTTACCCGAGCGAAGGAGCAGGACCCATCCACGATCATCGCCAAGACAAAGAAACGTGTAAGTCTGGGTGTCAGTGCGGCTGTAAAGCGTTGATCTTTCGGTGATACGGCTATCTTTGTGTTCTGTTTCTTCGTTTTCAACTGCACCTTTCACTGCACCCAGCAGACTGCGTTCAGGAGTGTTGTCGAGATTTCTGTTTGCATGAAATAATCTTAAGTCATATTGCGAATGAAACTGAACTTACCGACGTTAACGACACGTCCGTCGCATCATAAATCGTATTAAAACAGAATTAAAAAGTGTCGAACAGTTTGATGTGCTTGAAAAGGTGTGTGATGTGTTTTGTGTCTGGTTGAATTGAAAAACTTTGATAAAGCTCATATTTAGTTTTTTGTTTTACCGGGAAGCTCTAAAAGAAAACTTACATCACTTATCGGCCGAGTGGATACGAGTCTCAAGTGTTAGTACTGATTATGAATTTTCGACATCATGTAGTGGAACTGCCGCAAGTAGACTTGTTCGACAGATAAACACGGTCCATATACTACCGCAAAGACCAGGCTGGCGACTAATATCACCAGCTCTGGGGCTGAAGCTTATCATAATGAATATACAGTATTCCCTTTTCTTTTTGGTTTCAGCAGCATTTTGAGGCACTTCATCGCGCACGGTCCTTAGGATGGTCGCTTCTCAATTTCGTTGTGGCTTGCCTTATCTGTAATTGTTACTTGTATCATCTCATTAGTGTGATAGATTGGACTTTGGTGCTGCTGCCGTTTGTGTCGACAGGAAATCTTTCTGTGAGCGTGTCGCGTGGTCGGGCGGCCGCCCGTCGAATGGAGGTTACTCCAACGCGGCACAAATACTTTTCCAGCGATGCCACTGCAAAGGGGCACCATCTACGCGGTACAGCGATCGGGCGGCTGCCCGGCCACGCGCCGAGCCCGTGCGAAAATGGTTGCAGGGAGTATGTGATGATTAAGCATGGGTCTGTGACCATGGTTTTCAGATTATTTAACAGCCAACGTGCTACACCATGTAGCATTTTGTGTACCACACACTCTCGGTTTCAAGTTGTTGGAGTCCTGAGAACAGCTTGAATTATGCTAAAGATAAGGCTTAAATCGGTAAGGGGATTCCCATTTATGAAGGCTAACTGTGTGTAAATACTTGAAAGATTCAAAGGACAATTTGCAATGAGCTGCTGTATTGACGCTGCGCTAATGTCATATCAGGTGCACAGTGAGTGTGGCCGGGTCCGCCCCGCCGTGCTTGGGCGGTCGCCCATCTCCACCTGGATGTGTCTGGCGTGGCTGTCCCGTCATCCCCATGATGAGGGCGTCTGTGTGGATCGCGGGGGCGGCCGCTGGAGGACCCGGCCACACGGTGGTGTTTGAATCTGTAAGTATTTGGGTAAGAACACAAGGAATCACGTGTTTATCACCTGATATCACCTGGACATAATACCGAAATGCGCCTGAAGGTTAACAAAATAGTTGAACTGCTAAATGTCATCAGTGACAGTTAGTGTGTGTCTTAGAACTTTCGTTGGTTACCATGGTAAATTTGTAGCATGCCGTGTATAGCGGTAGTAACTTTTTGCCATATGCTTTGACATTTCTTGTTTCCTTTTGTTTCTCTTTCGATCTTGAGTGTGATATCACTGTAGATGTCAGCGCTGCCGCGTTCTGCGCCTAGCGGCGAGAAGGGATCGGAGATTCTTGGCCCTCCGATTCAAGGGCGTAAAATGTTTCGTGTTGGGGGCCGGGGGGTAGGGCGGAAAAGGAATGGGGAAGAATTAAGACAAGAAATGCCTGAAAAACATCAGTTTGTCGATGTGTAGACCGGTTGCGCAAATCGTACATTTATCAATGTCAAAACGCGACTACAGATTTGGTCGTCCTTTTCGTTGCTTTAAAATTTCATCGAGACTGGTTACGATAGTATTTCATTTCCATCGGACGCCGATAGGTGGCGCTAGTCTGCATATGCCACGCATCCTGTACTGTAACATGGCACTGGATCATTGCAGTCAGGGCAACGCGTCTGACGTGAAATCCGGGGAATTAAAACATTAATGAATTAAGATGCCAGATTTTAAGATTTTGACTTTCAATGTCAGAGGAATACGTTCAGTCGTGAGAAGACGTGCCATCTTTCGATTTCTCCACGTTAATTACCCAAACCACGTAGCTGTGTTACAAGAAACCCATTCTGTTCCACGCGATGTTTCCTGCTGGCAGAGGGAATGGGGCAGCCAAATTTTCATGGCTCATGGTCACAGCCGGAATGAATGTGGAGTGGCAGTTCTTATACCAAGATCATTGCAAGGAATATGTGTAGCTACACCCACATTTGCAGACCAGGATGGTAGGCTCTTAATCTTAGATTTGTCTTTTGAATATTTTTGTATTAAGCTCGTAGCGGTGTATGCACCCACTCAAAACAAACCCAGAGAACAAATCAAATTTTTCAGGTCGCTTAAAAATAAAATAGAAACCATGTCAGATAATGAGATAGGTTATTTATTAATCTGCGGGGACTTAAATATACATTTGACTAAAAGAGAAACAAATAACAGGAATTTTAACCCTACTACAGCATCAAAGATCTTTACTGGGATTATTGAAGACCATAATCTGTCTGATCTGTGGCGAAGAAAAAATCCTGAGCTAATCCGGTACACTTGGAAGCGCCCTATGAACTTTTTACAACAGTCTAGAATCGATTATATTTTTGCAGGTCATTACTTTCTCTCCAATCATGTTATAAATAGCTCGGAAATAAAACCATCCATCCTTAGTGATCACTGTCTAGTTACCGCTGACATCACTATCTATTCTTCAGATCGGGGACCGGGGTTATTTCGCTTCAAAAATGATCTCCTACGTGATAATGATTTCATCAAATTAGCTAAAGAAGAAATGGTAAAGGCCACGGCTGGACATGGGATATACTGTCAGACTTCTGACTGGGGCTTAACGTTAGAAATTTTGTCAAGTAATATTCGTGTAATGAGCATCAAAAGATGGAAAGAAATTGGAATAAAAAAGCGAAAAGAAAACGAAAAATTTTTGCTCACTTTACAGAAATGTGAAGCCGAAATTGCTACCAATCCTAGTGAAGATCTTCTGCACCAATATCGAGAATTGAAGGATGTTGTAAACAACATTGAGATAGAGAAAGGAAGGCGAGCAATGGTTTATAGTGGTGCTCGGTGGATTGAGGACGGGGAGAGGCCAACTCGATATTTCTTAAATTTAAACAGGAGCCGAGCTGCGAAGAAGGATATTAACGTCCTGGAAACGGAAAGCGGTGAATTTATAACCGGAAATAAAAGCATTTTGGCCTATTGTAGGACCTTTTTTCAACAAGTATATTCAACCAGCCAAGATTGTTCAATCAATAAACAAGGCTCTATTTGTAGGGGCTTTTTAGGGTCAGCTGAGCTTCCGTGCCTGACTGAGGCAGAAAGAGCAATGTGCGAACAACCTATTTCAGGTGCTGAGTGCAAGGTGGCTCTCGACGCCATGATGAATAACAAATCCCCCTCAGTCTCGGGCTTCTCGAAAGAATTTTTTCAGTACTTCTGGCAGGACTTGGAAACCATAGTCTTAAACTATATCACACAGGCCAAAGAGAGGGGTCAATTCTTCGTTACGCAACGAAGAGGGGTCATCACAATGATTCCTAAAAAGGGAAACCAAAAATTATTAAGAAATAAAAGAGCAATCTGTTTGTTAGATATTGTCTATAAAATTGTTGCCAAAGTGATCGCAAATCGGATAATGACTGTAGTGCACAAGTTAGTTGATGGTGACCAGACAGGTTCAATTCGTGGCAGAAATATTGGGTGTAATTTAAGAATGATAGACGACGTCATTCAATATACAAACTCAGACAGTTTGAGAGGAATCTTGATGGCCTTAGATTTTCAAAACGCGTTCAATACAGTAGAGCATGAATTTATTTATGACACATTGGAAACATTTGGCTTTGGTCCACAGTTCATAAAATGGATAAAACTATTGCATAAAGACATGGAACTTGCAGTTATTAACAATGGGTATACTTCACAATGGTTTACGCCAACACGTGGGCTACAACAAGGATGTCCATCTTCCAGCTTAATTTTTGTTTAGTCGTAGAAATTCTGGCCACTAAGATAAGGGCAACTGACGCTGTAGAAGGGATTGCAATATCACAAGAAGCCTCCAAAATTTCACAATATATCGATGACACGACACTGTTTGTGAAAGACGCCTGTTCCGCTGATAATGCACTTGACGTTATTATTGAGTTTGGAAAAATATCTGGTCTTAAGCTAAATTTAGCTAAATCACAATTCATGTGGCTTGGTGCAGACAAGAACTCTAGTGGCAGTATTTGCGGTGTAGCGCCTTTGAGGCAGGTTAAAGTGTTAGGCGTGCAGTTTAGTGCTTTGCGGAAATGTGAGAAGGAGAACATTCAACCAGTCATCGGAAAAATAGAAAAAACGCTCAATCAGTGGTCCCAGCGTGATTTAACGTTGAAAGGTAAAATCACTATTGTAAAGTCATTGGTTATTTCCCAACTAATATACATCACTTCAGTTGTCTCGATTGATAAAAAGTGTTTAAACACGATACAGAGCAAAATCATGAAATTTATATGGAGAGGCCGTCCACCGAAAGTATCTCGGGACGTTATGCATCAGGTAATAGAAAAGGGTGGCATGAATGCTCCTAATGTTGAAAGCATTTACAAGAGCTTGCGTGTTTCATGGTTCGTGAAATTATTGAACAACGGTAACCTAATGTCCTCTAGGGTTCTACGAAAAAGGCTGCAAATTAAATATGAACACATTTTACATATGAACTATGGTAAGGTTTGGGTCGATTCACGCAATATATCTTCATTCTACAAAGAAATGCTTACGTGGCTAAGAGAGTGCATTCCCGTGAAGGAACCACAAAACGGTAGGGAAGTTCGACGAACATTTCTTTGGAACAACTCAGCAATCCGTGTGGGTGGAATGCCCTTCTTTAGTCATAAACTTTATGAGCGAGGAATTATGCTGATTGATGACTTATTCGACAATAACGGGCAGACCATTCTATTTGAGCAGTTTAAACATAACTATCCCGGAATAAGACTGAATAAACTAATATACATGGGTTGGCACCAAGCTATACCTGCACGATGGAAGTCATGGATCGTTAATACAAGGCGTTTGAATAGTGGAGATAGAGTTCTAGAACCCAACATTGATATACAAAACAAGGAAGTAAACATATCGTGTGTTAAACCAAAATTTTTTAGAGGTAAATGGTTACGTGAGGTCACCCCAAGCGCGCAAATCAAATGGATGAATGAGGCAGTCAATTTCGACAACTGCGGTGATGTGTATTCGTTACCCTTTAAAATAACAAGATCAACTAAATTGCAAAATCTCCAATTTAGAATCACGCATAGGTTTTTTCCAACAAAGAGATACTTATGTGTTAGGTCTGTTGTGGATGACCCATTTTGTGATAACTGCGGCGAAATCGAGTCCATTCAACATCTGTTTCTGGAATGCGAACCCGTCCGGCAGTTCTGGCATGCCCTTGTATCAAAGATAAATTCAAAGCTAGAAATGAATTGCCGTTTCAAGATTGACAAGAAAAATATTATTTTTGGATCCTTAACAGCATCACCAATAGTGAACTTCATCGTTCTGTATGCAAAGCAATTCATTGTAACTCAACGGTCTCAGGATAAGGATATGAACCTAGCTAACTTTGTTTGTTGTTTAGAAAAAATGTTCCAAATTGAATTATGCACCGCAGGCAAAAATGGAAAACTTCAACAATTCCAGTCACGATGGCAACCTTTCATTGATTCCAAATTTCAGTTCATTTTTTAGAAATCCTTTGAAATAGCGCACATCGACAAACTGAAATTCAGTAAAGTGAGCTAAGATGTGTTTATATAGTTTCGTTTCGGAAGGCATCCTTGGGGTGGGAGGGGTGGGTTGGTGCGGAAGGCGTACGCACAAGTTGTATGGTGCCCTGTTGGATTGTGACTTGGATGAGTCATGAAGCAGAAACTTTGTGTGTTATCTGTATGCTGTTTCGAAATATTCCAAATAAACATGAGGATTCGGAAAAAAAAAGACAGCGTCACGACCGGGAAAAGCGTGTAATACGCTTCCTTTTAGCGCGCGTCGGTCGCATAGCAGCGTTGGGTCCGGTGAGCTTAGGTTTTATACAATTTTCATAATAGTAAAAACTGCAACTCATGTGTTTTTTCACAATGGAATTCGTAAGGTCATTGCACGGATGTTTCTATAGTTACTTTATTGGTACTACGTAATATAGTTCTTCAAGATGTTACATTTTGTTCACCGCAGTCGCTGACTGTGTAATCGCAATGACGTCCGATTCATATCCAAGTTTGTTTAGGAAGAGCAAAGTGGGGTAAGACGGACATCACGTGTGGGGCAATATGGACATGGTGTCCATGTTACCCCGCACGAGAGTATATTTAATTTCATATAATATAAGCTTAAATAAGTAAAGGCTGATGGCTGGGGGCCGGGGACACATGGCCCGAAATGCTGGAGAACATATAATTAAATTTGGGGGTCATCCAGGGGCAGGTGTACCCATCGACCATCATTGCCCCATGCAATGGTCATGGTGCCCCCCTGAGAAATTGATGGGCCCCCTAAAGTGTCGCTTCCAACCCCTCCCTCAGGAGCCTGATGACGTTCTTCACTTTGGCAGTGTACATGCAAAGTAACATCGCGACTTATGAATTCTTTGGTTGCCGCCACCGAATGGAGCAGGGAAGCACACAGGAAAACTCTAAATGGTGTTTTTGTATTATTCCTGAAACCTCCTCACAGGTGAGGTGCCCTGAGACGGCAAAACATATTTATTGCAATCTCAAACTGCGCTGACATTTCATCCTCCCCTACCCGTCCCGGCTATGCAGGGCCGGTCCGTCACCAGGCATCGCAGCTTACAGCTGTAGGGTACGCCCGCTGGTGCCTTGCATTGTGGGCAGTGGGCTTGTAACATTGGAGTGAGTCTAGCTACTGGGCTTATATCTCCGTTTGTCAGAGACCGTACTTTCTACGTGACCTGATGCGTGGGCTTGTAACATTGGAGTGAGTCTAGCTACTGGGCTTATATCTCCGTTTGTCAGAGACCGTACTTTCTACGTGACCTGATGGGACCCGAGCACAGCCGGAGACCGAACGCTCTTAATCTCTGCGAGGGAATTTCGCACTTAGGATTTTTGGGGGCGGGGGAGGGGGGTGGGGTGGCTGACGAGAGGGGTAGCAGACCGGTAGAGGGAGCGGTATTTTGCCTCAGGGGACGCACTTGTTCGCCCAAATAGCGGCCAATTTTCGCATCCTGGGGGGGGGGTGAGAGCGGTGAATTGTTTGCTCCACAGACCTAGTGTAATTTTTTAGGGGGCGGCTTGTTGGGTGCAGGGGCAGCAAAGTCGGTGTAGGGGGCGGCATGTTGGGTAGAGGGGCGGCAGTCAGTGTAGTACTGCCTCTAAAAGTCAAGTGAAGACTCATCCTTCCCCTCGATGGGCGCCTTCGGCGCTCCACATGGATGGGAGCGGCACCTTGGAGCCAAAGCGTTTGGGGACCGGGCCCGCTGCCTCCCCCTGGGTGCGCCCCCCGCAAGATATCCCGCCCCCCTGATCGGCGATCCTGGATCAACCTATGCACAGATCCAAGGCAGCCCTTGATACTTTTATCCGTCATTAAGAAATTAAGAAAAGCAATGACCCCCTTTGACCCTTTGACGGAAAAACTAAGAAAATACCTCCTTCCCCGCGGCGGACGACAGTCGCCTAGTGGGTGGATGCAGATGGAAATTTTCAAGGCCTGGTTTGATCACTTTGTTCATCTTGTCCATCTTTCCCCATGGGGTGACCATGTTATCCCATTAAATGGGGGAAATGGACTTTTGCTACTTTTTTCTAAACTTTGCGCAAATTTTGATATAATAATTACAGACACATGGCTGCTTGCACAGTGGTAGATAAATGTCTGAAGTATCTCTACAGCCAAAATAGGAACGAAACAAGCTTATTAAGTCATCGAAAACTCACACCATCGTTACGGTGTCCGTGATCCCCCACTTTCCCCTACTTATGCTTTCTTAACACCCGCAGTGAAGAGGGGTCTGGCGTCAACGCGCAGTGGAGGGGGTCCTAAAGGGCCCCCTGAGATCTCGGAGCGTTAGAAAAACGCCTGTGGGGGGGGGTTGGGGGTGAGTGATCTACCATATGGCAAAGTTTTAATGACCTAGGTCAATATCATCAAGGTCAAACAAGGCCGTAAAGGTCATAACTAGCCGTGCTGGAGACCTATTGGAAAATTCCGTGATTTTGCAACAACAAAAAAAACGGGAATACACCAAAAGCGGACTAAGCTCATATAGGGAGGTCTCACAAAATGTTCTCTGAAATATTAGGATCAGGGTCATTCAAGGTCAATGACCTATGACGTAAAAAATGACCTAACAAAACTAGTAGTATAGCAAAAGTTGAGCGGGAAATGAATTGACATTGACTCATGACCTTTGCATCGAATTACCCGAACTATGAGCCATGAGGTCATATGGCATACGTAATACTGGCTAACATCATATGACCGGAAGCACTGGGGTCAATGACCTGGAAAATGCTGGCATGACTTTGACCCGTGACTTTGACCTTCATGCAAGGTGATCTTGACATATCATCTTGTTTATATGGCTTTAGAAGTCACCACTCGGTCTCCAATGCAAGCAACTGATGCCGTTGGCGCAACCAGGATTTCCCTTAGTGGGGAACAGGTCTCAAGTGTGCCCCCTCCCCCGCCCCCACAGGCTTGGAGTCTGCAAAAAATAATGCACTTATTTTGAGTTGTGCCCGTATTTTTGCAGGACGGTTTTTTTAAGTTGTAGATTTGAAGGCCTATTTATTTTAGATACAGGTTTAGAATGCATATTTTATCATTCGAACTGTATCCAGGTTTATATGATCATAGTCGGTCTTCACATGTATGCACTCCCCGGTTTTGCTATAGGTAAAAACAGGGGCGTCACCACCGAATTTTTACTGGGGAGGGCGGACACTAGACTGGCGGTGACCGGTTGGACCCCTTACAAAAATTGGCGGGGGGGCAGCTACCTGCGCCCCCCCTGATCCACCGCCACTGAATACCGGGTCCACAGATGTCCACAGATGTCTCAGAATATCGGGATACATTTTTCTCACACACAGACTCTTCAAAACACAAACACGTCGGCACTCAACCCAAAGACGTTGCGGCTAACAACTTGAAGCATGAGTGGGTGGGGATTCAGCTCCGACAGGAGACAACAAGGCAGCAGGTGCGAGCGAGCGGCAGCGCCAGCCCTCTAGCCGCTCAAACCGGTCGATCGGGACCCGCTGCCAGGAAAATTGAACGAGATCCGAGCCCATGCTGAGCGCTGTTGACATAGAGCGCGCCGGAGCCGACGCCGGAGAGGCGGTTACTGCTGATGCGGAACGGCTCAACCTTCGGCAGGGTGGCGGGTATGAGCCACTTCCGCCAAGGTGGGGAGGTAAAAAGGCCCTCCTCTTCGTCGAAAACTAAGAGGTCTAAGGATACGCAGAAGAAAGCAATGGGAAGCTCGCATCGAGTACTATCAAAGATTTTTATTCATTTCTTCGTCACATCAAACTTGCAGTCGCTAAAGTCAAAATGGGCCAAAAGTGCTGAAGTTAGGTGCACTTACAAAACCTCGCTTGTCTCAAGAACTAAAATAGCTGGAAATATATCCTCATCACCGTTCGCAAGCGTTTGAATGGTTCTTTCATTACCATGCCATCCAGTTTCGGGTCAGGTCAGAGGCTAGGCCAAGGCTGCAGGTCACTAAACTTCGCGAATTTTAGTATACACCTTCCCGGTAGAATACCAAACAGGTTCGATTCAGATCACTGTCCCCTTTCTAGGGATGGTGGTCCGTTAATCACCTTATCAACCTATCAGGTTACCTAGGTAATCACAGCAATCGCCCTCTAAGGTCTCGCGAGGTTTTGGTGGTAGTTCTTTTACTTGACCGGCCAGATCTGCTCGAATTTTGTTAAGCTCTGCTGTCTGATCTGCTCCAGAGTTTCAAAGTTCCGAGGTCTGTCACGATCCCTGTTTGGTGAGTTGGCAGGTTTTTCACCCCTAGATTGGAGAAAATGCGAGCTAAGTTTGAGCGAGTATTGGGCTCAGGATGCGGTGGCTCCAGGGACGGCGGCAATGTGGTGCTCACTCAGAGCCAACAATAACGGCGCCTCAGACGCTTCAGAGCGTCCAATCTAACCGCGCACCTATCCGAACTGCGGCGACAGCGCGGGCGGGCGCCCATACTGCGACGGAACCTGAATACTGCTGCCTCAGGGCGACACAGTTGTAACGATGCGAGGTTAGTCTATGTTTATTTGGAATTATTGGACAACTCAGCACAGTAAGTACAAACACATGGGTGGGATAGACACAGAACGCCAGGAGGAAACGTAAAATTGGGTCATATGGAGCAATGTGCTCCTCTGTTTTCGCTGTCTAGGGGTTTTGTATATTTACTTGTGTTAAAGTTTATGTTCAATTTCATGTTTTCTTTCTTATATCATACCTGGTCCAGTGCACCCTAAAAAAACTGTTATAGTTGGATACCGAATAACCAGGCAGGAGCACGGGAAGCAAGCGAAATCCCTTGTCAGATAACAAACTGGCACGACCGTGTGACTTTATTGGCCATAAGACACATTTGATTTCAGACGAAGAGAAAAAATAAGACAATAATGTGCCTTACGAGGGGCCATAACAGACGTCAAAGACGGACTGAAGTTGATAGCATAATATGAGCCGCCGCGGGGCTCAGCATCAAGAATCACACAATTAACGGACATCACGGCCGTCTGTGGCGTCACCCACGGTCACCCATGGCGTCAGCCAAGCCCTTTCCAGGGCGCGGGCTCAGCCGGTGGCGTTAGCCCAGCACGCTAGGCAAGTTCCCCTCCGCCCCAGCTGACGGCATGGACTCGGGCTCGGGCTGCGGTCCCTCCCACCTCAGCTGAGGGCATGGACTCGGGCTCGGGCTGCGGTCCCTCCCACCTCAGCTGACGGCATGGACTCGGGCTCGGGCTGCGGTCCCTCCCACCTCAGCTGACGGCGTGGACTCGGGCTCGGGCTGCGGTCCCTCCCACCTCAGCTGACGGCATGGACTCGGGCTCGGGCTGCGGTCCCTCCCACCTCAGCTGACGGCATGGACTCGGGCTCGGGCTGCGGTCCCTCCCACCTCAGCTGACGGCATGGACTCGGGCTCGGGCTGCGGTCCCTCCCACCTCAGCTGAGGGCATGGACTCGGGCTCGGGCTGCGGTCCCTCCCACCTCAGCTGACGGCATGGACTCGGGCTCGGGCTGCGGTCCCTCCCACCTCAGCTGACGGCATGGACTCGGGCTCGGGTTGCGGTCCCTCCCACCTCAGCTGAGGGCATGGACTCGGGCTCGGGCTGCGGTCCCTCCCACCTCAGCTGACGGCATGGACTCGGGCTCGGGCTGCGGTCCCTCCCACCTCAGCTGACGGCATGGACTCGGGCTCGGGCTGCGGTCCCTCCCACCTCAGCTGACGGCGTGGACTCGGGCTCGGGCTGCGGTCCCTCCCACCTCAGCTGACGGCGTGGACTCGGGCTCGGGCTGCGGTCCCTCCCACCTCAGCTGACGGCATGGACTCGGGCTCGGGCTGCGGTCCCTCCCACCTCAGCTGACGGCATGGACTCGGGCTCGGGCTGCGGTCCCTCCCACCTCAGCTGACGGCATGGACTCGGGCTCGGGCTGCGGTCCCTCCCACCTCAGCTGACGGCATGGACTCGGGCTCGGGCTGCGGTCCCTCCCACCTCAGCTGACGGCATGGACTCGGGCTCGGGCTGCGGTCCCTCCCGCCTCAGCTGACGGCATGGACTCGGGCTCGGGCTGCGGTCCCTCCCACCTCAGCTGACGGCATGGACTCGGGCTCGGGCTGCGGTCCCTTCCACCTCAGCTGACGGCATGGACTCGGGCTCAGGTACGATCCAGCCTTAATGCTGCACCCGACCAACAACCACACACGCATTCACTGTGCAACGCCTCCAGCACATTGACGGTCAATGATGATCGCAGCCACTGCCACCTATTGAACGCGGCGCCAAGCTTTAGTTCAGTCTTACACCACTATGTATTAATGCTGCGATTTGTTGCGCCGCACGTGCCTCCTCTACAGATCACTTATCGCCCTTGTGCACTTCTTCATACACGGGTGCGCTGGCGTCGGCGGCGGCGGCGGCAGCAGCTTCTTCGGCTTCTTTCTCGGCAGCCTTGGCGTCGGGAACCCAGAGGCCGGAGTCGACGCACCGCTTCATATGGTATCGCGCCTGGTCCTGGTCCATGTCGGCGATGGTCTTCTGTAGAAGCGCCGTGTCCTGGCTCTCGAAGCACTTCTGCAGCGCCTGTCGCGACACCAGTCATAACTCATGAACAAAATGTTTCTTACGGCGGAACCAATGGCAAACTCTGGTCGAAATATTCAACAATCTCTGGAATAATGCCAACATGTTCTGCCAAATCTGCAGGCTGTTTACGCGAGAAAGGGTATATTGGCCCTTCTTCAACGAGCCAACATACCCACAAACCCACCTCATAACGAAGCCTGCCCTACATGAAGTTCACAATCAAAGCTCACGGGCAAAAAAAACCAAGTTCACCTTTAAAGGGAATATGGCCCTCCGCGGGTTTAGAATTGAGCTACCTGGCGGGCAGAGCATACAGAAAAAAACTTTTGGAGGTGTATTTCGATTCTCTCAGAATTTACCTTTTAAGGGACGGCGCTTTATCAATGTGCCACTTAAAGCGCATGGATACTGAGCAGGTCAGGAGTTTAATATGGAGCCCAAATCTCTCAGAGGCTGGCAGGCAAACCACACCTCAATTGCAAGTGAATTGTCATCTTAAGCATGATAACAGGCCTACCTATACCAGCCGAAGACCTATACAAAAGCCCAGAGCGTCAGGAGTGGTTTCAGTTTCACCAGTTTCATCAGCAGTGTTGACAACGAGCTTCTGCAGGAATCAGAGTCCCCGCTTGGCACCATCATTGGTAGCCGCACCTCCATCAACAAATGTTCTGTCAGAACTGTAGCCAGCCGGGGCTGCTCCAGTGAAACTCCACAGGCGTGTATAGTTACATGCGAGGCCGAGTGTCTCCACCCTCGGGTCTCTAGCCTTGGGCACATAGACGGAAATCGCTTTCGTGGGCAAACTTCCTTTGGTCTACGCGCCGTGTCTTGCCATATTTTACGTTATGCTAGTGTCACATGCTCGCTGAGGAATGTCAACGCCAACACAACTGCTTCCAGAATAGATGGGTGCCTTCCCAAAGTGTCGCGCTGGGCCTCTCACAGGGGGTCCAACCCCGACCCGGGCGATGACTGGGAGGGCATCAGGCGAAAATCCAACAAATCAGCTGCCTGGAAACTGCGCCCGTATCTGACCAACACAACAGAACATTCACGGTAGCCCAAGTCACTTTGCATTAACCTCTTTCAAAGTCGGTTACTTCACCAGTCCGGGGAGGGGGAGACGCACGCCCAGCTTTCGATGTCCATGTTCCTTTCTAAATAGTACGGGCCCAAGCCCGACATTGGGCGGGGAGTCCGGACCTTCACCAAGGACATGTTCCCCGTAAGTACTGCAGAAATTCCTATGTAGCTGAGGTTTCAACTCTTGACCTAACCGAGCAAGGAGCATTCAAAAGGAAAGCAAAAGTACAACTCATGGATCATTTGTAAGTACTATATGAGCAAAGGGGCGAGCCACCAATAATAGCACTAGTAAGGAATCATACATACATCGGCGCGGAATATATGGCCTGACACATCTTTCAGACTAGAAAAAGATCGAGTTAGCTTCTTGCCTGCGTTTATTTTCCTACTGGAGTGGTTGGATTGGGATTACAAGGGACCTTGATTAATGATTCATTCCTGGGAAAGGTTCCTGACTTCAAATAATATCTTCCCCAGTGAGCAATCTCCTGCTATTTGCCAACACATTCGCATAACACCAATCAAATGTACACTGTCCCTGATGCTGCCTGGGCTGTATCAGGCGGTCTTCGTAACAGTGGAGAAATCCCCCCTCTCTGCACATATCGCTCTCAGTCCAATCTCTGACTATCTTCTTCACTCCTCACAAAGCATACAACTTGCCTGGGGCAAGTGCGTTGGTGTCGACCATTTTCAGCGAGAACGAGACCAACAAAGAGCAACAAAAAAGCAAAAGGCTACGTCAATGACGTATAAAGTTCCGGAAGGAAAGCAATTTTCCGTAAACGTACGCAACAAAGTGACCTGATAGATGGCACCGCCACGGCGTCGTAGCCTGTCTCCGCCATTCTGCGCGGAATGGAAACAGCAAGACTTCGCGAAAACTACGGTAATGTTTACCTGGGAGGTTCTGAGAGATTTGGCTCCATATTAAGCATTCCTCCACGGAAAACTACAGGGAATAGTCACCGGCCACTCGAGAAAGCTGATATTCGGAGTCGCGGATAAAAAGGCTATTGGAGACTGGGACAAAGCACCTCCCAGCGCAAAACCAGCACCAGCACGTCGACGGCTGAGTGAAAAGAGAAGCTTCTGGCCGGAATATTTACCGTGGGTCAAATGCAACTTATAGGTTAGGTAGTACCAGCAAAACGTCTATATGCGATAACCGAGCGGACGCTTCTCCTTCAGGATGACAAGTGGAGGTTGGCTTCAACTTCTTTGAATGACTCCTTGCTTTTCTTGAATAACGAACGCGACAAAATCGCACACTAGGTCCAGCCTCGACAATGAATGCGCTACAATCCACCAATTTACAAGAAACACGTTGGAAGAAATCGACAGTAAAATAATTCGATTTTATCTTTTGAGCCATTTTGAATAAACTAATTTATTCGGTTGAATCGCCATCTTTCACTAACAACCTTCTCGGAAATAACCATTTTGGTTTCAACTCCAATCACTCAGGACAAAAATATACCCTCTTTATTACCACCCTCCGTTGAACTAAGCATCGCTTGTAGTTACAGAGCTCAGCTGACATGGCTGCTTGTGGCAGGTATTCTTGAAAATTGCCATTTGATAACATTTATCGCGTGACATGCGTTGCCAGATGAAAAGGGATGCCTCCACGGTCTGGAACAATGACATCGTGCCCTTTATTCTGAACTTGAAATTGTGCAGGCAAAAAAGTATCAAAAATGTAATGCAATGTAATTTAAAAAACGGTGTTCTCGCAACGCTCTAAAAAGTGCTATCTCAGTTCAAAACCCACGATAAGAGTGGGACACTTCCTTTAATCCCTGTCAGCTACAACTAAGCACCTCTTCAAGAATATACCTTTTTCTCAAAGCTCACGCACGTCCCGGATACGAATATTCCCTTTTCCCGGTGTTGAAATTTCTCAAAACCTTTGTTCAGAGGGGATCGCAAAGCATCGGAGAACCCTGACAAACCTTGAAACCTCAACCATTCCTTGTAAGGTTTCAGTTTTGTTGGAACAGTCAACAAATCTAATTTGATTGCAGACGCTACTCATGAGTGCAAGTATCATTATTTAAATGTCATACTGTGGAGTCGATTTTCGTAGGATCTCATTCGGACTTCCTCCACAAGAATATATTGGGGGTCGGAGCTTTCGTATTGCATTACAGTGCTTCGTCAGCGATGATCGTTCGGAATATAAGGGGGATAACAAGACACAAGAGAACACACAGTACAAAAGTTGAGCTCAGAAAAACATGCGACATCAATAATCTACACGTGACAGCAATAAATAAATAAACCATTGACTTCTTAGAACGACCTAAGAAATTATCAATACATTAACACGCGCCCCGCTGTGGTCCCTTGCATGACGCGCCCCGCTGGGGGCGTTTTTCGCCCCCTCCGTATCTCGTTCCCAACGAAAGCTAAAGGAAAATTACGGGGCGGCGTTCGAAAGCTCTTGACAAGACGAAGATAATTATCAGGTCACGGGAGCAGAGAGTGACTGTTTTGTCAATAACTTCTCACTGAATTGAGATAAAGCTCCCATTTTGCTTGCATTGCGTTTATATTGTCACGGGGAGTCGATTGATATGCAACATGACTATACCAGGTCACTCTGTGACCCTGACCTAGGTCGAGGTCAGGTCATTTCGACTATTTGACCTAGCAAGGTCATATTATACATCACTCGATTCGCCGCGATGAGAGGAATCCAATGATGCATAAATATTTGCTCTAGCTCCCCTGAGGGTAGATCTAGAGAGGGAAACGTACACTGCTCTGTTGTAAGCCTATGGAGCATTCTTTGACCTATGCTGACCTCAATATTGATCTGACATAAAAATTCTTCATATAAATTATCTTCCTCTTGTCAAGAGCTTTCGAACACCGCCCGTAATTTTCCTTTAGCTTCCGTTGGGAACGAGATACGGAGGGGGCGAAAAACGCCCCCCCAGCGGGGCGCGTCATGCAAGGGACCACAGCGGGGCGCGTGTTAATGTATTGATAATTTCTTAGGTCGTTCTAAGAAGTCAATGGTTTATTGCTGTCACGTGTAGATTATTGATGTCGCATGTTTGTCTGAGCTCAACTTTTGTACTGTGTGTTCTCTTGTGTCTTTTTATCCCCCTTATATTCCGAACGATCATCGCTGACGAAGCACTGTAATACAATACGAAAGCTCCGACCCCCAATATCTTCTTGTGGAGGAAGTCCGAACTAGATCCTACGAAGTATCAGTATGGTACTAAACCTGTTCACAGAAATACAGGGTTTCCATTGGCGTGACGGCCGGGCCATGCCGGGCCGCTCATAATGAAGTTTTAGTCATATGTAGGGAGAGGCTTCGAAGGCGCTGCGCGTTTGCTCGGTAATATATCTCCTTTTTGGGGACTTAACCTGTCGATAGCTTTCACCGAGTCTAGGGAATGAGAACGGATCGCAGTGGGTCGGGGGACTAGTTGGTGGGGGACTTAGCTGTTGTTACATTCCAGACAAAAAGAGGTAATAACGAAGCACTTGGCTTCCAGACCCAAAGCAGCAGCAACAATAACACACAAAATATTATTTCACACTTTAAGCACCCAGTGTGTTGGTCACATATTATAAAATAATGCCAGACAAAACTGACATGTTGCGGGACGGGATTCAGAAGTTCCTACGTGCCTACCTAAACTTTTGCGCAAAACGAGACGCCCCATCATAGGCTTTACAATATCCGCGGGACGGCAGCAGACAGAAATACGCTGCCGCAGGGTCTAATTTCAGAGACTTTAAAGCCAATGAACTTGTACGGAACAGCGCGACCCGTCATATCCTCGGGCCCGTGTTTGTATGCTTCTCTTGAGACTTCATACTCCGAAAGGATTGAGCCCGAACACTCCTTTTGCCTGAAACTTAAAGGTGGCAAGACACCATTTGAGCTGGCGATCAGAAAACTAATTCCAATTTAAGCCCACTTTTGAATACAATCGGGTAGCAGAAATTACAAAAAAAGAAAGTCGATCGGTTTTTCTCCGGTGATGTGGCTCAATTTGAGCAGCGGTGCAAAACTTTACCAAAATCGGAGCAAGCTTTTAAGGTGCGCAAAATTCGTCGAAATCGTTTTCAGGAAAACTTCACTTGTTTGTTATTGTCAACAAACGTAATAAGAACCTACTGGTATATTTTCGGAATGGTCTCGACAAAATAGAGAGTTTTATCATTTTCCGAGTGCGTGGGTAGAATAGTTCAAAGGTACAATGAGATGATATTGTCCTAATTTGTGTCGAACAGCACAGTGGACGGAAGACGGTGTTCATAAAGTGAAGGTGAGCTGGGTGTGACAACAAAGAGAGAGAAGGGCTGCAGGGGCCGCTGTTGTGGGAGATTTAGACTGTATCAGCCCGGCTGAACCCTGATTGCTTTTTACCCAAAGGGCCCCGTATCGGGGCATCCAGAAATGATTCAGTCTATCGCTTCTTGAGGTGGAAGCGACTGGAGAGCTCTACCTCAGCAAATGAAAGATAAGCAGCCATCACCCGACGTCAGCTGAGGCCATCTGAGAATGCCTTTCTCATGGGCTTTCAGTCATCCTCCATCAGTGGAGCAAACCAGGCGACGGCGCGACAGGATTTAAAACACTGTACTGCCAGCAAAAGGAAGATTCAAACCATTATGAAGAAGCCGTCGTGAGAAGCAAATGTGTAAATGAAGATATGTTTTGAGTGACGGCGCATGTTTCAACGGCCACGAAATACAACTGCAAGGAGATATTGCGACGGCGGCTCGATGGATGGCACTTACTGAAAAAGAGCAGAGGGAGCGAGATGATGCTCGAAACCAAGCGAAGCAAACGGTAAGTCTGTAAGTAACGTCCCGAAACTCGTTCCTTTGGACGCAAAGTACAAACAGGGTTCAGCAGGGGTGATGCAGTCTAAATATCCTACAGCAGCGTCCCCCGCAGTCCTTCTCTCTCCTTGTCATCACACACAGCTCACGGCCAGTGTATGAACACCGTCTTCCGTCCACTGTGCTATTCGACACAAATTAAGGCAAACTCATATCAGAACAGCATTTGAACTATTCCACCCACGGACTCGGAAACGGATAAAACGCTCTACTTTGTCGGGACGATTCAAAAACGTGCAATATGGATTCTTACTACGGTTCGTTGGAGAATTACAATTCGGCGAAATAAGCCTAAAGTCCGTTTGTTTATTAGTTTGAGCGACCTAAAAGCATGGTTTGATTTCGACGAAACTGTGTACGGATGCTCAAAGTGAGCCAAACCATGGGAAAAACTGCGAGGGCTATCCTAAATATTGCAGTCTGTACAACAATACTCAGCAGAAAACCTTGGTTATGCAATCCAAGATTTTAGTGAATTCTACAACCCATGCAAAAGGCGCTGGGACAAAATAACAAACTAGATTCTAATCATTTCTACACCCCACCTCTTTCGGGTATTTTTTTCGACTTTTCCATTAAGATGTTTCCAGATGTAGCAATGTTGAGGATTCTGCACGGTCAAACTGTGATATCAAATAGTGATTGAGGTTGTCAACAACCTCTTTCCATTGAATACAGTAGGACTAAAAGAAGGTTATTCCGCCCTTTCAGACCAATGATGTGACATGAGAACTTAACAAAGAAAGGCGAAATATTTGTGAGTTTTGAAGGGAAACCAGTGGTTTTACACATAAATTATCCAGACTCTTAGAATGGCCTCCCTGCTTATCTGCCAGAAGGGAAGGCTGCACTGAAGGGGACATTGACGGAGCACATTCAGGCTCCATCCGCACGTCTCGTCATCACCTGCACAGTGTACAAACTGTGACGGCTGCTGCTGGCGGGCAAACAGCAGGCCCCGTTCACAGCGTACGGCGTTCGCGCTCACCTCTGGCAGCGACTCGAACACTTCTGCCGGGTCCAGTCCTCCGGGCCCCAGTCTCTTCTGCCGCTCCTCTTCCTCGTACTCCCGTACCGCCTGCTCCACCTTCTGGGCGGCTCGCGTCCGCACGCGCTTCTTGAACGACTCCACCTCGTCTTTGAAGGCGCGCTTATACTCGGGGTCGGCGACCACGATCCTGTGAAGAGCCGGCGCGCAGGTTGGGGCATCCGTCTGGCCGGGCAACGCAGCGCGCGGCTGGACGGCCACCTCCCATACAGCCCAGGTAGCACCAAGTATACAGTGCCAGAAGTGGCCGCGGGAAATCAACATGATCAGGCAGGTATGGTCCGTACACAACAACTACGATCACGAGACAACGCGAGTTTGACAGCTTACAGATATCCGTACAGAGCAGCTCTCTAACGAATGATATAGCACAGGTGCAGCCCATTTGCTGCTGTTGCACTGGGGAAGCCCAATGCCAAGTTATCGGCCGATCCCATAACGGCTGCGGCTCCGCGCGCAGGGAAAATTGTACGAGCCTGCTGGTTAACTTGAAGGGGACTGGGGGGGACCGAAGTATTGGGAGGAATGCACGCTCACTTGGAGAAGAAGCTGGAGACGCAAGCCTTGGGGTGGACGTCCAGCTGTTTGCCCAGCTCCAACACGTAGTTCATACAGATGGTCTGGTGGGCCACGTGCTCCATCAGACTGCTCTTCTGCAAACCACAGCACCGGCCACGTCACAGAGAATGGCCACGTGGCAGCTGCAGACAGCGCACACACCGACCAGGCACCCCCACCAGCTCCCGCCCTGTCTGTGTTCGTCCCTTGCGTCGGACAGTAAGATACAAACTCTGTCATTCTACCATATTTTTGGCAGCGGAAATGTAGGCGAATCAGACTGGCCTGTATTCAAAATTGATGCCATTTACAGTTAAACGTACAGCAAGTGAAACATGCTAAGTTACCGAGGCGGTAGCCTGGGGACGACTCTCTGGGTTTGGCACAATAGAAGACCCCCGTAAGAGTTGAAAAAATATCTCACACAGATATAAGTGCCACAAAACGCGTCACAATGCCACCTCGATCGGTAAACCCACTTCCGTGATTCCGTTATCTCGCTTCGTTGTTTTCCAGATTTATCTTCCAGAATGATTTCATTACAAGCTTCTGACGCGTTCAAACAGTGTTTCCAACCGCTGGATCCTCCACCAAGGGATGCCGGGTCAACTTGAGCGACTTGTGGTAGGGCAAAACGTCACTGTATATATTGCATTACCGACATGAATACAATAATTCAGCCGGAAGTAACCTGATAGGACATAGGAAACTCACCTCCTCCATTTCGAGGTTGATGGCCCAGATGACCAGGTAGTTGGCCGTGTCTTCGCAGACCAGGTGCATGTGCTCTTGCAGGAAGCGCTTGCTGTCCTCGTACTTTTGCAGCATTCCGAACTGTTTCATTTCCTTCTCGTACTTTTTCACGTGGCTGCGCATTCGCTCCTCGCGCTCTTCCTCCGTTAGATTCTCGTCTTTGGGCCGGGGCTTTGTGTTGATGACCGTTTTGGAGAATCCGTCCGACGAGATCGTGTCCACATTCCACGGCATGAGCTGAAAACAGGCGGCTCATATAGCGTACCAGGCGCGTACCTGATCAAACAGCTAACAACACACCGTGACACGAATTCACGAGAAACGCAATGCTTTACCATCAATGACGGGCGCAGGAGCGCCATTTGGGAGAGCGGAACTCAGGAAAAATCGTAAAAACATGTTCTTTAGGAAAATCTACCAAAATTCCGCCACTTTGGGGGGCCCTTGGTCCCCTGGATCCGCCAGTGTTTACCATGCACCATTAAACTAGATAAATGTACACAAGTGGACCATAAATAGGGCCGACCAACACTGGACTAATTTATGTAATTAGAAAATAGAAACGCTGACCTCCCTCCGACAAAATAGAAACAACAGACCAATGAAACTAAAGAAACATGCGTTTTCTGGCAAGGTAGTGAAAGTTAGAGACAATGACAAATAGATGCGAAATAAATTAATAGTGAAGTAACATGAATGCATGCATGGTCCCTATAATATTCCTACATTCCGAAACACATTACCATCTCTAGATCAAGCCAACCAGAAAGACAGGACAACAACAAAAAAAATATTTACGATTTCCATTGAGCCCTTCCCTACACATTTGGAAGTGACTCTTACCCTTTCTTTCTTCTCAAACTCATCCCACTGCTTTTTGGCATCCTGGTTCTGTTTTTCTAATTCGTTCAGGGATTTCTTCAAGTCATCCAAGTTGCATGCACCATCCTTTTCTGCCTGCGTGACCAGCTTCTTCGCATCATCTACTTTCCGGACGTATCTGTAGACGCAACAAATACAAGTACATATATAACAAACAAACGAACATACATCATTTAATTTTCATTAAAAAAATACATAATCATCATATACACAATATCCGGCAAGTCTAACTCCAAACAATCTGGCCTGAAACCTAGGTTGTTTGAATGAATAATCATCACGAATAGACTAACTGTACGATTTTGTCGCGTTTCTGCTAGAGAAAAACAGTGACCATTCAACCACTCAACAAAAACCAATGCTCATTTGCCGTCTTGAAGCAAAGGCGTCCGCTCAGTTATCGCCACCAAAGGTATTTAATTTTAAGGGTTTGGACCATATGGCTATGATTGGTACAGTTGATGGTGCAAAAACAGTTAATGAAAATATTCACAACCTGTTGAATCCAAACACACAGACCACCAAACGGAGCTTTAAAATGGCGTAAGCGCCAAAAATTGAGTAAAAATTAAAAATAAATTAAGTAATCATTCCCTGGCAAAACAGTTCTAAGCATTTTCTTAAGGCTTTAAACCCTCATGAAGAACGGAAACAAACCTATTTCTCTCACACGGAAATAATGTATTGTTACATGTTCTGGCTATGATAGGCCCGCAAATTATAACAAGACGGTTACTGATACGCTAATTCGAGATCCTTGAACTCAGCACCTCATAATGTGATTGGTCTTGGCCATAATTTCTCACCGGATAGTTTGACCTCGGTCAAACAAAGAAAACACTTCGGCAAACACCAAGATAACTGTCTTCCGCGAACTTCAAATCATCAGACAATGTTCAACAAATATAAAAACAGGAGGAACAAATGCTACATAAAAACTAATAAAATAACGCACATTTGTACTGGTCCGCTAGCAGTAAAGAATATCAAATTAATCAAACACTAGAGAATAACCAAACAGAAAATTCTGATAAATAAAGGAAAATATTAGAAAGGTAAATCAGTTTAGAAGAAGCATAAAAATACAAAGATAAATTCACAACAGTACATATGGATCATCTATCGTTCTTTCCAACAAACAAAGGACTTCAACCCTGGCCAAAAGCGAGCTGAAGACCACCAATGAAGCCACCGTCAGGCACAAAGAAATAAAGTTCCAACTTCGAATAAAGCTTGTCACAAAACAATTCAGATAATCCAATGTGGTGTCCTATGGTTTGTCCAGCGGCCTTCCAAACAGGCCAACTCCAGCACCCCGAGTGCATGTGGCGTCACGCTAGCGGGCATTTACAGAGCATAGTTCACTAGCTACCCAGCGCCATTGGACTATCCGTGCCCGGCCGCTGCAGCGGTAGGCGCAGCTTCACTTCCGGGCCGGGCGGACCCGCCCTTCACACTCACTCGTTTCTCTGAGTCTGCAGTCTCTGCTTCTCGCGCCGGTGCTCCTCCGTGCGCTGCACACGCGCCTCGTGCCGCCACCGGAACAGCGAGGGCGTGTCGATGTTGGGGTGTGTGTCGTCCTCGTCGTCGGAAACCTGTCGGCCGCCACCCGGAGTCACGGAGCTCACGGACCATACTGCGCTCACAGGCCGCACCTCCAACCCGGGACACTGCGATCACAGGCCGCACCTCCACACCGGGACACTGTGATCACGGGCCGCACCTCCACCCTGGGACACTGCGATCACGGGCCGCACCTCCACCCCGGGACACTGTGCTCACAGGCCGCACCTCCACCCTGGGACACTGTGATCACGGGCCGCACCTCCAAACTGGGACACTGTGATCACAGGCCGCACCTCCAAACTGGGACACTGTGATCACAGGCCGCACTTCCAACCCGGGACACTGTGATCACAGGCCGCACTTCCACTCTGGGACACTGTGATCACGGGCCGCACCTCCAAACTGGGACACTGTGATCACGGGCCGCACCTCCAAACTGGGACACTGTGCTCACAGGTCGCACCTCCACCCTGGGACACTGCGATCACGGGCCGCACCTCCACCCGGGACACTGTGATCACGGGCCGCACCTCCAAACTGGGACACTGTGATCACGGGCCGCACCTCGTAACTGGGACACTGTGAGCACGGGCCGCACCTCCACCCGGGACACTGTGATCACGGGCCGCACCTCCAAACTGGGACACTGCGATCACGGGCCGCACCTCCACCCGGGACACTGCGCTCACAGGCCGCACCTCCACCCGGGACACTGTGATCACGGGCCGCACCTCCACCCGGGACACTGTGATCACAGGCCGCACCTCCAAACTGGGACACTGTGATCACGGGCCGCACCTCCACCCTGGGACACTGTGATCACGGGCCGCACCTCCACCCGGGACACTGTGATCACAGGTCGCACCTCCACCCGGGACACTGCGATCACGGGCCGCACCTCCACCCTGGGACACTGTGATCACGGGCCGCACCTCTATCCTGGACACTGTGATCACAGGTTTTTATTGTTTGTTGTTTATTCCCTCTGGGTCCTTCGCGGACCATAGCCCAGCGGCTCCCTGTGGCAGAGGTAGCCGTCGGCCAAGGTCGCCACCAGGTCGCCGTCCCGCAGCTGCTCCGGGTCGATGTGGATGCTGCCTCGATGGCGCAGGCGGGTGCCGGCGAGGGACGGGCAGCGCAGGAGCACATGCTCCGGCATGTCGGCCTCCTCGCGGCAAACGGCGCAAAGCGCCGCTGGGCACCTCTTGTCGGCGCACTGCGAACACGCCGGAGAGGGGTGGCGGCCGATGCGATGCAGGTACTGGAGTGACCGACCCCAGTGGCCGGCCCTCAGCTGGTGCACGTCTACGGCCGCCTCTCTGTCCTCGCCGGTGACGGGGGCGGCAGGTGACCCCCATGATGCGCTTGTGTAGGCTGTCCGGCCAACCCGCGATCCATCTCTTGGTAGTGTCGCGGGCCACAGCCTTAGTTGCTGTCCTGACATCTACTGGCACTTCTGCCTGCGGCAGGCCAGATGTCTCCTTCGCCAGCGTGTCGGCGCGTTCATTTCTGTCGAGACCGCAGTGGGCCGGGACCCACTGCAGATATATGATCACAGGTCGCACCTCCACCCGGGACACTGCAATCACGGGCCGCACCCCCAACCCGGGACACTGTGATCACGGGCCGCACCTACACCCGGGACACTTCGCTGACAGGTCGCACCTCCACCCTGGGACACTTCGCTCACAGGCCGCATCTCTACCCTGGGACACTGTGCTCACAGGTCGCACCTCCACCCGGGACACTGTGCTCACAGGTCGCACCTCCACCCTGGACACTGCGATCACGGGCCGCACCTCCACCCTGGACACTGCGATCACGGGCCGCACCTCCAACACGGGACACTGTGATCACAGGCCGCACTTCCACCCGGGACACTGTGATCACAGGCCGCACCTCCACCCGGGACACTGTGATCACGGGCCGCACCTCTCGCTGCAGCGAATTCAAAATTCTTGTGAATTCTGCATTATAGAGCATCTAGGCTTGATTTTAAAGTCCTTTTCCAGAGAGCATAGCATCATATTTTACGAATTTCTGATTATAAGCCTCCAAAATATAAGAAACTATAAATTAAAGCATTTTGTTCCCCTTGCGATCTGATCCCTGGTGGTCGGTAGTTACGATTCTGTGATTCTATCGCTGGTCTGATTTGTCTTTCCTCGCTGTCGGAGTTGGCTTTGGCGTTAGTGTTTTGACTTGAAGAAGTCAACCGATGGAGCAGTCTCTGGAGCGCCTCCTCGCTTTGGATAGGCACAAAGCGTGTACAGTTTGCCTCCATACAAAAGACAGTGCCGGAACGGGTGCTGACGACTCTGATAAGCCCCCTGTGTTTGAGCTTCATCAGTTCATCACACCAGCTCTGCCTCCTGGCTGTGATTTTCTCCCGGACAAATAGGCCAGTTCCTCGAAGACGCGTCTTTCCTCGAAATATTTGGTCTCTGTTGGACCCTGGGAAGCTGTGTGAAAAGCGCACCCATATTTTCCCTCTGTCCCGGTGCACCTCTTTGACCTGATTGCAGTCCAGTCTGAAACCTAGGAGATCTAGAAGCATATCGTGCAGGAGGCGTGGTGCGTCTTCGGGCCTGTCATTTCTTGTGAGCTTTGGGATCGCTGGGCCCGAGAAAACCAACCAGTCCAGCAGCTTCTCTTGCTCAAAGTTATCCAGCTGGTCCTCTACTGCTCGAAGACGCCGCTGGCATTGCTGCAGCTCATTTTTTGTTTCGAAGGCATTCTTTTCAGTCTTCGATAGCCTTTGGGAGATTACTTCGTTTGCTGTGAGTGCAAAGTTCAATGAATCCTCCACTGCACTAATTCTAGTGTCAATTTCTTTCTTTACTTCTTCCGTTATTTCCTTCCTTGTTCGAGCCAGTTCTTGGGTTATAAACCTCTTCAGGTCTTCCATGTTTATGCCGCCAGTCGCTTTCTCTTGCTCGTCCACTGAAATTTCCTCTTGGGGTTCTCCGCGTGGGGTTTTCTCATTTTCCTTTTTGCAGTGGGCTTGGATTTTTCCGTTTCCCATGTCCAAAAATCGAGCAGTCACTCCCAGATTCGATCCGGAGTCCTCTCACTCCGCGCGAATTGTGAATGTCCTCCGTACCACTCGGCTACGGTCACTGAAATAGTGCCTGGCTCCTTCTATTTAGGGATTTTCATCCATGTACCGCCGCCCCAACCGTGAGCGCTAACATGGCTGCTGGCGGGTTCACCCTCAACCGCACCCGACGTTAAGAGCCTATGGTCGGGTGCGTACAGTTTATTATATAAAGAAAGGCTGGTCTAAAAACAGGCAGATATATCAGTTATGTGTTCTGGACGCATCAAAAAGACCACTCACGTGCCACATACTCCCACAATCCAAACAAATCACAGGAGCGCCCACCACACGTCCATTCCTGCCGACGGTGGCGCCACCAACATTTTACTCTGCCATACACAATTTCAGAGCATTAAAATAGGGGAATATCGGTCACTTTCCCATAAATGCTTCTAGCTGTCTTTATTAGGCATATGATCAAGAAAAAATGCAAAATTAAGTTAACCCTAGCCCCACCGGGGGCATCGATGTCCCTGAGGTTTTTTTCGAGGTAGCAGAAAAACGACGAGGCGCAGCACCACGGTTGAGTGCTATATCTCTCACCCCATCATTTTCTCACTATTCTTGAAATTTTTTGCCCCGGATAACACAAGGTCAGGTCACCAGGCGAGGTCAATCAAGGTCACTTCACTTCAATTTTTAGCTCTCCCATAGCTACATTTCTAAGCCGATCGATTTGAAACTTCCTAAATTGCATGATCCCTCCAGGGTCTACAAAACGTATCACTTAGATTTTTCGATTTTGTGACCTGAGGTCACGTCACGAGGTAACCTCTCCCATTGGAAAAGCATGGGGAAAAGGTGTCTTATGATATAAAAGTCACAAAAATGATTGCAAATGCTCAGATTGCTCAATAAAAGCACTCTTGGACACCCTTTTACGATTCCCAGGTGCGATATTTGCCTTCTGACCTATCTGAGGTCATCACTGGTCAGCAGGGTCAAAAACAGTATTTTGACGACAACTTTTGACCTAATCAAGCTAGAGCGCTGAATTAAACGTCATCGCGTATGTCTTGTCACAGGCTTTCATTTGATAGATGGCAGGATCACTTTCTTTCCTTTCGTGACCTCAGGTCATACTATGTCACGAGGAGACCTCTGGAGGTCAAACCTATGGCGGGTGGTCATTATGTTCTACATAGCGGAAAAATATCTATAATATTCCTATCAAATGTACTTTACCAGATCTCAATAGCTCTAAAGGCGTGAGAGCTATGCCCTGGTTGCTTAAGCATTGCATATTGTGGTGAAAATAGCCTATCGTGACCTAACTTGAACTCTGGAGGTCAAACCTTGACTGAGCGCTTAAACATGAAAAATAATTTCTTACTGAATTCACACTAGCTTTCTAATGCACTTCGCATATTTGCGCTATCCCCCATATTTTCAAAGTTAGAGGAGGACATAGATGCCCCCGGTGGGCGAAGGTGGCGCCGGACCCCCGGTGGGGAGCGGGTTAACTGTCGACGTAAGGATTCCAGACTGTCATTTCATTGTCTCCAAATCGGCAGTTACTTATTCTGATGACCTTCAACTGATTATGCCTCTGATATATGAAGAATGCATCTAAGGACGTCAGTTGTACAGGACTGCATTATGTTTTTTACACGACTGCATTATTTTTTCTTGATTCAACACAGAATGCATCAAAAAAATGGAAAACGGTCTACTATGACTTTGCAGTGTTTGTTCATCTCCAAAAATATATACCAAGCGTTCGCCCATGCAGGCCATGTTTTCCATGTTCTCCCGGGGTGACCGGGAGTGGTCGAACAGCACGAGGCACTTTCTGTATTCCTCGAAAAAGGGGGCCCCGTCTTCATCGAGAAAAAAGGAGGGTATGAAGGAAGAGCTTTATCGCTTCCAATGTTAATGGCCTTCTTTGGGCCAACCAGGCACCGAATAGCCAAATGGGTGAAGATCTTTACCACGGCACAATGCTACGTGCCAGGGCGCAGGACATCTCTTGTTGGACAGAAATTTCACTTATGGAGCGGCTACTCCGGAATTGATACTTGGCCACGGATGGTTTCTTTTAGTTTATGCTTCACAGCCTAGAATCAGGACAGCAGCTTACACGTTCCAGCTATAATAAACGCTTTATGAACAATTATGAAGAAGGAGATAGTCCGCCTGCCATTATATCCTAAAGCGCCCAGCGCCGAATGAAAAATAAATGATCTACTCATATAGTCTTGACATTTGTGCAAAATTGATACCATAATAGATTATCTACACCTATCAGAGGCATAATAAGACAACGCGCTATCAGGAAAAGTATATCAAAAATGGCATATTCTCCCATTCTCCCTGTTGTTGCCCGTTCCAAATCTTTATAAGGAAACTTATAAGTGCTGCTAGCTGGGATGTTCAAACTCACGGATATACATCATCCTCCATCTTGCATGAGAATAAAACTAACAACGATCAGCGGGAAAGATATGTGGGAAAATGGCAGATATGCACTGTCTGTCTATTTTCCACTGTTTATCTATACCTTGAAGCCGCCTTTAACCAAGCGTAATGGGATACGGGGCATTTTACTTTTTGGAATCCTGGAATCGAGAATGCGACCAATCTTTTCAGCTATCAAAAGCAACGACAAAAATTCAGTTATCAAAAGCAATGAAAAAAGTTCAACTATCGGCAGCCATGTATGAGAAAGTGACAATCAGCCTCCAAAATGAATATGTGCAATGTTCTGGGACCGCCACTGATAGGTTAAAGCTGCACAACAGAATGCACTTAAATCTGTGGACACGTTCATGCCTTCACGAATGTTATTTTACATTTTAATATGGTTGGCCAGCTTAATAAATCATCTAAGCATCGCCCTTCTTTCAGTTCATTGCCTCCATTAGGTTGGCGTCACCAGCCAAAAAAGTCAAATGCAGGTACTGCCCGAAGTGGGTCAGCAAGAGTACGCAGATGAGGCTGGGGTACGCGCTCGTGATACTTTGTGGTTTATGTTAGTAGACCCTAAGCTGTGCAACAAAAGGGTGTTTTTCACAAAAAGATGGCACTGCACTTTTCTCGTGCCCTAGGTCTTAAGGAGCAACGCTGCGGATTACTAAATGGCTGGAAATTGTGTGTGGCATTTCTTGACAGTGTGTTTTACGGCAACCTTGACAGTGTTTTTGGCATTTTGTGAACCTTGGCAATTCCTGACAGTGTGTTTTACGGACAACGGCTAGAAGGTCCTCTTACCTAAACTGCATGAAACAGTACTAAAGTTTGAACTAGTCAACAATTGCGAAGGACCACCAACCCCCAACAACAAGAACAAATCCACACCAAGACTCGCACAGTGCACACACAAGCCTTCAATTGCTTTTATCTTACCTCGATGTCTTTCCATTTACTGTAGTCGACCATTTCTATTGTCAGCAGTTAGCAGCTAAACAAACAATTCTTGACATTTACCTGCGGAAAACCAGAACCATCAGATCAGTGACTAGGGTGGGGTGATAACGACAACGAGGAAGAAATCAGACTGGCATTTCACAACCCTGGGTGCTGTTTCTCGGCATATTTTGGAAAGAAAACCCTAATTGACCTGAGCTCTAATATTAAAATAAAACCCTGGCACCTCGGCCTGAAGTTTTTTTGTTTGTCCTCGAGACCAGTGCAATACAGTTCGCCATCGGGACAAACTGAGGGATGTCACTTTGAAAATAGCATTGGGGCTGCAACTTTTGAGAAGGAGCCTTGTTTCAGACGCTGAAGAGCCCCAGATCGCATCCCGGGAGTGTGGCTCGCTACTGGCATGCTGGGGCACAGGAAGGGGTGGGGGGAGAGGAAACATGCTTCAAAGGACGTCTAGGACGGTTCAGATGGCCTACAAGAAAAAACGTGGGGATACAAGCACATGGTTGGGGGTGCAAGGCCTTTCATTGGGAATGCATCTGCTTTTTCTATCTCATTTGCGACTGTCGTTGCGTTTTCGCAACAAAAACATACCTTGGTATAATTTGTGTTTACGGAGCAGGTATGACTCTGGACAGAAAAATCCATCTCGTGCCAATACACCGTTGTTGCACACGAGATATGAGACCGATGAAACCCAGCCCCTGGTCAAGAGACACTATGTTGTGACATCATATGGGCGCCAGAAAATCCCTTTACCTTTCTTCAACACTGAATACTTTACCAAGTTTGGAAGTGTTTGCCAGCACCCAAAGTGTAACAGGCATATTTTTTAAATATTCTATAATCGTTGGTACTTTTTGTTCTGGTAAATGGCCCTTAACTTGTCAAGTTTGGATTCCTTCTTTATCTTATCTGCCTTAAAAATGCCCCGCAAATCAGAGGAGGGGATAACCCTTCCAAGAGCTGAAGTTTTTGGGGTGTTTGCAAAGGAGGAATCGGTTTCCTTTATAACATTGAACCTGTACACGGTTATTTACGCATATTGTTCAACAAAGTACCATTATAGAAGCGGCTCGGGGCTCATTTTTTTAAATAGCGAGATATACCAGCTCGCCCTCGGACGCTAGGCCAGCTCACCCATGCACGACGGGCGAACTTCATACACAATACGACTACAATGTGCCACCAACTGGGAGGCTTAGCACTCACAGATTGTGAGCTGGAGGTCACCCAAACTAAGCTACACCTGGTGAGCTGAATTGCCGATAGCCCCCCACTGCACCCCCACACTCAGACTTAACTTTCAGGTCTCAGGTGAATGTGACCTGTCAACTTTTGTAGCAAGTAGAGTGGATGAAATAAACGTGTACGGTACCAACTCACACACGGATGCTCCACTCTGCCCCAGAGGGGTGGGACTTAACGGCGGAAAAGACCTGCGGAAAAGCCCATGCTCCGCAACCATAGCAGCTAGAGACTTACGCTTTTCACTAAAAAATGTCAAAAATCTAACTAAGGGGTTTCTTGAGTTTCATATCAATCCTTCCATTAAAAACAACGTTATAACGTGAACCGTTACTTTTTGGCCTGCGGAAAAGCCCATGCTCCGCAACCATAGCAGCTAGCGACTCGCCGTTTTCACTAATAGAATAAAGGTAGTTCAAAACGTGGTATTCTTGAGTTTCATATTGATCCCCACGGTAAACAACAACGTTATAACGTAAAACGTTAATTTTTGGCCTGCGGAAAAGCCCATGCTCCGCAACCATGGCAGCTAGAGACTTACGGTTTTCACTAAAAAATGTCAAAAATATAACTAAGAGGTTTCTTGAGTTTCATAACCATCCTTCCATTAACAACAACGTTATAACGTAAAACGTTACTTTTTGGCCCGCGGAAAAGCCCATGCTCCGCAACCCTAGTAGCTAGCGACTCGCCGTTTTGACGAATACAATCAACGTGGTCCAAAACGTGGATTCTTGAGTTTCATATTGATCCCACGGTAAATAACAACGTTATAACGTAAAACGTTAATTTTTGGCCTGCGGAAAAGCCCATGCTCCGCAACCATAGGAGCTAGAGACTTACAGTTTTCACTAAAAAATGTCAAAAATATAAATAAATAAGGGTTTCTTGAGTTTCATATCAATCCTTCCATTAACAACAACGTTATAACGTAAAACGTTACTTTTGGCCTGCGGAAAAGCCCGTGCTCTGCAACCCTAGTAGCTAGCGACTCGCCGTTTTCACTAATAGAATCAACGTGGTCCAAAACGTGGATTTTTTAGTTTCATATTGATCCCACGGTAAATAACAACGTTATAACGTAAAACGTTAATTTTTGGCCTGCGGAAAAGCCCATGCTCCGCAACCATAGCAGCTAGAGACTTACGGTTTTCACTAAAAAAAGTAAAAAATCTAACTAAGGGGTTTCTTGAGCTTCATATCAATCCTTCCATTAACAACAACGTTATAACGTAAAACGTATTTGGCCTGCGGAAAAGCCCATGCTCCGCAACCCTAGTAGCTAGCGACTCACCGTTTTCACTAATAGAATCAACGTAGTCCAAACCGTGGTATTCTTGAGTTTCATATTGATCCCACGGTAAATAGCAACGTTATAACGTAAAACGTTAATTTTTGGCCTGCGGAAAAGCCCATGCTTCGCAACCATAGCAGCTAGAGACTTACGGTTTTCACTAAAAAAAGTAAAAACAATCTAACTAAGGGGTTTCTTGAGCTTCATATCAATCCTTCCATTAACAACAACGTTATAACGTAAAACGTATTTGGCCTGCGGAAAAGCCCATGCTCCGCAACCCTAGTAGCTAACGACTCACCGTTTTCACTAATAGAATTAACGTGGTCCAAAACGTGGTATTCTTGAGTTTCATATTGATCCCACGGTAAATAACAACGTTATAACGTAAAACGCTAATTTTTGGCCTGCGGAAAAGCTCATCCTCCGCAACCCTAGTAGCTAGAGACTTACGGTTTTCACAAAAAATGTCAAAAATTTAACTAAGGGGTTTCTTGAGTTTCATATCAATCCTTCCATTAACAACAACGTTATAACGTTTCTCAAGGGACCTCCGAAATTGGTATCAGGGGCCCCCGAGCTTCGTCTCATGGGACCTCCGAACTTGGTTTCAGGGGTCCCCGAGCTTGGTCTCACGGGTTTTCCGAGCTAGGTCTCAGGGGGCCCCCGATCATTGAAATCGAGGGCTCCAGAGTACCGAACATTGAATTTGAAGGGCCTATTGAGCTCCGTCTCAGGGGACCCCCGAGCTTTGTCTCAGGGGCCTTGAGCTTGGTCTCAATCGACCTCCGAACTTGGTCTCAGGGGCTCCCGAGCTTGGTCTCACGGCCCCCTGAGCTGGACCTCAGGGGTCCCCCGAGCTCGGTCTCAGTGGGCTTCCGAGCTTGGTCTCAGGGGCCCCCAAGCTTGGTCTCAGGGGCACCCCGAGCTTGGTCTCACGGGCTTTCCGAGCTTGGTCTCAGGGGCCCCCGATCATCGGTATCGAGGGCTCCAGAGTACCGAACATTGATCTCCGAGGGCACACTGAGTTCGGTCTCAAAGGGCCCCTCGAGCTTTGTCGTTGGGGGCCTTGAGCTTGGTCTCAAGGGACCTCCGAACTTGGTCTCAGGGGCCTCCGAGCTTAGTCTCAGGGGGCCCTCGAGCTTTGTCTCAAGGTCCCCTGAGCTTGGTCTCAGGGGTCCCACGAGCTCGGTCTCAGGGGGCTCCCGAGCTTGGTTTCAGGGCCCCCGAGCCTGGTCTCGAGGGACCTCCAAACCTGTTCTCAGGGGCCCCTTTGAACTTGGTCTCAGGGGCTGCCGACCACCGGTATCGGAGCTCCAGAGTACCGAACATTTATCTCGGGGAGCTCCCTTAGTTTGGTCTCAGGAGGCCCGAGCTTAGTCTCACGGGCCTTTCGATCTTGGTCTCAGGGGCCCCTGAGCTTGGTCTCACGGTCCCCAGCTTCAGGGGACCCCTGAGACTAACTCCTGGAGACCTCGTGAGACTAATTATCGGATCTTTAGATTAGCTCTCCCGCCCTCCTTATACTAGAACTGAAAGGTCCCCCGAAAATCACTCGGGGCTTGTGAGACTAAAGGTCCGTGAGACTAAAGCCCGGGCCCTTGAGACCGAGCTCAAGGGGCCCCTGAGATCAATGTTCGGTACTCTGGAGCCTTCAATACCGATGATCGGGGCCCCCTGAGACCAAGCTCGGAAGGTCCGTGAAACCAAGCTCGGAAGGTTCGTGAGACCAAGCTCGGGGGCCCCTGAGACCAAGTTCGGGAGTCTCCTGAGACCAAGCCGGGGGCCCCTGAGACTATGCTCGGGGTCCCTGAGACCAAGCAAGGGGGCCTGAGACCAAGCCCGGGGGCCCCTGAGACCACGCTCAGGGCCCTCTGAGAGCACGCTCGGGGGCCCCTGAGACCGAGCTCACGGGACCCCTGAGACCGAGCTCGGGGACCCCTGAGACCAAGCTCAGGGGGCCGTGAGGCCAAGCTCGGGGGGCCCCAGAGACCAAGCTCGGGGGCCCCTGAGACCAAGTTCGGAGATCCCTTGAGACCAAGCTCGGGGCCCCCTGGACAAAGTTCGGGCCCTCTGAGACCAAGATCGAAAGGACTGCGAGATTAAGCGCTGGACCCCTGAGACCGAGCTCAGGGAGCCCCCCGAGATAAATGTTCGGTACTCTGGAGCTATCGATACCGGTGACCGGGGGCCCCTGAGACCAAGCTCGGGGGCCCCTGAGACCAAGATCGAAAGGCCTGTGAGAATAAGCTCGGAGCCCCCTTAGACCAAGCTCAGGGAGCCCCGCCCCTCGAGATAAATGTTCGGTACTCTGGACCTCTCGATACCGGTGATCCGGGGCCCCTAACCTTCGCCCGGGTGGGGGGTCTTTTTAGACCCCCTGGGTTTTTCCGAAGTGACCAAAGTACGGCGGCGCGCAGCGCCTCTCAACTTAGTCTAGCTGTTCCTTTATCATTCTGACATCTTTCCTGAAAATTTTAGCTCAGTCATATCAGGTCATGTCACCAGGCCAGGTAAAGTGACCTCACCTCAAAAAATGCTTAAGACTGCATAACTAAAAGGAGGAGTAATCGATCAAGTTGAAACTCATACCACATATTGGGCCCACCAGGAGCTACAACCTACGTCCCGGGATTTTTTATGTTGGTGACCTAAGGTCATGTGCAGAGTATGACCTGCCCATTGCAAATGCATAGGGAAAATCACGAAATGAGCTTTTCTCAGTAAGTATGATGGGAATCAACTTCAAACATCAGTTACACCTTGCTCTTAGCCCATTTCTGAGGTTGATACCAGAAATTCTGACTTGTGACCTTTGAAAGGTCACCTTAGGTCAAAAAAACATTTTTCGGCGTTTTCTTCAATACATTTTGAATAAACAAAGATATAACTTTTATCTTGTCACCAAAGACTTTGTATGGTCACTTCAAGTCAAATTATACGCATTATGACTATACCAGGTCAAGTCGGGTCAAACCGTTGACCTGGGTCAGGTCAGATTTTAAATTTGACCTCGCATAGCAATATCATATATCATCCGATTTGTATTGACGAGAGAATTGCAGTAGTGCATCAACTATGGCTTTATCTTGATTGATTTGGAAGTTATTAGCGAAAAAGGAAACGCCTTTATGCATTGGTGGCTATGGACATTCCCAAGAACATTCCCAATATTCAGTGACTTGCAGCTCCCTTGGCTTTGACTTGACACAAAAATCATTGCACGGTAATGAAAGAGCAACTCAAGAGCTTTCGAATGGCGTTTAAAAATGTTTCTAGCCATCGCAGCTTCGGAGATATATGGGGCTTTCTTAGCACACCTCATATGAGCGATTTTGACCTATTTTGACCTTTGGTGACCTTGATATTGAGCTGACGAAAAAATGACCGAAGTATTTTCGATATCATTTTTCAAGAGCTTTCGATTACCGTTTTGCGTTTTTCTAGCTCTCTTAGTTTTTTTAGATTGTGGGGCGTCTTTTTTGCCCCCACCAGGGCGAAGGTGGCTCGTACCCGCCACCGGGGCAAGGGTAAGACCAAGCTCGGGGGGCCATGAGACCAAGTTCAGAGGCGCCCTGAGACCAAGCTCGGGGACCCCTGAGACCAAGCTCGGTGGCCCACTGAGACCGAGCTCGGGGACCACCTGAGACCAAGCTCGGAAAGCCCGTGAGACCAAGCTCGGGGACCCTGAAACCAAGCTCAGGGCCGGGGACCATGAGACCAAGCTCGGGAGGCCCCTGAGACCAATTTCGGAGGTCCCTTGAGAAACGTTATAACGTAGTTGTTAATATAAGGATTGATATAAAACACAAGAAACCCCCTTATTTAGAATTTTTGAAATTTTTTACTGAAAACCTTAGGTCTCTAGCTCCTACGGTTGCGGAGCATGGGCTTTTCCGCAGGCCAAAAAGTAACGTTTTACGTTATAACGTTGTTATTTACCGTGAGATCAACATGAAACTCAAGAATACCACGTTTCGGACCACGTTGATTCTATTCGTGAAAACGGCGAGTCGCTAGCTACTAGGGTTGCGGAGCATAGGCTTTTCGGCAAGCCAAAAAGTAACGTTGTACGTTATAATGTTGTTGCTAATGGAAGGATTAATATGAAACTCAAGAAACCCCTTGTTTAGATTTTTGACATTTTTTAGTGAAAACCGTAAGTCTAGCTGCTATGGTTGCGGAGCATGGGCTTTTCCGCGGGCCAAAAAGTAACGTTTTACGTTATAACGTTGTTGTTAATGGAAGGATTAATATGAAACTCAAGAAACCCCTTATTTAGATTTTTGACATTTTTTAGTGAAAACCGTGGGTCCCTAGCTGCTATGGTTGCGGAGCATGGGCTTTTCCGCAGGCCAAAAATTAACGTTTTACGTTATAACGTTGTTATTTACCGTGGGATCAATATGACACTCAAGAATACCACGTTTTGAACCACATTGATTCTATTAGTGAAAACGGCGAGTAGCTAGCTACTAGGGTTGCGGAGCGTGGGCTTTTCCGCAGGCCAAAAAGTAACGTTTTAAGTTATAACGTTGTTGTTAATGGAATGATTAATATGAAACTCAAGAACCCCTTAGTTAGATTTTTTGACATTTTTTAGTGAAAACCGTAAGTCTCTAGCTCCTATGGTTGCGGAGCATGGGCTTTTCCGCAGGCCAAAAATTAACGTTTTACGTTATAACGTTGCTATTTACCGTGGGGTCGATATGAGACTAAAAAATACCACGTTTTGGACCACGTTGATTCGATTAGTGAAAACGGCGAGTCGCTAGCTGCTATGGTTGCGGAGCATGGTCTTTTCCGCAGGTCTTTTCCGCCGTTAAGTCCCACCCGCCACAGAGCCATAAATCAGCACCAACTGCTGGGCAACCATATGAGAGGAATATTGCAGTTATTTCCAGACATCAATTAACTATAGTGCAAAGTCTTAAAGTGACTTTGGTAACATGGACCCTATAATACCTTAATAACCTTAATAACAGGGTATCATCTACTTTCCAATACAGGGCAATAGCAAACATCTTCAAGTCATCCACAAAAACTTTATACTTACCAGTCAGCTAGTCAGCTGGGGAAAAATTTGGTTTATTTAAACAAAAAGTAGGGGTCCAGGCACAGGGCCTTGAGGCACACCACTCATGGCTACATCTTTCATGGGGATCAGGGGTCCATAAGACCAGCCTTCAGACCATCACAGGTTTCAAACAGATCTTGTTAGAGCAGCCTTTTTTAATTTAAAATGGTCTGTGCTGAATTTTTTTGCCAGTAAGGTTTAGTTGATTTCCTGCGCCCTCCCCAAAGAATAGTGTAACTGGTAACATTTGGAGAGAGCACAGGTACTACATATTATGGTGTAGCATAAATGCATGCACACAGATACATTCACCACAGTTCAAGAGTTGTGTGTGTGTGTGTGTGTGTGTGCGTGTGTGCGTGTGTGCGTGTGTGCGTGCGTGTGCGTGTGTGTGTGTGTGTCTGTGTCTGTGTGTGTGTGTGTGTGTGTGTGTGTGTGTGTGTGTGTGTGTGTGTGTGTGTGTGTGTGTGTGTGTGTGTGTGTGTGTGTGTGTGTGTGTGTGTGTGTGTGTGTGTGTGTGTGTGTGTGTGTGTGCATGCACGCACACACACACACATGCACACATACATGCACACACACATGCACACACTTTGGGCATACCTACTAGCTTTGTGTAACTTTTGCATCTTTGGGACAGGTAAGGAAATGATGGAGTTGAGCCTGACAGTTTGAACAGCACTGACTCATTATGAAGTACAAAAAGTTTCAATAAGATAGAACACAAAATGTAAATGTATGGAAGAGTTTCTAGTCCACTTGAAAGCTTCCCCAAATATGGTAGAATTTGAGCTTCCCCAAACATCTTGCTGAGTCTTCAGCCACATTCTGCAGACTGGCCATAGGACACTTGCACAGCCCTGTCCAAGAAAAAGGCAGAAAACCAAGATAGAATTTCCACCATTTTTTTAATTTGCCCATCAATGCCAAAGGATAGAAGTTTAGCCAACAGGATTGAATAACAAACAACATCAAAGGCCATACTATAATGGATCAAGATCATGTCACAGAGCTCTCCCCTATCAAACCTAGCCCCAATCTCAATTCTTCATAAGCCAGCAATAGTTTGTCAGTCATGGAATGCCCTAGTCTGAAACCAGACTGGTGAGCAGACATGAGCAGAGCAGCCTTGGGAATAAAGATAGCAGTAAATGTGATCTGAGATGATACCTTGCCTTACCTCACAGATTTTCAGAATTTTGAGGCAGAGGGCCTGCAGGCTCCGTCAGACTCCATTCTCCACAAGCTCAATTTTGATTGTGCTTAACTCACTCGTTCCCAGGAGAAATGTACCTGAGATGAGCCCAGTATTCATCTGGGCTGCTTTTAAATTGGGCAACAGTTTGTGCTGTAACAACAGAGTCAGGGAGAGAGTTCCAATTGCATATAGATCGGACCCCAAGGGTGCAAAGATGAATCCTTGTTTGAGCTTATGGTTTAGTCAACTTTTAGAATGACCTCGAGTGTGAGTGTGGGGGTCCAGAGCAACAACTATGAGATATCTGGATTGATGCTGCACTTCATTAGCTGGTACAACTTGAACATTCCAGTATCTTGCACCACACTGAAGAAAGACTTACTGGGCAATAATTAAGCAATTCCATTTTTATGACTGGAAAAACTGTGCATTGTGTCCAAGTTTGGTAGCAAGCCTTGCACCAGGGAGCGAGAGAATATAATGAAAAGAAGGTATCGGTGGGTACCTATGCTAGCACACATGCACAGTTCTTGGGCAACAGGGGGTGTAGGTATATGATCGGGTACCATGGTGCTGAGTTACCGTCAAGTTTCTGTAACACTACTTCAGTAGAGGCAGCAAAATATGGCAGAGAAGAGTGGGGCAATACTATACACGGCATACCGCAGATATCTAAATGTTTGTGTATGAAAAAAGATATGCATGCCCACCCTTTTTCACTCCATTTAGGTATTGAATCAATAGCCTTGCTTTAGCGCCTTGCGTGGAGCTACCTTTATTCCTTCACACACACACGGCAAATAGATAAGTATAATGATATCAATATCAATTTAGAAACTACCTGATACTCTTCACACATCACACAAAAAATCGGAATTGTGCCACCACCCCCGAAGAAGAATCTCACACTGCACAGTGCACACAACACGAATGTGGTGCACAGCTGCATCGGTAAAAGCAGAGAACCTCTAAATTATGAACACAAATATATAACCCTCCAACAGACGGCAAAAATACACGCCAGAGCACATGTCCCGCTTAGACGCTTGAGAATGGAGTGCAAATGCGAGTGAAGTGCTCAGATGCGTTTTAATTGACCCGCGCCCCGGTGAACCTCCAAGCCACCTTCACCCTGGTGGGGAGGGGGAGGTTTGAATTCCCCACTCGAACTCGGCCCCTATGCGGGATAGCAAAAAACGCGAACGCTGGTGGATAGCTCATACAAATTCATGAAGAAACTACATTAGTCACTTTATGGCTCAAGTCAATATTGAGCTTATCACAGATCAAAGGAAGTGTGATTTTGAGTAGAGGTTTTGGGCCCTAGCGTCTGACAGAGTTTAGTTAGAATTATTTTCTAGGCACCATTCGCTTCCTATCGTCATGGAAAATCGAATGATGCATAATATGACCATACTAGGTTAATCCTCGCACATACAGGGGGGTTTGCAACCCCACTAAGGTTTTCAAGAATTGAAAACGAGCTTTTTAACACGCGCCCCGCTGGGGTCCCTTGCATGACGCGCCCCGCTGGGGGCGTTTTTCGCCTTCCCCCGCATCTCGTTCCCCACGAAAGCTAAAGGAAAATTACGGGCGGCGTTCGAAAGCTCTTGACAAGACGAAGAGATTTTATACGGAAAATGTTTATGTCAGGTCAATATTGAGGTCAGCATAGGTCAAAGAATGCTCCATAGGCTTACAACAGAGCAGTGTACGTTTCCCTCTCTATATCTGCCCTCAGGGGAGCTAGAGCAAATCTTTATGCATCATTGGATTCCTCTCATCGCAGCAAATCAAATGATGTATAATATGACCTTACTAGGTCAAATAGTCAAAATGACCTGACCTCGACCTAGGTCAGGGTCACAGAGTGACCTGGTATGGTCATGTTGCATATCAATCGACTCCCCGTGACAATATAAGCACAATGCAAGCAAAATGGGAGCTTTATCTCAATTCAGTGAGGAGTTATTGGCAAAACAATCACTCTCTGCTCCCGTGACCTGATATGACCTTTGAGAGGTCAGATGCTCAAAAACTAAACTTAACACGCGCATTGACGGGGGTCTGAGCCATCTTCACATTGACGGGGGGCGGGTACCCGCCCCCTAAGATCCCGAGAACCACGGTAGGTAGCGAAAAACGGTAAAAGGCGTTGGGCTGCCCATCCACTTCTTCATCGAAAACATATGAACCATTTTTTTGTCAGGTCACATTTAAGGTCACGAGAGGTCAAAACATTCCCGTCATAGGGATAACATGTAAATTCAGTTTTTTTCGGCCATTTCATCTGAACAAGTAAAGATAGAGCAAAACTACTTAAACTATATGAATCCTCTTAGCAAGCCGAATCGAATGATATATAATTTGACCTTGCTAGGTCAAATCAAGAATTTGACCTGACCTGAGGTCAGGTCAGGGTCAAATCATATAAAATGCAAATCATTAGAACCGCAAAGCCCAGGCTATCTAATGCAGCTAAAATAAATGCTCTATCACCATCCGTTACTGAGTTATTCCGTAAAAACAATTTTTCCCATGTATTTCCAATGGACAGGTCATGCCTCGTACCTGACCTTAGGTCATCGATATAACAAATACCAGAACATATTTTAGAGAACTTGGTGGGGCCATTATGTGATATGAGTTTCAATCTGATAAGTTCACCCTGCTCCGACTTATGCTATCTTAAACTTTTTTTTGAGGTCGGGTCACTTGACCTGTACTGGTGACCTGACCTGAGATGACTTAACTTTAAAATTTTCACAGAAGTTGTAAAAATGATGAGGGAAAAGGTATACCAAGTACGGCGGCGCTACGCGCCGCCGTTTTTCTGCTATTTCCGAAAAACCCGAGGGGGTGGGTACCCGCCCCCGTCAATGCGCGTGTTAATGGTCAAGATCGTGGAAGGGATAGATGGTTTGAGGATTTTCAGCTTTATCTATCCAGTATTTACTGAAACCGAGCCCATTCTATTTTTCACCATAGACTTATAACGGGGTGACCAAAAAATTGACCCGACCTTAGGTCAACAATATCAAAATTCCGAGATAGCAAATTTGTAGACCCTAATGACCTTATCATATTGTGGAAGTTTCAAACTGATCGGTTTGCTAATGTTCCCTATGCGCTGCTTCAAACTCGTAATTTTAGGTTTTGAGGTCGGGTCACTTGACCCTGAATAGCTCCTTGACCTGACATGACCTTAACTAAAAATTTGCTCAGATGTGTAAAATTGATCCGGGATAAGGAACTGTAAGCTTCGTTGTTCTGTGTTTCTTAGTTTTTGCGTTATCTGGAGAAAACCAGGAGGGGGGGTGAATTTCGCCCTCCCCCCAGCGGGGCGCGTGTTAATTTAGAGCCTTGAAAGTTTGTATAGCCTCTAGGGCATTAATTGCGCATGTTTTGCAAACAAAATTTTGTTCCTAACTTTCAAGGTCACGGAGCTATGACCTCAAGAGAGGAAGCATGTTGGGCGCCTGTACCCGTTTTCACGTGAATGCTCCAGACTCCCATCGTTCTTTTGCAGGATTTGTTCATGAACTGGCCCAGAATATTTCTTCCAAACTTTGAGAATCATTTTTATCAGGTTAGACCTTTCATGCATACCCTAGTCAAAAAGTCCTATAGGATTTTCAGAATCGTATAGGATTGTATAAGTGACATAGGATTTTGCTAGCCAAATGCAAGGGGAAAGGGTTAGTTGGTTCTAAGCAAGGTGATAAGGATTTTATAATCATGCACTGATGTGCTTAGGTCCATGGGCGTTGTAAGTGGAGGGGGAGGGGGGAAGTCGTGGAACGACCGAAAATCAGGAATGCCCCCTCCAATGAAAATTAGGCCTTTAAAGCCCAATTTATAATAACAGATAATTATCTGTTTCTTTGCATTTTACCACTATCACCTGCAGGGGCGGAAGCAGTGGAGGGGACAATCCTGTCATGTCTTCCTTACATACCGGTGAAATTTCACAATAGTTGCAGAAGATGTTAGTTTTTACCCCGGTCATAGGCGTAGCCAGGGAGAGGGCAAAGTACGAAATTTGCCATCTTCCTCTCCGATCGACCCTCAGCACCTCCGGAAGGATCGATGGCAGCCCCCGAAATGTCAATTCGCACCTCGATCCCTCTTCTTAGCGTGCGAGTTCCAGCGCCTCTGGGATAGAATTAAGGTGCATATAATTTGGTAGTCCTAGGCAAGTCGTATAGGATTCATCGCATGGGACCAAGGTGCATAGGATTTGCTAGTCCTATACAAGTTACACAGGGTTTGCTAGCCAAATGCAGAGGGAAAGAGCTAGTTAGTTCTAAGAAAGCGTATAGGAATTTTATGATCCTGTAGGGGAGACCGGGGCTAGTTGCAGCCAGGGGCATGTTGAGCCACTCGCGATAACTCCGCTGTTTCTGAAGAGATTGCGCTGTAATAATAACAGGACATGTGCGCAACCGCTTTCCGTCTTTCAGCAGGAAACCGTCGTGGTATCTGGTCGGTAGCGGTTTGGAGACAGAAAAACCTGTTTTTTTCATAGCAGAAGTGAATTTTACTTTTGTCAAAAATTTTGTAATAGCACTGTTGATATTAGAGATAAAGATTAGCCGTACTAAATGAGCTGAATGCTGGTATTTACGCCTTATTTGGGGCGAAAACTATGAGAACTGATCACCCACTTTCTGCGTCAGCTGCCTCCGGAGTTGCGGCGGGGTCTCGAGGTAAGTTGAACCACGAGGGTGTTGGGGTAGGTTGAGCCATGATCAACGCGCCCCGGAGAAAAAAATGGAATACCTCAATTCCCCCAAACTAATGGGGCACGGTGGTGTAGTGGAAAACACGCACAATTTCCATGCGGCTAACCCGTGTTCAAGACTGGGCGGCTTCCCTGATCAAAGAAAGAGCAAGCTGGCTGCCGAGAAACCTTCCAACAGGGATATAGTTGGCGACGCTATTCGGCCCGGGCAGTTGTCTCCTAAAATGTCTGCTATCGGGTCGACTCATTGGCGAAAGGGGAAAGGCATTTACCACCAGCTTCTGATTTTTCTCGTTTATTTTCAAAACACTTAAGCGATTTAATGTCCCATTACCTGCCCCCTGACCTGCTATTGGGCCGACCAATAATGAAGAAGAGCTTCCAGCGCTGGTCTTGGGCCCTCCTCTTCCTTTAAAGCCCCTCCAACTCTAGGGGATGCAGGGGCATTGGCCTTTCCCGCAAAAAGTTCAAATTGTACCCTCTTTGTGCCGATTTTCCCGTTTTCTCAAATAAACACTGTTCCGTGATTCCGCCCAGACTTTCAGCAGGGCCCAGCCACTGGCGGACGCAGGAGCCCCGTTTGGGGAAGGCAACTCGGGAAAATAGTAAAAAGATAGTTTTTTTAAAGAAAATCGGCCAAAGTTTCGCTATTTGGGGGAAATGACCCCTTGCCCTCCCACCCCCCTCTGGATCCGCTAGGTTTGTCCAGCATGCCTGGAACGTCAGGTGGTGCCTCTGGGCCTATGCCCGATCCCCAGCGGACACCGGCCCTACTGACGGATCGACTTGTGAAAAGCCCTCAGTAGGTCCTTGAAATGTCAGGAAGTCTACTGAACATCTCAGCGCCTGAAAATCCAGCAGGGTTCAGCTTCCCTGGAAGATAAACGAATGCCCCTAGTCCTGGACTGGATCTTCAGCAGAGCCTTCCTGCACCATCAGTAGCAGAGCTGGACCTCCCCGCAGATGGTCTGAGCTGTACACGCAGCACAATCTTCCCGGACTATTCAATGAGCAGCAGTCTGCCCTGACCCTGACGGTGATACTGATCCTGTCCTGATCTTGCCCTACTGTCCTGATACGTTCTCGCCTGCAGCAGCCTGCCCGTTGCCTAAAGAGTTGAGGCCGAGGATGAGAGCCTCACATCACAGGAAAGCAACAGAGCTGACGGATATGCAAAAAAACAGCTTGCTGGAAGAGGAGGCAGAACAGAAGTAAAAAAGAATACCAGCAAAGAACAGAGGTACAACAGATGACAAAGGCAAGACACAAATGCAAGACGGGTGCAATAACAACACAAGGAAGCAAAGAAATGTTAGGAGGAAGCTTTACAAAGATGTTGACGAGTTGAGCGATGAAAACGAGACACTATGCCTGGTGTGCTGCGACACTTTCTCAAACAGCCGCCCGGTTGAGCAATGGGTACAGTAGGTACTAGGAGTGCCGTGGATGGGCCTACCGTCTTTGTACGGGTGATTCCTTAACGTCTGGGTGTAAAAACAGTACCAGTGACTGAAAGTGAGAATATTTGGTGTTTGGGTAATAAACATGGAAAATGAGGACATACTCTTGTTAAGCGGCTCAACGTACCCCGGAGCGTGGCTCAACTTACCCCGACACGGGGCGAGTTGAGCCATTCGACTTTGGCCTATTCATGATCAAATATCTCACACGGCGACAACATTCAAACGTTGGCACACGCATCACCTGAAAGCCAAAAGAATAGGCTTTCCAGCATTGGCAGAACGAAGTCTATACCTTTATCCATCTCTGAGATATGCGACCAAAACAAAAATCATGTTCAACTAGCCCCGGTCTCCCCTACTGCCCTATGGGCATAGGTCTTTGAGCGTTGAAAGGGGAAGGGGAGGGTAGGAAGAGGCAAGTCGTGGAACTATCGAGAATCATAAAAACGCCCCCTCCAAATGAAATTGGGCCGCTATCTGTTTTATCATCTTATGCCTATTATCTGCAGGGGCGGATAAAGGGGGGGTGAAGCAGTCCGGTCATGTCGTCCATCCAATTTGGTGAATTTCACGTAATTTCAGAAGTTTGCGGAAAAAACAACACTTATCATGATTTTCCTTGCTCAAAGGCGGATCAAAGGGAAATTTGCCATCCCCCCGATCGACCCTTGGCATTCCATTTAGAGTCGACAGTATCCCCCTAAAATATCAATTCCCACCTCCCCCTTCCCAGGGTACGACTTCCGTCGCCCCCGCGATAGGTCTTGACGCCTACTTGAAAGGAGTTTGTGCCTAAAAGTGGCGGCCCCTGACACTGTGCCTACGATCGACAATCCTGTATCCGCCTATGGATCTGGATTGCCCCCCGAACGTTTCACCTAGATCCGCCTCTAACAACAGGACCTACGTGTTAAATAGGTACGGACCAACGAAAATGTGTAGAGGTGCATTGCCAGCCACACAATATGCTCAAAATTTGCGCGATGCAACGCCAATCCTGGGCCTTAGCCCCCAGGAAAACCGTTTACTGATTGAGCTTTTACTACCCTGGGTTGAGCGGCGTTGACGGCGTTGAAGTGCATCTTTGCCGTCTTGCGGACGAGGCGGTATGGACAATACATCCAACGCATGATGCGTTGGGAACAGGGGAGGGGAGGGGGCAGCCGGCCAGCCAATGGCGTATGGGTACGTTTGAAACGGCCGGCGCCGCCGCCGACCGCCGCACCGCCGTACTCGTTTCAAATCAGTGCGGGAGGTGCGTGGCTCTACGTTGAAGCCCGTTCTAAGGAGCCTACAATTTTTATTAACCCTCGCCCCACCGGGGGGGCCATCGATGGCCCCCCTAAGGTTTTTCCGGGATAGCAGAAAAACGACGAGGCGCAGCACCGCGGTTGAGGGCTCTACCTCTCACTGCATCATTTTCCCATCATCCCTGAAATTTTTACCCCGGGTCACCCAAGGTCAGGTCACCAGACGAGGTCAACCAAGGTCACCTCACTTCACTTTAGAGCTCTGTAAGAGCTACATTTCAAAGTCGATCGATTTGAAACTTTCTACACTTCATGACCCCTCCAGGGTCTACAAGGTGTATATCCGAGATTTTTCGATTTCGTGCCCTGAGGTCAGGTCACGAGGCGACCTCTCCCATTGGAAAAGCATGGGGAAAAGCTATTTCATGATATAAAAGCAGCAAAAATGATTGCAAATACTCAGACTGCTCAGAACAACGTTTTTGGACACCCTTTCACGGATCCCAGGGGTCATATTTGCCCTTTGACTTTTCCAAGGTCATCCAAGGTCACCGGAGGTCAAAAACAGTATTTTGACAATAACTTTTGATATGTATAAGCTAGAGCACTGAAACAAACACCATCGTGTTTGTCTCGTCATTGGCTTTCATTTGATTTACGGCAAGGTCACTTTCTGACCTTTCGTGATCTCAGGTCATCTTAGGTCACGAGGTGACCTCTGGAAGTCAAACCACTGGCGGGAGGTCTTTACGTTTCACATAGCGGAAAAAGTACTGACAATTTACTATCAAATTTACTTTACCAGACCTTAATAGCTCTAATGGCATAAGAGTTATGCCCAGTTTGCTTCAGCATTGCATATTTGAGTGAAAATAGCCGATCTTGATCTAATTTGACCTCTGGAGGTAAAACCATTGGCCTGAGCACTAAAACATGCGAAGTAATTTCTTACTGAATTCACGCGAGCTTTCTATTGCACTTTGCAGATTTGCGCTAACGCCCATATTTTCGGAGTTAGAGGGGGCCATCGATGGCCCCCCGGTGGGGCGAAGGTGGCACCGGACCCCCGGTGGGGCGCGGGTTAAGATGTATCGAAAGATCTCAGTTAAAAGCTTTCATGTTATTTTCAGTATTGTTGTAATTAGTTATTAGTGGCGCGAAATGCTAATCGTGTTGTGATCTGTGTGTTAGTAATTGTCACAGTATGCACTCAGTGGGTTCTCATATAGCATTGTTTGATTATGCCCAATAGTATTAACACACGCATTGACGGGGGGCGGGTACCCGCCCCCTCGGGTTTTTCGGAGACAGTAGAAAAACGGCGGCGCGTAGCGCCGCCGTACTTGGTATACATTTTTCCTCATCATTTTTACAACTTCTGGGAAAATCTTAAGGTTAGGTCATCTCAGGTCAGGTCACCAGTACAGGTCAAGTGACCCGACCTCAAAAAAAGTTTAAGATAGCATAAGTCGGAGCAGGGTGAACTTATCCGACTGAAACTCATATCACATAATAGCCCCACCGAGTTCTCTAAAATATGTTCCGGTATTTCTTATATCGATGACCTAAGGTCAGGTACGAGGCATGACCTCTCCATTGGAAATACATGGGAAAATGGTTTTTACGGAATAACTCAGTAACGGATGGTGATAGAGCATTTATTTTAGCTGCATTAGACTCGCCTGGGCTTTGCAGTTCTAATGATATGCATTTTATATAATTTGACCCTGACCTGACCTCAGGTCAGGTCAAATCCTTGATTTGACCTAACAAGGTCAAATTATATATAAATCGATTCGCCTTGCTAAGAGGATTGATATAGCTCAAGTAGTTTTGCTCAATCTTTACTTGTTCACATGTAATGGCCGAAAAACGGAATTTACATGTTATCCCTATGACGGGCATGTTTTGACCTCTCGTGACCTTAAATGTGACCTGACAAAAAATGGTTCATATGTTTTCGATGGAGAAGTGGATGGGCAGCCCAACGCCGTTTACCGTTTTTCGCTACCTACCGTGGTTCTCGAGATCTTAGGGGGGGGCGGGTACCCGCCCCCCCGTCAATGCGAAGGTGGCTCAGACCCCTGTCAATGCGCGTGTTAAGTCCCATATAGCATGTTTGATTATGCCGTGGATTTTATTTGCAGGCAGAGTCTGTCAGGATCTACTCAGTCTGAAGATTTCAACAAGGATTACTTACTTACTTACTTAGGGCTTTTTATAAGGCGTTCTGTGCATAGCACCTTTGCCCGCCTCTAAAGAAGTGTGTGGGAGAATTTTAGAATTTTGCGTGAGGGCAAGCTACGTTAGTCTGTTAAAGCAATGGGAGTTATTTCAAGTAATGGGTTGCAAGATGGTTCGGCTTGCAAATGGACGGTCGTGGCAGTGGCATAGCCATGCCAAGGGAGTTGTTTTTAGAAAACTAGACCCGCGGAGTGCGAAGGGATGACTGTTATCGCTTAAATTTAGAATTTGGAATTTAGAATTTTGTGTGTAAGCTACTGATGTCCGCTTTGTCTACGTTACTCGAAATCCTCCGTTAAATCAATAATTTTCATCCTTTAGAAACTGCGCTAAACACCTGGCCAGGGTACCGCGAATTTACCCCGCAACCCGGAGGTGAGGTTGCAGCTCCCCTCTCCGACTGGGCAGCCGCCGCGCAGAGGAAAAGAGAAGTGTGAGAGGACAGTTAGATTGTTAAACCTATACTATTTTACGGTTAAGCAGCTATTGCTTAAATTTTGCCGGGGATCGTCTATGGCATGAATGGTTAATTAGAAAATTGGCAAGTCCTAGTTTGGGGGTGCACGATGCACCCTCCATCATATATATTGGGAGGGGTGATTTATAAAAACTTCTCTAGCACAGAGTCCTTTAAAAATGAGGAGTTCTTCAAGTAGGTCGGGATGGTCGTTACCGAGGAGAGTTTTTAGGTCTACGGGGATGTTCTGGATTCGGCAGTAATCTAGCATGGGTTGCCGATGGGTATTGTGCTGGGGACAATTGATGAGTATGTGATAGGGATTCTCCATTGCGTTGCAGGTACCACAGGTACCCGCGTTCCAATAGGCATTTAATTTGGTGTGTCCATTTCTGAGTCTGGTTAGAATAAACTCGCGCCGACGACTCTTTTGGTTGGAACGGGGCCAGTAGCCGATGTTAGGCTTGATATAGAATAGGTGGGCGCTGTGGTTTGTGGTCCAGTCATGTTGAATTTGCTTCCGGATATGGTTCTGGAGGAGAGCTTTGCTATCATCTCCAGACCACATTAGGGGTGCGATCTCTCTGAGTTCTAGGGACTTTTTTGCCCGTTCATCAGCCTTTTCATTCCCTTGAATTTTGCAGTGGCCAGGGATCCAAAGAAAAGAGACATCAGGGGTATCTTCGATACCTTTCTGAATATCTGCTATTACGTGGTGGCTGGGGTTGACTACGTTACTGATAGCCTGCAGGACAGATTTAGAGTCTGAGCAGATGACGGCTGAGTGGATATTTTGGGTTTGGATTATGACTAGTGTATCTAGGATGGCAACAGCCTCGGCTGTAAAGATGGAGCAGTTGTCCGGAAGTCTTTTCTGTAGGCAAATATTTTGCCCCCAGATGCCGAGGCCTACTTTTTCACCTATTTTGGAGCCGTCTGTAAATATAAAAGTCTTGTCCGCGTTATGAGATCGGAACTCTAAGAATTTCTGGGAGACTTCTTCCTCTGTGAAGTCCGCTTTACGGGAGGTGAAAAGAACTTCAACTTTGGGCTCTTTCCGAGTCCAGAAACAGGAGAGTGGAGGTTTGCCTATTGTTGCTGGGAGTGCAAGATTAAGGCTTTCCAGGGTTTTCGCTACTCTGTATTTAAATGGGGGCCATTTCTGTAGAGTGGCTTTATTTGCTCGTCTGGGATGGGCGAAACATTGTTTTGCCGAGTGGTTTTCGGTGGATTGGACCTTAATATAGTAAGAAATAAGCTGGGCGTCTCGTCTTGTCTGCAGTGGGCATAGCCCGCTATCAGTTAGCAGGCTGGTGATGGGGAATTCTAAGAGCGCGCCTTTGGCTGCCCGGATACTGGCATTTTGGACTCGCTCTAGCTTTAGTTTATTGGTCTGGTTCGTCGAGTCAAAAACGAACGAGTTATATTCGAGAATGGACCGTATCAGGGACTTGCAGAGCATAAACAGGGTCTTTCGATCCCCGCCATACTCTGTTCCGCCGAGCTTGCGGAGAATGTTGACTCGCTTTTGACTGCTAGAGACGACTTTGGTGATATGCTCATTGAAACTCAATCGGGAATCTAGGGTGACACCCAAGAATTTGAAGCTATTGGTGCATTCTATAGGTTTACCCGAGATTTGGAGCCGTGGAGGGTCGTGTCTGGTATGCGCTCTGGCAAAGACAACGACTGATGATTTTTCCGCCGAGAGTGATAGACCCATTAAACTACACCAAGAATCGATGTCGTTTAAGCTATCCTGCAATTGCGTAGTTGCATGTTGGAATTCTGGCTCACTATACCGCCTGGTATCTATTGCAGTGGATTTCCAAATAGCGACATCGTCCGCAAAAAGGGAGTAATTTATTCCCGGCGGTAGTCTTTTGGCGAAGAGATCATTCACCATTACTAGAAAGAGGGTGCGGGACAGAACGCTACCCTGGGGTGTGCCTTGGTCTTGGGTTGCCAGGTAGGAGTATGTGGTGCCACAACGGACTTTGAAATTTCGGTCCCTGAGGAAGTTTTCAATAAACTTTGCAAGATGGCCGCGAACTCCTGGCTTGCCTAATTTGTACAAAAGAGCGTCTTTTTGTACGCGATCGAACGCCGATTTAATGTCCAAGAATGCAGCTATTGTTACTTGCTTTCTGTAGAAGCCATTCTGGATGTCACTGACCAGTTTCACCACATTGTCAGTGGTGGCTCGCCCGCGCCGGAAGCCTGATTGCATAGCATCAAGTTGCTTTTCGAGGATCTCGCGAAGTCTAACGTTTACCATGCGCTCGACAAGCTTTCTAGCACAGCTAGTAAGCGAAATTGGGCGATATCCTTTTGGGTCTGTTTTTTTCTTTGCCAGGTTTTGGAAGGGGAATGATGATACTCTCTCGCCACGATGTGGGGGAAAGAGTCGCTAAGAAACATGGTGTTAATGGCCGAAAGTAGGCACTTTAAAGCTGTCTGGCTGAGGTGCCTGAAGAAAGAGTAGTGAATTTCGTCAGGGCCCACTGCAGTGTTTCTGCACTTGCTAATGGCGTAATTTAGCTCGGCCAATGTAAATGGTACGTTGTAGTACTCTCGATTTCCAGAATTGATGAATGTGTGCTTTTTGCACCATTCTGCCTGGTCTTTGGAGCGCTGGATGTATGAATTATTAGCAGCGACACTGGCGTAATGATCCGCAAATTTGTCCATGACTTCCTTAGGTTCTGTGATGTGTTGGCCAGCTATTTTGAGTTGAGGGAAAGGTCCGCGGGGTGGTCGTTTCGCAGAGAAAGCTCTGATGGTTTTCCAGACTTGAGAAGTGGGGGTGAAGCGGTTGAATTTGGAGGCAAAAGAGTTAAAACTATCCTTTTTAACCCGCTTGCACGTGTTTCGAAAGTGTTCTTTTGCTGCCTGAAGGGCGCATAGAGTAGGGCTGTGTGCTCTCCTCTCATATGCCTTGCGGGCTTTTGTCATTTGCGCCGTCTCTGCGTTCCACCTTGGGGCTCCGTTTTTCTTTCGAGGTCCTCTGGTTTTTGGTATTGCTACTTGTGCTGCTGAGCTTATGGCTCTTAGTACTAATTCAATGTCTGCCGAATGTGGGTCGCCTTCGGTGACCAGTGTAAGGTCGACCTCTGCCTCAAATTTTGTCCAGTCTGCTCGTTTTAGACTCCAGGAAGGGGTAAAAAGATTAACCCGGTCGAGTGCTCTTTGAGGTATATCAATTTTGATTCGGAGGTGATCGTTCATGCCTGGATTGTCTTCGACATCCCAGGTAAACAGTGACGCAATTCTAGGCGTGCAGCACGAAATATCATTGGCTGAGTCTGAATGCCCGCCTTGCGTTGCTTGGCGGGTTTGTGCGCCGTTATTTAGGATAACTAAATTTTGAGAACCTATTGCGTCATATATAATTTCACCTCTACGGTTTGGTGTGGCGCTGCCCCAGGATGGGTGGTGACCATTCAAATCTCCAAGTAATAACAAAGGCCCGTTTATTTGATTAAATAGTTGTGAGAGTTCCCGATCCGTTGGATCAGGGTCGGAAGGAGATGTGTATATTGAAACAACCGTCAATTGGACGTGTTGTATTTTCAAGCTAATAGCTACACAGTCCAGTGATGTTACCAGAGGCACGTGACTGTGTGGGATGCTATTTTCTACGAGGATGGCTGTGCCTCCCTTACGGACAGCAGCGATTACGTTATGGCGATACCAAGCGTAGCCCGAGATTTTGAATTTATCGTTATCTTTATCAATAAAGTGGGTCTCTTTTAATGCTGCTAGCGCCGGTTTTTTCTCAGCGAATATTGATGAATAAAGCGGGAATTTCCCGATAAGGCCATTTGTGTTCCATTGAAGGATTGAACCCATGACGATTTAACGTTTGTGCTTTGGGGACCTACGTTTGCGGATGTTGTAGGAGCACCTGCTGCTGCTGCTATCGCTATCAGGTGAAACGGGGGTTGAGTACCTAGAAAAGCTAGAAATTTCAGGGGGGAAAGCGACATTTAAACTAGAAAACTAGAAAAGCAACATTTCAGGGGGGCGCCATCGACCTTTCAGGGGGCGCCGTGACCATTTCAGGGGGCGCCGAGATAGGGTCGATTGGGGAGGCACGTGCCCCCTTGCCCCCTGGATTCTCCTATGCCTTCATGACCTTTCTTGACCTTCAATGACCTTGATTTGACCTCGCGTGACCTCAGTGATAACTCTGCGTCGAATAACGACTACATATGCGTGAATCGATTCGGTGCTTCACATTTCTGACTTGAGATTTCACATTTCATTCACGGATTCGGACTTGACATTTTTCGACCTGTGACCTTATTTGACCCCGAAAGGGGTGTAACCAATAACAGATGAAGAAGCAAGCACTTACTAGGCGTAAATTATGCGAATAGCTAATGAATAGTCAATTTTAATGATATGGACACTAAACTAGTTGGTTTGCACATTTTATGGACTTGACCTTTTTCGAAATTTGACCTTATTTGACATTGAAAGGAGTGTAAACAATAACAGATGATGAAGCAGGCACTTGGCGTAAATGATGCAAAATTTCTGATGAATAGTCAATTTGCAGCATGAGGGGACGCTGAACAAGAGGTTTTTCCTCCAATACGGGCTTGACCTTTTTTACCTTTGACCTAATTTGACCTTGGAGGGAGGTGTAAGCAGTGAGGGACAGGCAATAAATTTGCGTAAATGATGCAGAATGGCTTGTGAATAGTACATTTAAATGATGTGGACACTGAACTCGTTGACTTGCTTCCAATATGGACTTGACCTTTTAACCTACTCATTGAGGTTAACCAGATCATTGACCCGACATGGAAGTTGACCTGATGACCCGATATTTTGATGAAAGAAGCCTTTGACGTTGTTTAAAGTGCTAAATTTGAATTCAGCGTCCAAAATTACCCCTCTGAAACTAACAAATTAGACATATTGGGAAATTTCGAGTTTTACCGGTCAGTGACCTTTGACATTTGACCTCACCTCCTACATTACCTAGATGGGTCACATAGGTGTATAGCACATGAATCGACGCGTGAATATTAGTTTCTCAATTTAATGACCATACAAATGTGATTTGTTACCAAAATTCCGGTCAATAGCAGTCAAAACGGCAAACTGGACTGCAACAGGGCGAAAATCAGGTCATTGACCTGACCTGGTAGGTGACTTTATGACCTAAGGTTATAAAGGTTATAAAAAGGTTATAAAAATTGGCCTCAATCGCGAGTACTCGTGATGACCAACACGCTGGATTTTACCGCGGAGCTCTACCTCAATTAGGGGCCAATCGCGAGGAGTCGCAACAACCCCCCTGTACGGGCGAAGGTGGCGAAAACCCGAATACGTGCAAGGGTTAAAACATAAAAATGATCTGACCTCAGGTCAGGTCAAGGTTACTTTTAACCTAGCATAGTCAATATGCATATCAATTGACTTGCAATAACAGTCTGAACGCAATGATATCAAAATTAAAGCTTTATCATCATTTCATGCAAAGTTATTGACCTAGGTCTAAAACCTGCTTAAGTAGCCTCAGATGACCTCTCAGATGTCACAGGTAAAACTGCACCATGAACCAGGAAACTTTCCCAGGATACTACGATTTGGAGAATATGAAGGTATTCTCAGCTGTATCTACACAAATACAGCCCAATTTCTGTTTTTTCCCACGTATTTCCAATGGAGAGGTCATAGTCTGTACTTGACATTAGGTCATCGAAAGGAAAATCCCGGAATACATGCTGTAGCATTCGTTGGGCCCATTATGTGGTATAAGTTTCAATCCGATAGATTCACCCATTTATTACTTATGCCACCAAAACATTTTTTAGATGAGGTCACCTGACCTGCACTGGTAACCTGACCTGAGACGACCCAATCTTCAAATTTTGGGGAAAGTTGCGGCATTGATCAAGGATAAGGTGTGTCAAGTACGGCGGCGCTTCGCGCCGCCATTTTTTCATCCCGACGGAAAAACCCGAGGGGCTGTTCAAACACCCCCACCGGAGCGAGGGTTAACGCACGCATTGACGCCCGGGAGCGGGTTCCTGCACCTCCTCGGACTGTTTGAAGATATAATAAAAACAGCGGGATGTAGCGCCACCGTACTTGGTATACCTCTGATCATTTTTACAACTTTAGGCAAAATTCTAACACGCGCATTGAGAGGGGTCTGAGCCACCTTCATTTTGATGAGGAGGGGGGCGCGGGTACCCGCGCGCCCCTAAAATCTAAAAAAACACGCCAGATAGCAAAAATCGGTATGCAGCCTTGGGTAGCCCATCCAATTTTCTATAGAAAATATTCGAACCATTTTTTTGGCAGATCACGATGCCTTCACTAGGGGCCAAGGCATGCCATCATAGGGATAACATGTAAATGAAGGTATTCGGTCATTACATCTAAACAAGTTAATATTTAGACCATTGCAATCCTCGCAGGAGACCGAATCGAATGATGGGTATATAATACGATCTTGCCAGGTCAAACCAGGTCAAATCAAGGATATGAGGTCAGAACAAGGTCAAATTAGGCCAAAATGCACATCATTAGAATTGCAAAGACAAGGCAAACCTAATGGAGTTAGCACACGCATTGACGGGGGCGGGCGGGTACCCGCCCCTCTCGGGTTTTTTGGAGATAACATAAGAACGGGGGCGCTTAGCGCCGCCGTACTTGGCCCACCTTTTCTCTCAACATTCTTACAACTTTTGTCAAAATTGTAAGGTTCGGTCATCTCAGGTCAGGTCACCAGTACAAGTCAAGTGACCTGACCTAAAAGAAGTTTAAGATAGCATAAGTCGGAATAGGGTGAACTTCGATTCGGCTTGCTGCGGAGATACCAATGGTTTGAATTGTTTTGATCTGTTTTTACTTGTTCAGATGTAATCACCGAAAACCTTCATTTACATGTTACCCCTATGACGGTATGTTTTAACCTCTAGTGACCTTAGCACGTGCATTGACAGGGGTCTGAGCCACCTTCGTTTTGACGGGGGGGGCGGGTAACAGCCCCTCCCTAAGATCTCGAGAGCCACGCTAGGTAGCGAAAAACGGTAAACGGCGTTAAAATAAGCCAACCGCTAGTTAAAATAAGGTCCAGCTACCATTTTCCAGTTGCGTTGAAGCCAGATTATTTTTGGCCGCTCAACCGTAGAAAAATCGCCTTTTGTGTGTTTCAGCTCAACCGAGAAACAGAGTTTTCGAGATTACCTTCACAGTGTAAGCACGGTTTGACACCACTTCTTGAACTCCGCACTTCCCAGAACAGTGTTCTACTTCTGCCCACCATGGTATGTGCCGCCTGTACAGATGCCAGTACAGATACGGCCCGGTGCTTCGCTGTCCCTTTATTGCATTCGGGGTTGAATATAGAATTGTTCTTCGCCCAAGAACAGAATATACGGCATAACATCTGAGCGGTCACGTAGCTTCAATAACATTAGAATAAATCTTAAACAAAAAGTTAAGGTCTGCATCTCCAAACTAAATGTCGTAAACAATTGTCAGCCACCCGTCTGGTCTTTATCGGAAACAGAGCTCATGTTAAGACCATGATAGTCTACGGCCGACATTCTCAGCTCATACATCAAGGAGTTGAAACAGCTCTTAAGCGGCTTGCAGTTATATTAATTCAAACGGAGAATATTCCTGGTAACTGTCAAACCACGGAAGTCTATAATTCATAAACAACAGAAAACCTCATTCGCTCGCCTTCTGCAGCAAAGGCTGCCGATCCCCCTCCGTTGCGGAGGCAGCGCCACCTGGTGGGGCAGCAGCGGCGACGGCATCGGCATCTGCAGCGTCCGACGCCGCCGCAGTCTGGGCGCCAGTCGCTGTCACAGAGTTTTTGTACAGCTGGTGCAGGTGGTTGATGATGCTGACGGTACGGACCCGCTGGCCGGGCGGCTGCAGTGGCAGCGGTGGTCCCAGCTGGTCCACCAGGGCTGCCTGCTGGACGCGCGCGGCCAGCACCTGACGGCGGAGCAGGTACAGCAGGCCGGCCACCGCCAGCGTCAGCAGTGTCAGCGGACCCAGCAACAGGAGCAGCCCGCGGCCGCTCCCACCGGCCCATAGTAACCCGGCGGTAAGGCCGGCGCCGACAGAGAGCCGCCAGACGGCCAGGGCGCGACCCTGGCGGGTCTGAGGGCACAGCTGGGATAGCAGCGACACGGCGGCCGGCTCCAGCAGGGCGTACCCCGCGCACTGCAGCACGGCGCCACCTTTGGCCACAGCGCACCACACCACCTGCGCACGGCCCGGCTGCGAGCCGTGTGCCTCCGAGACTGAGGTCAACAGAACGAGGTGAGCGACATGGGAGAGAGCGAGAGCAGCCGCGACCAGCAGCGGACCGCCGCCGCCTCCTCGCAGCAACGGCGCCAGCAACAGCGGCAGCAGCGTCAGGGTCTGAGCCAGAGCATCAGCGGTCAGCAGCCAGCCGGGCTGCTGCAGCAGCGGCGTCAGCTGCGGCAGCGCCACCTGCAGGGAGGTCTGCGCCAGCTGGCCGGCAGCGCCAGCCGCCAGCACCGCTGCCGTCGGCCAGCAGAGCACTCGCTGCCAGCTCGCCAGCAGCGCCCGCAGACGGCGTCGGCTGGGAGATCTCAGTACCTCCTCGGTGACAGCGTCGTTGACAGACGGCAGCGAGTCCAGTGGTAGGGCGAGAGGTACCGAGTACGGCCCCTCCAGCGGCCGGTCCTGGGTGTCCTCTGCGACTGCTGGTGCTACAGCAGCCTCCTCCGCGACCGGTGCTACAACGGCATCCCCTGTGGCCGGCGGCGCAGGGGCGTGCTCTGCAGCCGCCGGTACAGGGGCGTCCTCGGCCGTGGCCGAGGCAGCTGACGAGGGCCGGGTAGACGTGGAGCCGGGAGAGAAGGGCGATACCGGCGCTGACAGCTGCAGAGCCTCACTGGCGTTCCTTGATGGCTCACCACCAGCACCCTCAGGCGCAGCCTGGTCTCGCTTCTGCTTCCTCTCACCAGCAGGCCGCGACTCTCTGCCTCTGGCCGGCGTGGTCTTCTGCACCGCCTCGGGCGTTTTCGGTGCAGCCTCGTACTGAGCCACCAGTCGGGACACGGTCGGGGAGCTGCTGGTGTCGACACCAGCACGCTCCTGATCAGGGATGAACCAGCCGCCGGCGGCGCCCTCAGTCGGAGTGTACCAGCCGGCATCAACCTCGGTGGCGCACCGGGCCAGCGTCGGCGCCGGGACACGGATTCTGAGCTCGGGCCGAGACGGCCTGGTGACCGCTCCGACGCCTCCGTTTTCGTTCCCTGAGTTGGGCGGCGTGTTGCAGGGCACCTGCTCGCCGGAGGAGGCGGCCCCCGTCTCGGACGCCGCTCCACCTCGCTCGCTGTCCACCTGGTCCACGCCGTTCTGCTGTCTCGCCACCTTCTCCGCCGTCAGGTTGGGGTAGATCAGCGCCAGCAGCAGCATGTACAGCAGGTACGCCATGAGCAGAACCAGTCCAACAGCGTTCTCCGGCGTCACCTTGTGCTTGAATAAGTCCGGAAACTGGCGGCCCAGCCAGGCGCCCAGCCACGGTCCTACAGCCACTCCCGCTAGCCGGGCCAGCGCCAGCAGCGCCAGTCCCGCCGTCCGCAGCCGCGCCGGAGCCGTCCTCAGCAGCTCAGCCGCTATACAGGTGGCAGCACCAGCGCCCAAGCCGGAGATGATGCGAGACAGAACCAGCTGTGCAGACGTGTCGGCAAAAAGTAGAGGCCGCATCCGAGCGCCTGCGGCACGGCGGATAGCAGCACGAGGGCTCGCGTCTCCACCACGGAGTCGGCCCACAGCCCGGCGGCGCAGGAGGCGCCCGCCTCCGCCGCTGCGCCGCCGCCCACCAGCAGGCCCACCAGCAGTGCGTGAGTCTCATTAGGCACGTGCAGCCGACGCAGGTAGCTCTCAGCGAACGGCAGCGTGGAGCCCAGCTCGAAACCGCGTAGCCAGGCGCCGCACAGCGCTGAGATCAGAAACAGCGCACAGCAGGTGCTGTAGGCGGACGCACAGTCGCGATACCGCCTCCACAGGTGCTGGCACATGGTGGCGGCACGCCCACCACCCCTGCTGACGCTCCACGCACTGGCACCAGCGACCGCAGCGCAGACCCCCGGGGCACCGCTCACGTGACCTCACCGCCATCGGTGGAGATGTAAATCTGCGAATTTGGACTGGCCCCCGCAATCAGGAGGGGAGGTGCAAACCCATATGTCCAGGCGGTGCGCAAGTGAGGAGTCAAACAGCAAATGGCTGAGTGCTGAGTAGGCACATGTAGTTATATAATACAGTTAATGGGCTAACAGGCGGATACAGGGGGGTGGGTAGTGGCGTCACTTGCTCCCTCCTCGATCAACCCGTGGGGCCCCTAAAATGGTCACGGCGCCCCCATGGAAGGTCGACGGAGCCCCCTGAAATTTCACTCCCCCAGATTGCACGTATCGGCACCCCCACGATAGCTTTGGCTCCCACCTGATAGGGGTATCCAACCAAGAATGACGCCCCCTGGTCAGGATGCTGGATGCCCCCACCTCCCTACCATGTGCCTCCCCCGACCGGATTTATTCCGATGGGGATGACCCATACCACGGGGAGGGAGCAACCAGGACCTTTTTAGCATTCCCAGGAGCGCCATTCCCACACGGTTGTTTGGCTTGTGAGGATTGTGTGTTTCAAAAGTCACACCCGGAAATGGGAACTGTGAGTTTTGAACCAAATTTGGTCAGAGACGTCGCTGTCAGAGCCGCATGACGAAATCCAGGGAGCGAAGCGGATTGAGATTTCTCAAGAGGCTCTATTCTGGACGCTTGGCGGTTCTGGCAGTTGATGCCAGGGCTCTGAAACTGTGTAGGGTGATAGCCCTTTTACGCTAGACGCCCAAACTAAGGCCCCCGAATCTATATTCAAAATAGTTTTTGAGAAATTTTGGAATAATGTTTTCAATTTTGCATTTTCCCCATTTTTATTTCTTAAGCGACGAACTTGAAATTTACCTCCTTTTGAATAAGTAGCAGGGGCCACCTAAGAAAAAAAGTTCGAACTGGTCCGACAATATTTATTTCCCCAAAACGCAGTATATCTAATACAAGCAAAAAAGCTATTGAAATTTGACGGCCGACTTATAAGCTCGAAATGTCAGAAGGCACGTTTCAGTTAGTTAGACAGCCACCTGAAGGCATCTAGGTCAATTTTATTGTGCTTAGGCATAGTTTCCAGAGAAAAACGTAAAATTTTGACGTAGTTTTTCCATTCTGCCGGAGGACTGCACTTTTGCTAATTTTATTTAAATCTTGATATCTCGCGATCTAATACGCCGATTTGACTTTTTATTTCAAATAATGAACGAAAATTGCTTCCGACTGATAATATTTGGAGATGGAAATTGTGATATTGAAATTATTTGCTTTATAGGCATAAACAAAATTTGAGTAAAAAAACTTTTTATTTGCAGCTTCCTGGTTCCGAGCTCATGTCACTCGCAAACTCAGAATTGACATGGCTGGATAGGAAAGTTACTTGCGGTCATTTCACTCACTTATACTACCCACTTATACTCACTTATACTTGTTTGGCGACGAAGTGATGACCGCCCAGCTTCCTCAAGATACCTGGCGCACTCGACACGACTCCTTGAAGGTTATCATGGTTAATATCGCAAACGAAGCGGGGATCCCGATAGACTGCGAGGTCTTCGGGGTCTTCAGGGACTTGATACCAACGGAGCTGCTGGAGGAGGGAGGGGAGTTGGAGCGTGGCCGCCAGCGTCTCGGCCTATGTCCAGATTTTAAACGCCGTCTCCCTACTGCTGATGGGCCGCGTGACTGCCTGGGCAAACTTAAGTTCATTTCCGCCGGAGCCACGCGTTATCCTGTCGGCAGGAGGGAGAAGCAGGTTGACAGGAGCGCCAGGGAACTGCCGGGCTCCTACAGGCGCCCCCTGGAGAGATTGGACCGGCACTTCTACGGTACCCAACCAGGGGAGACAGGGAGGCTTGTGCAACGACTGCAAAGTTTCGGAAACCTGCAGTGCTACGTTGCAGGCAACTGGGGCGAAGGAAGCCCCGACCTACACGCCTTCATCCAGAGCTGTGCCGAGGCCCGAGTGCAACACTTCACTCGCTCCTCTGGCCGCCTGAAAAATGGGAGCCTGCTCGGCACTACCGGCGCCTGATGTCCACCAGCATCGTCAGGGCTCAGGCTATGTGCCTCCTGGCCAGGGTAGGCCTCATCTCTTCCTCTGCGAGGGACGCCGCAGGGCGCCGACAGATGGCTATGCGGCTGGAGTGACAGATGCGGAGCGAAAGAAAGGCCCAGTGGATGGCCTCCCTACATGGTAGAGGGTGGGCAAGACGGGGCAACTGTCACTCAGTGCGGTGACTTGATGGGCTAGGATGCTGTACTGGAATTTCTCACCAAGTTGGACACCATGGTGCTTCCAGACCAGATCGAGGAGGTCAACGCCAAAATCCTGGACAAGATCGTGCAGGAGCAGACTTACGCTGCCGTGTTATTTTACACATTTTACGAATAAACGTTTGAATAACTTATACTACCCACCTATCTCTAATGGCTTTCGAGTAATTAGTCAGAAAATATATTACAAGGTGCTAAATTTCTCGAACCATCTTTGTTTCTCACCATGGTTTTAATTCCTTAAAATAAATGGAAGTGGATGTATTTGGCATGAAGCTAGGTTAGGGTGCTAGGTCGACGATCCAAGTAGTTTCAACCCAAAATAATGTTTGGTTCGTCTTCTAGAAGCACCTTTATATCGTGCCTTTTCTGTACGAACACAGCTGCCGGCGCCAGCGTCAAGGCATCATCGGTTGAGTGATACCAGCTAGTGACCTCCTGACGGGTCACAGGTGTGGGGCTAGTGGGAGGGTGCAGAATGTGGCGCACTGGTATAGTGGTTAGAGGTCCTGTATCTTGATTAGGGATGAAAGGTTCGAATCCGGGGTGGGCGCGCTCTATATTAGTTATTTCAGAGAAAATAATGATACCACTGACCTACACGCTTATGAAGAGATACATTGCGAAGGAACTATGGTTTGCTTTCAGCACATTGTCATACGACTCTCCTGCGCCGGTGGGGCGTTAGCCCAACCGAGGTTTAGAAAGGGGCGGCCAAATAGTCGAACGAAGATCAAGGACCAGCAGTGAATGGTAGGCAAAGCAATCGGAAAACAGGGCGCCTATGCCAGTTTAACATTCTAAGGTCACTCCTAATACGTGTCGCGCTGGGGGGGGAGAAATTCGCCCCCTCTCCTGGTTTTCCGCAGGTAACCAGACTTCCAAACAGACCTCAAAACCTACAATCACGAGTTTGAAGCAGCGCCTAAGGGACATCTGCCAACCAAGCAGTTTCAAACTTCCACAAGGTGTTTTTGACCATCGGACCTTTCAAAGGTCATGTGAGGTCACAGGAGCGTGCGGTGATTATTTTGCCAATAACTTCTGGCTGAACTGAGATATAGCTTCCATTTTGCTTGCATTGTGCTTATCTTGTCACGGGGAGTCGATTGATATGCAACATGACCATACCATGCGACCCTAGACCTGACCATGACCATACCATGCAACATGACCATACCTGACCTAGCTCAATGTCAGGTCATTTTCACTATTGGACCTAGCAAGGTCATATTCAGACTTGTTGAGTCGCGACTCAGAGTCGGATTCGACTCTGAGTCGACTAAAAATTTCCTTGCGTCAGAGTTGAGTCGACTCATTTCCAGATTTGGGTTGAGTCTGAGCTGACTCAACTGCTCGACCAGTTGAGTCGAGTCAGAATCAGTCAGTCTCTAAGCTGTGAGCCGGGAGTAGAGTCGACACAACACTTTTTTCATAACATATGTGATCATATGGCTGACATCTTAGAAATGTTTGCAAATAATTTTGAAGGATTTCAAATTGCAATTTGCCAATAATAGGAAACTTATTATTATTCATATAACACTACACCCATCCCGGGATCAGTCATTAACAAAAATGAGTTATGTAAAATACTCAGTCTCAAAATTACACACATTTCCTAGTATTTTCCATTTAATATTATCAATAGCATGCAAAATCATACAGACAAATGCAATTTGGCACACATTTAGCCCTTTTGACTTTGAGGGTGCACATCATAAAAAATCCTAAACTAATAATCGTCCAATAATTCATTCTTAGGAAGCCACAACGTTATTTTCTATTTTCTTCCTTTGGTTAATTGAAAAGACTAAAAAAGCTAAGTGATATAAGCGCCAGATAGAGGGTACAAAAAACTGTTTTTTTGCAAATAAAGCTTGAAATGGGTCAAAACGGAAACTAAAAGCTTTAATTAGCTGCTTTTTTAAAGTACTTTCTTGATTTGTCTTGGTTTGAGGACACCCCCTGGTAGATAATATAAACACCGACGACACAACACCGTACCTACTGTTCTCTGTATGCGCAAAGTAAAACTCAGTCCTATCTCTGGCATTCCCTGCACATCAAGTCTCTCACAAACTACCATTCTTAAAATTATGTTGATTATCATTTACCTATTTAGCGCCCACTGCCTGCACACAACATAGGAAAAATGTTAAGGCACCTGTGTCGTAGTTTTTGCATTTTTAGGGCGCTCGGGGCGCCGGTCGCCCCCGACGTGGGCGCAGGGCATCAACAGAGGCGTGATTGATATTCACATACCTAAAGGGACCTGGGCGGGCGCCGACTTCTCTCTCCTCCTCGAATCCACCCCAAGGAGTTACATAAGCGTTCCCAATTTCCGTCTTGGTAAACTACATCGGTGGCCCTCTCAAAGGCAGCTAATATGCCGGCGCTTCACTCCCACCCGCTGGTCATCTATAGCTTAGAAGCAGAGTGGCATACTTGACCAAAGGATTCAAGTTCACGCTGCTTAACACGCGCAATGGACAGGGGCTGGCGTCAACGCACAGCGGAGGGGTAATAAAGTGCCCCCTGACATCTCGGAAAAAGGAAGTTTAGAAAAACACCCGTTGGGGCGTGAGTGGGGGCGATGGTGGTCTACTTTACGACAAAGTTTCATTGACCTAGGTCGGTATCTTCCAGGACAAACAAGGTCGTAAGTGTCGAACATAGGTCATGCTGGAGACGTGTTGGGAAATGCCGTGATTTTGCGGAAGGAAGCCGGGAATACACCAAAAACAGACAAAGGTCAAAGAATGAATGTTCCACTTAATGTCCTCTGAAGTTTTTAGGTCAAGGTCATTCAAGGTCAATGACCTATGTCGTAACAATCTGACATAACTCCCAATAATTTACTATATGATTAGCACTATAGCAGCCTTTCCGTGGGAAATGAGGGTTTGACCCTGAAAAAGACATTTGACCTTGACCTGTTACCTTGACCTTGAGTACCTTAACTATGAAGTCATAGCATTACGTCATGCTTAATAATGTCATCTGACCGGAATACTGGGGTCAATGACCTTGAACTGTGAACTTGACGTGGGTTGACTGACATATAACCTGACTATACGTTATGACGTCACCACTCCGTCTACAATGCAGGCAAACTGGTGTGATCGCGCGATTACGATGGTCTCAAAATATACGTTTGACTTTGAATAAACAATTATTGGCCGATTTCACAATTTTCCTCACCATTCGACGCGCTCATGAATTCTCTCAAATTTAGCAAAGTAGCGTTTTCCGGCGGCGACGGTTCTCCGGTCACCTCGGAAAATAGGTGGGGGCACTTTAGGATCCCCTCCACTGCGTGTCTTAATATCTATGAAGACTTTGCTCTTTCATGCCACAAAAATTTGCTCAATTACAAATTTCTGTCCGTGGTGGGGATGGAGCTCAGACCTGGTTCTCACAAACTTGCAGACCATCGAACTGCGTCAGTTTTACCAACAACGCTATTTTGACGCCAAAGTGCATGGGCATTAAAATCTTTACAGTGAATAAAAAAACGGATATTCTAACTTGCCACTACAGAATGAGAAATTTCAGAATGAGAAATTTCAATTCTGCATTTATGCCGAACTGAAAAAAATGGCGACTTAGCTTCATATTATGCTATAAATAGAGAAGCAAAAAGCTATGCAATGTTTCGAACACAATTCTTTGTCAAGATAGAAAGGAATATGTAGTACCGGAAAATATTTTCAAATTCCGATTCGAAATTGTATACAGTTTTGTACTTACGTGGCCAGCACGGATACCAATTTTCACACACGAAATATGCCGGTACACAACAGGCTAAAATCATACAGAATATTATATAAAGCGGCACATGAAATGGGATATAATGTGGAAACGGTTAAAATGACACGCATGATACTGGTGGGATTAGGCGCCACGATGATGACTGTTCATGAAGAGTTTTTTATTGCGGATGTCCAATGACTCTTTGATTTTAAATGCAGCATCGTCCTTTCAAATATGAAGCTTTTCCGTCCTGAAAAAGTGTCCGTGATTTGCGAGTCTGCATGATGTCGTGTGTGGTCTACCTCAGTGTCTTACCTTTTCTTCTTAGGTGGCCCAGGTGTTCCATTAAAACTAGTTCTAACTTGTCGTGTTCAAAGAAAGAAAGAGAGAGAGAGAGAGAGAGAGAGAGAGAGACGTGCCCTGCTGTAATTGCTCGATTGTTACTAATGGCTGACTTACAACCTTTAAACTCAGTTTTGCGGATAATGGGAAACTTTTGTCACGTTATGAGCCATTTTCGGAGACATAATATCAATAATAATAAAAAACAATTACATTATCATTCGTCCGCGAATTGTTTTTAAGAACTTACCATCTGGCTGCCCTTCAGCTCACTACCCTCGACCGTCAGCGTCTCCAGGTATCTACTCTCGACCGTCAGCGTTTCAAGCTCACTTCTCTCAACCGTCAGCGTCTCCAGCTCACTACTCTCGACCGTCAGCGTCTCCAGGTATCTACTCTCGACCGTCAGCCTCTCCAGCTCACTACCCTCAACCGTCAGCGTCTCCAGCTCACTACTCTCGACCGTCAGCGCCTTCAGCTCACTACTCTCGACCGTCAGCGTCTCCAGCTCACTACTCTCGACCGTCAGCGTCTCCAGCTCACTACTCTCGACCGTCAGCGTTTCAAGCTCACTTCTCTCAACCGTCAGCGTCTCCAGCTCACTACTCTCGACCGTCAGCGCCTTCAGCTCACTACTCTCGACCGTCAGCGTCTCCAGCTCACTATTCAGCCAGTTCACTAATCGCTACTCTCGATAGCCAGTGTCTAAAGCTGGCTCCGAGCTCAAAAGTCAGCGTCCAAAGCTCACTCCGAGCTTTCCTCATTCTACTGTTTTTAGCCTATTTTCAGACACGTTCAGTGAGATATTCGTGGTATTAATAAACATGATCTGAGACAAACTAAACTACGCTCACCTGCTGGAAAGCGCACCCCTAGGATACCATAGGCATGAAACCAACATTGCCAGTGACAACACAGACGGAGCTAGGATATCCTTGCAATGAAAACACCGCCGGTGACAACACAGACAAACCTGGGATACCCTTGGCATAATAACGCCAACACTTTGAGTGACAACGCAGACGGAGCTAGGATACTTTGGAATGGCACCAGAACTGATAGTGTTAAAATGACTATGGAAGGATTTCGCCTAAAAAAACGGTGGCAAACAGCAACACAAACAAGTGACTGGGAGCCTCGAGGAGCGGCGATCATCAGTGTGTCACCACTGCGGCCGGTCACGGACGCGCCGCCGCCCAGGCCCGGTGCGCCGTTGACGGCAGCTCGGCTCCGGGACACTCAGCCTGCTGGCCACTGCAGGCCCGCCCGGCGTGGTCCGCAGCTGACCACTACGGCTCAGCACGACACTACCGCCAGCTGCGGGACACCGGCGGCTATCGATACCTCCCTCTACACCGAGTGCACTAATAGTGGGTGGAAGTTCCCTCGGAAACTTCCAACGTTTCACTCCGGGCTCAAAGTCAGTCACAGCAGCGACAGTGCTTCTGTACGGCTCGCCTCAGATGCCTCTAGTCGGCATCTGTACGGCTCGTTCCAGACGCCTCTCGGCGGCCTCTGTACGGCTCGTTCCCGATGCCTCTGTCCCCCCCGATGCCTCTCGTCGCCTCTGTACGGCTCGCCTCAGATGCCTCTCGTCGGCCTCTGAACGGCTCGTTCCAGATGCCTCTCGGCTGCCTCTGTACGGCTTGTTCCAGACGCCTCTCGGCGGCCTCTGTACAGCTTGCTTCAGATGCCTCTCGGCGACCTCTGTTCCGCCTCAGCAGGCCCACCAGGGGTCGTCGGCGTCCACCAGCAGTGCGGGGTGCAGCCACAGAGCCGGGTCCAGCGATAGAAGTTCGGCGGCAGCCACCGGCCGCGCGGTGCGCAGTCGGCGCAGCGCGGCCAGCGCGGCCCCGCCGCTGATGGCGCACTGCCGGAACCAGGGCCTCCAGATCTCAATATCCAGGGCTCGCCAAAATACCATCAGACTTTTTCATATTTCATAATTAAATGCGTCATGTTACGGCCAAGAACGAAACATACACAGTCTTAGTGTTTGGGTACCTTTTAATTATAGTCGCTGGAGCGCCCTAAACTCCAACACACACTAATTACGGCAAACCGATATCACTAAAGATGCGAAAAGAAATTGCCAATTGAGACAGTGTCATAGGCGTAAAAACCGGGGTTAAGCTAAAAGAAATTACAATTTTAGCTTAACTTCGTGGAAGAGAAAGCTCCTTTTACCATTGACTCTTTTTGTCTTCAATTTATCTCTTCAGAACAAAATAAATTGCTTTAACACGCGCATTGACGGGGGTCTGAGCCACCTTCGCCTTGACGGCCACCCCCCCTAAGATCTTAAAAACTGCGCTAGGTAGCGAAAAACGGTAAACGGCGTTGGATAGCCCATCCACTTCTTCATAAAAAATATTTGGACCATTTTTTGTCAGGTCACATTTAAGGTCACTAGAGGTCAAAATATACCGTAATAGGGATAACATGTAAATTAAGTTTTTTTCGGCCACTGCATCTGAACAAGTAAAGATAGAGGAAAACAATTTGAACTGTATTAATCCTCGCAGCAAGCCAAATCGAATGATATATAACATGACCTTGCTAGGTCAAATCAAGGATTTGAGCTGACCTGAGGTCAGGTCGAGGTCAAATTGGGCAAAATGCATATCATTAGAACCGCAATGACAAGGCCAATCTAATGAAGCTAAATTAAACGCTCTATCACCATCCATAACTATGTTATTCAGTCAAAACCATTTTCCCATTTATTTCCATGGAAAGGTTATGGCACGTACCTGACCTTAGGTCATCGATATAGGAGATACCGGAACACATTTAAGAAATATCGGTAGGCCAATAATTTGATGAGTTTCAATCGGATAAGTTAACCCTGTTCCGCTTTATACTACACGCTTTATCTTAAAACGCTCCCCAGCGGGGAGCGTGTTAAGATAGTTCAATTCATTTCCCAGGAAAGCTATTTCATTTCCCAGAAAAGCTGAAGAAAAATTACAGACGGCGTTCAAAAGCCCTTAACGAGATGAAGAGAAATTATACGAAGTATATTTAAGTCAGGTCAATATTAAGGCCACCAAAGGTCAAAGAAGGTTCCAAGGCTTACAACAGGGCAGAGTACGTTTCTCCCTCTAGAACTTTACTCAGCAAAGCTAGAGCAAATATTCATGCACCATTGGATTCCTCTCATCCTGGCAAATCGAATTATGTATAATATGCTCTTGATAGGTTAAATTGTGAAAATGACCTGACCTCGAGCTAGGTCAGGGTCACAGAATGACCTGGTATGGTCATGTTGCAGTTCAATCGACTCCCCGTGACAACATAAGCACAATGTAAGCAAAATAGGAGCTTTATCTCAATTCAGTGAGAAGTTATTGGCAAAACAATCACTGTATGCTCCTGTGAGCTGGCAAGACCTTTGAGAGGTCACTATCGTACTTTTTGGTATTATCTGAACTTTATGGTCAAGATGGTGGGAAGAATACACAGTCTGAGGATTTTCAGCTTTATCTACCCAGTATTTACTGAAAACGAGCCCTTTCTATTTTTCACCATCGACTTATAATGGGGTGACCAAAAAATTGATCCCACCTTAGGTCAACAATATAACAATTCCGAGATAGCAGATTTGTAGACCCTAATGACCTTATCATATGGTGAAACTTTGAAACTGATCGGCTGACAGATGTACCCTAGGCACTGCTTCAAACTCGTGATTTTGGGTTTTGAGGTCGGGTCACTTGACCTTGAATAGCTCCTTGACCTGACATGACCTGACCTAAAACAATTTGTTCAGATGCGTAAATTGATCAGGGATAAGGTACTGTAAGTTTCGTTGTTCTGCGTCTCTTCGTTTTTGCGTTATCTGGGGAAAATCAGGAGGAGGGGCGAATTTGGCCCCCCACCCAGCGGGCGCGTGTTGATGTTCTGTCTACATGGGATAGGAATTAAGGCACGGGGTAGAAAAGGACGTTGCGGGACCAGGTTTGCCAGTGTTTCATTCGGATCGTAACGGAGCCAGACCACGCTCAGGGTGAATCAATTGTCCGAGATGGGATTGGAGAGGACAAAATGGCCAAGACCAGGACATGCGTTTTGAGGTGGGGTCGCTTGACCTTGGATAGCTCCTTGACCTGACATGACCTAGCCTAAAAATTTGGTCAGATACGTAAAATTGATCAGGAATAAGGTAATGTAAGTTTCGCTGTTCTGCGTCTCTTCGTTTTTGCGTTATCTGGGAAAAACCGGGAGGGGGGGCGAATTTCGTCCCCGGGCGAATTCCCCCCAGCAAGGCGCGCGTTAAACTTTTTTAGGTCAGGTCACTTGACCTCTACTGAAGACCTGACCTGAGATGACCTAACCTTAAAATTTTAACCAAAGTTGTAAACACGATCAGAGAAAAGGCATGCCGAGTACGACGGCGCGACGCGTCGCCGTTTTTATACTATCTCCAAAAAAGCCGAGGGGCGGGTGCCCGGCCTCCGTCAAAGGGCATGTTAAGTTATATGGCAGCGCGTTTCATTGCACACCCGTTGAATGTAAAGAAGGGAGCCGAATATGATCAAATTGCACGAAAAACACTAGTTTCCGGTGTCCGGGCCCTGATTTGAGCCTCTATGGCAGCGGTGGCCCTGCCCACTTCACCCAAATCATTTGCAATTCCTACGCCTATGTATGTCCATACAATGTAATCACGGCGGGCCAAGGGCTGTCAGTAGTCGGTCGCCAATAGAAAACAATATTTTCCAAGTAGAAACTTCTTAAATAATGTTCTCCTTGTTACATTCCTATCACTGGTGCAGGCCAGGGCTCATCCAGGGGTCCGACCCCATCATGTCTCCAAGTGGCTAACTTTTACCCATTGTGTCCGAGCTTGACTTTTCTTCTGGGAAAACACATTCGACTTTCCAAAGTTTTATCCGAGCTGACCCCGAAAGGTTTGGTCTGGAGCCCCTCTTGGCTGCAGGAAGTTGAAGTCATTGAAAATTCTAGTAGTCGTTAGAGAGTTCATGTAACACCACTCTCTCCTACATGCCCATAGCTTTCGGGGCGGCCTAGGTGGGAGGTCTAGACTCCAATGACCCTTCCTTGACTACGCCAGACTCTAGCAGAATTGACCGAATAAGACGAGTGAATACCTGCGCAGGCTGTACGTCAGTGCAGTACAGAGGCCGTGGCGGCCGACAGGTGGTGGCGGCGTCCTCGGGCGGTGACGTCTCCCGACCCGGAGCCTGGTCCAGCGGCCAACGCCAGCCCCCTGCCTCCGACGCTGCTGAGGCTGCCGGCCAGCCAGCCGGCTCTCAGTCCACTGGGTCGCTCCAGAGAAACGTCATAGAACACCCGCAGTACTGCCACCAGTGCGCACTGGGCAAAACATTATACCTGCGTATGTCGTGACATAGATGAAAGCCGACCCTTGTGCATAAAATTTCAGGGCCGATTTTTTTCCCGCATTCCTTCATGTAACACTGTTTTTCGTATGAATATTTGTGCAGTGCATTTTCTGACATAGTATACTTTGTTCGCGAGCCCTTGGAGCCATTGTCGTATTGCATTTATTGTACATTTTGCCGTCACTCCGTGATAATTCACACCACTACGTCATGACCACAAGGCAACAGAGTTTAAAAAGAAAGTAGAGCTATAATAAAGGAGCAGATAATGGAGAAACCAAAGGACAGCCCCTCCCCCTGGGATCTTGAGGAAGCCCCTTGACCCCAAGGGGGAGCCCGAAGATAATACCAAATGCAGAGGTGGGGGCCATGCCACCTGCTCCATACAATTATGGTTTTCAACTATGAGCTCATCAGATCCTCCTTTACGACCTCCTCAAGGGAGTGTGGCAGCTTTATAGTAGGTGCTGAACTGAGATGTAAGCCCTAAAGAGGACGCCAAAAACCTTAGTTTAACACTTCTCTTGTCTTAAACGCTTTTTTGCTGGGGAAGGAAGCGAGGGCTCAGAGCGAATGTATGTATTAGGCCATACATTAGTACATACATTAGGCCTTTTCATTTTTCAATTTTTTATTTTTGTCAAGTTTCGTGACTTTTCCCGTTCTATGGTCCAAGTGGAGTCGATCGGTATCATTTTTATCGAAATCGGACAATATTTAGGTCTGCCTCATGGGAACCTGAAGATATCGAGTTTCGTCAAAAATGGCCATAATGGGGACCAATACGGCTGACGCTGTAATGATCATGATAATTCCAAACATGTTTTTAAGCCTGCTATTGTAAAATGTTCATACAGTCATGATGGAGGCCATAGAATGTCGTAAACCAAGGGAACAAGGTCTATGTAAGCTATGGTATAAAGGGCAATTTTCGTTTATGAGGCCTCGACCAGCGGATTCTTGAGCCCACTACTGGAAATGCTTCCGGTGGGAAAATCCGTCAAAAGCAGTTCTGGACAGGAAGTTATATTGCATTTCCATGTGCTGATCGTGAAATATATTTTCGGAATGTCACAGCTGCCTTCGTGCTGTGTGCACCCCGGCAGGCCACGCGCCTTAGTGGTGAGAAAGTGCCGGCGCATGACGTTGTCGCTACTTCGGGAAGTGCACTCTCCTAGACATGCTTTAAAACTTCCTTGAAGAGCCAGGGAAGTTTGCTTCTGCGATTTTCCCCGCAGAAGTTATTCAAGCTGCTATTCATATTTATCTCTGCTGGTCAAAGCCTTCAGCATACCAATACCTCGCTCTGCAACATCGTTTGCCACTTTTAATACAGTACTTGATAAGGGTGTTAGTTATGTTGCACTGGTTGTCTGCACCCCATTCCACAGGCTCTTTTCCCAGTCAGGAGTGATCTGTCGGGCTGACAAACTCTAAGGTTGTCCAAGTCGACTCTTGCACCAGGTCAGCGGGCTGTGTGGTCTTGCCCAGGAACACCGACGAGACATCTTCTGTGAATCTTCCACTGGGGCAGATCATTGTGAGAAGCTTTTCACATATGTATTTCTTGTGGAATTACTGACAAAGTCGCTGCAGAGACTGAACGACACAATTGGTGGCTGAATGTCCCTACGACAAGTGACGTCGGAGAGCCCCCAGAGCAGCTTTGGCTACTTGGTCTTCCACACCCTTGTGCCGGATGAGGTCTTGATAAAAGTGCATGTCGTTGCTGGGTGCATCAGCTGCCACTGGCGCAAAAAGTCATGCGCAGACATACAAGAGAAGACGAAACTGCACCATCCGGTGGAGCTTCCTCACCAGGACGTCGTCGTGCGTGAGCTGGTTTGCGAACCTAAAAATATCCACGAAGAGCAGCACCTGCAGACACACTTCTTGGTAGAACAATGCATGCTAGTTGATACCATGTGCTGCCTAATTTTGTTAGTCTACCTGTCGAAGAGAGAACTGAAATCAGGAGGAATTATTGGCAAGCACATTAGCAGCTCACGAAGAGTTTGTTCATAGATTTATCACTAACTTTGGCCACTCATTGTGCCAGATAAAAAGATTCAGATTTCACGAACCTTATCTCTGTGGAGCCACCACGTGGTATGATATACGTGAATCCTGTAGTTTTTCATCAAGCATGACGGCTGGCTAAAAGTAGTCAAAAAAGTAATTGTTTGCAGGTCATAGGCGTAGGAACAGGAGGGGAGGGCAGGAGGTCATGCCCCTATGTTCAAAATCTTAACCATTGGCCCAATGGCATTGACTAGAAATACAGGATTTCAAAATAAAACTTTCCCCCTTCAATGTTCCGGGCGTTCCAGCACATAAGCTGCTGGTGCCGTACTTCATGAATATTTGTATGCTCGCAAGCCAGCTCACGCACAACGAAGGCATGGCGAGGAAGCTCCACCGGATGACGCCGTTTCGTCTTCTCGTGTATGTCTGCGCATGACTTTTTGCACCAGTGGCAGCTGATGTACCCAGCAACGACATGCACTTTTATCAAGACCTCATCCAGCACAAGGGTGTGGACGAACAAGTAGCCAAGGCTGCTCTGGGGGCTCTCTGACGTCACTTGTCGTAGGGACATTCAGCCACCAATTGTGTCGTTCAGTCTCTGCACCGACTTTGTCAGTAATGCCAAAAAGAAAGAAATACGTGAAAAGCTTCTCACAATGATCTGCCCCAGTGGAAGATTCACAGAATATGTCTCGTCGGTGCTCCTGGGCAAGACCACACAGCCCGCTGACCTAGTGCAAGAGTCGACTTGGACAACCTTAGAGTTTGTCAGCCCGACAGATCACTCCTGACTGGGAAAAGAGCCTGTGGAATGGGGTGCAGACAGCCAGTGCAACATAACTAACACACTTATCAAGTGCTGTATTAAAAGTGGCAAACGATGTTGCAGAGCGAGGTATTGGTATGCTGAAGGCTTTGACCAGCAGAGATAAATATGAATAGCAGCTTGAGTAACTTCTGCAGGGGGAAAATCGCAGAAGCAAACTTCCCTGGCTCTTCAAGGAAGTTTTAAAGCATGTCCAGGAGAGTGCACTTCCCGAAGTAGCGTTAACGTCATGCACCAGCACTTTCTCACCACTAAGGCGCGTGACCTGCAGGGGTGCACACAGCACGAAGGCAGCTGTGACATTCCGAAAATATATTTCACGATCAGCACGTGGAAATGCAATATAACTTCCTGTTCAGAACTGTTTTCGACGGATTTTACCACCGGAAGCATTTCCAGTAGTGGGCTCAAGAATCCGCTGGTCGAGGCCTCCATAAACGAAAATTGCCCTTTATACCATAGCTTACATAGACATTGTTCCCTTGGTTTACGACATTCTATGGCCTCCATCATGACTGTATGAACATTTTTACAACAGCAGGCTTAAAAAACATGTTTGGAATTATCATGATCATTACAGCGTCAGCCATATTGGTTGCCATTATGGCCATTTTTGACGAAAACTCGATATCTTCAGGTCCCATGAGGTAGACCTAAATATTGTCCGATTTCGATAAAAATGGCACCGATCGACTCCACTTGGACCATAGAACGGGAAAAGTCACAAAACCTGATAAAAATAAAAAAATGAAAAATGAAATGACCTAATGTACATACATACATACCTCCGCCAAAGACATCAGGCAAATGTATAATGATAAGTGTAGACCAAGCACATTTGATGCGAGAAAAAAACAGTAAAAAAGAGCATAGCACAACCGTCTAGTTAGTGAAAAGTGGAAAGGGTCGTTAGATAGGCCGTCTTGATCTCTACCAAAAAGGCAATAACAATTTTCTGGTCAGGTCACTTTTTAGGTAGCTAGATGTCAAGGTGCGCTTTCATATCCATACAATGGAAACTTGCGCTTTGCGTCGTAAGGGGTCGTCCATAATTTACGTAACGCAATTTTTGCATTTTTCCCTCCCTCATGTAGCGCTTCGTAGCGCTTGGGTAGACCCCCATCTCAGAAATTACATACCGCTGGATGGCACCTGAAAAGATACAATAGGAGATTTCCGCAATAATGCCACCAATATTGATTTAAACCTGAGCTCAGTTGTCGGCAGTATATAGCTAAGATATACAATTGAAAGGCGATTTTATTAGATTTTAAGCCATCACGTCGTAAGAGGGTTTCAGTTCACCCATACACGCAGGAGCACGTACGTGAGGGATTTTTTCGAGAGCAGGTATCAGGGATAAAAATCAGGTCTTAAGCGACAAGTTCCAATGAACTGAGAAAGTGATCTGGCACACCATTTTCTGAGCCTCCATAATGATTTGACCTTTAACCTTCGCCCTGGTGGAGGTGTTTGAACACCCCCTCGGGTTTTACTTGGTATACTTGATACCTGATACTTGATACCGTACTTGGTACCTTGATCAATTCCGCAACTTTCCCCAAAATTTTAAGGTTGGGTCATCTCAGGTCAGGTCACCAGTGCAGGTCAAGTGACATATTGTTCTTGTCTTGCTTCTGGTCATCTGACATCCACCTTTCCTATTGTTTCAAGCCTGTCCCTTTCCTTTGCGCGGAGGTTTTGAGTATTCTAAAAAGCCATCGGCACCAATTGACAGTATTCTCAAAAGCCGGGTCTCTGCGGGCACCCCGTCGCACCAAGCAGAGATGTGCTCCCGGGGAAGCCTTCGTGGACGCGCTCCGGACCGATTTCAAATGGAAGTAAGGGCCAGGGGTCAGCACAGAAAAAAAACTGCTATTTTCCTGGGCCATTCCGCTCCATTTAAGTTTATCCCATCCAAGGAGAGGCCCAGACAATTATGTTTGTGGATGACGTCAAAGATCTGGGAAACGTCATTCTTTTGGGAATATTTTGGCAAAGCCAGCCATTTGGGGTTTTTCTTTAAGGAGCAATGACCCGGATGACCCTCGTGGGACTGTCAATGGTCCCGGCCCATTCCATTGAAACAAATGTGATCCCGACGCCCGCAATACGGCTGCAATCAGAATTTGTCTTATGGAAAGTAAGGAGACGCGTTCCAGCTATCACGTTTGGACGCCCGTGCACTTCTTCTATTTTAGCCCGCCATTTAGCCAGTTTGCCTTCTCTATTCCCGAAGCTGCGGGCGTTATGCCACAATCAGGACCAGCCCCTCTCTCCCCTTGTAACGTTTCATAACGCTGCGGCCTACTCCCCTAACCCATAGCGTTGTTTTTTAACTACATGGGCGGCCCCTAGCGACTGACAGAGTGAAGCCGTAGAAAACAGAAAAGCACCATCGGAATTCTCCTCAATATTAGGAATTGACTTGACAAGGTCATCATAAGAAGCTTAAGTCGATCGCCGATCATCTTATGACCTAGTCAATTCAATTTATAATACTGATTTAATCAAAGATCAGGTCAAGGTCATCATAGGTCAGAATGCATATCATTCACACACTAGTGGGATGCTAAACACAATGACCTGAAAGCAGCGCTCGATCTCTATTTTCTAAGAATGTATTAAACTACAGCCGATTTTTCCATCAATTTCCGATGGAGAGGCCATGACTCAGAACTGACCCCACACCATTGATATAAAAAGTTCGTTACCACAAATTGTTGTTCTCGATGACATTATTGTGTGATGAGAATCTCAGATCGAAAGATTAACCCGCGCCCCACCGGGGGTCCGGCACCACCTTCGCCCCACCGGGGGCATCGATGGTTCCCCTCAACTCCGAAAATATTGGCGTTCGCGCAAATCTGCAAAATTCACTAGAAAGCTCGCGTGAATTCAGTAAGAAATTACTTCATATGTTTTAGTGCTCAGGTCAATGGTTTGACCTCGAGGGGTCAAATTAGGTCAAGATCCGCTATTCTCACTCAAATATGCGATGATTAAGCAAACTGGGCATAACTATTATGTCATTAGAGCTATTGAGGTCTCGTAAAGTACATTTGATAGGATATTGTCAGTCCTTTCTCCGCTATGTGGAACATAAAGACCTCCCGCCTGTGGTTTGACCTCCAGAGGTCACCTCGTGACCCTAATATGACCTGAGGTCACGAAAGGTCAGAAAGTGACCTTGTCGTATATCGAATGAAAGCCAATGATGATACAAATACGATGGTGGTTGTTTCAGCGCTTTAGTTTAATTAGGTCAAACGTTATTGTCAAAATACTGTTTTTGAACCCTAGTGACCTTGGATGACCTTGGAGAGGTCAAAAGGCAAATATGGCCCCTGGAATCCGCGAAAGGGTGTCCAAGAACGCTTTTCTGATCAAGCTGAGTATTTTCAATCGTTTTTGTGACTTTAAGATTATAAGACAGCTTTTCCCCCTGCTTTTTCAATGGGAGAGGTCACCTCGTGACCTGACCTCAGGGCAAGAAATCGAAAAATCCCGGATATACACCTTGTAAACCCTGGCGTGTTCATAAAGTGTGGGAGGTTTCAAATCGATCGACTTCGAAATGTATCTCTTACAGAGCTCTAAAGTTGAAGTGAGGTGACCTTGGTTGACCTCGTCTAGTGACCTGACCTTGGGTGACCCGGGGTAAAAATTTCAGGGATAATGGGAAAATGATGCAGTGAGAGGTAGCGCCCTCAACCGCGGTGCTGCGTCTTGTCGTTTTTCTGCTATCCCGGAAAAACCTTGGGGGCCATCGATGCCCCCGGTGGGGCGAGGGTTAAGCATGCACTCACTGCTGCACATCTAAATATTTCGTGTTATGCCACTGTACCTGGACTGGTGACCTGACCTGAAATGAACTGGACCCAGAATGTGACCCGAAATTGCAAAAGCGACCAGCTAAGAGGTATACTAAGGACGGCAGCGCTGCACTGGCTACTGTTCTTTTGGCTAGCTGCAAGAAACCCCTGGGGGCGGCGGGTGTTGGTACCGACCGCACGTACAGGGGAGTGTCGAAAGTAGAAGAATAGGCGAATATATGGGATACAAACATTAGTGTACATTAAAACCGGTTTAGCAAAGAATTGAGCCATCAAAAATGCGTTGCGATAACTCTTGCACAAATGCAATACGAATATACCTATGTGTCGGCGAAAAATGCATGAGGAAATATTAAGTAAAATATGAAAACTAAGGCATACAGAAATGCGGATACGAAAATGTCGCATTAAAACTCGCGCACAAAGCAATAAGTTACGAAAAAATGTACTGCAAAACTTACGTACAAGAAATGATGACGAGAGATACATTACAGAAAATAAAACGTTAGGAAAATCTGTTCGCACACCTGGCAACGCATCACTCCAATTGGCCCGATGTCATCGTAAAACCGAGAGCCAGAAGGAAATCGAGCACCGATTCCTGCTTACCAGAGCCCTGTTCCACCTGTCAGCACAGTTTTGTCAGCACCAATCAGCGGGCCGCGTTGCGCCTACGTCACAGAATTGTAGCCTCTCCCCGGGAACTAGTACTAGAGGTTTTACGGGCTGATGGCCTGCTGTTTGCGCTGATGAAAAATAGTAAGTGCACGAAGTGGCAGCCTAATATTTTTTAATGGTATAAAGGATTAAGTTCCCTTTGCTTACCACAAGCAAGAGGCGATTATGGCGCTGATGTTACTTTATGGAGGAGAGGTTAGAGGTCCTGCTGACAAAACTGTGCTGACAGCTGGAACAGGGCTCAGAACTTCAACCCGCCAAAGGGTAACCAGTGCCAGTTACCACCGCTGCGCTGAAGTGCATACATACCTGGCTTTTTCCCGGCAATGGCGGGGGATTTCGCTACTGAGCTGCTGCCACCGTCAGCGTGGCGACCCGCCTCTCCCGGCGGACTGGGAGCACGGATTGCACGGGTAGACTGAACAGGCGGACTGAAGAGCGGACTGAGAGAGCGGGCTGGAGTAGGACTGGGAGGGCAGCTGCCGTTCTGACTCAGTGTATCCAGCGCCGGGGTCACCTTACCTCCGCACGCGACACCAACTGGAAAGGACACATTTCACAACTGAACGAAGAATTGCATCGCCCTGGTTTTGCTTCAATGAGAATACCACAAGCCATGCCTTCAATGTTCTAGTCAATTGCTTGAAGTCAGTTGTTGAGACTGGACATTTCAAGATAGGACTGAGGCGAACAGTGAGACATAGGTCAGTGAGACGCAGTGAAGACACCCGGCTGTGTAGTTTGGCGACAGATAGAGGCTCCCACCTGCCGCCCTGTAGCTGCCACGGTGAGGCGGCCGCCGCAGCAGCCGGAGACGCAGCCGCAGGGTATCGCTTACCGCCCGCGCTGCAGCCAGGCGCCGCGCCGCCGCCTGACGACCAGCGCCAGTGTCAAATTCCAGAGGACCAGCGCAGGTTCCGACAGCTGGGTCGGTGGGAGAGTGCCGCACTGTTGCAGCACCATGAATCAAGACATGATCCCTCAAAATGTGGCTCTCAAAATATGTCATTTGACAATGCCTCCCACCCTTCAAGATACCGAAGCTGCTCAGATCCTTCGACGTCGTGTTTGGGTGACGTCGCCCATAATCCCTAAATGCCTCCATCCGTGGCCAATATTACTTTTCGAGGAAAACTCCTTCGTAATACCGCAAATTCCACCCGATTTTTTGACAAAAGAGCTCATTTGACAGATAACTTAACAGCTCACAAAAATGGCATTCAACATATAGGTTTTATTTCACATCGGCGTAATCAGGACAGTGAAAAAGAGGGCCATTTGGAGCAACTCAATCCAGCCCAAGATATCCGTAATATATTTTGAAGATACTTTCATGGCGCCATGAATTGCGGTTGAATTGTAGTTTGAAACACTGCAAACAATATACATGTAATCCATAAACAACGATACAGCAATCTTGGTCTGTCATCAATTCATAAACGTCACCACGAGCAACAAAACGGGAGGCATCAGAAATGTGTATTTGGGCTTGGTTTTTCTTTCTAAGACAGCCTTTTGGTATAATTGTAACACATTTTATGCACGAGAATGTTCTATTATAAACGGCATTCGAGTGATTATTGACAACCGCACTGGAGAGGGTCCGACAATAACGCGGACAAGATGGGGGTTGGCAGGCCCCCTGAGATATCGGAGACTAAGAGGCCTAAAAACGCCGATTGGCGGGGTGAGTGGGGGCTATGGTGATCTACATCATAACTAATTTTCATTGACCTAGATCTATACTCTCAAGGTCAAACGAGATCATAAAGGTCAAATCTTGGCCATGATTGGTACCTGTTGGGAAATGCCCCGATTATGCGGGGAAATTACCGGGAAGTAAGCTAAACCCGGACCAGGGTCATAGAGGGTGTGTCACAAAGAATATTCCTTCAATTTTGACGTCAAGGTCATTCAAAGTCATTGACCTGTGACGTCATAATAAGCCATACTCTCTATAGTGCACACTTTAAGTAGCACTATAGAACACCTTGGGCGGGAAATGAGGATTGACCTTTACCCATGATCTTTAACCTTGACCTTGGTCTTACAACTGGATTACCTTAACTATGACGTCATAGCATAATATACGTCGACTGGGTCACGTCAGCTGACCTGAAGCACCTTGGCTAATGACCTTGAAATTGTTATGACCTTGAACTTTTACCTTGAACTTCACGTGAGGTGACCTTGACATATCATCCCCTTTACATGGCGCTGTGACGTCACCACTCGGTCTCCAATGCAAGCAAACTGGTTCGACTGCGCGATCGTGGCGATCTCAACATGTAGGTCTGGAACGCCGAAGAAATTCAATTCCCGATTGGATCCCTAGGACACCTCGGAACTCCGGTAGTTACGGCGACCGAGTTCATCTGGATGAAAAAGTATGACTGGTTTTCACCATACATGATTTATCTTGTGATATTTATGCAGCAAAACAGGATTCTTAGGTATCGTTCTTTTTTGCTGTCTCGGCATTGCTTGAGAGTGCTAAAATAAATGCTGGAATCCCGAGATCACGAGAGGCTTAATACCGGGATTCGGGCTCTTTAAAAATAGCGGGATCCCAATCCCGAGATTGATATACCTAGCAGGCACATTTCTCATGTAAGAAATGTTTCGCTGTCGGCAGTCCCTCCGGGCATTTGGATAACAGCCAACACAGCAGTCAATACAAAAATTTAGATGGTTAAAGTGTTTTGAAATTGTATAAACTAATTTCAGCACTTCTAGGCATTTCTTATAGCATCGTTCTCTGATAGTCCACTCATATTGCTCATTCTTGGCCGGTCCTGCCTCCCTTCGGTAACCCACGGCGTTACGTTAGCACCGCAGCGGTTTGGTTGGAGCCACAACCTGAGTTATTATATGTCATCTGGAGCACGGGGCTGCAAGTGGACGCAGTATATTTTGACTTGTCCTTGTAGAGCTCATCCTGGGGAATCGTTTGATGGTAGTTTTATGCGGGGCCGATGCTGGCCAAGTTTTAAATCCCTCTCTTTGTATTTAAAAATCTAACAGTTTTAAGATATGCAGCAAGCTGCAAGAAAGGTCTATAAAATAGTTGTCAAAACTATTTTTGCATTATTTTATACCAAAAGCCACCGCAAAGCGCTCACACATCAGTGGCATTGCCATACTTTGGCCCGTTCTTGCTTTTATGGTCGATTTTAAGCATAATGAAATGTGCGTAGTTTTCGCGGCAGATCCCTGGTCCGCGGGTGACGCGCCGGAGTCCTTACTTCAAGCAACTCTACAAAGACTTCTGGAGCACGGTTTGTATTTTCCATGCATGTTTCAAGTGCAATGAAGAATTCCCTATCGGTATGTGCTCAAAAAATGATTTAGAAAAAGTTGCATTTTCATAATATTGGCCACGGATGGAGGCTTTTAGGGCCCTCTCTCAAAAGTTCCGTTCACAGCATTTCCGCAGACAGTTTCTCCTCACAGGTTACACCCACGACGATCTGATCGAAAAACCCCTACCCAGTGTCGATGCCTATGGATAGTCCCGGCAGAAGCCGTGGACGGAACACCAGTGCCTGTTGAGCGATTTGTGCACCACGTATTTGAATAACCCTCGCACGCGATTTGCGGTGTGCAGAAACGCAGTGAGCAGGCCTTAAATGGAATGTGACACCTTTATAACGTGATTTTAACTGAGATAGCCAAGTTGTAAGGCATGCCGGAAAACCCGGTACTCAATATATCATTGTCTTGAAACTCAGAATTTCTGTAGAGAAAAGCTAAACAAATACCTGAGATGTACCCCACATGTACCCTAAAGTAGAGGGGGTGACCTAAATAAAAAATTTGAGCGAAAGGAACCGAGTACCTGATTTTCTTATGCTATCATATATGAGAAATGAAGAAATGAAGTCAGTTCTCATGCTGCTTACGAATAAGGCCTGCGCCCGGCGAAATTACTTTTGGTGTTTTGTGCCGCTACCGTGGGGTAATCCATAAAACGAAGTTTAGGAAGATGAATATTTGTTTTACGCCTGTATGTGCCTAAGAATAGAAAATAAAATATCATTTCACTGAGGTTGAAAAAGGGTTTGGCACACCCCAAAATTTAATTTTTCCCATCAATATCTGTGTTGGAAAGCATACAAATCGTTTTGTTTGCAACTGGAAAATGTGTTGCCCTCAACTAGTATTTCTCTCTATTTACTGTCTTTGATGCACCCATGTAGGGAGAGGGTGGTAAGACGGGCATAGTTCTGTTTGAGACTGTGTGTCTCACTCGCTTTTCATGCGACGGTGTTGAAATTTTGTTTTAAGCTTCAGTAAACATTGATTTGTCCCTGTGCTTAAACATATTAGGATCCGTGCATATTCCTAGGATCAGTAACGTTTACCGTAGAATGCTGCAAAAGCCCGTCTTACCCCAACAGGCGGGGTAAGACGGGTTTTATGAAAGTAGTTTTTCATATGCAAGAACTTTTTGACAAAGGCCTTACCACGTTGAGCAAAAATGAGTTCTGAAACATTTTACAATGCATTGTTTCGATTAAATAGTCGAGGTAAAATTATTTCGCTTAATTTCCATAAAATCATTTTTCATTGGAAGCTAACAATCAATCATTAAAAATTCTTCAGTCGGTTTGCAGCAGACCCTCAGAGTGATTTCTTTCAACCATGCAAAAATGCAGCGATAAAGATTATAATTTGTATGGTGATGTGGTATTTCGCTCTGTGCCCGTCTTGCCCCATGTTAATATGTTAGAAAATCTCATTCTTGGGGGTCACCGTGCTGGGGTAATATAAAACTTAAATCACGTAATGTATGTTAACGCTCTCCCGAAACAGGTTTTGCATATTTGGCCTTCCAAATAGGACCAGACACTGCCAGAATGTTACATTCAAAACTACTAACAATGGAAGGGTGAACCACTAATTTCGTTTTTTCTAAAAATTTTGACAAAACAATAAAGGTTAGAACTTTGAGTTTTTGGCTCATGATAGGACATTCCAAGGCGCATTAATGCAAGTAATGGGACATTTATAGCATACCTGGTCTGGTCCACAGAGCCTGTTCCCGTCTTACCTACCATGCCCGTCTTACTACCCTCTCCCCTACCGTGTTCTGTGATAGGTGCCGAATTTTACTCGCGCTATATGCGAGAGACAGAATAATAATCATTTTTGGGGCTTATCGACGCACCAACTGCCAGGGTCATATGGCGTCGCCAACTCTTTCCCTGTTGGAAGGGTTTCTCGGGAGCCAGCTTCCTCCTTGTTCAGGAAGCCGCCGGGCCTTGAACCCGGGTCCGCTGAATGGACCCCTAGTGGTCCAGCTACGCTGACCACTAGGGGTGTCCAGATTTCGGTCTTTTCGAAAAATCGTAGAAAGCCGTGGTTTTTCCCATGGTTTCAAACATTCTGAGTTCATCTATGCACAAAAACCCAGGTTTAAACAACATTTAGGGGTCGCAAATTTGAGTTCAAAATGGGGATTTTGGCCATTTTTGGTTAAAATTGAGACAAAAGTGCATATAACCAGACCGTTATGGACAGTGCCAATGTAAATGCATGTTTATTGAATAGAATAGCTCATTAGCTTTCGTTTGATACCAGTTTTATACTAATATCACTTTTGGTTGACTTTTTATAGGCGTTCAATCATTCAGTTATGACCCGTCTCTGAGCGCTACTGATCTAGCGTGGGTTTAATTCCAGCTGCAGGGCGCTCTTCTGAAGGCAGGGAAAACGCTGCCATTGGCTGCTGTTTAGCGAAATGCTGCTGGTATTGCACCCAGATTTTCGAACGCACTTCACAATTATTAACTACTGGACTATTTAGTTGGCTAATTAATTGATTAGTTCTTATATTAATTGATTAAGCCCTGCACGTAGGCACAGTTACAGTTAATGATGCACATTCTGTTTTCAGGCTGGGACAGACGGTGCGGTCAATTAGGAGGTAAAAAATTGCGTTTCTGTCTGTTTGACCATTGTGTTTTTGTATGGCATGGCCCAATCACAGTCAAGAACCACATACGACTTGGCTGGGCACCCGTTAACAACCATAACGGGTGCAAAGTTTCCAATTTCCCGCCGGGCCCTGAGGAGTTTTCTCCAAGCCAAGCAAGACACAGAATGCCGGATGATGCGTCTTTGAATACTATTGACGAAGCTGAGCAGTTTTGGAAGATGGCTCGCATCAAAACATTGCAGCAGAGAGCTCATAAGGTAAAACTAACTAAGCTGTGGGAGACATGGAGGTGCTAGCAGAAAAGCAAGAGCGACGCCAACTCTGACAGACGCGAGGTGTTTCGGAAGGCTCTTAACGAGCTGTGCGACATCATGACACCTTATTCGCAGGACATACTGGATGACAGGCTGCTGACGCTCGCTCCAAGCAGGAGGATATAAGCTTCTTCCAAAATCAACGTGAAGACCTTGTCACTGCCATCAGAGGTCTAGATAAGTTATACGAAAGGAGAAACAAAAGGCCGAAAGAGAAGATATGGAGCTGAGAACGGAAAAGAGATAGAGGAGAAAGCAAAGCAGACGACGCCGGGACGATGCGAAGTCTTGGATGACCAGTCGAAAGCAGTTCACTCACAAGAGGAAATGGAGGTGGATGGGGACGAGATAGACGAAGAGCAGGCGTGGACACTTGGGTACGATGAAGCCGAGGAAAAAGGACATCATTCTTATTCTGCACCAAAATATCATGTATCAGCCAAGACGGGGATGGGACCGGTCCCAGGTTTGAGTCCCAACGGAGCTTCTGAATAGGTCGATCTTACCCCCCAAATACCCCCCAACAGGATGAGAGATGGTGGCGACGTATAACCTTGGCACCTGGAGCGTCGTTAAACCTAACAATTATTATTACCATGAACCAAGACGCTGTACTACACCCAGCTTTTATGTCTGCTGACCGGCTGAGCCTGGAGGAGGAGCTGTGAGCCCTGCTGCGTCGCATAGTGCGGGGTCAACAAACATGAAGAACTTGGTGTAATACAGCGTCTTGGCTGATACATGATATTTTGGTGCAGAATTAGGTTGAAATCCTTTTCCTCGGTTGCTTCGTACCACGGTGTCCACGTCATGTCCTGCTCTTCGTCCATCTCGTCCTCATCCACCTCTATTTCCTCTTGTGAGCGAACTGCTTTCGGCTGGTCACCCATGAGTCTTCTGCTTTGCTTTCTCCTCTCGCCTTTTCTCGGTTCTCAGCTCCATATCTTCTCTTTCGTCTTTTTGTTTCTTCTTTCGTATAACTTATCTAGACCTCTGATGGTGCTAACAATGTCTTCACGTTTATTTTGGAAGAAGCTTATATCCTCCTGCTTGGAGCGAGCATCAGCAGCCTGTCATCCAGTATCTCCTGCGAATAAGGTGTCGCGATGTCGCACAGCTCGTTAAGAGCCTTCCGAAACACCTCGCGTCGGTCAGAGCTGGCGTCGCTCTTGCTTTTCTGCAAGCACCTCCATGTCTCCCACAGCTTAGTCAGTTTTACCTTATGGGCTCTGTGCTGCAATATTTTGATGCGCGCCATCTCCCAAACCTGCTCAGCTTCGTCAATAGTATTCATAGACGCCTCATCCGGTATTTTGCGTCTTGTGTGGCGTGGAGAAAACGCTTCAGGACCTGGCTGGAAATTGGAAACTTTACACCCGTTATGGTTGGTAAAGAGTGCCCATTGTCCAACCAGGTCGTATGTGGTGGCGGATCACGTTCTTGACTGTGATTGGGCCATGCCATACAAAATACAATGGTCAAACAGACAGAAACGCAATTCTTTACTTCCTAATTAGCCGCAGCGTCTGTCACAGGCTGAAAACAGAAGGTGCATCGTTAACCGTAACTGTGCCTACGTGCAGGGCTTAATCAATTAATATATGAATTAATCAATTAATTAGCCAATTAAATAGTCCAGTAGTTAATAATTGTGAAGTGCGTTCGAAAATCTGGGTGTAATACCAGCAGCATTTCGCTAAACAGCAGTCAATGGCAGCGTTTTTCCTGCCTCCGGTAGAGCGCCCTGTAGCTGGAATTGAACCCACGCTAGGTCAGTAGCGCTCAGAGACGGGTCATAACTGTATGATTGAACGCCTATAAAAAGTCAACCAAAAGTGATATTAGTATAAAACTGGTATCAAACGAAAGCTAATGAGCTATTCTATTTAATAAACATCAATTTATATCGATACTATCCATAACGGTCTGGTTATATGCACTTTTGTCCCAATTTTGGCCAAAAATGGCCAAAATCCCCATTTTGAAATCAAATTCGCGACCCCCAAATGTTGTTTAGACCTGGTTTTTTGTGCATATATGAAGTTAGAATGCTTGAAACCATGGGAAAAACCACTGCTTTCTACGATTTTTCGAAAATACCGAAATCTGGACAACCCTACTGACCACTCCACTATGTATTTTTCTTCCTGATGCCCTCAGGCCCATCAAAAGGGATCCTTGCACAAACCAAGGAGAAAGCTGCAATGGTGGTTTTTGATGAACTCAGTTATCACTGGCTATGGTATTATGTATACCTCACCCTCACGAGATACAAGAGTAGCAAGACAGCCATTCTAAAGTTCTACGGCAAGTTTCGACCGCTGTTCGGTGCCGAAAAAAATAGGCAGGCGGAAAACATGGTGGATAAACAAGGTTGAACCCTCTAATGATCTTGAAAATAGTTTCTATATCAGATGGAACGATCCAGAAGACTGACAAAAGACTGACTAACGAAAGCAGCATGTGAATGATACAATAAGAAAAAAGAGGTGAGGCAGCAAGTCACGTAAAACAAGTGATTGCAACGGCTAAACCCGAGGAGTTAGCAGAGGACGTCGACTTTTTGCGAGCTGAAGATGAAGAACAGGATCAGAAAGAAAAGAGGCTCAAGTTGGTGACCTAGGTTCCATAGCTAAACTGCTATCCGTGTCTGACTGCCAACCCACTCCATCCAGGGATTGTCAATCCACTCCATTCCCAGCTCCACAGCGCGTTCTGTGCTAAAGCGCTGATGAAAAAGCATTTTAAGGAACCAATGACTACGTTCAAAATCCTGATTGGTGATCCCATCTGGATCGTATTTTTCCATGGAAACTAAGCCACTGAGCGCTGATGACGAAAGGAGTGAAGATGATCTCCTAGGGAGCTGGCGTCACGCGTGTCACAGCATTCATAAGGGGTGTACGCACGGAATACGACCCAACCACATAATTTCTGAGCTGCACATGAGGTATCGGAAACACACTAATAGTCACCACAGAGTTTTTTACCGTCAAGTGGACGTTTTTAACGAGAAAAAGGTCACACCGCCCCTCACAGGAAGAGAACATAGAGGTGGGGAAGGCAATGGAGCGCAGGCACTGGATGAAATCGTTGTTAAAATAATGAGGAATGACCAGAAGCCAACTAACACTGTCAAGAAGTCAACTGGAAGCTTTGTGGCGCATGGTGTGACGATCAGAGATAAGAACTATCCATTTCCATCCATGTCCATTGCAACGGAGATTTTTCAATCTGTCAAAGCAGAAGCTAACGCTGCTGAACATTCTCAGTGTCTGTGGAAGTGTGCCGGCTGACACTCTGTGAAGAAAGATCAACGTTGTCATCATGGGTGGAAATCCCGGGGGCGGGGGGGTGTTGGGGGCAGGACCCTCCCCCTGGATTTTGGGTCTCCCATAGGCTTTCTATAGGGCTTGTATTGTTGTGCCAGCGTTAACCTCCCAGGATTCACCTGGATCGAGAAGAGATCTGCAGCCATGGTTGTCATGACAGACGCTACCAGCCACAACATGGAGGTGGAGAAAATGGTGACAGAGGATCTGGGAAGCACACACAGCTCCCGGGCACCTGCTGTAAGGAACTGGACGCTACACTCGACCTAAGCAAGATATTTGTGGTATTTTCCGTCTCGCCGTCTGACCAGCAGGTGCCCGCGGCGGAACAATGGATCGAAAAATTGATCGACAATCAGGTTTGTGATCCATGGTTTTAACCAGAAGGTATGGAACAAGGCAGAGGAGTTCGACATTTTCATCGCACCGCTGAAAACTCCTGCAAAGCGCCTGCAAGCTGAAAGGTGCGCAGCCTCGTGTACACCTGCCTCGTCACGGACTGGCTGGACTGACATGTTATTCAGTTCCTGAACACCCAAACGCAGATCACTAAAAGTCTTGATTGTAAAGTAAGGAGTTTCCAAATTCAGGGCTACCTCAGGGTGTTCTCTTCCGTGGGCGTTATCCTAGGTGCGCACCTCGTTGAACCCTACCTCAGCCTCCTGTCCTCCAGCGAGGTGACCTGAGAACAACCTGGCTGTGTCCTTAGCAAGTTATACAAGAACCTCGCCAGCGTCAAGCGAGAACTCATGCTCGACCTCATCCGCCCTGCCTTTTTCATATATGCTGATCGGTTAGTATCCAGATAGCTCTGAATTATCCATATATTTCAGTGCTTCTACGAATCATAAATTTGAATAACATTCCCAGCTTCTTTCCACATAATAACGCCGGTGAGTTTGTGACCGAAAAATAAATTGCCGAATAACGCAGCGCTGCTGGTCGATACCAACGAATGTAACGAAAATTTATTAACTTCACTTTAATTACTAAATGACGCGATAATTAATGGTCCTCTAATATGCATATTCATTTCTCGTCCCCCTCCCAATAGAAGTGCAGTCGCACTCAAACAAAGAGCTCTGCCAGTTACTGCGCAGTAGCCTGTCGGTTCATGACCACGGGTCCATCGTACGATGCACCCCAGCCAACGCCCTATGACGTATTGAACGCTCATTGGCTCAAGAGATCTGACGCTGGTGTCACGCCACTGTCTGGCCTTGGATTGCATCAGCATTTCATCAGCCTCCAGACCAGTGCATCGAACCATACTCTGTCGCCTATGACGTATTGTGTTGTGATTGGTCGGCGTATGTAACCAAGCCTGCCGACTCGGCGTATATAAAGAGCGCTGAGCTAGCGTCTCTCATGCAGTGCAGTGCCAGACACTTCAGAGAGTGTAGCAGCCGCAGCACAGACTCTTCAGACTTCAGAGTTGCAGTGTTGCACCGTAGTACTAGGTAGTATTATGCTGAGTCAGCCCAGAGCAGCTGAGAGACTTTAGAGAGACATGCAGAGACAGTGAGAGAGAGTGTAGTGGTAGAGATACCTGTGTGTGTGCAAGGACAGCCACAGATCAGCAGATGTGAGTACGGACTGATGAGCTCAGCTCATAGTGAGGCAGACGCCCACAGTGCTGCAGAAGATAGCATGTCAGTAGAGTGAGGAAGGACTCATAAGGTCAAGTACAGACAAGAGAGTGTTGGAACTTTGGCTAAGTTGCATCACCTGTTCACAACGCCAGGTGCAAATAAATCGACAATTAAGGAAACAACGTATCTTCGTCGAAATACGATCAGAGGTCCTACCAACTTGAAAACCATCATTCACAGCCATACCTAAGAGCACTTCTAGGTAACAGCGAATAATTATCGGACAATGGTATGAAAAACTGACCTCTCACGCGTGACAACTGACAAAGGTGGCATTGGGAAAAACCAGTGAAGGATAAATGGTTCAACTAGTGGGGCTCAAGCCCCCTCCCCACTTCTCTGAACTGTCAGTGTTTAGGTTAACTGCGTAGCCGGAGGCTGTTTGAGGTAATGACGGGAGAGGCTCCGAGCCCCTAAAACCCCCTCCCCTTCCCCAAATGAAGCTCTGGATCTGTCACTGTCGAAAACGTACATCATTCGAACCATTCAAATGGTCACTCGTTACTTCTCAATCACAATTATCACGGACCTTTATACTCTGCCTTCTTATTAAGCCAATCACCTTTCCGATGACCTTCCACCAATTTTATCGCAATGGAGACTTCAACGCCAGAAAAAGCAGACGAACATGAAAATTTGAAATGGTCGGGCGCAGGCCTTATTTTTCACGCCCGGACAAAGGGTTGATGCAATTTTGCTAAGGATACATGCCTGCATAAGATTCAGAGGTCCTCGAAGTAAAAGTGGAAAAAGGTCACCTGCCTACCTAAAGCAGCAGACCACGGCTGTGAGCTGTTGGTGTGACGACATAGGCTGACGTCACACCAACAGCTGACAACTGTGGCCGCCTGGCTAGGGTAGATTTGGGGTACATTTCAGGTAGGTTTTTAGCTTTTCTCGAAGGAAATTTTGAGTTTCATGACAAATGATATATGGAGTACCGGGTTTTTCAGCATGCCCTACAACTTGGCTATCTCAGTTAAAATCACGTCATAAAGGTGACATTGCCTTTAACAGTATTGATCGAAAAGAAACCAGAAAAGTAAACAACCGTGATCAACCAGTTTTGGACACGCACATGTTTCCATTTTTTATTCGGAGTTAATACTTACGCCCCACATAACGTAGATAACGCAAATGACTGAACCAAAAGACACCGTCACGTCACTGATAATCTGACGGCGACAGAACGTCATAATGACCCGACATCATAGGTCTTCCGGTAATAAGTGTACTTCCATACTATCGCTGTCTTAGACAATCCCGCAAAGAAGCATCGATCATGTATCTCGATTTTTTGGTTCTGTGATCGTTAATCAATCATCATACATCAGCATAGAAACAAACCTCGAATCATAAGTTCGAAAAAGTTGCATCCACCAACTAATATTTGGCATATCTAACGTACAAATACCCAAACACGTACAAAGAGCATTAGTATGGAAGTTGCGGCAAAAATATATCTAATAATTTTGAGCCTTCATTTATAACTCCCGTTCACATATTTTTCATCGGCAGATATAATTGTTGGTGTTAAGCGATGCACCAACTGCCAAGGCTACACGGCGTCGCCAGCTCTCACCCTTTTGGGAGGGATTCAAGAGATCAGATCGACTTATTCAGAGGAGTTGGCGGGACTTGAATCCGGGACCGGTGTCTGGGAAGACTTTGCTGCCATCCACTAAGCCACCCATCTCCCTTCATGGATGGGTAAAAGCGGCGCTAAATCACACCAGAACCGGAGGCAACCGAGTCAGTGTGTGGTTGATGCAGAGATAGCTACTCAGTGGACCGTATCGTCGGCGACAGCTTGCTTACCTGGGGGAGAGAAGCTGCGGCCAGCGAGTCCAGCACGGCGCAACACGGCCGCAGGCGACCCTGCCGAGGAGGGACAGCACCGTCACAGCAGCCCGGCGCTAATATCTCCTCTCTCTCTCTCTCTCTCTCTCTCTCTCTCTCTCTCTCTCTCTCTCTCTCCCCCTCTCTCTCTCTCTCTCTCTCTCTCTCTCTCTCTCTCTCTCTCTCTCTCTCTCTTCTCACCTGAAGCTCCCGCAGGCGACGAGGAGCAATGAAGTCACCCTCGTCGTCCAGCTGTTGCTTCAGCAGCTGCAGGGCGCGCCGCAGCCGCGACAATAATGCCGTCTGGGGACGGACCGTAGAACCAACTGGCCGCCGCTCCACCTGCCATTGAATTAGGCATGACTGGTGACTAGGGTGTGGCGTAAAACACAAAAGCGATTATTCTGATTTTTCCCAGCCTTAAGTCTTATGTGGCGCCATAAACTGTACTCTATTTTTATTTATAAAATGTACATTCCGGGAACGACCATCCTCTAAAACGCGTTCCAGCACAGATCGACCAGGCCCGTACATAGCATAGTCTCGGATTTCGTTCGAATTTCGTCTTTTGGGTTGTCAGGGGCGTGGAATCTTGATCTGAGACTATTTCTTTCCTCAGACATGGTTTCGGAGTTACAGCTTGAAGAAAATCGTGAAAATCGCCGATTTCGTCAAAACATGGTGATATACAACGATTTTTTCAGCCTTGACCATGGGTGTAATTTTCCCAAAATCTTTGGGGGTGCTCAGCCGGTGGGGGCGGCACCCTATAGGGGCGGCGGCATTGCGGGGGCGGCACGCCTTCATTGCACCAAATCCATTATTCATCGCTTTTTTAGCCTTTTATAGGACAGGGAACATTCTATCTTAATGTTGGGCAGGTATTCTACAGCTCTTTCCAAACATGTTTGCTTTTTAGGCGACATCCCAAAGCTACATATGCATCTTTAAAGAATCCAATCTGAGTTGTAAAACTATCCACGATTGAAGTATATAAGTTTTGCAGGATTAAATTTTACGTTCGGAATGGCAGAGTGGATGGATATTGAAATCAAAGCAAAGGACTTAATCACTACGTGAAAAGAAAGCAAAAAACACTGATATCACTCCAAACAATGCGTATATTGTTCTGTAAATATTAATAAATATGGCAGCTCCACTGTACCCGTGCATGCCCTTTATTTTTGCCCTGACGCCCTTTATTTTTACCCTAGCACCCAGCGGCGGTAAGAATCAGTGCTGCAGTGATGAGCCCTGGGTGGCAGTTATAGACTAAGAACGGCACACATTAGGATGGAAGTGATAAGCTGGGGGTAAGCTGGGTTCCGGTAATAAGTGTAGAAGCAGGGCAAAGTCATAAGTCGAGGGCGGCAGTGATGAGCCAGGGCCAATAGCTATGAACTCGGAGCGTTGCGAATCAGAGTGGAAGTGATAAGGCGATGGCGGCAGTGATGACTCGGGGGCAGCAGTTATGAACTAGGGTCGGCATGAATCAGGGCGGAAGTGATAGGTTGGGGAGGGGGCGGCATTGATAAACCGGGGGAGACACAAATCAAGGCAAAGGGAAAAGCCGAGGACGGGAATGGTGAGCCGTAGGTAGTAGTTATAAAATACGGGTAGCACGAATCAGGGCGGAAGAGATAAGCTGGGGCAGGGATGGCGGATTCCGGGGGCAGGGTGTGCAGTTGCACACCCTGAAAAGAATGAGGGTGTGCATAAGTATTTTTGAACACTCGGTTTTGGATTAATCCGGGGAAGCGCCCCTGGATTTGGGCGATGCCCCTAGCCGGCCAAGAAAAATCAGGCCAAAACACCGCCTACCTGAAGAGGTAGGACCCTCTATGCAAAATAAAACAGTTTCACATAAGAATGGTACCCCCTGTCATCAAACCCGTCCGATGGAGAGCATATAGACACAATTTATCCACTCAACGCAGCGAAATGATGTCGGACCCCCCCACTGAGTGGGCGCCCCTAGGAAGCCAAAGGCGCCCCCCTGGGAATAGAGGCGCCCCCCTAGAAAGGAAGGCGCCCCCTCCAGAAAATCTTGCACACCCTCCCGAAAATGGCATTCGCCGTCCCTGAGCTGGGGTGGCAGTCATGAGCCCAGGGCGGCACGAATTAGAGCGGAAGGGATATGTCAGGGGCGGCATTCATTAGCCGAGGCGGTAGTGATGAGTTGAGGGCGGCATTAAACAGGCTGGCAGTAATAAGCCGGGGATAGATAGCACTGGTGAGCTACTGGCAGCAGTGATGAGCCGGGTGCTGTTTGAATCAGGGCGGCAGTGATAAGTCAGGGCTGGCGGAAATCGGGGTGGCAGTGATAGGCAGGAGGCGGCAGTGATGAACCATGGCGGCATAAATCAGGGTAGTAGTAATGAACTGGGGACGACAGGAATCACAGTGGTAAGACGGAGACAGCATGAATCAGGGCAGCAATGCTGAGCCAGGGGCGACACATGTATTGGGGTGCTCAAATTATGATTGGGGGTGGTTGCACACCCAAAATAGATAAAAATCACCCCTGGCTGACGCTAAAAGAGTAAAAGCACGGCAGTGGCAGTCTGCCATTTACTCGGTTTGGGAAATTCCTCCAATAGGCAAACAGAAAACAATTAGACGATAGTGGGCTACTGTTTGCTTTCTGGAAGAGTGTTAGAGATTCCTGCTGACAAATTGTGCTGACAGCAGGGCCTAAGTTTAACCGATTTTGGGGGCCATGGCTGGATTAATCTCCTTGGTAGCGATAAACCAGGGGTGGCAGTGATCAGCCGGAGGTGGCAGTGAGGATTGGAAGGAGGAAGTGTCTAACCAGGGGCCGCTTATATATGGGTTAATTTAAAACAGGGAGTTAGGAGTGGCGTGAATCAGGGCAGCAATGATTAATTAGGGCGGCAGTGATGAACCAGGGGAGACAGTGATAAGCCAGTGGGCAGCAGTGATGAACCAGGGGCGGCAGCGATAATTCGGGCCAGCGCGGATTTGAGTCAAAATATGCTGGGGACAGCATCGAAGATCCAGAGGCGGCATGAATCAGGGCAGCAGTGATGAACCAGGGGCGGCAGCGATCAGCCGGGAGACGGTCTATCGTCATATTTAGGGTTTTAGGACGCGCCGTCACCTAGGGTCATACGGCGCCCATAACACGAAATAACATACGTAAATACAACATTTCCGCACGAGACTCAACAAGTCAGGTGGGAAAACAGATCATGTGAAAATTGTATCAGAAAATTATATAAAGCATATATAATAAAAAGAAATACAAATACTATAAAAATGACATAGACAATTTCACATGACAGACTAGGGTCAGCGAGTAGGTACCATGAAACTCGACGTTATGTAAAACATTAAAGACTACTAGGATGAATGTATGAAATTAAAACTAACGCTCCTCAGATATAACATGATGCTAGTGATATCCACAGAAGGATGCTATCCCAGAACGCTCACTGCCCAGATATCCCCAGGATGCTCACTACTCCGGGAGACGTCAGCGATGAACCAGGGGCGGCAGTGATCAGCCAGGGGGCGGCAGTGATCCGCCAGGGGGTGGCAGTGATCAGGCAGGGGCGGCAGTTATCAGCCAGGGGGCGGCAGTGATCAGTCAGGGAGCGGCAGTTATCAGCCAAGCGGCGGCATTTATCAGCCAGAGGGCGGCAGTGATAAGCTAGGGGCGGCAGTGATCAGCCAGGGGGCGGCAATGATCAGCCAGGGGGTGGCAATGATCAGCCAGGGGCGGCAGTTATCAGTCAGAGGGTGGTAGTGATCAGCCAGGGGCGTCAGTAATAAGATAGAGGCGGCAGTGATCAGCCAGAGCGGCAGTTATCAGCCAGGGGGCGGCAGTGATCAGCCATGGGCTTAATGATCAGCCAGGTGCGTCAGACATCAGCCAGGGGGCGGCAGTTATCAGTCAGGGATGACAGTGATCTGCCAGGGGGCGGCAGTGATCAGCCAGGGGCGGCAGTTAGCAGCCAAGCGGCGGCAGTTATCAGTCAGGAGGCGGTAGTGATCAGCCAGGGGGCGGCAGTTATCAGCCAGGGGACGGCAGTTATCAGCCAGAGGCGGCAGTGATCAGCCATGGGCAGCAGTTATCAGCCAGGGGGTGGCAGTGATCAGCCATGGGCAGCAGTTATCAGCTAAGGGCGGCGGTTATCAGCCAGGGGGCGGCAGTGACGTGGTGTCACAAATCATCAAATCATTGAGAAAGTGATAAGCCAGGCGGCATTGATAAGCTAGAGGTGGCACCAATCGGGGTTCATCCGGTACGGGGAAACTTGCCAGGGGCGGCACAAATTAGGGCGGCAGTGATAAAATAGGGTGACACTGTTCAGGGCAGCGGTGATAAGCCAGGGGCGGCACATTTATTGGGGGTGCTCAGTACATGATTGGGGGTGCTTAAATTAGGATTGTGGGTGCTCGGGCACCCTCAAAGAGAGATAAAATTAAACCCCTGGCCTTGACATTCATTTCTTAGCTTCAAATGGCACGGGATTAGATTGAGCATGTAACAGGTAAGGTTAAGGAATTTTTATTAGAAATTTAAAAATTTTATAGAAATATTTTGGACACTTTTTCAACGATTTTTTCAAAGTGTGGCCAGTAATTCACTTTAAAGGTATTCATGAGAAAAATACGCACCCATATATCTATTTTTAGTGAAGTTAATGATTGTTTGCGTTCTAAACTTTATCAATGTGTAATTTGCCATAGAATGACGCCATGCGCGCAAAAATCGACCGCCCGGTGCGCCCGGCCGTCGTCGGCGGGGCCGCCGGTGCGTGGGCACGGGCAGCAGATTGACTCAGGAGCGTATGAACTCTTGGAATCATGATTAACCCTCGCCCCACCGGGCCATCGATGCCCCTCCCCTATGGTTTTTCCGGGATAGCAGAAAAACAACGAGACGCAGCAACGCGGTTGAGGGTTCTACCTCTCACTGCATCATTTTCCCATCATCCATGAATTTTTTACCCCGGATCACCCAAGGTCAGGTCACCAGACGAGGCCAACCAAGGTCACCTCACTTCAACTTTAGAGCTCTGTAAGAGCTACATTTCAAAGTCGATCAATTTGAAACTTCCTACACTTCATGACCTCTCCAGGGTCTACAAGGTGTATATCCGGGATTTTTCGATTTCGTGCCCTGAGGTCAGGCCACGAGGTGACCTCTCCCATTGAAAAAGCATGGGGAAAAGCTGTCTTATGATCTAAAAGTCACAAAAACGATTGAAAATGCTCAGCTTGATCAAAAAAGCGTTCTTGGACACCCTTTCACGGATTCCAGGGGCCATATTTGCCCTTTGACCTCTCCAAGGTCATCCATGGTCACCAGGGTTCAAAAACAGTATTTTGACAATAACTTTTGACCCAATAAAGCTAGAGCGCTGAAACACACACCATCGTTTTTGTCTGGTCACTGGCTTTCATTTGATATATAGCAAGGTTACTTTCTGACCTTTCGTGACCTCAGGTCATATTAAGTCACGAGGTGACCTCTGGAGGTCAAACCACTGGCGGGAGGTCTTTACGTTCCACATAGCGGAAAAGGCTGACAATTTCCTATCAAATGTACTTTACCAGACCTCAATAGCTCTAATGATATAAGAATTATGCCCAGTTTGCTTAATCATTGCATATTTGAGTGAGAATAGCCGATCTTGACCTAATTTGACCCCTGGAGGTCAAACCATTGACCTGAGCACTAAAACATGCAAAGTAATTTCTTACTGAATTCATGCGAGCTTTCTAGTGCACTTTGCAGATTTGCGCTAACGCCAATATTTTCGGAGTTAGAGGGGCCATCGACGCCCCCGTTGGGGCGAAGGTGGCGCCGGACCCCGGTGGGGCGCGGGTTAAATGTGAGAAAGAAGAATAGAAATACACGTGTTCAACAAAAGAGTGAAATCGAAGCAATCTTAATTCGGTTGAGGGGGAACGACTCCCCATATCTTACCGTTGCCCATAAATCGATCACGGATTTGAGTCCTAAATTTGTATTTTAGAAATAAAGAGACTTGTGCATTTGTGCAAACTTGGTCTTTTCTGCGTGTTGAAACGACATCGTATCCAACACGGATGAACCCTGGCCGCAGTTGTGCGGTCTCCACCCTGGTTCGTGCGTCAGTGCCTTTATGACACGCGCGAGGTGTCAGATGTCCAGTGCGCAGCTCATGAAGCGGAGAGCACATCCTCCACAGTTAGTACGACATTAGAGCGTGTTCAACGTCGACTGCGTTGCACTCCACCGTCCCTGCGTCGACGGGGGTACCTCATCTTATGGTATGCACTCTCCCCCGCCCCAGGGACGACGGTTGGTAAGGCGGTGAGTCAGGAAATATATGGGGATGGTGGGTGGGGGTGCCTCCTGCGACGGCCGGCTTGCCCTGTTGTCTCACACTGTCTGGCTCCCCTCTTGTTGTCACAGGGTAATAATCAGCTGACCTGCCGCCGCCGGGCCGGCCGCATCCCGAGCGCCGTGTGCTCCGCGGCGGCTGGTCAGCATGGACCTGCCGACGGCGTCACGCTCCGCCCCAACTTAAATTTAACCTGTCGTTAATTATCATTTAGAGCGTGTTCAACGTCGACTGCGTCGCACTCCACTCATGTAATGCGGCGTCCACTCACTCGCGTGTTGGCTGATTAAGGCCGTCCCTGCGTCGACGGGGGTACCTCATCTTATGGTAGGCACTCTCCCCCGCCAAACCCACCAACGGGACAGAATGAAAAAACACGGGTGTGAGAACCATGCGCGTGTGACTCCCCGACGTGAGGCACGGTCCGACACCGGTATACGCCCCGGCGTGAGGCACGGTCCAACACAGGTATACACCCCAGCGTGAGGCATGGTCCAACACAGGTATACGCCCCGACGTGAGGCACGGTCCGACACAGATAAACTCCCCGGCTTGAGGCACGGTCCGACACAGGTATACGCCCGGCGTGAGGCACGGTCCAACACAGGTATATGCCCCGGCGTGGGGCACGGTCTAGCACAGGTACACGCCCCGGCGTGAGGCACAGTCCAACACAGGTACACGCCCCGGCGTGAGGCACGGTCCAACACAGGTACACGCCCCGGCGTGGGGCACGGTCCAATACAGGTATACGCCCCGGCGTGAGGCACGGTCCAACACAGGTATATGCCCCGGTGTGGGGCACGGTCCGGACACAGGTGTACGCGCCGGCCTGAGGCACGGTCCGACACAGGTACGAACCACGGCGTGTGGTACGATTCGACACAGGTATGGGCCAAGGCGTGTGGTACGATCCGACACAGGTATGAACCACGGTGTGTGGTACGATCCGACACAGGGATGGAACCACGGTGTGTGGTACGATCCGACACAGGTATGAAAACCACGGCGTGTGTCACGGGTCAACACCGGTATGAACCACGGCGTGTGGTACGATCCGACACGGGTATCAAACCACGGCGTGTGGTACGATCTGACACCAGTATGAACCACGGCGTGTGATACGATCCGATACAGGTACTGGTCGTACTGGTCGAGTGCAGCCGAACTGTGCGGACGTAATTTCTTTGCTCTTGAAAAAGGTTTAGATTTCGCTAAATATTAGTCATTAGCTAATAATAAAGTAAGCGCCTTGTACATGAAGAAGTGCTGGATTCAAATAAGTTATTTTTTCAGTTCGGTCACGTGAATTTTGTGTTGTTTAAACGCTTTAAAGTTTGGGTAATTTTGTGAATTTTCATATCCTGTCATATTTTCTGCGACAAAATATCTGCTTAAATTTTCTCTCAAGAACACATGTTTTTGCCTAGACCCCTCAGTGAACAGAACCAATGTGCCGTGCATTAATAACATAAGCCGTGGAGGAACTGAAAGAACAGGAACCAGTAGCAAGAGAAAAACATGTACAAGTGATAACTAACAATCGACCAGTGTGTGCGTACCGAGAACGATTAAGAGCCTAAAAACGACCCAGGACATTAACGATTCCCAAACGACATGTCACGACATCAGCGCAAACCCAGTCACCAGCCGACGAAACAAGAAATGCGACACTCCCAGATGTGACAGCCAACAGCACAAGAACGAAAAGAGAGACCAGCCGAAAAAGAACGAGAATTATTCATCATCACCATCATCGTCATGCCTTGTTTGTTGTTTTCCATGTTTTTTTTTCACCGGATCCCTTCATCAAGTCCCACTACCTCACCCCATGGGTTGAGCGCGGCGCATGTGGCGACCCTCCCCGTGGGTAATCCTTATCCTTCCCCATCAACCATCCTATCCTTATCCTTATCCTACAGTGTGTTTTTGCTTAAGTTGTCATTTATGTCCCTCATCTTCATTACGACCGGCTTCAGAATAGCCACATGAATAGTGGAGATGCCGTGTAAATCATATAAATAAAATAAATAAATATGAACCACGGCGTATGGTACGATCCGACCTAGGTATGAAACCACTCCGTGTGGTACGGTCCGACACAGGTATGAAACCACGGCGTGTGTCACGAGTCAACACAGGTATGAACCACGGCGTGTGTCAGGAGTCAACGCAGGTATGAAGCCACGGCGTGTGGTACGATCCGACAGGTATGGAACCACGGCGTGTGGTACGATCCGACACAGTTATGAAACCACGGCGTGTGGTACGATCCGACAAAGGTATGAACCACGGCGTGTGGTACGATCCGACACAGGTATGAAACCACGGCGTGTGGTACGCTCCGACACAGGTATGAAACTACGGCGTGTGGTACGATCCAACACAGGTATGAAACCACGGCGTGCGTCAGGAGTCAACGCAGGTATGAAGCCACGGCGTGTGGTACGATCCGACAGGTATGGAACCACGGCGTGTGGTACGATCCGACACAGTTATGAAACCACGGCGTGTGGTACGATCCGACACAGGTATGACCCACGGCGTGTGGTGCGATCCGACACAGGTATAAACCCCGGCGTGTGGTACGATCCGACACAGGTATGAACCCCGGCGTGTGGTACGATCCGACACAGGTATGAACCACGGCGTGTGGTACGATCCGACACAGGTATGACCCACGGCGTATGGTACGATCCGACACAGGTATGAAACCACGGCGTGTGGTACGCTCCGACACATGTATGAACCACGGCGTGTGGTACGAGTCAACACAGGTATAAACCACGGCGTGTGGTACGATCCAACACAGGTATGACCCACGTCGTGTGGTACGATCCGACACAGGTATGAATCAAGGCGTGTGGTACGATCTGACACAGGTATGAACCACGGCTTGTGGTACGATCCGAAACAGGTATGAACCACGGCGTGTGGTACGATCCGACACAGGTTTGACCCACGGCGTGTGGTACGATCCGACACAGGTATGACCCACGGCGTGTGGTACGATCCGACGCAGGTATGAAGCCACGGCGTGTGGTGCGATCCGGACGCAGGTATGCACCACGGCGTATGGTACGATCCGACACCAGTATGAACCACGGCGTATGGTACGATCCGACGCAGGTACGAACCACGGCGTGTGGTACGATCCGACACAGGTATGAAATCACAGCGTGTGGTACGATCTGACACAGGTATGAACCACGGCTTGTGGTACGATCCGACACAGGTATGCACCACGGCGTATGGTACGATCCGACACCAGTATGAACCACGGCGTATGGTACGATCCGACGCAGGTATGAACCACGGCATGGGGCATGGTCTGACACAGATCGTGTGGGACGATCGGGCACCGGTATGGACCATGGCGTATGGCACGGTCCTGCGCATGATATGAACCACGGCATGGGCCATGGTCTGACACAGGTCGTGTGGTACGCTCCGGTACAGGTATGAACCATGGTGTATGGCCCGGTCCGGCACAGGTATGAACCACGACCTGGGCATGGTCTGACATAGATCGTGTGGTACGATCAGGCGCAGGTATGAGCCATGGCGTATGGAACGGTCCGGCACAGGTATGAACCCAAGCGTATGGTCGTACTACCAGTGGTAAGGAGAGAAGAGCCCCGGCATGGGAGGGTACGTTACCGACAGTAGCAGCTGTAGTGCGTCGTTGGAATGTTGGATGGAGGCGCGAAAGTACCGACGAGCCAAAGGGCGACTGGGGCGCCGAACCGTTCCGCATGTCGGTACGGAAACCCATGGGGCGTTACGACTTGCACAAAAAACCCACTGCACAATACCGGGCATGGCGCCGCGCTTTGCGCACACAGGGACTAAGTGATAGCGTCGCAGCGGTGCCTCCTGCGACCACCGGCTCGGCCCTGTTGTCTCACACTGTCTGGCTGCCCTCTCTGCGTCCCCTCTTGTTGTCACAGGGTAATAATCAGCTGACCCGCCGCCGCCGGGCCGGCCGCATCCCGAGCGCCGTGTGCTCCGCGGCGGCTGGTCAGCATGGACCTGCCGACGGCGTCACGTTCCGGCCTAACTTAAATTTAACCTATCGTTATTTATCATTTATTACTGGGGCAGTTGGGTGTCAAATGGAGATAAGGCATGGCCTCAAGGTGGCTACTTCGTTTCGGACGCCAGATTTCTGCTGTCGGTGTTGGTATTCAAACTTGTGCGACATAGGAGTGGTAGAATGCCACGGGATAAGAGGACTTGTGTTGACTAGAGGATCTACTTTTTCTATATTCCTGGTCCCGGCGCCAGTCCCGGCGCCGGCAGGCCTTGACTGGTCCCGGCAAGACCCAACTTGGTCCTGGCATTGGCCCCGGCAAACAATTCGGGTCAATAGGAACAAATCTGCAGTCTTGTCTTATATGTTTCAACCAGTGACTTCGATGCTCTATTTCAGCCGCGAATTATGAGTAATTGTGTTATTTCGAATGGAGCTTATTACAACTAAATTAGGGCTTGTATTGCCCGTATCATTAACCCGCCCAAAAAACCCTGGATCGAGAAGATCTCCAGCTCTGGCCATGGTATATCACTTTTCGGGCCGCACCCCTTCCCCCGTGACGTCATTTATGACCAGCCCCATATAGGCTTAAGTAAGACAATTTGTGTGTGCGTAGTTAGCCATATTAGGTTATGTATTCGTCAAATGCTAAGTGAAAACTAACTTAATTGGTTAAAAATTAAATAATCTCAATATGGTATGGACCGCAAAGAACACAGGCCCTACCTAAGATTATTAGGCTCTCCAATCCTAAGAGGTCCTGGCACGGTCCCAGTACATACACAGTTGATCCTGGCAAAGTCCCGGTTGAGCCCAGCATCCGGTCCCAGCTCCGGGACACCGGGACCAAAAATAGAACCTATGGTACTGACCCAGTCGAGTGTTCTCCGCAAAAGACGCCAACTTCAAAGAAAGAGTAAATCTAAATTCGGAAAACGTCACAAGAGCCAGACAGCAGCCGGAGGCAGTTACTGAAGAGCTGCTCGCTGCGGAGACACAATCATCAACGACTGACTCACTGGGTGCTCCAACAGTTCCAGCCGAAGTCGATGTTTCCTATGTATTGCCGCTGCTGGACGGGGACTACCGTCAGAACAGATAGGCTTTTGGTTGAACTGATCCTTTGAAGTTGGTTTATTCTTCGCTTTGTGCTTTCAGTTTATTACTGTTGTGAACCAAAGAATGCCCCTTTCGTGTCTCAATATAAAATAAAACTGTTTTTGGTACATCGATTCAACCTCCTCTGCCTCCTCTGCTGGTGAACCGAACCAAATACCACTAAATCTAATACACTACTGTCATAACACCGCCCGTTAACTATGAATTCGCTTCCACCCAAGACCTGAATAATATTGATTCCACCTTGCTTCAAAACACATGCTTTATAACGTATGTTGTTAACGTTGTTTACTCTTAATGAAGCTTTACTGAAGCCGAGAACGAAAGAGGAAAGAAAAAGAAAGTCTAGAAAATGTGTTTTGTCAACGGCACATCCTTACCCTATGCAAATTTCCACAATACCATGCGCTATGTAGATGCATGTTTCCCTAGCAATAAACTTCTAGCCCATAGTCTCCGCTGAGCACCACACGCGTGCGTGTCGTCAGTGGGCCGAAGTGCCAGTTGGCTATCGGTGGGGCGCGCCGGGCGGCCGATTTTCGCGCGCATGGAGTCAGTCACTCTTTGGCTGATTAGACATCGATTAATTAAAGAACGCAAAATTTAACTGATGTTACTAAAAGCATAGGCACAGAGAAACATTTTCTCTGAAAGTCATTTGAAGATGAATCACTGGCCACACGTATAAAAAATGGTTTCAAAAATTGAATAAAATTTTTCAAAAACTTAAGCATAATTATTTTTGGAAAACTAAACTCAAAGTTGGATAATTAAATTATAAATACAATCGCGTTTTAAATGAGCATCCATAACGAAGGACTACACAGAAAATAATGATTATATACCACCATGTTTTGTTAAAAACACGGATTTTCGCGACATTCAGCAATCTGTAACTCCGAAACCCTTATTTTGAGGAAATAAACATTCTCAAATCGGAATTCTACGCCTCTGATTATCCTGTGTACGAAGTTAGAACGAAATCTGAGACTATGCTATGCACAATCCAGGTAGTGCCTGGTCGACTTGTCCGGGAACGCCCCAGGCTGTTTTAGGCCATTTTACCTCTAGCTCTCGATTTCTGCATTAACTTATATCTACATTAAAAAATGTACAGGCCATTTTAAAATGAATGTTTTCAAAAACTGGATGGAGCAAACCAACTAACGCATATTGTGAATATCTCCAATGCCTCCGCCGACTTCCACTGTTTTAAGTATTCCACTTGCACGGCCTTTTCGTTCGAACGGTTTGTTATGTTCACAAGTAAAAAGGACTAATCGACAATAAATTTCAGAGCGATCAGATTCAGTTCTTTACTACGCACACCTTAAAAATCCACTTGCTAAAACTATGATGCCTCACTAATCAGGTAAAAACAAAAATTGAAAGCCGTAACTGGTTTTGTCGTCAAGGTGTTGCATAAAATTCACAATACACAGACATGCTATCCTAGTGACTAGTCGCGAACCAGAATCAGCAATCATATATTGGTCACACACGACGTGGGATTCGAATGTTTTAGGGATGAATAATCGATAATCCGGCCGCATATATTCTCATTAAAAGTTGTCGCAGCTCCACCCCCGGGAATGGTACAAAGATGGACTATTAATGGGTACCACCCTGGGTACGCACGGCACGCAGTCGCCGAGCCTGTGTCACCCTGGGCCTGGGGCTGAGCGGGGTGAGCGCCGAGTGGTGACGGCGTCGCCGGCGCCCTCTGCCACCGCGCTGCGGTCCAGGCTCGGTATCGTCGCAGTCCAGGCCATAGATCCCGACTGACCAGCGGCGCGGGGAGTCCTCGCGGCCGGGGCCGCAGGGCCGGCGACCTGAAGTCACACAGGACAGGGTCAACCGAGTCAAACGCGACGGCAGTGTCAGCTAACTGCGGACTGAAGGTCAACTCAGTCAACCGTGGGGATCCCGCGGTGCTGCCGTGGACTGACTGACTTGATGCTGCCTAAGTGCGTCAATGAAAAGTTTGAATATACTACTAACGTAAATGCTGCGAACAGTTAATGGTACACATGTTGACTGTTCTTACAAACTTTATGATAGCCTCTTTATATTGAACCGCTGTGCGTAACCGACAACAGGCGTTTAGCGTCGGCTTCAGATAAGGGTGCGCATCTCGACACTGCCGTCAGGTCAGGCTCTCCCAGCTTCCGCACTTCAATGATCCGATCTGGCAGCTGGTGTACGCTCGGTTGTGACAGAGCATCGCCGGTGGTGCAGTCGGTTCAGCTTCAGGCGGCTGAACGGGGAGGGGCCTATTCTGATGGTGATCATAAGATGTGGGAGCACCGGATGGAACCATCGGGGGAGCGCCTGCCCCTGGGTCCGCCATGTTCAGGATATTTGACAAGGCGGCCCAAAAACATGATCTCTGTTAACACGCGCCCTGCTGGGAGGGGGGGCGTTTTTTGCTCCCCCTCCGTATCCAATTTCTAATAAAAGCTAAAATAAAATTACGAACAGCGCTCAAAAGCTCTTGACAAGACGAAGAGAAATCATACGGAACATTTTTATGTCAGGTCAATATTGAGGTCAGCAAAGGTCAAAGAATGTCCCATAGGTTTATAACAGGGCGGTGTACGTTTGCCCCTTTAGATTTGAACTCAGCACAGCTACAGCAAATATTTATGCATCATTGGATTCCTCTCACCTTGGCAAATCGAATTATGTATAATATGACCTTGCTAGGTCAAATTGTGAAAATGATCTCACATCGAGCTAGGTCAAGGTCACATGGTGACCTGATATGGTCATGTTGCATATCAATCGCCTCCCCGTGACAATATAATTATAATGCAAGCAAAATGGGAGCTTTATCTCAATTCAGTGAGAAGTTATTGGCAAAACAATTACTGTACGTTGCTGTGAACTAACATGACCTTTGAGAGGTCAGAGAGTCAAAAACTAAACTGAATGGTCACTATTGTGGAGCGAATACGCGTTTTGAGGATTTTCATGTTTATCTATCCAGTTGTTACCGAAAACGAACCCTTTCTATTTTTCACCATCAACTTATAATGAGGTGACCAAAAAATTGACTCCACCTTAGGTCAACAATATCAAAATTCCGAGATAGCGGATTTTTAGACTGTAATGACCTTATCATATGGTGAAACTTTGAACCTGATCGGCTGACAGATGTACCCAAGGCACTGCTTCAAACTCGTGATTTTGGGTTTGAGGTCGGGTCACTTGACCTTGAATAGCTCCTTGACCTGACATGACCTGACCTAAAAAATTTGGTCAGATGCGTAAATTGATCAGGGATAAGGTAGTGTAAGTTTCGTTGTTCTGCGTCTCTTCGTTTTTGCGTTATCTGGGGAAAATCAGGAGGAGGGGCGAATTTGGCCCCCCACCCAGCGGGCGCGTGTTAATGTTCTGTCGACATGGGATAGGAATTAAGGCACAGGGTAGAAAAGGACGTTGCGGGACCAGGTTTGCCAGTGTTTCATTCGGATCGTAACGGAGCCAGACCACGCTCAGGGTGAATCAATTGTCCGAGATGGGATTGGAGAGGACAAAATGGCAAAGACCAGGACATTGCAGCTAAAATGTCGGCGCAAGCTAACGGCCTGTTTAACGGTGTCCTGTCGGGGGGCGGGGGCGGGCGGATTCTGCAGTTCACATGCCTCATGTTTTTCATGGATGTCTCAAAAACAGTTAGCGATAGGCGTTTGAAGCTTTTCTACTTTTCCTAAAACTAAATTGGGCAGATTCCCTGAGGATTTCGAAAAATATATTTAGTAAACATATTACTTTAGGGGCAGAGCTATGGCTCGGCATTTATGGGCGTCACATGACCTAAGCTGTCGGTGCGGCCTACAACCCCAAATATGATGATGATGGATTTGTGTTTAGGCACGATCTATTCCCAATACGCGTATTATCGTGTACGATGCGTTATTCGTACAACAAAGCCGTCCGCATCAATATTGAGAGCAGCTAGAATGTTTCCATGTTATGAATACGATGTCAGGCAATAGCTCATTTACATTGTCATGTTTTTATAACAATTGGTGGAACCTTCTGAAAGGCCATACTCTGCGTAAATTGATCAGGGATAAGGTAGTGTAAGTTTCGTTGTTCTGCGTCTCTTCGTTTTTGCGTTATCTGGGGCAAATCAGGAGGAGGGTCGAATTTGGCCCCCCACCCAGCGGGCGCGTGTTAATGTTCTGTCTACATGGGGTATGAATTAAGGCACAGGGTAGAAAAGGACGTTGCGGGACCAGGTTTGCCAGTGTTTCATTCGGATCGTAACGGAGCCAGACCACGCTCAGGGTGAATCAATTGTCCGAGATGGGATTGGAGAGGACAAAATGGCAAAGACCAGGACATTGCAGCTAAAATGTCGGCGCAAGCTAACGGCCTGTTTAACGGTGTCCTGTCGGGGCGGGGGCGGGCGGATTCTGCAGTGCACATGCCTCATGTTTTTCAGGGATGTCTCAAAAACAGTTAGCGATAGGCGTTTGAAGCTTTTCTACTTTTCCTAAAACTAAATTGGGCAGATTCCCTGAGGATTTCGAAAAATATATTTAGTAAATATATTACTTTAGGGGCAGAGCTATGGCTCGGCATTTATGGGCGTCACATGACCTAAGCTGTCGGTGCGGCCTACAACCCCAAATATGATGATGATGGATTTGTGTTTAGGCACGATCTATTCCCAATACGCGTATTATCGTGTACGATGCGTTATTCGTACAACAAAGCCGTCCGCATCAATATTGAGAGCAGCTAGAATGTTTCCATGTTATGAATACGATGTCAGGCAATAGCTCATTTACATTGTCATGTTTTTATAACAATTGGTGGAACCTTCTGAAAGGCCATACTCTGCTCATTCGTATTACTGTTCGTGACCCCAGCAGTTGTTGCGTCGATAAGCCCAAAAATTAGTATTAAATTTGGTCTCCCCGCCACTTAGAGCCCGTGGCCGGACCCCTGCAAGCAACAATTCGGCGGGATCTGTTAATCGGCTCCCGTAGGTACAGAGTAGTGGACGAGGACGTCACTCGGGGATCATCCATGTGAAGACAAAATGTTCGGACCAAGTATGAGCAGTGTTAGGGTAAGCTTGGAGTGAGACTTGGACAGGTAGATGAGCAAAGGTGCGTGACGCCGGGGTGCCAAACAATACTTAATAATAGATTTCCATGTGCCGTTGCAGTACCTATTATGCCTTGATAAAATGCTTAAAATAGCGATAGAGTTATGAAAAATATAAGTAAGCTGTAGCAGCTGCAGCTGTTCGCAAAAGAAAAAACGTGCTCTCACCCAGCATGTTCAACACGTACGAAAAACAGCTCTAACTGCAGTATGTCGTTGGTGTGTTGGGACTGTTAGATGACGGTGCCTGCTATTGCAGTATGTCGTTGGTGTGTTGGGACTGTTAGATGACGGTGCATGCTATTGCCGTATGTCGTTGGTGTGTTGGGACTGTCACGGGGCTTGTTATTGCAATATGTCGTGGGTGTATTGGGACTGTCACGGGGCCTATTATTGAAGCATGCCGTTGGTCTGTTGGGACTGTCAGGTGACGGAGCTTGTTATTGCAGCATGTCGTTGTTGTGTTGGGACTTCAGGTGACGGAACCTGTTGTTGCAGTATGTCGTTGGTGTATTGAGACTGTTAGATGACGGGGCATGCTATTGCAGTATGTCGCTGGTGTGTTGGGACTGTTAGATGACGGGGCATGCTATTGCAGTATGTCGTTGGTGTGTTGGGACTGTCATATTGCAGCATGTCGTTGGTGTATTGAGACTGTTAGATGACGGGGCATGCTATTGCAGTATGTCGTTGGTGTATTGAGACTGTTAGATGACGGGGCATGCTATTGCAGTATGTCGCTGGTGTGTTGGGACTGTTAGATGACGGCATGCTATTGCAGTATGTCGTTGGTGTGTTGGGACTGTCAAGGGGCCTGCTATTGCAGTATGTCGTTGGTGTTGGGACTGTCAGATGACGGGGGCCCGTTATTGCAGTGTGACCTTGGAGCGTTGGGACTGTCAGGTGACGGGGGCCTGTTCGGAACCCACCGGCAGGCAGAGACGCGTCGCTGGCGGTGGCGACAGCGGTGAGAAGTGGGTGCTGGCGTCGGACGGCGGCTGCGAGAGCGCCGCCAGGGGGCCGATCTCGGGCGAGGGCGAGCCGCAGCCGCCTCTCAGCGCCAGCAACAGTCTGCGGGGCAGTAAGACGGACCGGCCAGGTTCATTAACACCGTCCAACCAGCTCACAATCAGAACTGAGACGGCCGTAGACACCCTACCATTGAGGACGAAAATCGGACGGTACAGGGCATCGATGGGCCATTGTTCGCAACGTATGTACGTTCACCCAGAGCCGGGTAGTCCGCTTCTTTAGTCCGCTAATGCACTCCTCAGATATTGTCACACTCTCTAAATGACAGCGGATTAGAAGTAGCGATTTATCTAACCTGAAGGCTGCAGAGTAGCCGGTAGCGGACCCGAGCAATTCTAAGCCACTAAAGCTATCGACAGCCGCGTAAAAACTGCTATCAACAAAAATAATTATTTGCTTTGAGCATATAACGGGGAGTCTAAAATCGGGGGGCGAGAGTGTACCCACAAACTTGAAATGCTACACATTTTCAGGAACTTGCATGAACGCAAGGTAGTGAATTATTAATAACAGTAAATTTTCTGAAAAGGCAACAGACGCTGGTTATCTTCGGCGACCAGTATAATCGGCTGATTCGTGGTCTCTATCTGGTTCGCGATTACAACCGATTACACTGGTCAACAAAATTTAACTTTTGTCGCGAATCCAATATAAAATAGTCCGTTTCTAGGATAATTTTTGGCGCTGAACACGAATCTGGCAGCAGAAATGCCGTATCAGATCAGAATTTTGAGACCCAGTATGTCTGTGTGTCGTCTTTGTGCAAGCCTTCTTGGCATCAGTGACATTGACAGTGCAAAACCCAAGAGGTCTAGGAAAATGAACGTTTAGGTGTTTGTGGAGGCTAGGGGATTCTACCTTAAACCCTATTTTCATAGACCTAGGTCAGTATAGGTAAAACGAGGCCATATAGGTTAAATTCTGTATGTGCAGGGTAGGCATTGGTAAATGCCGTGATTATGCGATGAGAAGCCGGATATGGAGAGAAAGTGACCTAAAGTAACAGAGGAAAGGTCTGAGGCAATGCTCTCTGAAACTTGTAGGCCAAGGTCGTTCAAGGCCATTGACCTTTGAGGTCAAAATATTACATTTTGCCTATAGCGTGTACTACAACTAGCACTATGGCAACCGTCGGGCGGAAAATAAGGTTTGACCTTGACCCATGACCTTAGTCTTGAACCTGCGACTTTGAGCTCAAAATTGGGTGACCTAGCGAATGACGTCATAGCATGATATATGTCATATTAGGCGGCATCATCCGACCAAAGGCACTAGGGTCAATGACATTGAAATGGTGGTATGACCTTGACCTGTGACTTTTTACTTAGACTCGACCTTCAAGGGAGGTGACTCTGACATGAAATCCTCATCATATAATGTTGCGACGTCACCTCTCGGTCTACAATACCGGCGAGCTTGTGCGACCGAGCGCAAACCTTGTTCAATGTACAATGTTCATGCACTTGAATGCGAGGTAGTCTTTCGTTGCAATAAATTCACATGTATATTGATAAGCTGCATTGTCCGGGTGCAGATAATCCGATTCTCGACATCCTTGATTTATATGTTTCCACAAAAGGCTAGGCTGATGACAATGTGTGGACAGTGTAGGGGCTATACAACAGGTATGCTCTGAAGAAGAAACCAGGTCCGATGGCAAAAAACGGTTACTAAATTTGAAATCAGCGGTATCGAAATAGGCAGAAACAGGTGTTGACGTGCCGGATCTATTTTGGCTGTTGACCAGTGTTATCCATGACCTGAGCAAAATATCATTCGTCAGTGCAGCTTTCTAACGTATACTGAGGCGATATTTTTCTCCAAAATCAAGTACCTATCAATTACGGGTTCCTCAGCAGTACTTATATCATAGGAGCCAACAGAGGCTGTCTTCGGTTTTAAAGGGAGTATTATACTTAAATAAATAAAAAAGAATAGAATCTGAAACTTCTGGTGCCACCCTTTTAATGCCTTAACCTTAGCCATACGGTTGCGTTTGGGGATGAGGGAGTTATTTTTTAGTGCTCTCCCCAAGGTTTTTCCGAGGTCACCGGAAAACAGCGGTGCGCAGTGACGCCGCACTTGGAATAGCTATTCCCCCATTCTTTACATATAATTTCTGAAAATGTCAGGTCAAAGTCATACCAGATAAGGTCACCAAGCCAGGCCAAGTGACCCACCTTCAAAAATATTCAAAGTAGCAGCAGTGAGTGTTTAATCTGTTGACCTGAGATTCATAGCACACAATGAGGCCAATGGGGGTCCTAATATTTTGTAACAGGATATTTTAAATCGATGAACAGGGATCATGTACGAGCTATGACCTTCCCATCTAAAGCCTGTAGGAAAACTTCGAAACACGCTTTTCAGTACGTACGCCTCAGATCAACTTCAAAATTCCAACAGGGTGTATTGGTGGCCTATCCCTAATGATGAAAAAACTGTGACCTGTGACCTTTGGCAGGTCATCTGATGTCAATTAGGCAATTTTCTCTATGTACCCGATGCTTTTGAAAAAATAAAGCCTCTATTGATGGAAAGATGTGCTCTTTCCAGCCGCTCACATCAGCCCCAATTCCTTCTTATATGCCCCTGTAGGTAATTTTCCGAAACATTTAGTTCAAAATTCGGTGAAAACCTGTTTTATGGGTAGCATTTTAGCAACACTTTCTAGCATAAAGTAGCGATAGCTGGAGTAGCGAGAATCGGTTCGGCGATTTTGAAGACGTACCGCCAGTAGCGGCGGCAGTTTCAGCTAGCCAAGCTAGATCGGCAATGAAGTAGCGGTTTCTGAATGTTGGTAGGGGCGCCCACCTCCGAGCCCACCACTGTTCAACGGTTCAAGCTCGTGAGGCGCACTGGCAATCCCGCAGGCAGCGGGGCTGCGGGCGGCTCTCACCCGAGTTTGGGCGTCCTCTCGTCGGCGGAGGGCGGCACGAAGTCATCCATGGCTGCGGCTGCACTGCTCCGCCCTGAAACCCGAGCCAGGCCATTCAGTCAGGAGCGGACGTGTTGGAGAGTCTGCTCTGAGTCGGCATCACCCAGAGTCACTGACTCATTTATTTCAGGTACAATCAAGTCAGTCCATTTGTGAGGTTTCCGGTAAATTGGAGTCGACTCATCGATTCAGAGCATTGAGTCATGTCAGACAAGCCAGATCTCAACTGAGTCATCAAACTAACTCAGAGTTTTGAAGTCCTAACATTGGACTTTTATGAGCCTAAATTGAATTGGAGTAAACCTGAAATCACTGACCCATTCCAAATGACTTGGACTCCTTGATTCCTCGCTTGTGTCAGAGTGGACTCATACTGACTAGGTATGGTTCAAATTCCACTCAGACTCATATTAGCTCATCAACTTGAGATTGACTCGATTAGGTTCACTGTGAGGTCAGCAAATGTACTGACGTGCGGTAAGACAAATGTCGGAAAAAGTGTCAAGAGTCACCAACGGAATTTCAAATCAGACTTGTGTGACCAAATATGCTGAGATTCGGCATCAAAAGGGGACTATTCGCCAGACCTTTTGAATCTTTTTGAAAAGCTTAGATACCGTATTGACAGCCTTACCGTGCACTTCTCAGGCTGTGGTGAGCACAATATTGCTTAGTTTGTCACTGAACTAATATTTTTGGCACCAACATTGTTAGCCAGTTTCAGTTTGCAGATTTTTCGACCTGTGCGCTAACCCCTCAGGGGACCGATCTTCACTTGCCGGATTCGTCCGGCAAGTAAAGATTGGAGCAACTGGGAGTGACGCGCCCGGGGCCCCAGTCAGCCCTGGGAGGCATGTCGACGCATCACCGCTGACACATCATGTCTGGCTTCTCCGGCGGCCGCCGCCTCTTCCGATCTCGGTCGGTTAGAGTCGGCGTCTGTCGTCGGCGGCTGTGGTGATGAGGTCCACGGTGGTGCTAATGACTGCCTTACGGGCCCTTTGTTACCTGGTCGGTAACCGTATTGGATCGGATCAGTTCTGCCCTGCACCTCCCAGTCTGTAGCTCCTGTTTGTTTTTGTTTTCTTATTTTGTTGATTATTTTTAGTTCCTGTCCTCTTTTTACGCTTTAGTTATTAGTTCCACAGTTAGTTGCCTTCTTCGGCATTTTATGGGTGTAAGGCGCCCACTCGAGGCCTATCTCGAGCCCCGGCGACGAGGTTGACGGGATCCTGGGGGGTTGAGGTTCCCCTCGGGCGGGTCAGTCCCGAGGGCTTCAACACGCCCCCATTGGCCCAGATATCTCGATCCAACTGGGGGTAAGCCGTCCGTAGGCTGCCGCGGGCGGCCTAGCTACGCGGCAGTGTCTACGGGCACTGTCGCTCGGTCCAGCTGGGCAGGGGGATTATGTTTCGGGCGTGCGGCGCGGCGCCCTTCGCGGTGGGGACTGTGATTGTTCTTGCCGGGCGCGACGCGGGCCGGGGTTTCGGAAACCGTCGTTTTTCGAGACTCCGGCCTGTTGTGCGCGCCTGGTGGACCGCAGTCTCCGCTGCGTGAGGGCTGCCGCGTTTTGCTTCGTCCCGACTCATGGCCCTGCCGGCCCATTGGGCTGATGGCGTCAAGGGGGTGGGTGCGTTCTGATCGGAGGGGTTGTGTGAGTATCTCTCGCCCCTCTGAGACGGGCGCACCTGCCCCCGTAGGTACTGTACCAGCCCCCGGGCCCAGCTATTGACAACTGGCAACCCGGGGGGCCGAAGGTAAATATCTCCTCCATGGCATCTTTACAAGCTTCAACCTCCGCTAATCAGACTGCACGGTTTCCGACCTCTGCCACGACACAGACCACCCTGAGTTCACCCTCGTACACCGCCGATATGATGGATTTTATGGAAGCCAGAACCCCCGCGCGGACTAGACCAGAGCAGGCTGGCTCCTCTACCCCTGTGTTGGACAAAACTTTTTCTAAGGTTCTGGTCCTCACTCTGGATGAGGCTCGAAAAATCAATCCCTTTCAGCTTGTTCAGGCGTTGTCTAAATTTTGAACCACGACCCATGTCTATCGGCACTCCGCCACCAAATTGGATGTGACCATGTCTTCAGAGGAAGAAACGTGCAGTCTGTTGTCAGCTAAAAGCCTCTCCTACCCAGGAGAAGGTGGCGCCTTAGTTTCAATACCGGTAACAGTAGCTCTCCATCCGACAAAAAACAGCTCTACTGGTGTTGTAACTTGTCGGGAGCTCGCAGAGTCGACAGAACAGGACGTACTGAGTGGCTTGGATGAACAGGGGGTGACAAACGTGCGGAGAATGAGTAAGAGGCTTAACGGTGATCTCCTAGCAACAAACACTTTCGTCCTTACATTCAACACTAAGGAGCTGCCTCAAACCATCCGTGTAGGCTGGCTTTCCTTGCGCGTGCGTAGATTCATACCAGACCCAACGCGATGCTACCGATGCCACAGATACGGCCATGTAGCGAAGGCTTGTAGAGGACAGGAGAAGTGTGGGAGGTGCTCGTTGGTAAGTCACGGCTCAGCGTCTTGCGAGGCTGACGTCCCTATGTGCGTCGGATGTGGTGGCGACCACGAGGCGTGGTCGCGCAATTGCCCCATGTTCCTCTCTGAGCGGGAAAAGATGAAAGGTAAGGTCCTGGAAGGTCTCCCAAAGAGATTGCAGCATCAGGAGATAGCCGCTGTGAGGTACCTGGCTTTCCCAAACCGTCTGTGATGGAAGAAACTACCGTGCCATCCTCTCCCTATCGCGACGCCCTTGTGGGCGGGCCTGAACGAGCGAGGTCGTCCTTCAATCTAGATTCCTCCCTGCGGGATATCATGCACTTATCGGTCCGGGATTTTATGAGCCTTTGCAGTGGGCGGGTGCTACAGCCAGTAAACTGCCCGACAAGTGGAGTTAGGACCACGGCTGAGAAGTGCATTCAAACTGACCCAATAGGGAACCCTGACGTATTCCCAGCAGCACCACTGCTTGGCGATCAGAGTGGGCACACAGCTGATAAGGACACCCAAGGGGGTACCCATGAAGGGGGTGTGATGGCATCGGACGCCGCACCACCAGTAGACCTCTCCGGGGAGAGTGCTGAGACTGACGAGAGAGGGGAGCAGCCAGTCTCTGACTCGGGGGCTGCTGCACAAGTAGTAAAGAGGCAAACCAAGCTGCAGAGACGTGAATCGGAGCGCTCTGCCTCAGCGCCACCAAAAGGACGCAGCGCTCGAAAGGAGCCAAGTGTAGCACTACTGCCAACCCCCGCAGATAACGACTCTACACTTATGCCACCACCATACGCTCCACCATCACCGCCGCCGAAGACAATCGACACAGGGTCCCGTGAAGGAAAGCGAAGGCTTTCCCCTTGTCCAAGTTCGGGAAAGGCATCCCCAACGCGGCGCCAAAAAGCATAAAAAAACCAGACTTTCTCTTCCGTGACACAAAGGGAAAGAAAATTTGGGTGCCCAGAGTCCAAAAAGAGTTTCCTATTAAAATAAAGCAAGCGGGCTCCCTAGAGAGTTTTGGAGAAGTCCAAAATGTTTGGCAGGATGTGCCGCGCCCTTGCGCTGTTAGTGATGACCTCCACCCAAGGGTCTAGGATATCCGGAGCGAACGGAGAGGCCACCACAAGCGTGAGACGCACGCACGGCTTGGTGCGTATCTGAAATGTATGACGGGAGAAGCTGGGAGACCTAGCTTACCAACCATCGCATTTTTTAGTGACCTTTTCAGCCGACACATAATTGAAACCACATATATTATCAACACTTGAGAAGTTCTTGTAATGAAGGGCGCTATATGGCCAAGTCGCTGAAAGCGCTCTAAAATCCCAATACACACACACGGCCTGTGCGCTAAGAGTTCCAATCCTAACTGAAGGTGAGCTTGAAAAGCTAGCTGTCTAATAACACAGCGGAGTCAGAATCGAAATTGAGCGGCCTGACAAAATCCTGAGTCATCAACCAAAATGTTTACGACACCATCTCAAACTCTGCTTCCATAAATCATTTTTCTTGGATACACTGACAATTAACACGCGCCCCGCTGAGGTCCCTGGCGTACTGGGGGGGCGTATTTCGTCCCCCCTCCGTATCTCATTTTCCAGTAGAGCTAAAGAAAAATTAAAGGGAATGTGGCACCTTCACAATGTGATTTTAACTGAGATAGCCAAGTTGTAAAGCAGGTCGGAAAACCCGGTACTCCATCTGCATTTGTCTTGGAACTCGATATTTCCGTAGAAAAAAACTAAAAACTACCTGACACCAGCCCCCCAGCCCCCCCGTCGCCGGCGGCCATTGTTGTGAGCTACTGGTGTGACGACATATGCTGACGTCACGATGAGCATCAGCCAATCGAAGCCCTTGAAGCATTTCAAGTATGGTAGTGGTTGCCAGATCATGACATCATCCACAGGCTGATATTTATTTCTTTTTCTAGAGGAGTATTTTTAAAAACCAAATATTGAGCTTATTGTACATTTTCAGAGAAATGATGAGTGGTTTCATCATTTTTTGACTAAAAGTACGCCTAATTACACCAAATTCCAGGATTCGACCAAGGTACCACATTCCTTTTAAGGACGGCGTTCGAAAGCTCTTGACGAGACGAATTTAGATTATAAGGACTGTTATTTCAGGTTATTATTGAGGTCAATATCCAGGAGGTGGAAGCGGACTAGCCTTGAGTGCCCTGCTTCGGCCCTGCCCACGGCCCCTGGTACTTATTTGTCTTGGTGTTGAGTTTCCACGACATACAATTCAGTTCTTCAATTTATGACGTTCAATGTACAAATGCCGTTTTCTAAAAAAAAACATTCGGGTTTATATGCACAGCGGGGACACCATGCAAACGCAATAGAAACGCAAAGGACGTGGTAAGGTCGTGTTTTTTTATATTTTTGCGTTCCCTTTCCCGGGAACATTTTTTATTAGTAGCTAGTATCATTCATACAACGCACTCACACTATGTACAGAGCAGAAGTTTCCATTTGCCGGCACCCTCACAGGACAGCGGCACCGCACTTGGCGGGCCATAGGCTGCTCCGGTCTCCCCAAGCCGCAGCGCCCAGCACAGCCCGAGCCCTCACATGAGGGCCGCGGGCGGGAGACCGGACCGGTGGATCACTTTAACACGCGCATTGACGGGGGTCTGAGCCACCTTCGCTTTGACGAGGGGGACGGGTTCACACCCCCCCTCAAGATCTCGAGAACCACGGTAGGTAGCGAAAAACGGTAAACGGCGTTGGGTAGCCCATCCACTTCTCCATCGAAAATATTTGTACCATTTTTTGTCAGGTCACATTTAAGGTCACGAGAGGTCAAAACATGCCGTAATAGGGATAACATGTAAATTAAGTTTTTCGGCCATTACATCTGAACAAAACTAAGATAGAGCAAAACGACTTCAAGTGTATGAATCCCCGCAGCAAGCCGAATCGAATGCTATATAATTTGACATTGCTTGGTCAAATCAAGGATTTGACCTGACCTGAGGTCAGGTCAGGGTCAATTTATATAAAATGCATATCATTAGAACTGCAAAGCCAAGGCGAGTCTAATGAAGCTAAAATAAACGCTCTATCACTAACCGTTACTGAGTTATACAGTAAAATACATTTTTTCCATGTATTTCCAATGGATAGGTCGTGTCTCGTACCTGACCTTAGGTCACCGATATCAAAAATACCGGAACATATTTTAGAGAACTTGGTGGGCCCATTATGTGATATGAGTTTCAATCAGATAAGTTCACCCTGCTCCGACTTATGGTATCTTAAACTTTTTTTGAGGTCAGGTCACTTGACCTGTACTGGTGACCTGACCTGAGATGACCTAACCTTAACACGCGCATTGACGGGGGTCTGAGCCACCTTCGCTTTGACGAGGGGGACGGGTTCACACCCCCTAAGATCTCGAGAACCACGGTAGGTAGCGAAAAACGGTAAACGGCGTTGGGTAGCCCATCCACTTCACCATCGAAAATATTTGTACCATTTTTTTGTCAGGTCACATTTAAGGTCACGAGAGGTCAAAACATGCCGTAATAGGGATAACATGTAAATTAAGTTTTTCGGCCATTACATCTGAACAAAACTAAGATAGAGCAAAACGACTTCAAGTGTATGAATCCCCGCAGCAAGCCGAATCGAATGCTATATAATTTGACATTGCTAGGTCAAATCAAGGATTTGACCTGACCTGAGGTCAGGTCAGGGTCAATTTATATAAAATGCATATCATTAGAACTGCAAAGCCAAGGCGAGTCTAATGAAGCTAAAATAAACGCTCTATCACTAACCGTTACTGAGTTATACAGTAAAATACAATTTTTTCCATGTATTTCCAATAGATAGGTCGTGTCTCGTACCTGACCTTAGGTCACCGATATCAAAAATACCGGAACATATTTTAGAGAACTTGGTGGGCCCATTATGTGATATGAGTTTCAATCGGATAAGTTCACCCTGCTCCGACTTATGGTATCTTAAACTTTTTTTGAGGTCAGGTCACTTGACCTGTACTGGTGAACTGACCTGAGATGACCTAACCTTAACACGCGCATTGACGGGGGTCTGAGCCACCTTCGGATTGACGAGGGGGCGGGTACCCGCCCCCCTAAGATCTCGAGAACCACGGTAGGTAGCAAAAACGGTAAACGGCGTTGGGTAGCCCATCCGCTTCTCCATCGAAAATATTTGTACCATTTTTTGTCAGGTCACATTTAAGGTCACGAGAGGTCAAAACATGCCGTAATAGGGATAACATGTAAATTAAGTTTTTCGGCCATTACATCTGAACAAAACTAAGATAGAGCAAAACGACTTCAAGTGTACGAATCCCCGCAGCAAGCCGAATCGAATGCTATATAATTTGACATTGCTAGGTCAAATCAAGGATTTGACCTGACCTGAGGTCAGGTCAGGGTCAATTTATATAAAATGCATATCATTAGAACTGCAAAGCCAAGGCGAGTCTAATGAAGCTAAAATAAACGCTCTATCACTAACCGTTACTGAGTTATACAGTAAAATACATTTTTTTCCATGTATTTCCAATGGATAGGTCGTGTCTCGTACCTGACCTTAGGTCACCGATATCAAAAATACCGGAACATATTTTAGAGAACTTGGTGGGCCCATTATGTGATATGAGTTTCAATCGGATAAGTTCACCCTGCTCCGACTTATGGTATCTTAAACTTTTTTTGAGGTCAGGTCACTTGACCTGTACTGGTGACCTGACCTGAGATGACCTAACCTTAACACGCGCATTGACGGGGGTCTGAGCCACCTTCGGATTGACGAGGGGGCAGGTACCCGCCCCCTAAGATCTCGAGAACCACGGTAGGTAGCAAAAAACGGTAAACGGCGTTGGGTAGCCCATCCGCTTCTCCATCGAAAATATTTGATCCATTTTTTTGTCAGGTCACATTTAAGGTCACCAGAGGTCAAAAACATGCCGTCACATGCCGTCATAGGGATAACATGTAAATTAAGGTTTCGGCCATTACATCTGAACAAGTAAAGATAGAGCAAAACGACTTGAACCCTATGAATCCTCGCAGCAAGCCGAATCGAATGATATATGATTTGACCCTGCTAGGTCAAATCAAAGATTTGACCTGACCTGAGGTCAGGTCAGGGTCAAATTATATAAAATGCATATCATTAGAACCGCAAAGCCAAGACGAGCCTAATGAAGCTAAAATAAACGCTCTATCACCATCTGTTACTGAGTTATTCAGTAAAAACCATATTTCCTATGTATTACCAATGGAGAGGTCGTGCTTCGTACCTGACCTTAGGTCATCAATATCAAAAATACCGGAACAAATTTTAGAGAACTCGGTGAGCCCATTATGTGATATAAGTTTCAATTGGATAAGTTCACCCTGCTCCGACTTATGCTATCTTAAACTTTTTTGAGGTCGGGTCAGTTGACCTGTACTGGTGACCTGACCTGAGATGACCTATCCTTAAAATTTTCACAGAAGTTGCAAAAATGATGAGGGAAAAGGTATACCAAGTACGGCGGCGCTACGCGCCGCCGTTTTTCTACTGTCTCCGAAAAACCCGAGGGGGCGGGTACCCGCCCCCGTCAATGCGCGTGTTAAAATGTTCACAGAAGTTGTAAAAATGATCAGGGAAAAGGCATACCAAGTACGGCGGCGCTACGCGCCGCCGTTTTTATGCTATCTCCGAAAAACCCGACGGGGCGGATATCCGCCCCATCAATGTGCGTGTTAACCCGCGCCCCACCGGGGGTCCGGCGCCACCTTCGCCCCACGGGGGCCATCGATGGCTCCCCTCTAACTCCGAAAATATAGGCGTTAGCGCAAATCTGCAAAGTTTACTAGAAAGCTCACGTGAATTCAGTAAGAAATTACTTCACATGTTTTAGTGCTCAGGTCAATGGTTTGACCTCCAGAGGTCAAATTAGGTCAAGATCGGCTATTTTCACTCAAATATGCAATGCTTAAGCAAACTGGGCATAACTCTTATGCCATTAGAGCTATTGAGGTCTGGTAAAGTACATTTCATACGAAATTGCCAGTACTTTTTCCGCTATTTGCAACGTTAAGACCTCCCGCCAGTGGTTTGACCTCCAGAGGTCACCTGGTGACCTAATATGACATGAGGTCACGAAAGGTCAGAAAGTGGCATTGCCGCAAATCAAATGAAAGCCAGTGACAAGACAAACACGATGGTGTTTGTTTCAGCGCTCTAGCTTAAATAGGTCAAAAGTTATTGTCAAAATACTGTTTTTGACCCTTGGTGACCTTGTATGACCTTGAGAGGTGAAAGGGCAAATATGGCCCCTGAAATCCGTGAAAGAGTGTCAAAGAACGCTTTTCTGATCAAACCGAGCATTTTCAATCGTTTTTGTGACTTTTAGATCATAAGGCAGCTTTTCCCCTTGCTTTTTCAACGGGAGAGGTCACCTCGTGACCTGACCTCAGGGCACGAAATCGAAAAATCCCGGATATACACCTTGTAGACCCTGGAGGGGTCATGAAGTGTAGGAAGTTTCAAATCGATCGACTTTGAAATGTAGCTCTTACAGAGCTCTAAAGTTGAAGTGAGGTGACCTTGGTTGACCTCGTCTGGTGACCTGACCCTGGGTCACCCGGGGTAAAAAATTTCAGGGATGGTGGGAAAATGATGCAGTGAGAGGTAGAGCCCTCAACCGCGGTGCTGCGCCTCATCGTTTTTCTGCTATCCCGGAAAAACCTTAGGGAGCCATCGATGCCCCTCGGTGGGGCGAGGGTTAAAGGCCGATCAGGCCCGTGCAATCACAAACAGGGACGCTGGCTGGCACGGCGTTGATTCCACTGCTGCGGCGCGCGGTAAGGTCGTGGTAATGACACCAAGAGCGTCGCGGGAACGCCAGCGGTCACTCTGCGGACGCCTTGAGGTTGTCGTGCGAGCGTAATGGAAATGCCGAGAACGAAGTAAGTTCGTGGTAAGACGACGTGGGGATGCCGTATAAACGCAAAGGTCGCAGCACACATGACCCCGGTGTGATTCATCACCGAAACGAGAATAAAGTCAATGGATTTCTCACGGCAGCCATCGGCGTCCTCTCTTTTTATCTAAGCCTCACCCTGGTGGGGGGTGCTTGAACACCCCTCCCCTGAGGTTTTCGGGCCGAACGAAAAACGGCGGCGCGAAGCGCCGCCGTACTTGGCACCCCTTCTCCTTGATCAATTCCGCAACTTTCCCCAAAATTTTAGACTTGGGTCATCTCAAGTCAGGTTAACAGTGTAGTCAAGTCACCTCACCTCCAAAAATGTTTAACCTCGGCCCCAGTGGTCCTTCGAACCAGAGACGGCGGATTCCATTTTCGAGAAGTGGTGCAAGATTTTCTGGAGGGGGCGCCTTCCTCCCCAGGGGGCGCCATCATCTCTTGGGGGGCGCCTTTGCTATCCAATGGCGTTCTGCAGAAACTCTTTGGACTCGGCGTGCGAGGCCACTTGGGGTGGTTTATTTCTAATATTCCGAAAAATAGGTATTTTAGATTTCGCGTAAACTCAGTCGTATCGGATTGGCATCAGCAACAGAGTAGCATAGCCCAGGATTCTGCGATATTCATAGCCTTGTTTGCAGTTATGACCAATGATATTGCAGACACTTCCCGCAAACATAAGTCACGTGTTTTTCGTTGAAGACTTCACAATATGTGTGACAGTGTCTACTACAGCAGCTGCGCAGAGGCGGCTGCAGCTTGGCCTTGACATATTGCAGCAATGGATCACACGCAATGGACTGAAATTTTCAAGTTCAAAGACATAGTGCATGATTATAATAGACATTGAGACTGAATACCCGATTTTGTAAATTCGTGGAAATCCGAGCGACGTTGTAGCAGAAACCAGATTTATCAGGCTCACACTCGATAAGCTTTCATATGTGCCACACCTGAAGGATTTCCGCAAAAAAATGTTTCGATACGCTGAAAATACTGAAGGTGTTGACGAGGATGAGATACCGTGCAGATAGAGAAATGTGTCTCATGCTATACACGTTATACGCTTATCGCCTATATATACGTTATGCGCACGTTATACGCTCATCGTTATACGCTACGTTATAAGCTTCTTATGCTGTATAGATCACTTATTCGTCCGAAGATCGAGTACGGCTGTGTCAGAGCCGCATGACGAAATCCATGGAGCGAAGCGGATTGAGATTTCTCAAGAGGCTCTATTCTGGCCGTTTGGCGGTTCTGACAGTTGATACCAGGGCTCTGCAATTGTGTAGGGTGATTGCCCTTTTACGCTAGACGCCCAAACTAAGGCCCCCGAATTTAAATTCAAAATAGTTTTTGAGAAATTTTGGAACAAATGTTTTCAATTTTGCATTTTTATCATTTTTATTTCTTAAGCGACGAACTTGAAATTTGCCTCCTTTTGAATAAGCAACAGGGGCCACCTAAGAAAAAAAGTTCGAACTGGTCCGACAATATTTATTACGCCAAAACGCAGTATTTCTAGTACAAGCAAAAAAGATATTGAAATTTGACAGCCGACTTGTAAGCTCGAAATGTCAGAAGGCACGCTTCAGTTAGTTTAAAGACAGCCACGTGGAGGCAGCTACGTCAATTTTCTTGTGCTTAGGCATAGTTTCCGGTGGAAAACGTAAAATTCTGACCTAGTTTTTTGCCATTTTGCCGGAGGACTACATTTTTGCCATTTCATTTAAATCTTAATCTCTCGCGATCTAATGCGCCGATTTGACTTTTTATTTCAAATAATGAAAGAACATTGTTTCCGCCTGATAATATTCGGAGATGGATATCGTGATAATAAAATTCATTGTCTTATATGTATAAATATAATTTTAGTAGAAAACCTTTTATTTGCAGCTTTTCGGTTCAGAGCACATGCCATTCACAAGCTCAGAATTGACATGGCTGAATAGGAAAATTAATTGCAGTCATTCAATTCATTTACACTACCCACTTATCTTCAACGGCTTTCGAGTAATTCGTCCGAAAGGGTATTTCAAGGAGCTAAATTTCTCGGAACATGTTTGCTTCTCACCATGGTTTCAAGTCCTCATAATGAATGGAAGTGGATGCAATTTGGCATAAAGCTAGCTTAGGGTCCTGGGTCGCCGATACAAGTGATTCTAGGCGAATCTAATGTTTGGTTCGTCTTCTAGAGGCAGCTTTATACCATGCCTTTTCTGTACGAACACAATACCCGGCGCCACGATCACGGCATCGTTTTGATTGCGTGATACCGGCCAGTGACCTCCTGACGGGTCACAGGTGTAGGGTTAGTGGGAGTCGGTACAGTGTGGCACAGTGGTCTAGTGGTTAGGAGGTCCTGTCTCGTGATGAGGGGTGCGCGGGTCGAATCCGGGGTTGACTGCGGGATATTTACTATTTATTTCAAAGAAAAGAATGATGGCACTGACCTACATGCTTATGAAGAGATACATTGAGAATGAAATATGGTTGATTTCAGCACATTGTCATGCGGCTCTCCTGCGCAGGTGGGGGGTTATCCCAGGTCGCAGACCAGGGTTGCGTATGAGGCCACTCCTTAGTCCGCGAAAAAGATTATCGATATGTCCGTCATCTCGCTATCAGAATAGTAACAGGAGCGTTCCAAGCTTCACCCATAATAAGCATGCTAGTGGAAATTAATGAAATACCGCTACAAATGCGCAGTAAGATACTCGCTTTGCATTAAGCCATTAAAAGGAGTGTGGCACCTTTAGAACGTGATTTTAACTGAGATAGCCAAGTTGTAAAGCAAATCGGAAAACCAGGTGCTCTATATATCATTTGTCTTGGAACTCGATTTTTCCGTAGAAATAAACTAAAACCTACCCGAAATGTACCTCTCATGTACCTCTCGCCAGGCGGCCATTGTTGTGAGCTGCTGGTGTGACGACATATGCTGACATCACGATGAGCATCAGCCAATCGAAGCCCTTGAAGTGTTTCGAGTATGGTAGTGGTTGCCAGATCATGACATCATCCAGAGGCAGATATTTATTCATTTTTCTAGAGGAGTATTTTAAAAATAGAAGTATTGAGCTTGTTGTAAATTTTTCAGAGAAATCATGAGTGGTTTCATTATTTTCGGCTAAAAGTACGCCTAATTACACAAAATTCCAGGATTTTACCAAGGTGCCACGTTCCCTTTAAAATAAGTCACCAACACGCCCCACATACCAAACATTTTTTTGGCGACGCCTACCTCAGTCAGATAGACAGTGGCTCGCGTTTTGCAACCCGTCACCAGGGAGTGAGAGTCTGTGCCTGGCTGGCACAGACTGGTATCGACAGCAATCTCGTCGAACCACATGAAGCAGCTGTTATTGAACCATAGCTCAACTCGACAGTTAACACGAACACAACCTACGCCAACAAAGCAAAAATTTGCCTCCTGAACCGACGCGCCAGTAATTTATGAACTTGCGTGCGGAGCCGTTCGAAAACCATGTCTGTTTCTATATAGACGGTTGCAAAAGAAAGTGACAATGGCACAGGGCGTGCATTTGTTGGTGACGATGTTTAGAAGTTTTCTAGTTTGCCTTACGAAGGATCCATTTTTACTTCAGAGCTGTACTCCATTTTTTTGCTGTTTGGACCAGGTGTCTAAGCTGATGGTGAGGAAGTTTGCGATTTTTACCGCTTCGCTGTCTTATCTGCAGACATTGAAGCCATTTTATTTCTATAATGCGTCGTCACCTTGGCGGGCCATGCTGAAGATGACTGGATCTTCTGTGTGCACTGATTAGTCCAGTAGGAAGACACAGGCAGTTTGGATGGCTACCATCTCAGCCTGAAAACTCGAGCAGAGCGAGCCTGCTGGTCGCCTGAGCTCATGCTGGCCTCTGTCTGGTGACTCGATGAAGACCCAGCTCCCCGCTCGTGACCCCTCCGTGCACTGACCCGTCGGTCCACACCCATGTGGCACATTGAGTCAGGGAAGCGAGGTGGAGGAGAGCTACTCGCTTCTTCCGGACAGGTGGCGCTCCTGATGTCAGTGGGCCCACGTCTAGTTGAAATGTGACTCACTCTCCTGATACCCACAGTGGAAGACGTCGAGGAAGGAAAGACTCGATGGGGAGGGAGATGCCTGCTTGATCCCACATGTCTTTGCCGCCACCCGGTCACCGAGGAGAATCGAGGGCGCTGTCGCCTCCGCACGTCTTCACAGAGGGTCTTCAGGCGGCAGGGTATGGAATTTCACCAGTAGTCGGGTCGCGAGTACCCTCCTTCTAGCCGCTACGCGGGGAGTCTTAACTCGGCTGGGAGTGGAGTGGGTGCATCCTGTGATGATACGCGCCGACGCTCTCATTTTGCGTTCCAGCAGCTCGATATGAAATGGCGGTGTGGCGTGGAGCCACGCTGCGGCCGCTTACTCCATCGCTCCTCTCACGTAGCCAGTAGCGACGGTTCGGAGGTGCTGTTCGTGCAGCCCCCAGTTGCAGCCGGACAGTTGACGTAGGTGGGAGATGCGGGGGTGGACCTTCTCCCACAGTCTCTTACAGTGTGGACCGAAATGGAGGAGCCGATCGATGGTGACGCCAAGTAGCTGTAGGGTGTCTCCAGCAGTGACAGACTTCCCGTCGACCTTAAAATTGAAGGGATCGGCGTCTCTGGCCCACTGGGACATCACCAGTACTTGGATCTTGGCTCCTGATACCACCATTTTGTGCTGTCGGGTCCACTTCACGAGGGTGCCAGCAGCAGCTTGCGCCCGGTCCTTGGCGACTTGGATGTTGTTGCCCGTGCAGAGAGCCGCCGTATCATCGGCGTTCATATAGGGGAGCATCCGGGAACCGCGCAGAGTGCGTCTACCAGCCGAGCCGCCCATACAAAATAAAACTGGCGATAAGACACTTCCTTACGGCAGGCCAGTTCGGAAAATGCGCTCACTGGAAAGCACACCATTTAGTTCCACCTGGACTCTTCGGTCCCGGAGTCACTGTCAAATCCAGGCCACCGTGCAATTTGACAGCCCCATCTCCAGCAGGCGAACGCGTAGCAGGTGGTGGTCCACTACGTCGTACGCGTGCGCGAAATCAAACGCGACGAGGACGTATTTCTGCGCGGTCTGTCCATCGGGAGGGCGGCTGTGTCTCGATTTGGGCATGCACAGTGCACGCTCACCTCTTCTCTTAAATGAGTCCTGAACTTGACCTGAAGGCGATGGTTGATGGTATAAGTGGATGGTCAGTGACAAAATATACTCGTTTTATCAATCTGAATGGTCTTTTCACTTCGATCTGAACACTGCACATGATCATTAAACGCGCAAATTACAGCCAATAAACGAAAAAAGTTATCAATTTATCAAGAGAGTACTTGGACACGTTGAAACTGTTTTCTTTTTATTCTAGTAGGGCCCATTTGTGTCACAAATCACACATGCCTATGGCATGATCTATTTCAGCATTCAATCACATGGCTACCGAAATTTTCTTAACACCTCCGAAATTTCACGCACAAGAGCAATTCTCTCATGCTGATGAATTGAAGAATATAGGTAAAGGTCGATGGAAAATGCCCACATACTTCATTCTGTGTTTATCTTAACGTTTCAACCTTCCTTATATCTCCTTGAGTCTGCCATCTGGTTCAAACATTATTTTTTAGGAGCAATTAATAATGTGGGTTAAAGTCCGATTTGTGTTTCCTACAACTTAAAAGCTTTTCCGCTGAGATAATTTTCTTGGACAGCGCACAGGCCAGGTTCACACTCGCTGCGATTATTTCCAATGTCCTCTCACCATTATCTTACGAATCTTGGCCACGTGGAAAGGCAAAATGATGCTTATCATATTTGATATTAAAATAAACTTAAACCCTCTTCACTAATAGAAAAATCCTCAGATATATACCTTTATGTTCAGCTGTTGCATCTTCCCAAGTGTCTTGAATTTCTCCATGACCTAGTGGCAGTTACAGATTTTTCAAGAGGTGCCGAAAAAAGTGTGGACTGAACTGTTTAGCAATTCATTGTTTCAAATATCACGCCATATAGGCAACTGTTATGTTATGAAACAACTGTTATGGCAAACTGTTATGGCTGGGAGAGGGAGGGATAGGACGTTGTTAAAAATACGATCCACCAAAATGACGGCAACCGAAAACCGAATACCATAGCCGCCCTTTGGGTGAAAAGTTGATGGTAAAGTGCGCACTCTGAGGCTCCGCGTTCCCCCCCACTTACTAAAATTCTAGATCCGCCCATACGCGGATCCAAGGGGGCAAAGGGAGGGCAAATGCAGCCCCCGATCGATCCTCGGCGCCCCCTGAAATGGTCACGGCGCCCCCCTGAAAGGTCGATGGCACTCGCCTGAAGTGGCGCTTCCCACTCTCCCCCAGGATGCGAAAATCGGTGCTCACCGATAGGATTTTACGCCCACCTGGTAGGTTTTTCCGGTTAAAAGTGGCGCCCCCTGCTCCGGATGGCGCCCCCCGGGAAGGTACTCCCTCCTATTGGCAATCCTGGATCTGCCTATGGATCCGTCACTGTTCAAGAGCAAACAATTCACAGAAAAAGCAGGAAGATATCAAATGTTAGCGGGGAGTGGTGCGGCCAAGATAATTGATGATGCTAACAAATTGTTTAGTTATGTGGATAAAATAATTGGGTCGCCACACGGGATTGGAAGGGGACTCCTGCCTTCTTATGAGATGGGCAGTGTGCTAAAAATATATCATCAAGTCAATATCAAATTATCATCATTTAGTTTTATACAGTGCACTGTTCACTTCAGTGATACAAGAGTGCTCTGTCCTTTTTCTGTGGGTTTATGACACCCGGTAGGGTTCGTTTTAGCCTCAAATATGGCTTTTGTGGTATTTATTTGGCCATTTGGCCGCCCCGGTTGCTCAGTTGGTAGAGCGTCGGGCTCCGGCCCGCTGCTGAGAAGCATGCAGTGGCAATGCATGTCCAGGCTTGAGATCGGTTCCCCTGAGACGCTCCGGCGCTCAATCGTTTGCCCGACGTAGGTCGGCTGGCAACTGACTGATGAGAGGGTGACCTGAGCGAGGCGGCCATCCCTGTGCTTTGTGGGAGGTTAAACTTTGGCTTCTAAATCAACCCTTCATTGTGGGCGTTACTCGTTCGGGTGGTGGGGTCGGGGTCTCCGTGACAAGTCCCTTGAGGACTTTAATGAGACTCAGACTCCAACAGCCGTACTGGGAAGAACTTGGACGAAATTTATAAAAAACAAGATTTTTTAGTGCAAATACAATTTGACCCTTTTGGCCTTTTCGCAAACCCGGTTTGGCCTTTTTCCGTTGAAAAAACCTGCAGTCCTGGGCAGCATCTCTAATCTTTAGAATATGGAATAACAAAAATTAGGAGACATTTTTTTAACACTAGCATGTCTAAATTTTATAAACGCCCCCCTCCAAATGGGGGTTTGATCCCCCCCGAAGACATTATAATGGCCAGCACAAGAAAATCTCCACCGCCGCCCCCCCTCCACTGAGTTTTCCTTAAAAAATGTTCTGCTGTCCTCTCCAGGGGGCGCCTTTCCTATCCATGGGTGCTTATTCTTTCCAGAGGAGGCGCCTTTGCTCTCGGGGGGGGCGCCTTTTGCTATCCAGGGATGCCTGTGCTAAACAGGGGGTGCATATGATATCAAGGGGCGCCGTTGATCTTCTTCGGAGGCGTCTCTGCTGTCCAGGAGGCGCCTGCGCTATCCAGGGGCACCTATGCTATCCAGAGACCCGGATCCTTTACTCAGGGGCGGGGGCCGCCTTTTGCTGTCCAGGGGTGCCTGTGCTAACCAGGGGCGCATATGCTATCCCGGGGTGCCGTTGCTCTTCTTTAGGGGCGTCTCTGCCGTCCAGGGGTGCCTATGCTATCCAGAGGGTGTGTTCTGTACATGGGGCGCTTTTGGTATCAAAGGGCGTTTTTACTGTTTTGGGGGCGCCTATCCTATCCAGAGGGCGCCCCTGCTGTCCAGGGAGCGCGATTGCTATTAAAGGGAGCTTATGATATCCAGAGGGGTGCCTTTGCTCTATGGGGGAGGGGGCGCCTCTTAGTGTACAGGAGTGCCTGTGCTAACCAGAGGGCGCCTATGCTATTCAGGGGCGTAGTTACTCCTCAATTGGGGGTGCCTTTTTCTGTCCAGGGGCGCCTCTGCTGTCTAGAGGTCGCCTTTGCTATCCAGAGGGGCGCTTTTACTCAAGGGGTGGGCACCTTTTGCTGTCCAGGGTGCAGCTTTGATGTCAGGGGGCGCCATTCATATTTGAAAGTGTATTTTATTTTACACAGAGGGTACTACCCCTTCAGACAGGCGATGTGTCTGATTTTCTCTTGACCGGCCGGGGGCGCCGGCAAAATCCGGGGTGCCACCCAAATCCGTGAGGGCCTCCCCGTACGAGGTCAAAACCAGGTGTGCAAAAATATACTATTGTACACCATCATTTTTTCAAGGTGTGCAACTGCACACCCTGTCCTGCGGAATCCGCCGTCCCTGCCGCCGTTGTTCTCGGGGGGGGGGGTTCTCTCTTATCTCTCCAGGGGGCGCCTTTCTTATCAAAGGGCGCCTATGTTGTCCAGGGGGCGCCTTTTCTCTGCGGGGGGCGCCTTTTGCTGTCAAGGGGTGCCTGTGCTAACCAGGGGGCGCATGTGATATCTAGGGGCACCGTTTCTCTTCTTCGGAGGCGCCTCAGCTGTCCAGGAGGCGCCTACGCTTTTCAAGGGCGCCTCTGCTATCCAGAGGGGCGCCTTTACTCAAGGGGGAGGCGCCTTTTTAGCTTTCCAGGGCGCAGCTTTGATGTCAAGGTGCGTCATTCATGTATGAAAATGTCTTTTTCACAGAGGAACCTACCTCTTCAGGTAGGCGGTAATTAGGTTTGATTTTCTCTGGCCGGCCGGGGGCGCCGGCTGAGGCCGGGGGAGGGGGCGCCTCTCTGGACAAAGCCAAAACAAGTGGTGCAAAAGATACTTTTGCACCACTTGAAAAAATCGAGTGGTGCAACTGCACCACTTGCACCCTGGAATCCGCCGTCCCTGCTTCGAACCACCTTCGTCCTAGTGGGGGGCATTTACATACCCCCTCGAACTCGGCTCCTATGCGGAATAGCGAAAACCACGAACCCTACTGGATATCTCATACAAAACCATGAAGAAACTACATCAGTCACTTTTTGGCTCAGGTCAATATTGAGGTCATGACAGGTCAAAGAAGGTTGCATGTTAGGGTAGTGTTTTTTGGGCTCTGGCCCAGTCTGCAGAACGTGGCAGATTTCGACGAGATCTCGTTGGGGCAGCCTCGGGGCAGACCTACCGATTTGGGGCAGCTTTTGGTCAATCTTGGGGCAGATGGGGGCTCTTGGGGCAGGAACTAGTACTTGGGGCAGCGGTCGGTATAGGTAATCACCGAGGGAAGAAGAAAAATGACGAAAAGAAACGACAATCATTAGTTAAAGCTGCGCTGTAAAAGCTGAATTGTCTCAAAAGCGTCGTATTTGTCATCTAGAGAAATATGGTTACAAAGATACCAAACAAAGGAAATTTTTAATAGATGTAAAGTCAAAGATCCTGGAAGTGAATAAAAAATCAGGCAACAGGCGCCTTTCTAAAGCTAAATTTAAATTTATTTTCTAAATTTGTAATCTAAACCTAGTTTTAGTTACAAAAACAATCTTAGAACTCGAAATAAAATTTCCCTGTATGTAGTTTTTTGCATTTCCTTTGTTATGTTTTGATCGTCAAAGGCCGGCAAATCGGGTCTATGTCAAAAGGTCCACTGTTCAAAGCGTCCACCGTTCAAAAGAAAATCATGCCAGCCCCCTCCCCTAAGAACAAATGCTAGTCAGTGATGTGACGTCACAAGAGCGTATGGGAATCTTTCTTCGCTTGGGTCTTGTGAAAACCAGGAGTGAAAATATTCCAAATTTTGTCATGCTTTCATGCAAATGTGAGAAAATGGAAGGGAAAAATGCTTTAGCTGTGGAAAAAATTATTCTTTATCGAACTTAGTTATTAATTGAAATATTTTTTAAAGTATTGATTAAACGGGGTGAAAGTAGTGGCAAATGACGTCTTTAAGGGAAAATAATTCGCTTGTAAATATACCTTTGAATAAAAGTATTCTTGAAGTCATGCATCATGAATGCAAGATAGCTGGTGCTGTGCGTGGAGGGTCGTGAGTGCGTTGTCATCGTCGAGTTGGATGCACAGTTTTCTTTCATTTCTGGGTATTTCGTTTAAAATGGAGTAGGTAGATAAACATGTATCGGTAAAAATACACCCCCCTTTGGAGGAGTCTGCCCCAGCATCCAAATTTCTGCCCCAATTGGGGCAGACTTTGGGCTGCCCCAAGCGCCTCGTCGAGTCGCCTGCCACGTTCTGCAGACTGGGCTCTGGCGTCTGACAGAGTTGAGTTCGAATCATTGTTGGCACCATTTGCTTCCTCTCGTCACGGCGAATCGGATGATGTGTGATATGACTATATTAGGTCAAAACACACAAAAATGACCTGACCTCAGGTTAGGTCAAGGTCACTTTTCAACCTTGCATAGTCAATCTGCATATCAATCGACTCGCAATAGCAATCCAAACGTAATGGCATCAAGATATAAGCTACATCATCATTTCCAGCAAGTTTATTGACCCAAGTCTGAAATCTGCTTAAATAGCCCCAGATGACCTCTCAGAGGTCACAGGTCAAAAATTCAACATGAACCTGGAAAGGGGCCCAGGATATTACGATTTGGAGAACACAAATGTATCCTCAGCCGTATCTTCACAAATAGAGCCACTTCCCTGTATCCCATGTATTCCCAATAGAGGTCATGATCCGTACCTGACCCTAAGTCATCGATATGAAAAATCCCGGAATATATGTTGCAGTACTCAGTTGGCCCATTATGTGGTATAAGTTAAATTCGATAGATTCACCCATTTCTTACACATGCCACTCTAAACAATTTTGAAGGTAAGGTCACTTGACCTGCACTGGTGACTTGACCTGAGATAACCCAACTTTAAAATTTTTGGAGAAAGTTGCGGAATCGATCAAGGATAAGATGTGCCAAGTACGGGGACACTCAGCCGGTTTTTCGTACCGCCGGAAAAAAACCCGAGGGGATGTTGAAATATCCACCACCGGGGTGAGGGTCAACCCTTCGCCACCTAGGGGTCGGATCGGACTTACCCCCCCCCCAACCTTCACACAATTGGTCGCTTCACCCCAATAAAGCCACAGTTAGTAGAGACACTTGCTTCACCCCTAGGCCTAGGTCTTCACTCAAGATCCAAAGCACCAGAGACACTCTGCTCAAAATCCTTGCTCAAGATCAAGGCCTTTAAATGTAGAGGTAGAACGCTCCCCTCTCAAAAATGGCAACCTCTGTTTCTAGAGACTTTTACGTTTGTGACGTCAGCAGTTGCTCTCAAGGTGGAGCCGCCCATTCATTCAATGAGAATCGACTACGGATCGTGGAGTGTTTTACGGTTTCAAGATGCATCTGGTGAGGGGTAGACCCAAGATTTATTACCCCACGTCCTCAAAAAACAGTATTATTGCCCCTAACACGCAACTTATCTCCTGATACCTCCGTCTTCTACAATGCTCAGCGACAATGCGTTGCTAAGCAACTCTAGGCGATCGCTGACGTCATCACCATGGTGAATGCCAGATTTGAGGTTGCCATTTTTGGCATTGGCTAAAAAGCCGGAGCGCAACCCCCTGGCTCAAGATATTCAGTGTCTGGTGACTTGAAGATATTCACGACGCGGTTGTTCAAGGCCAAGTTTCGCCAAGTTCATGGCCAAAAAACCTTTAGTTTACACCAGCCCCCGTTCAAGTTGCCTGGCATTTTGCGGCGGTGACGTCACCGCCGCGATGCCCCAGGCGTTTTACGGCCTGGAGTATCGAAGTTAGGCACATTTGACGAGCTCAGGAAAATCTGCCAATGCCTCCAAGAGAGCAAAAATGGGCTGGTTAGAAAGTTTGGACATATTTCTGGCCATTGCAGGTTTTTTGAGGTCCTAACACAGCTTATAAGCATTTTCAGGGGGTTTTCTTGGTGTGATGTTTCTTTGTTGTTAAGAGTCCTTATCCGTTTCGTACGATAGCAATTTCGTCCTTCTGGCCATCGTTGTTTGGATGAAAACATGTACGGTTTTTATGAAGACGAACACAATTATGTGTGTGTACTACTACCTGTACTACGACGTTTGTAGAAATGCCTCGACTCCTATCAAGGCAATAGAGTAAAGGTAAAACGGAGCGGGCCGCTCAGCCATGGCCAATGACAGCAATTTTTACAGCTGGCACAGGATAGCTGACTGCTGGAAAAGCATAGGGTGGCTGCAGAGCCAGAAAGTTTCCATCAATACATATATCTACTGAGGAAGTTACAGGTGAATATAATATTTTATTATATTTATTTATCCTATTTTGTAGACACAAAAAGAGTTTCAGTAAATTTTATTGTCAACTGATCGCCGCCAGGTCCCGAGCTGGCGGTGTGTATTGTCTATGGAGCTGGCGGTGTGTTGAAGAGATAGGGACTTTTTGACGTACAACTTGGCGTGAAAGAGACAATTTACAAACAACGTTCATGTACCGTTATTCTCACATCTACCAGTGTCTTATTTTGAAATAAATTTGAGACGTTGGGATGGATTGATTTTCTGTTTGTGTGTGTGAATTTGTGTATGGACGGAAAGCTGTTGACTTTTTAAATTACCTACCTATAGTGCCAACTTCTTTGGTGTGATACTAAGCGCTGTGATCACCGCGGTTCCCAAGAATCATATCAGGCACAGATGTGTGCTCAACGCCTGGATGTACGAAGACCAAGGAAAAGGATCGTGATCTGCCATTCTTCAGGGTCCCAAAGGAGCCAACTAGGTAAGAAATATGGCACAAAATGATTTTACACTTTTCAAAATTGCCTATGGGGCTGTGGAAGTTGGGCGGCTCTCCTCCTTGCCAGTCTGCAAAGTATGATAATTCTGACCAGTTTTTGGTGTAAAGTGTACCTCAAGAGTCAAGACTGGTCCACGCAAAGCAAATTTTGGAGAAAATGAAATGTTGACCAGTATTTACCAATACTGAGTGTATAAATGAGAGTGGCATGTGCCAATACTGAACTCACATAGAATTTGCAGCGTATGGAAACTGGACGAAAGAATATAAAATACCATATTGTTATTCTAAGTTAAACAATAATTCATCACATTCATATTTCATGCCCTAGGGCAGCTGGGGATATAGTACCAGTTGTGTGGTTGGAGTACCAGCCAAATTGTTTGGAAATAAGCAGAGGTCAGTGTGATTTTATGCCCATTTTGGTTCCAATTTTAGGTGAGTGGTGGTACGATCATTCTCAATAACTGGTGCAACTTCTTTGGCATGCTGCCATACTTTGCCAACTGGCTGTCTTACTGGATGGTTTCCTCTTATCAGTACTGACTGACTGCCGCTTGATTCAGCATGTAGAATTTGACAGATTTACACAAGATCTCATTGGTGTAGCCTTTGGGCAGAATTACTGGTTTGGGGCAACTCTTGTCATTCTTTGTGGCAGGTACAACAATATTGGAGCTGAGTGTGACAGCTTGGACAGTGCTGACCCTTGTTAAAAGTCATAAATGTGTCAATAAGTTAGTAAAACAGGTAAAATTGATGAAAAAGAAAATGTATGCTTCAGTGTACAGAGGACTCTGGCCCAGCTGCTGAATTTCTTCCTCAATTGGGGTAGGATTTGAGCTACCCCAAGCATATTTTCCAGTTTCCTGCCACATTCTGCAGATCAGCCCTTGACTAAATGATATTCCCGTCATAGGCGGATCCAGGATCACCGATGGGTGGGGGCACCGTGCCCGGGGTGGTAAGAATTTGATGCCTGGCTTCATAAGAATTCAAGTCCTGTCAGCTGGTGGGGCACTAATAGCCGTTTCATTAATATATTTGGACAGGCTTCAAAAGCCTTATTCATCAAAATGATTTGATTATTTATAATACCCCTCAGTACCGATTGTTAGTTATTTGGGTTTTCGGGCGCACGAACCAATATTAATTATCGCCCATTTGGTACCCATTGTAATCGTGTTGTATTGTGTTCTTTTCCAGCGCGACTGAGGTAACCTGGACATGCGAAACCTCTTCGGTCGCGAGCAGCAGCGCGCGGCGGAGGCAGCCTGGACTTGCGAAACCCTTCGGCGGCGAGCAGCAGTGCCGGCAAAGCTCGCGTGCAGCAAAGCCGTCATCCAGGCGCTGTGCTACCAGTGCTCTCTCTGATATGGTGGCGTGTAGCCGCAGTTCAATTGATAGCTGGATTTGTCAATCAATTTGGGATTCTTGTATCTGCGTTTGCAAGAAATGTTCAAAATAAATACCAATGAGATATTGAATAAGCTACGAGTGGTACTAACGGGGTGAACATTTATCCCATGCCTTTTTAGATTAGATGAGTATTTTTATTAATACTGTGTCCCAGTTCCCACAGAAGATCTATTGGTGCCATGCGGGACTTGGCTCGCAAAACTTTCGAATACCTACTTTTGATAACTGCAATGGAACTCTTCACTGTTCTTGTCATTTGGCCTTGCTCAGCGACCAACTCCTCTAGATTTGTCATCTACCTAGGATGGCAAAGTGACTTTGAGGTATACGTATGGTAGAACAGTGGCCTACCAATATAATTGCACATTTACGGTGGACTCATTTTGCACTGCCAAATTTCTATATTTTCGTATATCGCGCCGGCTCCCCGCCATTGGATTCGCCATTCCGCCATTGGAGAGCCATTGATCTTTCATAGTGCTTTGATGGGCATTTGAGGAAGCTTCGTATAGATCGGCCAACAAGTGCTCCCTCACCCTCTGAATCCGTTCATTGTCGGTGCCAATATCTAAAGCCATTTTTAGGCACAGGGGCAACACGTTTAAGAAAGGTGTTCGGCGATGAATTGCCGCAAGCATGGTGTTTTATAAATCAGCTAGAATATAGTCATTTGAGGAGACCATGGCGTCTCAACCTCCGACAAGATTTGGATTGCCTACGTACACATGGACGTCGAAAGCGGGGGGATGATGAGACGCGTCCCCCTACTCGCGGATCAGAGGGGGACGGTCCCGCAAAAACTTGGTGACTCGTCCTAGGTTTTTATTTGCATCCTCTTATTACTTGCGTTTACCTTCGTTAATTGCGTGGAATTCTGCAACCCAACTCGCTAAGTTTGTCGGTGAAGTGTATTGCCAGTGTCGTTTTCAGATACAGCCCATTCGCTCCAAATTTTGCGCCCCAGCGCCCCTCCCCGCCTCTGGTCGTCCCGAGTCATGGTCCGTCCCCACCGGTAAAAATTCCGCGGCGACGCCCCTGCCTCTGCACCGCAGTCTCGCATTTTGCGGCGCCCGTCATCGAAGTGATCGAGCTTCATATGTGTAGGTGGGGGTGGACAGGGGCGGACGCACGAGTGCTGTTTGGGGGGGGGGGGTGGGGCAACGCAGCAGAAATAGTAAAAACATAGTATTGTTAAAAGATCGGTAAAAAAATTGTCATTTTGGGGGGCATGGCCTCTGCCCCCTCCGTACGCAGATCCAGGAGGGCAGGTGCCCCCCCATCAACCCTCGTCGCCCCCTGAAATGGTCACGGCGTCGCCTTGGAAGGCCAATGGTGTCCCCTGAAACGTCGCTTCTTACCCCCCACCCCATTGATGCAAAAATCTGTGCCCACAGATATGATTTTGCGCCCACCTGATAAGTTCTGCCGGTCAAAAGTGACACCCCCTGGTCCGGATGGTGCCCCCCTCACCCGATCGACAATCTTGAATCCGCCTAAGCCCCTCTGCGTCTGCCAATGGGGGCGGGTAATGTTCTATTCACTCTCCTCCCCTTGGAAGTTGGATCCGTCGCTGCTCCGGACATTTTTTACTTTTACCCGATTATATGATGACGGGAGTATGGTCACTGGCGGCGGAACGGGGGGGCACCGGGGCACGGTACCCTCCCTTAAATCATAAATTTTAACAATAACCCAATGGCGTTGACTGGAAAGAAATGGGTTGGAACATAGCGGATCCAGGATTGCTGATCGGGGGGGCGTTTCCGGGTGGGCGCCATCCGGCCCGGGGGTGCCACTTTTGACCGAAGAAACCTATCAGATGGGCGCAAAATTCTATCGGTGGGCGCCGATTTTCGCATCCTGGAGAGGGGGGCAAGCGACATTTCAGGGGGGGCGAGAGTCGATCGGGGGAACGTGCCCCCCCTTTCACCCCTGCATCCGCCTATGGGTTGAAAAGCTCATGGTGCCCGCCCCCTTACTTTTGGACGTTCCACCGTCGCCGAGTATGGTAGAAATCCGTCGGAATATATATATATTTTCCACCGTTCCGCAAATTATTTCTATGCGAATGCTACTTTTCCAAGGTACTATTACCTTTCCAATTTTTCATCAAGCGTTGGTGAAAATTCAGTGCACTAGAATAGTCTCCGCTGATGGCATTGCTAAAATTACGTCGAACTGCATCCTTTACTTTACGTTTACGCTCTTTGCTTGTCCCATTTGAGCATCTCCGGAATACGAGGTTCAATCATCAGCTGGCATGAAATTGTTTTGATGTCACGTGACCGTGCCTCCTGGACTCCTATGTATGGTGCATTGACCTACGATACTTCTATTATACATCAGCTGCAAATCGTGAATAAGTGAATAAATGATTGCAGTCACGTATAATTCGATGCCCTAGAATTCCTAGAAAGGTGGGGTTGCTATGAAGTCGGTGTAAGTCTGGAAGTATAAACGCGGTGTATGAAGTCGGTGTCTGGTTATGGCTGTGCTAAAGGGACTGCGGGCCGGGAAAGGAATGATTGATTACTCACTTTCTTGATTTTTTGCCTACTCGTGCGGGAAAAGAACGGGTGGGAGGGGAAGAAGGGAAAGCCTGCCATTATTGAAAGTGTGTTTTTTATCTGCTTTCATGCACCTTTAGCATGAAATGTAGGTACCTATGTATTCATGATGTTTGCATGAACATTTGCGGTTAAAATTAATTGTGGAACTTTAAACTGTCAGGGATGGTCAGTCCTTCAGTGTCTATTTTCCTCTATGGGTGCTATCATACTTGAGGATGTGTTCTCCTACTCAATGTTCATAAATTACATGTCTTTCAATATGTGCATTGTTTGTCTGTAGGATTTACCTACCTTACCTTACCCACCTAACCTAGAGATTTTGGAATATGTAGGCCAATGATGGCCTGCTGGCTCCATTATCACACAAGCTCAATTTGGGGAAGTCCTTCCGTGCCAGTCTGCAAAGTATGGCAGCAGGCCAGACGAGTCGCACCAGCCATCTAAAATATTTGCACCGCCAGCCACCAAAAATTTGCACCAATCTGTCATGTACCAAGGAGAAAACGCACCTATTCCTACCCACACCATGCAATGCTACCTCTCTTATTGTGCGGCCGTGCTCAGTGGTGCATGCCGTCCCCTTCGTGCGAGTAAAAATGTTGATGTACCTAACCTTTCCTAACAATTTAGGAATTTTGGGGACCATAATGGCCCGCTGGCTCTGATTCTCCGACAAGCTCAGGATATTAGTTTCTGGGCGCAATCCTCCTCAGGAAAAGGGACCTTGAGATTTGCCAACACCTTGGAATCATGATATACATACTAAACAGGAGAATGTTTGGGGGAAGTGCCAGGCCTATGTAGAAGTTGCATACATGAGTTAATGCATGGGTTTGTGGAAATAGTGTCATATCCATAAATAGTGCTAATATGGAAATAGTGCTATATCCAGTCATTTGTTTGCCTGGTTATAACACTATTTCCCAGCTTTATGGAGTGGTCTGTCTTCAAGTTTTGGTGAAATAGCTCTTAAACTCTACTTTTATCCTGATTGGAGGTCCAATGTGAATGGCTTTTTGGCACCAGAAACAAGCCAATTTCTGGACATGTGAATGTTGGTCTGACTTCTTGTAAGCAGGCAGTATAATTAGGTAATGGTGGTACTTTGGTTTCCATGGCTAAATTTGATCTAGATCAAACTGCCAATTAGGATACACAATGAAGAGGGGGGAAGGTCAGGCGCTGCAACACTAGCAATGTTAGCTAACATGCAATCCCTTCTTTGTGTGGATGGCTCCCGGGCTCACCTCACCCCCTCATCTCTGTCCCTGTATTTTCAGGTGGCGCTTCTGGCACATTTAATCATCAATTTTTTCACTCTCTGCAAGTACCTGTGTCTGTTGATATGATGAATGTAGTAGCTGAACAAATGTGTCATGGTTTCAAGTGATCAAGTTTGTCAAGTGTCATTTTCAGGGCACTATGACACAGACCATGCTGTGGGGAAATTGTATTTGATTGGATATTTTGGCCATCTGATCTGGCTCACTTTGGCTATGGAACCTGGGTCACTGTCAAAATAGCTGATCTGAATTCTTCGACATTAGTTTTGCACAGTGCCCTCTACAACAAGTACAAAAATTGAGGAAGGCAGAGGAGTTGAAGTGATATTGATATGAATATTAAAGTGTTTTTCTTCTGTTTCAGAGCTCTGTGTCCTCATGTGGAAACCCGAATCTGAATATTGTGAAGAATAACTTCATTTAGCCAGAAATTATATTATATGACTTATCAAACAATGCCTTTTTTAGATGTTTTGTGCATGAGATAGAGAAGTGGTAGTTTGATATATTTCCTGTCTCTTAGATGCTTAATTTGCTATTTTTATGAGTTTCAAGTTGAAAATCAGCTTCTTCTCATTGTCAGAACCTTGTTGGATCAGATAAAGCTACATTGTCCAGTGGAATGAAACATTCCATCTGAAAGTAGCCAAGAAGTGCCAGAACAATATTATGAATTTGTAGTAGCTAGCCAGCGTTCCAACTAAGCACACAGAAGTTGTGAAATGTGTTCTGGAAATGTCAAAAATGGTGACTGTGTGTTGTTGCAATATAGGTTTTCAACCATTGCTTTCTGTTCCATGACCTTATTTTTCGTGTCAAGCAGGCGATTCATGTGAAAACAACCAATCACATGTCACATTCTAGGAACCGCTCATTGAATAGAAAAAAACCTGGATGTATCATGCTTATCCATTTGTCCCCACTCAAGGAGTTAGTGTATTCCCTAGCCTCAGACTACCCCTCCCTGTGCTGAACAACACCCAGCAGAGCAGATATTAAGATTACAAGACATAAAACAAATGCAAAAATTCTTAACCAGCGACCACACCGATTAAAACAGCAAAATTCAGGATTATGACAAGAGTTTGGCATGGAACAAAGTATAAGGCCGCGTTGACAGCAGAATTGAAGAACAATATTGCCCTTATAATATTCTGCTCAAGGAGGAGGGAAGTGCACTAACTGAGCAGCACGGAGGGCAGCACCATCTGAGCAGCACAGAGGGTCAGACAGCACATGGCAAATCACTCACGAGGTCACCAATCCGAAAACAAACGGTTCAGCAACCTATAACCGTCAACCCACGACCAGATGTAGGGCTAAAAGACGGCGGGCGAGGTGCACAAACACACGCACGCGCGCGCGCCGGTCACTCCGGCCTGGGCGGCAACGAGGAGGCGGTCACATCAATCGGAACATAAAATATACATATTGTGTGTGACGAGAGCGAACGAGAAAATGGCTGAGCAGCGTTAGGCTTCCACAACCCACCCCACCCCGCCCATGCACCAGTCACGTATCGTCTTTTCCACTCGTAACCTCATGCTCATTATTTGAGGTATTGCTTTTTCTTCCTCATCTCCCTCTTCTCTTCCTTTGCAGAGTTCCGTCCCCGGTTTATTTGCGACATACGCATGAACGTGCGAAGCCGCACAAACCGCCGGATAACTCTCGGGTCGAGATCTGGTTGTTGTTTACTAAGCTTCGTCACCAAATCTCTAATCACCCCTCGCTTTCGGGACAGATTGTCCGGCTCCAAGAGGTGATGCAGGGTAAATGCTGCATCTAGTTCTCGGAAGAGCGCCATCCATCGTTCGCTTGGCACACTTAAGCCTCCGTAGCTGCGCAGCTTGATCCAAAGAGCCTCTTTGATTGGAGAGTCCGACTGATCGGAGGGGCTCCCTAGAGTCTCGTCAATTTTGCGGCACTTGGCCGACACATACCCAGCCGCGTAGGCCATGCCGTAGTCTTCAGCTGAGACGCCGGTTGCGGTGTCGACTGGCGACGGCCCGTTGTGGGGTGGTTGGGACCGGTTGTTGTAGGCCGCCAGTAGTTCCTCTGCTTCGGCTATGTCGTAGTGGTCCTCAGAGGCTGTCGGTAGGTCCGGGCCGGTGGCGTCCTCGACGAAGTCCACCGTTACTTCGTCCGACTCTTCCGTAGATGTGGTGCCGGGGGAAGACGGGAGCGGTGAGCAGCCCAACCGCATCAGGTACGCGACCGTCAGGTTTCGGACGCGGCATGCTGCTTCGCTCGGGTTCGGATTGAAGTTCGCCCCTCCCTTGCCGCGCACGAGCCCGAAAAAGGACTCGAGCAGGTCCTGGTTGACTCGCCCAGGAAGCACGTAGGTGGATGGCCCCAGAAGAAAAGCCAGGTCACCGATGAGTCCTTTCAAGGATCTGCTGGTCACTAGAAATCCTCTTTGGAAGGGCAGCAGCGCGGATCGCTGTCCCACGCGCATCGTTGCGATGGCGACATCGAACTCTTCCAGTGTCCTGTGAGCCTCAATGTTGTCGGGTCCCTTGCCACGTCGTAGTGGCTTGGGGTCGCTGAGGGCCTTGCCGTTCAGCACATCGAATGCCGCGTCGATGAGCCGAATAAATGAGGCCTCTTCTTTTTGTGCGGCAAGAATCGCTCCAGCGCGCCGGCCACAGAGGCACTGAACAGCTGTGCAGCTGGGCGGACTCTCTGTCTTGCCTGGTTCCTCACCTGTGGTCCATTAAGTACAGAAATTAGACATAATTAGGGTGGAAGGCCAGGGCTATCGATCTGGATTTTGTTAAGCTGCGAAAAGACAGTCGGCGTTCTCAGCATAAACATGGAGTCATTATTGTTTTCTCCTGTCGCCTGTACATGTATGAGCCCGCAGTATCATTTTCATAACAAGGGCTTGGGCGAGAGAAGGGTACAGGTATACTGGCAACGGTGCTATGCATGTTTGTGATACGCATGTATGGTGGCTTTCAATGCTAAGAAGGCTTTCATCGTCAGAACTGTACCTTTGAACGCAAGGAGCGAGTGATAGTGTTTCCTTTTAGCCAATTGTGGTATATATTTGTTTTCCGGCCAATGGAATAGTTAAATTCCAGCTGCTCCTGAAATGTTTCAACATGAATTTAATGTTAAGTTTATAGCTCCTAATCTAGAAATGCGTTGCATGGGGCATGAGGTCAGTTGACCGTGCAATAACAAGGCACAATGACCAAGTACCTCTAAGTGGCTCTCCACGCAGATTTTGGGAAGAATCTTGAACTCTTTCCCGTGGTCGATGTTGAGCACCTCAGCAAAGAGGGTCTTGTCGACCACGCCCCCGTGGGAAAGTCTGAGGCCGCTGTCCAGTGCATGATTCCGTAGCAGTTTAAGCAGGTGCGGAGTGTCGGCGAAGACCCAGACTTTACTGAAAACGAAAAATCATCCGGTAAAATGTATACACATAATCTTCTCTCGGTTGATGGGCATGAGGAACTGTATGAAAGGGAATGTGGCATCTTGGTCAAATCCTGAAATTTAGTGTAATGAGGCGTACTTTTAGCCGAAAATAATGAAACCACTCATGGTTTCTCTGAAAGATGTTCAATAAGCTCCATATTTTGTTTTTAAAAATACTCCTCTTGGAAAATGAATAAATATCGCCTGTGGATGATGTCATGATCTGGCAACCACTACCATACTTGAAATGCTTCAAGGGCTTCGATTGGCTGATGCTCATCGTGACGTGACCAGCAGCTCACAACAATGGCCGCCCGGCGAGGGGTTGATGAGGGGTTGGTGTCAGGTAGGTTTTAGCTTTTTTCTACGGAAATATCGAGTAAGACAAATGATATATGTTGTACCGGGTTTTCCGACCTGCTTTACAACTTGGCTATCTCAGTTAAAATCACGTTATGAAGGTGCCGCATTCCCTTCAACCCGCGCCCCACCGGGGCGAGGGTTAAGGTCACCAGCGTTCAAGAGGTTCAATTGTTGGAGCAAGCTGCCTTTCACAAAACCTAGTCAATGTCAGGAACTAAGGCAGCTAAAAAGAATTACTTGTCGTCATTTGAGTGTACTCTAACCTAACCTAACCTAACCTAACCTAACCTAAGTTTTATCGGTCTTAGTTTTATCGCATCTACCTTCGAATTATATCAAATACTCTCCAGATTAATGCAGGACTTTGATTTCAGACAATTGCTTCAACCTGCAACATTATACAGGTTGTATATGATGCATCTGCTTGGCTGATTTTTTATCCCTTTATATTCACCGTGAGGCATCCATCGGGTTTGGGAACCATGTGCGGACTTCTGGATCGATGCCCAGCTCCCTCCACAGCGCTTGGTTTGTACCGCCCATGTCCGAAACGGTCGCCATCACTTTTGCTCCGGCTGTCTCGATGTCTCTGATGACTTGGTTCAGCAGACCGGATGTCACGGGTGTGTCAAAGGCGAAGAAGACTGGAACTCTCCACTGTCCCACGAGTGATCGCACGAAGAACTGCTGCAAGTATCCGTGTGGCCCCATCACTTGCTCGTCCGGGCCGAAGTAGCTCACCACATCTTCAATCTGGAGACGAATTACAAGAAACAATGATAGTGCTCTACGTCCTGCCTTTTATACAGTGATTCCATGTTTGTCCTGGTATTTGCGATATACTTCTGCCCGGAGCAAAGCAATTTGTCGAATCGACGTTCAATCTTACACAATGGAAATGAGACGTCGAGAAAGACGCTTCATTGAATAAGGTGTAATTCTTTAAAAAATCACGAGCTTGTTTATTAACGGTACATTCATTTTCCCTAAATAAATCAAAACATTCCGCAAAAACAGATTCCAATCACATGTGAACGGATTAAGACCAGAAATATGTTCACCGAACACTACAACGTTTAAAACGTACACTCTACAACGTAGGTATAGTATTTTTCAATGTTTTCTTCCGGTTAATATTATGGATCCACTTCAGGAAATAAATCTGAGATGCCCCTGAACTTATATACTATTCTTGAGAATCCACGAGCTTTGCAGCTAGCCACACACAGGCTGCCTAAGAAACTGAAATGTTGGTTATTATCTTCTTATGTCAATTATCCTCCCGGTTAGCTTAGTTGGTAGAACATTGAGCTCCGGCTTGCTGCTGAGGAACATGCAGTGAGCAGGGCTACCCCGAAAAATGTTTAAAAAATTAAACTGTAGATGATCGATCCCTCAGGTTATAGCTGCGACTTGGCACACCATTCCGATGTATGTAACACAATCGGTGTGGGATTCGAACCCACGAGCCTCCGTCTCAACTATCTGTTAGATGAATAATACCGAGATGAGTAGATAAAACGAATTGGTGGGTGAGCAGGGACTCCCCGAAATATGTTGGAAACAATTTAACTGTAAACTATCCATCCCACAGATTATAGTTGCGACTTGGCACACCATTCCGATGTGTGACACAATCGGTGTGGGATTCGAACCCACGAGCCTCCGTCTCAACTATTATATGCTGGATACACATAATAAATATAAATAGATGAATAAATGAAGTAAACCATGTACAGAACCCAAATTTGTTATTGTTTCTGAGAATTTTTTTGCATCCGTGCACGTCTGTCGGTTCCGCACAAGTGAGCAATGCACGAGCAGGTGATAAGTGGAAGGCATGAGGGAAGGATGACAATAGAAATGGAGGGGATAGTGCAAATATCGGAAATTTTACAGGTATGAAGTGCCCGAGTCTGGGCTATACGCGATTCGTGAGTGGCGAGCGTAGCAAATGCCACACCATACCGCAAATGAAGGCGGCTCGCACGCTGCGAAGAGGTGAGAGATGTATATGCACAGCCCGCGCGCATGGGGGGGGGCAGCCGCCAGCCAGCCGCCAGTCAAAGCAGCGGCGAACGCAGGCGGTGCCACTGTGCCGTCTGTATGCCCCGGGCTCTCACCTTCATCTCATCAAACATGAGCACACACGGTCGCTCCGCCTCTGGCTTGTCCTTCAGGAACTCGGTGAGCTTGCCGGTGACGTAGCTGGCATCCCCAGGCTTGACAGCAACATCCTTCAGCCACCTCTGAAGGGTTGTCAAAGACGGCAGAGGAAAGCCCTGTCCTCTCAGATACTCGTACTGCGTACGGGAGAGTCTCGATCGAAGATCCAACGCTTTAATAAACGTATCTTCGTCCCATGGGCAGGGGCGGGTGCCTGTCTCCAGGAAAGATATCTGAGAAAAAGAGCGAGAATCAAATTTCGGAAGAAGTTCCTCGGCAATGGATAATGGTTCCATTTTGGGCAACGAAGCCCTGTGGGGATAACGAAGTCTAGTGAGGTTGACCATGGATGTTAAAACCAGTTATTGCTAGCACGAACATGGTGCGTTCTCGTCAGCAGCCATGGGCGTCGAAACACGGAGGGGAATTCGTATCCCCAAACTCAAGGAACAGTGGGAAACGACCCTCAAAATGGGAATCAAACTTGCTTGTTTGCATTATCCCCTATTGCCAGCGCGAACCTACGTAAATACGTCGGTAAAGGACATCAGCTATCCAAAGACGGTCAATATGCTCAAAATTAGTATAACGCGGCCCGGTCATGGCCAATCCATAGCTCCCCCCCACCCGCATCAAAAGCTCGGTGGCGACGCCCCTGCCAGCAGGGATAGAACAATTATATTCCTCATGCGCCGTTCGTGTAAGATATTTCAAATTGTTATTAAGCATGCTAACAAGGGGAGCACATAGTTTACATTGGTAGACGTCGCACTCGCCTTTCCACTCCGTATTCATTCTCATACACTCTAAACTCCGATTGGCTACACAATGTATCATCATCTTGCAAATGTGCGTATACTCAGCCTATGTAACCTCGAAAGATTAGCCCATTTGTAGGCAGAGTTGTCACTGATAATTGAATGTTAATTAAATTAGTCTTGCTTTGTGAAGAGTGGGGCAATAACCCTATCTAAATTACAGAAAATGGTTATTCATACGCATAAGTAGAAAAAAACTTAAAGAGATGTAATTGAAGAATATTGATGAATGAAACAATAGCGGCAGAAGCATTTCTGTCGTCAAAAGGCAATGAGACGTATCAAAATTTTTTTTTCGAAATTGGCTTTGTTATATCATTCGAATCGTCTCGACGAGAAGCGCTTCCTCCGAAAACCATTGACATTTCTTCCGAGAAATGGGGGTACGGAGGGTGATCTTTTCCCAGACGTATGTTTCGTGAAAACCATGGCAATCGGACGTATGCGAAGAAAATTGCGGCCAAAAGGATGTAAATGGGTGGTTCTGTTCGTGGTGAGCAAAGAAATCGGGCATCCCTGCCAAGGCAAAAGGACAGTTCGGAATATAAACATACGCCCTTTTGGTCTGGATTAATGCTTAGGTCAGCAGTATAAAAATTATCTTTACGTCGTTCCATCAATTCGAGATAGCAATTTTTAGACCGGAAACACTTCTTACATTGGTCAAAAGCATTTGACAAGTCACTTATCGGCATGTCAAATCAAATCCTGGAAGAAAGTCTCTCTGCTTATATATGCGAGTACAGGCGTTCATCAAAATATTCATTAAGCAACAGATGATATTAACATTATTGGTCACAGTGTGAACCAAGACCTGGAATCGAATGGTTCTGGTGAAAGGCTGGGACCGATGTATATAATAACGGTGAACTTACGACAATATTATCTTGTGCTTAGGATTCGAGAAGACAGACCAATTAATAAATTATAAACTTATAATCATGTTTTAAGATGCAGTTCTGCGAAATACACCACCAAAATCAACAATTTCCTTCTTACATGCAAATGAAATCGCACGTTCAGCATGGATTTTGAAGTGCAACCTTTCCTGGCACATACATGTCATGCCCCGTACATGCACATCAGGGAAAGCGCAAAATAAACTATTAAATACTTATGATACTCTCGCATAGCAGCGAACATGCACCCCTTTTTCAAAACATCAATGTGTTTTTCAGTTGGGTTCTCAAATGCGGAAGGATATCTGCGGGTACGTCCTTCTGCCTTAGCTTTTCTGTGTGCTTTGTTCCTTCTTTCCCACATGTCGTTTTGGCTTGGGTTTATTTAGCTCAGGTTCATAAAAGCAATGGCAAAAGACCTTCTGGTCTTTTTTATTAAAAATGAAGATAATTAGATCAAATTTCAGTAATAAATATCTGGTATCCGGTTACACCCTCAGTGCAAATATGACAGAAATTCATCAAAATTTCACGGAACTACGGAGCCAAACACTAAATCTGCTCTCCTGAAAAGTAGCAAAAATGCAAATACGTCTCATTGCCTTTGGACGGCAGATTTAGCTCAGGCATAAACATGTGGGAAATTAAAAGATGGGCCATTAACAGACCTGACACAATTTTACATCTTATGTTATTGCAATATTTCTAAAATATTTGTACCAACCGATTTGCAACCATATTTCGATAAAAGTAGTCCAGTTGGAGCGCATTTAATTTTGGCCGAGTTCGCGGAGGATACCAGGAAACGAAGGAAGAAGGATACCTGTTGCTGTGTGAAGATCTTCTTCAGGCTTTCCTCGCATGTTGTAAGCTCCATGGACTTTCTATTGAGAGCTGCTTCCAGAATCGCAATACGCTCTCGAAGGTGCTCCGTTTCTGATTTGGAGCAGGACGGGGCAGGATCGGGCAGGTCACTGTTTCAAGAACAAGGTTGCATCAAATTTACTTTCGTCAACATGGGCGTAGCCATCACCAAGGTCACTATGGTCAGTTTCCCATCAAGTTTGGAAATCATCGAAAACTTGTTGGGATGTCAGTACAAGTTTTGGAGGCCGGGAAGATATAAAATAGTAATACAGTAATTATCCAATATGCTTTCCTGTACATGGGTATTTCTCGCGTTAGCTAAATGCGTTGCTATTAACAAGCATTGCGATGTTACAATCATGGTAATTCCAGCAGCATAGCCAGCGCTATTAAACGACAAAATTGGTTGGATGCTCAGCTGCTATGACCGAGTAAGTTATAAGGCCGGCTGATATTTTCTATCAACGCGCAAAAGCACCATGTATTTGGATGAGCACGATCAGGGTTTATGTTAGGTGGATTAAGATCAATGTTAGGATCCCACAAAATACTTTTTTCAACAGACGAACGAGTACGGGAATACCAGAGAAACTAATTCCTATTAAATGAGTGGAAAAAATATTCCTATAGACTACACCTTTGAAACCGTTAACATATATTGTTCATCATAACAATACACTGCACATTATTAAAACGACCAGGGATAGGATTAGATGCGCAGGGGCGCGCTCGCGAACATGGACCGACACTACGTGGGGAATAACGGCGTTATATTTTTGGCGGGGGAACGCGGGACGCAAAATACAGCGCGGCTCCAACGCGACCCAATTAATATTATAAAAGTAAATATAAACAAATTCAAATAAAACATGTAGGTATGATGTAAATAAAGTGACCTAAATCGGAGCAGAAATGTAAATAGGAGGAGGTGGGGTTAACCCGCACACAACATTTGACCCCTTCCACAACACTGGGTTAGGTTCACAAGAGGCTGAATGTGTCAGTCGAAGCTTATAGACCTTGGCTACATCACTTTTCATCAGTGATCTCCCTTGTGGATAGTAATGTGAACGAACTATGGGCCTGCAAAGCGTCTCTGAATGACCCGGTGATAATAAAACGGGCGGTGGAAATTTTAATTTACCTCGCCTGTGCGCACACAGAGTCATCCGGCTCCTGCGCCGCTTCCATCGCTTCCTGGATGACTTTTGCCCGCTCTCTGGCCTCGAAGTATGCTCCTGTCGTTCTCCCACTGCAGAAAAATGAAATCCGGGAGGAGCGTTAGAAAAGAGCTTATCAGCATGTGGGGCTAAGTTCTGTTTCGAGACAGTTTATTCCAAAGATGAATCACTTAAGCAATGTGAAAAATTATTATCATAACTTGGGCACTGATCATGCAATAGCAACGCAATACAAGTATAACTATCTACAGCCTAAAAAAATATTTACCTGTTTGGCACACAGTCTTAAGTTAAAGTTGTTTTTTTGTAAGAGTTGAAACGTTCGAGAATAGCCTGTTCTATCGCACAACTCATGCCTTCAACCGTCACATCGGCATGCACCTAACGATTGGCCCTTTAATACGTAAGTTTTATATTTCAGGTCTAGCATTGTTACATAAGTTATAGTTTCGCCAATTTATTTGAATAGATACTAGGCAGACTATTTTACTGTATGGCTTCATTTGTTATCATATACTGGGATTGTATCATGGCTAACTTTGCCATCCATCTTAGCTTCTTGGGTATGGTTTATTAAGTAATGGCTTGTAAATGTTCAAGTTTTATTTGATCTTATGTATTATGACTTGGACTATTAGTGGGAAGTATGTCCCATTGCTCATTATGCCTGAATAAATACAAAAATAGAAATATGAAGGTACATTATCTCTATTAAATAAAACATTGTGAACATGAGCTGGTGACAAGAAAATTTCAGCAGCTGCAACATCCGATATTCGAAAATTATCACGATTTTATAATAGTTTGAAGACACACTGCTTGAATGTTATGCATGGTGCAATGGCATCCAAGCATGCTTTACATAACATAGCAAAATAAACATATGAATGATATATATACCTGGCAGACACTCTTTTTGGAAGGTTTGCTGAGGGTATAGCAGCTGCTTTCAGTCGTCTGTTTTTGTTGAGATGGGGTGCTGTGCCGGGATACAGCATCTCAAACTTGAGATCACGCTCATAGTCATCATGAACGAAGTGTTCAGAGCACACACAGGCAGTCTCCAACACAGGGTCTTCTCTTCTAGCAGCTTGTAGCCACTTGTTTTTCATCTCTCTATCTTTTGGAAGTGTGTGGAACCTAATATGTTGTCTTGGATATTTGGGGTTACCAGCAGTACAACCAGGCACTAAACAGTAGACCATTTTGATTCTTCTTTGGTGAGTGATGGAGTGGAGACACGTCTGGAACAAGGAGGTTTGTCAACATTACAATAAAAGTAAGATATTTATAATAACCCATACTTGTCATAAAAAATAGAATAGGTCATATAGTAAATAGTCTCTAACAACCAAAATTAGCAGCACAGCCTCACAAAGCATGTTTTGAGCAAATCATGGTTATGCAGCCAGTTTCATCAATTGAGCAACAGTCCCAGGTGGGAGGTTTCCTGCTTAGGTAGATATAAATGAAGTTATCCTTTCTTTTGACATTTTTTTGTGGTTCAGTTAACATCACTAAAATGATAACTTTTTTATTACAGTCCATTTACATGTTGAAACCTATTTATTTAAATACTGGGTAAGAGAAAAAACTATCAAAAGCATCTTGAAAATTTTTGTTCCCCATGTACTTATGCCTTGTGCTTCACAAGCATTGCATGGAAGTATGTAATAGTCATTTACCAAAGCATAGATGAAAGTGCACAAAATGTGCAGAGAGACGATCCAGGGAAGGGTTAAGAGGGGTGAAGGCTTCCTCATGAAGCATCTCATAGCATCACACTTCTCCTCCCTAGCTGCCTCCCGACACCCTCCAGAAGAGTTGCTTCCTTCTTCCTGTTTCCCCAAATAGCAAGCATTTGCACCCCCCCATGCAATGTTTATGTGTTCAACTTGTCAGGGTCCTAGCTTCCAAAATGGTGCTATTGTGGCCTGAATAAGGACCCCTTGAGCTGAAAAAGGCACCAACAGGCTGAAACAGCTCTCTTATAGGACCTAGTCTCTCTCCAGTGTGCAAAGTATGGCATTTCCGATGAGATCTCGTTGGTGCAAGTGCCCTTGGAGACAGGAGTGAGTGGTGTGAATTTTATTAACCTGGTGCAAATTTGCAAGACTAGTGCGAGGAAGATGACACCAAAAACCAAACATATAATGGCTGAATGGTTATAAAGACATAGGAGGGCGCCTTGTAAAAGTCCTTTACTATCTAACTAATAAGAGAGGTAGCATTCCATTGTGTGGGAAGAAATGGGTGTGTTTTTCTCACTGGTATATGGCAGGTTGGTGCAAATTTTTTGTGGCTGGCAGTGTGAGAATTTTAGATGGCTGGTGTGACTCGTCTGGCTTGCTGCCATAATTTGCACCTTAGATAGACTGGGTCTCTCTTGCACCTTAGATAATGTTTCCAAAAGCATGCTTGTTGGTTAGACACAAATTGCAGACTCAGAACCAGATGGTATACCATACCATACCATGTACTTTCCAAAAACAAAACAAAAGAATATAGCAATAGGTGCAAAAGCACAAATGTGCTTAACTTGAAGTGCCTTTAGGTATTTCCACAATGCTTTTTGCATTCAAAACGCTGCCTGGTCCACCAGCTCCACCACTGGTATGTGATGCCGCTGATCCTTGAGACACTGGCGTAGCTAGATAGGTGTAACAATAAATTTTAACAATAGCTTCAGAATCAAAGTTGGAATTTCCTCTGTTTGGTTCCTTTGATTCATGGAATTGTTTTGTTGAAGTAATAAATTTGAAAGTTTCTTGAGCTAGTGCATAGTCCTGTTCATCAGGTAAAGAATGACCTTTTAAGATTACATCAAGTTTTTTCATAAAGCACAGTGCCCCCCATGCTTAAATGATGAATCTTATTACTAACCTCATGGTAGTAACTGGAAAGAAATGGGTTGAACAGACCATGGTACTCCCCTTTTGCTTTGGAAATCAAATGTTCGACCCATGATATCCATGGTATCTGACCAAGATGACATTTTGACCATGGAAACTAGGTAAGTCTATGTCAGTTTCTAATGATATACCTAGATGACACACGAGGGGTGGGGATCTCTGAATTGTGCATATTATTCCGAAAGAAACAGCATGTATAAACAAACTACACATCAACATTCAAACTTTAGGCAATAAGCTTCCAGCAGCCTCTACCTCTCCACGTAGTGATTTTATTCCACCAGAAAATTAAAATCACGAAGAGATAAGAAGAAATCCATCAGCAAACCCTCACGCTCAAAATAACGCTCAAAATTGAAATACAATCTGCACCCACTACCCCGGGTGCGACTAATCGGTGGCGAGCTTTCTGCTGCGGTAGAATTTACGATACAGGAAAAGCCGTACTGAAAATGCCAGTTTAGTATAGTTACTAGTATAATATACCAAAGCTACTAAAACTGACGAAAATATTTCCTGCTACAAAGATTCAAGCAGTAAAAAATTATCCCATAAGCATTGAAATATTCAATTAGACTCTTTCCATACCTAAATATTTACTATTGACGCTCAATTTTTGGATTTGTGTCTTTTTAGTGGATACCAAAAATTAAACTAAATTTTTACTAGTAGGATACTAAAAAAACTTAAACTAACCTGGGATTCTAGGGCCTTGGTTTACACCATTTACACAAGCTTCAAGACTCCTGTGCTGGGCCCTACTATACTTATTGTTCAATATTAAAAACATTAAATTAAAAAGAATAGTTAGCTTTCATTTTTCAAAGTAAAAGTTTCATATAGGCAAAAATCCTTTAGGCTCATTATATTTTAGTAGTTCTTGAAAATTGCCAGTATGGCGCATTTGTTACGAAAATAGCGAAAGCAGAAAATGGCAGCGGTCAACGCCCCACCCAATCCAAGATACCTTGGGTGGCATTCATATGGTCCACCGTTCAAAAGGTCCACCGTTCAAAAGGTCCACCGTTCATATGGTCCAACGTTCATAGGGTCCACTGTTCAAAGGGTCCACCGTTCAAAAGGTCCACCAGCCTGGAAACCCTTCAGAATTGTAGAGGATTTCTGAAAACACCTTTGTGCATGGTAATCGCTGGAAGACCCAACGCTCGAATCGTCCACAGCTTGAAAAGCCACTTCTCCCACTGACTGATCTTGTGGGACTTACCCCCAATCTGTCCATTGCATCCATGGTTATCACAATAGGCAATAGAGACAAATGACTGTGGTCCTGCACATCAAAGCCAACACAACCACCGCGGTATTTATGACGAATAGGTCATATGAGAGGAAGCGGTGTTTAGGACGGATGCGTCTTAAACACCGCCGTTTTTATGCAGAATAGGATTATTTTTTAAATATTTTACTGCAAGTGTTTCTAGCGTTGCTGGAGCGGAAATGTGTTTCAGAAAAGATGTGCTCTGAAAGAAAGGAAGCTTTCAGCAAGTCTACGGCTTTGGATACGCCATATTGTAAGCATGGCAATATTGATATAGGTGAGCACCAGGGATTGCCTGTCAGGATTGCTTCGGCCTGTCTTTTGCAATTTATTAGGAGGGATCATTATGGATTTCAATACAAGCAGTAGGCGATTATTTAAAGCATAGCCTAAGTATGTAACATTGTATTTTCTATTTTACCCTGCCTGATACCTAGATTTGGAGGTCAGAATGGAAGGTATACACATTTTGCTCTGCCAAGGGAATTGCATGCCAGACAGAAGTCCCACTTGATTGCCTTGTTACTTACTGACGTACTTGTTGAGTCGGTTCCATCCTTCGGATGCAGAGCCCAGATGGGCAGCCTTCGATTTCTTTCTGCATGCCCCAGCATCATGCAATAGCTCATGCACCTTCGGATACCTTTGGTTACCCTAGGTGTACAGGTCTTTTTAAGGTATCCCTGGTGCCTGTCATTTGCACTGTCATTGAGCTCATAATGAGCCATCACCAGACTAAGTCAAGATTTTGTACAATATCTGTGCCCAGTATACGCCAATGTCTTGAAGCAGTTGGGGAACAGCGAGTTGAGGACCCAGTCCTTACTTTATTGGGTTGTGAACTTTATAAGGCTTAAGGACTTGAAGTTGGTTCCCAGCTTGCAGGAGTTTTGACGTCCTGTAAGAAAACTTTGTGGCAAAGGTAAGAAAACTTTGTGGCAGAAAATGACACTGAAGAGGACACAAGCATGTAATTTTTGTTTTTCAGTCACTCTCCTGCTGTGTAAAATCCGGGCTACAAATTATGGCAGCAGGCCAGATGAGTCGCGCCAGCCATCTAAAATTCTCTCACCACCAGCCTTAAAAAATTTGCTCCAATATGTCATATACCAGGGAGAAAAACAAACCCATTCCTATCCACACAAAGCACTGCTACCTCTGTTATTAGTGAAGGACTTTTTCTCAAGCCCCCTCCTCTGTTTTAATAACAATTTAGCCATTATTTGTTTGGTGTAATTGTCACCTTCCTCGCACCAGTCTCACAAATTCGCACCAGGTTGACACAATTTGCACCACTCGCTTCTGTCTCCAAGGGCAATCACACTGGGGAGATCTGGTCAAAAATGTCAAAATGTCAATGAACATTTTAAGCAACAGTGGAGGGAAAGTGCCCCATCTACCAAATGTATGCCCTGATTGGGGTATGATTTCAGCTGCCTCAGACACCTTATTCATGGGTATGTCAAATTCTTCTGACTGGGTTGGTTCTAACCTAATAATATCAGAGATCTTTAGAATTTCACTTCAATTTGTGGACAAAATAAATGTGTATTGTACCAAATGGGAAGGGCTGCCAGACAGCTTGCACTTTCTGGCTGGCTGCCTGTCTGTCTGTTTCCTGTTTCTGTCTGACTATCTCTGACTGGCTGGCTGGCTGTCTGTCTCAGGTTGTCTGCCTCTGGCTGTCTGACAGTCTGCTGGCTGTTTGTTTCTGTCTGTCTATCTGTGTCTGTATGTCTGCCTGTCTTGCTGTCTGTCTCTGTCAGACCGTCTGTCTCTGTCCGACAGTTTCTGTCTTTCTGGATGGATGTCTGGATGTCCCAGTCTGTCTAGCTGTCTGTCTGTCTTTGTGGGTGTCTGTCTCTGTCTGACCATCTGTCTCTGTCTGGCTGTCTGTCTCTGTCTGGCTCACTTTCCATCTCTGTCTTGTTCTCTCTGTCTGTGTGTCTGGATGCCTGGATGTCTGTCTCTCTGTCTGTCTGTCTGTATGTATGTATGTCTGATTGTCTTGCTGTCTGTCTCTGTCTGACCGTTTGTCCCTGTCTGGCTGTCTGTCTGGCTCACTGTCCATTTCTGTATGTCTGGTTTTCTCTCTGTGTGTCTGTCTCTGTCTGGCTTGCTGTCTTTTGCTGTCTGTCTGTCTGTCTACCTGTATCTGTCGTCTACCGATCGGTCTGCCTATCTCTTTCTGTCTGTCTGTTTGTCTGTCTGTATGTCTGTCTGTCTTTTTCTGGATATATGTCTGTGTTTGTTTGTCTATCTCTGTCTGGCTGACTGTCTGTATGTCTGTCTCTGACTGTCTATATGTCTGTCTTCTGCCCCATGCATTGCCTTAACAGCTGACCCATCCTAAATCTGAACTATCTGTCTGCTTCTCTCTTCTTGTCTCAGTATGTCTTTCTCTGTCTGTGCATGTTTGTATATGTCCATGTTTTTGTGTCTCTGTCTGTGTGGCTTTGCATGTCCTGTCTGGATGTATGTCACTATCTATCTGTGCTTGCCTGCCTGCCTGCCTGGCTGTGGCTGTGGCTGTGGCTGTGGCTGACTGTGGCTGGCTGGCTGTGGCTATGACTGTGGCTGGGTGGCTGTGGCTATGGCTGTGACTGTGGCTGGCTGTGACTGTGGCTGGCTGTGGCTGTGACTGACTGACTGGCTGTGACTGTGGCTGACTGGCTGTGACTGTCGCTGACTGGCTGTGACTGTCGCTGACTGGCTGTGACTGTGACTGGCTATGGCTGGCTGGCTGTGACTGGCTATGGCTGGCTGGCTGTGACTGGCTATGGCTGGCTGGCTGTGACTGGCTATGGCTGGCTGGCTGTGACTGGCTATGGCTGGCTGGCTGTGACTGGCTGTGGCAGTGGCTGACTGGCTGTGGTATGCTGGCTGTGTGGCTGTGGCTGACTGTGGCTGTTTCTAGCTGTGGCTGTGGCTGGCTGTGGCTGTGACTGTGGCTGACTGGCTGTGACTGTCGCTGACTGGCTGTGACTGTGACTGGCTATGGCTGGCTGGCTGTGACTGGCTATGGCTGCGACTGTGGCTGGCTGTGGCAGTGGCTGACTGGCTGTGGTATGCTGGCTGTGTGACTGTGACTGCGGCTGTTTCTAGCTGTGGCTGTGGCTGGTTGTGGCTGGCTGGCTGTGTGGCTGCGGCCGACTGGCTGAGGCTGTGACTGTGGCTGTGACTGTAGGCTGGCTGGCTGTGACTGTGGCTGGCTGTGGCTGTGACTGTGGCTGGCTATGACTGTGGCTGGCTTTGGCTGTGGCTGGCTGGCTGTGGCTGTGGCATGCTGGCTGTGGCTGTGGCTGACTGACTGTGGCTGACTGTGGCTGTGACTGTGGCTGACTGGCTGTGACTGTGGCTGACTGACTGTGACTGTGGCTGACTGGCTGTGACTGTGGCTGACTGGCTGTGACTGTGGCTGACTGGCTGTGCCTGTGGCTTTATTTCTGGCTTTTTACGGATTTCTGTGGTAAAAGCAGTTGCTGTGGCTGGCTGTGACTGTGGCTGTGGCTGGCTATGACTGTGACTGGCTTTGGCTGTGGCTGGCTGGCTGGCTATGGCATGCTGGCTGTGACTGTGACTGTGGCTGACTGGCTGTGACTGTGGCTGACTGACTGTGACTGTGGCTGACTGAGTGTGACTGTGGCTGACTGGCTGTGACTGTGACTGGCTGTGACTGTGGCTGACTGGCTGTGACTGTGATTGTGGCTGGCTGGCTGTGACTGTGGCTGACTGGCTGTGGCTGAATGACTGTGGCTGGCTGGCTGTGACTGTGGCTGACTGGCTGTGGCTGGCTGTGACTGTGGCTGAAGCTGTGACTTTGGCTGGCTGGCTGTGGCTATGACTGTGACTGTGGCTGGCTATGGCTGACTGTGGCTGGCTGGTTGTGGCTATGGCTGTGACTGGCTGGCTGTGGCTGGCTGGGTGGCTGTGACTGGCTGGATGGCTGTGCCTGTTACTGGCTGTGGCTGTGAGTGGCTATGGCTGGCTGGCTTTTACTGTGACTGTGACTGCCTGTGGCTGTGGCTGTGTTTGGCCGACTGTGGCTGTGACTGGCTGGCTGTGACTGACTGGCTGTGAGCTGTGACTGTGGCTGACTGGCTGTGACTGTGGCTGGCTGGCTGTGACTGTGGCTGGCTGGCTGTGACTGTGACTGTGGCTGACTGGCTGTGACTGTGGCTGACTGGCTGTGATGTACTGTGGTCTGCTGTGACTGTGGCTGACTGGCTGTGACTGACTGGCTGTGACTGTGGCTGACTGGCTGTGACTGTGATTGTGGCTGTCTGTCTGTGACTGTGGCTGTGGCTGACTGGCTGTGACTGTGGCTGACTGGCTGTGGATGTAGCTGGCTCTGGCTGTAGCTGGCTGTGGCAGTGGCTGGCTGTGGCTGTGGCTGGCTATGATTGTGCCTGGCGTTGGCTGTGGCTGGCTGGCTGTAGCTGGCTGGCTCTGGCTGATTGTGGCTGTGGCATGCTGACTGTGGCTGTGGCTGACTGGCTGTGACTGTGACTGACTGGCTGTGGCTGACTGGCTGTGACTGTGACTGACTGGCTGTGACTGTGGCTGACTGGCTGTGACTGTGACTGACTGGCTGTCACTGTGGCTGACTGGCTGTTACTGGCTATGGCTGGCTGTGGCTGGCTGGCTGTGGCTGGCTGGCTGTGGCTGGCTGGCTGTGGCTGTGACTGGCTATGGCTGGCTGGCTTTTACTGTGGCGGTGACTGGCTGTGGCTGTGGCTGGCTGTGGCTGTGGTTGGCTTGCTTTGGCTGTGGCTGTGGTTGGCTGGCTGTGGCTGTGACTGGCTGGCTGTGGCTAACTGGTTGTGGCTGTGCCTGTGGCTGAATGGCTGTGGCTTTGGCTAGCTGTAGCTGTGGCTAGCTGGCTGAAGTTGGATGGCTGGCTGTGGCTGGCTGCCTTGCCTGCATTGCCTGCCTGCCTGCGTGCCTCTGTATGTTTCTGTATGTATGTCTCTCTGGCTGTTCTGCCTGTCTGTATGTATGTAGACTTGGCTTCCTCTGTCTGCCTGCCTGTCTGTCTGTCTGCCTCTGTATTCTCTGTATGTCTGTCTGCCTGGATGTCTCTGTATTTTTCTGTTAGTATATCTGACTGTTTCTGTATGTCTGTCTGGTTGTCTCTATATGTTTGTATCTGTCTGTTCCGTCTGTCTCTATGTATGTAGATCTGGCTTCCTCTAAATATCTGGCAATGTCTGTCGGGCCGTATGTCTTTGTTGATTTCTGTGTATGTCGGTCTGTCTTCTTTTATATGTTTCTGTCTGTCTTGTACTCTCTTTGTTTATTTGTGTTTTTGTCTATACCTGGCTGTCTGGAAGTCTTTCTTTCTCTGCTTGTATGTCTCTGTCTGGCTGGCTGGCTGGCCTACATATAGGCTTAGCGGCCTACATGTCCTAAAATTCCAATGTCTGTCTCTCTTTGTGTGTTCGTGTGTTTCTGTCTGTCTCTCTGTTTCTCTGTCGCTTCAAAATTCTGCAGGCGTAGTACTATATGTAAGATACTATATTACGACCTCCATGGGGAGCACAATGTATAGTACTATATGTATGTAATTTTTGTTTATTCTACTGTGTGTTGGGTTGTTTTCTTTGCCCTGTCTATTGCCCACCAGCGCCCTGTCGTCTTTTCTCTTTTATAGTGCATACGTAACACCGCCGTACCTCCCTTCTCCTCAGCGTGGTGGTGGTGCTGATGCAACCTTCGGTGGAGGTCAGCTCTAAACAGAGCTTCACCTGTACTGAGTTGTGTTTCAATGGGCGCGCTACTCCACGATCAACTGAGAATGGCTCGTGAGACGCTGCTGAAGACAATGTGACTGGTCAATTTCGGCATGCCATAGTATCATGCTGCGGCATCTATGATATCCTCAGTGCAACACAATCTACCAGGTAACTTTATTTGGAGGCTAATTGAATGGAAGTCTCAAAAGTAAAAATGTTCAAAACCTCTGGATTGTTCATGTTTTTTGCTGGTGGGGCAGACAGTGATGAATGCTAATATATGTCCTTTTTACGGATTTCTGTGGTAAAAACAGTATCCTGTTATTTTCATCCCAACCGAAACGCCTACTGCGTTTCCGTAGATGAGCTTATAATAAATACATGAAGCCCGGCATCTGCCCTGTCAAAACGTTACACTTGCACTGATGGGTCCGCCTCCCCCCCCTTTGGGTCTTTGCAGAAGGCCTGTAAATGGTTTGGTATGCATTTTCTCCTGATCATTTTTGCAAGTTGTGTCAAAATTTTAGGTCCAGTTCGGGTCATCTCAGCAGTGCAGGTTAAGTGACCACCTCCAAAAATAATGTAACAGCATGAGTAAATACGGGGAATCGATCTATCTGAAATGTATCTCAATACATAGAGTCGTCGGCTGCTACGAGATGTTAATTGGGATTTTTATTTTGATAAGCCAGGGTTGGGTACGAGCCATGACCTCTCTTGCGAAAATTCATAGGTAATATGATTTAAGCTAAGTAACTTCGTCTGGAACGGAGATACATGTTGGCGTCACTGAGTTTTTCTCATCACTGCAGTTGTAATAATATTTTTTGTGACCCAATTTGATCCTGACCTGATAACTAGATGTCACCTAGCAAGATTGTACTATATATCATTCGGTGAAACTCGCTGAGAAGATTACAAATGTTTAAATAGTTATGTTGTGGCTTTTGTACGTCAGATGCTGTGACAAAAATCTTCATCCTCCTTGTATCTGTATGGTGACTTGGTTTGGCCTCTGGTGACGTTGTATTTAAGCTGATAAAAATCAACACCATAGTTTTTATAGATTACGTCGTGGTGCCCAACAACGTTTACCACTTTCCATTCATTTGTGTGATTTCTGAGATCTTGGGGGTATCTCCCCGCCCCAGCGAAGGTGGCTCAGACCCGTGATCATGCGCTTTTCTGAAACAAACACGTGTTTTTAGTTGTCCATCCTTTGGCATGATTTGTCAATTGCTAACGCTTTTTTCCAGGGAAGTGCTCTCAAGCAGACGCCTGTCACGGAGGAGCAATCGGCGGATATGCCGGGGCACCCTCGAATACACCACTGCTGTATTGCTACTCGCCGCTGGCCGTCGCCACCTGTCATGGGAAGAACACTAAGTCACGCCTCGCACAGCTGCGCCAACTCACAGCGCGTTCGTGGGGTCTGCGTGAGCAGCAACTCAGGACCGTTGCTAACGGCTATGTGCGAGGTGCCCTGGAATTCGTCAACGGCGCATAGCTGCTCGCCGCGTCTCCCTCCCACGTCGAGCTGATTGATATGGAGCTCCGTGCCGCAGCCAGAGTGGTCACAGGTTGCCCGCAGTCGAACCCTTTGGCTCTACTCATGGCGAAAACGGGCCTATCGATGGCCCACTCTTTCCATTGCGTCCTGGTTGCCCGCATGATTTGCTGGGCGGAATTGTTCCCCGCTGAAGACCCGCTCCGGGTCACGGTAGAGACGACAGCCCCGAGACTCCCGTACTGTACCTCGGGGTGGCGTTGGTGAGGCCAAGAGGTCCAGAACATGGCCGGCCCGGCAGAGACCGCCGTGGAGGAGCGGTTGGGAGTCACTGCCCCGCCGCGGCTGACTCGGGAGTCCGTTCGCTTCGATCTGGATGAAGGACCGGGTAGCCATCGCTCTGCTCCCGACTCCGTCTGACGTACAACCGCTGAACAACACTTGACTAACCTACCGAACCGGGCCACCTGGATCTGGCCAGATGGATCCGCCACCGCAGGCACGACGCTTGGAGGCGGAGGCATCCACATCATCCTGCCGTCCAGGTAGATCCGAGAGGTGCGTGCACCAGCTGGTGCACTGTGCTCCAGCACTCGAGCGGAGCTTGTGCCCTGCGAGCCGCACTACTTGACTTCAGACGTCTAGAGTTAGAACCAGCCACGGCCCCAGTCATCGTTTGCACAGACTCTCACGTCGCCCTCTCTCTGCTCGCTTGGGGCGCCGCGGCACAGAGGGCACCTCTGGGAGCGGCCATATAGGAAATGCTCACTGCCATCGCGAATCGCCCACAGGAAGTCTGCCTGCAGTGGGTCCCGGCTCACTGCGGCCTGCCGGGAAATGAGAGGGCGGACACAGTGGCGACAGAGGTCTCTGACCTGCCCCAGAACACCGCCCAAGTGCACGCTCGTACTGGTGGACGCGCTGTCAGAAAAGCTTGGGTCCTACCACAAGATGACGACGGAGTCAACCCCAACACCTGCGAGAACAGTTTCCAGGTCGGCGAAACAACACTGGCCTAATGGCTAGCACCGCAGTAACATGCGGCACCACGAGCTGTCACCCATCGGTCGGTACAATCGTGACGCCGCGGTCACGGTGCGCCAGCTCCAAACCGGGCGCTGGACAGGCTTGGAGCAGTGCCTCGAACGGATGAGACACCGACCGACACCTACCTGCTCCCACTGCTGCAGCGAGGCCTGCTTCGTGACCATCTGCCTGATGTGTAGGGAAAAGTGGGCACTCAGACGCACGTGCCGCTGCGTGACCCGTGCCTGTGCGGGACACGTCTTCTGGGAAAACATCTACGGGTGTCAAACTCAGCATGATATGAAGATGCTACAATGACCAGGTATTCCACTGAGAACAGCCATCTTATTGTGCTTCGGAACAGAAACAACATCTATGAGGGGTCAACAAATTACGCTGAGTGTTTTCCCAAAACAATCATTTCAAATTGTGTTAGCTCACAAATGAGCATGTGAAGTCCTCGGTATAATTCAGTTGATTCCAGCATACTTCTGCCCCGTGTTGTGTACTGCATAAAGAGACGCTTGGTGATGCGACTTTACTACATATGATAATTTTGCGTATTCCAAAATAATAATACTACTAATAATAATAAATAAAATAATAAATAATAAATAAATAATACCACTAATAATAATACCCGAATAACAATACACTGAATCATTATTGCAGTGTGTCTTACGTCGATGGTTTGCAGCTCAAACGCGGAATTATGTGAGCAACATGCTATGAACAGCACGAAACTATTTTACGAACATTTTTTGACATTGAGAGCTCGCAAGGAACGTGCGAATCGTGCTGATACTAATATAAAGACTAGGTCAGCCGCCTCTTGACACCGTAGTAGGCAGTAGCCTGCCTCTTCCGAAAGACAAAGCTGAATACATCCATCCTTAAATAGTTTTACGCTGTATGCGTAGTTCGATAGCTTTCCACCGTTTAATACCTGATCTGAGTTCTGGTTTTGTACAGAAACTGTCTTCATCTACTTCGCCGAAAGTACATTTTCCTTCGCTAGACACTGGACAAAATGAACTTCACCCAAAGCACCAGTCATTCACTTCTGGGACCGATGGGCAGGCCAGTGGTCTATCTGGGTATTGCAGCACAGTGGGATGAACGACCACCAACCCCGTGGTCAAGACAGCGTGATTAACCCTCGCCCCACCGGGGGTCCATCGATGGCCCCCTAAGATTTTTTCGAGATAGCAGAAAAACGACGAAACTCAGCACCGCGGTTGAGGCTGCTATCTCTCACCTCATCATTTTCTCACCATCCCTAAAAAATTTTATCCCGGGTCACCCAAGGTCAGGTCACCAGGTGAGGTCAACCAAGGTCACCTCACTTCAACTTTGAAGCTCTATAAGAGCTACATTTCTTAGTCGATCGATTTGAAACTTGCTACACTTCATGACCTTTCCAGGGCCTACAACGTGTATATCCGGGATTTTTCGATTTCGTGACCTGAGGTCAGGTCACGAGGCGACCTCTCCAATTGGAAAAGCATAGGGAAAAGCTGTCTCATGATCTAAAAGTCACAAAAATGATTGCAAATACTCAGACTGCTCAGAAAAGCGTTCTTGGACACCCTTTCACGGATCCCAGGGGTCATATTTGCCCTTTGACTTTTCCAAGGTCATCCAAGGTCACCAGGGGTCAAAAACAGTATTTTGACAATAACCTTTGACCTAATTAAGCTAGAGCGCTGAAACAAACACCATCGTGTTTGTCTTGTCACTGGCTTTCATTTGATATACGGCAAGGTCACTTTCTGACCTTTTGTGACCTCAGGTCCTATTAGGTCACGAGGTGACCTCTGGAGGTCAAACCGCTGGCGGGAGGTCTTTACGTTCCCCCATAGCGGAAAAAAGTCTGGCAATCTCCTATCAAATGTACTTAACCAAATCTCAATAGCTCTAATGGCATAGGAGTTATGCTCAGTTTTCTTAAGCATTGCATATTTGAGTGAAAATAGCCTATCGTGACATTTCTTGACCTCTGGAGGTCAAACCATTGACCTGGCGCTTAAACATGCGAAGTAATTTCTTACTGAATTCACGCGAGCTTTCTAATGCACTTTGCAGATTTGCGCTAACCACCATATTTTCGGAGTTACAGGGGGGCCATAGATGCCCCCGATGGGGCGAAGGTGGCGCCGGACCCCCGGTGGGGCGCGGATTAAAGCCGTTTAACTTTTAGAATGAAAATCGGAACAGTTAAACACCGGGCTGAATACAGGGCAGCTTTATCCCACCCATAAGAACAATAATTGATCCACCCGTAGTCTCGTTCTCCTGTGGCGATGACCTTGATGGAAATCAGTGGGGCTATAAAGAGCCGCGATGTAACACTTGTTTCGCATAAATGGCAAAATAATGTGATAACATTATTTATCAAGTTGGGCTATACGCCCACCTTCGCCATGTCCTCGCTGCACACCGACCGTTTTCACCTAAACCAAAATACTGCGGTTGAAACACCCTTGAAACCGGAGAAACAAAAATGTTGCTGAGGCACCGGCTTAACTTAAATGTATTCACCACTTCTCATAACATCACTCTACAAAGGGGCCCCAAGAGCAGGAGGCCCAAGCAGCTGGGGTCCCATGGAAAATGGACTCCCATTGGCGGTGGGCCCCTAGATGCAGTCGGTGCCAGACCTTGGGGACTCCGTGAGCAGGGGACCCAGAAGGAAAAAGTAAACCCCAATTGGCAGTGGCCCCCTAGATGCAATCAGCTTCAAACGTTGAGACTCCCGTGAGCAGGGTGCTCACGAGCAGGGGCTCCATCAGCTGGGTCCCTAGTGAAAGTGGACCCGTTGGCAGTGGGCCCCTAGATGTAGTCAGCCCCAGACGTTAGGGCCCCCGTGTGCAGGGACCCCTACGGGCAGGGGGTCCCCAGCTGGGGTCCCTAGAGGAGGTTGACACCTATTGGCGGTGGGTCCTCTAGATGCAGTCGTTCCCAGATGTTGGGGCCCTGTGAGAAGGGGCCCTACAAGCAAGAGGCCCACACGAGCGGGGGCCCATCAGCTGGGGTCCCTAGAATATCTTGTCCCCTTTTTTGGTGAGCTCCCTAGATGTAGTCGGCCCTAAACGTCAGGGTCCCCGTGTGCAGGGACCCCCACGAGTAGGGATCGTCAGGAGCAGGAAGCCCCGCAACGTAGGGGCCCCCTGTAGCAGCCTTCAGGGGCAGGGGGACCAGAGGCTGGCGGCCACACATCTAATTACAATCGGCCCTTTGGTCAGGAGACCTTCTGGTGGCAGCCGGTTTCAGAAGCAGGGGCCCACAGGGGAAGAACCCCTAGTGGAAGTGGGCCCCAGGGGCAGTGGGCCCAGAAACAGCGGCTCCTATTGGCAGTAAGAATAAGTGAACAGACCTCTAGCTGCAATCGGCCTCAGGTGCTGGGTTCCCGGCGAGCTGGGGAGGGGACCCACGAGCAAGGAGCCCAAGGATCAGGAAGCCCCTTGGAGTAGAGACCCGCTTACAGCAGTTTTCAGGGACTGCGGGCCCCGGAGGCAGGCGACCACACAGGCAAGGGCCATCTAGCTACAATCGGCCCTGAGGTCGAGGGACCTTCTGGTATTTCAGAAGCAGGGGCCCACGGGAAGAAGCCCCTAGTGGAATTTGGCCCCAGGGGCAGTGCACCCAGAAACAGAGGCCCCTATTGGCAGTCAAAGTCAGCGAGCAGGGCCCTTCAGAGCCAGAGGACCCCCTAGCTACAGTCAGTTCCAGGCGTGGGCACCCCGCAAGCAGGAGGCCTTCACAAAAAGGGGCTCAAGAGCAGGGGAGTTACGAGATGGTACCCCAAGAGCAGGAATCCTCCTGAAGTAGGCGACTTCTTGTGGAAGTCTTCAGGGGCAGGGGGCCCAGGAGTCAAATAGTCACACGGGCCAGGGCCAACTAGTTACAGTCGGCCCCTCGGAGGCCCTCTTGTGGTAGCCGGTTTTAGAAGCAGGGGCCCCCAGGGATTTTTTCCGCCTATGGTCTACCTCCACCTCTCTGGATTCCCTATGCTTTGCTCTCTGGGCCGGTCTACTTTCCTTCCCTATGTGCGCCTCTGCCAGGAATATATTACTCTGGGGAACTCCCTATTCCCCCTTGAATCCGCCCATGATAAGTATGCTTTGCTGTAGGTAGATCCACTGTGTTTTGTTTTATGTGGGCCTGGTCTACTTTCCCGCCCCTAAATCCGCCTATATCAATTATGCTTTGTTATAGAGGACCCTCATCTAGTTACCCTCCTTTAACCCTCGCCCCACCGGGGGCCATCGATGGCCTCCCCTAAGGTTTTTCCGGGATAGCAGAAAAACGACGAGGCGCAGCACCGCGGTTGAGGGCTCTACCTCTCACTGCATCATTTTGCCATCATCCCTGAAATTTTTTACCCCGGGTCACCCAAGGTCAGGTCACCAGACGAGGTCAACCAAGGTCACCTCACTTCAACTTTAGAGCTCTGTAAGAGCTACATTTCAAAGTCGATCGATTTGAAACTTCCTACACTTCATGACCTATCTAGGGTCTACAAGGTGTATATCCGGGATTTTTCGATTTCGTGCCCTGAGGTCAGGTCACGAGGCGACCTCTCCCATTGGAAAAGCATGGGGAAAAGCTGTTTCATGATATAAAAGTCACAAAAATGATTGCAAATACTCAGACTGCTCAGAACAGCGTTTTTGGACACACTTTCACGGACCCCAGGGGTCATATATGCCCTTTGACTTTTCCAAGGTCATCCAAGGTCACCAGAGTTCAAAAACAGTATTTTGACAATAACTTTTGACCTAATTAAGCTAGAGCGGTGACACAAACACCATCCTGTTTGTCTTGTCACGGGCTTTCATTTGATATACGGCAAGGTCACTTCTTGACCTTTCGTGACCTCAGGTCATATTAGGTCACGAGGTGACCTCTGGAGGTCAAACCACTGGCGGGAGGTCTTTACGTTCCACATAGCGGAAAAAGTACTGGCAATTTGCTATCAAATGTACTTTACCAGGCCTCAATAGCTCTATTGACATAAGAGTTATGCCCAGTTTGCTTAATCATTGCATATTTGAGTGAAAATAGCCGATCTTGACCTAATTTGACCTCTGGAGGTCAAACCATTGACCTGAGCACTAAAACATGTAAAGTAATTTCTTATTGAATTCACGCGAGCTTTCTATTGCACTTTGCAGATTTGCGCTAACGCCCATATTTTCGGAGTTAGAGGGGGCCATCGATGCCCCCCGGTGGGGCGAAGGTGGCGCCGGACCCCCGGTGGGGCGCGGGTTAAGTCCGCCAATGATCTGTATCCCCATGCCTGAATGCGCCTATGCTAACTCTGTGGTGAAGCACTACAGCTTTATCCTGAATCTGCCTATGTCAACCATGCTTTGTTTTATAGAACCTCCGTCTACTTTCCCTCCCCTGAATCCGCCTATGGTCTGCTTCCCCTTCCTCGGATGCACATATGCCAAAGGTTCCTTGTTCCGTGGTGCGCTGCAGCAATGCCCCTCCTGAACCCGGCTATGGCAACCACGTTGTGATCTACAAGGCCCGTCGTCCTTTTGCGAGAGACTGCCCCATCTTTCCCTCCTGCATCCGCCCATGATAAGTAAGCTTTGTTTAATAGAACCCCATCTACTTGTCCGCCCTTGGACCCACCAATGATTCGCGTTCTCATCCCGGCATGCCACTATACTAAGGATCCTTTGTTTTGTGGTGAACCCCAACAATTTTCCCTCCTAAATCCTCTATGACAAGCACGTTTGTGATCGACATAGTCCATGCGCCGTATTTTGCGAAACTCCGCCCCATTTCCCCATTTCTCCTCTTGAGTCGGCAAATGACATGTATCATTTGTTCTCGTGTGACCCGTCTACCTTCCCTCCTCTGAATACGCCTATGAGAGAAATATTCTGCTTTATATGAGCCCGTCTACTTCGCCTCTCCTGTATTCCCCTATTGTCTGCTCTCCCTTCCCCGGGCGCACCTATGCCAATGATTCCTTGCTCTGTAGTCGGCTGGAGCAATTGAACTGCAATTGAAGAAGATCCTCTTCCTGAATCCGCCACTGGAAAGCATGCTGTGATCTATAGGTCCCATGTGTCATGCTTTGCAGGACACTGTCCCATTTCTCCTCTTGAATCCGCCTACTGCATGTAGACTTTGCTCTACAGTGACCCAGTCTCCTATCCGCCTTCCCCACTCTCTTGAGTCCCTGGATACGACTATGGCAAGAATACTTTGCTTCATGGTACACCGCAATAGTTTCCCCAACCTGAATTTGCCTGTGTAAGTACACTTTGTTTTTCTCCGGCACGGTTTCTTCCCCTCCCCTGAATCCGCCTATGATATTTTTATTTGACAAGGGCCCCCGTCAACTTCCACTCCCCATGAATACGCCCATGCCAAATTTGCGCTTTGTTTTACGGCAGCCCATCCACTTCCCCTCCCTGAATCCGCCTATGGCAAGCATGCTTTGTTTTATAGAATCCTTGTCTACTTTCATTTCCCTGGATCTGCCTACGGCTTACATGCTTACCTCCCCTGCGATTCATACAGTGGCTATTTTGATCATGTGTTTCTCTAAAAGTGTAGAATATTTGAGCAGGTGGACCATTTGAACGGTGGAACATCTCTATTTCGTCAATTTTACTCACTTTTAGAAACCTCCAACTCCCTAGAGGTTTTTACTTACCGGTGGACCCTATGAACGGTGGACCCTTTGAACGGTGGACCCTTTGAACGTTGGACCTTTTAAACGGTGGACCATTTGAACGGTGGACCCTTTGAACAGTGGACCTTTTGATATAGACCCGATACCTTTACGTGAAGGTACGTTCAAGCGGGATTCCTCTACGCTCAAGTGACGTCACACAGACTTGGAGGAATTCCTTTACCATTGAGCCGTGTCTTTAGCCCTGTTCCACCTGTCAGCACAGTTTTATCAGCACCAATCAGCGGGCCGTGTTGCGCCTACGTCACAGGATTGTAGCCTCTCCCCGGGAACTAGTTCTAGAGGTTTTACGGGCTGATGGCCTGCTGTTTGCGCTGATGAAAAATAGCAAGTGCACGAAAGGGCAGCTTAATATTTTTTAATGGTATAAAGGTTGAAGTTCCTTTTGCTTACCACAAACTAGAGGCGATTATGGCGCTGATATTTCTTTTCTGGAGGAGTGGCTAGAGGTCCTGCTGACAAAACTGTGCTGACAGCTGGAACAGGGCTTTTAGCCCTGTTCCAGCTGTCAGCACAGTTTTGTCAGCACCAATCAGCGGGCCGCGTTGCGCCTACGTCACAGGATTGTAGCCTCTCCCCGGGAACTAGTTCTAGAGGTTTTACGGGCTGATGGCCTGCTGTTTGCGCTGATGAAAAATAGTAAGTGCACGAAGCGGCAGCCTAATATTTTTTAATGGAATAAAGGATTAAGTCCCCTTTGCTTAGCACAAACAAGAGGCGATTATGGCACTGATGTTACTTTTCTGGAGGAGAGGTTAGAGGTCCTGCTGACAAAACTGTGCTGACAGGTGGAACAGGGCTTTAAACTGGCTGCTAATGGCACTTCCCGCTCATAGGCGGATCCAGGATTGCCGATCGGGGGGCACCTTCCCGGGGGCGCCATCCGGACCGGGGGGCGCCATCCGGACCAGGGGGCGCCACTTATGACCGGCAAAAGCTATCAGGTGGGCGCCAAATCCTATCGGTGGGCGCCGACTTTCGCATCCTGGGGGGGGTGGGAAGCGACATTTCAGGGGGCGCCATCGACCTTTCAGGGGGCGCCGGGGTCGATCGGGGGCACGTGCCCCCTTGCCCCCTGGATCCGCCTATGTTCCCGCTTACGAGTTCGTGAGAATACATGGCAATCAAGTTTATTCCAAATGCAATAGATAAGCATTTTAGTTTTGATTCTGGGTTTTTTGCTAAAATTCGGATATTTTATCATTTAATTTTCTTATGTTATATGTTACGAGGTTTGACGTCATATCCAGTGGTCTGCGCTTACTATTGGAGGGGGCTGCCATCCATCCAGTGTCTCTTTTGCTTTGCATGCATCCATCATCCATCCATTGCTATTACTAGCTGCCGCGAAAGACAGACAACAGATCATAATACTAGACGCAGGTTTTTTTCATTCTCTGGCACAAATTTCTTTCTTACTCTATTACTCACTCTCGCTTACTCTATTACATTTTCTCTTTGCCTTAATCTCCCTGCAAATGGTGAGTCACGTTTAGTAGAGGCACTGGTGAGTAAGTTCTTAATAAAACAGTGGCAGACAGCCCTTTACTTGATAGTAGCAGGGCAATGACTGCTGAAAATACTAGGTTCTGGAGTTTGGTGAGTGTAGTAAAAATCTTAGGTCAGAACTCACTTTTTGGGGTCCCTGTTCCCATGTAACCTGACAAAGAGGAAGGAATATTGGATCAAGATTCAATCAACTCACCAAGTTTTATGGCTGTTAAGTAATTGAAATGGCTTAATTTTTTCATGGGATTTTTACAGAATGGGTATGTGGAAAAATTTTGTTGTTCTGGATGTCACACAAGGCTTTTGAACTGTTCTGGGATTGCAGCTTAGTCTTGATAATCGTTCTTCATGTTGCTGGGTGTGCTGAAGGATTCTTGAAATACTTAATGAGCAAGTATGCAGTGAATATTGATATGCATAAATTTTAGGAATGGGAAGTGCCGTCTGTGGATGTGTAATTTTTCCCCAGTATTTTCAACAATGAAATAAATTATTAGCAATATGCATGCAAATGAGTCTTACTCTGAAGATGCTAAGGTGGGCCTTTGGAAGTGGTCCATTACTGACTCTACATACTGGGGAGAATGTGAGGAAACAAATTTATGGAACAAACTAAGTTTACATGTTGATGTGCAGCACTTTTTCTCTAGTGCATTGCATAGATGTGGTATATATTTATTTGCTGGATTACTTTTTTGAACAGTCAATGTCATGTTCTAACCATGAATACCTTGAAAGTCAATCATTCCAAGGATGCAATGAATTTACAAAATTTTTAATCTGGTGTTGTGCTATTCCTAACCATTGGAAGAGGCTTGCTGCCTCTTCAGAGCCAGTTCAATGTCAACTGAAATGTTCCACATATTGAAGTAAAGGTTACATTGTTTTTATTTCATTTGGTCAAACCAAAACTCTGACCTAAATTGAAAATGCACAGAATGAATGGACAATGAAAGAATCAAGCTTGCAGGGAAGTGGAATAATATCTGCATTTTTTATATATTATGTCCAAGTTGTTCCCAGCTCAGTTTTTGGAGTCAGGGTCTCACTAATTTCATCAAGAGACTTGTCACAAAGACCCTGACTGCACCACCTGAACAGTGAACAAGCAACTCCCACAATGAAGGGTTAGTTTAGAAGCCAAAGATTAATGTCCAAAAAAAGCATAAGGACAACATTTTTAACTCCCCTCCAGGTCACCTTCTCACCAGTCCGTTGCCAGCTGACCTACTTCGGGTAAACTGTTGTGCGCTGGAGTGTCTCAGGTGGACTGATCCCAAGTTGGCACATCCACTGCACATTTCTGAACAGCAGGCCAGAGCCCAACTCCCTACCAACTGAGCTACTGGGGCAGCAATATTTTATTCACAATCACAAAATCCACCAGATTGCAGAGCTTGCAATGTAAGAAAATGCATACAATTTTCCCATTACATGGTTCCTAAGTATAATAAACATCATAAGTTATGTGTTGTAGTAGATATGGTGAACTTCACTGTATGCAACACCATTTTGTTGAGGCTGAGCAAATTGAAATATTTTAGAATGAGTTGGGCCAAAGAATAAATAAAAAGCTAGATTAGTTAGCTAGTTGCGGAGACAGACGTTAGGAGGCATGGCCTGTTGAGTCTGATCTAGACATTCTCAGAACATAGGATGCGACATTGCTTACAAGAACCTGAAAGGATGTCTGGGGAAAAAACACCCAGACAGCCAGACAGACACACACATACACACACACACACACATAAACAGCCCATTTCCCACTCTCCATGGGGCACATTCATAATGGAAATCAGAACGCCTCACACTCGTAAACCAGCTGGGTGTCGCGCTGTGAAGAGCAGGGGCAGCCAATAGATCTGCCGCTCGGTCCCTACCGTGCCCCAATGCTACCATTTCCACTGTACTAGCTCCTGTCTTAATCAGTAGCCGGAATTGTGTACATCAGGCTGGCCCAATGCATGTCGAGCCTGGATTTAAATGTGCTTGAAGAGCGGGCTTGAACCACATATTCGGGCAGAGCATTCCAATCGTTTATCACCCTAACCGCAAAACATTTCGTCGCACTCAGGAAACGGCACGGGGTTTCACCAATTTGCATGTATGACCCCTTGTTCTTGAACGGTTATCCCGGTTGAAGAACACTGTGGCATCTAGGTCCATGAAGCCTCGTGGGATCTGGTAGACCCTAATCATGTCGCCCCTTCTCCTCCGATAATACAATGAAGGGAGCTCTAGTTCTCTCAATCGCTCAGTGTACGATAGGTGTCGCAATTCGGAGACCAGCCGAGTAGCACGGCGCTGGACCTGTTCTAACTTCCGCTGGTCTCCTCTGTTAAACGGCCCCCAGATCAAGTTCCCATACTCGAGATGGGGGCGAACCAGGGCCCTGAAAAGTACTGGTAGGGTTGTTCTATTGATAGTCTGAAAGGAGCGACGGATTATGTCCAGGATCTGATTTCCTTTTGCTGCCGCACTAGAGGCCTGCTCGCGAAATTTTAACTCTGGGTCGATGAAGATTCCCAGATCCCTTTCCAAAGTGTTAGTCTCCAAATCCTGTCCCCCATAACATACTTGTGGTGATTATTTTGAGGACCAAAGTGCAGAACGGCGCATTTTGCGATGTTAAATGGGAGTTGCCAGGTATTTGACCAAGCAGAAGCTTCCACGAGTGCGGTCTGGAGAATCTGTGCTGAGCTCGCTCTAGTTAGGGGAGCATATATCTTCGTATCGTCTGCAAACACTCTCGTCTTGACGCTGAGTGAGTCCGGTAAGTCGTTGATGAAAATTACGAACAGAGTGGGACCCAGAACCGACCCCTGTGGTACCCCCACTAGCAACAGGCATCCAGCCAGATGCGCACCCATCCACAACTACGCGTTGTTCCCGACCTTGTAAGAAGTTCCGAATCCAACTCAGAAGCATACCTTCAATGCCATAACTGTTCAATTTCAGAAGAAATATTTCGTGGGAAACAGAATCAAAGGCTTTTCGGAAGTCCAGATAGATAGAGTCGAAGGGATTACCAGCCTCTATGAAACTGCTCCAATCTTCCATCACCTCCAAAAACTGCGAATCGCAAGAGCGCCGAGGGCGAAAACCGTGTTGGGCATCCGATAGAAGGTTGTTCTGGAGGAGGTGCCGGAGAAGCTGGTCTCGGATGAGGGACTCTAGTACCCTACAAGCAATGGAAGTTAAGCTTACGGGTCGATAATTTCCTGGGTCCCGTTTCGCTCCCCTCTTGAAAATGGGAACCACCGAACCTTGCTTCCACTGACATGGAAGGACGCCCTCATCAACAGATCTATGGTACAATGTAGTCAGAGGATACGCTAACTGATCTGCTGCATATCGCAGAATGCTTGGGTGGAGGTTATCTGGACCTGGTGCACCGGAAGCTTTTAGCTCGCGAAGTTTTTGTCTTACGATTTGAGGAGTGATCACAATGTCGCGAAGGCTTTCTGCTTCACAGCGCTGCTGAATAGTAGGCATATCGTCTAGTTTTTCACAGGTAAACATCGATGAAAAGAAACTGTTGAGAATGCTAGCCTTCTTTGGACCATCATGCTGGAGGACACCATCACCATCCATCAACGCATCCACCCTGGACTTCGTCTTTATCCTAGAATTGACGTGGCGCCAAAATGGCTCGATATTGTCCTTCAGACAACTAATCACTCGCAACTCGGCGTCTCTGGTAAGTTGTTTAGTTAGCGAACGGAGTTCGTTACTCACTTCAGAGTACCTAGCAAAATTCAATCTGCTTTCGATTTCGCTCTGCGAGTGTCTGTAACGAGCCCGAGCTTTATTTGTCCTCGTTTTCAGCCTCAATGCCGCTGGAGTCATGTAGATGTTTCTACTTGTCCTTACTTTGTAGGTGGGTAGGTACACATACTTGTACGAATCTATCAACGGCCCTGAGTAGATGTTCATAGGCCTGGTCGAGTTCGAGTCCATGAAAATTGTTCCAATCGAAGGAGCCTATCATGTTGCTCAACCGAGTAAAATCCGCTCTGTGATAGTTCCGTTTCTCTGGTCAGGGTATTGAAGTCTCTGTGTAGCAGATGATTTCGCACTTCAATACAATATGATCGCTTTTACCGAAACCTGGACAGTACTCAATTAAGGATAACATGTCAGTTTCGTTGGTAAACACCAGATCGAGAGTGCTTAGTGCAACTCCATATCTGCAGCGCGTGGGCTGTGTAACGTGTTCAAACAGAAAAAAACATCCTGTTAAATATCAATAAATCCATGAGAAATGTGTGAAGATGGAGCATGATAAATACCAGACTCCCAATCGATCTGAGGGAAATTGAAGTCTCCAGCTATGAAGACATGTGACCCATAGAGGGTCAGTCTGAAGATGTCTCTTAAGTCTGTGAGACAGTTTGCTCCATTTGTGGATGAACTTCTGTAAACACATCCAATCTGCAGTCGATCTCCTCCCTTTAACTTCAACTGAATCCATAGATGCTCCACAACACCACCAACATGGACTTCCGGCCTATATTCTTAAACTTGCAGCGTGTCTCTCGCTAATATGGAGACTCCTCTGAGGCTACTGCCACCCAAGTTAGATAGTGTTGGGTCGAAATTCGTGTAAAGTACATATCCTGGTATGGAAAAAAGCGTTAGAAAGCGGTATGGACTGTGCTTTAGGGATCACTTTATTCAGGAGGATGATATCCACTCGGTCTCCAGCAATAGTCATAATTAGGTCATCTCTCTTGTTAACAAATTGGTCACAATTTGTGTACAATATCTTTATCCCATTCATTACTATGTGCTGGTTGGGTAGTCAAGCAGGATGCTGCATAGGGTGCTGAACCCTCCCTTCCCCGCTCTGCTCGCCGTCAGACTGCTGGGATGAGAATTCTCCCCCAGATCTGTCAACAGTTTCCACCCCACCTCCGAATGTTTCTCCAATAGTTCTCCCCGTTGTATCTGGAGCAGCATGCGCAGTGAGGGGAGCGCCGTGATCACTGGAGCCCGCACGAGCGCCCGGTATCCAAGCCATCGTGGGGAGATGAGGTGGCTTAGTGGATAGCACCCTTGTCTTCTAAGCCACCGGTCCCGGGTTCAAGTCCCGGCGGAGCCTCTGAATAAGTCGATCTGATCCCCAAAATCCCTCCCAACAGGGTGAGAGTTGGCGACGCCGTATGACCCTGGCAGTTGGTGCGTCGTTAAACCCCAACAATTATTATTACAAGCCATCGTGGGCGGCCCAGCCCGACTCACATCTTCTGACAACTGCAGCGACCCATTGCCCGATCCGGCTCGATCCTGAGCCCGTGCCTCCGGACAATAAGCGCTCTCCTCTCCAGCAAGGGTCCGGCCCCCAATCAGCTCCCCAGTCTCGACAGTTTTTACAGCTGTCTCACCATAGACCTGCCCAAAAGCAGCCCAAGTATGTGCTGAAACATATTGATCCTGTTTGCAAAAACATGCTGTTTGGAACCTTGCCAAGTTAGGAAGTTGTCAATTTTATCCTAAATACAAAACTCACTACTATATTGGGAAGAAGTGGGTGCTTTAGTCACTTTATAACCCTCATTGTAAAAACAGCTTGGGACTAAATTGGTCCTTGCCAGAAAAGTTAATAATACTGCCAGATTTTAGCAAAGCAAAGTTGTCATCACCCAAATTTCATAATTGATAAAATTCAACTTGAATATCTTTGTAAGGCGCGTATAGCCCAGTTGCTGAAAGCGCCCTAAAACACCAATACACACACATACACACGAATATCTTTGTAATTTATCTTCGAAATCCAACTCTGACCTGCCATATATTTGCATGTTCATCGTGTTCAGTGTTGAGCCCAAGGGGGCGGGGGTGGGGGGGGAGGAGGGAAGATGATGTGGGGGAATCTCATGCTTTGTGTTGAATGTCAGTGTCAGTGTTAGTGTAAGCTGTAATAGGTAATTTGTGTCCTAAAATAAATTACCCATGTGTAGAAAAAGGATGCACTCGATGTGTGATGATCAATTTCTTACATAATCAGGGCAAGTTGTGTGCTGTTCTAGCGCGAATTTGAGTACTCGGAGGCTGGCGATTGCCTGAATTTGTTTCTCTGCCTGAGCATCCGTTCAGGGAACTGCCTCAAGATTCTGACTGTGTGGAGGAAAGTGGCAAAATAACCAGGTCATCAAAGCCGGTTGGATGCACCAAATGATTCACGTGCCCTGTCATGGATTATCGGATGAAGCTCGGCTGGGATGTTTTTGCTGACTTTATTTCTTTTGTCATCGAGGCTATGTATAAAGCAAAAAATGAACTACTGGGTACTGACGGTGGACTATTTGCTCTATTTAGCTATTTATTCCTCTAATGATTATGATTCTGGCCAGCTTGTGATTGATGCACTTTTTGATTTTTTAATGGGAGGTTTATTTTACTGCAGACGAGGCTCTCTATGGTGAACTAAGCACATTTCTTCGGGAAGCGTTTCTGAAATGCCTTATATAGAAAATTGAATGAAATGCTACTCAGAGAATTGAACGCGATATTATCTCAAATGTTTACTTTCAGCTTAAATAATCAATCTTTAGCTCTCTTGGGGGGCATGGAGTCTGAATTGGTGAAACCCTTTTTTTAGACGAAATTCATCTAAAGCTAAATCATGTGTATTTATTATTTTCCCCCACACAGCAGTATTTCAGAAGCAATAAAAAAACGTTTAAATTTGCGAAAAATATTTTTTATTTGTGCTCACCTCAATGACATTAATCTGTGTCAGTTCTGTATGGCAAAAATTCCCGAGGCTATAACTCAGTAGTTGCGGGGCGGATCGAGTTTATGCTTCGGCAGATTAGTTCGATGCCCTGAATAATCGAGTAGAATAAGCTATACCGAAATAGATGACATGAGGTTTCAATGTTTGAAAGATTTTCGTTGATATGTCTTGAAACGCCCTGGTTATCTTTCATCCCATTGGTTATGATAAACTTTCAACTCAGCTAAGGGCTCTGGTAAACCTCAGTCGGTCAGCTAGGCAAGATATATTGACTGTTTCTTGCCCTCCATTTCAGATTGAATCCTCAGCAGATGCCGTTTAACAGCAGCAATGGTAAGACAATCAAGTATTTCGTGTAATACCGCATTGGACAGGTTTCCCTTTCTCTTCTGGAGTCTGTCCGGGTATGGAGCGGGAACAATGTCGAAATTAGTCGTCCTCCCCGGCCCCTTACCTATAGATTATGTAGGCTATGTTAGAGTGGAATTTTGCCTCAAAACCCTGTGTGCTTGCAACTACGAACTGCAGAATTTTATTTTGTTTCATAGTACTTAATCAGGTATTTGTAGTGCTAATTTGTTATTCTGTTTACATCCAAGCGTAGATATATATAGAAATCAGGTATTCGTTGTGCTAATTTGTTATTCTGTTTACATCCAAGCGTAGATATATATAGAAATCAGGTATTTGTTGTGCTAATTTGTTATTCTGTTTACATCCAAGCATAGATATATGTAGAGCAGCTTCAGTGTGCTCTATTTGCGTATCAGCTGAGGGAACGGATTTATCGGCTTATGTAACCTGAAGTCCCGCAGGCAGACTCTCGGTTAGATGAGTTGATAAGTCTGCTCCAGTGCTTGGTACGAATGGAAAGGTGCTCGTGTATCTGAGGCGCCGGTGAAGGTAGGTAGTCACTGGAGAGCTGGGTCGATCCCGCGAACGAGGAGGCGGGGGTCTGACAAGTGTGCTCTGGGGGGAGGGGACTGACGTGTGTGTTCCGGGGAGGGGACCGACGTGTGTGCTCCAGGGAGGGAACCGACGTGTGGGTGCAGGGGAGACGACTGACGTGTGCTACTGGGGAAGGGACCGACGTGTGTGCTCCGGGGAGGGGACCGACGTGTGTGCTCCGTGGAGGGGACTGACGTGTGTGCTCCGGGGCAGGGGACCGGCGTGTGCTACTGGGGAGGGGACCGACATGTATGCTCCGGGGGAGGGGACATGCGTCGGTCAGCGTGCATGCGTGCTATTGAGTAATTGCATGGTTCCCAGAAGTGCTACATGTAAAATTTGGAACAGTTGCCAGCATGTTCTCTATTTCAGCCGCGTGGTCTGAAGTATTCGCCCTCCGAGAGTATCAAAGTCGTGCTGCGATGTCGCCCACCAAGTGCGAAGGAGCTCTCTGTCGGATACAACACGTGAGGCTACCCGCTTGCTCTCAGCTTCCTACTTTCGTTCTCATCGGGTTGTAATAACTATTGAACGCATCTGCCTTAAAGACACTTTCATTACCCATGAATGAATATATGATAAGTGTGTAGGGTGTTCAGGTCAAATATGGCAGTTCGTTATTCGCCTGTTATTTGAGAATATTATTTAAAACGATTTAGGTGTAAATGAAAGGTCGTTTTTCCTCCTATTTTGCGAATTTTTTTGAAATGGACTTGTGTTGGTTTCTTGGATCTGGGAAAAAGGTGACCAGATTCACAATAATATTGCTTCACTCGCTCGCTTTAAGCGAAGTAAAATATCTCAGACCTCAGCTGAAGACTTCCGGCGGGGATTTGGATCCTTGAATAGACATCCGGGCTCGAGTCAAGAAGATGGGCCTGAGAATCGCCACAATGAAGCAAGCCTTCAACAAGGACCTTCGTACAGTAAGCGCTAGGGCCAATTGCTCATCGTCGGAGCTCAAGACCTCCTCCAGAAATGAAAAGGTCCCTCTCAACAATACAGAGCACCCTGTCCGATTATGTGTTTTTTTTCCAATTTGAAGAAATTCGATCAGGACCAGCTGGGTAACACCCAGAACAGCAATGACTTGCCTACAGCTCATATGATGTTTCGGACATTTACCATTCTATTTTTTTTTTGCTTTGGTGAAATTAGGTGTCCTTGCATACTTCAAAGGGGTCTCCAGCTTTAATGAAACTGTGACATGAGGCCGCTCAGCACACTTGTAAGCCTTGGGTAGAAGGGCAACTGCGGAATTCCCCACGGTGCGGTGCCGTGCCAGAAAGTCCCGGAGCTTTACGCCGTGCTACACCTTCAAAAATGGCGAAAACTTGCAGCCAGGTAACTTCCCCGACCTCACCAGGCTAAGTATATGGCTCCTAACTCACCAAGACTGCAGTCTTATGGACTATTATATGGGCGCTGCGATCAGCAGTGATAGCAATTGTGCTGCCTGCAACTCCAACACCCAGCCCCACGTCAGGGTAAGGCAGATGCTCCACAGCCTCTCCAGGAACACCGGGAAGTTCGACTTCGGCAGGCTCAAGAGTTGCCTTGAGGTAGCGAGCGAGGACTGGTAATGACGTTTCTGAGTTGGATGGGGGCTGCAGAAAAGGAGCTGTCGGTGGTTTTATTTATTTTTGTTTTTGATATTTTTTAACATTGATATCGGACTTGTTATTTATTTGTGTATAAGAGTCACATTTATCCCTGTATGTGTAAGAGGTTTGTAAATGTATTGGTCAAGTGTAAATGCCTTAATGTTCTGAAGTTCAAATCACAATCGTTGGAGCCAGTCGCCTGCTCGGTGTAAATGAGGAGCACTGTTTTTGCAGAGCTGTTGAAACCGACGTCAAGCGAGGTCTCGTCGTCCTGAAGAATCCCAAAACCAAGATGAAGCTCCTAGAGAATTCACCTTCGACACTGTCTACGACTGGAGGTAAGTGTATCCGCCGGCGCGTGGGTCGGCGTTGGGATTGGTTTGCCGGCGCGTGGGTCGGCGTTTGCAGGGGTTTGCCGGCGTGCAGGTCGGCGTTTGGAGGGGTTTGCCGGCGCGTGGGTTGACGTTTGAAGGGCGACGAAGAGCATCGGCGGCGGTATGGGGACCGTTGCCAGGCGCCCCCTCGGAGAGGGCGCGCCGGAACCCGTTTGGCGTCCCGCTGACGGAGTCGGCCGACAGCGGTGGGCCCGGACGGGCCCACGCCTCCCACCACTTGAAGACGGGTTCCATCAGGAGGCCGCTGTAGGGCCAGCTGGTGCCGTCTCTGCCGGGAGGAACCGGACACCCCAACCCACGTCCAATGCCGATGTCCGGCCCTGATGGCGACGCGCCATCGCATTCTCGGGAGTATTCACCCGAGAGCCGAGGAGGTGCGCGGCGATGAATACGTCGCGGCCGTGGCGACGGCCGCCAGGTCCCTCCAGAGCCGGACGGCTACGCCTCCCTAGGGAGGCCGGAGGGACCAAACAACAACAACGTTTGAAGGGGTTTGCCGGCGCGTGGGTCGGCGCTTGGAGGGCTTTGCCGGCGTGCAGGTGGGCGTTTGGAGGGGTTTGTCGGTGCTCCACCACTCCACCTCTTCCCCTCCACCACTTTTTCCGATAGGTCAGGATCTGTTCACGCAAGCGGCGGCTCCCACTCAATCCCCTGTTCGGCTCCCACTCAATCCTGTGCTCTCCAGGGCCTTTCACCGCTACAAACTAGTCAGCGAGAAATTCATGTTTTGTATTTGTATACCTCAAAGGAGAAAATAAATGTAGATATTAGGAGAAACAATAAATGTAAGGAACATATTTAATGACATAAAATAACGAAAAAGTCGAAGCCGTTAAGCAAAAGAACACATCGATGGGAACGTACCCACATTCGTGACGATGCCACTCGGCGGGCATCGTTTTAAAGTTGTAACGGTTGTCGCCGGCAGCTGCAGTCAGGAGCAGCTGTATGATGAGACGGCGCGACCGCTGGTGGACGCCGTCCTCGGCGGCTTCAACGCCACGATGCTGGCGTACGGCCAGACCGGCACCGGCAAAACCTACACCATGCAAGGTCAGCGAATAGGCACCGGCAAAACCTACACCATGCAAGGTCAGGAAACGGACTCCGGCTAACAACACCATGCAAGGTCAGGGAACGGGTACCGGCAAAACATACTCCATACAAGGTCAGGGAACGGCACCGGATAGCAACACCATACAAGGTCAGGGAACGGGCACTGGATAACAACACCATACCAGGTCAGGGAACGGACTCTGGCTAACAACACCATGCAAGGCCAGGGAACGGGCACCAGCAAAACATGTTCCATACAAGGTCAGGGAACGGGCACCGGATAACAACACCATACAAGGTCAGGAAACGGGCCCCAGCTAAACACGTTCCATACAAGGTCAGGGAACGGGCACCGGATAACAACACCATACAAGGTCAGGGAACGGGTATCAGAAAATTATACTCCATGCAAGGGCAAGTACGGTCGCCGCTCCGACTCCAAACTCGATACCTAGCGTTCTTTGTAATCTCGTCTGATTAATGATTGTTCTGTTGATCATCCAGCAGCCATTTGTGACCAGTAAAGGACGGGCTGGACTTTTGGTGACCGGGTTGGGTTGGGCTGGGCTGGCCGTGTTTGAGTGGACCCGGGCTGAAAGAGTGACAAATTGTTATTAACAATTATTTATTATTGTATTTCTATTCTCAAAACATACATTATGCCTCACATACAGTCTTCTAATCTACCGTGCAATGTAGTGCAGTGTGTATATATCTTCAAACCTAAATGGACAGACCACCCTGGAGTTCGGCTGGGGTAGACTGAGCCGGTGGCTACCCCATTTCCACTGCCAGTCGAAATAAGTGAATCAGGAGCTGCGGAGCCGATGAATAACCAAGTCTGCGGAGCCGCCCCGACGCCGGGTCGGAGTTTTAAGATTATTTTCGGCGCCCGTCCGGCGCGGAATAAAGTTAAACCGGCGTGGTCCGGCTGCCCGGCCACACCAGGCCAGTGGTCCCCAAGCCAGTGGCCAGTGGTCATGGTCTCATTTGGGTTCACGGGACTTTCTGCGAGGCTCACGAAATAAGTCCAACTTATGCCATTATTTTTAAGCCAAGACAGCTTTGATTCAGCCCCAATTTATTTAAGACCGTGAGATTCATGGGGCTCTATCTTTAACACGCGCATTGATGGGGGCGGATACCCGCCCCCTCGGGTTTTTCGGAGATAGTATAAAAACGGCGGCGCTACGCGCCGCCGTACTTGTCATACCTTTTTCCTCATAATTTTAACAACTTTTGTCAAAATTTTAATGTCAGGTCATTTCAGGTCAGTTCACCAGTACAGGTTTGTTTGTTTGTTTGTAAACGTTTATTAGATGTAACAATTTCGTAGAACAAAATATGGGAATGGTACAAAAGCCCTAAACTGGGCTTATTTCTAGGTACCACACTCCACAATACACAGTTGTGAATCTAAGCTAAACACAAAAAGCAAATCTATCACAGTCATACATCCGCACAATACTCGTCACAGCATGGTCATAAGCTGTGGCATCAATAGACTTGCAGTCCTCGTGCTTCGTAATGCGCGAGGACTGCAACTTTTTTCGTCAAGTGACCTGACCTAAAAAAAGTTTAAGATAGCATAAGTCGGAACAGGGCGAACTTATCCGATTGAAACTCGTATCACATAATGGGCCCACCGAGTTCTCTAAAACATGTTCCGGTATTATTGATATCGATGACCTAAGTTCAGGTACGAGCCATGACCTCTCCATTGAAAATGCATGGGAAATGGTTTTAACCGAATAACTTAGTAACGAATGGTGATCGAGCGTTTATTTTAGCTGTATTAGATTCGCCTTGTCTTTGCGGTTCTAATGATATGCCTTTTACCTAATTTGACCTTGACCTGACCTCAGGTCAGGGCAAATCCTTGATTTGACCTAGCAAGGTCATATTATATATCATTCGATTCGGCCTGCTGTGAGGATTCATATGGTTCAAATTGTTTTGCTCATCTTTATTGTTCAGATGTAATGGCCAAAAACCTTCATTTATGTACATGTTATCCCTATGGTGGCATGTTTTGACCTCTGGTGACCTTAAATGTTACCTGACAAAAAATAGTTCAAATATTTTCGATAGAGAAGTGGTTGGGCTAGCCAACCCCGTTGACCGTTTTTCGCTACCTAGCGTGGTTCTCGAGATCTTAGGGGGGACGGGTACCCCCCGTCAAAGCGAAGGTGACTCAGACCCCCGTCAATGCGCGTGTCGATGTACTTTCGGAACTCTATATTTAACCTACTTTCCAAACCTTAAAAATATTTTGTATGACGAAATCACTACCGCCAGACAGAGCTCTCTAGCTTAAGAACACGTTCCTGTACTTGTATCTACGTCTGCCCCTCCCCCTCCCATTCAAAGCAACTTGCCCATAGTCACTCATTCTGAATGCTTGCTTCTTCTAGCATCGGACGGTATCTGGACGGAACACCGTCTACATTTGGCACTTGGTTAGGGGCGCTGGATCAGTCCGGTCGGACAGCTCACGCTGAATCAGTCCAGTCGGACAGCTGACGCTGGATCAGTCCAGTCGGACAGCTGACGCTGGATCAGTCCGGTCGGACAGCTGATGTGCTGCCCGGGTTGCAGTATGACCTGAGGGCCGTGTTGGCGGAGTAACAGTGTGGCCTGAGTGGCGTGTTGGCGGAGTAACAGTGTGACCTAAACGTGTGTTGGCGGAGTAACAGTGTGACCTGAGGGACGTGTTGGCGGAGTAACAGTGTGACCTAAACGTGTGTTGGCGGAGTAACAGTGTGACCTGAGTGGCGTGTTGGCGGAGTAACAGTGTGACCTGAGGGCTGTGTTGGCGGAGTAACAGTGTGGTCTGAGTGGCGTGTTGGCGGAGTAACAGTGTGACCTGAGGGACGTGTTGGCGGAGTAGCAGTGTGACCTAAGTGACGTGTTGCCGAAGTAACGTGTCACCGCGCCGCCAGGGGACAGTGGCGACACAGAACGCTGCGGCGTCATACCGCGCTCCTTCCAGCACCTGTTCCAGCACATCGGCGACTCTCAGGACCGGCAGTACCTGCTGAGGGCCTCCTACC